>CM059497.1:40938101-42188101 GCA_030378355.1 Eleusine indica
GTTACTTTTGAGAATGTTTGCTACCTAATGATTATTTTATGATTAGAAACCATGGAGAGGGCCAGGAGATGATGGGAGGAGTTGGGAACGTGGAGGACCAGCAAGGGCTTGGAAGCCAAAGTGGAGGCCCAATCAAAACCGACTTCGAGTCTGTTTCGGGGCCCAGGACCAGTCTGCACTAAAACAGTCGCCCAGGACGCATACGAACTCGGATTTGGACGTTCTACATATGCACAGAAAGATAAGGAGAAGACCTTTCCAATGCCACCGGCCTCATGTCAAAATTCGTCCGGAGTCAGCAGGAAGCGTTGAAACAAGAGAGAGTTCAGAATCTGTGTCGGTGCTGCGTCGCCTATTTTTGGCCTTTGGGCTTTGTATCTAGTTGAGCCCAATTAGGGGCGCGTCCAGAGGGTTTTGCACGACCCTAGGGTCTTTATATACAGCCGCCGCTGCACCATTAGGGTTTGGGTTTTGCTTAGATCAATTCTGTTCATAAACAGTTTTGCTGTTCATCGGTTTGTGAGACCCCAACTTCGAGAGTTTAATCATACATCTGCAATTGTGTTGCATTCTTCGTTGTTCTTGCTTGTGTTCTTGATTCGCAAGCAGGGATTAGCCTTCTCGGCGAGGTCAATCGTCTTTGGACGGTTGATAACCAGAGGAGACGTCGTGCTGTGATTGCGGGGTTTAGAACGTGCTGTTCTGAAGCCGGATCGATTTGTGTGTCGCCTACGACCAAATCAACTTACCAAGAACCTTTCGGAAGATCGGGAACCCTTGTTCACATCAGGCTAGATCCGCCGGGCAGTGGCCCATTTTTGTGTAGTAGCCCTTTGGCCAAGTGGCCTAGTTGTCGTTCCCCTCTCCTGGTTGGGCCATGTGTCGACCTCCTTCCTTTGTCTCTTTGAAAATCTTTTGGATCAGAATTAGGAAACGATTTCATGGTGATGGCGTTTGCATGTCGGCCGGATGAGGGGGTGAAGTTCCAAATCGGCCGGTGGTTCTAGGCCGTGTTGTTGTACGACCGAGAATTGATTGAACACTTGATTCACCCTGTCGGGTGATGATAGCTTATCATCCGGCCGGTTGACAATTTTACTTGTTGATGACCTGACTGGGTGCTGATTCTGGCTGTTAACGACCCTGTCGGCTGTCAGTAAACGGTTGTTTCATAACCGTGATCGGCTGACGGGGTATTTTCACATGTTTTTGCATATTTTGACCTTGTAACACCTGCAACCCCATATTTCACCAAAACTTGTGGAACTCATGAGTACAAAGATCATTTTTGTTACATTATTATTTAAGATCCACCTTTTTATGGTAAGTTGGTAGTCAGGAAAGGGAGTTTATGACTACCAACAGTGTTGGCTAGCAAAGGTAAATGTACCTATTGCCAAAAAGCACAAACTTGGACCTAAAATAGTGGATTTTGTGCTTCTTGGGTACGCATTCCGTAGTGTTGGTTATAGATTTTTGATAGTGAAATCTGAGATACCTGATATGTATGTTGATATAATCATGGAATCAAGATGTGTCAGTTTCTTTGAGGATATTTTCCCAATGAAGGAAACACGTAGAACACTGAGTTATGAATCATTTCAGACTCTAGAACCTGCCGTTCTGATGGAACATGTTGAACAATCACTTGTTGTCGAGACTTATTCTTGGCAATATATTTATAGGGCTATGTCGGGACTAAGAACTATGATGGTAACACAAGACGCCAAATTATACAGGTTCGGGTCCTCTCAATGAGAGTAAAAACCCTACATCCTGTGTTCTGTGGTTTGTATTGCAATGTGAATTGATGCCTTCAATGGGGAGGTCCCTGCCGTCTTATATATCCGGTCGGCAGAGGGGGGGGGGTACATAAAGAATCCTACTCGTAGTCTACAAGGATTTACATAGAAAGTCTATCTCCAATTGCCTTGTGCTCCAAGCCGACTTGGTCGGTTCCCTTATGGTGGGCTGCCCGGTTGTCTACTGACTTCAGCTTAGCTATGGATACCTGGAAGGTATATATTCCACAGCAGCTCCCGAGTGCTTTCTGATTTTGAGGTGTGACTCGCTAAGTGATCTTCAATGTCTATGTGCACAGGTCACAAATTAGGAAGACCTATGAATTGAAGTCCCTAATAGATTTGGTGCGCTGACTAGGTGCACCTGATCAGGTGTAGCCCCCGACTCTTGTATAATTTGGAGCCTAAATAATGCAAGAGTCTAATAACATTGGCTCTTAACATTTTGTTGGGTTTAGTTTACTCAAACCATGAAGTATGAGCTTTTCTAACCTCTAATCATCAAACTAGAGGATCGGTCTGCATATCGTCAAACATGTCGACCGATGGAATTTAAGGCTGAGTGATACACACTCTAGTCTGAGTGATTCAAAGACCTAATATCATGACTTCAATCAAGTTATGGTCCATATAAAATTTTATGACATCAATCATAATATAGTACTAAGCTAAAATGACATCAATCATAGAATAGCTTTTCCTTACTAAATCATCACTCGAATTATAATAAGCTCATTTTTGATATTCAATTATTGACATCAATTAGCAACACAATCATGAACTCATATCCGAATGACCATCAAGTCCTCTGCTACATGATCTTCAAATCACATAGATACGAATATATTATTAGTGGATTTGCCACTGCTTCTCATCAAAGAAGCCCCCGAGATTAACTCTCAAGGTTCTTTAGCAATAGTTCTGTTTAAAGAATATCGCCTATCTTTATTTTAGTGAACAAAAACAAACGGCCTACCACTGTGCAGCCCACGCCAGCCTATATGGACCACCCGCGACTAGGACAAAAAGCGAAGGTATAATAGGGAGAGGGAAGGATGACGCGAAGTCCACACCATCATTTCGCTCTAGCACTTCGTCTTCCTCTGGCTTCCTTTGTTCTCGCGCCTCATCAGCTCCTCATTGCTAGGGTTAGCATTTTCTCGCCACCGCCATAGATCTTCCAGCATTCCCCAGCCCCCGAGCTCGTTTTAGGGTTAGAGTGCCATTTCGAGATCCACCTCAACACATCATCCCATCAAAATGACGCGCAAATCCGCCAAGAGGCAGAAAGTTCCGCCGCCGTCGAGTCATCATCCTTAGAGCTGGACATCCCACATCAACTGCGGGAATTCCCGAAGAGCAACATCACCACCAAGGATCTGAACACCATGGTGGTCGATGGCGTCCTTCCAGAACAGGCGCGCATCAATTGGAAGGTACCCGAATCTGAAGCCCATCCTCTTTTGATCCATAAGCAGATTGTTGTCTTTTGCTTGTTTTTTGAGCATGGTCTCAGAGTTCCCTGCTGCAGCTTCTTGCGCGGGCTCTTTTTCTTCTATGGGATTGAGCTTGTTAATCCCAATCCTAATTCTATTCTGGACATTGCGATTTTTGTGCATTTGTGTGAAGCTTTTCTAGGCGTGTTGCCCCACTTTTCTCTTTTTGGCCATCTTTTTGTCCTCTGACCACTGCCAATGAAGGAGAACCAAGTTGCCATTGGTGGAGTTGGCCTCCAGTTGCGCAAGAAGGAGGTCTACATCAATGTGCCCCTGAACACCGGGAACAAGAACTGGAGGGAGGAGTGGTTCTATTGTGATAATCCTCCCCCTGTTCTTGCGGATTTTACTAGTGCAAAGGCCAGCCCCCGAACATGTTGGTCAGAGAGGCCGGACCCTAATGATGCCTAACTAGTCGAGCTGTTGAAGAAAATTGCTGACTTGAAGAAAGAGGGAGTCAACAGCATCACAATAGCTAAAAGCTTCATAGTGCGCTGAGTTCAACCCCTCAAACAACAGAGCCATCCTGCTTGGAAATATTCCATCGATGATGAGATGAGGGAGGTGCCCGACCCACCAAACTCCATTCTGCGTCGGTCTCGCTTAGAGAAGATGTTAGAAGGGAACACCCTTCAGGATCATGCCTTGATCACAAAGGCATGCAACGTGGGCACTCACCGGGCCCGAGTAAGCTTCTGGATGTTCAATGTTTATTTGATATCCACCTTGGCAGAGTGATAAGACTGTCTGATATCTTGATGTTTATTTTCAGGTTCAGGACACTTACGTGTCACACCCTCCGCTCCCTCCGACCGACACCGAAGGGCTGGATTATGTGGAAAAACCACTACAAACTAGTACTGGTGGGTCAAGCTCATCGGCAGGCGCGTGTCCGACCGAATCGGTCGTCACTGGCAACTTTGCTGTCCCTACCACCAGTCTTCCCCTCACCAGTTTGCGAGTAAAAAAGCTTGCTTACCGCCGAAGGCAATATCTGGGAGATGACAATGATGACGAGGAAGATCAACCTCAAAACGTCAGTCAGCCCTCCTCTGCTCCCTCCAACCGATCATCAAATTGGTCGGAGCCCCCAAGTCAAGAGGCGCATGATGCAGGAGCAACAAAGAAGATGATGAATCCACCAAGAGGAAGCGATCAAATTTGCAGACTACTTCCTTAAAGAAGAAAGTCATTCAGATCAAGATCAAGCATGTCTCTCAGTAAGTTACTTCACAACTTCGAATCTTCATCAAGTGTAATCAAAATATGTTTAGTTTCTGACATTTTTGTCATGCAGTGAACATACTACTTGGTCGACCGAGACTAAGATCGCCCCTATGTCTAAAGACACTCGATCAACTCCTGCGCTTCGTTCGACCGACTTATCTCAGTCTGAAGCCATGCCACCAAGTGTGTAGACTCAATCGAAGGAGATCCCAATAGTTCCAAGGCCGCCCCCGTAGACCGCTTCTCCTCCCTCGACTGGTAGTGCACCTTCTCCCATCAAGAACAAGGTCATGCCAGTCGATAAAACTTCGAGTCGGCCTGAAGAAGTAGACTTGGAAATTCTCCACCAACACCGAGAATTAACCAAGGTATATTAATACCAAGGCCTTTTTCTTCCTTACATCTTTGTTACTTCTAACCATAACGGTCTCCCCTTATCTAGCAAATATATGCTCTGGTGGAGAAAAAACAAGCAAGGATAGAGTACCTTGAGGCTGAAAGCTTCGGTATGTTTTGAAACCCTTCTTTATGTATAAATATTCCATTGTATCTCTGACTTGTTGTTGCTTGTAGTCACTGGTAAGCAGCTGGCAAAAGCTCAACAACAACAAGAGAAGCTGCAGACTAGTTACAAGGAAGCTTCCGCTTCTTTGCAGCAGAGCCGTCTTGATTTTGTAGGTAAAGATCTTCAAATCTTCCTATCATCCGTGCTGTGTCCATATGTTTGTAAATCTTTTGAAGAGATCATTGCAGAACTGGAGAAGGTCACTTCCAATCAACAGAAATATTTGGATGTTCTGAAGATCGAGAAGGACGACCTATCCAAGACTATTGGCGAGTGAGATATTGAGCTAGCTGAATTGAAGAAGAAGTTGCAGGAGACCGAGGAGTCCCTGAAGAATGCTAAGACCAGTGCCCTACAACATAAATGTAATTTGGCCAGTAAGCTCTTCTTGTTTTTCTCTTATTAGTCTTCATTATAAACTTCATCTTCTAATCTTGATGCCGGTCTGCAGTTTTGTCATACGGCACTCGGAAGGCTCTGGATTATATCAACGCAAAACAAGTAGAGCAGACCGGGCACTCCATTGAATACTTGCTGGAGCACGCACCAGAGGCGATCGCCAATCATACCAGGAGGGTGGCAACCGAGGCCAGGAGTCAAGTATTGGCTATTTGCCAGTCTTGGTCCCCAGAACTTCCATTGGACAAAATCAAGGAGGGCTTCAACCCATCGTTGATGGTCGACCAATGTCAGTTGCTATTAGACTCAATGATAGAAACCTCCTAAGCCCTGGTTGAGAACATTGACATCGATCCAGCTGCACTGACTCCTCCTGTCTCTCCAGAAATAGAAGACAACACCTCTTCTCCATCGACAGAGTTGTAATTTATGTAATCAGATACATTAGTAGTATTTGAATAGGAAAACAGTTTGTTCCTTAGGTATTAATGATTGCTCTTTTTCTTGCTTAAAAACTTGACCGAATAGTCAGTAGAGCGATCTCCTTTTACTTATAGTAATTTAGGCAATACTTAACTGCGTCAGTCGCGCTTTTGTACTTAATCCCTTTCTCTATAAGATCTTGGAGATAAAACAGAAGGCACATCAGTATGCCTTAGCATATTTAGTCATAATTTGTAACCACATAACAATCAGAATCGACCAATTGACACATGACCTCTCGCGCTTTGGCTCTGGGTTTAGTGTAGTGGCAGTTTGTTGTGTAGTACGAATTGTATGACTATCATGCTGCAGCGTTAGACCAAAAAACATAAGACCATATCAAAATACGAGGAATCGGTTTGTAAAAATCTAAAACCAGCGTTTATCAAGGTTAAGGAGGAGTGGGACATTATTATTAGCCCCCGTCTCGATTGTTTAATGTATAAATTAAGGAATCAAGGCAAATAAGAATGAAAGTCATCAAAAACCTTTCATAAAAAAGATTGATGTTTCATTCAATAATAATGTATAGGAATACAAAAATAAACTAAGTATAAAAGCGACATAGTTGATTTATGTTCCATGAATTTGGTATGTCATTGCCGTCTTCATACATCAATCGATAAGCCCTCGGCCGAGTGACTTCTGTGACTACATATGGTCCTTCCCATTTAGGGGATAACTTGTGATGATTCTTGGTTGATTGCACTCGGCGCAGTACTAAGTCGCCAACATGGAACTGACGACTTCGGATATTCTTGTCGTAGTAATGTCGTAAGCCCTGCTGGTACACTGTCGACCGAAACAGAGCACGATCACGCATATCCTCTGCCGCAATCAACTCGATTTCTCGGTTATCTTCAGAAAGCTTCTTGTCATATCCCTTGACTCACGCTGAAATAAGGTTTACCTCAGTCGGCAGCATAGCCTCAGAGCCATAGACCAACGAGAAAGGAGACTGGCATACGGCTTAAGTCTGTCAAAAATCCAGGGCTTCAACCCCTGAAGAATCATACCGTTGGCCCATTCGACCTGCTCATTGCTTTGAGGATGGGCCTCCAAAGCAAAGTGGATTTTTATTCCCATCTCATCGGCATAGTCACGGAATTCCTCATATGTAAACTGAGTACCATTAGCGGTGATGATGTCGTGAGGAACTCCAAATCAAGTGAAGACCTCTCTCACAAACTCAATTGCCTTCTTTGAAGTCATCTTCCCGACCGGCTTTGCTTCAATCCACTTGGTGAACTTGTCAATGGCAACAAACAAATAAGTAAACCCGCCTGGCGCCTTTTTGAAAGGACCAACAATATCCAGCCCCCAAATTGAAAAAGGCCATGTCATAGGTATTATCTGAAGTTGTTGTGAAGGCACGTGAGTCTGCTGAGTAAAAAATTGACAACCTTCACACTTTCGGACAACCTGGTGTGCATCTTCGACCGCTGTGGGCCAATAGAACCCTTGCCGGAAAGCCTTGCCAACCAAAGTCTTGGAAGCTGCATGGTTACTGCATGCTCCTACATGAATTTCCTCCATCAACTTTTTCCCTATTGGAATTGGAATGCATCGCATCAAGATGTTCAATCCTCCTTTTCTATAGAGCATGTTATGCACCATTAAATATCCCCGAGATCGAGCCTTTAACCTCTGTTACTCATTAGAATCCGCAGACTGAATACTTGGGTCGTGCCAATCGGTCTCCATTTTGACTTCTTCCGCAGGGTCAGCAAGATCGGTCGTCAGCACATCTGACCGAGGAGAAATATTTGGTGTATCAAGGGTGTGTAGGAAAACACTAGGTGAGACAATCGATCACGATGGTCCCATCTTAGCTAGCTCATCAGCAACTTGGTTGTTATCGTGGAGAACATGCGTGAACTTAAGTCCATCAAACCTATTCTCCAGCTTCCTTACTTCTTGGCAGTAGGCAGCCACCTCCTTACTTCTTGGCAGTAGGCAGTCATATTGTCATCCATACAGTTCCAATCCTTAGTGACCTGGTTGATGACCAGAGCCGAGTCATTAAAGATATCAAGGCGCTGAATGCCGAGTGATATGGCTCTTCATAGACCATGTAGAAGAGCTTCATACTCCGCAGTGTTATTGGACGCGTGAAACTTGATCTGGTGGACATATCAAAGTCTCTCTCCTGTTGGAGAAATAAGCACGATGCCTGCCCCTGCGCCCGACAATTGGAGTGAACCATCAAATTACATTTTCCAGTACTCAATATCTTATAGTGCCGGTGGCATTTGAATCTCTATCCACTCGAAAATGAAGTCAGCCAGCGCCTATCCTTGGATCGCTAAGCGTGGTATGAACATGATGGTATATTGACCGAGTTCGACCGCCCATTTGGCAATCTTGCTAACCACCTCGTGGTTATGAAGAACCTCTCTGAGCGCAAAAGTGGTATGAACTTCGATCAGATGAGCGTGAAAATAGTGCTTCAGCTTCCTCGAGGTGACCAAGAGCGCATTTAGCAGCTTCAAGATCTGGTGATATCGGGTCTTGGAGGCGTTAAGAACCGCACTCATGGAATACACCGGATGTTGTACTTTTTATACATGTCCCTCTTCTTCTCGGTCTACTGTTAAGACGGAACTCACGACTTGGGTTGTGGCCGATACATAAAGCTGAAGCTTCTTTTGTGGTTCCGGAGGCACTAAGATTAGAATGTTACTGAGGTAGACCTTCAACTCATCCAAAGACGACTGCGCCTCTTCTGTCTAAACGAAGTTGTCTTGCTTTTTGAGCAACTTCAAGAACGGCAGACCCCTAACCCCTAGTCAAGAGATAAAGCGACTCAAAGAGGCCATGCACCCGGTCAGCTTTTAAACATCTCTTTGGCAATTAGGAGGTCCCATATCAAGGATTGCTTTGATTTTTTCCGGGTTAGCCTCTATACCTCATTTTGAAACAATGTAACCGAGTAGCTTTCCCGAAGGAACCCCTAAGACGCACTTCTTAGGGTTCAACTTCATTGAGTATCGCGTCAAATTGTCAAACGTATCTGCTAGGTGAGAGAGAAGTTCTCCAACATCCTGAGTCTTTACCACGATGTCATCAACATATGCTTCTGCGTTCCAACCGATTTGAGTTTCTAGGCAGCGTTGAATACCACATTGGTAAGTCGCACTAGCATTCTTTAGACCGAACGATATTGTTATATAGCAATAGGCGCCAAAAGGAGTTATAAAGGAAGTCTTGATTTGATCCTTGAATTTCAGTGGGATCTGGTGATAGCCTGAATAGGCATACAGAATGCTCAAGAGCTCACACCCGGCTATTGAGTCTAAGATCTGATCAATGCGCGGCAGAGCGAAGGGGTTCTTGGGACAGACCTTGTTCAAATCGGTGTAATCAATGCACATATGCCGCTCTTTATTCTTCTTCGGTACAAGGACTGGATTAGCGAGCCAATCCGGATGGTATATTTCCTTTATAAAGTTAGCATCTAAAAGCCTAGCTATCTCCTTCTTCATGGCGTCCTTGCGATCTTGAGCATATCTTCTAAGTCGTTGCTTGACGGGTGTAGCCTCAGGAGGCACCCTTAATTCGTGCTTAATCTTTTCCCTAAGAACTCCTGACATGTCAGAAGATTTCCATGCAAAGATGTCCGTATTTTCCTGGAGGAAAAGAGTAAGCGCGAGTTCCTATTTCTCTCCTAGATTGCCCCCCACATAAGTAACCATAGCAGGGTCTTTAGGATCAAGCGGAACTTCCCTGATCGGCACGTTATCCATCTGGATCTTCTCCTTACTGGGCTTCTTTGTGGGGATCTCAATGTCGGTCTCCACCTCTTTGCCAACTGCCTTCTGGATCTCCAGCTGGTCGGACACATCAATTGTCAGTCGGCCAACTCACAACTCTGCACATCGCAATCAAAAGAATTCCAAAGATCAAAGTGGAGGGAGATGATTCCTTTGGGGCCTGGCATCTTTAAGTTAAGTAAATATAGTGTGGGGCCACCATGAATTTTGCTATCGCCGGTCTGCCAATGATGGCATGGTAGGCAGATTCGAAGTCAGCTAATTGGAAGACGATACATTCGGTCCTGAAGTTCTCTCGGGTACCGAATGTGACTGGCAGAGTGATCTGCCCTATCGGCACCGAGGTCTTGCCTGGCACAATCCCATGAAAGGGAGAAGTGCTCGGTTTGAGGTCAGCGATTGTTAGGCCTAGCTCCCTGAGAGTCTTGGTGAAGATCAAGTCAAGGCTGCTTGCTCCATCGATGAGTACTTTGTTGAACTTGACCTCCTTCAAGGTTGCCGCTAGCACAAGCGGGTAGCGCCCTGGTCTGGGCAGGTGCCTAGGGTGATCCGACCGATCAAAAGTGACCGGAACTTCATACCACTTCATGTACTCGGGCACAGCTGGTTCCACGGAGTTGATCTCTTGTAGTTCCAGCTTATGTTTGCATTTGGACATGTAGGCGTTAGGCCCTCTGAAGATGAATTTGACTTCCTTCCGAGGCTCCTAAAAATCTCCTTCCTCGTCTTTGTCGCCGTCGTCGTTGGCTTTGTCCTTGCCATTCTGCCTCGGTGGGTCTTTAGCCACTTTCAGTGCAGCAGTTGCGAAGCCCTTCAGACGGTAACAATCCTTTGGTTTGTGGTTTCCCTTTGGGTGCCATAGGCACGAGCCACTTAGCAAGTCTTCCATGGTTTGCTGGTTCATCCACGGATTTTTCTTGGATTGGTCTATAGCGGCAACCATGTTATCAATTTTCCTCTTCTTGTCCTTTTTGAAGGACTCAGTCTTGTCCTGGCGCTTCTCCTTCCCATTACCTTAAATGTCATACAGTGCTGACTTCCCTGAAGCATATTTGTCCGCGATCTCAAAACACTCCCGAGCGGTCAGATCGGGGTTATGATTCCGCCGACCGATCTCCCAAATCAGGTCATCACTCTGCAACCCTCCTTGGAAGGCAATAATGATCTGCAGGTCTAGAACATTGGGGATCTCTGTCTTTTTGGCGTAGAAACGCTTGATGAAGTCACGCAAGGGTTCGTCGGGATTCTGCTTGAGTTGAGTAAGGTCAAAGTGGTTGCCCGGATGATTGTAGGTAGCTTGAAAACTCTCGATGAACTACTTATTGAGCTCCCCCTAATTGGAGATCGAGTTCTTAGGAAGAGACATGAGCCAAATCCGAACGGCGGGCTCAACGCAGACCGGCAGGTAATTAGCCATGACATAGGTGTTTCCCCCAGCAGACCAAATAGCCGTGCTATAGATCTGGAGCCACTCCTTGAGGTTGGTTTGGCCATCATACTTTTCGATAGCAATAGGCTTGAAACTCCTTGGAAACTTGCACCTGCAGAGGTCAGGAGTATAAGCCTTTATTCTATCGAACTCCTCGTTGGTCGGTGACAGAGTCCTACGCTGTCGGTCTGGAGATCGTGATACGGAGGGAGTAGGGCGGCTATGGCGTGGACCCACATCATCGTCATGACGACGGCGACGGTTATCCTCATGGTCGTATCAACGTCGGTCATCACGGTTATCCCTTAGAGGTGTATTTCATCGATCATCGCGGTTATCCCTCAGAGGTGGATCTCGTCGGTCATCGCGACAATAATCATCCCTTCGATCACGCCGCTCTTCTAACGACGGTTATCTCGAGCTCGCTCATCATGATGAGAATTGATGATGTCTCAAAGATTGTGAGACCCTAATGAGTCTCTCCAATCACGGCGTCCTCATTGACTATGTGAGGTAGCATGGCTGGAGCTTGCTACTGACTGAGGTGGCTCTTTGTGAGCTTCTTGAACAGCAGCTGTTTTGAGCATGGTCACAGTTGTCTTCATCACGAGGGTTTGGTATGCCTCATCCGCCATTAAGCTGTTGAGTAACGTTTTTGCCCCAGTGGTGTTATTCTGCGGGGTGTCAGAGACCTTAATGCCATCTACCTCGATCTTTAGTTGCTTGAGATCTAGTCTTCGTGCGAGGCGAGATCCTCGCGACCTTCTCGCTCGGCGGCGGTGTCCTGCCGATGAGTTGTTGTCTTGGGGGTTTTCTTCCCTGTGGCCGTCTTCAGTGCAACTGTCTTCTTCACGACCATCTCTGCCATGGTAACCTTCCCCATTATTATTGCCCGATGGATTCTCATCTATCTCGACCATGTTTACGATCAAAGGATATAAGCAAGCAGATCCATCCGAGTCCTTATCAAAGGAATGGACCGACTTTGAGTCGTACCCTGTGGGTAGGTCTGTGTCATTGAATCTGAGTGGAAACAATGCTAGGATCAAATCTGACGAACTTGATGATCGTGCCATAGAACTGGCTGTGGCCGAGTGGGACCAGTAGTTTTTCAGCCATAGCTCTCAGTTGGTGTCGATGACAAAGTCGAGCGATCCGAAGGATATCTTGAAGTCTTGCGAGTACTGGATGTTGGGAATTTCGGCCATCGTAGTCGATGGAGAATCCCAACGAGCCTTGTCTCCTACCTAGCGCGCCAACTATCGAGACTTATTCTCGGCAATATATTTATAGGGCTATGTCAGGACTAAGAACTACGATGGTAACACAAGATGCTGAATTATACAGGTTCGGCCCTCTCGATGAGAGTAAAAACCTACGTCCCGTGTTCTGTTGTTTGTATTGCAATGTGAATTGGTCCCCTCAATGGGAAGGTCCCTGCCGCCTTATATATCTGGTCAGCAGGGGGGGGGGTACATAAAGAATCCTACTCGTAGTCTACAAGGATTTACATAAAAATTCTATCTCCAATTTCCTTGTGCTCTAAGCCGATTCGGTCGGTTCCCTTATGGTGGGCGCCCGGTTGTCTACCGACTTCAGCTTAGCTATGGATACCCAGAAGGTATATATTCCACACTTGTGGAGGAACACAATAGCATACTCAAAAGAGCAAGAGACAAAGGATTGCTAAATCCTTTGGTGATGATTTCATTGTGTACCTAATAGATGATACTCCCAAAACCATTGAAGAGGCTTATGCATCTCATGACGCTGACTATTGAAAGGAAGCAGTCCGTAATGAGATGGATTCCATAATGTCTAATGGAACTTGGGAAATTGTTGATCGTTCGTATGGGTGCAAACTTGTAGGATGCAAGTGGGTGTTCAAAAAGAAGCTGAGGTATAATGGTATGATTGAGAAGTACACGACAAGGCTTGTGGCTAAGGGTTACACCTAGAGAGAAGGAGAAGATTTCTTTGATACTTACTCACTAGTTGCCCGATTGACCACAATTCGAGTACTACTATCTTGGCTACGTCACACGGTCTTCTTGTTCATCAAATGGATGTTAAGACAGCCTTTCTCAATGGAGAATTAGAAGAGAAAATTTATATGGAACAACCAGATGGATTTGTAGTGAAAGGTCAAGGAGCGATGGTGTGTAAGTTGTTAGAATCTTTATATGGCCTCAAGCAAGCACCTAAGCAATGGCATGAAAAGTTTGATTGAACTTTAACCTCAACTAACTTTATTGTGAATGAAGCAGATAAGTGTGTGTACTATCGCTATGGTGGGGGCGAGGAAGTTATCTTGTGTTTGTATGTTGATGACATACTAATTTTTGGGACCAATCTCAATATGATTAATGAGGTTAAGGAGTTCTTGTCCCAAAATTTTGAGATGAAAGATCTGGGAGTGGCTGATGTAATGTTGAACATCAAGCTACTTAAGGATGAGAATGGTGGGGTGACACTGGTTCAATCCCACTACGTGGAAAAGGTTTTGAGTCGCTTTGGCTTTAGTGATTGCAAGCCTACTCCAACTTCTTATGATCCTAGCATGTTGCTACGAAAGAATCAAAGAATAACAAAGGATCAATTAAGATACTCTCAAATCATTGGTTCGCTCATGTATCTTGCTAGCGCTATCCGACCTGATATCTCTTTTGCTATGAGCAAACTTAGCCGATTTGTGTCAAATCTAGGAGATGATCATTGAAATGCTTTAAAGAGAGTGTTGCGCTATTTGAAGGGTACTGCAACTTATGGAATTAACTATACTGGGCACCCAGGGGTGCTGGAGTGATATAGTGATTCTAATTGGATATCTGATGCTGATAAGATTAAAGCCACAAGTGGATATATGTTCACTCTTGGAGGTGGTGCTATTTCATGGAAGTCTTGCAAGCATACCATCTTAATAAGGTCAAAAATAGAAGCAGAGCTCACAGCGTTGGACACAGCATCTGTAGAAGCAGATTGGCTTCCTAAATTCTTGATGGACTTGCCGGTGGTTGAGAAACCTATACCAGCTATTCTTATGAACTGTGATAACCAAACGATGATAACCAAAGTGAACAGTTCTAAAGATAACATGAAGTCATCAAGACATGTGAAGAGGAGACTGGAATCTATCAAGAAAATGAGAAACTCTAGAGTTATAGCCTTGGATTATATCCAAATAACAAAGAATTTGGCATATCCCTTCATTAAGGGTCTTTCACAAAATGTGATAGACGTTGCATCGAGGGGAATGGGTATGAGATCCACATGAGTTACTTCATAGTGGTAACCCATCCTATGTGATCAGAGATCCTGTGAATTAGAAATGGCGAAACAAGCTGTTGATTAACTGAGAGGAGAGCATATCAACCATAAACCCACTCCACAAAGATGCAAATGTAACAGTCTCCTAATCTGTATGGCTGGTTGATTTCTATATTAATGTGTTCCAAGTGGCTTGGTAAGCAAGGATGTTGTCCTACAAAGCATCATAAAGGAACACACCTATATGAGTCCGACTGCTAGTAACAGTCTATGAGATTTGGGTAATCTCTAATACGCTCATGAATAGGCCAGGAGTATGACTCATATGCTCCAAATCGAGAGGATGCTTACAACCGCCTAGTATCAATAAAGGACTTGAGTGAAACCTATTCATACAAAACTGTGAATTCAAGGCATAGTCCATTGTACAGTTGTGAATTGGCGTAACTTCTTGATGAGGACATCACCCTTATGAATACACCCAGCATTCCGCCAACCAAAATGCAAGTACATGCGCGACAACTGAATTTACAGATGAGCTTGTTCCTAATGATTCCTTTATGTGATTTTAAGAATAGATTGCTACCTAATGAATTAATTGTTGTTAGAAACCATGGAGATGATGATGAGATAGCTGGGGAGGTGATTGGAGACGTGATGGGCCAGCAAGGACGTCCAAGCCAAGGTGGAGGCCCAATCAAAACCGACTTCGAGTCTGTTTCGGAGCCCAGGACCAGTCTGCACTAAAACGGACGCCTAGGACGCATACGGACTCGGATTTGGACGTTCTATATATGCCTGGAAAGATAACTAAAAGACCTTTCCAACCCAACTGGCCCCATATCAAAATTCGTCCCGAGACGTCAGCAATCACCGAAACAATTCGACTTCCAGAATCTGTCCTGGTGCTGCGACACCGTAATCGGTCTTTGGGCCATGTATCGAGTTGAGCCCACTTAGGGCTGCGTCCAGGGGGTCTTGCATGACCTTAGGGTCCTCATATACAGCCGCCGTCTCTTCATTAGGGTTTGGGTTTTGCTTAGATTATTCTATTGATAACAGTTTTGCCGTTTGATCGGTTTGTGAGATCCAAACTTGTGAGATTTATCGTATACTTGCAAATTTGGTTGCATTCTTCTTTGTTCTTGCTTGTGTTCTTGATTTGCAGGTAAGTATAAGCCTTCTCGGCGAGGTCAACCATTCTTGAACGGTTGATAACCAGAGGAGACATTGTGCTGCGATTGCGGGGTTCAGAACGTGTCGTTCGGAAGCCGGATCGATTTGTGTATCGCCTCCGCCTTGTACACATCAAGTGGTATCAGAGCTTCAAGTACACCGTTAGTTTTGCCCTTATCCTTGTTATTTTATTCAATCCTAGAGTCCAGAAAATTGGCCTACAAAAATATTTGTTCGTCGTGTTTCCGCTGTCCTACACCCCCCTTGTGCCTTGCAATTATCAGTTTAGTTTTCTTTTCTGAATTTTAGTCCCTACAAGGTCATTGTGTTGTTGGTCTAGTACTTGTTCTTTGGTCTTGTTTAAGTCGTATGTGTCCTTGTTCATAGACAATCAAGAAAAAAAAATCAAATTGTTGCACATATTGAGAGAATAGTACTGCTGGAATTGTTTGCACTAAATATTTATTTAACATCTAGCCTTCTACTTTTTGTGTGCAAAAGAAACTTAGAGTGTTTTCTGTTGCACGTTGTTCCTTGAGTCAAGAGATTGCTACACGTTGTTGCATATGAGAATTGTCGGTTCAGTTCTACATATACATCTATTCCTTACGTAAAGAGTGCAAAAAAGAAAGTTTAGGTTTTTCCTTTGTGCTATAAAGTTCGTAACTCTTGCTGCAGTTCTATGTCAAAAAATTCATGAAAGAAGTAAAAGGCAAAGAGGTGCTGAAAAAAAAATAAGAAGAAAAAGCCGCACCTATAACAAAAGAAAAAAACAAAAGGAGAAGAGAAAAAATTCAGAATTGCTTGCAGCCTTTGTGTCCTTTGTTGAGCCATTTGCTTGCTTGCTTGAACTAGGTCCAAGACAAGTTTAGGCCAGTGACATAGACTAGCTTGGGAGTATTATTTAGTTTTGCAATTTCTAAATTGAAATTTTGCTAATCCTTGCTACTATAAATTGCCTACCTAGCTTCATACATATCCTTCTGAATAGGCACAGATCTTTGGACCCTCGCAATCGTCGGATCACACTCTCCAAGGTATCCTCTGTTTTGCTACTAAGAATCTTGTAAGAATTCAGTTAGGTGCTGTCATTTGCTTGTTAAGAGTTTCCACTGTAATCAAACAGTAGTGATAGAAAAATATACTCTTGTGTGTTTTCTTATTTTCTATTAACAATGACAGGTTACAACACTGATGGTGATGAGTCGATGGTGTCAAATTGATACAAGTGTTGTAGCACAACGAGTGCTTAGTTCTCAAATGGAGAAGGTAGAGCAAAATCAAATGAACAACTTGTTTCAGACTCACTTTATTGTGAAGGATCGACGTTGTCGTGTCATCATTGATGGAGAGAGTAGCCACGACATCGCAAGCTTGGAATTGGTCGAGAAGCTCGACTTGACCACACAGCCACACCCATGTCCATACTACATCCAATGGGTAAATTCTTGTGGTAAGATGAAGGTAGATAAAACTGCACGCATTGAATTTTTTATTGGTTCTTATAAGGATAGTGCAGAATTTGATATAGTACCTATGCAAGCATGTCATTTGTTATTGGGTAAACCTTGGATTTGTACAAATAATATTTTGCACGATACCATTGCTAATAGCTACTCATTTAAATACAATGGTAGAAGGGTTACTCTTACACCAATGAACACAGCTGAAATTTTAGAAGAGGATCAACAACGATTTGAGAGAAGAAAGAATGAACCGTTTAGGATAGAATGGGCTGTTTCAAATGTCGCAACACTTTCATCAAAATCTGAATTGCTAGAGGATGAACATATTTCTTTGCCTCTTGTTACAACTAATATTTTTCAGCATATACACAAAGAAGATGATAGTGGGAACGATAAAGAACAGGTTGTTGCTTCAGGTAAGAGCTTTCTTGATATGATGGATTGTTCCAATAGTCTTGCTATATCGGAACCTTATGATCATGTTCCTTTGTCGCAAGTTGATTTACCTAGTGGTCCGTCTGATAAAGAGGAGTTGTGTGTCAATGCTTCATTTATACCTTTGCCACAACAAATGAATGAGCTTGATGCTTTTGCTTATGATTCACCCACTAGTGCTGAAATTAAACGTTTGATTTTAGTTACATGTCAAAAGGATGAGCAGAAATTATTTTCTTCTCTAAATACTTTAGATTATATTGAATTTGATGTTCTTTGTAATCTAAGTACTTTAGAGAAGCAAATGTTCTCTCAAACTAAGTTGCCTTTATTGATAAGAAACATTTTTTATGCTATTGGCAACTATGATCATAGAGGTGTATTTATGGTACATAGAGTTTATGTTTATTCAAATCTGAAACATCCTCTTGGTTTGCAACTAAATGACCAACTAGAAAACTTTAATATCAACTACCATGTCATGTCATCGTTTTCTAGTATTTTTAAGATCACACATTGTCTACCTTGTGATAAGAGTGAAAATGATGCTCATATTGCTGACCAAGTTTTCAAAGAGATTATTAATTTGCACGGAATGCCTTCTACTGTAGATTATCATTGTGATGACAAATTTCATAATGCATATAAATATGAGTTGCATCCCAAGTTTGGGAATAGTTGCACAATTAATATTTCAGATTTGAGACCATACATGGGAGAAAGAGATGAGCTCGAGTCAAGGACGACTCTAATTCAAAAGGGGGAGAATGATGAGGACATCACCCTTATGGATACACCCAATATTCCGCCAACCAAAATGCAAGTACATGCGCGACAACTGAATTTACAGGTGAGCTTGTTCCTAATGATTCCTTTATGTGATTTTGAGAATAGATTGCTACCTAATAAATTAATTGTTGTTAGAAACTATGGAGATGATGATGAGATAGCTGGGGAGGTGATTGGAGACGTGATGGGCCAGCAAGGACGTCCAAGCCAAGGTGGAGGCCCAATCAAAACCGACTTCGAGTCTGTTTCGGAGCCCAGGACCAGTCTACACTAAAATGGACGCCCAGGACGCATACGGACTCAGATTTGGACGTTATATATATGCCTGGAAAGATAATGAAAAGCCCTTTCCAACCCAACTGGCCCCATGTCAAAATTCGTCGCGAGACGTCGGCAATCGCCGAAACAATTCGACTTCCAGAATCTGTCCTGGTGCTGCGACACCGTAATCGGTCTTTGGGCCATGTATCGAGTTGAGCCCACTTAGGGCTGCGTCCAGGGGGTCTTGCACGACCTTAGTGTCCTCATATACAGCCGCCGCCTCTTCATTAGGGTTTGGGTTTTGCTTAGATTATTCTATTGATAACAGTTTTGCCGTTTGATCGGTTTGTGAGACTCCAACTTGTGAGATTCATCGTATACTTGCAAATTTGGTTGCATTCTTCTTTGTTCTTGCTTGTGTTCTTGATTTGTAGGCAAGGATAAGCCTTCTCGGCGAGGTCAACTGTTCTTGAACGGTTGATAACCAGAGGAGACGTTGTGCTGCGATTGCGGGGTTCAGAACATGTCGTTCGGAAGCCGGATCGATTTGTGTATCGCCACCGCCTTAATCAAGATTATCAGAACCTATCGGAAGATTGGGAACCCTTGTACACATCACTTCTGCTCTAGATGGATCTTCAACCTTAACCGACCTCCATCAAAACATTGATATATCAAAACTATTGTGTGACTAAGAGGATTTAATATGCCTTTGAAATTTGGCAGGGATTGTTAGATTTAATGGGTGATTATCCATAAATAGAAATTACAAAAGGCATGTTAATTAAGAAGAGTTGTGTGGAAGAATAATATCAGATGATTATTTAATTGGAGGTGCAAATGTCTAGTGAAGTTGGAAGAAGAAATGAAAAGTTCTCTTGCGTGTGCATGGATGCTGACTTCTCCTTTCTTTTTCCCACTACAATCATTGAGTTATTCACAAGATTAAGTGTAACATATGAGTAACTCATGGCTGTTTGTTTCACCTTCCATGTGTGCCTGGCATCAAAGAGTCTTTTGACCTCTGCTCTTCCTCTCACGTGTACTTCTCTTGCACCTATAAAATGAGGGCAAGAGGTACCATCAAGAGACACAACAACACATATCTCTCTGACACAAAATAGTAGCTGCTACGGTAATCATCCTCGTCTCGACGTCTCTCCAATTAGATTGTTTCAAGATAAATCAAGATTCACCATGTATACGATTTAACTTGTGTATAATCATTCTTGACCTTTTGTGACTACCGTGACGTTCTCGGTATAGTCTATCATTTCATTGAAGTCTTTGAAAATTCGAGAATCAAGTATTCCACTAAATTCATCTTCTCTATCTTGAGATAGAGTCATAGCCTTCCAGTTACCAACAGATTTTGGTATGCTTCCTGATAAGTTATTTTAGGCAAAGTACTGAAGATTTACTAGATTCACAAGATCCAATGGGACATGACCGTTAAACAATGTCTCAGCCGCATGAAGACCAAAGATGATAACTTCTGTCACTACCACAAAAGTGACCTATAGTGGTGGTTGAGAAGGTATTGTAGCGATGGGCAAGCCACCCCGCTGCAAAGCAAACACAATTACAAATAAGCGTCTATAGCGGCGGGTGGTCTGAGACCGAAACAAACTGCCACTACAAAACCCTTTTTAGCGGCGGTTGAAGATGTCAACCACAGCTATGCTACTACTCGTGCAATATAGCAGCGGCTAAAGGTGTCAACCACCACTAATACTCTACAGAAATAGCGGCGGTTGACATCTTCAACCATCACTACTTGTTTTTCTAAAATAAAAATAAAAATATGATATATACACAGAAATCACAGAACCTGCATATAAAATATTTACAACATCTTATCACAGAATATTTACAATATGCCATCAAAAAATATTTATAACATCTCATCACAGTCACAATATATATACAGAATAGTTGTTCAATGCATATGCAATTACAAAATGTCTTATATGAACCCTAATGCATAGTCATCATCTTGCTTCGGCTCATTGGGCTCATATGCTTCTTTCGAACCAGCCCACTCACAAAGCGCCCTTTGCTTTGTTGCTAGTAAAACATCTGAATGAAAACACTTTCCTTCTAGACTAATTACCTCTCTCAAAACAAAACGACAAAGAGAAGCTACAACTATATACATGACATTTGAACTCAAGTGAACTTGTTCTTCAAGAATCATACCCATTCTAATCTCGTCATTCCTTTTCATCTTTGCAACCCAATCTGCCTTTTTCCTTGTGGCTCTGTGTGCCAAGCATGGAGGATTAATGAGCTTGATGGAGTCCAAGGGTTGATGGAGATGGATCGAGGCTAAGGACAAGCTAGGAGCAAGTGTTTGGAACAATTATCTAGTTGTTAGGGCTTGTGTCCATAGGAAAACCAGACTATCAAGGGGGTCTAGGTCATATCTCTTAGGTCACGCTAGTCAATGATGTGCATGAATGCTCGGTGAAATCACAAGGCACTAGGTGGTAGTGGAGAGGCCAAGGTGCTGTTGGATAAAGCCGGGAAACGAAGTCAAGTGAGGACGAGGAGTTTTAGCTTTTGGAGATAGATACCAGATAGAGGGGTCAGAGAGACCGAACTGTATGGTCAATAGAGAAGTTTTCAGATCAGAGAGGAGTTGCTACGAGGAATCTATTGATGCAAAGGCCCATAGAGACCAAATAGTCTGGTGTATAGACCGGATAGTCCGGTCTGTATGGATGGGAGCAAAATAGAGAGGAAGCAATTTTACGTCACCTCTAGAATGAACAGGACTCGTAGAGATCGGATGGTACACTCTACAAACCAGACAGTCCGGTCTGTATAGGAAGCAGCAAGAACAGAAGAGCAATGACTCTGGAGGAGCCCTCCAGTGAATACCGGACAGTCCGGTCTGGCAGATACCAGACTGTATGGTCTGTATGTCTAGAAAAGCTGTTTCATGGAGCAATGACTAGTTTGTGGTTGGAAGCTTATATAAAGTCATTGCTGGGGTCTTGGAGATTACTCTTGGCCATTGGGATTGCTTGAAGCATCAGTAGGGAGCCAATAGGAAAAGAGAGTCGCACTAGGAGAAGATATTGCATATCTTGTGAGTGCTAGAGAGAGTAACTAGAGCATCCATACACATCTAAGACAAGGTTATCCTTGAGAATGTGTGCTAGGCTATTACTCTTGGTCTATAGTGGGACCTAATCCAGTTAGGCGTCAATGATGAGCCTATCGTGATTGGTTGTGTGAAGGCCACCACACATTTGTACACGGTTTTGAGCTCACTGTTGAAAGGAGCATCGACAGTGAGCACCCGTGTGTAAGGTTCATGACCATTGAGGTCCCCCCAAGATATGAATGTTTTGGTGATGAATGATAAACATGAAATGTGACTAATGTCTACGCGAGTGTAGTGTGTGTTGGAAACTTTTTCTACTTAATGATGATCGATGATGGTTGCCTTGGCGATTGATGACAATGACCACAAGCATGGAGGCTTGATGAGCTTGATGGAGTCTAAGGGTTATCGAAGATGGATCAAGGCTAAGGACAAGCTATAGAACTAGTGTTTGGAACACTTGTCTAGTTGTTAGGGCTTTGAGTCCATAGGAAAAACCAGACTATCAAGGGGGTCTAGGTCATGTCTCTTTAGGTCACGCTAGTCGGTGATGTGTGTGGATGCTCACTGAAATCACAGGCACTAGGTGACAGTGAAAAAGCCAAGGAGTTGTTGGAAGAAGCCGGGAAATGAAGTCAAGCGAGGACGAGGAGTTTCAGCTTTTGGACAGAGTGACCGAATAGGAGGGTCTGGAGAGATCGGACTGTACGGTTATCATAGGAGAAGGCATTTCAGAGAGACTTGTCTGCGAGAAATCTATCAACGCAAAGGCTCATAGAGACCAGACAGTCCGGTTTACAGACCGGACTGTCCAATCTATATGGATGAGGCTCGGGACAGAAGGTGCAGTTTTGGTTCTCTGGGATCGATGGAGATGGAGAGACCAGACAGTCCGGTCTACTGATCGGATAGTCCAGTCAGTACAGGAAGTTAGTTTGGACAGGGAGCCAACGGCTCTGGAGGAGCCGACCTGTGGAGACCGGACAGTTCCGTCAGGCAGTGACCGGACAATCCAGTCAGTTGGCCCAGAAAGCTGATTTCGTGGAGCAACGACTAGTTTGAGGTTGGAAGCCTATATAACTTCATTGCTGGGGTCTTGGATATCTCTCTTGGCCAGTGGAATAGCTGGGAGCATTTGGTAAGAGCCAAGTGGAAATGAGAATAGCACTAGGAGAGGATATTGGATATTTTGCGAGTGCTAGTGAGAGTGACTCGATCCTTTCAAGTGGTATTAGAGCCTAGTGCTCATCATAGGGCTTAACCGCCTTGAGTAGTGATCGTATTGAGTTGAGATGTCACCTCATTTGGGTCCGGGTCATGACTCATGGAAGGATCGCTTGAAAAGCTATCTAAATGCCATGATTCTGGATGAGTTGATGGATACTCTTATGGACTTTGCCAATACCTTTACCGATAATCATGTATATGATGATGATTGTGTGGATGAGCCTTGTTCTAGTGAGTGCATAGATTCCTCTAATGATAATTTGATAGGTTTCTCTGCTAGTGTGCTTATTGTGATCAATGAGAATGATGTGTCTCCTAATCTTGCTTGCTCCTATAGCATCACTAGTACTGATGATGCTTGTGAGCCTTTTATTGATCTTGCTTGCGGGGTATTGTGGATAGGATTGGAGCAACTACTTTCGAGCTTCCCAAGTTATTGATTGTCAAGAAGATCCTCACCTTGCTCCCTAGCAGCAAGATCCTCTACATCACCCTTGATCTCATCATGGACAAGAACCACTCCGTTGATGATGTGATCGGGCTAAGGATGAGGAGATCAAGCTTGACAGGGAAGAAGAAATTCAAGGCAAACAATGAAGCATCTTCAATCAAAGGGAAAGAAGTAGCTCTGAGCTCAAACTTCTTTGATCTCTCCACAAGATTGCCTTGGAACAACTTCTACAACCCCTTTGGATCAAGATCTACAATAAGCTCTTCATCAGGCGCTTCATCAAGCTCTACCTCAAGTGCCATTGCAAATTCTACTCCAAGCACCTCGAGTGGACCACGCATTGGTGTGAGAGAAGCACCGACCACAATGCCCACACGATCATTTGATATGATCAATCTCACCACTGCGGCTCCGGCGCCTCCGCCTCCTCCACCACAAGATCACCTTTGGCATCTTCGTTGAGCTCATCAACAAGATCTCTTCTTTGAATTTGATGAATTTGTGAGAAATCCAAATGATGACCTTTGTGAGAATCTCTTGAGCATTTATGATCTTGTGTATAGGATAAATTCCTTTCAGGGACTTCGGAGGATTCCACCACATGAAGTGATTGACAAGTGCCTTCTACAAATCACCGCTCCTGAGAGGAGTTTCTTGCTTCAGGAGGTGATCAATAGAAGGCATGAGCTCTCAATTGAGAGAGCAATGGAGATGATACTTGTGCTTCACACATTAGTGGGACACGTGCTTGAGCACGTCATTGGACTTCACGACTCTCCCCACTACTACATCAACCTCGACAATGTGCATATAGGGGATGGTTTTGGTCATTGGAGGTATCGTGCTCCCAACCATCCTATTAGAAGAAGACTTCATGAAGGGATTGCAAGAATCCCTAATTAGGAGGATGGTCTTATTCGATGTGACGAGGTTAGTGAAGGTCAATCAAGTAATGCTTTGGATACTAACTCTTCTTCCTCTAGTGCTTGCCTTATGGCTACTACCAGGGTCAACTACAAGAGTGGAGGTACCCACTGGATACTTGATAGTGGGTGCACCCAACATATGACCAGAAAGCCAACCATGTTCATCAACATTGATGAAGACAAACACAGTGAGAAGGTGACTTTTGGGGACAACTCAAAGGGGGGAGTAACAGGCTCAGGCAAGGTGGCCATTACAGAGGACCTCCATCTCTCCAAGGTCTTTCTTGTGGAAACCCTCAATTTCAACCTTCTGTCTATTGGTCAGCTTTATGACATGGGATTCAAGTGCACATTTGATGAGGATGGTGCAATAAATGAAAATGCAAAGAAAGGTCTGGTATTTCATAGAGTGAGGCAAGGGAACTTGTATGTCACGGATTTCAAATCAAGCAACATGCCACCAAGTACTTGCCTATTCACCAAGGCGACAAAGGGATTTTTTTGTGGCATAGAAGACTGACACATGTTTTAATGAATCAGCTCAGAAAAGTGGTCAAGAAGAATCTAGTTGAAGGAATCAAGGATGTGATCTTTGAAAAGGATAGATTGTGCAGTGCTTGTCAGGCTAGAAAGCAAATTTCATCTTCGCATCCCACCAAGTCTTTAATGTCTACATCTCGTCCTCTAGAGCTTCTACACACGGACTTGTTTGAGCCAATACATTACAAGAGTCCAGGAGGCAATCTCTGTTGCTTTGTGATTGTGGATGACTTCACAAGATACACTTGGACCTTCTTCCTTGTGGACAATTCTCAAGCAAGTAATATCTTCAGGAAATTTGCAAGGAGAGCAAAGAATGAATTCAAGGCCCACATTGTGAAGATAAGGAGTGACAATAGGACTGAGTTCAAGAACACAACAGTGGAGGAATACTGTAACAAGAAGGGAATCAAGCATGAATTCTACACTACATATACTCCTGAACAGAATGGAGTTGTGAAGAGGAAGAACAAGACACTCATCACTCTTGCTCGTGCTATGCTAGATGAGTATGGAACTCATAAGAGGATTTAGGCTGAAGCAATCAACACGACTTGCTACACGTCCAACCATGTATATCTTCATCGGCTATTGAAGAAGGCACCCTATGAGCTATTGGTTGGACAGAAACCGAATGTTTCCTATTTTTAGGTCTTTGGCTGCACTTGCTACATTCTCAAGAAAAGGAGGAAACCCGAGAAGTTTGAGAGCAGAACAGATGAAGGCATTCTTGTTGGGTACTCAAGGACTTCTAAAGCATACAGGGTCTACAACTCAGCTATGGGTTATGTGGAAGAATCCTATGATGTGCAATTTGATGAGTCAAATGGTTCTCAAAAGGGAGATGAATTCTATGAAGTGAACATTTGAGATGAACCCATGAGGGAAGCTTTGAGGAACATGCCTGTGGATGAGGTTTTACCCCATGAGGCCAATGATGACGATATTGATGAGCCCTCTACTCCACCACCTCAACCAACTTCATCCTCCGCGGTGCAAGAACCAACCCAAGATGTCAATGATACACCTTCTAGCTCCTCCCAAGATTCATTGAGAGTAAACCCACCTAGCCAAGAAGAAACCCAAGTAAGAAGTGAGCCACAAGTCTCCCCACATACTTCACCTCAAGCACTTCTCCAAGCTCTTCACATGACACCCCCTCAACCACTCCAAGCTCTAGTTCCAAGACAAGAAAGCATATGAGTGATTCCCCCACTTCACTGAGAATCCAAGACACTCATATCAGAAGAGAGCAAGCAATCCATGATGCATAGAATACTTCACCTAGACCTCCTCCCACTGTAGAAGAACCTCTTCCTAGACCCAAAGCTATCAACAAGGATCATTCACGTGACTTGATCATTGGGAGTCCATCTCAAGGAGTTTGGACAAGGAGGAATCAATACAAGCCGAAATATGTGAATGAAGAAAATCTTGATGAGGCAAATGTTGGAATTGAGAACTTCTCCTTCATCTCTATGATTGAGCCCACAACCATTGATGAAGCTATGGATGACCACAAGTGGGTAATTGCTATGCAAGAAGAGTTGAACAACTTCAAGAGATGCAAAGTGTGGAAACTTGTTGAGAGGCCGAAGAATCATAATGTTGTTGGCACAAAGTGGGTCTCCAAGAACAAACAAGATGAGAAAGGGGCCATTGTCAAAAAACAAGGCTTGCCTAGTGGCTAAGGGATATTCTCAAGTGGTGGGTATTGAATTTGAAAAAAACATTTGCTCCCGTGGCCCGTCTTGAAGCTATTTGGATCTTACTTTCCTATGCATAACACAATGGCTTCAAGCTCTATCAAATGGATGTCAAAAGTGCCTTCTTGAATAGAGAGATCAATAAGAAAGTCTATGTGGAACAACCTCCAGGATTTGAGGACCCTAAGCATCCAAGACATGTCTACAAATTGAAGAAAGCTCTCTATGGCCTCAAGCAAGCACCAAGGGCTTGGTATGAACATTTAAGGAACTTCCTTCTCAAGAATGCCTTCAAAATTGGATGTATTCACAACACCTTGTTCAGAAGACATGTTGGGAAAGACCTCTTTGTGTGTCAAATCTATATGGATGATATCATTTATGGGTCAACCAATGAGAAGTTCAATGAAGAGTTTCGGGAGATGATGGCAAGGGAATTTGAAATGTCAAAGATTGGAGAGTTGCATGTGTTCCTTGGATTTCAAGTCAAACAATTGAGAGAAGGAAACTTCATCAATCAAGAGAAATATACCAAGGACCTTCTCAAGAGATTCAACATGGAAAATTACAAACCCTTACACACACCTATGGTGACAAGCAAATCCTTGGATGATGATGTGAAGGGAAAATCCATGAACCCCAAGCTCTATTGATCAATGATTGCCTCCTTGCTCTATCTCACCGCTTCAAGACCGGACATCATGTTTAGTATGTGCTTGTGTGCATGCTACCAAGCAAATCAAAAGAAGTCACACTTGAAGGCCGTGAAGAGGATACTTAGATACCTCTAGTACACACCTACCATGGGATTATGGTATCCTAGAGGAACAAGCTTTGAGTTACTTCGGTATTTGGACTCGGGCTTCGAGGGATGCAAAGTGAATAGGAAGAGCATATCGGGAGGTTGCCAATTTCATGGAAGATCTCTTGTATCTTGGTGCTCAAAGAAGCAAAACTCAGTGGCTCCATCTACAGCTGAAGCAGAGTATATGGCGGCAGGAGCGTTTGTGCTCAACTTCTCTACATGATGCAAACTCTCTCGGATTATGACCTCAACTTTACTCAAATGCCATTATATTGTGATAGTGAGGCTGCAATCAAGATGGCTCTCAAAATTGGAGATCATGGTCATGCAAAGCATATTCAAGTCAAGCATCATTTCATAAGTGACCATGTTGAGAAGAAGGACATCAAATTGCTGAGTGTGTAGACTCATGAACAACTTGCGGACATTTTCACCAAGCCACTCGACGATTCAACAAGATAAGGGGAGAACTCAATGTTCTCGACCTTTCAAACTTCCAATGAGTAACCCTAAAGCTTGTCTCTTGTAAATATGTATGGCTTTTGTTTGTTTTGTTGTTTGTGCCTTTTTTGTGTGCTTGTTTCTCTTCTTCTTGTAGGTCAGCTTCGGACCTCCTTGAGATAGCAATAGACATGGGTTAAGCTTGGAAGTGGTTCATGGTGTGCCCAAGGCTTTGAAGAATGTTCCATTGTGAGTAAGCTCGAGAAGGAAACAACTCGTCGTTGGCACTTTGGTTTGTAGCCTTTCTCTCTCTTTCTTTTAGCATTGCATCATGCATTTGTATACTTGTTGCATTTGCATTCTTTGCATTCATGCATTCTCGCATCGTGACACCTTACATTCTTCGAAGCATGTTTCTAGGGGGAGTTGCTTATTTACAATGTAAGTATATGACCCTCTAGACGATCACATAGTGATCTTTGAGTTTCATGCCCATTGAGTCATGTTCAAATGAGCTCCGAGGTTAAATCTACTTGCACGGCTCAAAAACAAGTGACTCATACATTCCCAACATACAAATGACTAACCATTGCATACTTGAGAAAATATTTTGTTGAGTCATGTGTGTAGAGGGAGCTATGGTGGAACACCATCATGACCAAGGAGGAGCGCAATGAAAGGGGGAGTTTCCTAACTCTTGTCAATTATTATTTGCTCCTTGGCTCTCTTGAGTTTTGTTCTTGATTTGTGGTTTTTGGTGATAGGTGACAAACATGAAATATGACTAATGTTTACACGAGTGTTGAGCATGTAGGAAACCTTTTCTACTTAATGATGATTGATGATGGTTGCCTTGGCGATTGATGACAATGACCACAAGCATGGAGGCTTGATGAGCTTGATGGAGTCCAAGGGTTCATAAAGATGGATCAAGGGCTAAGGACAAGCTATGGAGTAAGTGTTTGGAACACTTGTCTAGTTGTTAGGGCTTTGATCCATAGGAAAAACCGGACTATCAAGGAGGTCTAGGTCATGTCTCTTTAGAGCATGCTAGTCGGTGATGTGTGTGGATGCTCACTGAAATCACAGGCACTATGTGATAGTGGAGAAGCCTAGGAGCTGTTGGAAGAAGCCGGGAAACGAAGTCAAGCAATGATGAGGAGTTTCAGCTTCTGGATAGAGTGAGCAGACAGAAGGGTCTAGAGAGACTGGACTGTACGGTCATCAGAGGAGAAGACATTTAAGAGAGACTTGTCTGCGAGAAATCTATCAACGCAAACGCCCATAGAGACCGGACGGTCCGGTCTATAGACCGGACAGTCCGGTCTGTATGTATGAGGCTCGGGACAGAAGGTGTAGTTTTGGGATGCTCTCTAGAATCGATGCAGATGCAGAGACCGGATGGTCCGGTCAGTATAGGAAGTCAGTCTGGGCAGGGAGCCAACGACTCTGAAGGGGCCGATCTGTGGAGACCGGACGGTCCGATCAGTCAATGACCGGACAGTCCGGTCAGTTGGCCCAGAAAGATGATTTCGTGTAGCAACAACTGGTTTGAGGTTGGAAGCATATATAACTTCATTGCTGGGGTCTTGGAGACCTCTCTTGGCCAGTGGAATAGCTGGAAGCATTTGGTAAGAGCCAAGAGGAAAAGAGAAGAGCACTAGGAGAGGATATTAGATATCTTGAGAGTCCTAGTGAGAGTAACTTGAGCATCTATCCACATCTAGGGCTAGGGTGTCCTTGAGGGTGTGATCTATGTTGTTACTCTTGATCTATGGTGAGACCTAGACCTGTTAGGTATCGGTGATTGAGTCTATCATGATTGGTTGTGAAGGTCGTCCCACGTTCGTACATGGTTTGAGCCCGCCGTTGAAAGGGGCATCGCTAGGTGAGCGCCCGTGTTGGCTCGGGGAGTCCGGCAAGTTCTCAAGAGAGGCGAGCTTGTGCCTTGATGGTAGCGGTGATGCGACCGTGTCTTCACTCCGGGAGTGATTGTGGGCTCATGTGCGAGAACTCCACTTGGTGGCAGGAGGGACCGATACTCCGGTGGGAGTGGTACAACGAGGAGTAGGGGAAGGCGCCATCCTTCTAAGACCTCAGGAAAAAATATCATGAGCTATTTCTTACTCTACTCCTTACTTTGATGCCTTACTTTCTGCATTTACATACCGTGCTATTCATGCTTGTGTGTTTACCTTGCTCTAGTTGATTATCTAGTAGACTTGCATAAATAGGGTTATTCACTTCCTAGTTGTGCTTTTCTTTCACTTGATCACTAGGATGTTTAGGAGTTGTGTTGGCTTGATTGATCACCCTAGTATGTATGGTGATACTCATGCTTGTGTGCTTATCTTGTACTTGATGATCTAGTAGCTTTGCATGAGTAGGCTCCTTTGCTAGCTTGTTGTGTGGTTCCGTGTGTCATTGATTACTAGTTTGCATAGGAGTTGCTTGACTTTGTGTGTGATCCACTAGTATGTATAGGTTGTTCTTCCTTTCATAGGGTTATCTTGTTAGTGTGATCACCACTAGAATTGTGTAGGAGTTATTTGAGTGGTCGGTTTTAGGAATTGGTAAACTAGGTACATATTATGAGTTCCCGATTCACCCCCCCTCTCGGTCACTCGATCCTTTCACCGTCTCGGCTCGGGGAGTCTGGTAAGTTCTCGAGGGAGGTGAGCTTGTGCCTTGGTGGCAGTGGGGACATAACCGTGTTTCCACTCCGGGAGTGATTGCGGGCTCGTGTGCGTTTCACTTGGTGGCGGGAGGGACCAGTTGTTGGCATCGGAATTTGGACTGGTCCCATTAGTCAGAGGCGGAGAGTTGAAATCGACCGAAGTCAGCGAAGCTCAACGGCCGAAAGGAATAAAGTGGGCTGTTGGTCGTAATTACGCACCCACTTATATACCGCAAGAGGACGGTGTACAGTTGTAGCTATTTTTTCCCTCAGAGTATTCCAAGGTTATCGAATCCACTGGGAACGAGCGGAACTAATACTATTAAAAGGTTACTAACAAATTGCAATGGGTTGATTGGTGTGAATGATAATGGTGAGAAAGTGGAAGGTGAATGTTATTGAAGAGGTAACAGGATGATGAAGGATTCTCTCCTTAGGATTGGTTCACTAGCATGCAACCTTATTCGTATCAACTCGAGTGATGATTCTAATATTCTACAAGACATGGTGGTTTTGTTCACCCCGACTGTCACTACAGAGGCTATTAGCTCCCCACTGGTTTCTTGCACTATGTAATGGGCAAAAGTGTATTGGCCGATACACTAATGAAAGGGATAGATAGATGTGCAATAAAGTTCATCACATAGATTAAATTCATCGAGAGAGTATCAACAAGTATGAGAGTTACATGACCAGATCCCCGCACCAGAGAAGAGAATATGAGACTACTCACTCATCCTTACGCTAGACATAGCAAAAGGGTGAGAAATAGCGCTGGAACGCGCACGAGCCGATCGGTGCAAGCGTCACGCCGATCGGCGCGACCTCCCCTCTGGTGGATCTCGTCGGTGTTGACGAACCTCCGCCAATATCCTAGAACCCTAGTTTTAATAAGTGATTCTCGCGATCGCCGTCTCTCCTTGGTTGTCCTTGGTTCTTGATAATTATCTTCATTTTATACTCGACGGGATTAGGTCAACTTCCACCGACTCTAACTCATACTGGGCTGGGCCTTCGTCTTTCCTGGACCAGATCATGTTTTAGTCATCTTTTCGTCCTGCGTCGATCGGCGCATGGGTCACGCCGATCGGCACGGCTCCGCATCTGGCCCATCTTCGTTATTCTTCAGCTCTTTATCCATAATTGCCCTATTTTACACCTGTTTCCTATGATTACATCCAAAACAGAACAACTACAAATATATGCAAATATGGGGTTAATTGTTAGTCCAAACCACCAAATTAAGACGCAAAACATCCCTTTTTAGTAGATAAAATGGGCATCTAGAAACCACCAACATGGGCCTAATAGGGTTATTTTATCTCGTTCTATTTTTAGTTTAGAGTTTCTTTAGAAATAAATCTAGTCGGTTTGTTTAAGAGTCCTGACCGAGTTGGGTCAGAGCTCCTTGCACGGGGCTATAATATGTAATAGGGCCTATGCGAGAAAAATAACACTTTCGTTCAATACAATTCGGCGCATTGCCAAACCTTTTCTCGATACATCCTCGTCTCGCGTATGCATCGGCTCCGATCTCGGCGAGACTTTGATTAGTCACCCTCAGTAATTCTATGGACTTTAACTAGTACTTTCTCATTGATTTGATATTCTAGTTGTTATCTTTAGAATTGCTAGTTATCCGATAATTAGATCGTAATTACATTTATACTATCGATTTTGAGTTGCAATACTGTCTCAGTTAGGTCCAATCTATTATGACATCTAGGAGATTTTGTAAGTTTAATATAGATCTATTATTCGAGTCATTCTATCTAGTTTACCTGTGATTGGATCATATCTAGTTTTATTTGCTTTGTTTGGGCACTGTCTTGATTAAGTTTGATCTGCTCGAGCCAGCGAGGCTGCATTGATTTCGACCTCTCACTGAGTTGATAAGACTAGGTATGGACCAGCCGTGGGTAAAGTCGATAGCATAGTGTCGGGACATTTAGCCGACAGGTTATCACAGTTCAATCGACTTCTCAGTGTCTTAATTGCTTATCATCGCATTCATAGAAGTTGATTGCCCCCTTTATTTGATAAGATTAGATCTGTGATTTTGAAGCATATTTGCAATACCAGCTATCAGATCTATCGACTTAACACTATCGACAAGGAGAGTCTTTGCATGATTACTATACTTCTATCGACTTTGGACTATCGACTTTTTGGCATAAACAGAGCAAGTCTAGCGTGTCTATCGTAGATCTATCAATTTAATTCTTGTGGGTAGTATTTATATAGTACTTAACATCTATTTATTGATTTTCCGATAAGTCAATACAAATTAGCCGATTAGTATATTTTCAATATTATTTTTGTTTACAATCACCGGCTGGTTTTCATGAATAGTGACTATCGGCTTTCTTCATCGGTCTGTCCTGGGCCGGTGACACGTGGAATTTAACCATTTGTTTCTTTGTCGATTTGCAAGGAAAATTGACTGACACGCTCTGGTTTCTATGTTGAGCTTGCACTAGAGTTAAGCAAATATCTCAGGTCATACGTGATGATTTTTACATCAACACGCTTTTTGGCACGCCCGGTGGGACCAAGAACTTCAAGACCAACAACACGGTTGAACTCGGAATGCCAAAAGATCCCAAGCTCCCTAAGAGTCCTCCACCAAAACATGATGTCGCTACGGATCTGAAGATGGAGAACATGTTGCCTGTTGATAGAGATGATCTGAGCGATGAAACGAAGGCACAAATTGATCAGAGAGTTGCTCAGTATGAAAGCCTTCTATTGAGCACCTTCAGCAAGACTAGGCATGGCAAGATCGTGCAGAAAGGAAAGTTACCTGTTGCAGCCTTGATTGATGAAGATGGAACTGAAAAATCAACTGCCAATAAGCTGATAGAAGTGATTGATGAAGCTACATTAAACAACATGATACATACGGCCATACACCATGCATTAATTAATCAATCACCTGTGTTGGTTAATACTTTGAGGGCTTTGATTATTCAGATAGTTGAGGGTTGCGTATATGATGATCCAGCACGTGGGCCGATGTACTTTCATATCTATGGAAATATTCCTCGGCCTGCAATTGAGGGACCCGAGCAACAGCCGCCTAGTACTAGCACTGCAACTCCTACAACAAGCTCAGGGCTAGCGCTAGAAAATGCCACCCACCCTCGAAGAATAACAATGGTGGCACTATAGGGAGATCACCTGGGTCTGGTCCCAGGATTATTCTATAGAAGACATCACCGCAGACACAACCGCAGTACTACAGGCAAGAGACATCAGAACCAAATGTGACATATGGTACAACAACGAATGTAGAGCCAAGCCTGTTCGGGATGCCATCATCGTCTGCATTGCCTGGGGAGTTCGGAGGCCAGCACACGGTTATCAACTTCGGTTCACAGATGGCCCCACAAGTATTAGTATCTGGTCCTACATTGGCTACTTCAAATATCAATGTTTCGACCGATGATTGGGCAGTGAAGATTGCTGATGTAATGAGAGAACAATTTGGGTTAAAGCCAAAATAACAGACTTATATGTATCGGCCCCCATATCCTCCTAGTTGTGACTTGATTCTTATGTCGAGTTGATACAGGCCACGAGAATTTACCAAGTTCACTGGACAAGATAATACTACTATTGTTGAGCATATCAACCGATTTTCGGTGCAATGCGGAGAAGTAGGAGCTACTGAAGCATTGAAGATCAGGCTATTTCCTCTATCATTGTCTGGATTAGCTTTTTCCTGGTTCACATCGTTGCCCCCAAACTCCATTATAACTTAGGCCGATCTCGAACAGAAATTTCATAAGTATTTCTTCGCTGAGACTAGGGAGATGAGATTGTCAGATTTGATTGCTGTGAGGCAGAAAGCTGGTGAGTCCGTGCATGATTACGTGCAGAGGTTCAGGGAAGTGCGCAGCAAATGTTTCAGTCTCCTGTTGACAGATAATCAGATGGACGAGATTTCTTATAATGGTTTAGTGGCACCCCTAAGGGAAAAGTTTCCTTCGGCTGAGTTTGAGAGCTTGTCCCAACTAGTACAGAAGATATCTATCCAGGAGAATCTGACTCGGGGGCACGATCTGGGCCAATTCAGGTCAGCTATAATGATTATGATTCTGAGTCTGGGAGGAGACTGAAAATGCCGATATGGCTAAGTGGACTAGGAATAAGAATATTTTATCGTGTCCTTGGATAAAACAGAATTAGCCAGAAGAGAAATATGACTTCAATATCACAAAGGCCGATAATATATTTGACATGTTGTTACAACAGAAGCACATTCAGTTGCCATCTAATCATGTGATTCCACCTGCTGAAGAGTTGAAGAAGAAAAGGTATTGCAAGTGACATAACTCGCGGTCTCATAATACCAATGATTGCAAAGTTTTTAGGAGACAGATTCAAATGGCGATTGAACAAGGCAAGATAAAGTTTACTAAAGGTGCTATGAAGATTGATGGACATTCATTCCCTACAAATGTTAACATGGCTGGTATCGACAATGTTGAAGCTTTTATGAGCCGGTATCAGAAGAAAAGGGACAAGGAGTTAAAGGAATCATAGTTATATCCACACTGGGAGTGTCCATTTTGCAAATATTATTGGAACATAACATGAACCTGCCCTCAATCGACAACTGTCCTGGTTGCAGTCGGTGTGCGGATTAGATGTACAGAGAGATTCCGAAGCACTATCAACACCAGGATCGACAAAGCGACAGTAAAGAATCAATGAAAAGAAAAGCCAATGGGAAAGGCAGAGTGTCAGCGTTTGATCAACTTGGAGAAAAGAAAGCTGAAGAAGAAGCTAAGTTCAATAAAGAAGTCGATGAGGAGTTGCAAAAGGAACAAGACTAGGAAGAGCAATGGTGTCCATCCGGTATATTTTCTAGGAGCCAGAAACGAAGAGTCCAGAGGATGCGATGCCGACAGATAAGGGCTAGCAAATATTATTACGATCAAGATGACGATCAGGCACCTAAAAAGGTTTGAAGACCAAAGATGAAGTCATAGGTATAGGTTCCTGGTGCTACGATCGGCATGGTGATGATGTTTCTGCAAGAGTTCATGGCTTTCGAAGAAGAACTGTTTGTTGATAATGATGAAGTGCCTCAGTTAGTATTTGATATCCAGCAAGCGGTGTTTGATAAGCTAGATGAAACTAAACATCAACACTTGAAGGCTTTATATTTGAAAGGGTTTGTCAACGGGATGTCGGTGGGGAAAATGATAGTTGATGGAGATCCTGCAATCAATATCATGCTCATCACTACTGCCAGAAAGTTGGGTAAGACCTATGATGATTTCATTGACACTAATATGATTTTACGAGTTTATGGTGGACGTATTGCAGCAGCCAAAGGAGTTTTGAATGTGGATCTCACAATCGGCAGCAAAACTTTGTCGGTTACATTCTTTGTCATTGAAAAAAAGGGAACCTACAACCTTCTGCTGGGTCATGATTGGATACAAGCAAATTGCTGTGTACCATCGATAATGCACCAGTCTCTAATCCAGTGGATTGGTGATCTGAGAAACCATGTGGATATGTGCCATGGTTTGCAATATGTGATGAGTAATTGACATTGGTTGAGTTTGGTGTTTGAGTTGAAATGCGGGAATCTGGGGATTGCATTATTTTGTGCATGTCATGGTTTTGACTAACCGGAGTTGGTAAAGATGTTGAAGAGTTTGCAGGAGATGAGAAATGTGTTTGCTTGTCTCATGATGTGTCGGTCAACTAGAGTCAACTTGGCGGTGAACGGCAAGAGGATCAAGCACAAGTAGGAGACATGGGGCCGAACGATCGGGACACCGGGTGAAGTCAAGGGTGATCCATACCGTACACGTGAAGAGACAAGAAGCACAGACGGTTTCACGGTTGCCCTCAAAACCGTGGTGGTGATGAAGACGGCGTGTTGATCAAGTCAAGGTGAGCGGGATGCTAGTGCAAGTGACAAGGGGGCCCGATGGACAGGGACCGGGAGAGACTAGCTGGTGGTCAGGATCGCGGGACAAGGTGACACGCGTCAACATCGAGAAATCGTGCTTTGAGAAGCATGCAAGGCGGTTTCCTGGTTTGGGCCTCAAAACCGGTGGCGGCGATTGGAGGTGCATGTGGCACCATCGCAGAGCTTGCGTCGAGGCGAAGCAAAGCCATGAAGGGCTTGATGGCATTCGAACGACGAGGAAAAAGATGGACGGTTGTGCCCCTGGTGGTAGGTGGCAGTGTATTGTAGGTGAGGGGTAGGATGGCCTTTAGGACAATCCCTAGGCCTATATAAGGAGATGTAAGGCTGGTGGGAGAGGTCTTCATGTAATAGAGGAGAGGAGAGGGTGTGAGAGACACCTCTTGCTCTTCCAAATAGTGGGAGCAAGAGGATGGCTTTCTAGCCATGTATCCATGTATCTTGATGAATCATTGATATGAGATTCAAATTCGTGCTCAAGTTTTTCCTCTCTCCCTAAATCCCGAATTTCTCTTTTTCTCTATTTTTGGAGCTATTTTTGTTGGAATTTTTTATCTCATTTTTTTGGGCAAGTTTTTGGGCGGATTTCTGGGGTATCTTGGTGCTTTGATGAGATAGAAGAATCCTATATGGGTGCTTGACCGAATCAAGAGCTCTAGCACCTTCGATTTGAAAGATTTTCTTAAGTTTCCCCTTTTTAGTGTTCTTGGCACAAGATCTGAAATTCGTGATAATTCCTTGAGCCAATTGAGTGGATTTTCTAGGATTAGGGTCGTGATGTGTTGAGGGTTACCTGGTCCAAAAATTGCATGATTTGGAGTTCGTTTGATTAGGTTTTGATCAAGTTCTTGCCTAATCCCAAACTAATTTCTGTTCTATCGAGGGTCGATCGGCACTGCTGATGCCCTGATCAGGACTGCCTATCTTTGTCTCGGCACTGCCGGTGCGTGAGTGAAAGTCCTGATCGACACTACCCGTCCTGACTAGGAATTTTGTTTTCTTTCTGTTGTTAATCGGCACTAACGACGATATGACCGGCACTGCCAATGTGCCTATCGGTGCTGCCGATGCCTGTGATCGGCACTGCCGATGATTGTCCAGTGATCTATTTTGAGTCTATTCTTTGACTGAGTCGAGTCTTTGCTGCTCTCCTTTATTTTCTTTGTGTCCCGCTGTTGTTGTTGATCACTCCTAGGGTTAGAATATCACAAGTTGGTGTGTGTAATCTTGGTGATCCGTTTTGAGGTTGGCTCGGGTTGAAATTGGGACACAGGCCAAGTTCTTGTGAAGAATTTTTATTGGCTCCCATTCACCCTCCCCCCCTCTGGTCACCTTATCGGTCCTTCAATTGGTATCAGAGCCGGTTTGATCACTAGTTGACCTTCATCAGCTGTGACATGCAGGGTGTCAAGGAAACCATTATAGAAACTCCGAGCCTTCCCTTTGATCAAACATGAACTCACTCACAAAGTTAGAAGTCATTTAAACATCATTTGCATGAAATTTGGCTAATTTTAAACCACACTTGAACTACAAGTACAAATCTTCCAACATAACTCATACCTGCCAAAAATATATGTTGTAGGTACTGATGCAATATAGTTTTATGAAAAATCTCAGATTTTTCTTCCAATAATAAGTGCCCCAAGTAAATGCCTAAATGATCAAAAGTATGATGCCTTTGAAAATTTTGTATTCAAATTTGATTGTAAGTTTTGGAACATTATCATTTTTAAAATTAAGAGCTCATCGTGTCGAACACTCCTATATTTTTATATTTGCAGGCGAGCTCTAGAATTAAAGATACAAAAACATTAAGCGAATGCAGTTTGGAAAATTAACAAAATAGAAAAACAACGCAGGTCCCACTTGTCAGCCGTACGGTCATCTTCTCCCTCCCTGATTGGCCGCCGTGGGCGGCATTGCTTCGCGTGGCCGATGCCCAGAGATCTCGCCCCCACCTGGTCGGCTCGTGAGCGCCAAAACCGGCAACCGGTCCCCGGTTTCACCCATTCCGCCCTCACTCTCTCCCTCCCTTTCCTCTCTCGCTCAGCCGAGACCGAGCTGGCCATGGCCGCTGCTATTTCTTCCTTGTCGCCCGTCCAGCTCACTTCCTTTCAGACCAAATCCCGCCATCAAATCGCGCGCAAGGAAGACATCTAGCCCCTCCAAGAAACGGCGCCTCGATTCCCTGCTGGTGCGGTGCGTTTTTGAAGTTTTTCCGATGAGACCCCCTCTCGACGTGCATGTCAACGCCGACCCAAAATTCGCTCTCCCCGGAGCTCTGTCCGGCTCATCGCCCCGCCTTTTCGCTCTGTTCCCGGCCGAACCAAGGCCACCATTAGCTGCGCGAAAGTGCTACCTTGCTTTCCATGGCGCCCAATCTTGCTCTCCTGTCATGTGCATTGAGATCGTGTGAGGTCTTCCCAAGCCTGGTCACCGGAGCAGCCACCACCTCATTGCGAAATTCTTCTAATCCGGTGAGCATGGACTCGATTCATTTCGGTAGAAGCTTGATAACTTCCTTGCGCATTGATTGGTCTCTTTTCCCCATTGATTTTTGCAGCACCCGCACCGGATTTGGTGGATTTCTGGCCACCGTCGGCCATTGGGACTCCTTCAGGTGGAGCTTCTCCATTTTCCTGATTTTCGCATAGGAAAATAAAATCCAGAAATTGTGATAAAATTGTAAAATGCATAGGAAATTAAGTACTGGGTATTTTTGGTCCAAACCAATTTTTTTGGGTCCCTCTGATCATGCACTATTTATCAGAAATGTTAAACCTCCTTGCAAACTCTTAGTTTATCCCGAGGCAAAAATAATAATTAAAATACCTATAAATTATATATAAATATTAGGAGCTGGTAAATTCTTGAAATTTGGCACACACACATATTTTGTCATAGCCCATGCATCTGCAAAGTCATACATTTTAGTTCTCTATATTTTAGTCATAATTAATTAATTGTCTTTTACCTTGTTTTAATTAGTTAAAATTATTGACTCCATGCATGTCGGTGAACCTTGGCTAAAAAATCACTCCTGATATGTTCTATCTATAATAAATCGCTGATGGGCATATGAATTTCAAAATCATGCTAAATTAATTAATTGTCTTATAGGGTTAACATTTCCTATTTACGCTATGTATGCCATCTCTTTACCCTATATCTCATGCACCTAATTCTGGTTTAACCACACCAATTTCACGTTGAGAACACCTATTTTGTTCAGTACCATTGTCCATGTTTGTTATATTGGTCGCGATCGACACACGCACACTATACTTTTATACAAAGTCATCGCATTAATGTAATAGAGCTCATGAATGAAATTTACTAATACACCAATCCTATGTCGTTGACCCATATCTTAATACATTAAACCCTGTACCTCTTATAGCATTAAATTGTTTATAAATCACGTGCCATGAATCTTTTCTCATACACAGCATCGCATTTGTATCATGTAGATCTCGAGGTGAACCACATGGAGGTTGAGACCGAGCTGGAGCCAGAAGAGCAAGGAGGTGACCCCGCGAACCAGGAATAGGCTCAAGGCAAGCCCCGGTGCATCCCACCAAGTTTTAACCTTTTTATTTTATCACTAGTTAGGGATGTAGGCTTGTCTGTGCATTAAGTTTATGGAGTTTTTTGAAAACCTAGCATTGCAGTAGGTTCTCCTTACCCGATGATAGCCTTAGGATGTTAGTCGCTACTTAATCTAGGGCGGCTATTCGTCGAGTGGTATGGAGACTACTCGTAGACCAGGAAACATTATCACTGGGAAATGATATTGGTTGAAGGAAAGTTTGGATGGGTTAACAATGAAGACCGGACGGGCAACTAGGTGGAAAGAGAAGGACACCTTGTCTTCAAGGAGGTAGCCCCGTCCGAGTAACCTAAAGCCACGCGTCGTGTCCGGTCCTATGAGGTCAAGTTTGAATGTACTGTTTGCATGCTAGAGTTATGGGACCAATAAACTGACGTAGCTACGACTACTACCTGGTCGGAAGATAGCCTTCTCTCTTCATTGGTGGAATTGGGGCTGAGAGGAGGAAGCAATCTACCCACGGATGGCAGCACGGGGCGCATCGCGTTGGGGGACCCTTCTCGGGGGAGTCTGGATCCGGAAGACCTTGCGGTACCGCAACGAAAGGTTGCTCCATGCGGCTTCCATGAAGCGGGTATGGATCGTGCAAGCAGGTTTCTCCTGCAGAATGTAAATCGATTCCAGTCGCTGCCCCTCACAGTAACGAGTACCACTTGATCGCTGCTCCAGAACAGTGTCGGAAGCCATTAAGATGATGAGTGGGTTCAATACTGCTGTCTGGAATTATTAAGATTGTATTGCAACCATGATTGTTATAGTTTTAGTGCAAACTAAATTTATTATCCTGCATGACAACTTAACTTGATGCTAAAACTTAAAAAATAAGGGTCCACTCATAGGCTGGCTTTTTGGCAACATAAACCCTACCCTTAGCCTTTGCATGTCTAGGTGTCAGCTATAGTTGGCCATTTTGACGGGTCAGTCTTGTTGAGTAAACTAGTTACTCGGGGCATAGCTCTGTGTGGTTTTCAGATGACTAGGGTGGAGACTGTCACTACGGTGGGAGGTTCCACTAGGAAGGCTAGCGCCCTGATTGCTGGAATATCGAGTAGGAACGGTGCACCGACAACGATGAGAATTAGTCCATTGATTGCCGGCACGGTGTTTCGGGCAATACACCTATCATGGTCGGATATTCATTGTGTGTCGCCGTGAGAGAGCGATTGTATCTTACTTATCTCGTCGAATCATTTAATTACTGTTGAACAAATTTCGCTTACACATTTTATGTTTTTAAAACTCTGGTTTGTAATTTAAATTCGGATTTATGTAAAACTCTGTATCCTATCTATGTTCTTGTTGCAACTATATTATTTTGTCATGTGTTGTACTATTGGACATCATAGCGTGCGTCGTTACCCGAGAAAGATCTTGGAACGGAATTGTCTCCGTGGTAAGGCGGTTCTGTTACACCGGCTTTGTGATCGGAAGGTGATATGGAGAAGCGTGCAGTCAAGCTTTGGATGTTTGATAGAGAGGACTTTCCCTACTGGAAGTCATGGATCAAGGCTTATCTCTTAAGCCAAGGACGTGCAATTTGGGAGATTTGAGCAGGACTACGCCATACCGGATGACCTCAACACCGCGCCAGTAGGTGAGTTGAACAAGTATGAAAACAACTCCAAAGTTGTCAATATTTTGCTTTTTGCTCTAGGTAGGAGTGAACATGATCGTGTTGCACATCTTGACACTGCTCCTGTAATTTGGGAAAAGCTTTGCACGTACCATGAGGGTACCAATCAAGTCAAGTCTATGTGTAAGGACTCTTACAATAGACAATACCAAACCTTTGCACAAAAACCTAGCGAGTCACTAGATGAAACTTTTCGTAGGTTTGAGGCAATTGTCTGCAACTTGAGGGCTTGTGGTAACCTTGTGTACAATGATAATGATAGAGCTAAGCAACTGTTGTATTCACTTGATGAGAATGTTTGAGGGGGTTAAAATTGCTGCTTTGGAGGAAACTGCTGATTTCAATACCCTGAACTGTGAGCAACTATATAGCAAGCTGAAATCTCATGAATTGTCTAGGAAATTTTGTCCTAATCATGTTAATCCTGTGTCACACCCAGTTTTAAGGACAAAACCAAGTGCTATTCATATGTGTGCCCAAGAACAAGTTTCACACATAGCGACAGTAAGTGCATAACAGTATAACCAATGTCATTATTACAACGTGTGATTATTACATAAAAGATTGTCTTTAAAGACTAAAACGACTCTCAAACTAAATAGCAGCGGAAAATACCATAACACCACAGACAATGGACCGGGGGCACGCTCGCCTAGTAGTAATCTTCATCGACGTAGTCCATCTCTCCATCTTTCGAGCAGCAGTTTATAGTATATAGCAACAAAGGGAAATAGCAAGGGTGAGCACATGCCGTACTCAGCAAGTGGGGGAAAATATGACATGCAGGCTTAATAGAAGAAAGGCTAACATAAAGGTTCATTTGCATAAATGAGCACTATACCTAAGACCTTTTGAACAGCACTCCTATTTACTAAGTGAAAAGTTATCCCAAATTATCTCATCAATCCAACAATACAGGTTACACCGCCCATAGCCAACCATGGGTTAAACCGCCCATAAGAAACTACACTACAGGTTACACCGTGTGAAGCAAACTAAGGGTTACACCGCCCAAACCAAACTTGGCTACCCATCAAGTTCACCAATAAACAACCATCCTAAATGTGTGAGGATCCAGGCCGCTCATGACCGTGAGCACGGCTGTTATAACAGTTTGACACTCTGTAGAGGTTGCACAACTTTACCCACAAGTTGGTGATTTCATCACTACGCAGTGACACTCTGTAGAGGTTGCACAACTTTACCCATAGGTGTGAGGCCAAGAGATCACCACAAGGTCTTTCAAAGAGCTTCCCAGCTTACAAACAATCCACGCTAAGGTTTCACCGCTGCAGAATTAAACCGTTCCTACAGAAGCCCCCTCTGGCGCCGTGGCTAGGAGTGAACCGTCCATCACCTGAGTCCGAGAGTAAACCGTCCCGTCCTCATCCCTCGACTGCCCGTAAAACTGGGAAGACATCTTGATACTCCACCAAGCCTACCCATATCAGACCTGCGCTTTGCGCTGTTTTCCTGGGTGGCCGCTCCACAAACTACTCTTGTGATTCCAAGCAGGTACCACCACGATCCCACAGTATTATACCGAGTACACGTGCATACCCGCACCATCCTTGTCATCCTCCTGCTTGGATCACCTAGGTTCCATGTTGCTAAAAAAGATTACCCATCCCTCATGATCATTATGTTCAAGTGAGCCATTAGTCAAGATTAGCATTAGACATTTCCAAACCTGACATAGCAACTAAGCATGACGTACCCATACTAATAAGCTACACCAGAATCCAGGCGACAAGAAATAATATGGAACAGGATGATGACACATAGGATTCAATATTAACAAGCATGCATAGAGAATAGAGCGAAATATAAAACATAGGTTCAAAATGCATCAAGGACACTTGCCTGGTTCCCCTTGCTGCTGCTCAAAGTCTTCTGTCTGGAGGTCCTAAAAGTTCTCCAACTGCTGGTCGTCTACTAACGTCATACCGGAAAGACAAGCATACAACCAAACTAAGAAACAACACACCACATAGTAACAAGCAACAATAAAAACAATACTACGAGAAAGTACGCATTACTATGATTGTGTGAGCGAAAGAATCGTCTTAATCCGAGTTACGAGTAAAAAGTTACGAAGGTTTAAAGGTCTAAGTTTAAAATAGTAAAATCAGCAAAATACTGTCAGACAGTATGAATAAATAATATTAAACACTACGATCACTCTGGTGCGAGAATTTCTCAATTCTGAGCTATGGTTGAAAAGTTATGGCTATTTGAAGTTTTAGGGGTTAAAACGTAAAAACAGGCAAGTTAAAGGACCTAAAAGTATTTTTTGAAGAATATAAGGGCTAAACTATAAAATATACATATAAAATATAACTTATGAAAATTTTTAGGGACCAAAATGTAATTTATAAGAAGTATAGGGACTAGATTGTAAAATATCAGGGTGAAACTACAATTTATGGAAAATCTATGGACTAAAATGTAAAATGAAAGGACTAAAATGTAATTAATATTAAGTCCAAGGTTGTTTCTATAAAAGTATAGGAGTAAAATATAATTAAAAATAAGTATAGGGGTGTTTTTGTAAAATTACAGGACTAAAGTATCATTTAGAAAAAGTCTAGGGGCTTTTCTGTAAAAATACAGTCCTGAAAAATAATTATATAAAAAGTCAGGGTCCTAAATATAATTATATAAAAGTTCTGAAAAATATTCAAGATTAAAATATAATTTTAATAAAGTGCAAGGGCCTAAACGCAAAACTGGCATTAATCTCGGATTAAACTAATTAAAATATACCCTAAATCCCGTGGACTGGGTCCACGGGGTCCGTGGACCATGGGGGCACACCGGTCCACGGTCCACGGTGGACCGGCGGCCATTGGAGCCAACCGGAGCTTGCCGAGGAGGCGCTCTGGCGCGCGGTGGCCGGCGAGGAGAGGAGCGGGAGAGGCGGCAAGGGCTGGGGAGCTCACCGGGGTCGCGCGGCAGGCAGAGGGGGGCCGAGGCGGCAGCGGCGGCTTCCGGCGAGTGGCGGCGACGACGAGGCACAGGGGCAAGGCGGTGGCGGCAGGCGAAGCGCGAAAGGCAGCGGCGAGGGTGGAAAAGGGGCGCGGGATGCGCGGGATCCGCCCTTTTATAGGCGACGACGGCGGCAGCGCTGGGCCCGATGGCGACGGCTAGGTTTGGGGCGCGGAGTAGGCCGAGCGCGCGCGGGGCGCGGGAGTGGGCCGGGAAGGCCGGGGTGGCTGGGCCGCGCGGGGGAGGTGGGCTGGCAGGAGGGGAGAGGAGGGAAGGGGAGGAGTGGGCCGCGGGGGAGGGATCCGGCCCAGGCAAGAGGAGAGAGGGGGAAGGAAGGGATGTGTTGGGCCGGCTCGCTCGTGGGTCTGGCAGGCCGAGCTGGGGGAGTGGGGGAAGGAGAGAGAGAAGGTCCGGGTGGGCTAGTTTAGGGAAGTTTTGGCCCAAAAATTGGCCTGGGTTCTTCCTTGTCTCTTTTCTTTTTTTTTGTAAAAAAACCACAACTTAATATTATTCTAGGAAAATTTTAAAAATACTCAAATTTTTTTAAAAAATAGGGTGTTACATCCTGCTTCTAGCATGGCTTTGCTTTCTAGCTCTCAAAAGGGTAGTCACAGTGGTGCTTCTTATGGAACTAACCCCTTACTTGACGAATCTTCTTTGGAGTTTGCTCTTTCTTCTCTTGTTGCAGCTTCCGATGAACAGATGGAGTGTATTCCTAACGAGGAGCTGTCCTTGCTCACAAGGAAGTTCAGGAAGTTCTGCAACAACCACAAGGAGAGAAGAGGAGGTGGTTCAAGAACCTGTTTCGAGTGTGGTGACCCGGGACACTTCATTGCTGACTGCCCGAAGAAGAAGAAGAATGCTGGGTACCACGACAATAACACTGAAGACTTCAAGAAGAAGAAGAACCGCTTCTACAAGAAAGGCAAGAACTCTAAGAAGTTCGTCTAGGCCATTGAACATGCCTGCGTTGTAGCTTTGAGCGATGTCGACCTCACATCAAGAGAGGGCCTTACAAGCTCTGAGGAGGAGGTTGAAAAGCCACGAGTCAAGAGGAAGGATGACTTCACCGGGCTTTGCTTCATGGCAAAGAATAATCACGACACCGAATCAAGAGCTTAAGTCTAAGTTAGAGAGTGCTGAGTATGAAATCACTTCGCTTAGGTCTAAGCTTACAAAAAATGACATTGTTGTTGAGTGTGAGTCTTGTGAAGTTATGATGAATGATGGAAAGTGTGCATACTCAAGTTGCCAGTCAGCTTGAGAGTGCCCTTAAAGAGCTTGATGAATTCAAAGCTAGACCAACTCTTTTGTGTGCATGTCAGAAGTGCCCCAAGCTCACTAGCGAGTTGGAAGCTCAAACCCTCAAAGTCAAAGAGCGAGTCCAAGCTGCTAAATGAGACTCGCTCTAAGGTTCTCCCACCACCATGTGTAGTGTGTGGCTCTCTTAAGGATAAGCTTGCAATAACTAAAGAGGAAAACAAGAACCTAGTTCAAGAAAATGACTACCTGATCTCTCGTCTCCAAAGAACCCTAGTGAGTGAGGAGAAGATTGAGAGTGACTTGGCAAGAGTCAAAGAGAGTGCTAGTAGGTCAACCTATAACTTGGGCTTAGGATTTGAGAGGTGTGACAAAGAGAGTGAAAATATGGGTAAGTTTGTACCTAGCTCTAGCTACAAGAATGAGGAACAATCCATCAAACCCACTGACACATACTATCCACCAAACCCCAAACCTTGCTTCAACCCAAAGCAAATAGAGAAACCAAAACCCAAACCTCTTGTGCAAACAAAGCCTAAACATGAGAGTGTTTACATTTGCATGTTCTGCGGTCGTAAGGGTCACTTGGATGAGTACTGTTATAGGCGTAAGAGGATTGAGAGGATGCAAGCTGAATTAACTAGAAATATGCATCATGATGATTTTGTTGATTTTCAGCCTTGCTCTTTTTCTCGTGCCTATCATGGACAGGGTCATTTCTCATATGGCTTTGATTCACGAAATAGAGTCCTTGTGCAGCAGCGCTTTGGCGCCCCATGTTTTCCCCATCGTGGTGAGCGTCGCTCGCATGGATTTGGCTTTCACATAGATGATTTCTATCCTCACAACCCCAGGTTTTAGTCGAGACGCTTTGACAGGCCACGTTTTCCCCATCGTGGTTCTCGTCCCATGCATTCGAATGATAATGTGCAAAGAACTTTGATGACTACTACCGGTCCTATGGTGAAGTGTTGGATTCCCAAATGCTTTCTGACTAACCCTAGCACTGAGACATTGACCGTTCCTTCTCGTTCTTTGTAGGCAGCAGGTGGAGGTCTGGAGAACAAGTGGCTAATGGACTCTGGGTGTTCACGCCATATTTCCGAAAATGCAAAGTGGTTCTCCAGCCTCACTCCCTTGAAGCACCGGGAGTATGTGACTTTGGGAGATGACAAGAGAGGGAGAGTGAAGGCAAGGGGCGCGGTAAAGGTAAATGAAAAATTCACTCTCAAGGATGTTGGTTTGGTTGAGCATCTCAAGTACAATCTCCTCTCTGTCTCTCAGTTGCTTGATGTAGGTTTGGAAGTGTGCTTTAAAAAAAATAATTCTTGTGTTCTTGATTTGAATGGCTCTTTGGTTTGTGGGATTTCAAGCATTGGGAAAGTTTTTTAGGCTGATTTTGTTGTTTCTCCTAGTTCTCATAAGTGCTTGTTTGCTCAATCTTCTTCTCAGCTCTGGAAATGGCATAGGAGACTAGGTCACATGAGCTTTGACTTGCTTTGTCGCTTGAGTGGTCTAGTTTTTATCCGAGGATTGCCTAAGCTCAAATTTGATAAGTATTTGGTTTTATGCTCCTTGTCATCATGGGAACAATGTAACCTTTGATGAATCAAACTCTTATGCAAGCAATATGGTTGAGACTGCAGGTAGCAGGGAAATGGAGGAAACATCTTTGTAGAAGAGGACCTACAAGCCACTGACGATGATGATGATGGTTCACATTATCTCTCATCTGAGCTTGTTCTTGCTGCTTCCACCACTCCAGCAGAGGGTCCAGAAGCTTCTACATCGACCTCAGCAGCTGTCGAGCTAGCTCCAGCTGTGGTTGAGGGGGAGGTACGCTCTGAGAGAGAGGCTCCTCACCACATTCAACGTCAACATCCACCTCAACAGATGATTGGTAATCTCTATGAGAGGACAACAAGATCAAGGTCTGCACATATCGCCTGCTTTACCAATTCTCTATTTGTTGTCACCTTTGAACCTCGGGATGTTGGACACGCACTATCTGATGAACATTGGGTTAATGCCATGCATGAAGAGTTGGAAAACTTTGAGAGAAACAAAGTGTGAACCCTAGTAGAGCCTTCTGGTTGTGTCAATGTCATAGGAACTAAGTGGGTATTGAAAAACAAGCATGGGGAAGATGGTGAGGTTGTGAGAAACAAGGCTAGGCTTGTTGCCTAGGGTTTCAGTCAAGTGGAGGGCTTAGGCTATGGGAAAACCTTTGCTCCTGTTGGACGCATAGAGCCATTAAGATCTTGCTTGCATTTGCTGCCTCTAAGGGCATTAGACTCTACCAAATGGATGTCAAGAGTGCTTTCCTAAATGGTTTCATAGAGGAAGAGGTTTATGTGAGACAACCACCCGACTTTGAGCATCAAAAATACCTAAACCGAGTGTACAAGCTTCAGAAGGCTTTGTATGGGCTAAAGCAAGCACCTATGGCATGGTATGCTAGGCTTAAGACCTTCTTGTTAGAGTGCGGGTATGTCATAGGGTGTGTTGACAAAACCTTGTTCACTCTAAAGCGTGGCAATGACTTTCTAATGGTTCAGATATACGTGGATGATATCATCTTTGGAGGTTCCTCTCATGCTCTTATGTCCAGATTTCAGGAAGATATGGAAAATGAATTTCAGATATCGATGATGGGCGAGCTCACCTTTTTTCTTGGACTTCAAATCAAGCAATGCAAGCAAGGCACCTTCATACATCCAGCCAAGTATACGAATGATCTCCTGAAGAAGTTCAACATGGTCAATGTGAAGCCGCTGTCAATACCAATGCCCACTACAACGACACTTGACCCAGATGAAGACTGTGAAGCGGTGGACCAAAGGGAGTATAGAAGCATGATCAGCTCCCTCTTGTACCTGACGGCGACAAGACCCGATATACACTTTGCGGTGTATCTTTGTGCTCGCTTTCATGCTTCCCCAAGGGTGACTCATCGCAAGGCTGTTAAGCGCATCTTCAGGTATCTCAAATACACCCTTGAGTTCGGTCTTTGGTACTCTGCATATTCATCTTTTGATCTCATTGGGTATTCGGATGCGGACTTTGCTGGGTATAAAATTGATAGGAAGAGCACTTCTGGTACTTGCCATTTCTTGGGTACTTCTTTGATCTATTGGTCTTCTCATAAGCAGTCGAGTGTAGCCCAATCCACCACAAAGGCTAAGTATGTTGCTGCTGCTAGTTGCTGCTCTCAAATCCTATGGATTGTATCCACCATGAGAGACTATGGGTTAACCTTTAAGAGTGTTCCACTCAAGTGTGATAACTCTAGTGCCATATGCTTAGCCAAGAACCCAGTCCAACATGGTAAGGTCAAACACATTAATGTGCGATTCCACTTCTTGAGAGAAAATGTTGAGCTCAAATACATCGACACCAAAAACCAATTGGCTGATATCCTTACCAAGCCCCTAGATGCTTCATGATTCACTTTTCTTCGGGGGGAGCTTGGTGTTTGCCATCCTTATGGCATCATCTGAGGGAGAGTTGGTGTTCTCTTGTATATATGTATCTTATCTTTTCGCATTGTATTTCATATGTAATATATGCATTAGTAGATGAGCTTTGATTCCTATGCTTTCTTGCATTTTTCTGTGCTATGATTGACCTTGAGCTAAGTTGTGTGGATGTGGTATTAATCTCTCATGCTTAGATTTTCTAGATGGCTTATTATAGACTCTTTTGAGCAAGTTGCTAATCTTAAAGGTAAACTTAGCTTCTTGTGAACCTTATGAACTAATATTGCTAAAACTTGCTCACCATGTGTATAATTGCTTCTATCCTTGTTGAAACTTGCATTGAGGCTAGTCTAGAGGATATCTTGGCCATGGCACCTTGTGTTTGTGAAATGTGGCTTTGCAAATGTTTAGCTCATGATGGAACATTGTGGGAACGTTTGTTCCTTTTGCCGCAAAGGCAAGCTCATCCTTATGCTTTTAATTTGCAAAATAAGTTGACTGTGCTTTGAAGCCCCGGGGTGTTTGTCATACCCAGTCGTGCGACCCTCCGCATGGATTAGAAGTAACATAAAAATGTTAAATCCAAACATTGTACTTCAAAGCCTCGGGGTGTTTGTCATACACAGTTGTGCGACCCTCCGCACGGATTAGAAGATACATGAGGAATAATGCTTTTCTCTTTTCTTATGAGTCTCTGTTGCATATGTGAGCATTTATAGAGCTTATTTTCTGTGAATGGTTATTGCCTTGGTTGAGATTGAGACTTTCTAGATTCTTATGATTCACTTGATGCTTGTTTTGCCTTGGATGGGATTCCTTACACATATGGTGATAGCTTTTCTCATAAGGAGTAAATTTGATTATATCTAAGCGAGTCAATCTTTTTGCTTAGCCTGTATAGCTCTTGGTGTTTATGCCTTGCTATCTATTTTTTATCTTTGTATGATTGTGAGCTATTGCTTTTGCACTTCATAGCTCTATACTTGTGATTAGCAAAGTTAAATACTTGTTTCCGTAATTGTTGAAGCTCCTTAGGTTTGCATTTGCATGCATTGCATGTTTGCTTGTTCTTTTGCTTCTTTGATGAGTTCATTGCCAAAGGGGGAGAAGATATTAGGTCATGCACAAATAATGCTAAGAAACCTTAAAATGATCCATTTTGCATTACATGAGACCTACCACAAGTTCAGGGGGAGTATATCATGTCCTTGAGCATTTTTTATGCGCTTTTTACAATCTTTGCGTTCTTGAGTGGATTTCTTTATCAACTCTTGGTTTTGTGATCCCTCTTATGCTAGATGGCTAATTTTCACTTTTTCTTTGGATTTGGCCATTTGGATGTGCTTATTCGGTTTCGCATTTCAAATCTCTAAGCTTTGTGCATTTGATGTTGTCAACGCACTCATCAAGGGGAGATTGAGAAACCATGTGGATATGTGCCATGGTTTGCAATATGTGATGAGTAATTGATATTGGTTGAGTTCGGTGTATGAGTTGAAATGCGAAAATCTGAGGATTGCATGAGTTTGTGCATGTCATGGTTTTGACTAACTAGAGTTGGTAAAGATGTTGGAGAGTTTGCAGGAGATGGAAAATGTGTTTGCTTGTCTCATGATGTGTAGGTCAACTGGAGTCAACTTGGTGATCAATGGCGAGAGGATCGGGCACAAGTAGGAGACTTGGGGCTGGATGATTGGGAGGCCGGGTGAAGTCAAGGGTGATCCATACCATACACGTGGAGAGACAAGAAGCACGGACGGTTTCACGATTGAGCCTCAAAACCGTGGTGGTGATGAAGACGGCGTGTTGACCAAGTAAAGGCGAGCGGGATGCCGGTGCAAGTGACAAGGGGGCCCGATGGACAGGGACCGGGAGAGACTTGCCGGTGGTCAGGATCGCGAGACAAGATGACACACATCGACATCGAGAAGTCATGCTTTGAGAAGCGTGCAAGGCAGTTTCCTGGTTTGGGCCTCAAAACTGGTGGCGGCGACTGGAGGTGCACGTGGCACCATCGCACAGCTTGCGTCGAGGCGAAGCAAAGCCATGAAGGGCTTGATGGTATTCGAGCGACAAGGAAAAAGATGGACGGTTGTGCCCCTGGTGGTAGGTGGCAGTGTATTGTAGGTGAGGGGTAGGATGGTCTTTAGGACAACCCCTAGGTCTATATAAGGAGAGGTAGGTCTGGTGGGAGAGTAGCCTCTTCCCATTAGCCTTGTATTAGGAACTCATTTCAAAGTGCTAGGAGAGGTCTTCATGTAATAGAGGAGAGGAGAGGGTGTGTGAGAGACATCTCTTGCTCTTCCAAATAGTTGGAGGAACAGAGTGGCTTCCTAGCCATGTATCCATGTATCTTGACTTGATGAATCAATGATATGAGATTCGAATTCGTGCTCAAGTTCTTCCTCTCTCCCTAAATCCCGAATTTCTCTTTTTATTTTTGGAGCTATTTTCATGGGAATTTTTGATCTCATTTTTTTGGGCAAGTTTTTTGGCGGATTTCTTAGGGCATCTTGGTGCTATGATCAACTAGAACAATCCTACATGGGTGCTTGACCGAATCAAGAGTTCTAGCACCTTCGATTTGAAAGATTTCTTAAGTCTCTCCTTTTTGGTGTTCTTGGCACAAGATCTGAAATTCGTGATGATTCCTTGAGCCAATTGAGTGGATCTTCTAGGATTAAGGTCGTGATGTGTTGAGGATTACCTGGTCCCAAAATTGCATGATTTGGAGTTTGTTTGATTAGGTTTTGGTCAAGTTCTTGCCTAATCCCGAACTAATTTCTGTTCTGTCGAGGATCGATCGACACTGCCGATCTTTCCACCAGCACTGTCGGTGCGGGAAGAAAAATCTAGATCGGCACTGATGCCCTAATCAGGAATTTTGTCTTCTTTCTGTTGTCAATCGGCACTACCGACGATTCGATCGACACTGCCGATGCTCTGTCTAAATTGCCAATCGGCACTGCTAATGCCCTGATCGGGACTGCCTATCTTTGTCTCGGCACTCCTGGTGCGTGAGTGAAAATCCTGATCGGCACTGCCGATGTCCTGACTAGGAATTTTGTTTTCTTTTTGATGTCAATCGTCACTGTCGATGCCTGTGATCGATACTGCCGACGATTGTCCAATGATCTATTTTGAGTCTGTTCTTTGACCGTGCCGAGTCTTTGTTGCTCTCCTTTGTTTCCGCTATGTTTCGCTTCTGTTGTTGATCACTCCTAGGGTTAGCACATCACAAGTTGGTGTATGTAATCTTGGTGATCCATTTTGAGGTTGGCTCGGGTTGAAATTGGGACATAGGCCAAGTTCTTGTGAAAAATTTTTATTGGCTCCCATTCACCCCCCCCCTCTGGTCACCTTCTCGGTCCTTCATGATCAAATAGAGGTGGTCCCGACCGATGAAACCGTCAATGTTGCATCGACCGATTTGGCGCCATGGCATGCAGATGATATGGAGTGTCTATCTGAAAAGGTTTGGGATGGAGATTACGTCAAGATTACTAGATAGGGGCTTGAGGTGGTGGACCAGTCAAATTCAGAGTTGTTTCTCTTACAGGCACACCAATGGAATTTGTAGAAGATGGCAAGTTAGGAAAAAGATTTATGTTGGCCGATGAGTTGCAAGAAGTCGATATAGGAAATGGTGATAAGCCTAGGCCGACATTTATCAGTAAGAAATTGGATGAAGATTTTAAAGTTGAGTTAATAAAATTATTGAAGGAGTATTGAAATTGTTTTGCTTGGGATTATTCTGAAATGCCTGGTCTTAACCAATCTATTGTTGAACATCGGCTACCCATCATACCTGGATATCAACCATACAAGCAACCGCCATGAAGGGTCGATCCTAAGATTTATGATGGCGTCAAGGCTGAGATTACCAGATTATATAATGCTAAATTCATTAGTCCTTGCGGATATCCAGGGTGGGTTTCAAATATTGTGCCTATCTTTAAGAAGTGTGGGAAGTTGAGAATTTGTATCGACTTTTGGCCATTAAATAAAGCTACTCCCAAAGATGACTACCCGATGTCGATGGCAGATCTTCTGGTTGATGCAGCAGCAGAGCATAAGATTGTTAGTTTTATGGATGGTAATGCTGGATATAATCAAATTTTTATGGTGGAAGAAGACATACCAAAGACTGCTTTCAGGTGTCCAGGGGCTATTGGACTATACGAATGGGTCGTCATGACATTTGGATTAAAGAACGCTGGAGCCACGTATTAGAGAGCCATGAATTATATTTTCCATGATTTGACTGGCAAGTTAGTGGAAATTTATATTGATTATGTGGTGGTTAAGTCCAGACAGATAGAAGATCATATAGCCGATTTAAGGGAAGTACTCGAGAGGACAAGAAAATATGGTTTAAAGGTGAATCCAAAAAAGTGTGCCTTCGGTGTGTAGGCTACCAGTTTCTGGAATTTATTGTATATGAACGAGCAATTGAAATTGGGACAAAGAGCATGAAGGCTATCAACAACATCGAGCCGCCAATCAATAAGACAGAGCTTCAATCTTTGATCGGCAAAGTTAATTTCATTAGAAGATTTATTTCAAACTTATGAGGGAAGTTTGATGTGTTTACTCCATTATTAAAGTTGAGAGCGGATTCGAAGTTTATGTGGGAGCCTGAACATCAGAAAGCTTTGGATGACATCAAGAAGTATCTGGTTTCTCCTCCTGTGCTGGTACCACCAAGAGAAGGATTATCCTTTAGGCTTTATCTTGTGGCTGATAGGAAGTCGATTGGATCAACTCTGATTCAAGAACAGGATGGCAAGGAAAGGGTCGTGTTTTATTTCAGTCGAAGATTAATCGATGTCGAAACCAGGTACACTGAAATTGAAAAGTTATGTTTATGTTTATATTTCTCATGTGTAAAGTTAAGGCATTATCTGCGATCGATCGAGTGTGTGGTGGTATGCAAAGCCGATGTCATCAAATATATGCTACCGGCTTCGATTTTGAAAGGCAGGACTAGAAAATGGATGTTGGCATTAGCTGAATATGACCTGACTTATGAGTCTCTTAAAGCTATCAAGGGTTAGGTTCTGGCTGATCTAGTGATTTAACATTGTTCAGATATGTCGATGGTGGAGCCGATGCAATGGTTACTGTTTTTCGATGGTTCTGTATGCAAGAATGGATAAGGCAGTGGGCTAGTGATTATATCACCTCGGGGGGGGGGGGGGGGCAAGGTTTGAATTTGCTTTGCTTTTACTGTGGAGCCATCGACTTACAACCAGGTGGAATATAGAGCTGTTCTTAAAGGGTTGCAGATTTTGAAGGAAGCTGGAGTCGATTTTATTGAGGTTATTGTTGATTCATTATTGATACTCGGGCAATTAGCAGAAGAATTTGAGTGCAAAGACAACAAATTGCGATTGTTCTATGCTGAGTGTCAAAATTTGATGCAACACTTTAAAGCAGTGAGATTCAAGCATGTCCCGAGGGAACAGAATATGGAGGCGAATGATTTGGCACAGAAGGCATCTGGTTATCAGTCGAACACTAGTGGAGTTATTGTCGATATAGCCGATGTCGATGAGGAAGATTGGAGATATAAGATTGTTCAATATCTCAAAGATCCAACCCAACATACTCCTCAAAAAAATTTATACATGGCGTTGAGGTATGTTTTACTTGAAGATAAGCTTTATTATAGGACGATTGATGGTGTATTATTAAGGTGTTTAAATCAAGAAGAAGCCAAAGTGGTTATGTGCGAAGTCCATGAAGGCATCTGTGGTACACATCAATCGACCCATAAAATGAGATGGTTGTTGAAAAGGACTAGGTATTATTGGCCATGTATGGTAGAAGATTGCTTCAGGTATTACAAAGGATGTCACGATTGCCAGAAATTTGGAGCAATTCAGAGAGCGCTGGCATCGGCTAGGAATCCAATCATTAAGCCGTGGCCATTTAGAGGATGAGGTATGGATATGATTGGCCAAATTTATCCAGCGTCAAGCAAGGGTCATGAATATATTCTAGCGGTTACAGATTATTTCATGAAGTGGGTTGAGGCAGTGTCGATGAAAAATGTGACAACCAATGACGTGATCAACTTCGTGAAGGAGCATATTATATACAGGTTTGGTGTGCCGTAAACTATTACTACTGACCAAGGTTCTGTTTTTATTTCAGAAGAGTTTCAAAATTTTGCCGATAATATGGGGATTATGCTGTTGAATTCATCACCATATTATGCTCAAGCCAATGGTCAAGCGGAAGCATCCAATAAGAGTTTGATCAAGCTAATTAAGAGAAAGATAGATGGACAACCAAAGAAGTGGCATACAACATTGGCTGAATCACTATGGGCTTACAGGATGGCCCATCATGGGTCAATAAAGGCACCACCGTATTAGCTGGTATATGGACATGAAGCAGTTTTGCCTTGGGAAACAAATCTAGGGTCTAGAAGAACAGAGTTGCAAGATCAATTATCAGCTGATGATTACAGGCAAGTTATGTTTGATGAATTAGAAGATGTCGTGCAGCATCAGATGAGAGCCTTAGAAAGAATTCAAGAAAACAAAGCTCATGTGTCCAGATTTTACAATAAAAAGATAGTGCCTAAATGTTTTTAGAAGGAGATCTTGTCTGGAAGTTGATTATGCCCATCGGCTTCAAAGATAGTTGATTTGGAAAATGGTCTCCGACTTGGGAGGGGCTGTTTAAAGTGAGCCGATGTGCACCAGGCAATGCATATTTCTTACAAGAGTTATATGGAGAAGAATTTAGAAAAGTAATCAATAGGAAATATTTGAAGAGATATCATCCAAGCATTTGGGTTGGCGCATGATCTCGAGTGCTTGATCATGACCGATATGAAGAATATCGTCCTTAGCAGAAAAAATAAAATAAAATAGAAGATGATTCACAACCGATGTTCATACATCATCTTGAGATGGCCGATATCAAGGATAACACCCTTAGTTCAAAAAATATTATAGAACAAAATATTATTTGCAAATTTACAAAACAACTTTTATCTATGACTACTCATCCCGGTAGTAGAAGTCGATGGTCTCAATTGCCTTCATGCGGAGTGCATCGACTTGGGCTACTGCATAAGCATATTCATCAATGGTGCCGGGTATGCTGGTCATGATACTCCACAGGTTAGAAGCTTGCTCATAAGCTGATGTAGTAATGCCTTCTTGCTCTACAATTTCTTCTGGTATTCTAGCAAGTGCGGCTTCTGCCTCGGCTATCTCCATGTTCTTGGCCTCAACGGCTGCCTAGAGCTCATCTTGCTCTCATTGCAAATCAACAAGTTTTCCCTCAAGATCAGCTAATCTGGAGATTAGAGTCGTATACTTGTTCTTTTCTTCTTCGGCTCTCTTGTCAGCTGCCTCTGCTTGAATTCTCTGCACTGATCGATGTTTAATACGGGCCTGGGCTTCTAGTACCTGGAGTGATGGAATTCGATATATCCCACCGGCTGCAATACTGAAACAAGACCAGAGGGCAAATTGTCTTTCACATCAAGGTATCGAGTTCTAATTTGACTAGCATCCTGAACCAGCCTCTTGATGGGAATCATGTCTAGGCAACGACGAATGTCTTGGAGGACAGTTCTAATCTCTGGATGGAAATACAGAGATGATGTACGCCTGGAGATCTGGGCCTAAAAGAGGAATTCGTTAAAGAAGTGCCAGGCAAATATATATCATTGAGGCTAGAAGGATTAATTCGTATTGCTGTTTCTGGAGTCGATAAAGGCATTGGGACATCGTGTTTAGAAGATGATGAAGGCATTGGGATATCCGAAGATTCGGGGACATGTGCACTGATGGCCGATGACCGGAACTCCTAAGAACAGAGAGGATTCAGAGTTGAAAAAGGGAAAGCTGTCGAGATGTGAATTAAGGAATAATACCCGAGGATCGACCCAAGGAATCAAAGCCAGAGTTGGTAAGGGGCATGCATTGGCTCATCGACTTCCCCCGAAGTAGCAGTGTCGATGGGAGGAGAGTTGATACGAGCAATGCATTCTGAGGGCTGGTCTGATATAGTGGCGCTGCTATCATTCACGATCTCGTAAAAAGGAACATTAAAGGCAAATAACACATTATGTGAGAAATGGTTGTGAAGAGAAAGAAGTGTTTTCACCGTAGCTACTGAAGACGAGGGCTGCTCTATCGGCTCGGGTGGGTTCGATGGTTCTTCTGACGGTGGTATAGTACCCACAACCGATGGAGCCATTGTACATCTGGTGATGGAAGTCGATGGCAGTGTCCAAAAAACAAAAGATTCATTAAATTGAGAGTTGACAAAGACAATATGGATATGAGGTTATTACCCGCACGGCTTCAGCAAAACTAGCGACGACTTCTTGGGCTACTTCTTGAATGATAGACGAAGTCGATGGAGCAGTCTATTGAATAAAAGAAGGGTTTGAGACAACAAAACTACGGGGAACTTTTAACATAATTATTACCTGAGCAGGATCAGTCGAAGCTGATGAAACTAGTGAAGGGGCTACAGTTCTAGTGCGCTTCTGTTGCTCAGCTTCTTGAGTCGATTGGGCTGCGGGACCATCTTTTCTTTTTGTTGGCTGCTTCCTCACAGTCTTGCAAGTTGTCTTCGTCAAGCCTTGGCTGCTGAGGAGCTGAGCAGGAGTCGGGGCATTGCAACCGATGTTTGGGTTGTTAGTCGTTCGACAATAGTGGATTGGCTTTCCGCTGTTGCTCACGGCTGGAGGAGTTACGGCTGGATTTTGCATTATGAGATGGTTAATTGAGCAAAGTCGATGAGAATATGGTGAGAATTGACATTAGATAGGAGATACTGGGTCCACGGTGCCAATGAGGTGGTCGGTCAGCTGATTGTAGAAGAGATGTTTTTTGCACTCTCTCCACTAGGTCCTGAATAAGGCAGAAATAGAGGGAAGCAGTTGAATACTGGCTGGGTTGCCCATCGGGATTTCTAAGGCCATGTCATAAATCTTCTTGTATTCCAAATGGCCTTTGAGCTCTTGTCTGGCCCGAAGTCGGATTAATAAAGAAGGAACCGACAGGAAGCAATCTAAAGCCAAGCTAACAAGAGTTCATTGCTAGGTTATAAAACTCATATGAACAAGTTCTATGTTGTCCGCCATGAAAGTCGACAGACAGGATGCCAGGCCTGATGTAAGCCTCCAAGATGAGTGCAGATTCCCTGTCTTGCAAGGGATTATCGGGACAGAATCTTGAGGGGTTTTCAAATTCTAACTCATCATAGGGAAGCCAAACTTGTTTCTTTGGTTGGATGCCGTTGTAGAAAAGAGTAAAGTAAATGTTGAAATCCTCTACGGTCATCCTGAATTTGGGGACTACCATGGCAGCTTCGCCCAAGGATGTGCAGCGGTGTTCTGGAATTTCCTCACCCTCTGCTGCATTTGTCGATGGGAAAGTATTCTCTGAAAAAGGAGGCAGCTCCATGGCTTGAGAGTAATAAACAGTGAGTCAGAGTTGTGTAAACCACCATGGACCCCCTGTCGAGATGGTCTGGTTCAGTTGAAGGCTCACAGCAGTCTGGTGCAAAAAGTTGGTATACAGAGCCTAGGAGAAGTCCGCCTAAGGGAAATTTCATGCCTTCAGCCAAGATTTGGTGGTAGGCATGCAAGAGGAACCACATAAGATAAAATTTTCAAGCCAAAGGTTTAGAAATGCTTCCAATTCTCGGTTGGTGATCGTCCTCTTTTTCTGATAAGTGGCAATGTATTTCAGCCAGCTGTTTGATCCATTGGTGTCCAATTTCCGTTCCTTTTGACTGTTCTAGATGAGGAAGGGATTGAAGTACTAATCGACATTCAAACCAGTTAGCATCATCACGTCTATAAGGGAGGGTGTCATAGGACCTTGGTTGAATAAAAAGGCGTTCAAAGCATCAGACCAGAAATAAGAAGCTATGGCCAGTAATGGTTCGTTCTTGGCCATATCGACCAAGGATAGTGGTAGTGCTTCATCAATTTGGGCATCCAGAAGGGTGGCGGCGCGCGATACAGTGACCCTACAGAACCAATTCTTCCAATCCAGTATTGTTGATGGCCATGATTTAAAGACTGTTTTCCATGGTTTAGGGGAGGCCAAAGCAGACTCAAAGGGATCCGGTTGGTTTCACAATTTATAAACTCAGTGGGATCGGGATCATTGCAAGGGCTCAGATAAAAGTGGTTTTTGTCAACCCAGAGGGCATGCAGATCTGATTCTGGAGTTCCTAGTGCGAGTGGAAGATGAAGCTATTGTTACAAAGGGGAGAGTAGGTATAAAGCAGAAGCAGGCCAAAATCAATAAAGAGTAAATATGGCATAATAAGATGAAAATAAAATGCGAGAAATTACTGCTAGTTCATAAATAGTATGAATCTATGAACAGTAACTAAGGACGTGGCGGGTTGAATCTAGAGATGAGATCTAAAATCTGAAGAAAGCGGAGAAGAAGTTTACCTCAGGAACATTCTGTGGGGTTGCCATTGCTGAGGATGAAGCCGTTGGAGTTCGTCGGTGCTTGAGTTTGGAACCGTTTAAGGCGGGGGAGTGCGCCGGCAAAACAGAGGAGAGAGAACAAGGTGAAAAGGCTTGAGCTCAGGTGAAGATGAAAGAAGGAAGAAGATGCACTTATAAGGATGGGACACCGGTAGGTTGCAATAAAGGCGTGCAGTAAACAAGGAGATAAAATTTGGCGCATGAAGATTTCATACCTCGGACTCGGGAGGGGAGGGGGGGGGCATGTGTTGGCACCGGAATTTGGACTGGTCCCATTGGTCAGAGGCGGAGAGTTGAAATCGGCTGAAGTCAGCGAAGCTCAACGGCCGAAAAGAATAAAGTGGGTTCGATAGGGTTATTTTATCTCTTTCTGTTTTTAGTTTAGAGTCCTGACCGAGTTGGGTCAGAAACCCTTGCACGGGGCTATAAATATGTAATAGGGTTTGTGTGAGAAAAATAACATTTTCGTTCAATATAATTCGTCGCATCGCTAAATCTTTTCTCGACGATGTCCTCGTCTCGCGTGGGCTGCTTCGGCTCTGATCTCGGCGAGAGACTTGGATTAGTCACCCTCGGTAATTCTGTCAGCTTCAACTAGTACTTTCTCATTGATTTGATATTCTAGTTGTTATCTTTAGGATTGCTAGTTATCTGGTAATTAGATCTTAATTACGTTTATACTATTGATTTCGAGTTGCGATATTGTCTCGGTTAGGTCCGATCTTTTGTGACTTCTAAGAGATTTTATAAGTTTAATATAGATCTATTATTCGAGTCATTATATCTAGTTTACCCATAATTGGATCGTATCTAGTTTTATTTGCTTTGTTTCGCCTCTGTCTCGATTAACTTTGATCTGCTCGAGCCAGCGATGCTGCATCGATTTTGACCTCTTGCTGAGTCAAGAAGACTAGGTATGAACCGGTCGTGGGTAAAGTCGATAGGATTCTGTCGGGATGTTTAGCTGACAGGTTATCTCGGTTCAATCGACTTCTCAGCGTCTTAATTGCTTATCATCGAATTCATAGAAGTTTATTGTCCCCTTTATTTGATAAGATTAGATCTATGATTTTGAAGCATATTAGCAATACCAGCTATCACATCTATCGACTTAACACTGTCGACAGGGAGAGTCTTTGCATAATTACTGTACTTCTATCGACTTTGGCCTATTGACTTTTTGGCATAAACAGAGCAAGCCTAGCATGTCTATCATAGATCTATCAATTTTTATCTATCGATTTAATTTTTATCGGTAGTATTTATACAGTACTTAATATCTGTTTTTTGATTTGCTGATAAGCCAATACAAATCAGCCGATTAGTATATTTTTAATATTATTGTTGTTTACAATCACCGGCTGGTTTTCATGAATAGTGACTATCGGCTTTCTTCATGGGCCTGTCCTAGACTGGTGACCTGTGGAATTTAACCGTTTGTTTCTTTGTCGATTTATAGGGAAAATTGACTAACACGTCCCGGTTTTTGTGTTGAGCCTGCACTAGAGTTAAGCAAATCTATCAGGTCACGCGTGATGATTTTTGCGTCAAGACCAGTACTCTGGTGGGAGTGGTCCAACGAGGAGTAGGGAAAGGCGCCATCCTTCGGAGACCTCGAAGAAAAAAATCATGCAAGTGAGATATAGTTTTGTTCGTATCGTCACATAGAACACAACCGTGAAAGCGGAATAAAAACGGATACTATATGAAAGATTTATAACATTTTGAAGAAAATTATGTCAATTTATTCGTTTATGTCAGTATGAAAGCGATATGCACACTATTTAATTTTATTGAGACACGACAAATCATTTGACGTGTCTTCTTTTTTAATCACGTCAAATGGATTGACGTGATTTAATTAACCTCGGTCTACATCAGGATCATCCGAAGAGGACTAAGTCCCAAATACGCCAATCAGTATGGTGTGTTTTATACATAAGACATGTCAAACAAATTGGCGTGTTTGCGGTCAACCTTAGCCCCTGCTCGGATCTGATGTGGTGGTCGACGTTGATGTTGACCTAATCACGCCAATCAATATGGCATGTTTCGTGTATGAAACATGCCAAAGTAATTGGGGTGTTAAAAACAACAAGGTCATGAAATTTTAGTTTTGGGTAAACTTTTGATGAGGACATCACTCCTATGGATACACACAACACTCCTCCAAATCTGGACTTGCAAGGTCCAATGACTAGAGCTCGTGCACGACGACTAAATTTAGAGGTGAGCTCGTTCCTACGTTCTTCGCTATATATTACTTTTAAGAATGGTTTGCTACCTAATGATTATTTTATGATTAGAAACCATGGAGAGGACCAGGAGATGATGGGAGAAGGAGTTGGAAACGTGGAGGGCCAGTAAGGGCTTCTAAGCCAAAGTGGAGGCCCAATCAAAACCGACTTCGAGTCTGTTTTAGGGCCCAGGACCAGTCTGCACTAAAACAGCCGCGCAGGACGCATACGGACTCGGATTTGGACGTTCTACATATGCACGGAAAGATAAGGAGAAGACCTTTCCAATGCCGCCAGCCTCATATCAAAATTCATCCGGAGTCATCGGGAATCGTCAAAACAAGAGAGAGTCCAGAATCTGTATCGGTGCTGCGTCGCCTATTTTTGGCCTTTGGGCTTTGTATCTAGTTGAGCCCAATTAGGGGCGCGTCCAGAGGGTCTTGCACGACCCTAGGGTCTTTATATACAGCCGCCATCGCACCATTAGGGTTCGGGTTTTGCTTAGATCAATTCTGTTCATAAACAGTTTCGCCGTTCATCGGTTTGTGAGACCCCAACTTCGAGAGTTTAATCATACATCTGCAATTGTGTTGCATTCTTCGTTGTTCTTGCTTGTGTTCTTGATTCGCAGGCAGGGATTAGCCTTCTCGGCGAGGTCAATCGTCTTTGGACGGGTGATAACCAGAGGAGACGTCGTGCTGCGATTGCGGGGTTTAGAACGTGCTGTTCTGAAGCCGGATCGATTTGTGTGTCGCCTCCGACCAAATCAACTTACCAAGAACCTTTCGGAAGATCGGGAACCCTTGTTCACATCAAGTGGTAATCAGAGCTTCAAGTGCACCGTCAGGTTCACACTACCATTTAGTTTTGTTTTCGTGTTCTTCCTATCGCCCACAGAAAATACCAAAAAAAAATTTTCCCCACCCATAACCACGTGTTTAGCCTTTGCATATTTCAATTTCAGAGTCCGTAGTGTTGAGTTTGTGCCCTAGTTCTTGTTTAGTCGCTGGTTTATTTTGTGTTTTTGTCGTCAGTAGTGTTTCCCTTGCAACCCTAGCCGCCATCCCCTTCACCATCCTCGGTTTTGTCGGCTTTGTGTGCTAGGGTTGATTGATCAACACGCCCACCCTAATCCCACCCTAAACCTACCCTCACCACCTCGGACCAATTTTCACATATTCCACTTTCCGCTGCATCCACCTCGCCAAACAAAAATCCCTACCCGACCCCAAGCCGACTCGTCATCCTATTCCTAGGCTAGATTGTAGAGCCATTAATAATATTACTATTAGGTATCGTCATCCTATTCCCAGGCTAGACGACATGCTTGATGAGTTATGTGGTGCTATAATTTTCACTAAAATTGATTTACGTAGTGGCTACCATCAAATTAGAATGAAACTTGGAGATGAATGGAAAACAACTTTCAAAACCAAATTCGGGTTGTATGAGTGGTTAGTAATGCCTTTTGGGTTGACTAATGCATCCAGTACTTTCATGCGTTTGATGAATGAGGTTTTAAGACCTTTTATTGGCAAATTTGTGGTTGTTTACTTTGATGATATCTTGATTTATAGCAAATCCATGGATGATCATATGATTCATTTGCGTGCTGTTTTTGATGCTTTGCGAGTTGCACGTTTATTTGGTAACCTTGAGAAGTGCACCTTTTGCACGGATCGAGTCTCTTTTCTTGGCTATGTTGTGACTCCACAGGGAATTGAGGTGGATGAGGCGAAGATTGAAGCCATAAAGAGCTGGCCTGTACCAAAAACTATCACACAGGTGAGGAGTTTTCTTGGTCTTGCAGGTTTCTACCGCCGCTTTGTCAAAGATATCAGCACCATTGCTACACCATTGCATGAGTTGACAAAGAACGGCGTTGACTTCCATTTCGGTAAGGTACATCATGAGTCTTTTGATGCTTTGAAGGACAAACTTACACATGCACCATTGCTGCAATTACCCAATTTTGATAAGACTTTTGAGCTTGAATGTGATGCTAGTGGTATAGGCATTGGTGGTGTTTTGATGCAAGATGGTAAACCTGTTGCATATTTTAGTGAGAAAATTACTGGGCCTATTTTGAATTATTCCACGTCTGATAAGGAATTATATGCACTTGTACGTTCTTTAGAGACGTGGCGTTATTATTTGTTGCCCAAAGAATTTGTTATTCATTCTGATCATGAATCACTTAAGTATATTCGTTCTCAATGCAATTTGAACCGTAGACATGCTAAATGGGTTGAGTTTATTGAGTCTTTTCCATATATTATTAAACATAAGAAAGGGAAGTATAATGTGATTGCTGATGCTTTATCTAGGCGATAGACTTTGTTGTCTCAACTTGATTGTAGAATTTGTGGACTTGAGGCAATTAAAGAACAATATGTTGCTGATGTTGATTTTAAAGATGTATTGCTGCACTGTAAAGAAGGTCGTGCTTGGCATAAATTTGTGTTGAATGATGGTTTCTTGTTTAGAGCTAACCGCCTATGCATTCCAGTTGGTTCCGTTCGTCTTTTGTTATTGCAGGAGGTGCATGGAGGTGGATTGATGGGTCATTTTGGTGCTAAGAAGACAAAGGATATTTTGGCTACACACTTCTTTTGGCCAAGGATGAGGAAAGATGTTGAGCGTTTTGTTGCTCGCTGCACTACATGTCAAAAATCTAAGTCTCGATTGAATCCACATGGTTTATACATGCCACTTCCTGTTCCTTCTATTCCTTAGGCGGATATTTCTATGGACTTTATTTTAGGACTGCCTAGGACTAAGAGGGGGAGCGATAGCATTTTTGATGTTGTGGATCGTTTTTTCAAGATGGCACACTTTATACCATGTCATAAAACTGATGATGCTAGTTATATTGCTGATCTTTTTTTCAAAGAAATTGTACGTTTGCATGGTATGCCTTCTACTATTGTTTCAGATCGTGATGCAAAATTCTTGAGTCATTTTTGGTGCACGCTTTGGAATAAGTTGGGTACAAAGTTGCTATTTTCTACAACTTGTCATCCACAAACTGATGGACAAACTGAGGTTGTGAACCGCACTTTGGGTACTATGTTGCGAGCTATTTTGAAGAAAAATTTGAAGCAATGGGAAGAATGCTTACCTCATGTTGAGTTTGCTTATAATCGGGTAACACATTCTACTACCAAGGTAAGTCCATTCAAGGTAGTGTATGGTTTTGATCCTCATACTCCACTTGATATACTTCCTCTACCTATTAATGAGAGAGTTCATGTTGATGCTAAGGAGCGTGCTGAATTTATTTTGCAAATGCATGAGACCACTAGACTTAGCATTTAAAAGATGAATGAAAAGTATAAAATTGCTGGTAGTAAGGGTAGAAAGGAAGTAAAGCTTGATGTAGGAGATTTAGTGTGGTTACACTTAAGGAAGGATAGGTTTCCAGAATTGAGAAAGTCTAAACTAATGCCTAGAGCCGATGGTCCATTCAAATAATGGAGAAGATTAATGATAATGCATACAAACTTGAGTTGCCTCCCGAGTTCGGGGTTAGTCCTACTTTTAACATTTCAGATTTGAAACCATACTTGGGAGAAGAGGATGAGCTCGAGTCGAGGACGACTCCACTTCAAGAGGGGGAGGATGATGAGGACATCACTCCTATGGATACACAAAACACTCCTCCAAATCTGGACTTGCAAGGTCCAATGACTAGAGCTCGTGCACGACGACTAAATTTAGAGGTGAGCTCGTTCCTACGTTCTTCGCTATATGTTACTTTTGAGAATGGTTTGCTACCTAATAATTATTTTATGATTAGAAACCATGGAGAGGACCAGGAGATGATGGGAGAAGGAGTTGGAAACGTGGAGGGCCAGCAAGGGCTTCGAAGCCAAAGTGGAGGCCCAATCAAAACCGACTTCGAGTCTGTTTCATGGCCCAGGACCAGTCTGCACTAAAACAGTCGCCCAGGACGCATACGGACTCGGATTTGGACGTTCTACATATGCTTGGAAAGATAAGGAGAAGACCTTTCCAATGCCGTCGGCCGCATGTCAAAATTTATCCGGAGGCATCAGGAATCGTCAAAACAAGAGGGAATCCAGAATCTGTGTCGGTGCTGCGTTGCCTATTTTTGGCCTTTGGGCTTTGTATCTAGTTGAGCCTAATTAGGGGCGCATCCAGAGGGTCTTGCACGACCCTAGGGTCTTTATATATAGCCGCCACCGCACCATTAGGGTTTGGGTTTTGCTTAGATCAATTCTGTTCATAAACAGTTTCGTCGTTCATCGGTTTGTGAGACCCCAATTTCGAGAGTTTAATCATACATCTGCAATTGTGTTGCATTCTTCGTTGTTCTTGCTTGTGTTCTTGATTCACAGGCAGGGATTAGCCTTCTCGGCGAGGCCAATCGTCTTTGGACGGTTGATAACCAGAGGAGACGTCGTGCTGCGATTGCGGGGTTTAGAACGTGCTGTTCTGAAGCCGGATCGATTTGTGTGTCGCCTCCGACCAAATCAACTTACCAAGAACCTTTCGGAAGATCGGGAACCCTTGTTCACATCAACTTTTTTAAAATAATAAATTAAAATTGATTATTTTAAATAAAAGATTCGTCAGTTTTGTGTAGTTGTGTCCGGGTGTGTTTGGAATTTCAGGTCCCTCCGAGCATATTCGTGGAATCGTGGTTGGCGTGCTTGTATTCCCATCAATCATCGTGCTTACTTGTCTACTTGACGTCTGTCCCTAACAGCTATAACCAAAGTTGACTTGTCCTCCGACAGCACTCCTTGTCTACATGGTGCTCAGGTAGAAATTGTTACAAGACAGGTGGAATACAAATGCACGCATCTCTGTTGTTTGCAGAGAAAAGAGGGGAAAATGGCCGTGCTAAAGATCCTCCTGCTTTTGATCCTAACAACATGGTGCCTTCTCCTTCTCTGAACACAATCCACCACATCAGAGCCAGCGCGTGTGGTTGCTTCAACGAGGAGCAGCAACACAAGCAGCAAGCGCTGCATCCTCCTGGAGCGGGATGCTCTTCTTGCTTTCAGGGCTTGCCTCACCGATCCAGACAGCTACCTGGCGTCATGGCAAGGCGAGGACTGCTGCCAATGGAAGGGCGTGCGCTGCAGCAGCCACACCGGCCATGTGGTGGAGCTCGCGCTCCGCAGCTTGAAGGAAGTCAAGTCAAGCGTTGGATTCCGGGAAGGTCCGATGAACTCATCCTTGCTAGGTTTACAGCAGTTGAGGAGCCTAGACCTTCGCGACAACTACTTCAGTTTGGTGCCTATCCCTGGATTCATTGTAGCCTGGAGAACCTGAGGTACCTCTACCTCTCGAATTCAATGTTTAGCGGGCAGTTGCCTCCCCAGCTTGGTAACCTCTCGAAGCTGCAATACCTTGATCTGAACAGCATATATATGACTTACTCAACCGATCTTGCATGGCTATCACGCCTCACAGAGTTACAGTACCTAGACTTGAGTCATGTCAATCTTAGTAGAGCTACTGATTGGGCTCATGTTCTCAACAAACTTCCTTCTCTTGTTACACTTAACCTACGCTACTGTGGCCTCCGGAATGCCATTCCAACACCAAAGAAAGTTAACCTTACATCACTTGAGCACCTTGATCTCTTTGGCAACGAATTTAGCTTTTCTGCTGGAACCAAGAATTTATTTTGGATCTACCCAGTCTCCTTCACCTTGATAGGGGGTACTGTGGCCTTCAAGGATCAATTCCTGAACAGTTGGCAAACTCAACATCGATCATGACATTGTATCTTAATGAAAATAACTTAGTTGGTACCATACCAAGATCCTTCCAAAGCCTACAGAACATGGAACGATTGTGGTTGGATGGAAATAACATTAGTGGACCGGTGTCAATCTTGTTGAAGAGACTATCAGGAAATAGTCTAAGCCAGTTATCATTATATAAGAACAATCTGACAGGAAGCTTGCTGGGTCAGTTGGGACACCTTTGCAGTCTGACGACTCTTGATCTCAACAGTAATAGGCTTTCTGGAGAGATACCATTGGGGATAGGAGCACTCACTAAGTTGTGAGCACTACTTCTTGGTTCAAACAATCTTGAAGGTACAATCACAGAATCCCATTTGGGATCACTGGCTAATCTACGAAATCTAGAGTTGTCTGGCAACTCGTTAGCCATTGTGTTCCACCATAGCTGGATCCCTCCGTTTAAACTAATCATTGTTGAATTATGGTTTTGTAAGCTAGGGCCTAAATTTCCAGAGTGGTTAAGATCACAGAACAGTCTATTTCTTTTTGACATATCGAATACAAGTATAGCTGGTCCAATACCTCATTGGTTTTGGATTACATTTTCGAGGACTCAATATCTGCTTTTGTCAGGGAATAATATTAGCGGCACGCTATCATCAACAATGTTTTAGAAAATGAAGGCGATAACTATAAACTTTAGTGATAATCTTTTGGTAGGTTCCATGCCAAAGCTTCCATGTGATCTAGCATCCTTGGACTTCTCCAATAATAATTTATCAGGCTCTCTACCATCAGATTTTGGAGCACCAACATTAACAATGCTTGCCCTTTTCAAAAATTCTATATCTGGTAGAATTCCTCATTACTTCTGTCATTTGAATTTAGGTTTTCTTGATTTATCTGAAAACCAACTAAATGGCACATTTCCCAACTGTGAGGAGCAACCGAATGCAGAGAATTCAGAGAACCCACATAGTAACAAGAATAGGTCATCAAATCTGATGATGTTGAACTTGAGCACCAACAATCTGTCTGGAGAGTTCCCAATGTTTCTTCGTAAATGTCAGGGATTAATTTTTCTTGACCTGTCCTATAATCAGTTTTCTGGGACGTTGCCCACATGGATAGGGGATAAATTTCCCACATTGTCATTTCTAAGTTTGCGCTCAAATTTGGTTTTTGGTCACATTCCTCAACAACTTTTCAAGATAAAAAGGCTGCAGTTTTTGGACTTGGCATATAACAACTTGTCAGGTACAATACCTCCATCACTTGCTGACTTGATAGCTATGGCTGTTCCCCCTCCATACGATTGTTCACTTTCATACGTCGTGAATTATGTTGAGAACATTGCTAGCGCTGAGGTGATTTCTTACACTGATAGTTCATTGGTGGTAACGAAAGGACAACAACTTGAGTTCACTAGTGGAATCATGTACATGGTAAATTTTAATCTGTCATGCAACATTTTGACAGAACCTATTGCTGAAGAAATTGGTAAGCTTGCAGCTTTGAAGAACTTGAATCTGTCATGGAATCATCTAAGCGGGACGTAGTACTGGTGAACTACATTCATTGGAATCACTTGACCTGTCACATAATGAATTCGCTGGAGATATCCCAGCAAACTTATCAGATCAATTATCGTTGAGCCACTTGAATTTGTCCTATAATAATCTGACTGGAAGAATACCATCTGGGAATCAACTGCAAACAGGGGCGGAGCCAGCACCAGGCCTGAGGGGGTGCTGGTCACCAGTTGTGGATTTTTGTTAACCTTCTCAGTTGATCACTTACCTAGAGTTGTCCTCATTTACTAATTACTCTAAGCTAATGTCTTAGGGGCAAGGGGGTGCTGCAGCACGGGCAGCACCCCTTGTGGCTCCGCCACTGACTACAAATGCTTATTGACGAAGCATCCAGTTACATTGGCAACCCAGGTCTCTGTGGTCCTCCTCTATCAAAAAATTGTCCAGAAGAAACTGATTTAACTCCAGCAACCTCAGAAGGGCATGAAGATTGCGAGGGTTCTGGATACACGATGGGTCTTTGGATAATTTTCTTACTCTTATTATTGAAAAAGAATTGGAGAATTCATTGTTTCCTCTTCTCTGACCGCCTCTATGATTGGGTTTATGAGCAAATGAATCTGAACATGGCTTTGTTGACAAGGACAAAAGGATAGCGAGAGATTAAAATCAACTAGCGGAATGTACATGTGAAAATTTTAGGTACCAGAGTTTTTCTTTTGAACTCTAGGTACCAGAGTTATAGCATGCTCATGTAGACATTTACAAAGTTCTATTCTTTGTAAGACAATTATGTGACATCCCGGTCTAAAAAATATGGGAGTAGTCAAAGGATCATCATTAGGTGACATCTTAACGAAGCAAGAGTCCAAAAGTACAGCATAATAAAAAAGAGTCCAAGTTTAATTTCAGTTGCTACAACTTAGGTTCAGATTTGAATGTGTAAAGCAGATTCGAAATTCGGTTACAGGAATAGCGGAAACAATACACCCTCGATGTGATTATCCTATCATGAAGCACATCAAGTCCGTAAACGTGTCTTATTTGGCAAGAAGAAATACCTGCAATAAAATAACATAGAAAAAGGTTTTGAGCAACAAATACTTAATGCTAAAAATACATTGCTAAACATTGATCAAAGTATTACCGCCTCGCCCGACACCAATAGGTGATGTCGGGCTCATTCCACCCCGCTCGAGCCCCGCGAAAGGAGTCAAGCCTCTCTCGCCTTGCCCGACGCCCATCAGCGGGGTCGAGTGCCCTTCACCTTACGCGACCCACATGAGCGGGGTCGAGCATTTCTCGTCTCGCCGACCCACACGGGGTCAAGCGAGCCTTGCTTTGCCCGACCCCTATGCTAGGAGTCGAGCACATCCATAATAAGTATAAGAACACGCCGCCCTACGCCCACCATCATGACGCTTATGCACGCGTGTACGGTGTGGCTGATGCTATGCGTCACACTGGCAACTCTTATCAGTGGTCCATCCCCACCTTGAGGGGATGTGATGTTGCGACGTTGTCGTCCCCAGGATTAACGAGAAGTCAAAGATGGATTTGATAGTACTAATTGATCGAGATATATTTCAATGGAAACCTGCCAAACACTAAACGACACTACCTCAGGCCTTTATAACGGGTTGATGTAACAGAATCGCCTTATCACGGAGACGATTCCATTCCAGGATTTTTCTCAGGTGGCGACACACGCTGTGACGCTCAATAGTATAACACATGATAGAAATAATACAGTTTGCACAAGACATAGACACAGCATAGAGTTTTTACATAAATATGAATTTAAATTATAACTAGATTTTAAAAGTGCGGAAGCAAAATGGTTCGATAGAGTTTAACATGGTCCAACACAATAATAAAGATACAATCGCCCTCTCATGGCGATACACATTAGACATCCGGTCATGATAGGTGTTCTTCTCAAGACACCATAATGACAATCAACGGACTACTCCTCGTCAGTGCACCGCTCCCACTCTATGTTCCACTGGTCAGGACGCTGGCCTTCCCAGTGGAACCTCCCACCGTAGTGACAGTCTCCATCCTAAATCTAAAAAGCACATAGAGCTACGCTCTGAACAACTAATACTCAACAACACTTACCCGTTAAAAGTGGCCAACTACAGTTGACTCCTAGACATGGACAGACTAAGGGTAGGGTTTATGTTGCCAAAAAGCCCGTCTAAGAGTGGATCTTTATTTTTCAAGTTTTAACGTCAAGCTGAGTTGACATGTAAAATAATAAATTTAGTTTGCACTATAACTACAACAATCATGGTTGCATACAAATAATAATAATTCCATACGGTAATATTGTACCCATTCCTCACATTATTCTTCTTACTACATTCCGCAGCGGCGATCAAGTGGTATTGGTTACTGTGAGTGGCAGTGACTCGAATCAATTTACATCCTACAGAAGAAACCTGCTTGCACGATCCATACGCGCTTCATGGAAGCCGCATGGAGCAACCTTTCGCTTATGGTACCACGAGGTCTTCTGGGTCCAGACTCTCTCGAGAAGGGTCCCCCAATGCGATGCGTCCTGACCACCATCCATGGATGGATTACTACCTCCTCTCATCCCTAGTTCCACCAAAGAAGGGAGAAAGCTATCTTCCGACCAGGCAGTAGTCGTAACTACACCAGTTTATTGGGCCCATAGACTCCAGAATACTAACAGTACGTTCAAACTTGATCCCTCGGGTGTTGGGGCGCTGATCTGGCCAGACGCCCTCGGGGCCGTACACCGACGGCCACGCTGCGCCCACAAAGTCGGGCACGATGGGCGACAAAGTGTGTTTTCTTGACGCTACTGACACGTGGGTCCCATGCCCCTTTGATTTTTGTTTTCAAATTTTGCAAACTACCGGCTCTTGTTCTTTTCATAGGATTCAATCTAGGGCTGATTAGCGGGAATCAAAAACATGGGTAGACTCATCACAATGGGTAGGAAAGTTAGAAATTAAGTCTTGACTTTGGATCATGTTGGAAACTAGATAGAAAGGGCCATTAGATGAAGGAATGAAAACCTGAGAAATTCTTCAAAATTCATTTCCACCATGGTCTACAACATATATTTTTACTGGGCCTAAGTGATGTTGAAATATTTTGACTTGTAGTTCAAGTGACATTTAAATTTGCTTAAATTTGATTCAAATTTGATCAATTTCAGTTCAGAAATTTATCCTAAGCTCTCATGCTTGCGAGGATGATTCTAAGGTGTCATGCTACTTATTAAACATGACACCAGGGGTGTCCCAGCCCTCCCCCCTTAATGAAGTCTCATCCCGAGATTAAGGAGGTCATAAAGGGTTACCTAGGTGTTGGTTTAGGAACTCAGGGTAGTGACTTTGCAGGAATTCTTTTGTCTCCCAGGTAGCCTCTTTTTTGGTATGGTTGCTCCACTGGACCTTTGTAGAACTTGAGTGTACTCTTGCGGGTGACTCGTTCCTTTTCATCATCACTTTTATTGGGCGTTCAGAATATGTCAAGTCAGGTTGTAGTTGTTCAGTGCCTCCTAAAACGACGTCCACTGGTACCTTAAATATTTCTTGAGTTGGGACACATGGAATGTGTCATGCACTCCAGCGAGTTTCACTAGCAGTTGGACCTTGTAGGCTACGGGTCCACATCTTGCAATGATTGGATATGGGCCGATGTAACGGGGTGCCAACTTTCCTCGAACTCCAAATCATTGTACACCTTTGGTGAGTGACACACTAAGATAGAACAAATCACCAGCTCTGAATTCAAGCGGGTGACGTCTATTATCCGCATAGTTCTTTTGCCTGGATTTTGCCGCTTGTAGATTTGATTGGATTTACAGTACTTTCTCCTCTGCTTGCTGCACCAACTCAGGTCCAAACACTACCCTAGTATAGTTATGGTAGTGAACACACAGATAGCATACTCAAGTTAGATAAATATTAGTCTAGTGGATAAGGACAAAGAAAGAGCTAAGTTCCTATGTTGATTTTATATAGTTATATAGTCTACATTATATACTATTATATATATATAATGACAATACAAAGATAATCAGATCATCACACCTTGGGCATCCGATTTTGCCCTGCATCCACAGTATGATTCCGGTCAAGAGCCTATTGCTGAATGTGGGGGATTTCAAAGTACAGATAGGACTGTCACCACCTACTACCTACCTCTAGCAATCCGTGAGCTACACGACAAATAATGCATTCTATTAATCTAAGCACCACATTTACATCTCTGGAACAATACTCCTAATCCCTTAAGTGATGGATCAGAAAAGGAATAATCACATTTAAGTGAACACTAAGCACATGGAAATGATCTAAATCACACATTAGTCATGCATCATTAGAACGCACATAAATAAAGACTATAGTAAGGGCTTATGTCTAACATGGTAATATAGGATGACTACATTACTAACATGCAAGCATAATAACCACATACATGAGTGGATCATATAATCAAACAAGAAACACATGACTCAAACAAACTATATAGAAAGACTAAATACATTAAATAGAATAAAGTCTTACAAAAGGAAAAAGACACAAGAGTCATACCACAACTCCAAGGAAGACTTGGGAACTGAAGAAGACTCTATTCTAAGCCTAACTCCACTAAAACTAAAGGAAAACATGAAATGATAAAGAGAGTAATGCTTCTTGGTGTGTGTTGAGGAGTGAGCCACACCCTTCCTTTTATAGCTATCCAAAGGCAGTTCTGAGGTCGGTAACTCCCGCCCTAAGGGGGACAACTGCGTTTGGGAAGTCGGTGGGGAACTGCCATAGGAAGATGGGCCCTAGTGGGCTGCCCACCTGTTCGGTCGAACACCCCTGTTCGGCCGAACAGGAGGTGGGCCCATAGGGGTCCTACCGCCTCTGGCACACTGGTGGGTGGTCTCCCTTTGCTTCTCCATGGCTTAGGCCTTCTCTATGTCGGTTTGGTACTACAGGTGGGCTAGTTGATCCGTGGGAATCACCGTTGGCGAACTCTGATTGGTTGACGTTGGGTTTCTTCGCCATATTGGTGTATTTTCTCCTCTCTTTTGATATTTCTCCCGCATATGAGTGATTCTCCAAGAAATAGTGGATATTTATTAATTCTAACTAACATGCATAGTGGGAATATACAATCCTTCTTTATTTTGAGTGATGTTGATGGCCGAAAATGGTAGTTAACAACCGTCAACAAACTCCCCCAAGCTGAACCTCTGCTCGTCCCGATGCAAAGATGGAACTTTAGGTTGTTGATTAGGAGTTGCTATAATGTTGTATATTCCCCCATAGTACCAAGTACACAACAAAATACTTTACCTTTAATTGAATAAGTTGGCATTTGGTAACTCACCCTTTTTATCTTAGTCCCTGCAAGGTTTTTGGCTTCTCTTCATCTTGGGTGGTTGAAAGGCAGAATGGTCTTTTGTAGGACACCATTCTCTCATCCCTATGTTCCACTTTTCATTTGGAGTTTTCCAAATGATTTTAGCAAATACAACTAAGTTCCTCCAATGATTCACTCGGTTGCTCAATGTGTATAAATCCTTATCAAGGCATTGAAGTTGCCTCCTTTTGTTCCTACCTCTAAATAAGGCTTATGTGGGGCTCTGGGTAAGAATAAAAGAAACATATATATTGCTAAACCAAAAGACTGAACCCACGGAGAAACAAGTCATACAATCTGATCAAGATGTGCATGTGTGTGGAATTTGGTGGAATGATGATGGAATGGTGGATACTCCTTTTTGAGTAGACTCTCTCTTTCTTTAATTAGCACTTGGGCATGGCTATTTCTTTTTCTTCTTCTTTTCTCTCTTTTTTTTCATCATGCTCAAGATTGAGAGCAAGCATTTATTCTATTTTTGATAGCCATGCCTTCCATGCAACCAATTGAGAGAGAGTCATAACATGATATTCAAGGAGTATTTATTTTGTTAACTTCCGTGATAGAAGCTAAGCATATGGTGGATGCAAATAGAATGATATTGCTATCTCCCGGTGTAGGAGCATTAGCAAATGATGGTGGATGTGTATGTGAATCTTGATTATAAAAACATGAAATGGATCTCACAAAGGTTGCAAGCATTTTGATAAAGCTTAATGTGAAAACAAGCAGCATATGTGGAAGATTTTGCAATGAAGTATAACATATGGCCATGGTAGAAATTTTCATCATTGACAAACTTTTTGATTTTATCATTTTGAAAAACAAAATCTCCGGATGTTAAGCTTTACTTTAGCACAAAGATCATAGCAGCCCTATTCTAACCATGTCATGCCTCAGAACGACCTATACTTAGATCATGCACTTTGCAACCCACAAGTATTCAAGTTCAAGGCAAGCATGTTTAGCCAAGAAACTCAAAAAATTGGGAGAGTACTAAGTTGTACAAGAGGGACTATAAAAAGATATAAAACAAAGTAACTATTCATCATCTCAACATGAAGGCATGAACATCCTTAGCATGCACGACAACCTATATTTTTGTTCTTTTAAATTTTGCAAATTTTTATTATTTTTTATGAGGGTAAGTCTGACAAAGAAAAGAAAGAAAGAAAGAAAAGATACAAGTCACCTTGGTGGGGGTGCTCCCCCAAGCTTGCTCTTTCTCATGACTGTTGGTTAGGATCAAATAATCTCCAACAGTAGTATGCCGCCGTGTAGTTGTGGTACTCTCGTATCTGTTCCCGGAGGTGACGGAACTAATCGTCACTGTGCTGCTGCCACTCTCTGGTGGTTAGGGCATGAGTAGCATGGGTGTTTTGCATTTCGCCTGTTCTCACATCCAGATCGTCCATCCTTCTTGTAAGATCCCTCAATTCCGAACCATAGTCATGATGACTAAAGCTAAAAAATGAGTGATATCCGTCATGATGTGGAGGCGTCCCGATTGGCTCGGGACCATGTTGATGAGGACATCACCCCTATGGATACACCCGACACTCCTCCAAGTAAAATGCAAGCTCATATGCAACTAAATTTACGGTTGAGTTTGTCCCTAATGATTTATTTATGTGATTTTAAGAACATATGACTACCTAATGAATTAATTATTGTTAGGAACCATAGAGATGACGATAAGATAGCTGGAGAGATGACTAAAGCCGTCATGGGCTAGTAAGGATGTCCAAATCAAGATGAAGACCCAAATAATATCAATCTAGAGTCCGACTCGGAGTCCAGGAGTAGGTCACACTAAAATGGACGCCTAGAACACATACAGACTCGGATTTGGACGCTCTACATATGCCTGGAAAGATAACGAAAAGGTCTTTCCAACCCGTCTGGTTCTGTGTCAGAATTCATCCTAAGCCGTCCGCAATTGCCAAAACAACTTGACATCCAAAATTCATTTTGGTGCTGTAACACCGTAATCGGCCTTTGGGCCATGTATCGAATTGAGCCCACATAGGACTGCATCCAGGGGATGGTGCATGGCCCTCGGGTCCTCATATACAGCTACTGCCTCTTCATTAGGGTTTGGGTTTTGCTTGGATTATTCTGTTGAGAACAGTTTTGCCGTTTGATCTGTTTGTGAGACCCCAACTTGTGATATTCATCATATACTTACAAATTTGGTTGCATACTTCCTTGTTCCTGCTTGTGTTCTTAATTTACAGGCAAGGATAAGCCTTCTTGGTGAGGTAAACCGTGCAACACCGGTTGATAACCATAGGAGACATTATGCTATGATTGTCTTGGTCGTACCTACGCACCCACTTATATACCGCAAGAGGACGGTGTACGATTGTAGCAAAAATTTGATCTTAGAAGATTGCACATGGTTGGAATGATTCATGGCTATATTAGAATGAATTTCGAGAATAAGCATGTCATATACCATCCCCCCACACTTAAAATTTTGCTAGTCTCTTAGCAAACAGCAGAGCTTTTTTTTTCACTTCTTGTTTCTCCCCTTTTTTTCCTCTTCTACGCCGATCGGCTCAGTCTGCGCCGATCGGCTCTCAACCCAAATTCTAACATTTGTTGGTATTTGATCCATCTGGCTTCAACATTTATTCAAGAATTAAATATAGCCAGAAATATAGGATGTGGTCAAGGAATGATACTCAACAAGATGTTTTGGGTTTATGCTAGTGTACTCAGCGGAATTGAATTTTTGCATGAGTAATTCAAGGCTAGAAAAAGATACACAAAGAATTGTCATCTTAGTAAAGTTCATATCAAAAAGAATTAAATCCTAACCGAACTCAACCATCAATTTAGTGTTTATCTACGTATCAAAGGTTCATGAGAATTGCTCAAAATATGGCATTGGTAGGTAAGGATCTTGAAAACAATAAATTCCAAAGTTCACAACATGAAAATTTATTTATGAAAAGATTGGTACTAAGTTATCATCACAAACTGGACAACACAAATGAAGCACATGGGTACTCAAAATTGCTCCACATAAGACATATTTGCTGAATAATCATTAAGTGTAAGTTTGAAATTTTATTTAATGCTCAACATTATTTAGTCTTCATCAACACTTTTCAAGAAAGAATAAATAATTCAATTCTCCTAAAAGAGCATAACCGCCATCATTATATTAAGATCGAAACTCGAATACATGGTGATGATTTTTGTACACACTTGCATGAAAATAAAACTACTACTAACACACTTGCATGAAAATAAAACTACTACTAACACACTTGCATGAAAGTAAGCACACCCGATGCATGGTTTTCCAACCCGCTCACACACACATAAGCAAATAAAGAAAAAGATTGCAAAAGATAAAAGAAAACGCAAACCGAGAAACCGATACTCGTGCCAACTCCTAGGCACTCTAGTCATCCAAAAGTGGAGGCGGTGGCTGATCGAAGCCATAGCACCGCGCCTTGAGTCGCTCGAACTCCTCCACCATCGCATCGTGGTTGTCCCTCCATTGGGACGTGGCGTCCTCCACGCGCTCGATGTAGTGCATATTGTTGTCGAGGTACCCCTGCATGGGCACGAAAAAATCTACAACGGGCACAGGAGGCACCACAGGTACACGCCGTTGGTACCTGTAGTCGATACCCGCACTGAAGTAGGGTGCGCCGACCGACGCGTCGCCAGCGCCGATCGGCGCAGAGGGCTGTGAACCGTCCGCTACGTCGCTCCACCCTGACTTGTACTGCTGAGGCCCCTAGCATGACCCTTAGGAGTCCCACTCGCCGCCGGCTGCTGTAGATGTGTCCAGCTGTCGAACCCGCCCACGGCGGTCCTTGAGAACTCGGACCCCCTCTAGGAGACCTTCCTCAAGCCAATTTCCTCCCTCCAGCTTGCGAGGGAGGAAAACTCCTAGCTTCGCACACGGGAGCTTAACATTCGTGCCACCGACATAGAAGCCGGCGTGAACACTTCCCGTGATAATATTGCCACGAGTCATATTCTCGCTGATCTCCGTCGCGCACTCCCACTTGTCATCGCGCCCTCTCGGTCCGTCGCCGTCGCAGACAAGGGCTGCTAGGCGTTGAAGATAGGCCCTGAAGGCCAACTTCTTGCTTGCCTTGCTTTTCTTGTTGAGCCAACCCCGCACCATCACCAACATGGGATTGCAATGAGACGGACTCACGATGGCGTTGTAGAGCCACCGCAAGTCCGCATCGGTGACGTTGCTGGAGTCGACCTTGTCGCCTATGCGCGCCGCCAACCACCAATGGAAGACTTGAATGGTCGTGTTGTGGATGTTTCCGCGCTTCATCTCTTCTACGAACGAGAGCCGCCTCCAAAAGGAGTCCAACTCCCCATGTCCCAAGATGCTGGCGACGTCGGCTTCGGCGTCGAAGCCGAAGGCTTGAGTCGCCGCCTCCATGGTCACCGTGTAGCTGATGTCGCGGACGCGGAAGTTGACGGCCTCGCTGCCGTCTTCGACGGTGCCAAGCCTCATCGTAGAGGCAACCTCGGTGATGACATCAAGGTTGTAGTCCATGGGAAGAAGGTGGAAGTCCACCCAACCAAGATTGTTGAGCATCCTCCTTATGTCCTCCCACAGGCCGATCGAGGTGATGAAGGTCTCGTCCAAGTCAAAGTTGGGGACGAACCTTCCCCTCACCGCGAGGTAGCGCCGCTGTTCCTCTGCGCTCAGGAGGGTGAAGCCCTCCTCCACCATGCGCGGTATGAATGCCGGCGGTGGTGGTGATGTGGGAACCACACGTCTTGCCGCCGTTTGGCTCCTCATAGCACGCCCCATTGCAAGGGACACGCTGTAGACGGAGTGGCGGGCACGGATCTCGTATGTCGCCGCCGAGCCGGTGGATGCACCTTCCACCGACATGTCATCACGAGCGTTGGAGCCACCCCTCACTGAGGAGACACCGCTCGACTCGCTGCTGCCGCTGGAACTTCTTCCCCGGCGTAGCCTCTTGCCCAACTTGTCGACGGAGGAGCGGACACGATCCATCTGCGAAAATTGCGGAACATGTGCGAGATCGTGGGTAGTGGGGAAGGTGGAGAGATTACCGGGATGGTGTGCCAAACTGGGGGCGCCTAGCCTCCCTTTCATAGTGTGAGAAACTTCCATGAGAAGGAACCGCCAAAAAATTTCAAAATTTGAGAGCGCGTCGATCGGCACGGCAGTGCGCCGATCGGCACACTTCAAATTTTGAGTGCTCTGACCACTCTGGTACTTGATTCCCATCCTTCATGTCGCTTCCCGGTACATCATGTTGGTTGGCAGGGCAACAGCACGGAATCCCGATGTCTTGTTGGCTGCGCCAATCGGCGTGGGCTCGCCCCGATCGGCGCGCCATCTTTTTTTTCAGCTTTTGGTCAATTCCGTGTCTTCTCTGCACTGTACACCTGCATGGCAATCATACCTGTTCCTCAAAATCAACGCTTGCCACCTTTGTCACCCATTTGGGAACCTCATGGGTACCTGCGCCGATCGGCGCAGAAGGGCGCCGAACAGCACAAGTCCCTTGCACCTCGTCTTTTGGTCCGGCGCAGATCCTGATGCCTCGTGTTCATCTCTTTCACCTAATTTTTCACTTTTCCCAATGTTCCTGTAGTATTGACACACGTAGCGGGGCTCATCTGGTGACCGCGCCGATCGGCGCTGACCCGCGCCGATCGACGCGACATCCACTTTTGCTCCTGGCCCCTCGCTCCTTCGCTAGATGTTGCTCTTCATCCTTTCATGCGTCATTTAACAACCATTTTGCACACAAAAAATTAATTCAAAAAGATTTTTGATTACCATGAAAATAGCTCCGTCTCTGCAAATTACTGTGCTGGTTGATTTTTAGCAGCCCTTCCTGGGGGTCGTCAGCCTTCTGTCCTGACCTGGGCAATAATGCGCCAATCGGCGCAGAAGTGCGCCGATCGGCACAAGCTCTGTTCCTTCCTATTTTTTGTCTTTTTTTTTAATATTCCTGCATTGTTAGTCTACAGTATGTATATACATAGTTTTGCACAAATAAACAGACAACGCATGAGCACATAAAAATTAAGCACACACTTTTCTATTTTTTTTTATTCGGGAGATTGTTTTCATCACAAGCAAGCAAATTAAAAACACCGGGTTGCCCTCCCGGCCAGCACTAATTAACTAAGTGAAATGGGTTGCCCTCCCACAAGCACTAAACAACTTCTAAATCCCCCGATCATTGGGTTGCCTCCCAAGAGCGCTCTAGTTATTTAGAGGTCAAAGAGCTTGACCTCCCTGCAAACAATCAATTCTTAGTGTCGCGGTGCGGGATGTAAGGTCGCGACACTACAAGGTTCTCTTATCTCTTTGGTTCATATAGCTCTAACGACCTATCCATACATCCCCTCCAATTACTCTCGACGCCACGTTGCCACGGTGTCTTGTATCTCTTCACTTCATCAATAGCATGACACTCTTCTCCCTTTGGGCGAAATTCATGCAGATTGAGACTTGTGAATATATGACGGGGCATAACACTTACACTTGCTCCAAGATCGCAGAAGCACCCATCAAATATTCTTGTTCCAATCATGCATTTGATGCTTGGTGATCCAGGGTCGGGTGTCTTCTCTAGTGCAACATCATTGATTGCCACCATACGCTTCTTAGTGACCTTCACAATCTCCTCAGAAACTAGAGACTTCTTGTTTTGCATCATGTCCTTAATGTACTTGGCACAGGTGGGAACTTGGATAGCGTCAACAAAAGGGACATTGATGTAAAGCTTCTTCATAATATCGACGAACCTTGCAAATTGCTCGTCGTGTTGCCGCGCTCTTTCTATCTTTGTTAGTAGTTGAGTATCCAGGAATGTGGCAGGGCCATGCTCTTATGTCTCCATGCCCATTTTTAGACTAGAGACGTCAACATCCTCCTCGCGCCGATCGGCGCTTTCAGGGAGCCGATCGACTCCGACAGGATCGTCGCGCCGATCGGCGCCGGGTGTGCGCCGATCAGCGCGGGGCTTCCTTGCTCCCGCAGAGTGCTCTGGATCTTCTATTTGCTTTCCTGACTGTGTAGCTATTGCCTTCAACTGCTCTGCAGACATCGTATTGCCAGGAATATCCCCTTTGTTGCCTTGAATGGCTTGCGATAGCTGTCACATCTGTTGCTCCATAATCTTGGTATGCTTCAAAATCTGCTCATTAGAGCTCCCAATTTCCATCACCATGTCATTAATTCCCACAAGGACCCTATCAATCTCCTTGAATTTAGCTTGATTGTCCTTGTTGATCTTCTCTTGAGCTTGGAAGAACTCATGACATTGGAGACAAAGTGGGATAGAGTTTTGCATGCACGAACTAGGAGAGAAAGAACTCCTTTGTTGCTGATATTGGGGCTTCCATCCACTATTCTTCATATATTCTAGCACCTTCATCTCTTCAGGGCAATCTTTCTGCACATGACCAAATTCTCCACACTCACTACATGTGGAGCGTGATTCCGCCAGCTTGAGTGTCTCTTCTGATGAGGACATCAATCCTATGGATACACACAACACTCCTCCAAATCTGGACTTGCAAGGTCCAATGACTAGAGCTCGTGCACGACGACTAAATTTAGAGAAACCATGGAGAAGACCAGGAGATGATGGGAGAAGGAGTTGGGAACGTGGAGGACCAGCAGGGCTTGGAAACCAAAGTGGAGGCCCAATCAAAACCGACTTCGAGTCTGTTTCGGGGCCCAGGACCAATCTGTACTAAAACAGTCGCCCAGGACGCATACGGACTCGGATTTAGACGTTCTACATATGCACGGAAAGATAAGGAGAAGACCTTTCCAATGCCGCCGGCCTCATGTCAAAATTCATCCGGAGTCATCGGAATTGTCAAAACAAGACAGAGTCCAGAATCTGTGTCGGTGCTGCGTCGCCTATTTTTGGCCTTTGGGCTTTGTATCTAGTTGAGCCCAATTAGGGGCGCGTCCAGAGGGTCTTGCACGACCCTAGGGTCTTTATATACAGCCGCTGCCGCACCATTAGGGTTCGGGTTTTGCTTAGATCAATTCTGTTCATAAACAGTTTCGCCGTTCATCGGTTTGTGAGACCCCAACTTCGAGAGTTTAATCATACATCTGCAATTGTGTTGCAATCTTCGTTGTTCTTGCTTGTGTTCTTGATTCGCAGGCAGGGATCAGCCTTCTCGGCGAGGTCAATCGTCTTTTGGACGGTTGATAACCAGAGGAGACGTCGTGCTGCGATTGCGGGGTTTAGAACATGCTGTTCTGAAGCCGGATCGATTTGTGTGTCGCCTCCGACCAAATCTACTTACCAAGAACCTTTCGGAAGATCGGGAACCCTTGTTCACATCAAGTGGTAATCAGAGCTTCAGGTGCACCGTCAGGTTCACACTACCCTTTAGTTTTGTTTTCGTGTTCTTCCTATCGTCCACAGAAAATACCAAAAAAAAAAAATTTCCCCCGCCCATAACCACGTGTTTAGCCTTTGCATATTTCAATTTCAGAGTCCGTAGTGTTGAGTTTGTGCCCTAGTTCTTATTTAGTCGCTGGTTTAGTTTGTGTTTTTGTCGTCAGTAGTGTTTCCCTTGCAACCCTAGCCGCCATCCCCTTCACCATCCTCGGTTTTGTCGGCTTTGTGTGCTAGGGTTGATTGATCAACACGCCCACCCTAATCCCACCCTAAACCTACCCTCACCACCTTGGACCACTTTTCATAAATTCCACTTTCCGCTGCATCCACCTTGCCAAAAAACTCCCTACCCGACCCCAAGCCCGACTCGGATTTCACTCAAAACCCCGGGTTCTTCATAACCGATTCCGATACCGCAGCCATAACTTTTCGCTCGGTTGTCCGTTTTGGCTGAAATTTTTACAGGAGATTCTTGACAAAAAGTTGGGCCCTGTGTGCCCTCGTCAAAAAATTCAAAAAAAATCGGGAAGATAAAGAAAAAATTCATTCAAGTTGAAACCCGACGTTTTCTAAAACTTCAAGATTTTCTGTAGGCCACGTCCTATCTCGGTTTGAGCTGAAATTTTTTGTGGTTTCTTCCTGTTTACTAGTGAGTTGGAAAAAAATATCAAAAAAATAAAATAAAAAAAAAGAAATTTGGGATTCCTACTAGTGCTCCATCTAGCCCCCTGGAATTTCTGAGTTCGGCTGTTTTGCACTAAGCCCCCTGTTATCGACTGTGTCCCTTTGTCTCTTTGTTTCTTCTTTGCTATCACTACTGTTCTAGGACATAGTTAGACCAGCAACTAGGGATAAGTTATTTGGGCACTTATTCAGCTTTACTATCTGTTTTTGATTTGTGTGCCACTCATATATATATATTTGGCCTTCCTAGCTCTACATACTTCTTCTGGACAGCACATAGGTTATTTGGTAACCCTTGCAATCGTGGAACACTTCTCCCTGGTATCCTTCGCTTTGTTGTTTTCAGAACTTTGTAAGAGCTTTGCAAGAAGCTTACTTTTGCTGTGTTGAGAGGCACCACTGCTTAGTAATTTTGTAGGGGTAACCTTCACTTTTTGTTTCCTGTTTTGGTGTTTCTGATGTCAGGAAGCGATGGGGAGGGTGCTTCACCCTCCAAATGGGATGAGTGCGTGAGCCAAAATCAGTTACAGAAGGCTTTGCAGGCGGTTTAGAGTGATTTGGCAGAGACGATCACCAGGGCCGTCACCGACGCCGTCACCAAGCTTCACCTGGGAGAAAGCATTGAGCGGTTGGATAAGAGAGTCTCTAAGCTAACCGATCAGGTTGTCGAATTGGAGACCGCTCACAAGACCAACAACAACAACAACAACAACAACAACAACAACAACAACAACAACAACAACAACACCAACAACGACACCAACAACGACGTTGAAGACGATCATGATGAAGCAACGGTGTATAAGGCTGATGGCACCGTCGATAGGTCAGCTACAAGGACCGCAAGGTTACGACGCCGTTTGCAACGTAACCCTCAAGGTATGGGTGGTTTCCATAACCACAACCGTCGCACACAAGGTAACTATGCTCCAGATGATCCGTATGCTAAAATTAAGTTTTTAATTCCTTCGTTTTCGGGTCAGTACGATGGTGATGCTTACCTTGATTGGGAAATGACGGTAGAACAAAAATTTAATGCCCACCTTGTTCCTGAACAACATAGAGTTAGACAAGCCACTAGTGAGTTTAAGGACTTTGCTATTGTTTGGTGGAGTGGTCTAGCTGCTGAAACCGATTTGCCTACTACTTGGGAAGAACTTAAGGTAGAAATGCGTGATCGTTTTGTTCCTCCTTCTTTTTATAGAGAAATTCGTAATAAACTGCAGCGTTTAGATCAAGGAGATAAAACTGTTCAGCAGTATTTTAGTGAGCTTCAGAAGGGTTTGATTCGTTGTGCTGTGGTTGAAAAAGTAGAGGATTAGATTTGCCGCTTTTATTCTGGTTTGAGAAAAGAAATTCAGGACATCCTTGATTACAAAGAATTTTATACCCTCAACCAGTGTTTCCAGTATGCTATGCTTGCAGAGAAAGAATCACAGGGACTTTTCCAGGCTTTTGAGGAGTACAGCAAGTCCAGGAATTTCTACCCACCACGGCCGACGGGGACTTCGGGGCTGCCCAAGCCATCTTTCCGGCCGCCCCCACCAGCTAGTGTTGTTTCTGCAGCACCAAGATCAGCCCCTGCCCCTTCTACGCGCTCAGGTAAAAATTCTGTGCAGGTACCGGCTAGTACTGCCTCCTCTGTTGCTTCGACGGGACGCACTACAGGGATTCAGTGCCACCGCTGCCATGGTCTTGGCCATGTGCAGAAAGATTGCCCAAGTCGGCGGGCATATGTGGCGACAGATGATGGCGGTTACATGAGCACCTCCGATGTGGAGGATGAGGAGGAGGATGTCGCTGCCACCAGCGGTGACCTCGTCCTTGGAGGCGGAGATACCACGGGCTATATGAATATTATTGTGCAGCGTGTGCTTAGCACACAAGTCCAGCAGCCCGAGATGATGCAGCGACATAACTTGTTCCAGATTTTCTTCGTCATCTAGAACCGTCGGGCACGTGTCATCATTGATGGAGGAAGCTGCAACAATTTGGTGAGTTCTGATGTGGTTAAGAAGCTTGATTTGACCACACGCCCACATCCACATCCATACTACATTCAGTGGTTAAATGACTCTGGAAAAGCTAAGGTAACACAAACTTGCAGAGTTCCTTTTTCCATTGGTTCCTATGTCGATTCTGTTGATTGTGATGTTGTACCCATGCAAGCTTGTTCACTTTTATTGGGTAGACCTTGGGAATTTGATAATGATGCTGTACACCATGGTAAAAGTAATAAGTACACTTTTATGCATAAAGGAACTAAAATTACTTTGTTACCAATGACCCCTGCTGAAATTGTACAAGCTGATTTAGAACGAGCTGCTAGTTTGAAAAATAAAAGCCCTGAAATTCAGCAACCTGTTAATTCTGCTTCTACACCAAGTAATGTTAATGATTCTTCAAGTTCTAAGGGTGCTGCAATTAAATTACAAGGTCGTGCATGTCTTGCCACAAAATCTGAGCTTGCTGAAATTTCTACTGATGATATTTGCTATGCTTTGATATGCAAACAAGCCTTGTTTTCGCTTGGTGATATTGCTTCTAGTGCTTTGCCTCCTGCTGTCACTAACCTTTTGCAGGAGTATGAGGATGTTTTCCCAGCTGAGATACCCCCGGGATTGCCACCTTTGAGAGGCATTGAGCATCAAATTGATTTGATTCCTGGTGCTACTTTACCAAACCGTGCTGCTTATAGGACCAACCCTGAGGAGACTAAGGAGATACAACGACAAGTCCAAGACCTTTTGGATCGTGGGTATGTTCGTCAATCACTTAGTCCTTGTGCTGTTCCTGTACTTTTGGTTCCTAAGAAAGATGGTTCTTGGCGTATGTGTGTAGATTGTAGAGCCATTAATAACATTACTATTAGGTATCGTCATCCTATTCCTAGGTTAGACGACATGCTTGATGAGTTATGTGGTGCTATAATTTTCACTAAAATTGATTTGCGTAGTGGCTACCATCAAATTAGAATGAAACTTGGAGATGAATGGAAAACAGCTTTCAAAACCAAATTCGGGTTGTATGAGTGGTTAGTAATGCCTTTTGGGTTGACCAATGCACCCAGTACTTTCATGCGTTTGATGAATGAGATTTTAAGACCTTTTATTGGCAAATTTGTGGTTGTTTACTTTGATGATATCTTGATTTATAGCAAATCCATGGATGATCATATGATTCATTTACGTTTTGTTTTTGATGCTTTGCGAGTTGCACGTTTATTTGGTAACCTTGAGAAGTGCACCTTTTGCACGGATCGAGTCTCTTTTCTTGGCTATGTTGTGACTCCACAGGGAATTGAGGTGGATGAGGCGAAGATTGAAGCTATAAAGAGCTGGCCTGTACCAAAAACTATCACACAGGTGAGGAGTTTTCTTGGTCTTGCAGGTTTCTACCGCCGCTTTGTCAAAGATTTCAGCACCATTGCTGCACCATTGCATGAGTTGACAAAGAAGGGCGTTGACTTCCATTTTGGTAAGGTACATCATGAGTCTTTTGATGCTTTGAAGGACAAACTTACACATGCACCATTGCTGCAATTACCCAATTTTGATAGGACTTTTGAGCTTGAATGTGATGCTAGTGGTATAGGCATTGGTGGTGTTTTGATGCAAGATGGTAAACCTGTTGCATACTTTAGTGAGAAAATTACTGGGGCTGTTTTGAATTATTCCACGTATGATAAGGAACTATATGCACTTGTACGTTCTTTAGAGACGTGGCGTCATTATTTGTTGCCCAAAGAATTTGTTATTCATTCTGATCATGAATCACTTAAGTATATTCGTTCTCAATGCAATTTGAACCGTAGACATGCTAATTGGGTTGAGTTTATTGAGTCTTTTCCTTATATTATTAAACATAAGAAAGGGAAGGATAATGTGATTGCTGATGCTTTATCTAGGCGATATACTTTGTTGTCTCAACTTGATTGTAGAATTTTTGGACTTGAGGCAATTAAAGAACAATATGTTGCTGATGTTGATTTTAAAGATGTATTGCTGCACTGTAAAGAAGGTCGTGCTTGGCACAAATTTGTGTTGAATGATGGATTCTTGTTTAGAGCTAACCGCCTATGCATTCCAGTTGGTTCCGTTCGTCTTTTGTTGTTGCAGGAGGCGCATGGAGGTGGATTGATGGGTCATTTTGGTGCTAAGAAGACAGAGGATATTTTGGCCACACACTTCTTTTGGCCAAGGATGAGGAAAGATGTTGAGCGTTTTGTTGCTCGCTGCACTACATGTCAAAAAGCTAAGTCTCGATTGAATCCACATGGTTTATACATGCCACTTCCTGTTCCTTCTATTCCTTGGGCGGATATTTCTATGGACTTTATTTTAGGACTGCATAGGACTAAGAGGGGGAGCGATAGCATTTTTGTTGTTGTGGATCGTTTTTCCAAGATGGCACACTTTATACCATGTCATAAAACTGATGATGCTAGTTACATTGCTGATCTTTTTTTCAAAGAAATTGTACGTTTGCATGGTATGCCTTCTACTATTGTTTCAGATCGTGATGCAAAATTCTTGAGTCATTTTTGGCGCACGCTTTGGAATAAGTTGGGTACAAAGTTGTTATTTTCTACAACTTGTTATCCACAAACTGATGGACAAACTGAGGTTGTGAACCGCACTTTGGGTACTATGTTGCGAGCTATTTTGAAGAAAAATTTGAAGCAATGGGAAGAATGCTTACCTCATGTTGAGTTTGCTTATAATCGGGCAACACATTCTACTACCAAGGTAAGTCCATTCAAGGTAGTGTATGGTTTTGATCCCCGTACTCCACTTGATATACTTCCTCTCCCTATTAATGAGAGAGTTCATGTTGATGCTAAGGTGCGTGCTGAATTTATTTTGCAAATGCATGAGACCACTAGACTTAGCATTGAAAAGATGAATGAAAAGTATAAAATTGCTGGTAGTAAGGGTAGAAAGGAAGTAAAGCTTGATGTAGGAGATTTAGTGTGGTTACACTTAAGGAAGGATAGATTTCCAGAATTGAGAAAGTCTAAACTAATGCCTAGAGCTGATGGTCCATTCAAAATAATAGAGAAGATTAATGATAATGCATACAAACTTGAGTTGCCTCCCGAGTTCGGGGTTAGTCCTACTTTTAACATTTCAGATTTGAAACCATACTTGGGAGAAGAGGATGAGCTCGAGTCGAGGACGACTCCACTTCAAGAGGGGGAGGATGATGAGGACATCAATCCTATGGATACACACAACACTCCTCCAAATCTGGACTTGCAAGGTCCAATGACTAGAGCTCGTGCACGACGACTAAATTTAGAGAAACCATGGAGAAGACCAGGAGATGATGGGAGAAGGAGTTGGGAACGTGGAGGACCAGCAAGGGCTTGGAAACCAAAGTGGAGGCCCAATCAAAACCGACTTCGAGTCTGTTTCGGGGCCCAGGACCAATCTGTACTAAAACAGTCGCCCAGGACGCATACGGACTCGGATTTGGACGTTCTACATATGCACGGAAAGATAAGGAGAAGACCTTTCCAATGCCGCCGGCCTCATGTCAAAATTCATCCGGAGTCATCGGGAATCGTCAAAACAAGATAGAGTCCAGAATCTGTGTCGGTGCTGCGTCGCCTATTTTTGGCATTTGGGCTTTGTATCTAGTTGAGCCCAATTAGGGGCGCGTCCAGAGGGTCTTGCACGACCCTAGGGTCTTTATATACAGCCGCCGCCGCACCATTAGGGTTCGGGTTTTGCTTAGATCAATTCTGTTCATAAACAGTTTCGCCGTTCATCGGTTTGTGAGACCCCAACTTCGAGAGTTTAATCATACATCTGCAATTGTGTTGCAATCTTCGTTGTTCTTGCTTGTGTTCTTGATTCGCAGGCAGGGATCAGCCTTCTCGGCGAGGTCAATCGTCTTTTGGACGGTTGATAACCAGAGGAGACGTCGTGCTGCGATTGCGGGGTTTAGAACGTGCTGTTCTGAAGCCGGATCGATTTGTGTGTCGCCTCCGACCAAATCAACTTACCAAGAACCTTTCGGAAGATCGGGAACCCTTGTTCACATCATCTTCCTTAGGGATATGAAGATTATTGTCCAACCTCCTTTGAATAGCATCAAGGCGATCTATAATCAAGTCTTCTAGAGTCTTCTCAATCACACTCTTCGCTACTCCTTTTGAAGGTTGCAAATTCCTTGAGCTTCTCTCACCATCCCACGATTGATTTTCAACTAGCAACTTGATCAAATTCTTAGCTTCGGTGGGGGTTTTTGACATGAATGATCCTGCAGCTGAGGCGTCCAAGTGTTGACGTGATAGAAGATTCAATCCTGTGTAGAACTTCTCAACAACTTCTCCAACCGTCAGACCATGATGAGGGCATGCGTCCATATATTCATTGTATCTTTCCCATGCTTCTCCAATGCTCCCATCATTATTCTGTGTAAATCCAAGAATCTTATTTTTCAAAGCTTGAGTCTTACCAGGAGGGAAGTATTTGGCCAAGAATTCAGCTGCTAACGTGTTCCACACCGTTTTTACTGGGTTTTCCAATCCATTGTACCATTGCTTGGAGCGTCCAACTAGAGAGAAGGGGGACAGCTGCACACGTGCTTGGTCTCCTGTCAATCCCACTATCTTGAATGTACTGCAAACCTCAAGGAATTGTTGCAAGTGATGATTGGTATCTTCCAAACGTGTGAACGGTTGTTGCGCCACTATTCCAACATATCTCTCCAATTGATACGGAAGTTGATCTTGAGCTTCTTGGAAATCTGTCTTGACAATACTAGTCACTTGTGGCTTGAGACGATTAACCATAGGTACTTCTGCCATCTCCTCTTCTTCTTGCTCTTGAACTGGGTCTTCTATTGTGAATAATACTCGAGGTGTTGTGCGGACTGCTTCTCCAGCTAAATCTCCAAGTGACTTGCTTCTCTTCTCCGCTGTTCTCTTCTTGTGAATAAGTCTTTCTAGATCATCGGTGTAATTAGAGGGTTTGTTTGACTTAGGACCGTTCATACCTGTTAGTTTCACTTAACAGAATATATGTACTAGAGAGACAAGTAAAGCACAATGACTAAAGACTAACACATCAAACAATGTTTAAAAACCTGCTATGGTCCTCGGCAACGGCGCTAGAAAATGTATGCTTGTTGGTCGTACCTACGCACCCACTTATATACCGCAAGAGAACGTTGTACAATTGTAGCACTTTTTCCCTTGAATTGAGTATTCCAAGGTTTATCGAATCCACTGGGACCTTAGGGATGATTAAACAAAGTTAACAGTAAAAGATCTAGTCAAGGCTACTGTCGAGTTTAGGTTGCATGAGGGAGAGACTTGCTAGCACAAAGGTGCGCCAGACAGTAAATCTGTCATTGCGCCGATCGGCGCAGGAGTTGAGCCGATCGGCACACTAGTGAATCTGTCGTTGCGCCGATCGGTACACTAGTGAATCTAAGCCAAAGTGCGCCAGATGCCTTGTAAGCCTATGCTGTTAAGTGAGTAGCCAGATATCTACTAGTAAGATCATAACCAGAAAGTCTAATTAAATAGCATCATAATGGGTAATTACATGGATCAATGAAAACCTATAATGAATAAGACCACCCTGTTTTCCGAGCGGCTCCCAATTTATCGCTGCAGAGAGGAAACCCTTAATCGCGCGAGTATCTTACCCTACTCAACAATCCAATAGTGCTGCGCAGGCTTAGTGCTATCACCGCTAATCCACACTACTAGCATCATCAAGCAACCATAATCAATACAATGTCCGAATACTATCCTAATCACCACGATCAAGATAATATCGACTTACTTAGCCTAGAACTAAGCAATTGGAATAAGCACATGCATGATTATAGAATCAAGATAGACAAATCACCAAAACCATCATCAACATATTCAATCATCCTTGAGATACATAGAGTAAGATTCATCCCTGTCGAGATGGCCTACCTTGACGGATCAACTCTTAACTCGAATGGTTCTTGAAACTCAACTAGAGATCTATTCTAACAGGGCAAGCCTCGGTGCCTCTAACTCACGGATCTGGTGTCCCTTTGTTGCCTCCTCTCTCTGCGAATAGGGTTTACAAGTATTTATAGGGGTTCTACTCGTAAAGGACTCGGTTTCTAGCAAATAAGGCGTTTGCGCTGATCGGCGCAGCATTGCGCCGATCGGCGCAAGCCGTGTCTTCTCTGGTTTCTTCTCCGAGTCGGTTCCTCTGTCTTCCACAGCTGCCATGTGGGCCTTTTCCTTCGAGATAAGGACTTGTACTGCACGTTGAGATCTTGAAGTTCCATAAATCTTCTGTGGGCCAAAACACCCTTGCACCGATCGGCTCATGGACTGCGCCGATTGGCGCACTAGGCTTCTTCAGTGCTTTTCATCGGTTCTGGACTCCTGTCCTCTCCAGCATCACTTTAATCATCAATTTTACTTGTTTCTGCAATAAAGCTCCAAAACAACACATATACAAATAAATTGACAATATCACAGGTAAATGGCCTAAATTAGTATCAATTATGCTCTAATTGGGGTAATATTCATATATAAAAGGGGCACCTGGGAAGTGCCAATAGATTGCGGGGTTTAGAACGTGTCATTCAGAAGCCGGATTGATTTGTGTATTGCTTTGGCCTTAATCAAGATTATCAGGACCTATCGGAAGGTCAGGAACCCTTGTCCACATCAAGTGGTAATCAGAGCTTCAGGTATACCATTAGGTTTACCCTTATCCCTGTTATTTTGTTCAATCTTAAACTCCAGAAAATTGCCCAACAAAAATATTTGTTAGTCGTGTTTACGCTGTCCTATATCCCCTTTGTGCTCTGGAATTTCATATTTGGTTTGCTTTGTTAAGTTCTTGTCCCTTGTCATGTCTTAGTGTTGCTGGTTCGGTCTTAGTATGGTTTGCTGCCCTAGAATAAGAAAGAAAGAAAAGAAATAGTATTGAGGTTTCCATAACCTGCACGTTGCTCTAGAACAAAAAACAAAACAAGTTTTTCTTCCTTTGAAGCTGCGCAAGTTCCTCCGAATAGTATTTATCCTTGGCCTGTTTCAAGTGACTAAATCGTTTGTGTTATAGTGCCGTTGTCCATGTTTGGCAAAACCATAAATTGTTGTTACTTGCATTGCCATATTTTGTAGTGCTGCACCGTGCTATAAAAAAATGGTGTATTGTGTTTGAGTTATATCAATATTTGCTGCACTGCTGAAGCATATAGAAAAAAATGAAGAAGAAGAGAGAAAAAGGAAAAAGGTGCAGAAAAAGAAATTGAAGAAAAAAGCGCACCAGCAAAGAAAAACCAGAATTAAAAAAAAAATCAGAGTGCTTGCATCTTTTGAGTCTGAGATACTGTGGTATATTTCCATTGCTAGCTTCATCTTGTCTGACGACAGGTTTAAGCCAGCAACATAGACTTGTACTTTGGACTATTATTCAACTTTGCATATCTGATTTCTATTATTGCTAATCCTTGCTACTATAAATTTCCTACCTAGCTCCATATATATCCTTCAGAACAGGCACCGATTTTTAGACCCTCGCAACTGTCGGATCACGCTCTCCCTGATATCTTTCACCTTGCTGTTATTAAGAACTTTGTAAGAGCTTGGTAAGATGCTTTCATTTGCTTGTTGAGAGTTTTCACTTTGATCACATAGTAGTGATAGGAAAATATATACTCCTGTGTGTTTTCTTGTTTACTACTAACATTGACAAGATACAATACTCATGGTGATGAGTCTATGGCGTGTAATGAGGATAATACGAGTGTTGTAGCACAACAAGTTTACAGTTCTCAAATGGAGAAGGTAGAGCAAAATCAATTGAACAACTTGTTCCAAACTCACTTTGTTGTGAAGGATCGACGTTATCGTGTCATTATTGATGGAGAGAGTAGTCGTAATATTGCAAGTCTTGAGTTGGTCGAGAAGCTTGGCTTGACCACATAGCCACACCCATGTCAATACTACATCCAATGTGTCAATTATTGTGGTAAGATAAAAGTTGATAGAATTGCACGCATTGAATTTTTTATTGATTCTTATAAGGATAGTGCAGAATTTGATATAGTACCTATGCAAGCATGTCATTTATTATTAGGTAAACCTTGGATTTCTATAAATAATATTTTGCATAATACCATTGATAATAGCTTCTCATTTCAATACAATGGTAGAAGGGTTACTCTTAAACCTATGACTGCTGCTAAAATTTTAGAAGATGATCAACAAAGATTTGAGAGAAGAAAGAATGAACCATTTAGGATAGAATGGGCTATTTCAAATGTTGCAACACTTCCAACAAAATCTGAATTACTAGAGGATGAACATATTTCTTTGCCTCTTGTTGCAACTAATACTTTTTAGCATATACACAAAGAAGATGAGAGTAGGAAAGATAAAGAACAGGTTGTTGCTTCAGGTAAGAGCTTTCTTGATGTGATGGATTGTTTCAATAGTCTTGCTGTATTGGAACCTTATGGTCATGTTTCCTTGTCAAAAATTGATTTACCTAGTGGTCCTTGTGAAAAAGAGGAGTTGTGTGTCAATGCTTCACTTATACCTTTGTCACAACAAATGATTGAGCTTGATGCTTTTGCTTATGATTCACCCACTAGTGCTGAAATTAAACATTTGATTTTAGTTATATGTCAAAAGGATGAGCATAAATTGTTGTCTTCTCTAAATACTTTGGGTTATATTGAATTTGATGTTCTTTGTAATCTAAGTACTTTGGAGAAGCAAATCTTTTCTCAAACTGAATTGCCTTTATTGACAAGAAACAATTTTCATGTTATAGGAAACTATGATCATAGAGGTGTGTTTATGGTGCACAAAGTTTATATTTGCTCAAACATGAATCCTCCTTGTGTTGTACAACCAAATAACGAACTAGAAAACTGCAATAACAATTACCATGTCATGTCATGTCTTTCTAGTGTTTTTAAGATCACACATTTTCTATCTTGTCATAAGAGTGAGAATGATGTTCATATTGCTGAGCAAGTTTTCAAATAGGTCATTATTTGGCATGGCATGCCTTCTACTGTAGTTTCACATTGTGATGACAAATTTTATAATACATATAAATATGAGTTGGATCCCAAGTTTGGGAATAGTTCCACAGTTATATTTCATATTTGAGACCATACATGGGAGAAAGAGAAGAGCTCGAGTCGAGGACGACTCTAATTCAAAAGGGGGAGAATGATGAGGACATCACCCCTATGGATTCACCCAACACTCCTTCAAGTAAAATGCAAGCTCATATGCAACTAAATTTACGGATGAGTTTGTTCCTAATAATTTATTTATGTGATTTTAAGAACATATGGCTATCCAATAAATTAATTATTGTTGGGAACCATGGAGATAATGATAAGATAGCTGGAGAGGTGATTGGAGCCATCATGGGCTAGCAAGGATGTCCAAATCAAGAAGAAGGCCCAAATAATATCAATCTAGAGTCCGACTCAGAGTTCAGGAGTAGGTCACACTAAAATGGAAGCCCAGAACACATACGGACTCGGATTTGGATGCTTTATATATTCCTGGAAAGATAACAAAAAGATCTTTCCCACCCAACTAGTCTCATATCAAAATTCGTCCCGAGCCATCGGCAATCACCGAAACAAATTGACATTCTAAATCTATCCTGGTGCTATGACACCGTAATCGGCCTTTGGGCCACGTATCGAGTTGAGCCCGCTTTGGGCTGCGTACAGGTGGTGGTGCACGACCCGAGGGTCCTCATGTACAGCAACTTCTTCTTCATTATAATTTCGGTTTTGCTTAAATTATTCTATTGAGAACAGTTTTGCCGTTTGATCGGTTTGTGAGACCCTAATTTGTGAGATTTATTATATACTTACAAATTTGGTTGCATTCTTGTTTGTTTTTTGATTTGCAGGCAAGTATAAGCCTTCTCGGTGAGGCCAACCATGCAACACCAGTTGATAACCATAGGAGACATTATGCTGCAATTACGAGGTTCAGAACGCGTTGTTCAAAAGCAGGATTGATTTGTGTATCGCCTCCACCGTAATCAAGATTATCAGAACCTATCGGAAGATTGGAAACCCTTGTCCACATCACATGTCCCCATTGTATACTACTAGTTTGCTGCCAAGACGAACCTCCAGTCTCATAACGATGTGGTGTTGTAACATCTCAGCTCGTTAGCAGCCTAGAGTAGTAGTAGTAGTTTCGACCCAAGTGGCCTAGAAGTGAAGTGAAGTTGTGGGCTTAGTCCCACATTGGATGTTTAGGTGGGTGAGGGTCAGCATATAATCTTCATTGTTCCAACCATAGCACCTCCGGATTAACCCTTTTACATGAAGCGAGCATGAAAGTGTAAGAGGGGTGCTATGTATGAATGCGCCTGCCACCACTACGGGAGGGCTGGGCGGTAAGCGGACTTTGAATGCGGGACGTTACTGTGGTATCAGAGCATCAACTCTCGTTTCATCATGGGGAGGTCTTGGGTATCCGCTTGCTGTGTTAGTGGTGTGCTGTCGAGGGTGTCAGTCCTTAAGGGGGGGGACTGTAACACCCCAGCCCGTTAGTAACAAGTAGTAGTAGTAGTGGGTATCCTCTTGCCATGTTAGCGGTGTGCTGCTGAGGGCGTCAGCCCTTATGGGGGGGTGACTATAACAACCTAGCCCGTTAGCAGCCTATAATAGTTGTAGTTTCGGCCCAAGTGGCCTAGAAGTGAAGTGAAGTTGTGGGATTAGTTCCAAATTGGAAGTTTAGGTGGGTGAGGGTCAACATATAACCCTCATTGTTCCAACCATAGCACCTCCGGGTTAACCCTTTTACACAAAGTGAGGACGAAAGCGTAAGAGGGTTGCTATGTATGAATGTGCGTGCCCACCCCTACGGGAGAGCTGGGCGGTAAGCGGACTTTGGACGCGGGACGTTATAGTGGTATCAGAGCATCAAATCTTGTTTCATCGAGAGGAGGTCTTGGGTATCCGCTTGTCGTGTTAGCGGTGTGCTGCTGAGGGGGTCAGCCCTTAGGGGGGGGAGGGGTGACTGTAACACCCCAGCCCGTTAGCAGCCTGTAGTAGTAGTAGTTTCGGCCCAAGTGGCCTAGAAGTGAAGTGAAGTTGTGGGCTTAGTCCCATATTGGAAGTTTAGGTGGGTGAGGGTCCGCATATAACCCTCATTGTTCCAACCATAGCACCTCCGGGTTAAGCCTTTTACATGAAGCGAGGATGAGAGCGTAAGAGGGGTGCTATGTATGAATGCATGTGCCCGCCCCAATAGGAGGGAACGGTAGTAAGCGGACTTTGGACATGAGACGTTAGAGGCGTGAACATCCAAGTGGGATCGCCAGAATGTTCTAAGCCCGTAGTGTAATCATGGACTGGTGGTGTAGTCCCGGCTGCGCTAGTGGTGCACACCTCATGCTTTGTCGCATGTGTCGATAGGCGGACCTGCGGCTATATGGTTACTTCCCAACAACTATACAAACGATATCCCGAGTTAGGCAACGGGATTTTGTTTGTATAGCCGTGGTAATAAAAAATAATAGAACCATCGGGACCCTTCTTTAAAGTGTGACCCTACTCAAGAAATTTATAGTCTATCATGGGACAGGGCTCAGAAAGATAATCAAATGTAGTGTTGGATAAAGCCCCGGCCCCTGTAGCAATAAGGGTCACTAAAGAAGTGCATTCAATGGGTCTCGATCCTTTAATATAATCTAACCATTGACCAATCATAGCTTCAATAGGAGCAATAGGAATTTTAGCAATTGCAGCAAACAAAACATGCAATTCATCATTATGGATAGGTCTAGTGTCTTGTATAGGGAAATAAGTCATAGCAACCCACCTAAGCCATAGTTGTAGAGTTGGGTTGTGAATGTCACACGTCCTGAGATGTTCACAAGAAAACTCCCCCAAAATTCTTTGCCAAAAAGATCCCTTTTCAAAACCCGTGGTTCCACCTTCTAAGTTAGTGTTGCAATAACTTTTATACTTAAGAATGATGCTAAGTTCTTTCCAGGTGAGACAGTATTCCTTCCCGAACAAGCGAAAAAGTACCCTGTCGTTGTCTTTTAGCAAAGTGCACAAAAACTGGATAGTGAGGAGGTGTAAACCTCCCTTAGTGATGTGTGCCAATTCGGTCCAACCTTATGCTTTCCAAATAAAAAGAAACTCAGAGTCCATACCTATAGTGGAGAGTAGGTTGTCGTCATACGCCCTGGTGTGGACGAAACTATGATTGTATAGGCGATGGTAGACTCGTATCTCCCGTTCATCCAGCAGCTCGAGGTCGGTGTCGGCGAGAAGAACGTGTCGCTCATCCTCCCCCATGTTGTCCTCAACAGGCTTGTGCCTCGTTCATTCATCCTTGATGGAGAAGTTTGTGCTTGACGTGCCGTGTGAACGGCATGAACTCGAACGTGTCACCTGCTGGATCAACGCCTTAGCCTTCTTCATCTGCACCACTTAAGCAAAAACACAAGAACAACTAGAACACGGGTTATGGGTTAGCAAATAAAATATGTCGGTTGTGTTGATCTTGCCAAACCTTGCAAAGCACTTGAACAATCCAAAAAACCACAAAGGACACTAAAAAGGGAAATATTTTTGGTGGTTTTTGGAATGACAACTTTGGAGAAGCAATGTGAGAGCTCAAGAGCAAATGAGTAAAGGAGGGAGTGGAATGAGAAGTGAACTTGGAATGGCAAAACACTCTCCCCCGAGCACCCTATTTATAGGAAAGTTCCCAAACGGTCGAAAACGACTAATGGGGAGCCAAATCCAACCGTTGGCAAAAGGCCAATGTTGGTGGGGCCCACACCCCTTCGGCCGAACATGGGTGTTCGGCTGATCGAGGGTGGGTCCCACTGGTCCCCCACGTTGGCCCATAACTCTGTAACAGCTATATTTTCTGAGCTGCAGGGGTTAGGTCCAAAGTTTTGATAGAATTTTGCTCAAAAATATATTTTCTCAAAGTTGGAAATCGAAAACCAAATTTTGTATTGTTATCAAACAAAGAAGAGGGTTGGAATAAATTCCAACATGCATGTGTAAAATCCAGATATGCAAATGCAGAGGCAAATTTGAAAGAATCAAAAAGTTTGGAAAAATTCAAATGTGCAAAAATTGAGGAAAATAAAATATGAGATAAATACCGATTTACCTTTGGCAAGGGCTCACCAATTTGTAAAGTCCGACGAGCAGGACTTTTCTCCATCGCGTTTAGCTTGATGTAGCGACGCCCGGTCCTGGTGAAGTGGACGTGGATGGCTGCACTTTCTTCATTTGCCACACCTTCTTCATTTTTGGTGTGATCAGTGGCTTCTTGGATTTAACAGGCTATGGCTTTGCCCACAGTCCCGGCCTCACTGTAGGTGGGTTCTTCTTATCAAAATGGCACGACATCTCCTTAGCCATGATCTTCTTCATATAGAGAATAAGGCTATCCTTCTTTAGGGGTAATACTTCGACCTCTGGAATATTCGTTAGGTTTGGCTCATACTTGATCTTGATCATTAAGCACTGCTCTCTCCTTGGCCAAAAATCAAACCTCTCCTCCTTCCCATTGATGAGGAAACGGATTTCTCCGACCCCAACATCAATGTGTGCATCAGCGGGGATCAGAAACGGGCGCCCAAGAATGAGTGGTGTGCATCAGCGGGGCTCAGAAATGGCATAGTGGTGGTGTCGAAAAACTCATGTGGAGCCACCTTCCTGTTGTGTACCACTTCATCCTTGTCAGAGGGTCTTTCTTCTTCCTTGTCCTTTGTTGACGGTCACTAAGTACCAAATCCGACAGTCAAATACCTGCATAAAACAATAAAAGTAAAGAACCAACATAGTGGTAGGAGTGTATTACTAATGAACTCCACAAGTGTTGGTGAATATTTGCTTGCGGGTGATTTAACCATGTAATTGAGGTAAAATCCATGTCATCGTAGAAGAAAGCACACTCCTAGCCAATCAGAGCTCAGCACAAGGACCTATGGGCCCATAAACAGGGGGGAACTGACGTTTCTCAGGGCCTAACATATGCACCAGGATAAAAGGGCCCACTGATTAGTGTATGGGCAAAAGGGCAGCGCGAGGGGGCTCCACTCTTGTTCGATCGAACTGCCCTATTCGGTCGAATAGGAAGTGGGCCCCTTCGCCCCCTGCCACCATGTGTTGCCTGTTACCACCTTCCCAAGGTCAGTTATGCACCTTAGGCGGAAAATACCACATGTGGAACCGCTTTTGTGCCCTATAAATGAAGAGGAGAGGCTTCACTCTCCACACACTTCAAGAAGAGTTTAGTACTTCATTTCTCAAAGGCTTTGGCACTGCCAAAGTGCTTAGAAAATAGGAAGAGAGTGAGGGGAACTCCGGTGGAGGAGTGGACCTGTCCACCTCTTCTCCACTCTTGTACCTCGACGGATGCTTGCCATATTTTGTAAGTCTTCGTGATTCCTTCTTGGTATTTAAGTTTTCTTTCTAAGTAAGTTTTATACTTAGTTGCTTTGCTCGCTCAGTGCTCTATTTAGTTAGAGACCTTAGTCTTGTGCCATCATAGCTAGAGATTAAGGGAGTAAGTGAAAGCATAGACGTGGTGTCTAGGCCGTAGGTTACCTTTGTTTATCGCATAGTCCACGAATTGCTTGAGGTAGGCAGTAGGTGGTGACAGCCCTATCTGTCCTTTGAAATCCTCCACGTTCGGCGACGTAGTAGGCTCTTGGCCGGAATCGCACTGTGGATGCAGGGGAAAAACTGGATGCTCAATGCAAGCAACCTAGTAGTACTCATACCTTGATTAGGACCTTATAACCATTAGGAATCCTCTCTACCCAGAGCCATATTTATCTTGGTGTCCTTGGTTGAACTAGAATAGAAGATTAGGCAGACACCTTACCTGTGGATTCAATACCTTGGAATACTCCTGGGTGAAAGCTACTTCGGTATCCGTACGCTTGTGGATTTATTCTATTGTCGTTAAAATACCCAACAAGCTTTCTTGCACCGTTGCCGGGGAACGGTTGCTGTTTGATTTTCGAACCTAGTTCACCCTCGTATCTTTTTATCTTTCTTTATTTTTCATACTTCTCTACCATGGAGCGACTATCAATTCAAGATCTTTCTGCTCCTAAGGGCGAGTTCTTCGAGCCACCGCTTTCTGTAGAACCTATCCATTCATTCTGCTTTGAACTCTATTCTGGCTTTATAGCCATAGTTCGGGAACAATCCTTCTCGGGTTTAAATAGCGAAAACCTGTTTTATCATTTGCGAGGGTTTGAGCATTTGTGTACATGCCTATTGATCAAAGGCATGACTCAAGACACTCTCAAGTGGAAATTGTTTCCCTTTTCTCTCATGGAGAATGCAAAACAATGGTACACTCATTTCATTGGGAGTACGAATGGTGATTAAAAAGTACTCCAAGATAAATTTTGTCTCGCGTTCCATCCTACATCAGGTGTTGTCTCTCTACGAAGGGAGATTCTCGACTTTTGGCAAAATGAGAAGGAATCCATAGGTGTAGCCTGGGCTAGGTTTTCCTTGTTAACCATTTTTGGCCCTGACTTGTCTTTGCCCGACCACATGTTATTGCAATACTTTTGTCTGGGTTTAAGAAAGGAGTCTGCCCTATATCTCGACGTCACGGCCAGAGGTTCGTTCATCCACAAGACGCCTACAGAAGGAAGATCTATCCTAGACCTTATTCAAGAGAACTCTTCTTTCCTAGCTGTTGGCACTTCCCAAGTGCCCCTTTTATATGTAAATATTACCCCAATTAGAGCATAATTGATACTAATTTAGGCCATTTACCTATGAAATTGCCTATATATTTGTATATGCGTCATTTTGGAGCTTTATTACAGAAACAGGTAAAAGTGGTGATTAATGCGATGATGAAGAGGATAGGAGTCCAGAACCGACGAAAAGCGCTGAAGAAGCCCAGTGCGTCGATCGGCGCAGCCCATGAGCCGATCGGCACAAGGGTGTTTTGACCCACAGAAGTGACCGAAGCCCATTCCACATGTTTATAGAAGTTTATCTGCGCAAAACACTTGAAGATATTTGTCTAAGAAGAATTATGGAACTTCAAGAAGATTTATGGAACTCCAAGATCTTAACGTGCAGTACAAGACTTTATCTCGAAGGAAAAGGCCCACATGGCACCTATGGAAGACAGAGGAACCGACTCGGGGAAGAAATCAGAGAAGACACGGCTTGCGCTGATCGGCGCAATCCTGCGCCGATCGGCGCAACCGCCTTATTTTCTAGAAACCGAGTCCTTTACGAGTAGAACCCCTATAAATACTTGTAAACCCTCGCCGTAGAAAGGGAGGCGACAGAGGGACACCAGATCCGTGAGTTAGAGCCACCGGGGCTTGCTCCGTTAGAATAGATCTCTAGTTGAGTTTCAAGAACCATTGGAGTCAAGAGTTGATCCGTCAAGGTAGGCCATCTCGACGGGGATGAATCTTACTCTATGTTTCTCAAGGATGATTGAATATGTTGATGATGGTTTTGGTGATTTGTTTATCTTGATTCTATAATCATGCATGTGCTTATTCCAACTGCTTAGTTCTAGGCTAAGTACGTAGATATTATCATAATCGTGGTGATTAGGATAGTATTCGGACATTGTATTGATTATGGTTCCTTGATGATGTTAGTAGTGTGGTTTAGCGGTGACAGCACTAACCCTGCGCAACACTATTAGATAATTGAGTAGATTAAGATACTCACGCGATTAAGGGTTTCCTCCCCGCATCAAATAAATAGGGAGCCGCTCGGAAAGCAGGGTGATCTTACTCATTATAGGTTGTTATTGATCCATGTAATTACCCATTATGATGCTATCCAATTAGACTTTCTGGTTTCGATCTCACTAGTAGATATCTAGCTACTCACTAATCAGCATAGGTTTACTAGATCTGGTGCACTTTGGCTTAGATTCACCAGAGTGCCGATCGGCTCAACCACCGCGCTGATCGGCGCCACCACAGATTCACCAGCATGCCGATCGGCTCAACACCTGTGCCGATCGGCGCAACAACCTTGGCTTAGTTTCACTAGCGTGCCGATCGGCTCAATACCCGCGCCGATCGGCACAACGACAGATTTACTGTCTAGCGCACCTTTGCACTGGCCAGTCTCCCCCTCATGCAACATGACCTTGACAGTAGTCTTGACTAGATCTTTTACTGTTAACTTTGTTTAATAAATCCCTAAGGTCCCAGTGGATTCGACAACTTCAACTTAGATTCACCAGTGTGCCGATTGGTTCAACCCCTGCGCCGATCGGCGCCACCACAGATTCACCAGCGTGCCGATCGGCTCAACTCCTGCGCCGATCGGCGCAACAAATTTGGCTTAATTTCACCCGCGTGCCGATCGGCTCAATCTCTGCGTCGATCGGCGCAACGAAAAATTTACTGTCTGGCGCACCTTTGCGCTGGCCAGTCTCCCCCTCATGCAACATGACCTTGGCAGTAGCCTTGACTAGATCTTTTACTGTTAACTTTGTTTAATAAAGTGCTACAATCATACACCGTCCTCTTGCTGTATATAAGTGGGTGCGTAGATACGACCAATAAACCCCTAATTAACCTCATGCCCAACAACTCATGTAGCTTCTCCCAAAACCGTCACACAAATTGAGAACCCCTATCGGACACAATGGTCTTAGGTACACCTTGTAAACACAGGATCCATTTGATGTATAGTTGTGCGTATTTCTACTTTTTGAACTATGTGGATACAGGTTTGAAGTGTTCCACCTTTGTCAATAACCCATATGGAGTCGAATTTGTGCGATGTAAACATAGACCAACAATAAAATCCATACTGATGTCTTCCCATTTCCAAATGGGTACTCCTAGGGGCTCTAGTGGGTCGGCCGACTTTACGTGATCGGCTTTCACTCGACGGCATATGTCTCAGTACTCTGCTACATATTTAGATATCTCCCTCTTCATACGATTCCACCAATATATGGATCTCAAGTCATGGTACATATTATTGCTCCCCAAGTGCATGGAATACTTTGCAACGTAGGCTTCGTCCAAAATCTTTTTTGAAGTTCCAAATTCTTTGGCACTACAATGCAATCCTTGAACCATTAAACACCCTCATCATCTTCCCGGAAATACCGCACTTTAACATCACCCTTTTTGAGTCTCCTCTTGAGATGCGCTATGCTAACATCGATCTTCTGAGCCTCTACTATTTGTTCTCGCAAGGTAGGTATTAAAGCTAAGTTATAGAGAGCTTCGTGTGGTGCTACTTGGATGTAATGACCATCTTGAGCTTGTGGGCGGGCCGTGATATGATGGCATTGAGCTTTTCGACTTTGTGCATCAGCCATAACATTAGCTTTTCCGGGGTGGTAGTGCACTTCCAATTCATAGTCCTTGATTAGCTCCAAGTGGTCTTGAGTGAAAATGTATTTCAAGCTTTTATGGTCCGTGTAGATATGCACTAGATTACCTAGTAGATAATGCCTCTACATTTCAGTGCAAGCACTATTGCTGCTAATTCCATATCATGAGCTGGGTAGTTTTGCTCATGCTTCCTTAGCTGCCTGGACCCATAAGCGATGACTCGTCCAACTTGCATGAGGGCACAACCCAATCCGATGCCCGAAGCATCACAATATACATCAAACGGCTTTCTCAGTTCTGGTTGAGCCAATACTGGGGCAGTCATAAGATGCTTTTTTAGAGTTTGAAAAGCGTTCTTGCAGCCTTGGTCCCATACAAATTTCTTTTCCTTTATAAGTAGCTCAGTCATGGGCTTCGTACCGAGCTGAAGCTCAATCTTGAACTCGACATCCGGATTAGGAGGTAGTCTAGGAAGGTCGTCAGGGAACACATCTAGAAACTCACTAACCACTTAAATATCCTTCATCTGCTCGGCAGTGGTATGATGAACTCTAGGTGCAGCAAATTGTGGATGTACTACTCGAAAGCTCGCACTGCCATGGTTGGGAGAGTTAAGGTGTATGGTGTAGGCATCTATATCCAACATAGCCTTGTGTTGTCTCATCCAAGGCATGCCCAGAATAATGTCAATGTTGCTTTGCTCCCATCCAAAACCCTGCACTTGGTAGAGTAGACTTTTGTTCCTAGGGTTATTGGGATTTTGTCAATTTCATAGAGAGCAGGGGTTTGTCCACCCGTTGATTTAATGGTATATTGTTATTTCATAAGGGTACGGGGCAGCTGGTTTTTATTGACAAAAAACCCACTAAAACAAAACTATATGATGCCCCCGAATCAAATAGAACAGACACGGGGTGGTCTCAAATAGAGAACATACCAGCAAGGATGGGGTTGTTCCCTAGAATCTGATCCAGAGTGGTGTTGTTCACGCGGCCAGTGTGGATGGATCCCCTGTTGTTGTTATTGTTGTTGTTCCTTAGCGGGTTCTGGCAAGCATTTTTCTTGGGGTGGGGGCACTCCCTAGATAATGTCCCAACATGACCACAATTGTAGCAAGGGAAGGATCCTATTTGGGTGTTCGGCTGCTATAGCGGCTGGTATCCCCCTTGATTCTGTTGCTGATGTAGTGCCTAAGCTCACTGCTGTGCTTGCTGAGGCGGACGTGGGAATGGTGTAGTCACAGGGGTGGAGCGATACTTCTAACCCGATGGATCCATGTACACCATACAATACTTTTGTGGGGATCCACTAGATGACCCCATAGCATTAGCGGATCTCTTCCGCTCTGCCAGCACCTTGTGGTATCCATCTTCCGCTATGGTAGCATTATTGACGAACTCAGCGAATGTGTCGCCCAGTTGACGTTGAGGCGGTCCTACAACTCTGGGCTCAATCCTTCCAAGAAGCGATCCATATGCTTGGCCAATGTCTACCAGTTTAGAAGCATACAATGCCAAATGATTGAACTTCTCATAGTACTCTTTGACACTGCGGTTCCCTTGCTTCAGTGCAGCAAATTCCCTTGCCTTCCTGTTGGTCGTAATTACGCATCCACTTATATACCACAAGAGGACGGTGTACAATTGGATCTCTTTTTCCCTTAGAGTATTCTAAGGTTATCGAATCCACAGGGAACGAGCAGAACTAATACTATTAAAAGGTTACTAACAAATTGTAATGGGTTGATTGGTGTGAATGATAATGGTGAGAAAGTGGAAGGTGAATGTTATTGAAGAGGTAACAGGATGATGAAGGATTCTCTCCTTAGGATTGGTTCACTAGCATGCAACCTTATTCTTATCAACTTGAGTGATGATTCTAATATTCTATAAGACATGGTGGTTTCGTTCACCCCGGCTGTCACTACAGAGGCTATTAGCTCTCCACTGGTTTCTTGCACTATGTAATGGGCAAAAGTGTATTGGCCGATACACAAATGAAAGGGATAGATAGATGTGCAATAAAGTTCATCACATAGATTAAATTCATCGAGAGAGTATCAACAAGTATGAGAGTTACATGACCAGATCCTCGCACCAGAGAAGAGAATATAAGACTACTCACTCATCCTTCCACTAGACATAGCAGAGGGGTGAGAAATAGCGCTGGAACGCGCACGAGCCGATCGGCGAGAGCGTCGCGCCGATCGGCGTGACCTCCCTTCTGGTGGATCTCGTCGGTGTTGACGAACCTCCGCGGCCAATATCCTGGAACCCTAGTTTTAATAACTGATTCTCACAATCGTCGTCTCTCCTTGTGCCCTTGGCTCTTGATAATTATCTTCCTTTTATACTTGACGGGATTAGGTCAACTTCCACCGACTCTAACTCATACTGGGCTGGGCTTTCGTCTTTCCTGGACCGGATCATGTTTTAGTCATCTTTTCCTCCTGCGCCGATCGGCGCATGGGTCGCACCGATCAGCGCGGCTCCGTATCTGGCCCATCTTCGTTTACTCTTCAGCTCTTTATCCATAATTGCCCTGTTTTACACCTATTTCCTGTGATTACATCCAAAACAGAACAACTACAAATATATGCAAATATGGGGTTAACTGTTAGTCCAAACCACCAAATTACGACGTGAAACATCCCTTTTTGGTAGATAAAATGGGCATCTAGAAACCACCAACAGTTCCCCCACACTCAAATCATTGCTAGTCCTCGAGCAATACAAAATCAAATATGTAATAAGAATTTTCACACTATCTCTCATGCAGTCAATCTCAATCATCATTTTTACTCGTTATCCCGCCACAAAGATTTTCTCTCATCTTCTTTTAACCAATCGGCATATCTTACTTGAACTTAATCAAATTACCACACAACTTTTTCAAAAACAATTTTAGTTCTCCTCAACTCATCTTTCAGCATCAAACATCAAGCATTTGGTATTCTCTAGGTCTCTCAAGTGTATTTCCTTCCCTCTCCTATCTAATCAAGGATTATATGTGGATCTTGGAGGGCTATATAACTAAATTAAGCCATAAGATTAACCATGTCAATAATGTGCTCAATCATGCCTATTAAGAAAGAATTTTCTTGGAAAAGAAATTTTAATGGAGAAGAGGAATGTAGAAGATCTAAAAGAAAATTCAATGAGAACAATTGGCAAAGAATGAGAAATAATTAGAAATCTACCTTCTTTGATGACCTTACTACCTCTCAGGGAATATATATTTTTTCTCTTTACCCCCTTTTTTTTCATAATAACCTCTTTTTTTTTCTTTTTGCATCAACGCCGATCGGCGCAAGCGTCGCGTCGATCGGCGCGACCTATATTTTTTTTCTTTCACTTCTTTTTTTATATTCCCTGATATGATCAGCAATTTCTGTCTTGTATCAGCAGCGGAAATTTTCTGAATTCCCTTTTATTGAGAATATAGGTTGTATCAAGGATGAGGGAGAAACAAAGATGTATGGTTTTCATGATAGCAAGGAATTTAATTGGATAAGAATGGCTAGAAATACAGAGATAAACAAAATAGATCATCCTTTCCTAACTTGGTCGAAATCATGAGCAAAAAGTTGACAAAGTTACTTACAATCCACTTAGTTCAAATGTGTAGCTTGCTCTCATTCACTCGGCTATGTAGGCATATTTAGACCTTGCTTTTGCTTTAGCTTACGTTGATCAAAAGAAATTTTCACAAATATAAAGCTCAAAAGTTAAGTGGTAACCAACAAATTCAAGTAATCAACCAATCAATCATCAGAAAGACAAGATAAATAGCATGGGGCACTTCCAATTTAACAATCAACACTAACTTTATTCAAGACAATGCAAAAATTCAAACTACATAAAAGACCTAGCAGCAACTCTCAACATGACTCGTGACTCTCTTAAGCACACACACAAACTTAAATAAACACTCATTAAGAAAAACAAATGAGAAACTAGGCTCAAAAACACTTAAAAACAGAGAAACTAGACTCAAAAACACTTTAAAACTATGACTAATGGCAAAGCCCTTCCTCCACACTTAAAATTTGCAATGTCCTCATTGTAAGAGAAGAAACTCAACACACTAATCATGCAGACCATGCCTGTTCAAGACTCGGAAAATTCGTCTTATATTCCTTATGAGAAAAGTGTAGTCCACTTCGTTCATCTCGATTGTATCTTGGATTCTGCGGTCCACATCTCTTTGATGCCTGTAAGCATGATCTCTGTCTAGATATAGGCGCTCAGTGTTTCTTCGACAGACAGGACAGCAACCAGGCAGTTGTAGGTTATGATTTTCAACGCTATAAGGAGAGTCACTATTCAAATTCCTCCGAGCCGATCGGCGCAGTGGTGTTCTTCCACCATTGCGACTTCCTCCACTTCCCTCTGCATTACCATTAACTCTTGTTGAAGTTCCTGCTGCCCTATCATTACTGCATTCTGCAAGTGTTTCCCGATTTTCAAACTTAGGACTACCAAAGCTTCTTTGCATATCAAAATCATCACTAAAATCTCCAGGCACACTAGGATCACCGCTTTCTAAAGTTTCCAAATAGTATGACGTATAGTCGCTATCCCATTCGGAATAATTCTGAATTGGCTTACCCGATAGTCTAGTAGATTTGCGAACCTCTAGTGTAGTCTTACACTTCCTTGCAGCAGCTTCTTTGTCTTCACTTGGTAGAGCCTTCAGATCAATAAATTCAACCATCTTCAGATCGTGCTGATCGGCTCCAGTGTCACGCTGATCGGTGCAGCCAGCAGCTTCCTTCATATACTCATCTAACTGCTCTAGATTATGCTCATGGATCACCTTATTATGCTACCTTCATAAAATCTCATCATTAATCTCCTTAGGTGTCCTTCCTCCAGGAACTGCGCGACAGCCATCATCATATATTAAATCTCTAGGTATGAAAGCTGGATCTCCTGCCAATTGGAGTTCAACCTTGCGTTGAAGATCTTTAGCACAAAAGAAACACTTGCAACCCTCAATACAACTGTTCCTATGAATATTATTTTCTTGAAAACTTTCCTAATCGTTAAGAACCTTGGGAAAGGATTCATCCCTTCTAGCTTGAAGATCCACCTCCGCATCCTGCTGGTACATAGCTTCTTCAACTTCCTCTCACAGCTTGAGTTCATACTTGGCCGCAATGTCATGTTCACTATAAAGTCGGCACCTATGAATTGTGAGGGCGCTCTCTTCACCTAGCTCTTCCTTCTCTTGATCCGTCAATGATCTTTCGAAAGATAGGAAATCCTCATACGACAAGGGCTTAGCAAGATCAAGAAGACTTTCCATGGTATACCTTTGAGAAACTACTTCACTTTCAATAGGTGCTACAGAATTTCCTTTGCGCACCAATACTCTTTTTATCATCTGCCAAAGCTCATAGTCCACCTTCACCTTGTCGGCGTTCCACGCGTTAGCTTCGCTTTTCTTCATGAATTTCTTCCGCAGATGTGACCAGACAAGGGGATCATCTCGTGTTGGTGTCAACACTTCGTCGACTTCTTCCCAGGGCCAATTTGCAGAGGGCTGAGGAAATCCGCCACCGAGCCGATCGGCTCCAGAGTCGCGCCGATCGGCGCCACCTTGGTTTCTGCCTGATGCGCGGCCTTCCATCGCTTCTGCTCTTAGGGTTTGTTCTGGTGATGATGTAATACGAGTTGATCCGTGGGTTTGCTGTCCCCTCATATTTATATCCCTTGATTTCCAATTGGACTAGGACTCTTTCTCTTATTCGTGGAATTGAACAAGTCATCAAAAGGCAAGGTTCAAAACCGACTCAAAAACAAAAAAGGACTCTGCCGCGCCGATTGGTGCAGGGCTACGCCGATCGGCGCAGCAAAGCGCCGATCGGCGTGGTACACTAAATTGTCAAATCAGAAAAAGAAAAACTATGGAAATTAAAATACATACAAGCTTTTGTTTTACGTCGTTAAGCTCGACCACACGGGGTACTAAGCAGTGAAATACACATCAAAATATTTTAATTCAAATGTGTCGCGTTCTAGGTATACCTTTAGGTGTTGTCCGTTCACCGTGTACTTGTTTCTCTTGCCATCCATTATGATTACCGCTCCCGAAGGTAACACCGTATTCACAAGATAAGGTCCCTCCCATTTGCTTCGCAGTTTGCCTTTACCAAATAATCTGAATCGCGAGTTAAATAGGAGCACCCGATCTCCTTCCTTGAATTCTTACTTCAAAAGCTTCTTATCGTACCACTTCTTTGTTTTCTCTTTGTATATGGCTGCATTTTCATATGCACGCAATCTCATCTCTTCCAATTCACTTATTTGTATCTTCCTTTTCATGACGACGGCATCAAGATGTAAATTCATTTTCTTTATATCCCAATAAGCCTTATGTTCCAATTCCACCTGTAGGTGACACGATTTCCCATAGACGAATTGATATGGTGTCATACCAATTGGCGTCTTGAATGCCGTCCTATATGCCCATAACGCTCCATTAAGCTTCGTGGCCCAATCTTTTCCTTTCTTTGTAACAATCTTCTGTGGAATTCCCTTTAATTGCTTATTTGAAGTTTCTGCTTGTCCATTTGTCTGGGGATGGTAGGCTGTTCCAATTCTATGTTCAACTCTAGATTTGGTTAAAAACTTAGTAAATTCTCTTACTGTAAAATGGGATCCTCCATCTGTAATTATTATCCTCGGTACTCCGTACCTAGGAAATATCTGCTCCTGAAGTATACTCCTTGATTCTCTTGTAGTATTAGCCTTGCATGCCATTGCTTCGACCCACTTGGAGACATAATCAACGGCGACCAATATGTACTCGAAACCATGAGAATTCACAAAGGGTCCCATAAAATCCATACCCCAAACATCAAAGGTATCGATTTGAAGATTGTACTTAAGAGGCATTGCATTCCTACTATTAACATTCCCTATTCGTTGGCATTGAGCACATGTTGCAACATACCTTTTTGCATCTTCATGCATACTAGGCCAATAGAATCCACTCGCCCATACCTTTGCCTGTGTTCTGAAGTAGCCATAGTATCCCCCATAATCCGAAGAATGACATTTTGCTAAAATGCTTGCTCTTTCTTCTCTGGGTACACATCTCCGTACTGCTCCGTCCTCGCAATACCTATACATGTATGGGTCGGCCCATATAAATTTTCTCATTTCACTCTTAACTCTTTTCCTTGTGTTCTTGTTCATCAGATTAGTTTGTCCCTTGAAACCTTTGATAATATCCATCATCCAGTTCTCTCTACGATCAAATACGGCAAACAACTGCTCTTGTCGCATTTCATCTCTTATAGGCTCAGTTGATGGTGATTCAAGACGAGATAAATGATCTGCTACAGAATTTTCTACTCCTTTCTTATCTCTTATCTCCAAATCAAATTCTTGCAGCATCAATACCCATCGCATTTACCGAGGCTTAGACTCCTTCTTTGAAACCAAGTATCTTATAGCGGCATGATCAGTATATACAATCACCTTAGAGTTTAGAATGTAGGATCTAAACTTCTCAAAAGCAAATATAACAGCTAACATTTCTTTCTCAGTTGTTGTACAATTAATTTGCACCTCCTTCAAAGTTTTGCTAGCATAATAAATAGCATGCATTTTACCTTCCTTCCGTTGTCCAAGAACAGCTCCAACTGCATAGTCGCTTGCATCACACATAATTTCAAAAGGTAAACTCCAATCAGGTGGATGCATAACGGGTGCAGAGCATAGAGCTTCCTTTAATCTTCTGAAGGCCAAGAGTCTTTCCTCATCCATAACAAATTCTGTATCTTGCTTTAACAATTCTGTCAGGGGTTTAGCAATCTTCGAATAATCCTTAACAAATCTGTGATAGAAGTTGGCATGTCCAAGAAAACTCCTCAAAGTTGTAAGATCAGTAGGGGGAGGTAATTTCTCAACTGTAGATACCTTTGCCTTATCAACCTCTATCCCTCTTTTAGATATGACATGACCAAGTACTATCCCTTCTGTTACCATGAAGTGACACTTCTCCTAATTAAGAACTAAGTCGCATTCAACACACCTTTTCAAAACCTTCTCCAAATTCTCCAAACAGCTATCAAAATCAGCACCATGTACGGAGAAGTCATCCATAAATACCTCCATAATATCTTCTATGAATTCAGTGAATATTGCATTCATGCATCTTTGAAATGTTGCAGGCGCGTTGCAAAGACCAAATGGCATCCTTTTATATGCATATGTTCCAAAAGGGCAAGTAAAAAGTAGTTTTCTGCTGATCTTCTGGTCTTACCGGTATTTGGAAGAAACCACTATATCCATCCAAATAACAAAAGTATGAATTCCTTGCTAATCTTTCAAGCATCTCATCAATGAACGGAAGAGGATAGTGATCTTTCTTCATCACTTTGTTCAAACTTCTATAATCTATGCATATTCTCCATTTCAAACTTCTATAATCTATGCATATTATCCATCCAGTTAAAGTCCTTTGAGGGATCAACTCATTGTTCTTGTTAGGCACTACTGTCAACCATCCTTTCTTGGGTACACAATGCACTGGACTAACCCATTCACTATCAGCAGCAAGGTAGATCATACCTGCATTAAGCAGCTTCAAAATCTTCTTTTTAACCACTGGCTTCATTGATTCCTTCAACCTTCGCATCCCTTCAACCACTGGTTTAGTATTCTCCTCCAAGTTAATCTTGTGGGTGCAAAATGTAGGGCCGATTCCCTTGATGTCATCCAATGTATAACCAATGGCCTTCTTATACCTTTTGAGAACAACAAGAAGCCTCTCTGTTTCTTCTTTCGTTAGGGCATTGTTCACAATAACTGGATATGTTCTATTCTGTCCTAGATATTCATAGCGTAGCTCCTTCGGATGTTCCTTCTGTTCCACTTCTGGCGCTTCGTCTGGATCCAGCTCCCCGAGAGGTTCAAAATCAAGATTTTCCTGGTTGAGCCGATCGGCGCAAGGGTCGCGCCGATCGGCGCTAGCAGTATGATTGAGCTGATCGACGCAAGGGTCGCGCCGATCGTCACTGATAGTATGATTGAGCAGATCGGCGCAAGGGTCGTGCTGATCGGCGCTGGCAGTATACTTGTTAGTTCCACGCATGATGTGGTCTAGTGGGTCTCCCATATCCATCCCTATCCTCTCGTCTTCCTCTGGGCAGAATTCCTGATAGTAAGAAGAGTCTTGATGAGACGGATCATTAAATTGAAATTGCACTTCTTCCTCCCCCAGGTGTTGCGTGATTTGACCTTTCCCTGCATCCAGAACAGCTTGTACTAATCTTAAGAATGGCCTTCCCAGAATGATATCTTCAACTCCAGTTTCTTTATTGTCTAGAACGAAGAAATCTACCGGCATTGTTTTTGAGCTGATCTCAATTTCGACATTCATGATCACTCCCAGTGGCTTGGTTTTCCTACCATCCGCCATGATCAGCTCAAGTTCAGTCCCCATCAGCCGCTGTTGAGTTCCATAAGGCATGCTCATGAATGCATCATAAGTCATCAAGCTGACACAGGAGCCAAAGTCACACAAGGCTTTCAGAAATTTTTTCCCCGATATCTCACAGGGTATGTATGGTTCTTCTTTTTCCTCTTCAGTGACACCTACAGCATACACACCACATAATCCTTCATAGGGGGATGGCTCAAAGCAACTGTCTAACAATCTCTTCGCTTGTTTCACCTCTGTTCCATCAAGCTCTATATCATCCTTGTAAAGCTTCCCTAAAACTCTCCTAATAATCTCTTGATCGAAAACTTCCGACTTGAGGCGATTACTTGGGAAATTATACTCAATTTCGGCTTCAGAGGCGTCTTGCAAACTGAAGGATCTTCTCATATTAAGCAATTCTTGTGAAAAATCAATGGGGATCCAGTCCATTGGCTCAAATTCGTCAAGTGGTTTAGCATTCGCCAATGTTCTATCCCCCTTCGGTTTAGCAAAATTCTCTTCAAATTCCTTCAGGTGGTTGTCCAGAATCGCAGCTTCTATCTTGGTATATTCCTTGCTACTTGGCAAAGTCGTCAGGGTGATCGGTTCTCCTGTTGTCGCGACTGCGCCGATCGGCTCAGAGACTGCGCCGATCGGCGCACACGTCAGATCCACAGAGGTGGGTCCGACGGGCTTTATTTCTTCCAATTGCCCCGAAGTAATCATTGATCTGCTCTCAGACATCAAGATCTGTTCAGCTGGCGACTCTTCCTTCTTCATAACTTCTAGGCATTGCCGATTTGGTTCTAGATATTCTTCCCAATGCTTGTGCAAAGCTTCATTCTCGGCAATTTTGCCTAACAATTCGATCCCTACCTTGATTGTCAATCTCAGAAAACTTCCTCCGGTCGATCCGTCCAAATGCATCCTCGATGCCTTGTTTATGGCCATGTAGAAGGTCTGAGCGCACATATTCTCATCAATGCCAAGGTCAGGTCCTTGTTTCAACAATATTTGAAAACGCGTCCAGGCTTCCGCGAGAGATTCTTCATCTTCTTGTAAGAAGTTCACCACTTCCCTTCTCAACTTCTGCACCTTTGGCAAAGGAAAATAGTGGAGACAAAAATTTCCAACTAACTCACTGCACTTATGATGAGGACACCACTCCTATGGATAGGCACAATACTCCTCTAATTCTGGACTTGCAAGGTCCAATGACTAGAGCTCGTGCATGACGACTAAATTTAGAGGTCAGCTCATTCCTACGTTCTTCGCTATATGTTACTTTTGAGAATGGTTTGCTACCTAATGATTATTTTATGATTAGAAACCATGGAAAGGACCAGGAGATGATGGGAGAAGGAGTTGGGAACATGGAGGACCAGCAAGGGCTTGGAAGCCAAAGTGGAGGCCCAATCAAAACCGACTTCGAGTCTGTTTCGGGGCCCAGGACTAGTCTGCACTAAAACAATCGCCCAGGACGCATACGGACTCGGATTTGGACGTTCTACATAAGCACGGAAAGATAAGGAGAAGAACTTTCCAATTCCGCCGGCCTCATGTCAAATATCATCCGGAGTCATCAGGAATCGTCAAAATAAGAGAGTCAAGAATCTGTGTCGGTGCTGCATCGCCTATTTTTGGCCTTTGGGCTTTGTATCTAGTTGAGCCTAATTAGGGGCACATCCAGAGGGTATTGCACGACCCTAGGGTCTTTATATACAGCTGTCGCTGCACCATTAGGGTTCGGGTTTTGCTTAGATCAATTCTGTTCATAAACAGTGTCGCCGTTCATCGGTTTATGAGACCCCAACTTCGAGAGTTTAACCATACATCTGCAATTGTGTTGCATTCTTCGTTGTTCTTGCTTGTGTTCTTGATTCATAGGCAGGGATTAGCCTTCTCGGCGAGGTCAATCGTCTTTGGACGGTTGATAACTAGAGGAGGCGTCGTGCTGCGATTGCGGGGTTTAGAACGTGTTGTTTTGAAGCCGGATCGATTTGTGTGTCGCCTCCGACCAAATCAACTTACCAAGAACCTTTCGGAAGATCGGGAACCCTTGTTCACATCAAATGGTTCTTGGCGTATGTGTGTAGATTGTAGAGCCATTAATAACATTACTATTAGGTATCGTCATCCTATTCCTAGGCTAGACGACATGCTTGATGAGTTATGTGGTGCTATAATTTTCACTAAAATTGATTTGCGTAGTGGCTACCATCAAATTAGAATGAAACTTGGAGATGAATGGAAAACAGCTTTCAAAACCAAATTCGGGTTGTATGAGTGGTTAGTAATGCCTTTTGGGTTAACTAATGCACCCAGTACTTTCATGCGTTTGATGAATGAGGTATTAAGACCTTTTATTGGCAAATTTGTGGTTCTTTACTTTGATGATATCTTGATTTATAGCAAATCCATGGATGATCATATGATTCATTTGCGTGCTGTTTTGATGCTTTGTGAGTTACACGTTTATTTGGTAACCTTGAGAAGTGCACCTTTTGCACGGATCAAGTCTCTTTTCTTGGCTACGTGATGACTCCACAGGGAATTGAGGTGGATGAGGCGAAGATTAAAGCCATAAAGAAAACCTGTTGATTAATGATAATGCATACAAAATTGAGTTGCCTCCCGAGTTCGGGGTTAGTTCTACTTTTAACATTTCAGATTTGAAACCATACTTGGGAGAAGAGGATGAGCTTGAGTCGAGGACGACTCCACTTCAAGAGGGGGTGGATGATGAGGACATCACTCCTATGGATACACACAACACACCTCCAATTCTCGACTTGCAAGGTCCAATGACTAGAGCTCGTGCACAACGACTAAATTTAGAGGTGAGCTTGTTCCTACGTTCTTTGCTATATGTTACTTTTGAGAATGGTTTGCTACCTAAGGATTATTTTATGATTAGAAACCATGGAGAGGACTATGAGATCATGGGAGAAGGAGTTGGGAATGTGGAGGACCAGCAAGGGCTTGGAAGCCAAAGTGGAGGCCGAATCAAAACCGACTTCGAGTCTGTTTCGGGGCCCAGGACTAGTCTGCACTAAAACAATCGCCCAGGACGCATACGAACTCGGCTTTGGACGTTTTACATATGCACGGAAAGATAAGGAGAAGGCCTTTCCAATGCCGCCGGCCTCATGTCAAAATTCATCCGGAGTCATCGGGAATCGTTGAAACAAGAGAGAGTCCAGAATCTGTGTCGGTGCTGCATCGCCTATTTTTGGCCTTTGGGCTTTGTATCAAGTTGAGTCTAATTAGAGGCACATCCAGAGGGTCTTGCATGACCCTAGGATCCTTATATACAGCCGCCACCACATCATTAGGGTTCAGGTTTTGCTTAGATCAATTCTGTTCATAAACAGTGTCGCCGTTCATCGGTTTGTGAGACCCCAACTTCGAGAGTTTAATCATACATCTGCAATTGTGTTGCATTCTTCGTTATTCTTGCTTGTGTTCTTGATTCGCAGGCAGGGATTAGCCTTCTCAGCGAGGTCAATCGTCTTTAGATGGTTGATAACCAGAGGAGATGTCATGCTGCGATTGTGGGGTTTAGAACGTGCTGTTCTGAAGCCGGATCGATTTGTGTGTCGCCTCCGACCAAATCAACTTACCAAGAACCTTTCGGAAGATCGGGAACCCTTATTCACATCAACTTACCTTTTGCTTCTCGAGATGCTGCCTTGTGCCACTCTTTGGCTTTTCCTCCCAAAGAGAATGGGAAAAGCAGCTACCTGTAAAGATCCCGAGGCACTCCTTCATGATGGAATGTTTGGCAAAGTGCCTCCAAATCTTGTAAGTGAGTATACGAGTTCTCCTCTTTCGCTACAAAGAACTTGTTTGCTTCAGCCATGCTAATGATAATGGGGTTCAACACATACGAGGAGGCCGTGGCCTTCTCATCTGAGGGTTGAGGCACCAGCACGTCTGGAGATGGTAGAGAAAGTTTCCTGAGCGTCCGAGAAGATCCTGTCGTACTCATCCTAAAAATTCACACAAAACACAAAAACAAAAACAACTAGAAAAGAGAGGATTAGATGTTAGTAAAATATTAATAGTAAAATAACTGGCTTGTTCCCCAGCATCAGCGCCAGAAAAAGGGCTTGTTGGTCGTAATTACGCACCCACTTATATACCGCAAGAGGACGGTGTATAGTTGTAGCTCTTTTTCCCTCAGAGTATTCCAAGGTTATCGAATCCACAGGGAACGAGCGGAACTAATACTATTAAAAGGTTACTAACAAATTGTAATGGGTTGATTGGTGTGAATGATAATGGTGAGAAAGTGGAAGGTGAATGTTATTGAAGAGATAACAGAATGATGAAGGATTCTCTCCTTAGGATTGATTCACTAGCATGCAACTTATTCTTATCAACTCGAGTGATGATTCTAATATTCTACAAGACATGGTGGTTTCGTTCACCCCGGCTGTCACTACAGAGGCTATTAGCTCCCCACTGGTTTCTTGCACTATGTAATGGGCAAAAGTGTATTGGCCGATACACTAATGAAAGGGATAGATAGATGTGCAATAAAGTTCATCACATAGAATAAATTCATCGAGAGAGTATCAACAAGTATGAGAGTTACATGACCAGATCCCCGCACCAGAGAAGAGAATATGAGACTACTCACTCATCCTTCCGCTAGACATAGCAGAGAGGCGAGAAATAGTGCTGGAACACGCACGAGCCGATCGGCGCAAGCGTCGCGCCAATCGGCGCGACCTCCCTTCTGGTGGATCTCGTCGGTGTTGACGAACCTCCGCCGCCAATATCCTGGAACCCTAGTTTTAATAACTGATTCTCACAATCGCCGTCTCTCCTTGTGCCCTTGGCTCTTGATAATTATCTTCCTTTTATACTCGACGAGATTAGGTCAACTTCCACCGACTCTAACTCATACTAGGCTGGGCTTTCGTCTTTCCTGGACCGGATCATGTTTTAGTCATCTTTTCCTCCTGCGCCGATCGGCGCATGGGTCGTGCCGATCGGCGCGGCTCCGTATCTGGCCCATCTTCATTTACTCTTCAGCTCTTTATCCATAATTGCCTAGTTTTACACCTATTTCCTGCGATTACATCCAAAACAGAACAACTACAAATATATGCAAATATGGGGTTAATTGTTAGTCCAAACCACCAAATTAAGATGCAAAACATCTCTTTTTGGTAGATAAAATGGGCATCTAGAAACAACCAACACTTTCTACGAATGAGTCCTACAGGAATGTAGTGAGCACAAAATACTATCTTAAACACATCCCAAGTGACTTGATGTTCCTCTCTTGAGGTGACATGGTTGGCCCACCATGCCTGAGCTGCTCCATGCAATTGTTATGTCGCATAGAGGGTCTTCTATACGGGTGTGTAGTTGAGGAGCCCAAACTTGGACTCAAACATGCGAAGGAAATTCTCAGCCTCCATGGATTCAGTGGTAGAGCTGAATGTGGGTGGTCTGGTGGTCTTGTCGCTGTGGTCCTCGGCATATTGGGCTAGGAGGAAGCCAGCCCGCAGGCATTTGATTTTATTTTTCTATAGTTAGCCAATTCTAGAAATTGTCAAATCCTTAAAAATTGCATAACAAAATAATTACTCGGTGTTTTGGGGCAAACCAAAATGTGTTGGGCTCCTCTGATGCAGCAGAATTTATCAAAAATGCTAAATGCCCATGAAAGCTATTATTTTTATTATAGCCAAAAATAAATTCATATATAAATCTATGAGGCTGGTAAATTCTTTAAATTTCATAACCACCTATATATATTTATGCCTAATCATCCTGCAAAGTGACACATGATAGTTCTCTGTATTTTGGTCACAATTAATTAATTGGCTTTTGCCTTGTTTTAAGTATTTAAAATTAGTGGCTCAGTGCATGTCACTGTAATTTGGTCCAAAACTCCCCCTTGGTATGTCCTATATGCAGTAAATCATCCACTCTCAGTTGACCTTCAGAATCATGCTAAAACAATTAATTACCTTGCAGCCCTATTATTTCACTTAACACTATAATGTAATTTGAGCATTTTGCACTCCATGATTCTCTTACATATCAACAACAACCCCCCCCCCCCTCTGAGTTGAAAATATTAATAGGACCAGTACCCCTACCCATGTACCCCACACATTATTTCAATCATGATGGACACACACACCCGTCATACTTTCATACGTCATTACCATGTTTATTGACTGGAGTCCATGAACAAAATACGCCACATACACACCCTATACCTTTAGCTCATATTCGCTTAATATGTCAACCCCACGTGCCCCTTGTACTGATAAGTCTTATATTATTAAATTGCCATGAATATTCTCTTATGCACAGCATCGCATTTGCATCATATAGATCACGAGGTGAACCACATGGAGGTCGAGGCCGCCTAGAAGCCAGAAGGAGGAGGTGATCCCACTAGCCAAGAACCAGCTCAAGGCAAGCCCCGGAGCATCCCACCAATTTTCCATCTTTATTTTATCAATAGTAGCATGACATAGGAATGTTTGTGCATTAGGTTTATAGGAGTTGATTGGAAACCTAGTATGCAGTAGGAATCTGGATTACCAATGATAGCCTCAGGTCATTTAGTTGCTTTGCTTAACTAGGACGACAAATTGTCGAGTGGTATGGAAACCACTCGGAGTTGAGTCAACTATCTCACTGGGAAATATTATGGTGGAATTGTGGATGGGATAACAAATAGAGACCGGATGGGCAAACTAGGTGGAAAGGGAAGGACATCCTATCTTCAAGGTGGTAGCCCTATCTATATCACATAAGGCCCACTTCGTGTCCAGCCCATGAGCTCAAGTTTGAATGTACTACTTTGCATGCTGGAGTTATGGGCCTAATAAACTGATATAGTGGCGGATGTTGCTTGGCAGGACGGTACCCTATCCTCTTTGTATTGGGTCGAATTTTGGGGCCGAGAGGAGGGAGCAACCTACTCACGGATGTCATCCGAGATGTGTCACGTTGAGGGACCCTTCTCGGGGGCGATAGGACCCGGACCGACCTTGGGGCGTCGACTCGAAAAGTTGCCTCATGCGGCTCCTTGGAAGCGTGTATGCAACGTGCAATCAGGTCACTCCTGTAGGATGTAAATCGATTTTAGTCGCTGCCCCTCACAGTCACGAGTACCACTTGATCGCTGCTCTGGAACATAGTAACAAGAGAAACATGATGAACAGATTTAATATTGTTGTACCGTATTTAATTATGTTATATTACAACCAGGTTTGTTGTAGTTATAGTGCAAACTAATTTATTATTTTGCATGACAACTTCACTTGATGCTAAAACTTGAAAAATAAGGATCCACTCATAGGCTGGCTTTTAGCAACAACCCTACCCTTAGCGTATGCATGTCTAAGAGTAGGCTGCAGTTGACCATTTTTAAGGTATGTCTTGTTAAGTGTTAGTGTTGACGGTCATTAGATACCATTTTCGACCATCCATATTACTCAAAATAAAGGATTCAACATTCCCAACATGCATGTTAGTTAGAATTAATAAATATCCACTTGTGCTTGGAGAAATGCTCACATGCTAGGGGTAGGCAGTAGGTAATGACAGTCTTATCTGTCCATTGAAATCCCCCCGTTCGGCTATACAATAAGCTCTTGGCCAGAATTGTACAGTGGATACAGGGGAAAACCGGATGCCTAGGATGTGATGATCTGATTTTCTTGCATTGTTGATGTATATGTATAATAGTATATAATATAAACTATATAACTGTATAAAAGCAACATAGGAACTTAGCTCTTTCTTTGTCCTTCTCTACTAGACTAGTATTTATTTATCTTGAGTATGCTATCTGTGTGTCCACTTTCCATAATTATCATTATCCTTACCCCTGTGATGACTTTGTCTTATAATCCACTATGCAATGTTTAGAGCATGGTAATTACTCTGATCAGTCCCCCACCTTCCTTTGGGATAAAATAAATATGATACCCTAAATACTTCAAGGTGAAATGCTACAACGGTATTCTCCATGCGCTTGAGAACTCTCTGCATTCGTTAAAGATTACCAATACACATTTCTGGCTTTGTTGCTAAGGAAACTTAGTGATGACGTTAAGAAATGTCAACAACCATTTCTAGTGCCGTTGACGAGGAAGGAAATTGATCAAAAGAATTACCTATGTCGTATTCTTGCATATGACATTATTTGGCATTCGTCCAAACAGGCTAAACTTGTCTGTTTTCTCCTTTTATGTGAAAACAGAGTAGTGCATGACCGGCTTCACCTTGCCTAAAAAATTATATTGAAGATCCCAAACAGCTCTTGAGAAGGGTACGTGCACGTCTTATCCTCCATAGAAGTTCGTGTCTGCAAGTGAACCAGACATCTCTGTACCATTAAGCTTCAAGTTCATGGCCTAGAAGAGTCTTCATAATTTCTCCGCTCCCTCAGTGTCCAACATTCCTGTTGCACCCAACACCATGGGAGATGCAAATTTTGAGATCAAGATGGGTCTCATAACCATGGTGCAGGCCAGCCCATTCTATGGGAAGGCCAATGAGGACGCCAGCGCCCATCTGCAACAGTTTCTGGTGATTTGCAGCACCTTTAAGATGAAAGATGTCTCTCAAGATGCCATTTGCCTTCGTTTGTTTCCGTTCTCCCTTCTGAGAGAGGGCAAAATAGTGGTTCAACGTGAACAACGATGTTGCGAGTACTTGGGAAAAATGTTCAGTCGCGTTCCTCACCATTTTCTTCCCGTTGGGCAAAACTAACGCCGTTCACGGGAGAACTTCAAGCTTCCAGCAAGAGTCCAAGGAGTCAATCTCCGAGGCTTGGGAGAGGCTACAAGAGTACATTACCGCCTATCCTCATAACGGGATGGATGAATGGCTTATCATCCAAAACTTCTACAACAGGCTGACTCCGTCAGCTCGTGATCATATTGATGTTGCTGCGGGAGGAGCATTCTTCTCACTGACCATTGACAAAGCTAAAGAACTTATTGAAAAGATCGTCTTCAACCAAGGAAGGAGTGAATATTGTATTCACTCGCGCCAGCGGGGCATGCACACCATTAAGGAGGTGGACATGCTAGCCGCTAAAATGGACCTCCTTATGAAGAAGATGGACGAGCAAGCCAAGGGACATGAAGTTGGCATCATCAACACCTTAGATGCTCGCATGACGTGCGAGGTTTGTGGCAACACGGGTCACTCGGGTAATGACTGCCCTGAGACTCATGAGGACATGCTGTATATGAACATCATCCATAAAGAGGCAACAGGTGGAATCAACCACGCACGTATTATGAAGGAGGTAACAACTATAACTCTTCTAATAGTTTTAATCAACCCTCCTTGAAAGATCTTGTCTTAGGCCAGACTAAACTTAATAAAACTTTACTAAGCTTTTGGCTAATGAGAAGACTTTAGAAAGTGTCAATGCTAAGTAAGAAGGTCTTGCTTCTTACTTTAAGAATCACCTTAGCTTTAATAAAATGCTAGAAACCCAACTAGCCTAGCTAGCTGTCGTTGTTCCTCCCTTAGAGTCGGGGAAGATTCCAGGGAAACCCTAGACTCCTGTTGAAAATGTGAATACGGTGACCACGAGAGGTGGTGAGACCACTCGAGACCTGCCATATCCTAACAATGTAGGGAAGGATAAGTACCTTCAAGCAAAGAAGATCCGAGGCGCCCAATGATCACTTGCTCGGTTGGGGATCTGAAATTAGACCAAGCCCTGTGCGACCCTGGTGCAAGTGTGAGCATGATGCCCAAGGTGATCATTTGATAATTACACTACACAGCTCTATCCCCTACGCTGATGTAACTTTAGTTGGCTGATTCATCAGTCCACTATCCGAAGGGAATTGTAGAAGGTGTTCTGGTAAAAATCTAGGATTGCTTCATCCCTATGAATTTTGTGGTGCTCGACATGGATTTTGAGAAGGAAACGCCGCTCATTCTTGGGTGCCCATTTCTAAGCACCGCAGATGCACACATTGATGTAGGGCCCAGAGAAATGCGTTTCCTCATCAATGGGAAGGAGGAGAGGTTTGATTTTTGGGCAAGGAGAGAGCAATGCTCAATTATCAAGATCAAGTATGGACCAAACCCAAAGAATATTCAAGAGGTTGAAGTAACAACCCCGAAGAATGATGAGGAAACGCTCGGAGAAGAAACCCAAAGACTCGGAGAAGAAACCAGAGAAGACACGGCTTGCGCCGATCGGCGCAATCCTGCGCCGATCGGCGCAACCGCCTTATTTGCTAGAAACCGAGTCCTTTACGAGTAGAACCCCTATAAATACTTGTAAACCCTGTTCGCAGAGAGAAGAGGTGACAGAGGGACAACAGATTCGTGAGTTAGAGCCACCGGGGCTTGCCCCGTTAGAATAGATCTCTAGTTGAGTTTCAAGAACCATTGGAGTTAAGAGTTGATCCGTCAAGGTAGGCCATCCCGACAGGGATGAATCTTACTCTATGTATCTCAAGGATGATTGAATATGTTGATGATGGTTTTGGTGATTTGTCTATCTTGATTCTATAATCATGCATGTGCTTATTTTAACTGCTTTGTTCTAGGCTAAGTAAGTCGATATTATCTTGATCGTGGTGATTAGGATAGTATTCGGACATTGTACTGATTATGGTTGCTTGATGATGCTAGTAGTGTGGTATAGCGGTGACATCATTAAGCCTGCGCAGCACTATTGGATAGTTGAGTAGGGTAAGATACTCGCGCGATTAAAGGTTTCCTCTCGGCAGTGATAAATCGGGAGCCGCTCGGAAAGCAGGGTGGTCTTATTCATTATAGGTTTTCATTGATCCATGTAATTACCCATTATGATGCTATTTAATTAGACTTTCTGGTTACTCACTTAACAGCATAGGCTTACAAGGCATCTGGCGCACTTTGGCCTAGATTCACTAGTGTGCCGATCGGCTCAACTCCCGCGCCGATCGGCGAAATGACAGATTCACTAGTGTGCCGATCGGCTCAACTTCTGCGTTGATCGGCGCAACGATTCACTAGTGTGTCGATCGGCTCAACTCCTGCGCTGATCGGCGCAATGACATATTTACTGTCTGGCGCACCTTTGCGCTGGCCAGTCTCCCCCTCATGCAACCTAAACTCGACAGTAGCCTTGACTAGATATTTTACTGTGAACCTGGTTTAATTTTCCCTAAGGTCCCAGTGGATTCGATAAACCTTGGAATACTCAATTCAAGGGAAAAAGTGCTACAATCGTACACCGTCCTCTTGCGGTATATAAGTGGGTGCGTAGGTACGACCAACAAGCATACATTTTCTGGCGCCGTTGCTGGGGACCAAGTAGGTTTTTAAACATTGTTTGATGTATTAGTGTTTAGTCATTGTGCTTTACTTGTCTCTCTAGTACATATATTTTGTTAAGTAAAACTAACAGGTATGGACGGTCCTAAGTCAAACAAACCCTCTAATTACACCGATGATCCAGAAATACTCTTTCACAAGAAGAGAACAGCGGAGAAGAGAAGCAAGTCACTTGGAGATTTAGCCGGAGAAGCAGCCCGCGCAACACCTCGAGTATTATTCACAATAGAAGACCCAGTTCAAGAGCAAGAAGAAGAGGAGATGGCAGAAGTACCTATGATTAATCGTCTCAAGCCACAATTGACTAGTATTGTCAAGACAGATTTCCAAGAAGCTAAAGATCAACTTTCGTATCAATTAGAGAGATATGTTGGAATAGTGGCGCAACAACCGTTCACAGGTTCGGAAGATCCCAATCATCACTTGCAACACTTCCTTGAGGTTTGCAGTACATTCAAGATAGCGGGATTGACGGGAGATCAAGCACGTGTGTGGACGAGGACACCGTTGATCTTAGGCAGACCCTTCTTGAGGACAGCAAAGGCAAGTATTGATGTTGGGAGTGGTGAGATAAGCTTCGATATAAGTGGGACTCCCTACTCTTTCAAATTTCGCCCAAAAGGAGAAGAGTGTCGTGCTATTGATGAAGTGAAGAGATACAAGACACCGTGGCAACGTGGCATGAGAGTAATGGGAGGGGATGTATAGATAGGTCGTCCAAGCTATATGAACCATGGAGATAATAGAACCTTGTAGTGTCACGGCCTTACATCCTGCACCGCGACACTAAGGATTGATTGTTTGCGGGGAGATCAATCTCTTTGACCTCTAAATAACTAGAGCGCTCTTGGGAGGCAACCCAATGATCGGGGGATTTAGAAGTTGTTTAGTGCTTGTGGGACGGCAACCCATTTCACTTAGTTAATTTGTGTTGGCCGATAGGACAACCCGGTGTTTTTAATTTGCTTGCTTATGATAAAAACAATCTCCCGAATAAAAAAAATAGAAAAGTGTGTGCTTAATTTTTGTGTGCTCTTGCGTTATCTGTTTATTTGTGCAAAACTGTGTATATACATACGGTAGACTAACAATGCAGGAATATAAAAAAAAAGACCAAAAACAGGAAGGAACAGAACTTGCACCGATCGGCGCATTATTGCCCAGGTCATGACAGAAGGCTGACGACGCCTAGGAAGGGGTGCTAAAAATCAACCAGCACAGTAATTTGCAGAGACGGAGCTATTTTCAAGGTAATCAAAAATCTTTTTAAATTAATTTTTTGTGTGCAAAATGGTTGCTAAATGATGCAGGAAAGGATGAAGAGCAACATCTAGCGAAGAAGCGAGGGGACAGGAGCAAAAATGGACGTCGCGCCGATGGGCGCGAGTCAGCGCCGATCGGCATGAGATGACCGCGCTACGTGTCTCAATACTACAGGAACATTGGGAAAAGTGAAAAATTAGGTGAAAGAGATGAACACGAGACATCAGGATCAGCGTCAGACCAAAAGACGAGGTGCAAGGGACTTGCGCCGATCGGCGCCGTTCTGCGCCGATCGGCGCAGGTACCCATGAGATTCCCAAATGGGTGACAAAGGCGGCAGGCATTGATTTTGAGGAACAGGTATGATTATTATGCAAGTGTGCAGTGCAGAGGAGACACAGAATTGACCAAAAGCTGAATAAGAGACGGTGCGCCGATTGGTGAGGGCTCGCGCCGCAGCCAACAAAACATCGGGATTCCGTGCTGTTCCCCTGCCAACCAACATGATGTACCGGGAAGTGACATGAAGGATGGGAATCAAGTGCCAAAGTGGTCAGAGCACTCAAAATTTGAATTGTGCCAATCGGCGCACTGCCGTGCCGATCGGCGCGCTCTCAAATTTTGAAATTTTTTGGCGGTTCCTTCTCCTAGAAGTTTCTCACACTATTAAAGGGAGGGCAGGTGCCCCCAGTTTGGCACACCATCCCAGTAATCTCTCCACCTTCCCCACTACCCACGATCTCGCACACGTTCTGCATTCCCAAGTGCCCCTTTTATATATGAATATTACCTCAATTAGAGCATAATTGATACTAATTTAGGCCATTTACCTGTGATATTGTCTATATATTTGTATATGCATTGTTTTGGAGCTTTATTGCAGAAACAGGTAAAATTGGTGATTAAAGTGATGATGGATAGGACAGTAGCCAGAACCGACGAAAAGCACTAAAGAAGCGTAGTGCGCCGATCGGCGCACGGGTGTTTTGGCCCACAGAAGTGACCGAGGCCCATTCCACATGTTTATGGAAGTTTATCTGCGCAAGACACTTGAAGATATTGGTCTAGAAGATTTATGGAACTTCAAGAATATTTATGAAACTTCAAGATCTCAACGTGCAGTACAAGACTTTATCTCGAAGGAAAAGGCCCATATGGCAGCTGTGGAAGAGAAAAAACCAAAGAAGACACGGCTTGCGCCGATCGGCGCAACCGTCTATTTGCTAGAATCCGAGTTCTTTACGAGTAGAACCCTTATAAATACTTGTAAACCCTGTTCGCAGAGAGAAGAGGCGACAGAGGGACAACAGATTCGTGAGTTAGAGCCACCGGGGCTTGACCCGTTAGGAAAGATCTCTAGTTGAGATTCAAGAACCATTGGAGTTAAGAGTTGATCCGTCAAGGTAGGCCATCTCGACGGGGATTGATCTTACTCTATGTATCTCAAGGATGATTGAATATGTTGATGATGGTTTTGGTGATTTGTCTATCTTGATTCTATAATCATGCATGTGCTTATTCCAATTGCTTAGTTCTAGGCTAAGTAAGTTGATATTATCTTGATCGTGGTGATTAGGATACTATTCGAACATTGTATTGATTATGGTTGCTTGATGATGCTAGTAGTGTGGTTTAGCGGTGACAGCACTAAGCCTGCGCAGCACTATTGGATAGTTGAGTACGGTAGGATACTCGCGCGATTAAGGCTTTCCTCTCGACAGCGATAAATCGGGAGCCGCTCGGAAAGCAGGGTGGTCTTATTCATTATAGGTTTTCATTGATCCATGTAATTACCCATTATGATGCTATTTAATTAGACTTTCTAGTTACGATCTCACTAGTAGATATCTAGTTACTCACTAAACAGCATAGGCTTACCAGACATCTGGCGCACTTAGACTTAGATTCACTAATGTGTCGATCGGCTCAACTCCCGTGTCGATCGGCGCAACGACAGATTCACTAGTGTGCCGATCGGCTCAACTTCTACACCGATCGGCGCAACAATTCACTAGTGTGCCGATCGGCTCAACTCCTGCGCCGATCGGCGCAATGACAGATTTACTGTCTGGTGCACCTTTGCACTGGCCAGTCTCCCCCTCATGCAACCTAAACTCGATAGTAGCCTTGACTAGATCTTTTACTGTTAACTTTTTTTAATTATCCCTAAGGTTCCAGTGGATTCGATAAACCTTGGAATACTCAATTCAAGGAAAAAGTGCTACAATCGTACACCGTCCTCTTGCGGTATATAAGTGGGTGCGTAGGTACGACCAACAGCTAACACATAACCTGTGTTCGAGTTGTTCTTGTGTTTTTGGTTAAGTGGAGCAGATGAAGAAAGCTAAGGCGTTAATGCAACGAGTGACGTGTTCGAGTTCACGCCTTTCACACGGTAGCTCGAGCACGAACCTATCCATCAAGCTTGAATCAACGTGTTGCACACCCGTTGAGGACAACATGGAGGAGGATGAGCCACACGTTCTTCTCGCCGACATCGATCTTGAGTTGATGGATGAATGAGAGAAATGAGCCTACACAACCACAATTTCATCCACACTAGGGCATATGACGATGACCTACTCTCCACTATAGGTATGGACCTTGAGTTCCTTTTTATTTGGAAAGTTTTATGTTGGACCAAATTTGCACACATCACTTAGGGGGGGTCACGCCTCCTCACTATCCAGTTTTTGTGCACTTTGCTAAAAGATAACAACAAGGTACTTTTTTGCTTGTTCGGGAAAGACCTTAGCATCATTCTTAAGTTTAGAAGTTATTGCAACACTAATTTAGAAGGTGGAATCATGGGTTTTGAAAAGGGTTCTTTTTGGCAAAGGATTTCAGGAGAGTTTTCTTGTGAACATCTTAGGACTAGTGACATTCACAACCCAACTCTACAGTTATGGCATAGGTGGCTTGGTATGACTTGTTTCCCTGGACAAGACACTAGACTTGTCTGTAATGATGAATTACGTGTCTTGTTTGCTGCTATAGCTAAAATTCCTATTGCTCCTGTTGAAGCTATGATTAGTCAATGGTTAGATTATATTAGGGGATCGGGACCCATTGAATGCACTTCTTTAGTGACCCGTATTGCTGCAGGGATCGGGGCTTTATCTAATGCTAGGTTTGGTTATCTTTCTAAGCCCCGACCTAGGATAGATTATAGATTTCTTGAGTAGGGTCATACCTTAAAGAAGGGTCCCAATGATTCTGTTATATTCTACTATCCTGGCTATACAAACAAAATCCCGCTTCCTAACCTGGGGTATCATTTATATAGTTGTTGGGAACTAACCATACAACTACAAAGGGAAGGAAAACCTGGCAGGTCCGCCGATCGACGCACACGACAAAGCATGAAGCGTGCCACCACTAGTGAAGACAGAACAACGTCACCGGTCCATGATTACACTACATGCTCAAAACATTCCGGTGATCCCGCTTGGATGTTCACGCCAAAGAAGTATGAGACTAGAGGTTCGTCTTGCCAGCAAGCTAGTACTGCATAATGCGGACATGGCCCTAAGTCAATCGGGGCACCTCCACATCATGATGGACGCCACTCCTTTTCAGGCTTTGGTCATCATGACTATGATCTAGAATTGAGGGACCTTACAAGGAGGATGGACGATCTAGATGTAAGAATCGGGGAAATGCAAAACACCCTTGCCACTCATGCCCAGACCACCAGAGAGTGCCAGCAGCACAACGACGACCAAATTCATCACCTCTAGGAGTAGCTATGAGAGTACCACAACTATACGGCGGCATACTACCGTTGGAGAGGATTTGATCCAAACCAACAGCCGTGAGCAAGAGCAAGCTTGGGGAGCACCCCTACCAAGGTGACTTGTATCTTTCCATTCTTTCTTTTTTTCTTTGTCGGACTTACCTCAAAACATAATAAAAATCTGCAAAACTAAAAAAAATAGTAGGTCATCATGCATGCTAGGGATGTTCATGTCTTCATGTTGAGATGATAAATAGTTGCTATGTTTTATATCTTTCTATAGTCCCTCGTATACAACTTAGTACTCTCCCAATTTTTGAGTTTGTTGGCTAAACATGCTTGCCTTGAACTTGAATACTTGTGGGTTGCAAAATGCATGATCTAAGTCTAGGTTGTTGTGAGGCATGATATGGTTAGAATAGGACTACTATAATCTTTGTCCAAAAGTAAAGCTTAACATCCGAAGATTTTGTTTTTCAAAATGATAAACCTGAAAAGTTCCTGATGAAAATTCCTCCCACGGCCATATATTGTACTTCAATGCAAAACCTTCTACATATGTTGCTTGTTTTCACATTGAGCTTTATCAAAATGCTTGCAACCTTTGTGAGATCCATTTCATGTTTTTATGATCAAGATTCACGTACACATCCACCATCACTTGCTAATAGTCCTACACCGGGAGAGAGCAACTCCATTGCATCCACCACCATATGCTCAACTTCTAGACTAGAGGTTGGCAAAATAAATACTCCATAATTATCATGATATGACTCTCTCTCTCTCTCTCTCTCTCTCTCTCTCTCTCAATTGGTTGCATGGAACGCATGGCTATCAAAAAACTAGAATAAACACTTGCTCCCAATCATGAGCATGATGAAAAAAAAGGAGAAAAGAAAAGAATTAGCCATGCCCAATTGCTTGCTCAAGAAAGAGAGAGTCTACAAAAAAAAAGGAGTATCCACTATTCCATCATCATTCCACTACATTTCCACACACTTGCACATCTTGATCAGATTGTATGACTTGTTTCTCTGTGGGTTCAGTATGTGGGTTTACCAATATATGTGTTGCAAGTATGTCTCAATTAGAGGTAGGAACAACTAGAGGCAACTTCAATGCCTTGGTGAGGATTTATACACATTGAGCAATCAAGAGAATCATTGGAGGAACTTAAGTTTTATTTATAAAAATCTTTTTAAAAATTCCGGAGGAAAGTGGAACATAGGGATGGGAGAATGGTGTCCTAGAAAAAAACCACTCTGTCTTTCAACCACCCAAGATGAAGAGAAGCCAAAAGCCCCATAGGGACTATGGTAAAAAGGGTGAGTTACCAAATGCCAACTTATTCAATTAAAGGTAGAGTATTTTGTTGTGCACTTGGTACTATGTAGGGAATATAAAACATTATAGCAACTTCTGATCAACAACCTAAAGTTTTATCTTTGCATCGGGACGAACAAAGGTTCAGCTTGGGGGAGTTTGTAGACGATCGTTAAATACCATTTTCGACCATCAGTATTACTTAAAATAAAGAAGGATTCAATATTCCCACCATGCATGTAAGTTAGAATTAATAAATATCCACTTATGCTTGGAGAAATGCTCACATGCAGGAGAAATAATGAAATGGAGGAGGAAACACACTTATTTAGGGAAGAAACATAACTTCCACCAATCAGATCGCGCCAACGGGGATTTCCACGGATCATCTGACCCACCTACAGCACCAAACCGACATATAGAAGGGGTAAGCCGTGGAGGAATCAGAGGGGGCCACCTATCAGTGTGCTAGAAGGGCCGGTGGGCTACTAGGCCCCACCCCTGGTCGACCGAACAGGCATGCTCGGCCGAACACCAGTGGGCCTAGCTTCTTATGGTGATTTCCCACCGACTCCCCAAAGGCGGTTGTCCCCCCTTAGGGAAAGATTTACCGACCTCAAAACCGCCTTTGGACCCCTATAAATAGAATGGTGTGGCCTCACTCCTCAACACACATCAAGAAGCATCACTCTCTTTGTGTTTCGAGTTTCTCTCTAGTTTTAGTGGAGTTAGGCTTAGAATAGAGTTTTCTTCAATTTTCAAGTCTTCCTTGGAGTTGTGGTATGGCTCTTGTATCTTTCGTCTTTTGTAAGACTTTATTCTATTTAATATATTTAGTCTTCTATATAGTTATGTTTGGGTCATGTGTTTCTTGTTTGATTATATGATCCACTCATGTATGTGGTTATTATGCTTGCATGTTAGTAATGTAGTCATACTATATTACCATGTTAGACATAAGCCCTTACTATAGTCTCTATTTATGTTGTTATAATGATGCATAATTAATTTGTGACTTATATCATTTTCATTTGCTTAGTGTTCACTTAAATGTGATTACTCCTTTTCTGATCCATCGCATAAGGGATTAGGACTATTTTTCTAGAGATGTAAGCGTGGTGCTTAGATCAAAAGAATGCATTATTTTTCGTGTAGCCCACAGATTGCTAGGGTAGGCAGTAGGTGGTGACAGCCCCATCTCTCCATTGAAATCGCCCATGTTCGGCTCTTGGCCAGAATCGTACTGTCGATGCAGGGGAAAATCGGATGACCAGGATGTGATGATCTAATTGTCTTGCATTGTTGATGTATCTGTATTATAGTATATAATATAGACTATATAACTATATAAAAGCAACATAGGAACTTAGCTCTTTCTTTGTCCTTCTCTACTAGACTAGTATTTATTTATCTTGAGTATGCTATCTGTGTGTCCACTGCCCATAATTATCATTATCCTTACCCCTGTGAGGACTTTGTCTTTTAATCCACTATGCAATATTTAGAGCATGGTAATTACTTTGATCAATCAGCTGTCTTCTTTCGGGATAAAATAAATACAATACCCTGAATACTTCTGGGTGAAATGCTACAACGGTATTCTCTGTGCACTTGTGAACTCTCTGCATTCATTAAAGATTACCAATACATATTTCTGGCTTTGTTGCTAAGGCAAGTTAGTGACGACGTTAAGAAATGTCAACAACTAGTTGCTCAGGGTGTAGCTCTATGTGGTTTTCAGATGATCAGGGTGAGATTGTCACTATGAGGGAAGGTTCCACTAGGAGGACCAGCACCCAGACTGTTGGAACATCGAATGGGAACTCTGCACCAACAACGATGAGGAGTAGATCTATTGTGTGCCGATACAGTGTCGTGGGCATGGCACCGAACAAGGCCGGATATGCTAGTGTGTATCACCGTGTGTATCGCCCTGTGTGCCCTCGTCAAAAAATTCAAAAAAAATGGGAAGATAAAGAAAAAATTCATTCAAGTTGAAACCAGACGTTTTTTGAAACTTCAAGATTTTCCGTAGGCCACGTCCTAGCTCTATTTGAACTGAAATTTTTTGTGGTTTCTCCCCCATTGCTAGTGAGTTGGGAAAAAATATCAAAAAAATAAAATAAAATAAAGAAATTTGGGATTCCTACTAGTGCTCCATCTAGCCCCTTGGAATTTCTGAGTTTGGCTGTTTTACACTTAGCCCCCTGCTATCGACTGTGTGCCTTGGTCTCCTTATTTCTTCTTTGCTATCACTACTGTTCTAGGACATAGTTAGACCAGCAACTAGGGACAAGTTACTTGGGCACTTATTCAGCTTTACTATCTGTTTTTGATTTGTGTGCCACTCACATATATATATTTGGCCTTCCTAGCTCTACATACTTCTTCTGGACAGCACATAGGTTATTTTGTAAATCTTGCAATCGTGGAACACTTCTCCCTGGTATCCTTCGCTTTGTTGTTTTCAGAACTTTGTAAGAGCTTTGCAAGAAGCTTCCTTTTGCTGTGTTGAGAGGCACCACTGCTTAGTAGTTTGTAGGGATAACCGTCACTTTTTGTTTCCTGTTTTGGGTGTTTCTGATGTCAGGAAGCGATGGAGAGGGTGCTTCACCCTCAAAATTGGATGAGTGCGTGAGCCAAAGTCAGTTACAGAAGGCTTTGCAGGCGGTTCAGAGTGATTTGGCAGAGACGATCACCAGGGCCGTCACCGACGCCGTTACCAAGCTTCACCTGGGACAAAGCATTGAGCGGTTGGATAAGAGAGTCTCTAAGCTAACCGATCAGGTTGTCGAATTGGAGACCGCTCACAAGACCAACAACAACAACAACAACAACAACAACAACAACAACACCAACAACGACGTTGAAGACGATCATGATGAAGCAACGGTGTATAAGGCTGATGGCACCATCGATAGGTCAGCTACAAGGACCGCAAGGTTACGACGTCGTTTGCAACATAACCCTCAAGGTATGGGTGGTTTCCACAACCACAACCGTCGCACACAAGGTAACCATGCTCCAGATGATCCGTATGCTAAAATTAAGTTTTCAATTTCTTCGTTTTCGGGTCAGTACGATGGTGATGCTTACCTTGATTGGGAAATGACGGTAGAACAAAAATTTAATGCCCACCTTGTTCCTGAACAACATAGAGTTAGACAAGCCACTAGTGAGTTTAAGGACTTTGCTATTGTTTGGTGGAGTAGTCTAGCTGCTGAAACCGATTTGCCTACTACTTGGGAAGAACTTAAGGTAGAAATGCGTGATCGTTTTGTTCCTCCTTATTTTTATAGAGAAATTCGTAATAAACTGTAGCGTTTAGATCAAGAAGATAAAACTGTTCAGGAGTATTTTAGTGAGCTTCAGAAGGGTTTGGTTCGTTGTTCTATGGTTGAAAAAGTAGAGGATCAGATTTGTCGCTTTTATTCTGGTTTGAGAAAAGAAATTCAGAACATCCTTGATTATAAAGAATTTTATACCCTCAACTAGTGTTTCCAGTATGCTATGCTTGCAGAGAAAGAATCACAGGGACTTTTCCAGGCTTTTGAGGAGTACAACAAGTCCAGGAATTTCTACCCACCACGGCCGACGGGGACTTCGGGGCTGCCCAAGCCATCTTTCCGGCCGCCCCCACCAGCTAGTGTTGTTTCTGCAGCACCAAGATCAGCCCCTGCCCCTTCTACGCGCTCAGGTAAAAATTCTGTGCAGGTACCGGCTAGTAGTGCCTCCTCTGTTCCTTCGACGGGACGCATTACAGGGATTCAGTGCCACCGTTGCCATGGTCTTGGCCATGTGCAGAAAGATTGCCCAAGTAGGCGGGCATATGTGACGACAGATGATGGCGGTTACATGAGCTCCTCCGATATGGAGGATGAGGAGGAGGATGTCGCTGCCACCAGCGGTGACCTCGTCCTTAGAGGCGTCGATACCACGGGCTACATGAATATTATTGTGCAGCGTGTGCTTAGCACACAAATCCAGCAGCCCGAGATGATGCAGCGACATAACTTGTTCCAGATTTTCTTCGTCATCAAGAACCGTCGAGCACGTGTCATCATTGATGGAGGAAGCTGCAACAATTTGGTGAGTTCTGATGTGGTTAAGAAGCTTGATTTGACCACACGCCCACATCCACATCCATACTACATTCAGTGGTTAAATGACTCTGGAAAAGCTAAGGTAATACAAACTTGCAGAGTTCCTTTTTCCATTGGTTCCTATGTGGATTCGGTTGATTGTGATATTGTACCCATGCAAGCTTATTCACTTTTATTGGGTAGACCTTGGGAATTTGATAATGATGTTGTACACCATGGTAAAAGTAATAAGTACACTTTTATGCATAAAGGAACTAAAATTACTTTGTTACCAATGACCCCTACTGAAATTGTACAACCTGATTTAGAACGAGCTGCTAGTTTGAAAAATAAAAGCCCTGAAATTCATCAACCTGTTAATTCTGCTTCTACACCAAGTAATGTTAATGATTCTTCAAGTTCTAAGGGTGCTGCAATTAAATTACAAGGTCGTTCCTGTCTTGCCATAAAATCTGAGCTTGCTGAAATTTCTACTGATGATATTTGCTATGCTTTGATATGCAAACAAGCCTTGTTTTCGCTTGGTGATATTGCTTCTAGTGCTTTGCCTCCTGCTGTCTCTAACCTTTTGCAGGAGTATGAGGATGTTTTCCCAGCTGAGATACCCCCGGGATTGCCACCTTTGAGAGGGATTGAGCATCAAATTGATTTGATTCCTGGTGCTACTTTACCAAACCGTGCTGCTTATAGGACCAACCCTGAGGAGACTAAGGAGATACAACGACAAGTCCAAGACCTTTTGGATCGTGGGTATGTTCGTCAATCACTTAGTCCTTGTGCTGTTCCTGTACTTTTGGTTCCTAAGAAAGATGGTTCTTGGCGTATGTGTGTAGATTGTAGAGCCATTAATAACATTACTATTAGGTATCGTCATCCTATTCCTAGGCTAGACGACATGCTTGATGAGTTATGTGGTGCTATAATTTTCACTAAAATTGATTTGCGTAGTGGCTACCATCAAATTAGAATGAAACTTGGAGATGAATAGAAAACAGCTTTCAAAACCAAATTCTGGTTGTATGAGTGGTTAGTAATGCCTTTTGGGTTGACTAATGCACCCAGTACTTTCATGCGTTTGATGAATGAGGTTTTAAGACCTTTTATTGGCAAATTTGTGGTTGTTTACTTTGATGATATCTTGATTTATAGCAAATCCATGGATGATCATATGATTCATTTGCGTGCTGTTTTTGATGCTTTGTGAGTTGCACGTTTATTTGGTAACCTTGAGAAGTGCACCTTTTGCACGGATCGAGTCTCTTTTCTTGGCTATGTTGTGACTCCATAGGGAATTGAGGTGGATGAGGCGAAGATTAAAGCCATAAAGAGCTGGCATGTACCAAAAACTATCACACAGGTGAGGAGTTTTCTTTGCCTTGCAGGTTTCTACCGCTGCTTTGTCAAAGATTTCAGCACCATTGCTGCACCATTGCATGAGTTGACCAAGAAGGGCGTTGACTTCCATTTTGGTAGGGTATATCATGAGTCTTTTGATGCTTTGAAGGACAAACTTACACATGCACCATTGCTGTAATTACCCAATTTTGATAAGACTTTTGAGCTTGAATGTGATGCTAGTGGTATAGGCATTGGTGGTGTTTTGATGCAAGATGGTAAACCTGTTGCATACTTTAGTGAGAAAATTACTAGGCCTGTTTTGAATTATTCCACGTATGATAAGGAACTATATGCACTTGTACGTTCTTTAGAGACGTGGCATCATTATTTGTTGCCCAAAGAATTTGTTATTCATTCTGATCATGAATCACTTAAGTACATTCGTTCTCAATGCAATTTGAACCGTAGACATGCTAAATGGGTTGAGTTTATTGAGTCTTTTTCTTATATTATTAAACATAAGAAAGGGAAGGATAATGTGATTGCTGATGCTTTATCTAGGCGATATACTTTATTGTCTCAACTTGATTGTAGAATTTTTGGACTTGAGGCAATTAAAGAACAATATGTTGCTGATATACTTTATTGTCTCAACTTGATTGTAGAATTTTTGGACTTGAGGCAATTAAAGAACAATATGTTGCTGATGTTGATTTTAAAGATGTATTGCTGCACTGTAAAGAAGGTCGTGCTTGGCACAAATTTGTGTTGAATGATGGTTTCTTGTTTAGAGCTAACCGCCTATGCATTCCAGTTGGTTCCGTTCGTCTTTTGTTGTTGTAGGAGGCGCATGGAGGTGGATTGATGGGTCATTTTGGTGCTAAGAAGACAGAGGATATTTTGGCCACACACTTCTTTTGACCAAGGATGAGGAAAGATGTTGAGCGTTTTGTTGTTCGCTGCACTACATGTCAAAAAGCTAAGTCTCGATTAAATCCATATGGTTTATACATGCCACTTCCTGTTCCTTCTATTCCTTGGGCGGATATTTCTATGGACTTTATTTTAGGACTGCCTAGGACTAAGAGGGGGAGCGATAGCATTTTTTTTGTTGTGGATCATTTTTCCAAGATGGCACACTTTATACCATGTCATAAAACTGATGATGCTAGTTCTATTGCTGATCTTTTTTCAAAGAAATTGTACGTTTGCATGGTATGCCTTCTACTATTGTTTTAGATCGTGATGCAAAATTCTTGAGTCATTTTTGGCGCACGCTTTGGAATAAGTTGGGTACAAAGTTGCTATTTTCTACAACTTGTCATCCACAAACTGATGGACAAACTGAGGTTGTGAACCGCACTTTGGGTACTATGTTGCGAGCTATTTTGAAGAAAAATTTGAAGCAATGGAAAGAATGCTTGCCTCAGGTTGAGTTTGCTTATAATCGGGCAACACATTCTACTACCAAGGTAAGTCCATTCAAGGTAGTGTATGGTTTTGATCCCCGTACTCCACTTGAAATACTTCCTCTACCTATTAATGAGAGAGTTCATGTTGATGCTAAGGAGCGTGCTGAATTTATTTTGCAAATACATGAGACCACTAGACTTAGCATTGAAAAGATGAATAAAAAGTATAAAATTGCTGGTAGTAAGGGTAGAAAGGAAGTAAAGCTTGATATAGGAGATTTAGTGTGGTTACACTTAAGGAAGGATAGATTTCCAGAATTGAGAAAGTCTAAACTAATGCCTAGAGCTGATGGTCCATTCAAAATTATGGAGAAGATTAATGATAATGCATACAAACTTGAGTTGCCTCCGAGTTCGGGGTTAGTCCTACTTTTAACATTTCAGATTTGAAACCATACTTGGGAGAAGAGGATGAGCTCGAGTCGAGGACGACTCCACTTCAAGAGGGGGAGGATGATAAGGACATCACTCCTATGGATACACACAACACTCCTCCAATTCTGGACTTGCAAGGTCCAATGACTAGAGCTCGTGCACGACGACTAAATTTAGAGGTGAGTTCGTTCCTACGTTCTTCACTATATGTTACTTTTGAGAATGGTTCGCTACCTAATGATTATTTTATGATTAGAAACCATGGAGAGAACCAGGAGATGATGGGAGAAGCAGTTGGGAACGTGGAGGACCAGCAAGGGCTTGGAAGCCAAAGTGAAGGCCCAATCAAAACTGACTTTGAGTCTGTTTCGAGGCCCACGACCAGTCTGCACTAAAACAGTCATCTAGGACGCATACGGACTCGGATTTGGACGTTCTACATATGCACGAAAAGATAAGGAGAAGACCTTTCCAATGCCGCCGGCCTCATGTCAAAATTCATCCGGAGTCATCAGGAATCATCAAAACAAGAGAGAGTCCAGAATCTGTGTCGGTGCTGCGTCGCCTATTTTTGGCCTTTGGGCTTTGTATCTAGTTGAGCCCAATTAGGGGCGCGTCCAGAGGGTCTTGCATGACCCTAGGGTCTTTATATACAGCCGACACCGCACCATTAGGGTTCGGGTTTTGCTTAGATCAATTCTGTTCATAAACAGTGTCGTCGTTCATCGGTTTGTGAGACCCCAACTTCGAGAGTTTAATCGTACATCTGCAATTGTGTTGCATTCTTCATTGTTCTTGCTTGGGTTCTTGATTCGCAGGCAGGCATTAGCCTTCTCGGCGAGGTCAATCGTCTTTGGACGGTTGATAACCAGAGGAGACGTCGTGCTGCGATTGCGGGGTTTAGAACGTGCTGTTCTGAAGCCGGATCGATTTGTGTGTCGCCTCCGACCAAATCAACTTACCAAGAACCTTTCGGAAGATCGAGAACCCTTGTTCACATCATTTTACATAAATCTGAATTTAAGTTACAAACCAGAGTTTTTAAAAGTGTGGAAGCGAATAGTTCAACAGGAATAAAATGGTCCGACGGAATAAGTAAGATACAGTCGCCCTCTCACGGCGATTCACATAGAACATCCGGCCTTGTAGGTGTTTGCCTGAACACCGTACCGGCAATCAACACCTTAATCCTCCTCGTTGTGGGTGCACCGCTTCCATTCAATGTTCCAGCAGTTTGGACGTTGACCCTCCCAGTGGAACCTTCCACCGCAGTGGCAATCTCCATCCTCATTATCTGAAAATCACATAGAGCTACGCCCTGAGCAATTAATACTCAGCAAGACTGACCTGACAAAATGGTCATCTACAGTCGACTCCTAGACATGCACAGGCTAAGGGTAGGGTTTATGTTGCCAAAAAGCCAGCCTAAGAGTGGGTCCATATTTTTCAAGTTTTAGCATCAAGTTAAGTTGCCATGCAAAATAATAATTTTAGTTTGCACTAAAACAACAACAATCATGGTTACAATATAATTAGCACAATTCCATATAGCAGTATTGAACCCATTCATCATATTAATGGCTTTCATCAACATTCCTGAGCAGCGATCAAGTGGTACTCGTTACTGTGAGGGGCAGCAACTCGAATCGATTTATATCCTGCAGGAGAAACCTGCTTGCACAATCCATACGCGCTTCATGGAAGCCGCATGGAGCAACCTTTCACATACGGTACCACAAGGTCTTCCGGGCCTGGCTCCCCCGAGAAGGGTCCCCCAACGCGATGCGTCCCGTACCACCATCCATGGGTGGATTGCTCCCTCATCTCAGCCCTAGTTCCACCAAACAAGGGAGTAGGGTATCTTCCGACCAAGCAATAGTCATAGCTACATAAGTTTACGAGGCTCGTAACTCCAGCATGAAAACAGTACGTTCAAACTTGACCTCATAGGACCGGACACGACGTATAGCCTTAGGTGACTCAGACGGGGCTACCTCCTTGAAGACAAGTTGTCCTTCCCTTTCCATCTAATTGCTCGTCTGGTCTTCACTTGTTATCCCATTCCATCTTTCTTTCATCTGACATCATTCCCAAATAATAACATTTCCTGATCTACGAGTGATCTCCATACCACTTAACGAATGATCGTCCTAGATTAAGTAGAGCGACTACCGTCCTAAGGCTACTATTAGTTAAATGGGACCTACTGCAATACTAGTTTTCAAGCAACTCCTATAAACTTAATGCACAGGCAAGCCTACACCCCTAACTAGTGATAAAATAAAAATGTAAAGCTAGTGGGATGCACCGGGGCTTGCCTTGAGCCTGCTCCTGGTCAGTCGAAACACCATCGGGTCCTTTTGGCTCCTGCTCCTGCCCTGCCTCTATGTGATTCACTTCGTGATCTATATGATGCAAATGATGATGATTCTGGGAGGAGGTTCATGGCACTTCCTCAACAAATATGTTAATGTAGAAATATGATATGTAAAGAAGGGTTGTATGTGTACTTATGATCGAGTAATATCTAGAGTGGGTTGAGCATGTTATCGTACAAGAGTAAGCATAAATGAGATAAACCCGAAATTGCACTACCGAGTAGTTAGGAATATTAAATCCTATAAGACAATTAAATGATTTAGCATGATTTAGTAGTTATTTACTCGTGTGGTATCTACTGTAAGTAGAACATACCATGAGTGATTCTTATGTTAAGTTTTCATTATATACATTACATGCTTGATTTTTAATAATTAAACAATGGACAAGGGAAATTAATTATTTTGACATGGTTTTGTTCGTCAATAGTGCATGAGTGATTTACAGTAAATGGTTAATGCCAGGAGTGAATTATGTGCCAAATCTCACTTACATGAAATGAGCCATTAATTTTTGACCTTTTAGGCATTTATTTGGACCCCTAAATCAAGGGATAAAATTCTGAAAAATTCCTTAAAATTCTACTCCACCATGAACATCAACATATATTTTCGGTAGGTATGAGTCATGTTGAAAAATCTGGACTTGTAGTTCAAGTGACATTCAAATATGCTTAATTTGAATTCAAATTTTGTAAGTTTCAGTTCAAAGTTTTGGGTTTTACGCTTTTGTGAATCCTAAGGTGTTGTTCTTGGAATGTTTATGACTCTAGGATGTCATAAAGAGGTCAAGCAAGCACGATGGTTTGATTGAATACGGAGCACACCAACTACGAAATTGCTCAGAGGAACATGGTACTTCCAACCGAGCATGGCATTATTGCGCAACACTGGATCAGAATTGTGGGCGCGGGAGCAGACTGGTTGGTTGCTTAGCTCGTGGCCGCAAGCTCAACCTACCAATGTCTCCGCGAGTTTAGTTAAAGTTTTTACAGAATTCTTGTAACAACGGTTTCTCACAGAAACAAAGAAGTGAACAAGCCATGATCACAGCATGTCTGCTTGTTACAACTTACAACTATTCAAGTATTGCTGACTACTGGCCATTCAGCTTCACAGAGCTGCTTGTTTAGAGCTGTGCTACTCAATTTAGCTTGTCTCATACACAAATGCCATAACACACAACATAAACTATACGAAAGTTTTCATGATTGTAGTGCAGTGGGGAGAACGACCTTCATGCCTCCTCATCTCGGAATTTTCTCATCAAAGTAGCCTTGCTGATAACCACTTGCACATAAACCTTGTCGTATAACACGTCAAAATGACGAAAGTAGGCAATCCTCCCTGTTCTGTTGAATAATATGGCGCAGAACACTGTCCAAAGACCCACCATGGCACCATGAATCCTGTGCTCAGGTTGAGGTATAAAGATGATATATCATGTGTTTCACCTTTATGCCCTTGATTGATATTTTGATTCGTTTCACTTGTCGAGCAATTGTTCAGAAGAGGGACACCATAAACTAGTATAATTTTTTTACGATTATACTGCAGCAGGGACAACGCCCTTCATTATGAAGGCTTCATGGCTCCTCGTGTCGGAATTTTCTCATAAAAATAGCCTTGCTGACAGCCACTTGCACATTGATCTTATCGTATAACATGTCGAAAAGCCGAAAGCAGGCAATCCTCAATGTATTGTTGAACAACATGGCGCAGAATACTGTCCAAACACCCACCATGAATCCTGTGCTCAGTCTGAGGTATAAAGATAATATATCATGTGTTTCACCTTCATGCTCTAGATTGACATTTTGATTTGTTTCATTTGTCGAGCAATTATTCATAAGAGGAGGCCCGCAAAGTCTCGGATTGCCGATGTACATGTACAGATCATTGAGAGTTTGCAGCTGTTGTCCGGAGGGGATTCCTTTCTCTGTGATATTCACATGGATGCCAATTATTTCATCATTAAGTTAATGCCCAGTATAAATGACATTTTCTCACCATGCTTAAGTCATTATTTGAGAATATGACATTTGAATTATATTTTCGAATTCATTCAAATTATTTTGCTGGGAATATTAAGTTTTTGATCTATTAAATTCTAATAATTTTTAGTGCTATTTTATTTTGACATTATGACTGTGCACTAAACAACTAAGTTTTAAGTGTTGAATCTTTAAGTTCCAGATTTAAGCTTATTTATTTTTCCATCACCATTAGTTATGCGTTAAGATTAATGAGAGATGCATTATTCGCATTATTGTTGCAATAAGTACTTGCACTATAAGATTATCATATTGACTAAATACTATTATTTAGTCTTATCAGCTTACATGAAGACCATCAAGCCTTTTAATGGCATTGATTTTCCTTTATGGAAAACTAAGGTGCAAGACATTCTCAAGTTTTTGGAGCTTGATTATGTGCTTCGTGAGGTCAAGCCATTTTCTCCCACTTCTGGCATTGAGGACTTTGAGGAGAAGATGTTTGAATACCTTTTCAAGCTAGATAAATGGGAGGAGGATAATGAGTTTGCCAAATGAATAATCAAGCGCTCAATCTCAGATGGCATAAGAGGAGCATTTCATAATGATGATGACAAGACCACTATGGAATTGTTTTTCATAATAGAGGAAAGTTACATAAGTGTTTTTATAAAATTTCTCATGAAAAGATTAACTACCTCACGTTATGATGAGTTAAGTTGATTAGCAAAGCATATTAGCAGCATGTGGGACATAGCTTATGAGCTTAGGATCCTTGGAATGGATCTTCCCGACTCATGTGTGGAGCATTACATTAACGAATCATTGAGAGATCCATGAGATCAGGGGAGTTGTTCTTAGTTTTAGTAGATGAAAATAAGTTGAAGTTCATATTGTTAGCAACTTTATTTAGAATTGTTTAGTGAATTCAACATTCAGTTTAATGTCATTCAATGTACCTTAGTGAAACTTTTATTTCAATATAACAGTGTTTTATGAGTACATTATCTCTTAGTTTTGAAGTTATCTCTTATATCATCAAATTTAAGTTATTATTATTCTCTTGCTTTCCCACAAGCAAATTTCATAATTTTATTATAATTATTTTAAGTATATAAGAATAAGATATTATACGTTAAGTGATGAGACCTTGTTGAATATGTGGCACACTCACGTTTAGACCACCAATTCGAAGGGGAGAATGGAATGTCTCATCAATAGTATGCTCCGATTAAAGATGATAGATTAAGAATTGCTCTTGTCAGTTAAGAATTAATCTCATCAATTCAGAATAAAGTAATAATTCTCTCTATGATAATTCATTGTCCATAAGTTTATGGACAAAATTAAGTATAAGTCTTTTAAGCATAATATTAAGGATAACCTTTTCTCAGCAATACTATGAGCAATGTTGTCTCAGTATGCCGTTGTGCTGCTGATGATGCATTGGTCTGGTACTTGCTGATTTTCTAATCCTACCACTGTTAAATAAGAGTAAGTTCAAAAGCAATTTTATACATGATTATCCACTAAGTACACTTAGATGCGTCTATTTGAATGGAACCAACGAGAAGTTCATTTAGAATACACTTGTAATTAATTATGACCACCGTTGTTTTAATTATGAGTTTAAGTTAAGTTTCGCTTATTTTCTCCACCAATGATGCAAGTTAAAGCTTATTGCGTGATTTTAATCAAACCACCATAGGATTAAAATTTATGCTCTTATGTGCATCTTATTGTACTATTGTCAATTGTCTCAAATAAGTCATTATGATTTTATTTTTTACTCTGGCCGCCGCTGGTTACAGGATAATTTTCACAGATTCTGTTGTGCTATCCATTTCTGGCCACCGCTATTGTGGGTTAGTACAATGGAATCAGAAATGATTGAAGTATGGTTATGTTCATGATACTGGCCACCGTTGTTTAGTAAATATTAATCATATTAGTAAAAAAAGTTGATCGGTGGCTAAATGTCGTGCCAAGATAAGAGAGCTACCATTGTAAATTATTTCAGATAAGTTTATACGCCGACACTTTTAATATTCTGTCTGTTCAGAATTCAGTGAAAGCTCGTAAAGAAGGAAAGAAATAGGGAGAATAGAATCTTAATGAGATATAGAATAAGTTTCTCTATATTGATGATTTAAGATATATACATATATGATTTTCTCATATATATTACATGCCATAAGTATTCTTCCATTATTTTCCTAACTCTATTGAGGATCTACACTAAGTTGTATAACTACAACAGAGACATTTAATAATTAATGGTAAGTTAAGCATTATAGGCACAAAATTAATGACTCTCAGTTATTTCTAAGATTATAATCAAAGGAGTCTATGAATTTTGAACATAAGTAGAGTTCATCTCAAGGCAATTTTTTGATAGAATCAAAACAGTAGGCTGTAATAGGTCTACAAGTTTTGAAGAGTGATTCCAAAGGAAAATAAGATGTTAAATTCATAACTCAATATAAGTTTGTATGTTTTATGGGCAACCATGATTTACTTTGTAAAGTTAAGGTGTATTAATTATTATTCTGATACTCTAAGGTGAATATTTTCTCCGTAAGCTGATAGAAATAAGTATGCGTTTTATGAAAGGGAAAAGTCTTCATCATATCACAAATTACATCTCGTGATGCTTTCCTAGGTTCTGGGGGAGTAGTACACTAAGATGAGACCAAAGTGAGTATTGGGATTGTCATCAGAGTACTAAAGATAAGCGAGGTTCTGAAGTAACAATATGTGAATGCATACACAACTATGCCTACTTTATTTGTCTTATATGATAAATAATATTATAAGTATAAAGTTGAGAATAAGATAAATAGGAAGACGTTCCTAAAGCTTCAATGGAAGAAATATGCTAAGATCTATAAGTAATTGACTTAGCATGATAAGCCGAAATGCTTGACAAATTTTATTAGTTTTAATCCAGGGAAGATCCATTGGAGAAAGTGTTTCAAACATCAATACACCTAATAACATGCTTACTTAATTAAGAATTATTCAGACAAGATTTTGTGAGAGTGTGTGGATATAAATATGCATAATTAAGTTTTATATCCTTCACTCTTGCAAATGTGAGCGATTCTACAGAAAGCTCTAAACCAAGATTAGCATTATTAATGCTGATTTTATATGGCATATTTTATTTTAGACAGACATATAAAATATATTCCGGTATTATTATTATTATTAAGTTTACATTGAGTAAATTCAATGTTACTGTATTTGATTACAGTATCCCTTTTAAGTAGTGACATCGAGTTGATGGTGTCAAGCCCATTAACAACTATATTATTATATTATGAAAGAAGGGTCCCAGGATTAAGTCATGTTAATGTTTTAAGAAAATAGCTAGCTATATGACTGATTCAGGGTCTTATCTTTTATCTATTTTCGTGAAATTAGTATGCATTTGATGATTAATCTAAAATATGATTCTGGATGAGGCCGAATAAATAAACTCCTAAAATAAGTTATTAAATGTTCTATCAAAGTACTGTAGTGGCTTTGGTTAATGAAGTCCCGGTATGTCTGACGCATTGGCTAGGTTTTGCTATAGTATTGAGTGTGAACATAAGGCGAACAAAAGTTTAAATTTAAGATTAAGATTGTTCGATTAAGTGAGAGACTGTTGATCTATGTGTATCCACCTGCATATGATCAATAAAGTAAACATTATAAAGAATAAACCATTGACCTTCGGTCAAGGGGGAGAATGTTGGAATTGATCTTAAATTCTCAAAATGACAGCGGAAGCTTAAAATATAGCAAAATAAAAATATTGCTACAAAATTGTTATTATTATTATTATTATTATTATTATTATTATTATTTTGAGAATTTATCTTAAAATGATTTTCCAATTAATAATTAAAAAATTGTGCCAAAATAAACTGAGAAAATTATGAGAAAATTTACTGCAACATAGAACTTAAATTCTACTTATGAAAATTTCAGCAAAACTTATCTCAGAAAAATAATGCTTAGTTTAATTCCTTAACTACTTAACTTAAACAGAAATTAAAATGGTACTAAAAAACTTAAATAAAATAAAAACTGAAATCGGCCCAGTACTTAAAATGGCCTACTAGAGCCCTAAACGCTCATTAGGTCCTTAATGCGCTTTCGGCCCGGCGCGGCCCACCAACACGCGCTCGCACGTGGCCCAACGAGGCCCACCAGCGAAAATGGCTCAGCTCAGGGAAGCGGCTCATGCATGCGCGTGGCTTAGCCGATGGCTTACACGGCCCTGCGCAAAAAAAGGAAGCCCGGGTGGCAAATGGGCGGGCCGACATTCTGGCCTCTGACGCGCGCGCGGTGGCGCCCCTCCGCGTCGATCTCAACCGTCGAGTGCGAGAGGGCGAAGCGGACGGCTGCAATGAGCGCGGCTCGGAATAAAAGCCCGGCCAAAAACCCTAGCCGAACACTGTACTCCCCTCACTCTTCTTCGCCGCTCTCTCACTCTCTCAGCCGCGCCGCTGCTCTCTTTTCTCACTCCCCTCCCTCTGCTCTGGCAACCGGCGGCCAGCTCGCGCTCTCTCTACCCTCACTGCGTCAGAGCACGACGGCGGTTAGGCAAGCTCTCGCGTAGCCTTGCGCCGCCGGCACCATGGCGGTGCCCCTCGCCAGCGCGCGCGTGCAAGCAAGGTCGCGCGTGGCTCCATTGAGGGGTGCCTCCGTGGTGTCTCTCATGTCGGCCGAGCGCGCGCGCAGGCGAGCTTCAGCGAGCGGCGACGGCATTCTAGCAACGTCGACGAGAGGGCGACGGCGGGTGCGCGCATGCGGCAGGCTGATGCCGCGTGGCCTGATCCGGTCCCGGCAGGTGCGCGCGCGGAGCTCATGCGTGCAGCACCCCGTCGGCGGCCGGTGGGAGGAGGACGGCGGCCACTCATAGCTGTGCTCATGCCGTGGCGGAACGACGACCGGAGGTGAGTTTTTCGGGTTAGATCTCAATCTCAATTAGGGTTAGGGTTAGCGTCAATTAGGATTAAGGTTAGCTAATGATGGGGAAAATTGGGGCTTTTACTGAAATTTGACTTATTTTGCCCAATCATCTCCTAATCATCATACTTAGATCAAAAGTAGCGCGGGTTTCAACATAATAATGGCCTAATCATCATGCTTAAACCCTAACCGTACTTAGTTAACCCTAATTATGTACTGATCTTTAGCTAATCATCATTACTCCTTAGAAAATTAGATCTGAACTAATCTTACGGATTGCTAAACCAGTACTTATGATACTTTACAGATCAATTTGCATGTTAAACACTTAGGTACAGAATTAGAACAAATCTAATATTAGACTAAAACATACAAAAGATCCTAAACAACGACCTAAACCAGAGGAAGATCAAGTCTAATAGTGAACTGCTAACTTAATTTCAATACTAAGAGATCCAATTGACTAGTGTAGGCAACTGATACCAATTAATAGATCAATTTGATCACAAACTTAGCAGGATCATCTAGTCAAACATAGATCAAGCCTAGTACTTGAACTAATGCGGAATTTTGTGAAACTTAACACTTACCAGGCACGCTAAAATCCATTGTTGATGCCTGATGAAGTGTAGATAAAACAGACTTTTCTGCCACCGTAGAAGAAGTAGAAATGCCTGTATGTCGATGTAGAGGAGGGACACCGAGCTTCCACGTCTTCCAGCACCTTAGGGATCGGTAGAGTTAGGGTTAGGTTAAAACCCTTAGGCTCAACTCGTGATTAACTCACGATTAGGGAAACCTAGAGGTCTCCCTTTAGTTATATAGTATTGTAGACGTGGGGCTGGACCCCTAAGTGGACTGATTTTGCCTCCCAATCAAAGACAGCTAATAGGGATTAGAGTAGGATTAGTATTGGGACTGATAGCCCAATTAGACCAGACCAAGGTCAATTCCAACAATTGTATGACAAGTTTAGGCAGCTCAGAAAGGTGAGATCTGATAAGCTTGAGGGAATCTCGCCAGTGAAATTATTGTAAGATAGATCAAGGGACTCTAGCTCCCTTAAATCACCAATATCCCCTGGAACTGATCCAGTTAGCCGATTATTGGAAAGATTTAGACACAAAAGATCCTTGAGCGAATATAGCTCCTTCGGAATGTGTCCTGTAAAAGTATTACTTGACAAGTTGATGACGACAATATGCTTTGTGATTTCACTGGTATAGTCAGGCTCTCGATCTTTTATGAATGTTGATATACTGTCACTACTGTAATTATTTTCGCCTGTGTCATACAAATGTGTTGTGGCTCTGAACCCTGCTAGGGAGGAAGGAACACTTCCTGATAAGTTGTTTTGTGCCACATCGAGATAATGTAGCAAACCAAGTTTTGCTAACTGTTTAGGAAGGTGGCCGTGAAACATATTGGATCTTATAATCAATACCTCCAGCTTGGGCATTATCTCAGCTATCCTTATGGGCAAGCTTCCCGAGAAGTTGTTGCATGAAAGGTCAAGAAAGCGTAATAGTGGAGCATTTTGAAGTGAAGGGAATTCACCTGATAGACTGTTATTTTTCAAGTCTAACGTGCCTAAATAGTGATTGTCATCCGGACATTGTGGATAATTGCCCGTTAATTGATTGTTTGAAAGGTTTATCTCCCAGAAACCATCACATATGTATGATGGTATGGTGCCTGTGAAATGATTGTTGTGAAGAAGCAAGATTATAAGACCCGGGGCTATGAGATTTGATGGTAATGGTTCCGACAAAAAAGTTCTAGAGAGATCCATTTCTTCTATGGATAGCAGATTCAACTTGGTTGGTAAATCCCCACTCAGTTGATTCCTTGACAAGTTCACGCTGAAGATGTTGGAAAAGTTAACCCAAAACCAGTGTGGTAAAACATCATTTATGAGTGCGTTTGAAATATCGAGAATGCCTAAACCAGTTTGCCATCTCAGCCATTCAGGGAACCGAGGCCCCATTTCACAAGACCCAAAATATCCTTCCTTTAACCTAAATGGAGGGATCCAATCATAATCAAAATTTAACTTCAGGGAATTATGTGAAATGTTCACGTATTCAAGGTTCACTAGACTTGAAAAATGTTCTTTTGAAAGCACACCGCTGAAATTATTTAAGCTGAGGCCCAAGTAAGTCAAATTGCTAAGTTCTCCAAGTCCATCAGGTATAGGGCCAACCAGCATGTTCTGAGATAGGTGAAGGTGATATAGACTTTTCATGTTTTCCATCCCAAAAGGTATACCACCAACCAGCATATTTTGAGAGATATCAAGATAACTGAGAGATGTCATGTTTTCTATCCCCAAAGGTACAACACCACTTAGCCTGTTTTGAGATATGTCAAGATAAATAAGATTGATCAGATTTCCCATCCAAACCGGTAGCTGCCCAATCAAACTTGCACCATGCAAATCTAGAACACGCAACTTGCTCCACGAACACTCTGGTAATCTTCTCATAATATCGTCATCAATATTATTCAAGCTCAAATCAAATACCCTCAAATTACATAAATTTTCGAAGTTTGCTAGTGTGACACTGACACCATATAAGTAGTTGTTATTCAAATACATGACCTTGAGTGCAGACATGTTCACCAATGCATCAGGGATAGACCCAAACCATCCACAATAACTGAGATAAAGTTCCTTGATGTTACTGAGATCCCAAAACCAGTTGTGTTGAAGAGAAGAATGGAATGGATTCCCGTACAAATCAATGACCTCAAGATGTGTGAGATTTATTATCTCAAAAAAAAAGATGTGTGAGATTTAAATGGGACAGTTTAGCTACTGTGCTATTAAGACCACATTTAGAGAAGGAAAGTGTCCTCAAATTAGGCAGCATAGTGAACCGAATCCTTAACAGAGCTGAGGTCGACCCATGTCATATCGAGATTCTTCAATGACGAAAGATGTGGTATCCATGAAAGATCTAACACATGCAGAGGATGATAACCATCACCACTAAGATTAAGGTATTGTGAGAAAGATTGCCCAGCTGTGACGGTACACTGCCCATAAAATTTGCATTTGAGAGGTCGAGATACTTTAGAATTTTTAATCTACCCAAAAACATAGGTATTCTTGTGCCATTGAAGTCAACGAAGCTAAGATCCAAGTACCTTAGATGATGTAAGGTCCCAATGGAGGGGCTCATCTCACTTTTCAACATGATCATGTCGTAGCCGCCGAGGTCAAGCTTGACAACGTGGCCAGTTCTGTTGCTGCACAGGACTGCCTCCCACTGACAGTAGTCTTTGCCTCGCCATGATGAGAGAAACCCAACAGGGTCCCACAAGCTTTCTCTGAAGGAGAGGAGCGCCTCCCTCTCACTTGCAACATACCTCATGCCTTCAGTCGTCCTAGCAACTAGCATGGGTCGAGCCGTAGAGGACGAGAGCAGTGTCAGGGTCACGAAAAGGGCGAAGATGATTGAAGCAATTCCTCGACCCAAGAGAGCAGTCATTTTAGTAGCCTTGTTCCTTTTTTTCTCTTTTTTTTGTGATATTTACGAGATGTTAACTGTACTGTCCTAGGTACTAGAATGCATGCATATGAGCATGTACGGAAGAGCAAACAGCCTTAGTTGGTCACGTAATTAAGATTGATCTCTATTTATGCTTAACGTAATACAACTTTGATCAGTATGCACCGCCCCGTAGGAAACCAACCTGTGAGACCCACTGTAAAATAAGGTGCGCGTCTTCATCTATGCTTCTGTAGAATGAAATTAAAGTCCAATCAACTAATCAACCAGAATTAGGCTGCCCCGCACAAGAGGTCAAGCTTGGTTAGTAAAGTTCGTTGTGCATGACATCGTCTATAAGCCTTTTCCAATGGAGTAGCGACAAATTTGAAACTGCCAGCAGAGAGAGGTCACATCGTAACGTTCACGATGCCTGAGGTTATCAAATATCATTATTCATCTGTACTAATATTTTTATTAAAAAGGACTGACTAATTTTAGGTGAAAGGAAAGACGCATATGAGGAGACTGTCTGCGATGCCAATCAGTGTCGTGATCAAGGTAAAAAAATAACGGATAGTGGGCTAGTTGCGGATTGGTGTTTGTTTAACGAAATGCGGATAGCGGACACTATTGCGTGCGCAAAGTTCTAATGATGGAATTCAAATAATCCTGATGTATATATCTCTATACTTAATCTGATATTACATTATAAATACCAACTACTAGAAAATAAATCAATGTCAATTTAAGATGAATATACAAATTTAAAGTAACTTTTATAATATTTTAACAAACTTTATTTAAATTGTAATATATATTGCCTCATAAGATTTGAACTGCTATTACGGTGTGATATAGCGTAATTGCGGTCTGATATTGCAGCCATTGAGCGCAATTGCGGTCGCTAAGTTATGAGTTGTTATCTTCGATACGCTATACTCATATGGTAATGTTAAAGGTCCGCTATTGCGGCCGCTACAACCGCTATTTGTTTTCTTGCTTGGTGTGCTGAAGCACCATTTCCATCGCTACCCAAAGTTGACAATTGTCAGCAGGGACTGGATTATTGGGATGGAAAGGCTAGTCCTCGCATTAGAGCATCTCTAAGAGATCCTCAAAAAAAGACTTCCAAAAAGCTCTTTTTGGAAATAGCCCAAAAAATATTAGGGTCATATTTTCTCTCCTCCTTCAACAGTCTCCCTAAAAGTGGACTAAAAATCATTTTAAATTGAACCACGTCAGCATGACCTTTTCTTAATTACCCAAGACTGATTTTGATTCAGAACAATCTCTCGTGGGCTCGCCGTCTCCGTCGTGCTAGTCTCGTGTTGCATTAGCAGGTACACACCGCACTCACAAACACAATAGCAATCACCTGGGCAGGAAGGAGACAATCACAATAGCAATCACGTGGGCACGATGTCCTAAATAAACTAAAAAGTACTCAAGGTATAAAGTACAAAGAAAAGAAACTCTGCGACACCAAAACAATCACAGAGCAAGAGTGCTCATATTCAATCAATTGCGGACGCATATCGTTGGCCGGGTCGTGGTGCGAGAAGAGCGGGGGCAGGTGAGATCCACGCGCGTCGCAGATAAAGCTGGGGAGGAGGAGCTCCGTCGTAGAGGCGGCGAAGTGGGATCTCTGCTCCGTCGTCCGTAGGAGGAGCGGCAGCGTGTCATACGGAGGAGGAGCAGGGGCGCGACCCGAGGACGAGCGGAGGCGGTCGTGACAGGAGAAGGAGCGGGGGCGGTGCTGGCCCGAGGAGGAGGGGAGGCGGCGCGACCAGAGGACGAGCAGAGGCGGCCTGGCCGGAGGAGGAGCGGGGGCGGCGCTGGCCTGAGGAGGAGCGACGACGGCTCTGGCCTGAGGAGGAGCGGGGCTGGCACGGCTCAAGGAGGAGTGGCCACGTTTTACCGGCGGAAGAATGGCGCCAAAATTGCCGTCAAGCAGAACGAGAGGGATCGGAGATCCCAATTTCTTTCCTTGTTTTAGCTAAGATTGAGGTGGATTTAGGGAGGGGATAAAATGGTGTTTAGGGGAGCTATTGGAGAATAATTTTTATAATAAATTCTCAATAATTTGATTTAGAAATATTTATTGGAGAACTCTTGGAGATGCTCTTAGTGCGTGACCTTGACAATATAAGTCCCTAACTAGTCGGCAGCAAGTAGATATCCTGCCTGAGACTGCCATTCCCCCAAGTACTTTTACAAGAGCACTGACAATTTTGAGATGAATGGCAAAAGACCTGTACGCGGAGATAGCCTGCAATGCCAATCGGTGTGTGTTCTGGAAAACAAAAGTGCCCATAAGTGTCCCAATCAAGGCTGTATTAGAGCATCAGCTTCATCGCTACCCAGAGTCGACGATCACCAAGCATTCTATATTGGAATGGAAAGACCAGTCTACGCATTAGGGCGTGACCTTGACAATAGAAGTCCGCAACTAGTCGACGCCAGTCATCGCCGCCTCATGTCCTGGCCTGGCCTGAGCAACGCCGCTCGGACAGCCACGTCACTTGGCCGACTCAGGTGCCTGAAATGGCGCGGCGCCAAAGTCAGTTTAGTCCGTTAGACGGCAGGCGAGGCGAGCTTGGTTAGAATTTTTTTAAAAAATAAACTATTTAAAACTAATATTTTAATAATAAACCGTACCAGTATATATTGTTAGAATCTAGACCATGGTGCAACTCGTAAATCAATCACGTCAAATAGAATGGCGCAACTAACGTTACGTTAACCAAAATTTACACGTCAGATAGATGACAAACTCGGATGACAAGAGAGTCGCGCCAAAATGAATGGCGTGACTGAAACATGAGTCGCGCCAAGTCATTCGACGTGACTACCACTAGATAAAATTCAAAATTATGTAGCTTAATACTTTTTGAATGACGACTCATGTTTCAGTCACGCCATTTATTTTAGCGCGACTCTCTTGCCATCCGAGCTTACCATCTATCCGATATGAAAATTTTAGTCCACGTGCCATCAGTCACGTCATTCTATTAGGCGTGACTGATTTATGAGTTGCGTCGGACAGTTTGGCGCGATCAAATGATCTAGATTCTGAAAATATAAATTGGTACGGTTTATTATTAAAATATTACTTTAAAAAAGTTTATTTAAAAAAAACTCGCTTGGTTAACAGTCTGGAGCGACAATTGGAGCTCGCTCAGTGCGCTCTGTTTTCTCAGGCCGTCAGGCGCACTGGGAACAGGCTTTGGTTGGGCACCGGCCCATGTAATTAAACCGTACAAGACTGGATCCAACTTGGGGCTGCAGCCTGCACCTTGTCCAGATAGGCTGACGACAACAGAGAGGCCCGGACCAGGTCCAACTTGCTGGTTCCTCGAACTCAATAGGTTTGTTTTATATACTAACGGAGGAAATCTTATTCGCTACCTTCAATTATCACGATTGTTCCGTTTTGCTCTGCCTCCAACTGTTCTAAAAAAATACTGCTCCAACTATATATATATATATATATATATATATATATATATATATATATATATATATATATATATATATATATACACTAGCAAAGTGTTCGTGCGTTACGACGGACTTAAGAAAAATAAAACACTTTGTATGGTTTAAATAAAAAAATTATTTATATAATATATCTGTTAAACATATATAGTATTATTAATATTTTTACATAAAAAATCGTATTTATTTTACTGTTGATGCTTCTTAGTATACCATTTTATATGCAGAAGCAATCATTTTCTCACCATTTTTATCATATTCCTATCATAAATATATTTTTTTATCTCTAATATTAATGATTTCGACATGTAGTGTTGTTTGAGATGTTACAGAATTCGATGAAATAACACTAAAAAGGTTTAAAGATGAGAAGTAGTGATATGAAGCCCGACTTCGGGTTTACCACAAGCCCATGACACCTATAAGATACCTCTGTATGTACATTAAACCTAACATGCAAGCCCAAGATCGTGGCCTAATAACTAATGATTTCTAGAAGGTTTATCCGAAAGGAAAAAATAATTTACGTAGTCCAGAAATAACACTGTATTGCGTCATGGTTTTGAACTTCAAGACGTGCTCTAATGGAAAAAGTGTGACTACAAAAGTTGTAAATCTCGTCAAGAGCTTTCCAGAACATATATGCATCATATTATTTGGACTCCGAAGCTATAAGATATAGGCCCCGTAAGGAGACATGCGTAGAGGAATCTGAATTGGAACAAATATTTTTGCATCGTATATTTGGACATAAAGACTTCTGAATCTGTGAATCAATTGAATACCAAAGTTGTGAAACTTTTTGAGAGCTACGAGATAGAGTCCGATTTTTTTTCATTTGGACTTCAGACATGGGAGTTATGATTTTTAAAAGTCGGTGCTTAATATGGAAGGTATAAAACCGATTTAGATTCAATTTCTAACTTTGTGAACACGAAGTGAACGATCGCACCTCAATTAATAAGTTATAGAGATATATCATATTCATAGAGAAAGATTTCAGAACCCGAATAATATTCCTGTCTGATTAGTAGAAAATGTCATGAACCTATACGTTCTAAAACCTATCCAAAATGACAAGTAAACTGGAACAAAGGTAATACAAAACTGAGTAATCTAACTCCTCCATGTTTCAAATGGCTTTCCTTTCCTCCTTAGACGGTTTAGAAAACGATTTTAGCTGACATGGTGGTAGGTTATCGTGCCAACGTGGCTTGATGACATGGTGCTATGTCAACAATCAAAGCCAATGCACGAGTTCGTTGATATATAAATATGTTTGTGATAGTGCAAACGCATGGCCGTGGCCCTCGATCATTATCTGCAGCAAAACATGAGTTCGTCGACATGCAAACATGTTTGTGGAGTATAATTTTGAGTTAAATGGAGGCGTAGTCCCGTCTGGTACAAGTCCATTGGGTAGTTGAGCCCTACTGGGCACATCTACAACGAAGGCGGTGTGGGCCGGTGGCCCCTGAAGTTATGAACCGGGGATGATAGACCGGCATCTTTGCACGTGCCGGCCCTCATGCAGCTACAGTCGTCGACCACACACAGTTCCAAGACAACGACGACACAGCAGCCATGGACGATAACAGTCCGCGTCATAGACGCGCGATGCTCCGGTCGATCCTTCGCAAAGCGCTACATGGTGAGTGGGACGCTCTGTAACGGCAGGCTACATGGTTAGTACAACACCACTTGTCCTTCAGCTAAGGCGCCATGGATCTGATCTTTCCACAAAACTCTCCAACTGAAGGCACACGCCAAGTGCGTGCGCGCTCCTTGTTACCATAACAGACAGATTCACCTCTCGTGCCGGACCCGAATGAAAGAGAACCGCACCCTGAGCTGCATGCTGCGCATACATGGAAACGTCCATCACCATCCGGCACTGAACTGTACATAGCTCATCCATCCAGCTGATGATAAAGATGGCAACAGGATCCCAACGGCCATCAGGTAGTTAGGCCGTGCAATGCAGCACTGCATGTGTTTAGCCTGATCTGAGCAGATTCCTCCATGCATATGGATGGTCCCGTTTGCATATGGATGGGCGCCACGACAAAGCATGGACCATATATGCATGCAACGCAAAGCTTGCTGCTTGTACGTACGTACCGCTACTCATGCTACGACGCGTACGTACAGCAGTGCTGGACCAGGGTCCAGGGAAATACGAACAGCAAGTAGACACAGCGCCACCGCGCAGACATACAGTAGGGGCCGATCATCAGCTTGCAGCCGCCATGTACGCCATGATTCCCGGTCGAGGACCATGGGCCTTGGCTCCAGCTCATTATGAGTTCCCCTGTTCTCCCGTCATGGTTTTATTTGAGTGGGTAGCTGGTTCCATGCACTCGTGCCATTGATTCCAACCGGCTCTCACGGGGTAGTAGATGTATAGGCTGAGGCGGACAAATTTGTTTGTTTTGTTATCTGCTTTTGCCCGGCCTGCTCAAATTGGAACATGCATAGAATTTGTCCTTATAGTGTATTTCTGGGCCTGTTTGCTTCATTCTTCTTGTGAGCCTTTCCAAAATTTGATGTTACCAACTCACGGGCGATGCCAATTCGTTGGTAAACTAACGTTGTTTGGATTGTTATGTTACCAAATTTCTTTCATGGACAAGAAAATATTGTTCGAATTGCTACCTTACTAATGTTTGCCAAAACTATTAGTATGATAAGTGGGACCTATAAGTCATAAAATATTAAAATTTTTAATATGGTCAAGTGAGATCTTGTTTCCTAGATTTATTTGTAAGAAATTTAATGGTGAAAACAAATTTCTGATTAGGTGTGCCATTTGGAAGATAAGACATTTTTAAAGTGGTTAATCCAAGAACCCCGTTCGCGCCAGCGTTGGCAATGTAAGAGTATCCACAATGGACCGGTGCTTGAAGGAATCTTCTACCTTTAGGCACCGATGAAATCCGATGAAACCACTATATGAATCGGTGCTTCAATCTAGAAACAAAGCATCGGTGAATGAAGAGGCCCCCGATGCCAAGTAATAAAATAATTATCCTCTCTCTTGGTCTGTCTTAGCATTGCTCATATTTAATGAGACCCACCTTTTATCTAGCATCGATGCTCATATTATAGAGAAAAACACAAATAAAGCACCCATACTAAGTGGCTCTGATTTGACATTCTAAGCCACCACCGGAATTTGGATGCTCTAAGTTCACAGGTGTTACCAAATTTCTACTGGCTTTCTAAACTTCGGTTACAAATCAGATGCAGACCAAATAATGAGGGCACACCAATACTATTTGGTAAGGTAACTGAGGGAAGCAATCCAAACAGCCCCTCTGTCTCTCATTTTCTTCTTTATAGTTTTCCTTTTCCACTAGTACGTGACGGTGAAAATAGTGGAACGACGCTGCTAGTGCGCCTGATGATGCTTCTGAGATACAAGTAAATGATTGGAGTGCTAGTTGCAAGTTTAATTGGTTGCGCAAGCGGTCGGTCAACTGCCACAGGCATGTGCCCCTGTGTTTCTAATTTGTCGGCACGCCAACTGTCAACCACGTACTCGATCCTAATACAATGAGTGTTTCTGATACAGCAAGCTATGAACACGCATGTGCACCCGCCAAACTAGTCCTGTTCTTGGCGTCTCTTATTATAAATTGAGCTGAGAGATTCGAGCAATCAGCAAGCACGGCGCCGCGCATTGTGGTAGTATACCCACATCTGTTTGACAGGCGGGGTACGTGTGGAACTCGTGTGCGCCATTAGGACGGAACTCAAGGCAGCACGTTTCCCTTTATCGGTGCTACTTTGATCCCATGTGGCCAAAATAAAGTCTCACAGATCTACTAGTAGTACTTTAAACTTTACTACAACTATAGGTTGGATCGAGATAGAAGCACCTTCTCCGATCCTAATGGTAATGGTCGTCGCTGTCATGACGAACTTGAAGGAGCAGTAGAGAACACCATATGTGGTGGGATGGGACGGGCTCCGAATGTCTACGCACACCTGAAGCGTCCGAAAAGAAGAGGTTAACCAGAACCGGCCCGCTTGTCCCCCTTCGTTTCGACCGATCGTGCGAGTAAAAAAGGACTAGACGTTTGTCACTACTAGCAGTGCTACCTGCCAAAGCACCGGCATATGGATCCATGCACGGTCGTGGAACCAGACAAACCCGGACGGCCGAGACAATCAAATCGCACCCGGAATAGGCCCCGCCCGGCCGGCCTCTCTCTATCCAACACCACACCACACGCAGGCGCACAACAGCATTGGCACGGGCACGCACGCTGTCATGTCCGGTCGCAGTGCCCAGCCCCGTCGTCCGATCCGCGGCGGAAGGGAAGAAGGAAGTGCTCAAAAAGGCGCGCCAGGCACCCAGACACGCGCCGCGCCCGCCGGCTCTGCGAACCAGGCCGGATCCGGTCGACCGAGGCCTTCCGGTAAACAAACAATCACGGCAACTTTTACGCTCGCGGCGGTAACGAGAGCTTTTTTTTTTTTCTCTTTTTCCACGGCGCCGCGGCTGCCCGCTGCACGCGCGGCGGGGTACGGACAAGACCTCGGAGTCTGGGCGCACGCGCGGCAGCGGTCAGCGACGACAAACCATGGCCGGTAGCTACAGACCGGACAAGAAGGCCGGGGACGGATTAATTAGTCTTAATTAGTCGCGGGACGTCGACGAGACGAGACGTGGAGCCGGCCGGTGGCCAATTATTACGTGTTTAATTGTCGCGGAAACGTCGTCTAGCCTCTCGGAGAAGACGATGACGAGAGTTGAGCGGGCGGGCGCTCTGGAAAATGCTGAATTATTGTCCGCTTCCGTCCTCGGCGTGCTGATATGAGCAGAGCAGGCAGGGGGGACGCCACAGCGGTGACCGGTCGACGTCTGGCAGCCTACTTAATTTGCCGCGATCTTTTGTCCCCATCCGTCGCCCTCCTCACTCGATCAGCGACGACTTTGGCTCTTGGGCGGAGTTTGTTTGTACCGGGGCTTCAGCAGCAAAAGCGTGCCATTTGGGTTTGAGTTATCTGATTCATTGACTGGCTGGCTGATTGAGAAACCAGACGTAATGCAAGGGCGCGGCGAGCCAGATTTTCTATCGGCTTCTGGTGACCTGCCGACCTGCATTTTAATACTACTACTAGAGTACGACGACCTAGACAGGTTTGAATACAACTGGAGTCCTAATGAAAAATCAAAACGCTGTACTAGTACATCTGCCACATCTAATAAAACCGGACAAAATGCTGATCGAGGGCGCATCATCCGGCAATCCAAGGAATCCCGGCCCCCGAAACCATGCGTCCCGACCTCCTAGTAGGTTTAAAAGCGGCAATAATTAACCAAAGTAAATCCCCGGTATGGCCCCCGCCCGGCCTTAATCGCCGTGCCCAGGAAGCAAACCCCTCGAATTCAGCGGGCTGTTCCCGGAACCAAAGGAAATTCATTGCACACGCCTGAATAATGAAGTCCCTCCTCATTGCGCAAGACCGCAACAAGAACCCGTCACGTCCCGCGCCTGCCATGGCGACGTGCACGACGGCGTCGACGTTGGACGGCGACGGCCAGTTATGGCGGAGCAGGGACGTGACGGTGGGCGCGGTGACAGAGGGTTACGGCGTTCGAGGGACCGGGGGACCCACTCACGCCTTGACGGGCCACGTCACCGTTAGGTGGGCCTCCTCGCCCTCACCCTGCAGCCGCAGCAGGCCTCTGCTCCGGCTGCTGTGCTCGTTCAAACGGAGGAAGTTTACGGAGATCAAGAGAGCCCACGCGACGGGAGGTTATTTACGGGAGCGCCACTTTGCCGCTGCGCTCGCTTCGCCGGGCGCCTGGCTGCGCCTGCGCGCGCGGGAAGTGGTTGGTGAGGCGGGGGGATTTTAATTAGGACAGGCAAGATCATGGGCACACAGTTCGCGCACGCTTCGCCATGGGTTTCCGTCCAATTGTTTAAGGGCTGGTGGGTACTGCTCGTGCTCTGACGGCACCGGCATTGCCGAATCAGCATGGTACGGTGCAAAATCGCGTGACCCCTCACCGTCAGCGCAATTATTTTCGAAATAGGTTAGCTGCTCGAAAAGCCAGTTGGATTAGAGCTTCTTGACGCAAGGTCGGGCAGAGAAGGAACCTGTTGCTTCGATGCTACCTCTGGTTGACAACCAAATCGATCAGACTAGGCAAATGGAGCAACGATCTGCCATGCGGCTCGGAACACGGCACCGTTTGCCAAAGACGCAGAAGCGGCAATATCAAACTTTACGCAGATGAGGATCCCTGCGCCTCCATTTCGGATCCGTGTCGGGTCACGAGCACGGGCACGTCCTCGCGATGATGGCGTCTCGGCGCCCACACCCACTCCCCGCTGTGCCCGTGCACCCTGTCAGCCTCGGCCAAAACCGCGCCGGCACCGGCAGACGCTGTTGTAAAAAGGAGCTGATATATGGCTGTGCGTGAGAGTAGCGGCAAAAGTCCGGCTGGTACTTTTACAACACTTCTTGATTGATGTTCTTGTCTCATGTTGCGCCTCTCCGTTTCCTCTCCACTTTTCGTTCTTCTCTTTCTTCCGTTCTTCCTTCGTGCAGCTACCACTAGTGCTAGCATGAATACTACCGGCACTACTCCTAAATGTACTTCGAACTCGTTATACTAGACTAGATGCGTTTTCACTGCTCTGTACACATTATGAAATACGCGGCGTGCAGGAACTGGAGCAGCAGGACCATGATCTACAAGATTGCCGTCAATAAACGGTAAAGGTTAATGCCAATCAAACGGACGTGCACGTACTGCTTGTACAGTATTAATAACTGCATATATGAAATTGCGTAAGATCGTCCCTCCTGCAACTTCAGAAACCTAACATTTTATCGTACAGTACAGTACGTTAAAACTGCCACCATGTTACTACTGTTTACATGCAGCATGTCCTCGATACCGTTGTTTCTTTCACGCTTGCGAAGTTGAGATCTACTAGTACGTACACGGTTTAAATTTAAACTTACCTTCCCATGTGCGTGGAGCCGACTAGAATGTGCCTAAAACCACCCATTTAGCGGGTATCGGATACGACGCATGATGCTCTGCGCAAACAGATAAGATCAACATCCAGAAAATACAAGCTTACGCTGCGTCCCCTTGTGGTTATTCGCCTGCCGTAACAGAGGGTCAGAGGCAGAGGCAAAACCGAACAACGTAGAACAGGCTATGATTCACAAAATTGACGGTTTGCATGTACACTCCACGACCGATGCGCGGCAGGTATACACCATTTACTTGTTTGTCTCTTTCTTGGCGACGCAGTACGCCAGTGGCCTCTATCTCTATTAGGGGACAGCATCGCCTGGGTACACACAGGACAAGCCGAGCTCATCATCATGATTCATGTATGCTTGTTTTTGATGTACAGGAGCAGGTAATATTGGACGAGTAGACAGATACAAAGTGGGTGGCACGTATCTATAGTATGTACTGGTGTGCGTATCTCTCTCCATGGCCGACCAGCCATTAGCATCTATCTATCGTCGTCTCCCGGGTATCATGAGTATACGTAGCAAATTTAGTTGGCGAGTACGACCGATCAGTGCACCAGTTTTGTTCCCTCGTCGTCCTTTTCACATTCGCGTGGTAGTTGTAGGTACAAGACATGTTCTGGTAGTACGTAATGGTCTTGCGAAAATTAGGCACTCGTACACTTGAGAGTTTAGTACGACACTCTTAATAACATGGTGTACTCCGAAATTGATCTTTCGTACTACTAGTACTTAATTAGTACGGATGTATTTGTATAGTAGTTAATTTAATCAGAAAGTCATAAGAATTGTACGGGGCCATGGCGATCGCTTGTTCCACTGTGAGATGAGCCCGGGGTGCTTAGCCTCTGAGCGCAACCCATGGACTTGTGTAGAACATGCGTCAATAAACTTTAGGGTTACTTTAAGAGCATCTCCAACCATTATCTAAATAAGATTTTTAAACTAAAATTTAGAAAGTTATTAAAAAAATAAACCTCCAACCGTTCTCTAAATAAGGTCCCTAAACATAGCAACTCCCAAAAGAAGTTACATGACTTTCCATATTTAGCAACTTGATTGGGACTCTCTAAAGCCAGATTTCTATAGTTTTTTTACTTCCAATAAATTATTGGGTCATATGTGATATGATTATAATTTTAGAAAATAAATTATTGGGAGTTGTTGAAGGACGTGCCTTATTTTTACTCCCTATAGATTTAGAAACCTCCTAAATCCTATGTTTAGGGAGTAATTTTTTACATAATGATTGGTGATGCTCTAAAAAGTATTTTTGTTTTCGGGGTTACATTTAACAAACATTTGATTTTGACCAAACCAGAATGTCTTCTATTTAATTTGGTACAAAAGGAAGTATGCATAACAGCCTCAACGTTCTTATAACACAGTAGTACTAAATAAGAATAGCTACGTGCATAGTAGGTCGGATGTCACCTTTTTTATTGATTCATAGAAAAGTTGTCCACATTTGCTCCTGCTTATAGGAATCAAAATATAGGTACACGAGCACAAGGTGATTGGTCCTTTTTAAATACTCTCTCCGTTCACATTTACATGTTATTATAAGGTTTCTAATTTTTCTCCAATTACATGTCATTCTCGCTTTCTAATGCACCTTTTTTTTTCAATATAATATTCTCTTTTTCCATTATATCTCTATCTCTATCTCTCTTCTTCTCGTTTTTAGTGTACTCATCTTTTTACTTCTCCTTATTTCTCGTGTCTAACTCTAAAACGACATCTAAATATGAACGGAGGGAGTAGTCATAAAACAGTGGGGATGCTTGGGTGAATTGAAATCTCAGTAGCTGTTTTTGATAAGAGAAAGAAGACCTCAAATTGTTTCGAACAAAATGAAATATTACACAATAGCTAGAGGACTACAGAAAGAGCAGAAGTGCCACAAATGACTGGAAGGCATGTCGCTTCCGGCCCTACTTGTAATTTCATTGTTTATCATCTTGTTAAGAAACCTTATTCTTTTTTATTATATTTTGACACGAGTATTGTATTTACGACTAATTATTTTTTCAGTGGGAGACGATGTATAGTCAACAACGAGACACCTATGATGACTTTGTCAATCTCAAAATCAAGTTGGCATAGTCTTTCGAAGGTGCTCATAGAAGTAGAGTGTGAGTGCATGTGTTCATAGAGGTGAATATATACTCGCGCGTATATGTGAGTGTCTGTGTTTGTATTTTGTTCAATTGAAATATAGTCCTTTTCAACTCTAGGGTTTCCTCTCGAGCATACGACGCATGTTTTCTTAGAACCAATTGCACACACCTTCTCTCTCTTGTTAGACTAGTAGTGCACACGCAAGACATGACAATGACCAAGATTGAATCAATCAAAATCAGATGGAGATATGAATTCTTTGGTCGCGCAATAAAGTGGGGGCGAAAGGGTCACATTAGAAGTTGTTACATTAGACGTGGGAACTTCATGCAGTACAATTCGATGCTTAATTACTAAAAAATGCACACCTCTTGACGTTTTGATGAAACAAAAAAAATCAAAATATCCTATTTTTAATTTGGGACAAATATTTAACATGAAACAGATGCATCTCGGGACTATGACAACATAGAGTTAACATTTTCCGTGATTTACTAAATTAGGTGCACATATACATTCCATCTAGACTCAGACCAAGTAGGATTAATGCCCTGTCTAGATCACTCTAGTTTTAACAAACTAGATTTCTAAAATTTGAGGGTCTCCAAATATATTAGTTTATTGTCTGATATATGTATGCTATGTTTCTAGTTTCTAAGGAACAAAGAATCAGACTCAATCTAACTAATATCTATTTTTTTTTTGTCTCAATCAAAATAACCTCGTCCATGTTTTGAGAAAACATGTTAAAAACGGTGAGTCTTGAGTGTGATTATTGTGTCTTGTGAACAAACAATTCCTAGTGCCGCACAACCTATCATGTGTTTTCCTTCACTCCACTTGCAAGCATGTGTTTTGTATAGATCATATAAACATTTTTTTTTTGTTTTACGAGATTGCAAACGTACTATCCGTGTACTCTGAAGACTTACTACTATGTAGTACTATGACTTTATGACTATGAAACTCTAATTGGTTTCACTAATTTTATTTTCTTTGGAAATCAAATGACTGTATAAAATTGTAATAACAGTATAACACTATATAAGAGCATAACTGGAAAATAAACACTCTCATGGTAAAAAACTCTTTAAAACAGTAGGAAATGGTAGCTTGTCGCCTTTTACCATTTTGAGCACCTTGGCAATCCACACCGGTATACTGTCCTCAAGGGAATAGAGGCGTCACATCTTGCTATGCTTTCCCGCTCCATGGCACGACAGTGCTAGTTAGGCTCATCTGCTTTCACATCAAATTGCTACACACAACGCATAAACACAAAAACGGACAAGAGCCTTCACAAAACGGAGTACCGTAGCTGGCCCCCTCACTGTCTGCATCGAGGGAAAAAAGCCTGTAAAAAGATTCAGAGAGTTTTGGCAAGCAGCAACAGAGACCAGATCAACCCTGGGATCCAGTTGTGGCAGCGACCGGCAACAGCCAACAGCGGCAGCACAGCAGCTGCCGGTCCGCTGAGCTCCGTGGACCACGTCCACGAGGGCCTTGTCACTGGACCCGCGAAACGGCCCAGTGCACCGGGACCACGCTCAGACCCTGCCAGGCGGTCCCACGCCGGACAGCCTGCTCGCTGTTCACGAGGCAGCACCCTGGAATGCATTCACTCCTGGAGCCGTCCGATCGGAGGCAGACGGGCGGATAGCGCAGGGCCGTAGGATCGGGCCCCAGCGATCGGATTTTAAATTGCCTTTTGGTCTGGCTGCGGTGGCAGAATTGTTAATATGACGGAAATATGGAGGGTGTAACGGGTGATTCGGAAGTCGACGGCGATCGGGGGAGTTCCCGGTGGTGGTGGTAGTGTAGTACTAGTAGCTGAGTAGCTGAGGAGGTTAGCAATGGAGGTTTAATTGCTTCGGCTTCTTGGCTCTTTAATGGCCACCTCTTCCAACGCCTCTGCCGCAGCTTCCACGCGTTCGCACTAAGGGCTAGGGTTCTCGGGCGTCGCTTGGCACGCGTCGCTCGTCGAGGAGGAGCGGGCCGCGGCGGCGGCGGCTCGGTGGTTGGGGCGCTTCTTCATCGTCGTCTTCGCCTTCGCCGGTGCGTCTCATCGTCCCCTCCGCTCGCCGTCCTTTTTCCGTTTGGTATTTTCCTTCTGTTCGAGCGAGCGTCCGGATGCGAGCAGCTGAAAATGGAAGGTCCTTGCGGGATTTTATTCTCTCTCTGTATCCAAATTTTTAGTTGCTGTTCATTCGTTTCTGGATGGAAATGCGAGTCGAATCTTACTCGCTTCCCGTACGGGAGCGGGATTTTTTTCTAGAAGAGAAATTCCGATCCGGTTTCCCTTCCTCCCCCACATGGATGCCAAATTCTGAGCCGTGAAGCGCGGCGAGATCTGCCGTGAGGGGCTCGAATCATTTGGGAGGAAACGGGTTCCTGCTAGGGGCGTGCCGGGAATCGTGCGGCCAGGCCAGGTCAGTAGGGGAGGGGAGGAGGAGGACGAAACGGCGCTGTGCAATCTGACCGGCAGCCGGGCGTCACCCATCTCGCTTCCCTTTCCCGTTGTCTCTGTTCTCGGCTACAGTAGCGGTGAGGACACTCGGTGGTGCCCCGCCTCTGCGGCCACCCGGAAAAGCTTGCGATCTTTCTCTCAATCCGTGCGCGGCCTCGGGTCGGGTCCCAGGGCCGGGCGAAAAGGCCACGCCCTTTTTACCGCAACCGTCTTTACTGGTCGTCGGTCTTGTGCTCGCTTTTTGGCTGGTCCGGTGTCGAGCTCTGGTGGCAACTGTCAGCTGCGGGGTAGTCGCTCCTATCCTCATCGGCATTAAAGCTCCCCGCCCGCGCGGTAGTTGTATTGTTTGTACTAGGCGGGCATCCCTCCGAGCTTGCTGCTGGTTGCTTTTGTTGCTTTGGCTGGTTCTTGGGTTGCCGGAGTTTTTGTGCTCTTGTGGCCTAACAGATTCTGGATTTGTAGGCACTGATTGCTGGAGAGGAAGGAGATGATGGCGGGCTCGGGCTCTTCCCAGCAGCAGCTGCTGCAGCGGAAGGGCAAGGCCATAGCTGACAAGGGCGTGCCGGCTGCTTCCGCGGGGATGGTAGTGGTGGCGGTGAAGGCGGCCGCAAGGGGGATCTCAAAGACGGCCATCGTGTGGGCACTGACGCATGTCGTGCAGCCCGGTGGAAGCATCATACTCCTCGTTGTCGTCCCGGCACATAGCTCTGGTATTGTTCTATTCCTTGCGTTCCTATGAGAATGAGCCCTGTGCAATGTGCAGTTCTTTTATCAATTTGCTGTTTGTTTTGGTATTTATCTTTCTCTTTTCTTAGAATACCAGGCTATCAGTTTGTATGCTCTCCTGTGTCGACTGATTTGCCCTTAGTATTTTGTGTTACATTATCACCTGAAAGTCTCTATACTTTGTTAGCAGAGTCCTTGATTCTCCCGGGCTGGCTCCTTCCTAAAATACAGCTACACTTTTTTGTCATTTTAGGCAGGAAGTTCTGGGGTTTCCCATTTTTTTCGGGGGATTGCGCAAGTGGGCATAAGTCTATGGTGGATCAGAAATCTGATATTTCAGAATTGTGTTCCCAAATGATGGAGAAGCTTGGTGCTGCGTATGATGTAAACAAGGTTTGGCATGTTTTTGGTGTTTACTGAACCCTTGTCATATACTTGTGTTTATTTTATTGCCATTTTTGTAGATAAATGTGAAGATTAAGATGGTCTCTGGGTCTCCATCTGGTGTTGTAGCTGCCGAATCTAAACGAGCACAAGCAAGTTGGGTTGTGCTAGACAAGTAATGATCAAATTTCTACTGCACAGCCTAGTTCCTTTCATTCTTATGTTTTCTTAATTGTATGCTGCTGCTGCTCAGGGAGTTGAAGCATGAAGAGAAGCGTTGTGTGGAGGAGCTTCAGTGCAATATTGTTGTTATGAAGCGTTCTCAGCCTAAAGTCCTCCGACTGAATCTTGTGGGATCTCTTGATAAAGAGTCCAAAGCAACCTGTACAATCTCACCTATGCCGGATAATTCTGCTGGTAAAACGGCTACTGATGTTAAAGAACCACGGAGCTCAATTCGAGGACCGGCTGTAACCCCAAATAGCAGTCCAGACTCAGAGACGCCTTTTGGAAGTACTGAAGTGGGGACATCTTCTGTCTCAAGTTCAGATCCTGGGACATCTCCATTTAGTTCTTCAGATACCAATGGCTCTCTCAAGGAGGTGCAGGCAGCAAAGGATAAAATGGAACACAATGATGTTAATATTTCTGATTCTGACAGTGAAACGATGAGCCCTCCAGCAACTTTTTCACTTCAGCCATGGTTGGTAGACATGATACAGGGATCTGCATCCTCAAGATCACTTGGAAATGTTCCACAAAAAACTCGTACTCCAACAGCAAATGCATTGCTGGAGAAGATCTCTAAGATGGATCTCTTGAATGGTACCATGAGAAGCAGGTCGGACTTGAACTTCCGAGGAAATGTCAGGGATGCTGTCTCGTTGGTAAGGAATGCGCCTCCTGGACCGCCCCCCTTATGCTCAATATGCCAGCACAAAGCACCTGTTTTTGGAAAGCCTCCTAGGTGGTTTACTTATGCAGAGCTGGAGCTTGCAACTGGCGGTTTCTCACAAGCAAATTTCTTAGCTGAAGGTGGATTTGGTTCTGTTCATCGAGGTGTCCTTCCTGATGGACAGGCAATTGCTGTTAAGCAACATAAGCTTGCTAGCTCCCAGGGTGATGTTGAGTTTTGTTCAGAGGTAGAGGTTCTTAGCTGTGCACAACACCGGAATGTTGTAATGTTGATTGGTTTCTGTGTCGAGGACAAAAGACGTTTACTGGTTTATGAGTATATCTGTAATGGATCCTTGGATTCACATCTTTATGGTAAGACCAACAGTCTCTCTTGCATGTATGCATAAAGCTGGTAGTTTGGTTAAGATGATTGCAAGCAAACTGTGCACCTAATGACGTTTTGTGTTCTTGTTTCTTTCTCCCTATTTCTGTTCACTTTCTATGCCAATTTAATGGAAACAGAATTATGGAACTTATCCCTTATCTCTTCTTTCGATATTGTTTAGGTCGCAATAGAGAGACATTGGAATGGGCTGCAAGACAAAAGATTGCAGTTGGTGCTGCTCGTGGGCTGCGGTACCTTCATGAAGAATGTAGGGTTGGCTGTATAATCCATCGCGATATGAGACCAAACAACATCCTCGTTACACATGATTTTGAACCACTGGTATGGTCATGTTTTGCTTATTCGAATGTAAAGTTAACTAATATTCTTGTACCTTTGGCACTAGAGATCTTTATAGGAAATAGAAGTTTTCTGAATCTGATGCAATCCTCAAGCAATATTTTGCCATTAATCTTTTCTGCATGATAGCTAAGTCTGCTTAGTTAGGGCGGTCAATAATCTTATCCGTTGCCTTGGCACGTATCTGCGTGATAGGATGTGATGGTCTTGTCTTTAGCAGATTTGTTTAGAGCATAGCTCTAATATTTCTTGGACTCTGCCAATGATCCGATCATATTTTATAGTTCTTGTTGACCCACCAGTTTCATTGTGTGGTTGTAAGTTCCTCAATAATTTTCCGACAGGTTGGAGATTTTGGTCTGGCGCGATGGCAACCAGATGGAGACATGGGTGTAGAAACAAGAGTCATTGGCACTTTTGGGTAAATGTTGATTTAATTAAGTGAATATATCATAGTCAGTTTGGAGGACTTATATTATAATCCTCTGCAGTTACTTGGCACCCGAATATGCACAGAGTGGACACATCACAGAGAAAGCTGATGTATATTCATTTGGGGTTGTGTTAGTGGAACTTGTCACTGGGAGGAAGGCTGTTGACATTAACCGACCAAAGGGCCAGCAGTTTCTGACTGAATGGGTGAGCTAATTATTTCATCCTCATGAGTTAAATATTTGCGTATGTCTAAGCTGCTCGATCTTGTGGGTAGTTTCTAACTGAATTTTTCAGATAATCTATTTCATCCTCATTTCTCATGAGTAAAATATTTTTCTATCAATGGCTAAGATACTAGATATTGTGGTAATGCGTAAGGAAAACCATTTTCTAGCATGGTCCATGTCTTAGTTATTGTTACAGTTGCCTGTGTATTGGTTTTTGGAGTGTTTTCCTTCATCTATGCTGCTTGGACTGAACTCACGAGATTTGTATTGCAACAGGCACGGCCTTTCTTGGAGGAGTGTGCAATAGATGAGCTTATAGACCCACGTCTCGGGGACCGCTACAGTGAAGATGAGGTCTCTTGCATGCTGCACGCAGCTAACCTGTGCATTAGACGTGATCCCCATTCAAGGCCTCGCATGTCTCATGTTAGTGTCACGACCTGCAATCATTTTATTTTATATCTATGTTGCGGAAACTAGATTGTTTGTATACTTACCCTTCTTTTTTGTAAAAAGGTTCTACGCATACTTGAGGGAGACATGGTTGTCGATTCAGGCTCTGTTACGGCACCCAGTAGTGATTCAGGGAGCAGGAGCTGGAGAATGCTGAATGAACAACAGCAGCAACAGGACTATAGTAGCCCAGCTCGGCAAGATTCGAAGCGAGTGGTTGAAGGGAAACGCTCGTACAATGCTTTGAGGGCCTCCTGGGACCGGGATAAGCAGAGCATGTCTAACAGGTTTTAAAATCTGTTTCTTCCTAGACCTTAGTGAAGTTGAGATGCTCAATGATGTATCATCCCCCCGCCCTTTCACCCTCTTTTTTTTCGTTCTTTTCTCTTTAACTTGGTAGTGATTGTAGGCTGAAAGCTTTTGCTGATACATTGTCCTTGTGTATAGTGGAAATGGCAATAGGTTTACAAGTATATTGAGCTCCGTGGTAGCTCTTATTTTGTGAATGATTTGAGGAAATGGGGATCAGAAATTGACATAGTTTAGAAAATATCAGTAGCCTAATTGTACCTACGTTTTAAATACTACTCCCCAATAGCAACTCCAACAGATCCCCATTCCTATCCCTAATAGCAGAAAAAACTGTCATATTGGGGATGGGAGAGCCAAAAAAACTGCTCCAGCAGTTCTTCAATCCTATCCTCAATAATTTTTTATTTCTACTATAATGAGGATCTTCCACCGATCTCTAATAGCTGGGTCCTATCCATTTTCCCCTCTTGCTCGGTAGTTTTATTTGGCGTGAGCAGTTTTCTCCTTTGTCACACGCCAAATTTGACGGCCACCTGTTGTCCCTTCTTCCCCGGCGCGAGCAGAGGATCGTTGCCATCGCCGCCCTTCTTCCTCGACGCGGGCGGAGGAGTGCCGCCACCGCCTCCCTTCTTCCCCGACGCGGGCGAAGGAGCGCCGCCACCGCCTCCCTTCTTCCCAGACGCGGGTGGAGGAGCGTCACCATCGTCGCTCTTCTTCCCTGGCGTGGGCGGAGGAGCGCCGCCACCGCTGCCCTTCTTCCTGACGCGGGCGCAGGAGCGCCACCACCGCCGCCCTTCTTCCTCAGCGCGGGCGGAGGAGCGCTGCCACCCACGCCCTTCTTCCCGTCGCGGGTGGAGGAGCACCGCCGGCCATCTCAACGTCGAGCCTCTCTGCTTCGTCTCTTTCTCGCGTTGCCTGAGGAGTCGCTGCCCATCCAATCGCCTAGAGCTGCTGCCCATCCGTCATGGAGGAGAGGCGGCAGAGAAGAAGGCGTATTTGCATTTGGCTCGTCTTCGTATTATGAAAGCGTATTTACTATTTTATATTTTTTTATTAGAGATGATGTATTGGGGAACTGCTGGAGTAGAGATCTCTAATATCTCAAAATTGATTTTTGTCCATCCCCAATAGTTTTATATTGGGGATGGATTATTAAAAAACTGTTGGAGTTGCTCTGATGTCCCACTCAAAATCAGCCATATTTTGCTGTATGGTACTCTGGATTTTGCTGGCCCCAGACTCAATCGTTTGAGATTTTTGGATCTCGATGTGATCGTCACACTGTTGTACCTTGTGCCATACACGCGGAAGCTGTTGTATGACCACGCTGTGTTCTTGTCCGTCATGGCGTCGTGTTCGTTGTGCTACAGCCTAGAGGTGACCTACCAAAGCAGCTGCTATGGTATTCAATAGCCACATGAGTGGTTTGCATTTGAGAACGAGGCCTGATCGTTGGTCACACGTACATTAAACTAGATTATCTCCAAAAATCCCATTGGCGCCATCCTTGCATGGCACGTACATGAGCGCAGCGTGCTGCAGCTTTCAGTGGCGCGCTCATCTGCAACCAGCCATGGCGTCCAACAGTGCTGCACTGTATAAACGGCTGCAGCTGCCTGCGGAAACCATGCAGGCAGGCTGGGACAGTGACGGCCAAGAGAAAAGATGCCGGCGATCTAGTTGGCGCCTGGTTCAGTTGGTTCGTACGCTGTGCGCTTTCTCTGCCGGAGCACTGCTCGCCGCGCAGGCCGGCGTCGTGCCAAGCGTCGCCGCCGAGGCGTCCGACTGCCAACATTGTCAGTGGTTCCCATCATTGCATTTCTGTGCATCGCGTCGGACGACGAGGCCAGAGGCCACACAGACTCTCGTCTCTCTCTCAACTTTCCTCTGCCACCGTACGCCGGCTTGTAGCAACTCGTGTTGTGCTCCAGCTACGGGTGGCTGTCCGCGAGCAGCAGCGCTGGGCAAAAGAGGCCACTGTGCCGCGGCGTGGTGGTCCGTTCAGGGCAAGCAGGCAGGGCAATCATGGAGAAACAGGACGTCCTGAGAGTTTTGACCCGGCCGGTTGCAGCAGTACCGGTCTGATCGCGCGGTCCAGCCGTCCTTTACCCGTGGATGTACGTGTGTGCTAGTATGTGCAAGTACTGCTACTGTGTCATTAGGGCCTGCTTGAACTTGAACTTGGCGCCACTGGGAGCAGCCGTAATTGCGCCTGTTCATTTCTTGTAATGAAAAAGAGTAAAACAAACATGTTTCTGTTGTTTGCTTGTTTGGACTACACTTTCTCTAACTTTAGAGTTCATGTCGTCCCAGGTTTGTTCAAAATGATGTCTTGTCAGCATGTAGCATACTAGCATGCCCCTATTCGCTCAAAATTTGATTCAGGTTGGACTTATTTCCATTGTTGCTGTCTCTCTGGAAACCAGGCCCGACTCCTAAGGATACTGACACCCTCGATGTGACTATGAAATGAGCCACTTCAATTGCGATCAGATGGACAATAACTAACTTCAGTTGTCTGCAGAAGCCAAAATTTTCAGTTCTTGTATAGAACTAACCATGGACAAAAGGCTTTCAGAAAAAAAAAAAAACCATGGGCAAAGGTCTGAACGTGGAACCTGCCAACGCAATTTTCAGCATCAGTGATTGGGTTTCTGCGATCACATATCACCCATGTAAGCAAATGCTTAAGCGAGGAAGGCATCCTTCAGATTATCTGATAGCTCATAAACCGGCTGCTGCTCTAATAACATCACTTGACACTTATACCAGTGCTTCCGATCCATATTTTTCAAAATTTAAAACATATATTTTTCTTTTTCAAATCCAAACCAAATGGACTAGTCAACAGACTTGGACTGTACTCCGGCCGCCCGCCGCGTGACTCCAGAAAACCTACAGTTGCAGCTTCGACGGCCCAATGACAATTAGCGGTTTCAACAGCCCAAACTAGGACAATCAGATCTGATACTACTCTACATTTTTGCAAATATCAATTTGCCTTAGGCGTTTTTTTCTGCATTAAATAATTCTTTGTATGTACCAAATATTTTCCATCTCACCAAATTCTTTAGTCAACATATGATTCCCTAAAAAAAACTTACATATCAGCATGCATTTTCTAGTCTAATTTATATTCTTATATGATCTTGTTATATATTCGCCTGCATTTGATCCAACCTGCTGGTTTGATTTAATATACACACTATTTACTTCAGTTTGACTAAATGCAAGGAAGTAATGTGCACACACTATTAGCTTCAGGACGGTTGTTGCAAACCGTTTTGAACGATTTGAGGCTGGACAGTGCAATAACTCTTGGGGTAGGAATTGATACTACACAGGTTCAACATGTTTCCGGTGATTCTCACTTTTGGTCTGGCCTTATGAAGGTAAAAAATGACTCTTTGAGAATGGAGAAATTTAATCTGGAGAATGGTACTCAAATAAGATTCTGGGAGGATAAATGGTGTGGTGATACTACACTGAGAGACCGATATCCAAGCATTTATAATATTGTTAGGAGAAATGATGCTTTCATTAGTGCGATACTCGGATCTAATCCCCTAAATGTGTCTTTTAGGATATCACTAGTTAACGATAACCTGTCAGATTGGCACTGAGTGGTTGCCACAATTATGAATGTTCAATTAATTGATCAGAGAGATACATTTATCTGGTCCTTACATCAATATGGTTAGTTTAATGTTCGTTCTATGTATAAGACTTTAGCGGCACCTGATGTGATACTGCATAACCATATAATCTGGAAGCTCAAGTTACCTCTAAAGATAACTTAGAGGTATTGTTCTAACTAAGGATAATTTAGCAAGAAGACATTGGAAAAGGAGGGTAAAGTGTTGTTTCTATATCCTAAATAAATGAGAATATACAACACTTGTTCTTTGATTGTCACCTTGCTAGATTTATTTGGTGAATTTTGTATGTTTTATTTAATGTACCCCCACCTATAAGCATCGATCATTTGTTTGGTAATTGGTTGCATGGGGTCAAAATGAAACTGTTATGCAATACCTTAGTTGGAGCAATTACAATGTATTGGGTGATTTGGCTACGTAGGAATGATATAATTTTTAACAATACACGAGTTCTCTCTTCTATGAAGGTGATCTTCAAAGGAACGTGTTGGATACAAGAATGGATACTATTACAGAAGGATGGAGACATGCCTCTACTAAAATAGGGGTCTCATGTGCTTGAGACTGCAGTTATGGATATTTTTGCTAGATTTGGTTGGTTTTATGGTAATAGAATTTCTTTATAGAATTATAGCGTGCTTTAGTTCTTTCAGCTCTTGGTCTTGCCTTGCAAAAGGCGTTGGCCTTGATGTGGTTGTAACAAAAGACAAGTCTATGTATCCATCGATATAATGGCTAGAATATTAATATATATTCTCATTTCTAAAAAGATTGCTGAAGTGAACAACTATTCTAGGTGCATCTATCAGTTTTTACTAGGTTATGAACTAGTTTTTTACTTTTTTAAAATAAGAACTTATGATGCTATCCGATATCTTTCCATAATGTATTTTATATCTAAGTATTTAATTATCTGTGTTCATAGCAATGAGATGAACCTAGTTTCGATCATTAAGAGTGTATTTGGTTGCTTGCACTAGAGCTAGCCAGGGTTATGTAATGCAGCAGATTCACTTTTACCTCTAATGGCTTCTCACAAGAGTTTTGAGCACTTTTGACTTTGTCAACTACCCAATGTTGCACCTTCTCCTGGAAAGGTAGAAGCTGGAACCTTGTTCTATTATCTAAAAAACTACCCAATGTTGCATCCCTTTTAATAGAACGACAAGCCTAAACTAAGGATAAAAACATGTAACCTTCATACACATGCCGTAATTGTCTTATTGATACTTTATTTAAGGGTCTTCAACAGTGTTTTCTATTCTTCAGCTATTCCACCGCGAGCTAGTCTGCCAGTGACTTGGGATCTCTTCATAATGTGTGAACAAAACTCTACTTCTTTATCCACAAGTCACTTGCCTTCTTGATTCCATAATGGTTCCATACTTCGCATGCATTGTATGACCTTTAATAATGGCTTGATTATACTCCATCAGAGTTAGCCCAAGCTCTAGCTTCTTCACCTTAGCGTGGTTCAATGACATGGAGCCAATTTGCCCTTCACCTTTACTTAGTAACTCGTAGCCTACTTCTTAGATATCGTACTCCTCTCTATCACTATCTTTAAGTGAAACTTTGCTTTGTATCATCCATGAACACTTACTTACAATCATATTGGGGTCAATCTCCCCTTTTGTCTTTGGCCAAGCTTTTTCACGTAGGGTCCATAGATAGCCCATGAGATCATGTCCCTTTATATCATTCACATTTGCTTGTCATTCCTTTGTATGTCGCGCACAATCAGGTCTTTTATTTTTACATTTTTGATTGGGCCTTCGACTTTCAAAATTATCGCTTCATCAAACTATATAGCTAGCAAACCACATTAGTTCTTTAATCCTTCTACCATTCCATTCACCGAAACCTACTAAAGGCCTAGATGAACTTTCAACTAGTAGTTAATTTGTAAGCCCTACCTATACAATTAGATTTATTGTTTCTATATTAATAATATTCTTTCATGTTGTTCTTCCATTTTTTTAAAAAATACATAATAAATATGCAAATTCTCATCCTTTTTCTTTGAGAAATTACAAATACCCACTCACATGTTTGGTTGAGGCGGGGGGGGGGGGGGGGGGGGGGGTGGTGGAACTACCCACGTACAAATACTTTTACTCACCTGACAACTTTGATCGACCAATGTGGCCCTTATTTGGCTTCTAATGTACCTCTCAATGCTTCATCTTAGAGTAACTACCATATAGGGGTATCTAGAATTACCAATTTTGACTAATAATCATCAACGAGGTGAAAAATCTAGTCAGAACACTATGAGACATCATGAGCAACAAAGAAGGAAAAATATTTAAAGATTATGATATATATTATATATTTAATTAATATCATAGGTTAGACAATTATAATTGACTAGTTAAAGCTCTATCGGATGCTTGGCAAGAGTCATATTGGCCAGTCTAAGTTGTTAGAGAGGTATATAAAAACTAGGTGTAACTTATAGGCGTTTGACTACAATAAAAGTACTTATAGGTGGGGATAAGACACCCCTGGTACAATACACATTTTCCTTTTAGTGAAAAATTTGTTCTTGGTTTAAAATTGTTATTAGCAATTATTTAAACATAGCAAGACAATAAATGTATCCATGACTTGAGTAGACTAGAACCTATCCCCACACTTTAATATTTATTTTAGTTTCTATGCTATATATAAAACTAGCTGTCATAGGCAGAAGCCACCTTAGTGTGCCATTTATCCACCCCATGAGAAAGAAAAATGACGATGATAATAATAATTTGTACAAAGCATAATGCAAATGCATATAGTAATATTTCAAATGCTAATTTAGATCTAGATCTATAAAACATATTTTATTTTCACACGACGAAATGATGGTTAACTAAGATTTGGACATACAAAAGTATTGAACATTCCAATTGCATTATACAAAACCTTGATGGTGAAGGTTAACCATAGTTGGGTTAAACTTAGATGTGTTTGGTTGGGTTTTCACTATAGTTTCTTTTTTCAGGCGTTTCATCAAATTTTTTTGATAAAAATTGAGAATAGTGTCTGAAGAAATTTTCTCAATTTTTTAGTGTCTTTGAAACCATAAATAGTTTCTTGAGAAACTGAAACCCTTAACATGTGAAACCAAAAGCATGCAATTTTGAAATATTTCTTGTATAAGTTAAACATGTGTGAAAGTGCATCAAGTCCCCTAGTAGGTTTTAGTGTATTGAATGATAACATGATTAAAGGTCTAATGATTCTTTCTAAGTGTATGGCAGGGATTGAAATCGTGGATGTACACTCTATGGCTGAAATGAATATCATTGAGATTGTACATTGATTCTAGTTGTGAGACATGAAAGCTCATGAGTTGATTTAGTCTCACAAGACAAGGCTTGTACACAATCAAAGTATGATGAAGAACAAAATGATGACATGATGAAGGGACACTCATGAGCAGCTTGATCATCAATACAATAAGGTTTCATAAACAATCAGGTCTATGCATGAACAAGACTTAGAGGAATCAAGTGCAAAGTTGATTACAAGATGAATGAATAACTACAAGCAACTTGATCAGCAATATAAAGAAGATCTTCAAACAAAGGCTTAATGACAATACAAGTTATATGTGAGTTGAGTTAGCTTAGTGGTGAAGAATTGTGCACGACCGGGTCATGATGAACCATGCAAAGGAGAAGGGCAAGCAAGGATTAGTCCAAGGGACCAGAGCAGTGGTGAAGGGCAGGTGAAGCTCAATCTCGATGAACCAAGCTACAAGAGTCATGTACTTCGGAGTATCAATATAATTGAAGATCTTAAGTGACTTGTAAGTACAAATGGAAGTTGATCATAAGGATTCAAATACTCCAAGTCACAAGCTCTAGGTGATGGCGCTTAGAAGAAGAATACATGTGGCAATTCCTTTTGAAGCCAAATGAAGAAAAGTGGAAAGTATCAATTATGCAATCTCAAGTTGAAGAAAGTTTCTTTTATATTTAATCTTGAGTTTAGGTATGCCGCTCTATCAAGAGGGATGTCACATGGGTGCTTGCAAAGTCTCAATGCTCAAGTAAATCCCAAGTGAGATGAGAGAATCACAATAGCCACAAAATGACGCAAACTTTGCCAACCCGAGAGTGACGGAAGTTCCGTTAAAAGTTCCATCGGAAGTTTCGTCAGTTCAAACTTTAGTGACTCATCAGTTCAAACTTCAGTGACCTTCCATCCAGAGAGTCACGAAAGTTCTGTCATACTTATGACAGAAGTTCCATCATGCTCTGTCATAGTGGAATCCTAGGGCGCACAACGGCTCTTTTTGAAATGACAGAAGTTCCGTGGGTTTTCACGGAAGTTCCGTCAGATACTGAAATGCACTCCAATGGCTAGTTTTTGAGGCTCCTCTATAAATAGCTCCTCTCTCCCCTCCTTCAAGGTCTGCTGACTTCCCCCACAAAAATACCATTCCTAAAGCCCTCTACCACTCTCCCTAACTCCTCTTTGTGAGGATTGATCTCTTTGTGAGAGTTGGGTTGAGAGAGAGTCTCTTTGTGAGAGAAATTGATCACTTGAGCATTGTTTCAAAGCAAGCATTCATAAGACATTTGTTACTCTTGGAATTTAAGATTTCTAGACAGCTAGGCGTCACTCTAGAGCTCCCAAACTTGTGGTGAGTCTTGGGAAAGTTTGTAAAGGTTGGCTTCGCCTCCGCAAGGGAAGAAGCAAGCTTAGTGAAGAACCGGGTTTGATCTTGGTGGTTGCTTGGTCATCCAAGCTTGATCTTGGTGATTGCTTGGAGAGGTACAAAGGTTGAAAGAGACCTGGTCCTTGGTGGATCCCTCAACGGAGAGGTAGACAACTTGGTTGTAAGTTGGTTGAACTCCGGTAAATAAATCCCCGTGTGCTCCCTTGTTCTTATTGTTGTTTAAGTTCTAGCTTGCTTTAACTTCCAATAGGTTGTATGAGTAGTAGTTCTTGTTTTCCTAAGTGGATAAAACTGCTCTTTCTTGTGTGCAACCTTTGGAAGCTTTTCGTTGTGCTAGAACTTCTTTGGGGGCTTTTTATTTATTCTCTACATATTGTGCTCGATCTACTTGTGTGTTGTGTTGTTTGCTATCTCTTGCAGGAACTAAGCTCTACATAGCAACAACAACCCTTTACTTCAAGTAGCTTCTTTGTACCTCTTAGATTTCTGCATTTCTTTATGTTCTTCACCTCATGGCGAGGAACTTCTATTGTGGGGCAGAACTTCCGTCACCATGGAAGTTCCGTCAGCAATTGACGGAAGTTCCGTCGCACTCTGTTTAATCCGCAATTAAGTCTGATTTCAGGTCAAATTTTTAGATTGCCTATTCACCCCCCTCTAGGCAACTTTCAATTGGTATGAGAGCATAATCTCCTTATTAGGCTTAACCGCTTGGGGAAACGATGTCGCTTCCAAAGATTTCCACACCTTCATTTGAGGTACCCCTTTTCGATGGAGCAAACTATGCTTTGTGGAAAACTCGTATGTTTTCTTATTTTTATGAAATGAACTCACAAATTTGGTGGATCATGGATATAGGCTTCTCTCATGTCTTGGAGGTTCATCCTCCAACCAAAGGACAAGAGAAATGCCTGTATCTCGAAGCCCATGCATTTAATGCTTTATCTAGTGCTGTGAGTATAGAGGTCGAAGATAAAATGCTAAATAAGCATGGAGTGCCAAAGAGTGCACACTTGATGTGGAAAGCACTTGAGGAGATGTATGGATCTAGCAATGATGGGAAACCATTGTTGGAGTGTGATCCTAAGAACATCTCCCTTTCAGCAGGCCCAAAAGACCAACACCAACATGAGCAATCAGAAGATCAAGAAAATAGGGCTAATCCTACCTGCCTAGGAAAACTGGTTGGTCCGGCTTCCCAAACTGGTGTGTCTAGTTTTGGCAGAACATAAATTGTTTCTATTAAAATTGTTGATGATCTTGATTGTTGCAGGTTTAGACCAAGTGAGGAGTCTACATCACCTACAAGCTCGTGGCTGGAAGATGAGGATGCTTTTCATCATATGGCCAAGAGACAAAGAGAATCCAAAAGATCCACACTTTTGAAAGGTGATCATTTGAGTAACAATGATGCATGTACTATTAACTCTCCATCTTATGTAGCACAACTAGAGAAGGAAAATCAAATGATTTTCAAGGAATACCAAAAGCTTGCTAAAAAGCATCTTGATTTGCAAAAGAGACATATCATGCTTTTAAGTTCTTATGACAAGCTTATTGACACTTATGTCATGCTAGAGACAACACATGAGGTTGCTTTGACAGTGGTAAAATCCTACCAACCTCACACTTGCACATGTGCACCTATCTCCATTGATTTATCTTGTGCTAACATATGTTGTCCTCAAGAAAAGCCATCCCTTGATGAGCATATTATTGTAGAAACTTGTGATGATCTCATTGCAAGTGAAATGATGTTCTCAAGGAAGAAGTTAAGAAGCTCAAGATGGACTTAAGTCGGTTGAAAAGTAAAGGTTAGGTGCAACCATCTCAAGATAACGGTGACGACATGGTGAAGAAGCTTGAGAAGGGATCAAGCGTCACATGCTCACAAACCTCCACAACTGACCCTGAAGAAGTTCATGACATGAAGAGCAAGAGGAAAATCAAATCAAATGTTCATGTCATATGCTTTGAGTGCTCAACAAAGGGACACTTTGCATCTAAGTGTCCAAGCAAGAAGAAAGCTCAACCAACACTTTCTAGAAGACAACAAAGACTATCTCGGAGAAGGTGTTTTGGTTGCAAAGAGAGAGGGCACGAAATCACTCAATGTACAACAGAATCAAGAAAGCAACAAGTCTGTGAAAACGGGATGGACAGGCCTCTAAAACAGGAGTGCCCGGTTTCTACAAGCAAACTGAAATCTGTTGAGAAGCTTGAGAAAGGCTTCGTGTCAACACTTAACCGATACATGAACAAGAGTGAAAGCACGAAGAGGCAACTCAAAGTCAAGGCAAATAAGATCAAGCACCAAAAATGTTATATTTGCCGTAACAAAGGACACATGAGTAAGGATTGTTCTTTGTACCAAACCTCACTTAATCTTGCCCATAGTAATTTGCAATATGCTAAGGGCAATATTGACTCTTGTGCAACCAAGGTGATTAGTTCGTCTATTGATAGTGCAAAGTCACTTTGGATGCCAAAAGTTTGTGTAACTAACACTGTAGGACCCAACAATTGTTGGGTACCAAAATGTGCTTGAAAGTGTTTATGGAGTGCAGGTGATGCATTGATGGCTTGGCATGGACAAGAAGAAAACATATACATGAAAACTTGCCAAGTGTGAAAATGTTTCAACATTCTCCACATCAATGTTATCAAGGGAACAAAAAGTATCACTACACTTCTCTCTTTTTGGTGTTCCTTATTCCTGTTGTAATGTGTTTACAAGTTCATATAATAACTCGAGAAATGCTCTCAAGGAACATTACATGAATGTCACATATAAAGAGATGCAATTAATGTCTCCTTTGGAGAAATCTGTTTTGTGAACATCTTTCAGGAGCTACAAGAATACAAGAGGTCAAGAAAGCCAAGCAGAGAGGGACGGAAGTTCCGTCGCCTCAGAGACGGAAGTTCCATCAACACCCTCTCTGTAGTTCATGACAGTTCCATGGCTTCACCGGCTCGTGACAGAGAGTGACGGAAGTTCTGTCATCGAGTGACAGAAGTTCCATCGTATCTACAAAAGAGATATAAAGACGAAGAAGGGAGGAGAAATGAATAAAAAAAAATTCATTGAGATGATCTTTAGTGATTTCAAGACCATAAGTCAAGAGTGTCATTGAACCTTCATGCCTCTTCTCTTCTCTTCATAAGAAAAATTCCTACTTACTTGGTTTGTAAGTGACTCTTGACACTTCTCAAATTCTAGTGGTTTATCTAATACCTTAACTAAGACATAGTTTAAATCTCCTCATGATCATAACTGAGCAGTGTGCACATGTGAATATTATTCAATGATATGGTGCACAAATTAAGGGGGAGATTCACACCATGTCTTATGTTAAGAGGAACTAATGTTTTTTTAAGTGATTGTGTGGCAGCATTTACATGGATAATATTGTTTGTGGAACTATTAACATTGTGAAGGCATTGAAAGTGCATTCAATCAAATGGTAGATGTGACTGATGAGAATGGAGACGTCCGATGTTCATGAGTCCCAAGATCTATCACAGTCAAAATCTGACAATGTCTTGATCCGGTTGACAAATCTTGCAAGAGTACACAACTGCATAAATGCTCCCTCACAAGAGAAAGAGAAGAACAATCTAATGGCAAAGGTATGTCTTTTAGTTACAGCTTTGTGGTCCTTTGCATATAGAACCCATGTGATAGGTTATGTCTTGGCATGTGTATGGTCTCGTGTCATGGCATGCTCTTTGTGAGATAGGATAGATTTTTCGAAAAACTTCCTTATCTTGTTATAATAGTGGTTTCTGAAAATCTTTGGTTCTTGATCCTTGTGATCACGTTGAGTAAGTTGTGGTTATAGTTAAAATTTATTGATTGTTGCCTAACCACAATTTGTGAGATTGTCTATCTCAAGTCCAAAAATCCAGTCTTGCTCCAATCTGATCAAAATCTCAATCTCTCACTTTGTGGAATAAGATTTGCAAAAAGTTGGAAAAGAAAAGTGCAGAGGATGCATATGGGAATAAGATATATAGATGAGAAGAAAGGTGATTGAAATTGGATAAGAACCTATGGTTGGAAAGAATGGAATAGAAACTAACAATTCTCAGGTTTAACCCAATCCTGTCAAAACCTTCATTGTCCTTGAATGTAAGCTGTTGTTGGAACCAGAGAGCGATAGAACTTCCATAGCTCAAGTGACGGAAGTTCCGTCACCTACAGATTTAGAGTCCTTCAACCTATCCTCCATCTATCATTCTTTGATCCAGCTGCTTTATTAGAATGGTTCACCTCTATCAGTTGTAGAGGTAGTATGGATGATAAAAAGGGAAAAAGAATAGTCAAGGCAAGACATGATATAGAAAGGAGAGGGCAGCTTTATTCCTCTCAATATCAAAGGCAGAAAAAGACAACTAAGAGGCCCTTGCCTAGAGGAGAGACATGCCCATAGAAGAGGAAGTAATAGCACCTATTGATGATGATCAAACCTTCTTTGTTAGTGATGATGTAGAAGATTAAACTTGGCTTCCATCTCCTCCTAGGTCCATCATCAAGGGAGGGGACAAGCTAAGTCAACTAGTGCAGCAATGGTTTCTGCAGGAATTCAGGAAGAAGAAGAAAATGAGGATTCTGAAACATTTGTTGTGGATGAGCCTATAGCATCAGCAGTCAGAAACTTTAGTGCTTCTTTGTTCTCAGAATCTTCTAATCCTTCTTGAAGAACAAGAGTAAGCTACAAAGGGCAATTTGAAGAGATAAGGAAGATGAGAGCAATCAACTCGAAGCTAACTCCAAAAGAAGTTGGAACTGATTACAGATTTTGGCCTTACTCTCGGCAAGATTACTATGAGTCTATGATCATACAAGACAATGTTTATTACTCAGTGGGTAAAATGGAACTACCTATATACCAATGATGACCCAATTCTCAATACTTTGGTGACAAAAGTGCAAAAATCAAGAATGTGAGTGATACTTTAGCATTTCAGGAGAATTGAAACAATAAGATCATTGTGTTGAAGAGCATGAAAATGTCAGAAAATCTGATTGGATGACAAAGAGACAGTGGTATGAGTTCACATATGCTCAGTTTGCTAGACTTCTTTGATTTGGGTGAAAAAAAATGCTAACCATTCACACCTTCATATTTACCCTACTTTAAAGCTTGAAAGGATAAATTTCATGTATCCAAGAAACAAATAAGGCAGTCAAGGATGTGCTACAGATTTACTCACATTCTATGCCTGTCTCAACAAGATGTTCAGGAGGGCTATCACACCTAGGGATGAAGACTCCACAACCATTCCTCTTATAACAACAATATTCTTGTTGCTATGTCTTCTACTCCTCCTCCTGGCACTCATGTCTTAGTATTTGACTTCATATGGGAAGAGATTAAGGGCATTGCAAATTACTTTTGGAAGAGTTGTGGATATGCACCATATATCATATACATAATCGAGAGTCACTAGTGTCACCTTCAAGTGTGAGAGAGCTAACAAGAGTTACAAAATCCAATTTTTACCACAGCCAGAGAAGGACACACACATAGCTTCCTCATAAATATAGTGCTTGTCCAAAAGCTCTGATTTCTGAAAGCCTCTGTTAGTTGAAGACAGAGAGCGACGGAACTTCCGTCTTAGAATTACGGAACTTTCGTCATTCTTTGGAATTATCTCCGCTCGAGACAGAGAGCAATGGAACTTCCATCATCCAATAATGGAACTTCCGTCATTTATAGCTCCCACACAACCTAACGGCACCTCCTCACCAAGCACCACCTTCTATAAGCACTAGTGGCAGCGTGCAGCTACAAGACAAGCATTTCTATCCTCTGAGGAAAATCATAAACATGCTACTTTGCCTAAACAAGGAACTGTATGAGGTAGACAAGAGAGCATATCATGAAAGACAGGAAAGAAAGAACATCACCAAAAGAATCAAGGAAAATTCATACCAAGTTGGAACTTGAGCATCCTTGCTCTCCTATTGGTTCAGAAAGTGCAAAGAGTCTCATAGAGCCTTGCGATGAGAAAATAATCAACATTGAGCAAAATGACTACGCCTCTAAAATTTGTGGTGACATGAGCCTTAGTGGCTATGGCAGCTATGAATTTGGTGGTACTGGAGATTCCACATCAGACCAACCCTCTCCTTCTCACCCACCTTGAAATTAAAGGTAACATGAACAAAGAAGGAAGGTGTCTTGGACTTCATGCCTTGAGCTCAAACTTTTTGGTGCTAGATGACAAAGGGGGAGAGAAAAGTATATTAAAGCTCAAGCTACATGGCGAGAACTTAGAGAGAAAAGCAGCTTAAAGCTCAAGCTCAAGACTTAGTGACATCACAAGTGGAGAAGTCTCTTTTCATCTCATGGACTTGAGAACAATGTGTAATGTGTGAACTTGTGTGTGAACCTCTCTTTATCTTTGTTTTCAAGAACCTTTTTTTTTGCTTGTGATAATGTGTGATGCATTATTGTAATGATGTAATGTTCTTTATTGTGAATATGTGGAGTCTAGTGTTTGCTAGACAACACATATGCTTTTTTTTCAGTTTGTTTTTGTGTGTCTTTCTTGGCATATGCATCATGAGATATCTGCTCACACACACTTTTTTGTACCCCATGAATGCACACATATAGGGGGAGCACTCAAATCAACTTGTAAAATGTGCAAATGGCATTTTAGTCCAAGTTCTTCAATTTCATTCAATATGCACATATAGGGGGAGCTCATCTATATGTTTGCATTCAAAATGCTCTTTGAATATCTTTTGTACGCTTTAATTAAGGTTGTCATCAATCACCAAAAAGGGGGAGATTGAAAGTGCATCTAGTCCCCTAGTGGGTTTTGGTGTATTGAATGACAACATGATTAAAGGTCTAATGATCCTTTCTAAGTGTATGAGTAGGGATTGAAATCTTGGATGTACACTCTATGGCTGAAATGAATATGATTGAGATTGTACATTGATTCTAGTTATGAGACATGAAAGCTTATGAGTTGATTTGGTCTCACAAGACAAGACTTGTACACAATCAAAGTATGATGAAGAACAAAATGATGACATGATGAAGGGACACTCATGAGCAGCTTGATCATCAATACAATGAGGTTTCATAAATAATTAGGTCTATACATGAACATGACTTAGAGGAATCAAGTGCAAAGTTGATTACAAGATGAATGAATAACTATAAGCAACTTGATCAGCAATATAAAGAAGATCTTCAAACAAAGGCTTAATGACAATACAAGTTATATGTGAGTTGAGTTAGCTTAGTGGTGAAGAATTGTGCATGACTGGGTCACGATGAACCATGCAAAGGAGAAGGGCAAGCAAGGCTTAGTCCAAGGGACCGGAGCAGTGGTGAAGGGCAGGTGAAGCTCAATCTCGATGAACCAAGCAACAAGAGTCATGCACTTCGGAGTATCAATATAATTGAAGATCTTAAGTGACTTGTGAGTACAAATAGAAGTTGATCATAAGAATTCAAATACTCCAAGTCACAAGCTCTAGGTGATGACGCTTAGAAGAAGAATGCATGTGGCAATTCCTTTTGAAGCCAAATGAAGAAAAGTGGCAAGTATCAATTATGCAATCTCAAGTTGAAGAAAGTTTCTTTTATATTTAATCTTGAGTTTAGGTATGTCGCTCTATCAAGAGGGATGTCACATGGGTGCTTGCAAAGTCTCAATGCTCAAGTAAATCCCAAGTGAGATGAGAGAATCACAATAGCCACAAAATGACCCAAACTCTGCCAACCCGAGAGTGACTGAAGTTCTGTCGGACACTGAAATGCACTCCAACGGCTAGTTTTTGAGGCTCCTCTATAAATAGCTCATCTCTCCCCTCCTTCAAGGGCTGCTGACTTCCGCCACAAAAATATCATTCCCAAAGCCCTCTAGAACTCTCCCTAACTCTTCTTTGTGAGGATTGATTTCTTTGTGAGAGTTGGGTTGAGAGAGAGTCTCTTTGTGAGAGAAATTGATCACTTGAGCACTGTTTCAAAGCAAACATTCATGAGACATTTGTTACTCTTGGAATTGAAGATTCCTAGACGGCTAGGCGTCGCTCTAGAGCTCCCAAACTTGTGGTGAGTCTTGGGAAAGTTTGTAAAGGTTGGCTTCGTCTCCGCAAGTGAAGAAGCAAGCTTAGTGAAGAACTGGGCTTGATCTTGGTGATTGCTTGGTCATTCAAGCTTGATCTTGGTAATTGCTTGGAGAGGTACAAAGGTTGAAAGAGACCTAGTCCTTGGTGGATCTCTCAACGAAGCGGTAGACAACTTAGTTACAAGTTGGTTGAACTAGGGTAAATAAATCCCCGTGTGCTCCCTTGTTCTTGTTGTTGTTTAAGTTCTAATTTGCTTTAACTTCCAATAGGTTGCATGAGTAGTAGTTCTTGTTTTCCTAAGTGGATAAACCTGCTCTTTCTTGTGTGCAACCTTTGGAAGCTTTTCGTTGTGCTAGAACTTCTTTGGGGGCTTTTTATTTATTCTCTACATATTGTGCTCGATCTACTTGTGTGTTGTTTTTTTTGCTATCTATTGTAGGAACTAAGCTCTATAAAGCAACAACAACCCTTTACTTCAAATAGCTTCTTTGTACCTTTTAGATTTCCGCATTTCTTTGTGTTCTTCACCTCATAGCAAGGAGCTTCTATTATGGGACAGAATTTCCATCACCACGGAAGTTCCGTTAGCATTTGATGGAAGTTCTATCGCACTCTGTTTAATCCATAATTAAGTTTGATTTCAGGTCAAATTTTTAGATTGCCTATTCACCCCCCCTCTAGGCAACTTTCAATGTGAAAATTGTATTTTCACCATTTATTTACCTTGCTTCGATCGCGAGAAAGAAAAACACAAACTGTTTGAAAGATCTACCGCCTGAATGCATGGCATTTAATATCTTGAAAAGACATCGAGTATGAATGCATATTTGCATCTACACGGTCCTTGTGAAAACAATAAACTATTAAAATAGACTGCATTGTGTAAAAAAAACTTAGACATTTGAAATCTAAAGGTGTCATGTATGAATGCATATTTGCATGTACGCGATCCATGTGAGAAACAAAATATTTGAAAGACCTACTGTCTAAACGACCATTTTGAAATCTCGAAAGGTATCCCATATGAATGCATATTTGCTTCTACACGGTCCATGTGAAAATAAACACACTATTTGAAACATCTTCCCTTTAAGTGGACATTTGAAATATCTCAAAAGATATCAATATGAATGCATCATACATCTTTGTCACTCGGTGGAGTCCCACTATAAAAGGTGCACCGGGGTGCTTTACCCTCAACAACAGCCACCCCTCATTTTTACTTTGCTCATCATCCCCACTCTTCCATGTCGATGTACCGCAGCTTGTTTACCTCTAGGTCTCACAATTCCTCCTATGTTTGTCTTCATTCCACAGGCCATACTAGATCTGACAGGATTAGTGGACAACGCTCCTCACAATCTATGCATCCACAAGTAAGAACAATGCTCCAAATCTTCAACCATACAGAGATCCAACATGCTACCATGTTGGAGCAGAAGTTCGTCCACCAACCTGATGTTCCTGACAACACTTTTTCTATCAAGGTATGATTCTAGATAGTTGTGTTAATTTAATATTACATCTCTATTTTCATCTAAATAAATATATTGGACATTTTTTTAGCATCCGGTAGATGTTTGCTCTGTGGTTCCTGCACAAAGGAACCCTCCTATGATGCTACAACCGTATCCCACTTATGGAAATGAACATAGGGGATGTTTTAGAGCAATGTCAAGCGTTGTTCATATTGGTAATCAGTCACAACATATACCAACACATCTGGCTATGCAAGAGCATGTGCAAAGCAACATGACTACTATGAATCTCCATGAGGTTTGGTTCTTGATAATATTTTAACCATCTATGCCTTCTTTCTCTATATTTGGTATATTTTGTAATAATATTTTACTCTTTATTTTTGTGTTTCTTGAAGATACTAAAGAGGAAAGCAGTGACTACAGAGCTATTATTGGGATCCTCCACCTGTTCAACAACAGAAAAGCATTTTGGTTTCTCAAATACTATTCAGGTGACTTGTTGTTATGTCATTCTATTCTATATTATTTGAATTGATATATCTTGGTCTATGATGCCTCTTCCATTTTAAAGGCATTAGATTGTTAGGTTCTAGTTAGACGAGCAACACATTTTCCCATGTAAATTTGCGTATGTATATCTCATTCTATCTAGCTCTATAAATAGACATTAAGTTTCTTTTATATTAACCTCCATATTGTTTGAGTATTTATTTACATTTTATATTTTCTTAACAATGTAGGATGGGACACATATGCATACTAGCAAGAAGAAGAAAACCATGACATTGTAATTTTATAATGGAGACAATGCTGATGAAATTGTGAATAGGGTTGAAAAAGAAATTCAATTCTTTCCTCATGGCATATCTCATGGTCTTCGTAGTACGGAGTCTGAGTTTTGTGTGTATGAGTGGACCTCATCTGCTGATGGAATTGATGTGACACTAGATTTATCATTGCAACTTTCCTCAACTAGTGGTGGACGTGGTGCGCCAGTGGATCTATCATTGAAGCTCAACAGCTTAGGCGCTTAGGTGTTCCAAGTTGCTTTGGCCAAAGGAGTTCTAGATTGTTGATTTTTGTTCAGTTTTGGACCAATTATGTCATCTGTATTTGAGTTACCGATTCCATGTTGAACTTCTTGGGTTTTGTAAGGTGGCATGTCATAGAGTCATTCGTTGAATGTTTAGCTTGTGTTAAATTTGCTAAATATTCCCAATATAGAAATATGTTTCTAATTTTGGTTTATATTTTCACTCCTAAACTCAAATCCAGATATTCAATCATCCGAAGACTAATGGTAAATTTTAAGGATGTCACCAGCTCTTTTGAAAAATGACCTAAAAAGAGAAAGATGTGACTGTCACACATGGCAATTTGCATGAATATGCAAATATTTATCAGCATTGTTTCTGTTTCATAATTTGATTACTCTCATGGAGAGGATAGGCTGACTTTCACGATAACGCATACAACACTAATAATATAACTCGATGATAAAGGATGTCAATGATATATGAAGATCTCTATCCCTTAAAAGGCGACTCAAAATTATACTAAATTCACACAACTAATTATCCCCCAACAGATATCATCTGTGCTAATTGCACACTACTAATTACACACAAAGTAATCCCTCTTATAAATCTAATGGTCAATAATTTCTCTTAGACGAGTACATCAAATCTGACGGCTGGCATCACTGGGATCTCCCAAGGCCTCCACGCCGGGGCCGTTAGACACCGCGTGCGCGGTATGACCGCACGTCATGTGCCTGCCCTGATGGCCCACCGCCCCGACGGTCCACCACCCTTTCTTCTACCTCTCGTTTGCCTCGTTCTTCTTCCTCCACGGTCCAACTCCCGCTGCCAGCCCCGCCCATTGCCCGCCAATCGCCCGTGGCTCCGGCAGCGTCGTACCGCCGCACCGCCCCCAGACCTCCCTCTATGTCTGGAGCACTTCGACAAGGCCCCCAACAAACTCTGACCTTAACCCTGCCCCCTCCTCCACCATCGACGGCCAGCGGCGCCCTCACTGCCGGCCACGCCACCCGCACTTCCTCCGCGCTCCGCCGTCGCTCCGCGTCTCTCTCTCCTCCACCGCCGGCATGCCATGCCGCACTGCCCGCGCATTCCCACGCTCCGCCGCCGCCGCCGACGCTGTTGAAGACGAAGACGCCCGTGCAGCCACGCTCGTGGGCTGCGGCCCAACACGCACGCGCGGTAGATACCGAGTACCGCGCAGTGTATAGCATTTCCGCTCCACACCCACCCCTGTGTACAAACTGCTCCACGATCACCGCGCGCATAAGGCCGTCACTGCCAAGGGCAGCGATCGCACGCCGTTGTTGAGTGTGATTTCTTCGCACCCGTGCTGCTATCTCGACCCATGTAGGAGACGATCAAAGGCATCAAGTTCATGGGAAAGTTCCTGAGAAGTATCTAACGTCGTACGCTGCCAGCGGGTCAAGAAGCTACGGACGACTACCTGCGGCAGCAGCCATGAACCACCCACGTGCGGCGGTAGCAGGACTGCTGCCCCGGACGGTTGCCTGTGCTTCAGGAACTCAGACAACACCTGCATGTTTTACTGGAAAACGTCGACGATGGAGTGCCTGGGTTCAATCCAAACAAGATACTTGATTCTCTGTTGTCGCTCAAGTTAGTAATTTAGGCAAACCGCTTAATTGGAAACCGACGTGTATAGGCTTAATCGTGTTTTGTTTGACTGAATAGAACACGACATACACGTTGTGTCCAGAGATTAATTGAGTGCTACATGTTAACTTTGATAGGTTAATCAAGGACATATGAATTAGACATCTGAATTGCCATGAGTATAAAAGTAGGAAAGTCAGGTTTTGTGCCTGTGATGGCCGATCTGCTTAATAGAGAAGCAACCAATCAGTTTGCCAACATATGCAGGCTCTTGATCTTCGTATCTTCTTATTTTCTGACAGTCTTCATCTATAATGTTGTATATAGAAGTTACATTGCATGTATTCTTCAATTTGTCTAATTGTAGCATACACCTTGTTAATTTTTATAGGTTAATCAAGGCCATATATGAATTAGTATCCTGTGGGCTGGGGTTCTTGACATCTGAACGCTTTGCCCTCATTATAAAAAATATAAAAAGTTGTACAAGAGAGACGTCTAATTGCGAGCCATGGGGCCGCAGTCCATTTAGAGATTTACTAACAACGTACAAAGAGGTATTTTGATTTTTCAATATTACTTCAGTGTATCGTTACTGAAAAATAACAGAGGATAGCAATAGCAAAGCTGCTTATTATGTGAGTTTTGGAAATAGATGCACTGAAGGATCTTGATCCAAGTCGTTAGCTTAATCATAATACATTTTGATCATTGTCTTGTTATTGACAAAACCCGAAAGATTGTACTTTATTTGGCATCAGCAGACTTGCCTGGACCAAATAAGTAATGAAGTTTTATTGTTTAATAATAATAAAAAAGTTTCTGTGTATATGGAAAGGACTTTTTAACAATTGTCCTACTAAATATCAAATCTATCTCATTTTGTATTTTATCATAATAACATAATTTATTTTAATTGATTGATTCACATTAACAAATGTCACCTGATGTTAGCACGGACAATATACTAGTGTGTTTAAATCACTGAGATGGCATCGTGTCATGCTTGACACACTAGATCAAGTATTCTCTAGAGATGGGAGGTATAAAAAAGTCACCTTGGATGAACCAAATGCTATTAGAGGTATAAAAGTCGCCTTGAATGAACCAAACGCTATTGACCACCACCCAACTACCCTAGCATCTACCCAGAAACCCTTGTGATTGTCAAAATCGTGTTTTCTATTACAACAACATCCGTCATTGCACCACTCTTAAAATAAAATAAGAGTGAATATGTCACATGTCCTTAAACTATTTAGGAATGATCATTTAGGTCCATGAACTCTCAAAGTGACCATCTGGGTCCTTAAACTATTTCTAGATAGTCATTCAGATCCACGAACTTTATGTAACCTCATAGGTCCATGATTTATTTATTTTGTATCAATTAGGTTCTCACCGTCATTGCCCATCCGCTCTCCAAACACAACATCACCGCCTAATCGCTCTCTATGTGCGATATCACCGTTGTACAACCGCTCTGCAGGCGAGCATTATCGAGCCTACGCGACGATGCCAACTAACAGAAGGTGCACTCTACCCGTCGCTGCCTCGCTCTCCCCATCGAGGTCTGTGCCTGCCGACCGCGGGAATTTCTGTCTGTCTGCCAAACGGTGATGACGATGATGTGTCACGTGTGAAGGGCACCATGCATGGAAGGCAGGCCGTCGTCGGGGGTATTGGACAAGCCATTTTTGTGGTTAACAAGTAACGAGCACGAAAAAACAAGGTCGCAATGAGAAGAACGAGGCCAGATGGATGATCGAGATCAATTCTAAGACTATATCACCACCCCTCGTCGACGTTGTAGACCTGGTTGTCACAATATAAATAGATCATAGACTTGGACGTCACTATAAAGTTAATGGAGTTAGACGATCATCTAAAAATAGTTTAGGGAGTCAAATAGTCATTTTAAGAGTTCATAGACCTATATGAGTATTCCTATATAGTTTAAGGACTTATGATGCACTTCACTCATAAAATAAAATCAATGAGTAAACTCCACAAAATCACATGTGTTTTGATAAACTATATCATAAACAACATTGGTTGCAAGAAAAAAAAATTAGTGAAGGAGCTGTATAAATATTTCAAAAATATTAACAAAACTGATTAGCAATATATAGAAAAAAAAATACATACTAGCATTTTGCACATCTCGACTATTTAGGCATCAAATATGTAGATTTAGAGCACATTGCTACTTACAAACTCTAGTTTTACAATTTAATTTCTAATATATGTAACTTCATGAGAACAATAACACCAAATTTCAAATTCATAGTTTTATAAAAACTATTCAAAATCAAAGTTTAGAAGACAGACGAAAAGTTTAAACACGATTGGCGGTGATTATCATAGCATAGTGGGTTGGTTGAAGGTAGAAGAACGAGATAACCAAGAAAGAAGTGCTGAAAGGAAAAGGCCTACTAGATTTCGGCTGATTTCACGTAAGAACAGTTGCCGACACTATAGTTTATTAGCTAACCACGACAGCAACATAAAAAAGAGATGATTTTTAACCGATAACAGTAGCACATGACAACACAGCCATCCTACGAGGTACCCAGAAAAGGAAATATAAGTTTACTGGTCGCTGTGACACAAACACCTGGCTCAGATATACATGCGAAACACGACGCAGCGGTAGGTACCGAACCAAAAGTGCAGCACTTGGACGACACGTGACACGAGTTTTTAAGCAAATCCCAGTACACATGCAACATGTCCACGGTCGGCTACGCGCTCACTTCACGCCTAGTGCGGGAAATTGAGCTTGATCTTGAATTGCCGGTGCTGCCGGTTCGCGACCGCCATAACCTGCCCGGAAGCCGCCGCGATCACCGCGGCCTCTGCCACGTCCACGGCCACGACCAGGGCCGTAGTACCTTTCACCCTCTGCTGGCTTCAGGAATTCATTGATGCTCACAGACTGAAAAGGAAGAAATATGTTTAAGTTTTTTTTTGACAAGTAAGAAATATGTCAAGTTACAGCAAAAGAAGAGAAACACTAAGTTTACATTTGAGATATGAATGAACTCATAAATAGCGTAAGTTAAACAAACCTTCTTGGCTCGCTCATCCTTTTCAGCATTTTCCTTCTTTTTGTCTTTGTCAGAACCCTGCAACCATACAAGGCAACACAAATAATAAACAACTCAATCAATTTTCAAGATCAAAATCCTCCATGGGATAGTTCACTGCATGAAAAAGAGGCACGGCAGTCTGAGCTTACCAGCTTGATGAAAACCTCGTCGGTGCCCTTCTTCACTGAAAGCGGCTGCATGCCCTGCAACTCCTTGTCTACCACCACCTTTCTTTCTTCAGTCTTCAGTGCAAGCAAAGCTTTCCTCTTCTCCTCCAATAGTTTCTCATATTCTTCCAAAGTCATCTCCTGAGTAACAGCATTGGTCAAAACAAAATAATACTTGGATCGCATCAGAGAGAAACACACAATCACAATTTATAGTGTGCTTAAAGCTATCAGCATGTAGTATCTCCCAGCATTTATTATTTTTGCATCTAACAAAAGTATGGATGCATAATACTACAACAACTATGAATGGTGAGTTTTCAACTTCAGAGAACCTAAGAATATTTTTCTTTTTCACCAGATATGCTCTAGTGAATGTCAGTCAGTTATGTTAATAAGAGGTTATCAATGTACAGCAGCTTCCTGAATTCATGCCAGCAAAGATAACACATGAAAACCTTGATGCTGCCATCCAAGCTATCTATAGGCTGAGTGAAATTGAGAACCTGAACTGCCAACTACTAAGTTGGATGTGCAAGATTCACTGGATCAATCAGCCCACAACCAACAAATAGGTGGGTCACAAATATGATTTGGTGCATGCATTCACCTTTTTACAAACTAGTGCCTTGCAGTTAGAACTGACAAAAACCATGCTACAGACTACAGCTAAGCACAATAATTCCATTCATTCAGTTATGCAGAAATAAAACAGAGTAACATATTTTCTGGGGGTGCTAAATAAGGATCTTGCATCTTGTAATGTCAGAAGTGAGCACAATAATGAGGATAAAGGTGAAACAGAGAAGCCATGGAACAAGGGCTCTATTCCATTAATACCTTCTCCTATTGTACTTGTCATGTTAATGATCAAGGTAAGTAAAACTGTTCACATTACAACGTATATTTATTTCAAGTTCATGTGTGCATTAGGGAAGAACTACCAAGTAAAATGGAGAACAGCAGACAGATTCTGCAGTCTGGGCTTCATAACTGATTAGGAACAGGATCTAGTGCTTCCTATTAGCACAATAAAATATAATCATAATAATGAATAAAAGAATTTTGTATCCACGCTTTAAAATTTCAACCACCAATAGAATTACTAATCTAAAGAATTCACACTGAAATTCCACGCAAGGGCTTTGGTAAAAATATTCTGAATAAGTGGCTACAAGAAAAATTCAGCTAGCTGATAGAACAAGTTTCTCCTGCTGCATTACAAACTAGTTAAACAATAAAAGGACAGTAACATTTCAAAAACATAAAAAGTTAAAAGAGAATAACAATCGCATGCTAGAAGCATGGTGTCTCACAAACATTACTAAGTCCCACCATGTGCCTCTTCTATCGGCATGTTTGACTCGCACCAAATCATTTTTCAAGCAGGTGCACATAACACTATGTAACTTTCTTACTCTTTAGTGCCTCATGTAGGTAGTTTTCTAAAATTCTCTGATGTTTATCAGACATGCAATTACTACCAATATTGACGCAGAAGGCAGTGACTAAAACATCAAGTGCCCAGAAGCTCGACTAAGTTCCTCCGCCTTGCTCATCATAGCCTTCTGATCTTAGGCGTTTTCCCCAAATTTTCCAATAATTATGATCTAATATACAATTGCAACATTTCTTTGATTGGTCTATCTTTATATGCTTATTTGCCAAATCATCTATGTCAATAAAGAACAAAAATAACAAGAACATCTGATTATCAAACCAGATTATACCTTATCTTCCTCTTCTTCATTTGGTTCACCCTCCTTGTCCTTCTCAACCTCAGGTTGAGGCACCTCTTCCAGCTTGTTCTCTTCCTCAGTCACAGCAGCAGCTCCCTCAATATTAATCACCTCCACTGTTTCCCTGGTATATTTTGTAAAAACATTGATGAGTTACACAACAAATTACCCTACAAAAACAAAAATAGACCCAAACTAAAGAACACAGGTTCTCAGATTACTAACTGTGTGAGGGCTTCATCAGTTACGGTTCCCCAGTTGCCACGGCCAGCTCCCTCACGCTTCATCCCATATCCACGGCCTGTGCCACTGTGTCGTTCATAGGCCCGGCGAGGGCGGCCAGACTCATCTCCAGCCTCCCCATCAGTGTAGCCACCACGACGCCCACCACCACGGTAAGGCTGGCGTGGTCCACGGCCCCTCTCGGAAACCTTACCTTCCCCATCCTCTCTGCGCACAAATCCACCATCTCCATAGCTGCCTCCAGCATAACCTCCCTCAACACCATTGGTATCACCCTCACCAAATTCACGCCTAGCGCCTGTCCTGCCTCCACGGAAGCCACCTCTGCCACGTCCTGCCCCATCGCGAGCTGGAGCACCATAGTTCCTGGACTCCTTAACTGAACAGGAGGAACACCACATTAATATATTCCTAATAAGATGACCCGTATCTCTATGAACACAGAACAATAACTAAAAATGTAGTATTGTGTGATTTCTCATAGAAAGATGAAAATTTACACTTAGTATGGCACCCACAGACATCAAGAACGGAATTTCTAAACCATAACAATCCAAGATAACGACCGAACAAAATGCCATGCGACCCCTTGCGTCAGATCGACAGGCGAGGGCAACAAACCCGACCACCAGGCGCACATTTCACGCCCAAATCTTCCCAATCCCACATGAACCCAAGCAATAAAACGACCCCCTACCCCATCCGATCCGATTTTGACCGAAACAATATAAACTTACCGGCCTGCGCGGGCGGGGCCGGCTTGGTGGGCAGCTTGGCCGGGGCGGCGGGCGCGGCAGCTGCCGGCTTGGGCGACGCGGCCGCCTTCTTGGCGGCGGCGGCAACCAAGTGCAAGGGATCGTCGGATTCGACGTCGACGAGGAGATCGAACTGGTTTTTGGAGCCCATCTTTGCCCACTCTTCCCGGCTCAGCACCGACACGATTCAGTGGAATACTGATCCAATCACTTCAAACAGCAACCTAGAACATCGGCGACGAGACCGCCATGGACGTGCGATTCGAATCGAGAGGAGAGGAGAAGTTCCCTAGGGTTTAGGGGCAAGAGAGGGGAGGAAATGGTGATGGCAGCGCGAGACACACTGAGAGGGAGAGGAATGGTCGTAAAACCCTAGCCGCCACTTGGACTCGCCACTCCCCCCAGCTATCACTAACCCCGGAGAGCACAGTCCGATTGAGTAAATTACGGTACCGAGACTCCGGTTTCACTATAATTACGTGTATGCCACTGGCTTTCGTGACGATCAGTGGCAGATCCGAGCCAACTTTTGAGGGCTAGTTTTGTCATTTTACACTTCGGTCTGGGCCTTGACTTGTCTCGAAAGTCGATGGGCCTCGATGTTGTTAGACATGGGTGTCTTTAACTGGGCTGTAATGAAGTGGATGTAGGCCTTGTTAGCACTATGACGTAAAAGAAAAAAGAGCCCATTTGTATTTTTTTTTTCTGATTACTCCCCTACAGCGAAATTGATGGACATATGTAATGGAAAATCAAATAGGAAATCTCACGAAACGAAAACATATTATTTTATTAAAAAATGTTAATTGAAGAAAATCTACTAACACTATTCAAATAAATCCCTTCCGTATTATGGTGGATTTCATGCTCACGCAGCAGCTTGCATTCACACATTTTTTTAAGGGAAAAATGCAAACACAGACATCCGGTGTTGCATTAAGACTTCCTTGAGCTCCACGAGGACATTTGTCATTGTTTTTCTTTTGGTTGGAATTTGAGGGGGCAAAAACATTTCCATTACTCATTGGCCTTACTAACTCTCAACTAGCCTCATGCGGAGCTAAGATATGACCAACCCAGTCACTGATTTCAACCCAATCACAAGAACTCCAATGAGATTTCATCGAGAAGTAAATCAATCATCCACTCATGTCCATCTTTGTCATGCACCAACCAACCAGTTACATTCAAAAGTCTAAGTTGATGAAAATGAATGGATAATTCACTTATGGTTTAATATTCCTTCTCACGTGTAGCTTCGTCGGGGCGTAAATGTGGAAATAGGAGCGTCGTAGTGAAAATTTGGTCACCAGAACTTAAACTCAAAACCTTTGATTCTGATATATCATGTTAAAGTTCACCAACCAATTACATCCAAACAACTAAGTTGATGTTAAAGAGTGGACAATTCACTTACGGTTCAACAATAGAGCTTAACAGCTCATAATCCTCCATCAAGGGAAGAAGGTCAGGAATGTCAATGTTAAGAGTTTATTTTCAAAACTTTGAGTCTTGGCAATTGCAATGCATCCACGTAGTGGATGGAAGATAAGAATGCTGCAGGGGCAGGGAAGTTGGGCAAAGCGGGAACATGTTACCATTTTAAAAAGGCCCTGGCTGCAATTGGTGTTACTGAAAATAAACACTTCTCGTCAGCGTGATAATGGAAGAACCATTTTCCTCAAAAAAATAATGGAAGAACCGTAGAACATATGGCCAAGTAGCAACGCATTACACGTTTGGTGATGATCCCCTCTTGGCCTCTTGCGCTTAGCTGACAAAGTAAGCGTGGAATACCGAACTCCAAGGTTCGTCGCCCTCTGTCCTCTCTCCCCTGTCTCGCTACATCTGCTCGCGACCTTCTTCGGATTCCATGAATGGAAACTTGAGAGCACGATGGCTTCGATCCACGAGGTGGCAACGCCCCAAATGCAGCAACCCTCCGCGTGAGTCGCGGCCATGCTCTGGAGCCTAGAGCGCGTTCTACGGCCGGTCCGTCCGGACGGCAGGTGCCCTGCTATCTAGTAGAGAGCGCTGACTCCGTTCTGATTCGTTCACCGGGTCTCTCCTCGCAAGCATGAATGCACTTGGTGGATTAAATTGGGCGATTGAATTTCGGTAAAAGCGATCTTGCACGTTAAGCAGTTTTATCCTTTTTGCGAGGTTAAGCAATTTCGCTACTTAAAGTTTCTGTTGATCCATAGGTTAGAGTTAGTTTGAATTAGTTTGAGCACAACTAACCTTAAATTCTCCAAACAGGTAGCGTTAGTTTAGGTTAGTTGCATCTAACCCATCTAAAAAAACTAGCTCATCCAAGAGGTGTTAATTGGAGCTATTTTCAACGGAACCCACCAAAATCAGATCCGCCCGCCCGGCCAGCCCCGCAGCTCCGCCCGTGCTGCCATCGTGGAGCTGTAGGGCGTGGTGCAGCCGCAACCCTCCCTCACCGACGACATCTGTGGCCTCCACATCGGCCGCCTCTGCTCCGGCCCCTCCCTATCCTCCTCGTCTTCCTCCAAGGCGGGGTACCACGAGCTCGCCGGGACAAAGGTCACGCTCAAGAAGCCACTGCTGGTGCTCAGGAAGAAGAAGGTCCATGGCGACGATCAAGAAACACCCACGACGGCGGCGGCGGATGTGGAGCTGGAGGTGATTGGCATCATCCGACACAAGATCTTGTTCAAGGACCGCCCCAAGGCCCTCATTTCAAGTAAGCTATCCATCCATTGCTTTTTTTTTTCAATCCAATTGACTTTGATTTCACCTTGAAAATTACTGAATTGTTTTCTTGATGTTCTTCAGAGCCTCCCGTCAAGGAGAAGAAGACTATACAGTCTACGGTAGCTTAAGCCCGGTGAGTGCTAACCTGAATTTTTGTGCCCCATAAGACTAAAGATGTTGCAAATAGAAGGATACTATTCAGAACACTGAAAAGTAGCAACAACTTAAATAACCAGGCTGGGGCAAATTCGGGGCTGTATGAATTGTGTAGCTAATTTGCATCCAAAAGTTGTACACCCATTTTCTTTGTTTCTGCTCTTGCTCTCAGCTGCAAAACATCTGTCGGTGTCTGAAGATGCATCTAGGTCCCCTAGTGGGTTTTGGTGATTAATAACATGAGATTAAAATTATGCTAACATGTTCATGAAGTTAATGTGCAGATAAGCAAATTAATATTCAATCCCACATTTGCAAGATGGTTTTTACTCTCAAAAAGAAGAAAAGAAAAAATGGACTCAATTGCTTTAAATGGTAGTCTTTTATTTTAATTGAGTCATAGGTTTGCCGAACTATCAAGGGGGGTAAACCAATCTTGCCAAGAAGGGAAATTTATGTGCTCAAGCCAACCAAAAATTTTTGAGAGAAATTAGCCAACAAAAGTCAAAAAGAACCATCCATTTCTGAGCCAAACAGTGAGTGACGGAAGTTCCGTGAGTCTCTTCACGGAAGTTCCGTCAGTGCCTAACTTCAACCTCTCAGCCAACCCGAGAGTGACGGAAGTTTCGTCACTTCTTGACGGAAGTTCCGTCATGGCATCTACCTTGTTTCCAGGCTCGCGCAACAGCTATTTTTGAAATGACGGAAGTTACATGGGTTCTCACGGAAGTTCCGCCAGACTCAGAAAATGCCCTAACAGCTAGTTTTTGGGAAAGCTCTCTAAATAGCTTACCCCTTTCCCCATGGAAAGAGTTGGACACTTTGGCATTTCACTCATTCTTCAGCTAGAGCTCTCCCCTCTCACTCCTAAAATTGTTCTTGAGATTCCAAGCAAGTGAGAGAGATCCAACCACAAAAAGAGAAATCCATCCACTCAATAGCTTGAGCACATCTTTCTCTCCTCAAACAAGATTTGATTTACTTGTTAGTCTTGGAGACTTGGTCTTCTAGACGGCTAGGCGTCGCCCTTGAGCTCCCAACGTGTTGTGGTGAGTCGGGGACGTTTATGAAGGTGTGATTCGCCTCCGAAGGAAAATAATCAAGTGGAGAAAGAAAAACAAGCACAATATTTGTGATTGCTTGGTGGGGAAACGGGTTGAGAGAGGTCCGATCACTTTGTGTGACTCCTCAACGAGGACATAGGAACTACTTTGTGTGGTTGCCGAGCCTCAGATTAATTCCTTGTGTCTCTCTTTACTTTTTTCGCATTTCATTATTGTGCTTGTGTATTTCTTTCATACTATTGTGCTCAATTTACTTGTTGTTGTGTTATAAGCTATTTAGCAAACATCTTAGTCACTCATTGCATTAGCTTCATCACTATCAAGTATTGTATCTCTAACTCTTAAGTTATCCGCATTTCAATAAGTTTTAGAGAGAGATTTGGTGAAGTTCTGTCATTTGATAGAACTTTCGTGGTGACGGAAGTTCCGTCACTCCTGACGGAGGTTTTGTCATTGTCGATTTGATTAAAGCTTAGTACTTTTTTAGGTTTAATTTGATAAATTGCCTATTCACCCCCTCTAGACAACTTTCAATCAGTATCAGAGCCATAATCTTGTACAAGGCTTAAAAACTTGAAGGTTAAAGAATGTCGAAGTCGGGGGAAGGCGACAAGCCTCAAGATCTTGCATCGGCAAGCAAAGGAAGTGATTTGCACACGGCCATGCCATTCAACTATGCCGATGTGGCAAACATTCATGATAGTGGAAGTGGAAGATTGCCTTATTTCAAAGGCAAAGATTTTAGTTGGTACAACCATCGCATGAAGATGTACTTCATGTCAATTGGTCCACCAATTTGGGAAATTGGGGAGAAAGGGTATACTTTGGAGAATGAGGAAAATCCCACAACCGTTAATCAACTCAACATTCATCGCAATGCTCAAGCGGTGTCGGCCATTCTCTCTTCCCTGAGCCCCAAGGAATATTCAAGAGTATCCGGAATTGAGAATGCCTGTAGAATTTGGAAGAAACTCATATGTGCTCATGAAAGAGTGGATGTGGTGAAGAAGTCAAGACTTCAAGTTCTAAAAAATCAATTCAACTTCTTTATGATGAACAAGGGAGAAGAGTCTCAACAAACTCATGATAGGCTCATGGATATTGTCAATGAAACAAGATCTTATGGAGATAATATCAAAGATGAGGAAGTCAACTACAAGCTTCTCATGGCTCTTAGGATGTGGAATCCTACTCTTTGCACCATTATTGAAGAGAAAGATGGCTTTGAGAGCTTCACAACAGATGAAGTCATTGGAAGAATCAATGCCCACAAAAGTCGTGATGATGAGGGCAAAAGAGTGAATGTACTTATTGGTGATGAGAGCTCAAGCAAGAAGGACATAGCTCTCAAGGCAAATGATCATGAAAATGATGACAATGATGATGAAGAAGAAGACAATGAAGAGTTTGCCCTATTTGTCAAAAAGTTTGGTAAATACATGATTAAGAATGACTTCACGAAGAGAAGCTTTGAAAAGGCAAAGGCTAGGAGAAGAAATAGAAGATACTATGAGTGTCATGAACAAGGACACATGATTGCTGATTGTCCAAGGCTAAATGGCAAGGGCAAGAAGAATGAAAAGTACAACAATAAGAACAAGGCAAACAAGAAGCCATACAACAAGGGGCAAGCTCACATTGGCCAATAATATATCTCCGATGATCATGATGAAGATAATGAGGGTGGCATTGCCAACATTACCATTGGTCTACCTTCGGCCAAGAAGTCACTCTTCAACAACCTCACGGATGATGCTCCTCGGTGCTTCATGGCAAAGGAAAGCAAGGTAGCTCCTCACACCAATTTCAATCCCTCTTATTGTAGTGATGAAGAGGAGGACTTGGTCCCCTCTATGCATAAAATGGTTAAAATGCTAGATAAACTTCAAGGGGAGTTGGACAATGAAGAAAGAATCATTGATAGACAAGAAGAGTTGCTTGATGAAGAAAGAAGAAAGAACCTTGAGCTCACCAAACAACTTGAGCAAGAGAAGAAGAAGAAGAAGACCTTGACTAAAGACTTCACAAAGGTCAATGAGTCAAGTGAATCATGCACCTCAACAAACAAGAAGTATCAAGAAAGGTGCAACTCTTTGATACAGGAGAACAAGGCCTTAGTAAAGCCCATTGAAGATCTCAAGATAAGCTCCCGTTCATTGTTAAAGAAGCTTGAGTGCTCTCAAGCTTCAGTGAGCAAAGGTTGTGGAAGGTGCCACGACATTAATGTTGAGATGATTGCCAAGCAAGAAGCAATTATGGAAGATCTCAACAATCAAGTCAAGAAACTTGAGAAGAAGGCTCAAGTGGAGACTGTAAGAAAAATTGTTGGTGAGCCAAGAGCCTCTCATGACAAAAGAGGTTTAGGGTACAACAAGAATGTACCCAAGAGAAGGCACAACAAGAGAACCAACTTTGTGCGTGAGAGCAAGGGAAAGCAAGTGGTACAAGAAAATACCATCAAGCCCAAGAATGCTTCTCAAGTCAAGAAGACAAACAAGATCTCTACCATATACTTTTATGATTTTGATGCTTCTTATGTGCTAACCCATAATGCTTATGGTAGAGTAGTTGCTAAGTTTGTTGGGCCACATGATGCAAGGTGGAAGCCTTGTGTGTGGGTGCCTAAAGTTCTTGTATCTAGTGTTAAGGGACCAAACCAATTTGGGTGCCTAAAACACATGCTTGATTTCCTTTGTAGGAATACTCCTCCAGTGGCGCAATATGGGTGCTTGATAGTGGGTGCTCAGATCATATGATCAGAGAAAGATCAATGTTCTCCACAATTGATCGTGATAATCTACCAAGTGGAGGCATCTTATTTGGAAATAACAACAAAGGAACGGTAATTGGTCATGGACGGATTGGCGTCATCCATGACCTTTCAATTAATAATGCTTATCTTGTGAATGGTCTAGGATACAACTTGATGTCTGTATCACAACTTTGTGAGATGGGCTATAGTTGTCTCTTTCTCAATGATGGAGTGACCATTGTTAGGAAAAAGGATTCCTCAATAGCTTTCAAAGGGTATTTATAGGACAAGATATATCTTGTTGATTTCACCAACAGAGAGGGATCTAACCTAAATACCTTTTTGGTTGCTAAAACCACCTTGGGTTGGCTATGGCACCGCTGGCTAGCTCATGTTGGGATGAGAAATCTTTCCAAACTTCTAAAGGGTGGTCACGTCGTTAGACTAAAGGATGTTGCTTTTGAGAAGGACAAAATATGTGGCGCCTGTCAAGCCAGAAAGCAAGTTGGAGCGATACATCCATCCAAGACAATGATGACAACAACAAGACCATTGGGGATGCTATACATGGACCTATTTGGACTGGTCACCTACATAAGCATTGGCGGAAATAAGTATGGCCTTGTAATTGTTGATGATTATTCACGTTTCACTTGGATATTCTTTTTGAAGGACAAAGGTGAAACACAAGGTATCCTAAAGAGGTTTTTGAAGAGAGCATAAAATGATATGAAGTGAAGATCAAGAAGATGAGGAGTGACAATGGAACCGAGTTCAAGAACATACAAGTTGAAAAATATCTTGATGAAGAAGGCATCAAGCATGAATTCTTGGCTCCATACACTCCACAACAAAATGGAGTAGCCGAAAGGAAGAACCACACACTCATAGAGATGGCAAGAAAAATGCTTGATGAGTACGAGACACTAGACACCTTTTGGGCTGAAGCCATCAACATCGCGTGCCATGTAACAAATAGATTGTATCTTCACAAGATTTTGAAGAAAACACCCTATGAGCTTCTCACCGGTAACCTTCCCAATGTCTCATATTTTCAGGTTTTTGGGAGCAAATGCTTTATTCTTAACAAGAAGCCAAAATCCTCTAAGTTTGCTCCCAAGATTCATGAAGGTTTCCTCCTTGGTTAGGAAACAAATATCTATGCATATCGTGTCTTTAACAAAGACACCGGGGTTGTTAAAATCACCCGTGATGTGCAATTTGATTAATCTAATGGCTCTCAAGTAGAGCAAGTTAATCCAAGTGATGTAGGTGATGAGGCTCCTTGTGATGCAATAAGGAACATTGCAATAGGTGAGATAAGACCACAAGACCCAAACACAAGTCAAGATGAACCTTCTTCTTCAAGACAAGATGACTTGTCTCCACAATAGCCACAAGATGAACAAGATCAAGGAAGTAGCCAAGATCATGGTGACGATCATGATCAAGGAAACAACCAAGGTCAAGCTCAAGATGGTGGAGATAGAGATACTCAAGATGACAAAAATCAAGAAGAAGAAGAAGAAGATGCATCTAGATAGCATTCAAAAGGATCACCCTGTTGACAACATTCTTGGTGATATCCAAAAAGGAGTAACCACTAGATCCCGAATGGCTACGTTTTGTCATCATTACTCGTTTGTTTCCTCTATGGAACCTCTTAGTGTGGAACAAGCACTCCAAGACTCGGATTGGGTAATGGCCATGCAAGAAGAGTTGAACAACTTTGAAAAAAACAAGGTGTGGTCATTGGTGGAAAGACCCAAGCAAAATATTGTAGGTACAAAATGGGTGTTCCGCAACAAGCAAGATGAATATGGTGTGGTGGTGAGGAACAAAGAAAGGCTTGTTGCTAAAGGCTATTCACAAGTTGAAGGTTTGGACTTTGGTGAAACTTATGAACCCGTAGCTAGGCTTGAGTCAATTCGTATTTTACTTGCCTTTGCTACTCACCATGACTTTAAGCTTTTCTAAGTGGACATGAAAAGTGCATTTCTTAATGGCCCTATTCAAGAAGAGGTGTACGTACAACAACCTCCGCGGTTTGAAGACCCAAAGAAACCAAACCACATGTACAAGCTTCACAAAGCTCTCTACGGCCTCAAGCAAGCTCCTCGAGCTTGGTATGAACACCTCAAGGATACTTGACCAACAAAGGCTTCACAATTGGCAAGGTCGATCCTACTCTCTTCACAAGAAAAGTTGATACCGATATTTTTTGTATGCCAAATATATGTCAGTGACATAATATTTGGTTCTACTAATCAATCTTTTTGTGATGAGTTCGCCAAGATTATGACTAGGAAATTTGAGATGTCCATGATGGGGGAGTTGAAGTTCTTTCTAGGTTTTTAAGTCAAGCAACTTGAAGAAGGAACATTCATAAGTCAAACCAAGTACACTCAAGACGTACTCAAGAAGTTTGACATGGAGCACACAAAGCCTAACAAGACTCTCATGAAGACAAATGGACACCTTGGACTAGATGTAAATGGTAAGCCCATGGATCAAAAGGTATATCGATCCATGATTGGCTCTTTGTTTTATCTTTGTGCATCTAGGCCTGATATCATGCTTAGTGTATGCATGTGTGCAAGGTTCCAAGCGGCTCCAAAGGAAAGTCACTTAGTGGCTATCAAAAGAATCTTGAGATATTTAGTCCACACACCAAACCTAGGATTGTGGTATCAGAAGGGCTCCAAGTTCAAACTAGTCGGTATTCCGATGCCGATTACGCCGGATGTAAGGTGGATAGGAAAAGCACCTCTGGGACTTGCCAATTCTTTGGTAGGTCCCTTATGTCACGGTCATCCAAGAAACAAAATTCTGTTGCCCTATCCACGGCCAAAGCGGAGTATTTTATGTTGCAGCCGAGAGTTGTTGTGCTCAACTACTTTGGATGCGACAAACTCTAAAGGACTTTGGATACACTATGACCAAAGTTCCCCTCCTATGTGATAATGAGAGTGTCATCATGATTGCATATAACCCCATTGATCATAATAGGACTAAGCATATAGATATCCGGCACCACTTCTTGAGGGATCATTCCATAAAGGGGGATATTGAAATTAGCTATGTGAGAACCGACAAACAATTGGTCGATATATTTACTAAACCCCTAGATGAGAAGCGGTTTTGTGAGATTAGGAGTGAGCTGAATATCTTGAATTCATCCAATATGGAGTAGAACCTTGTGCATTACTTGATATGTTGTTGCTCATGCAAAAGAACTTGAAAACATAATTCTTCAAAATTCTCCCATGTCTTTGATTTAAAACAAAAACAAATGGTGATTTTGATCAATAGATCATATTGTTGGAACCTGTGAATATAGATTGGTATAGTTGATTGTTACTAGTCACAAGTTTGGAACATGTATATCTCTTTATATATTTTCAGCTTGAACAAAAGTTCATAATTAATAGAGGCAGTTTTGTGTTCGAGACATAGAACGATGGAACTTCCGTCTCTCAATGACGGAACTTCCGTCATCCTCTGTCAAAGGAACCCGAGGGTCATGGAAGTTCTGTGACGACTTCCGTGAAATTCATGTCTTTTTGGTCTAAACCTGAGAGCGATGGAACTTCCGCCACCCAATGATGGAACTTCCGTCACTCTCAGGTTAAGTGGCCCAAGCCTTTCTTCTTCCCTAGTCAACCGGCCACTTCTCTTTTCTCCCTCTCTGTCCTCTCTTCAAACCCTAAGTGGCGATTTGCGGCAATTTGGAGATTCAACCGTCGATTGCTTTGGATTTGGTGGAGATTCCTCTCTTCCCGCACGGAAGTTCTGCTAGCCACTTATTTTCTTCTAGATGATGATGATGCAAACAGAGAAAAGATCACTAATGAGCCAGTCTTGAGGGATGCTGATTTGGCTTTCATGTATGAGGATCCAGCCCCAGTGTATTGTGGCTCAACCAATGGGATGCACAACTGCTACTTCACTCTCAACAGGATGCTCAGGGTGACCATAGCTCCTAAGGCAGGGTATGCTACTTCCATTGTTGAGCACTCAAGGAACATTCTTGCTACATTTAGAGATGGAGCTGCACTTTTCAGTGTCATGGACTTTATTGTCCAGGAGATCTATACTTCATCTCTAGATACCAAGAGAGTTCTTCCTTTTGCTCCCTACCTCATGAGGATGATTGAGTCGGAGATCGGGTTAGTGTTTGAGAAAGAATGCAAGCACCAGTCCCTGAAGTCTCGAGTGCAAAATACCCACTGTCCTCTTTATGGCTCTCTTCCAGCTCCAACCACTAGCCGCTCTGTAGCTGCTAGAGCCTCTGCTCCAGGCACATCTTCTAGGCTAGCTTCTCCTCCTCCTCCTCTCAAGAAACCTCGTCATCCGTCCTCTCCCATTGTATCCCTCCTTAAGAGCATTTTCACTATTTGTTGTTTCAATGCTAAGGAGAATTGGGAAAACAAGAAGAGGATCAAGGAGCAAGTGCGCCGCTACAAAAGAGATCAAATGGCACAAGGTCATGTAGTGTCTCCGGGTGGCTCTGAGTGTGAGCCCGATGATGAGCCACCCGTCTTTGAGGATCCCCTTGCAGCTTACGATTGGGATGATGTTGTCCCTCGACCCGCTCCTCCTCCGGTCAATGATGAAGAAGGAGAAGAAGAGGAAGGAGAAGGCGACGATGCAAGCAACGACGATGACGAGTGATTCTTTTCTTGGCTTCACTCTTGTCCTTTTATTATTTTTGGTGCCTTGATGCCAAAGAGGGAGAGAAGCTATGAAAAAGGATGATGTTGCCCCTTGATGTGTGTTTTCCCTCTATTTCTTTTGTAATAAGCTAGTAGTGAACCTATGAACAAGTTTATCTTTCTCTTTGCTTGATGATTAGTAGTGTGGTGCTTGCTTGATTTTGATTGTGCTAAGTGTGTTGTTGATCTATTGCTTTACCACTTTGTTGCACACTTGTACACCTTTTAGGCACCCCACTCTTTGCAAAATATAGGGGGAGCTCCTTCACATGGTTGTGTGACTCATGCGTATCTTTAGGGGGAGTTCCACTATATTTTTTCTCTTTGTTTTGTTTGGTTATCTCTTATATATCCTTTTTAATCTATTATCATCAATCACCAAAAAGGAGGAGATTGAAGATGCATCTAGATCCCCTAGTGGGTTTTGGTGATTAATGACATGAGATTAAAATTGTGCGAACATATTCATGAAGTTAATGTGTAGATAATCAAATTAATATTCAATCCCACATTTGCAAGGTAGTTTTTACTCCCAAAAAGAAGAAAAGAAAAAATGGACTCAAGTGCTTCAAATGGTAGCTTTTTATTTTAATTGAGTCATAGGTTTGCCAAACTATCAAGGGGGGTAAACCAATCTTCCCAAGAAGGGAAATTTATGTGCTCAAGCCAACCAAAAATCTTTAAGAGAAGTTTGGCCAACAAAAGTCAAAAAGAACCATCGATTTCTGGGCCAAACAATGAGTGACGGAAGTTTCATGAGTCTCTTCACGGAAGTTCCGTCAGTGCCCAGCTTCAACCTCTCAGCCAACCCGAGAGTGACGGAAGTTTCGTCACTTCATGATGGAAGTTCCGTCATGGCATCTACCTTGTGTCTAGGCTCGTGCAATGGCTATTTTTGAAATGATAGAAGTTACGTGGGTTCTCACGGAAGTTCCGTCCGACTTAGAAAACACCCTAACGGCTAGTTTTGGGAAACCTCTCTAAATAGCTTACCCCTTCCCCCATGGAAAGAATTGGACACTTTGGTATTTCACTAATTCTTCAGCTAGAGCTCTCCCCTCTCACTCCTAAACTTGTTCTTGAGAGTCCAAGCAAGTGAGAGAGATCCAACCATAAAAAGAGAAATTCATCCACTCAAAAGCTTAAGTGCATCTTTCTCTCCCCAAACAAGATTTAATTTGCTTGTTACTCTTGGAGACTTGGTCTCCTAGATGGCTAGACGTCGCCCTTAAGCTCCCAATGTGTTGTGGTGAGACGGGGACGTTTGTGAAGGTGTGATTCGCCTTCGGAAGAAAAGAATCAAGTGGAGAAAGACAAACAAGCACAATCTTTGTGATTGCTTGGCAGGGAAACAGGTTCAGAGAGACCCGGTCACTTTGTGTGACTCCTCAACGAGGACGTAGGAACTACTTTGTGTGGTTGCCGAGCCTTAGATTAATTCCTTGTGTCTCTCTTTACTTTTTCCATATTTCATTATTGTGCTTGTGTATTTCTTTCATATTATTGTGCTCGATTTACTTGTTATTGTGTTATAAGCTATTTAGCGAAGATCTTTAGTCACTCATTGCATTAGCTTCATCACTATCAAGTATTGTATCTCTAACTCTTAAGTTATCTACCTTTCAATAAGTTTTAGAGAGTGATTTGGTGAAGTTATGTCATTTGACAGAACTTCCGTGGTGACGGAAGTTCCATCACTCCTGACAGAAGTTCCGTCGTTGTCGATTTGATTAAAACTTAGTGCCTTTTCAGGTTTAATTTTATAAATTGCCTATTCACCCCCCTCCCTCTAGGCAACTTTCAGTGTTAGGCGGTGACTGATGACGAGTAACATCGCTGATGAGTGATGAGTAGTGAACTAGCTAGCTGATGGCATGATTGTGTTCGCCTTTGTGTATGAAGATAAGAAACCGCCGAGCAGAGCAAGCTTTAAACTTATCATAACTGAAAAATACAGAGGGCATGTGAAGAACAGGAGGCTATGCGATATCTGATATTCAGTCTAGTACTCTGTTTTCTGAAACAAAATTGCCGTTCATGCTGCTACATATAAGGCCTCATTTCAATAGTTTGTAGTAGAAAATAAAATGCACAATATATCCAGTTCGATGAATCTAATTTCGCTACTTATACAGTTTATTACAAGCTGCAGTATTTGGCTCACCACTTCATACAGCCTATGAATTCCCTAGTAGCTCAATAATCTGTACACTTTTCTCCTCACCAGAGTACAGAGTCTCAGAGGCATTCTGCACATTTCTGCTTATTAATACATTGTCATGTATGGCTGCGTGGACACTGATGGCTCCCAACGGGATTCAGCTTTTTACATGTTTATTAGGACATAGGAGCACTAAGATATGCATGTGTTTCTGCTTTTATTTAGTTTTCATTGTTAATTTTTTTCCTCATTTCTCAAGACACTGGTGGCTCTGCTTATTAGTACTATTATCTGGCCACTGCCCTAAGTTGAGTGGTTTTGTTGCTTTTAGTGAATTTGGATGTTCCTAAGTTGAGAGGTTTGTTGTATTACATTTGGGCTGATCTTTAGCTGTAGTTCTGTTATATTGGTGCTTACTATTATTATATATAGTGCTAAGAATTTTGTAATGATTGATGCAGATAAGATGGACAGAGACGGCGGCGGAGGGTTTCCCGGGGCTTGGCCTCTATGGAGCCTTCCTCCAGAGTGACAACGACGAGCTGCTCCTTGGCCGTGGTAGGGGCTCCTGACTCCCTCCCTATCTCCCACCACGTGCCGAAGCAGGAGATTGATGGGCGCCTCCACCGCCACCAACACGGCAACTGAACTTCGGCTCCTCGTCGGCGGCAGCAGATCGTGGAGGAGGAAACAGTGGCCTGTCCATTGGTGGGTCGTCATCAGGGGCCTATTCCTCTTCTGTGGTTATCTGCCTTGAAAGGGGAAGATTTTGATGCATGTGATGCAGATGAAAATTATAGCCCAATGCCTATTCCTCCTGCATCTACATGACCACAAGATGAACCTATTGTTGAAGAATTAAGCATGAATACCTTCCGTGATGAATTAGCTTAAGCTTTGTTTCATGGAGTGTAATTTTTTTTGTTAGGATTCATTTGTTTCCAGACTACGTGAAAATTGTTGGTCATTCATACATATGCAACATCGCTTTGGGTTGTGTAGATGGACAAGAGGAAAACTTTGAAGGAAAAAATTGTTCAAACCTGTTCAGAGAGAAGTTCAGCTTTGGCTGTAGTTCAAGTAATCTTAACAGATTTCCTCTCATGCACATTTTATCAAGTGGAAATTAGTAGTGAAATGTTCTCTGATGATAAGCGAGGATACACAGATTCAGAATCAATGATGCTTGCGTGTTCTTGTTGATTCAGTGTGAAAAATCGAAGCCTTTTCTACTCCTTTGTGGTGTACAGTGAGAATGTAATACTAGTGGCCATTGTTGTAGTTTCCCCTTTTTTATGTTCGTTCTTTCCCCTGTTATTGTGTGTCTTTCTTTTCTGTGAGAATGAGATGGAGGCCACACAAGAGCTGGCCACATCAAATCTGGTTATAAAGAGTATTTAAAGAAGTTAAATGATTACAAAAGTACTTTTATTGTTAACCTAACCCTTATATCCAAACACCTCAAGAGTTAGAGTTAGTCATGAGCTAGAAACTAACTCTAACCTCTAGCACTGTTATAGAATCCAAACAGGACCAAAGTCTGCTTCAACGTACACTTAAGAGACAACTGCTGCCATGGGCTACGAATCTAGAACTATCGCCACGGCCTCTGCTGTGAGGGCTTGTTTGGATCACATCCTCAAAAACTTGCCTGAGCAGGCAGCAACGTCAGGCGTCCGATTTGCGCCTGAGGTCCTGATCGATTGCCTGGCTCAGGCAAGCTTCCGCAGGCATGAACCAAACGAGGACTAAGTGTGCCATTCATGGTGTTGGGTTAATAAGAGGATGCCGTGACACGAACCCGAGCCAGCTCGGTACTTCATTATGTATGACGAAAAATAAGTGCGTGAATAATCATACAACACCACTCCAAAATTACTCCAGTAAAAATATAAATATGATAAAGAAAATTCAAGTATTGGCCTATATGTATCTGACATAGGCTAGTTATTTCATTATGAATGATTCACTTGCAAGAAATGATCATGCTTTGTGTTAGTTTTGGACACTTTTTATATGCACTTACTGTCCTTGACGTATATATATGCCCTTTATTAAAAAAAAGGAAAAAAAAAACTTTACCACCCTATGAGAGAGAGTTTTTATATTATAACTAGCAAATGTGACCATGCATTGCTATGAGCTTAAAAAATTATAATAAATTATAGACATTTTATTATAGATTTAATCAAATTTAATGTTAATTAATAACTTAAAATAGTTACAAATTAAGTTATCGTGGATATAGATATTTGAATGAAAGTAGATTCTTTCTAGTTCGCCAGCAAGACATTTTCTGAAGCAGACAGGGCTAGAGCGAGAGAATTGTCCAATGGGGAAGAAGAATACAATAACATGGCATCAACAATGTTTAGGTTCACTACATCTGCGAATTTCACTTCCTATTTGGATGGTGAGCACGCTGGCGTAATTTCCAGGGCTAGATCCTCTTTTATTTTATTTGAAAGGAAGAATCCAGGGTAATGGTCAATACCAAGAACATGAATTCCCTTAAACTTGACAAAAAAGTTGGCATATCATGCTACAAGTGATCCTTGAACATTATAGTTAATATGTATTAATTAGAGGATTTTTTTACTGGATCAGATATTTTTCTTTTCCTTTACTTTCCTTATGTACGTTCGTTTTTTTCCTTCTTTTACCGGATCGGATTTTTTTCTTTTTCTTTTATTTTCCTTTCCTTTTTCTTTTGTTTTATTTACGTATAAGTGGCAAAATAACTAGAGGAAGACATGGTGGACAATGCCACCTCTTTTAAATCTACGTACATAAGTAACAAAACAATTAGAAAAAGATAAGATGGACGATGCCACCTCTTTTAATAAATTGTAGAAATTTGTTAACGAAACAATATGACACATGTTTGGTACAAATCTAAGGGTCCGTTTGAGGGTATCGCTTCTTCAAAAACAGCTCATGCTACAGTCGATGAGCGGGAATAAGTTGTAAATACCAGCTCGACCGGGTTGGATGGAAACAGCTGTGTGCTACAGTGCTTCCGCTGTTGCTACAGTGTCATAGGCAGCTGAATTAACGGTCGGAGAAGTGGTACCAAACAGATCCTAAAGGAGTGACCATACATGTGCCACTAAGGTAGGTACGAGTTGAATACGTAACAAAACCCATAACGTGGGTGACTAAAAAATGTGACATCGATCTGCATAAGAAAGAATGCTACTGATCGGGTTGAGTGAAAAACAAATGAAAAAAACAGGTGATAAGGATACATCATTTACTATTTTTGGTGTGTTACGTTCTAAAAACTTTACCGTGATTGGTGTATGACATGGCACAACAACAAAAATGGCCTGTAGCGGTGGTTGGAAAGGCACTGTAGCGGCAGGTAGCCCACCCCGCCGCTACGCAAACGCAGCTACAAATATGCGTTTGTAGCGGCGGGTGGTCTGTCGTCTAAATAAACCGCCGCTACAGAAATATTATTAGCGGCGGTTGAAGATATCAACCACCGCTATTGTTAGCCATTAGTAGCGGCGGTTGACATCTTCAACCGCCGCTACTGTTGGCTATTAGTAGCGGCGGTTGACAACATCAACCGCCACTACTTGTTATTTTCCAAAAAAAATAAATAAAATTTAACAAATATACAGAAATCACAGATTTTGCATACACAGAAATTTACAAATCTCATCACAGATATTTACAATATCACATCACAGGTATTTATAATCTCATCACAGATATTTACATCTCATCATAGAATATATACAATATTGTCATCAAAATGTTCAATCGAGCTTACAAAATGTTTTATATGAACCCTAATGCATAGTCATCATCTTTTTTCGACACATTAGACTCATATGGTACTCTTGAACCAGCCCACTCACAAAGGAACCTATGTTTTGTTGTTAGTTCACTGTTTGAGTCAAAACACTTTCCTTCTGGACTAATTACCTCTCTCAACATAAAACAACAAAGAGAAGTTACAACTAGATACATGACATTTGTACTCAAGTGAACACGTGATTTAGAAATTATACCCTTTTTGATCGCGTTGTTTCTTTTTATCTTTGCAGCCCATTCTCTCTTTGACCTTGTGGCTTTCTGTGACACATGAACAGAGTCCTCAATGATATGGTCCAGGTAAAGTAAAATGGACATAAACAAAATCAACTTACCTCTTGTTGAGACTCCTCAATGATATGGTCCAGGTAAGTTGAAAAGTGTCAGCCGAGAACACACAAGTGTAGTAACCACAATGCACACTTCCTCGTATTTGTTTATTGCACTATAAAATAGAGAACACAAGTTCATTACACCTATAATAATTATATGAATGGATAGTATGATAAGAACATGTATGAGATGCATATAAGTCTTACCTAAAACTTATGACGGAAGTATATATTTTTTTTCCTTGTAGGATGACATGCCCCACCGGCTACGATATATTTCTTGTAAGCACTGCACGATCGACAAAAGCTTATCAGTAGATGATATTAACATCATCAAACCATACACACGTAGACCAATTTCTTACCGATCTATGACTTCTAGAATATCGTCGTATAAGTTCTTGTCGTAGTCCAGGCTGTCGAGCGATAGAAGGTACCCTTCTTTCAGAAATATCATCAGACAGATCCAATGATCGCTACAACAATGTCTGTTGTCAATAAGTTAATTATGATGGGATTTAATTTTAACATAGGATACATGACAAAGGCTGTAGTTGTCCAACTTACTTGAAGTTGTAAGGGACCATAATGCGCTCTCTATCTTGCCACCTCATGAAGCAGTCGTACAAGTAATTTGTAACATAAGTCCTTGCTTCTGTTGTCAAGACCGTCTTCATTTCAGCAAGCTCTATCGGTGTCTTATCCGGATAATTTTTCGGATTTACCGTTGGGTTGATCGAGCTTTGGTTGATCCGGCTTGGGTTGACGTAGGCCACCCTCCAATCTTTTCTATTGGTCTCCTTTCTTTGGAAAAAGAGTTTATACTACAAAAAAAAACATATGATCATATATATAATTATGCTTGAAATCCGAAGCAGATCGAACACGACACTTACATGCACCACAGGGTGATGAAGGTGACGTCCATCTGGTCTAGACAAAACATCGAGTGGACATCCTCCCAAAATAGGTATAAGATTTGTTTATCATCTTCGTTGAACACCTCTTTTGGAATCCTACAAGTGATTTCGGTGACCCCTTCCTTCGACGCCATCATGTACCAGTCGTGCAACTTCCGCATCTCCCACGGCAGGTTCTTGTACATGTTATTTGATGTAAGGGGTTTACCGAGTATAAATTTCGGGTAGTCCACATCGTCCACAGGATTCTCCAAAATTTGATCATCGTACGATAATACATCTCGAGGATCTTCTTCTTGCAGGACGAGCTTGCCGGTGTTTGCTAGATGTTTTTTCAATGCAACCAAGTACTTATCAATATCACTTTTTGCTTTTGGATCCTTTGGCTCTTTGTCAAATCCTATAATCGTCTTTAGGATTACCGAAGCCTTGATGACAACTGGTGTAGGCTGGACTTGGATTACCGGAGCCTGAACTTGAACACTCTGCGGAAGAGACTCGTTGTCACTATAGCTTATAGGACTATGAGTCGAGTCGGCTTCCACATGAGGAGATTGGAGCTTGTTTCCACCTGTATTGATTGGCTGGCTCACATGAAAGGACCCGTGCCCAGACAATGGGGGTGGAGAAACTCGTGGTGCGAGGACAACATCACGACGTTTCCAAATAATGAAAGAGCCGAGGGCATCTTGGAGAGTTTCTATACCTGCCTCAGATATCGGCCATTCGATCTCGTTATCCTCATAGCCAGGTACTATTTCTAACACGATGACACGCACATAACCTGGGGGGATATCCCTGTTATGGAGCATCTCTCCTGGAAATCCCTGTCATCGTCTTCCCCTTGTAACCAAATGGCACATGCAACTCACAAGGAGTATCCTTAGTGATGTTCGCTATTTCTGATTGCATAGGGACTGATGGTTGACCAGAGACGGATGGTTGCGTGGAGACGGATGGTTGCGTGGATGTGGATGAACCACGTAAGAAGGCATCCATCGCAGGCTGCAAGTTGGGGTCCAAACGACCGCTTTCTTTATCGATAGCAAACATAAGAAGTTGCCGCCTCCAATCCTCCTTGGCTTTATCTTTTCGCTCTTTCTTGTTCATTGTATCAGAGAAACCTTCTTTCCATGTTGCCAATGATGACACTCCTCGTACCCGACCACCATGTTCTTTGGTCCTAATAGCCTTTGCTAGCTCATCCTTGTGATACTCCGGTGTAAACAGACCAGCCTCCGTCTACGTGTGATGGGACGTTTCAAGGCTTGCACGACCTCAACTGTTGTGGAATCCTTCACAATAATCTCTCCTTTATCGGTTAACTCAGAGTGACCATATACCCAATTCCTGGTACGCTCATTGGTGTTTGGCAAAGGATCAGGTTTTTCTTCCGCGCGGAGCTTGGCTTCCTGCTCTCTCCAAATCAGAATCTTCTTTTTGTATCCGCCCGGACCTAACCGTGGCTTGTACTTGTTCCGCTTGTTGAGCTCAACCATCTTTTCACTGAGCTCCTTCGAAGCACTGATCGTCTTATGCTCAACAAACTCATCCCATTCCTGCTGACTAATATTTCCATGCTTGTCGAATGGGGTTTGATTTTTCTTGACGTATTGGCAGTTGATCTTGAACTTGTAATCTCAAAAGATATGATTGAGAGTGGACATCGTGGCCTTCTTGGCTCTCTCGAGATCTGCTGGCTAGAACCGGATGGTTGTCGTGATGTCAGCCCACATATCGTCTTTTCTTCCATTCGGGACTTGGCGCCAATCTTGCCACGTGATTTTGCAATGGTCCCTCACCACTTTGCCACAACGGTTCTGCCATTTGGCGTTGACACCAGCAGGTTCAATTGGTTCTCCATCTTTGGGGTCTAGTGCACTTCGTCGAGGTCCCTAGAATATAAGTAGTAGATTTTAGTTTACAAATTAGTTGAACAAATGAGAGAATTATCTTTGACAAGATACCTCATCTTGAGGCACGAAATTAGGATCCGGGCTTCCCAATCGACGTTCCTTTGGTAGTGGAGGATGCGGATCTTCTAGTTCTTCCCAGTGTTCGCTTGATCCTTCATCGTCTGAAGATGACCTCACTTGTGAGTGCGCCTTGAGGGTGTCTTCCTCTTGAGATGGCATATTGTCCATCATGACAAGAAGACTTTGACAGCTAATGTTAGATATGACGACTAGTTTAGAAAACAAGGAGTATACACCTATCATCATTGAGCATAGAGACAACAAAAACAAAAGATAATAATAGAAAAATCAAAATTTGCTCTCAGTGCGGGTTGCCGAATCAACGGTCTTCCAACGCTCTAAGATCCTTGACTTGTACAACAACATATATCCAATATCCTAGGATATGATCTATGTCGCCACACTAGCCTCACTTAGCCCGCTTTCATCATTGAGCATGGGTTGATTGCCTACGTAGAATAGATAAGTAGTACAAAGAGACAAGGAGAAGAATAGAAAAATCAAAATTTGCTCTGAGTGCGGGTTGCCGAATCAACGGCCATCCAATGCTCTAAGATCCTTGACCTGTACAACAGCATGTATCCAATATCTTAGGATATGGTCCATGTCGCTACACTAGCCTCACTTGGCCACCTTTCATCATTGAGCATCGATCGCCTACGTAGAATAGATAAGTAGTACAAAGAGACAAGGAGAAGAATAGAAAAGTCAAAATTTGATCCTAGTGAGCATAGGGAATATAGGACAGCAAGTAATATGGCATATATATGACCACAAGTATATAATGCTATGGATTTCAGAAATGGCATATAGGGAATCTATAGTAGGACAGCAAGTATATGAGTATCAACATGAAGTGAGCAGCAAAAAAAAAAAAGGCAGCCAAAAAATGGCAAATGATCCTAGCATGATAGTGAGCATTTTCAGATCCTAGCATATGGGAGGCAAAAAAATGGCAGCAAACAGTGAGCATTTTTAGATCGTAGCATGACAGTGAGCATCTAACATATGTAGAACTAGGTAAATTTCCCGGGCGTTGCCACGGGAATTTGGAGGGTGACATCTATTCAGTTCCTGATGGTTGCTGCAAAATTAATTTGGCTGGAGATTTATGTATATCTCGGGAACACAAACACAATGTGGCAAGCATATGGCAGCAAACAGTGAGCATTTTCATCCTAGTATATATAAAGTGAGCATTTTCAGATTCTAGCAAACAGTGAGCAGAAAAAAATGCCAGCAAAAAAATGGCAAATGATCCTAGCATGACAGTGAGTAGTTTTAGATCCTAGCATATGGGAGCAAAAAAAAAGAATGGCAGCAAACAGTGAGCATTTTCAGATCATAGCATGACAGTGAGCATCTAACATATGTAGAACAGTGAGCATTAATTTGGCTGGAGATTTGGAGCATGGCATTTCTCATATCTTGGCTAAAACAGAGGGAGTATAAGCACCATTTCTCAGCATCATTGATCATAGGGGCAGAAGGAGGGGGAGAGGGGCCAATAGCTGCGATAGAAACTAAATTACTACAAGCAATTATGAAAGCAGTACTTGTAAACTACAACTATTTCATTTCATTACTATGCAATCTGTAGAAATCCAGTTTCATAGAATTATTATTGATATCATGTTATCAGTTAGAGCACAGAGCATAAGGGGTGACTGATATCATATTAGAGCACAAAGCATAAGGGTTCGGCTCAAGGTACTGGAGGTGGTTCAGCACAGAGCACAAAGCACATGAGCATAGAGCACAGAGCACAAACCATGGCTAAAATAGAGTAGACAAGCTATTGAATGACAATGCAAAATTTTCACACACATGACTCACTACAAAGTCACACGCATGACTAAAACAGAGTAGACAAGCATTGCCGCATTTCATCGAACAAGTAGAGGATGCAGTCCTGTGCGCACCAAGCGAGCCAGGCCCTCACGGTGAGCAAGAATACAAGAACAAAGGGCGAGATAGGGAGGGAGGAGGGTTGAGAAAAAGGGCGCACCTGGTCATCGACGTGCAGGAGGGCGTCGGACAGGAGGGGAGAGGGGAGGAAGAAGAAAATGCGACGCTTACCAGAGAGAAGGCGGAGGCCATCGAGGAGGGGGAGTCCCTCACGGTGATGGTCAGCGAGTTCGAGGAGGGGGAGGACGCCGGTGCGCGCATTGTCGATGAGGAGGGAGCCCACGGTGGTGATGCTCGGGGAAGGACGAGGGGGACCGCACGGCGACCGTCATGGCACTCGGGGATGAAGGAGGGGGCTGGCGGTGGCGGTGCTCGGAGACGAGGAGGGGGCCCGATACGACGGCGCTTAGGGACGAGGAGGGGGCCCGTGGCGGTGGTGCTCGGGGAGGTAAGAGGGGGCCCGCGCGGCGACTATCGAGGCACTCGGGGACAAAGGAGGGTGCCGATGGCGGCGGTGCTCGGGGACGAGGAGGGGGCCCGATGCGACGACGCTCGGGGATGAGGAGGGGGCCCGCGGCGATGGTGCTCGGGGAAGGACGAGGGGGCCCGTGCGGCGACCGTCGAGGCACTCGGGGACGGAGGAGGGGGCCGGTGGCGGCGGTGCTCAGGGACGAGGAGGGGGCCTGATGCGGCGACGCTCGGGGATGAGGAGAGAGGAGGAAGCGGCGCTCGGGACTTGGGCAGCCTGACAGCGTCGTCTCTTCTCGCCGCGGTTAGGGTTTGCGCCCTGTCGCGCCCCATTTCATATAACACAATTCTCTTTAGCGGCGACTCACAAAGCACACCGTCGCTACAAAGCAATAGCAGTGGTTGGCTTTGTTAGCCGCTACGAAAAACATGTCGGTTTGGGCCCCATCGCGCCCCATTTTATATAACGCAATTCTCTTTAGCGGCGGCTCACAAAGCACACCGCCGCTACAAAGCAATAGCGACGGATGACTTTGTTAGGCGCCGCTAAAAACATGCCGGTTTTTTTAAAAAAAATTGTGTTATTCATTTTCCAAAAATTATATTATTCATTTTAGCCCTTGATATTTTTTATAAAGAATATATTAGCCCTAGAATTTTACAAAAGAACCCATGAGTTCATTATTAATTATGTTTTAGTCTTGTCTTTTTACACTTAGGTCCCTATACTTCATAAAAATTAATGTTATGTCCTAAAATTTTGCAGAAACAACCCTATTTTTGATTTTCTAAAAATTATACTATTGATTTTCTAAAAATTATATTATTCATTTTCCAAAACATTGTATTATTCATTTTAGCCCCTTTTTTTATTAATAATATCTTAGCCCTGTAATTTTACAAAAGAACCCCTGAGTTCATTACAATTAATTATATTTTAGTTTTGTATTTTTACACTTAGGCCCCTGTACTTAATTAAAATTATGTTTAGGTCCTAAACTTTTGCAGAAACAACCCTATACATTTTATTAATGACATTTTAGTCCTAATACTTTTACACTTTAATTCTTGTCTTTTTATAAAATTACAAATAGCTCCCTAAACTCTTTTATATTTACCTTTTAGCCCTTATAACTTCAAACTACATGATGCTTATAAAAATAAGTTACACAATCTTTATATTCAAATAAATATAAATTACATAGAACATAATACAAGGTTCGAATAACAAAAGATACTTAACAAAATAAAATTATATGATGCTTGAGTTATCCTTGAACGACTTTTCCTTAGCAGTGGGTGCGCATGTAGGGCATTCCGCCAGCAAAGGAGAGTCTTGCTTCCGAGACCTTAAAATTTTTCGGATCTATGAAACATGGCACCTCGTCATATTGATTGTAGTCATCTCAATCCTCCACATTCTCCACTCCAACTTTTCTTTGTTTACCTGGAACAACAATGTATTTTTGTTCGTCCTTTGGATCAAGTACATAAAACACCTGTTCCATGGTCTTGGCAAGTATCCAAGGCTCATCTTTGTGACCAACATTGTTAAGATCAATAATTGTGAAATCATATTCATCTATCTCGATGCCATTAGGGTGCTTCACCCATTTGTATTTAAATATGGGAACCTGTAAATTTGCACCATAGTCTAGCTCCTATATTTCCTCAATGTACCCGTAATACGAGGTTGTCTGGTCCTCTTCGTCAATGGCTTCTACTCGTACACCGCTATTTTGACACTTGCTCTTCTTATCCTTTTGTTGGGTGTAGAAGGTAAAACCATTGATGTCATATGCCTGAAAGGTAACCACGGTTCTTCTCGGGTGATTAGCTAACTTTCTCAACATTTTCTCTTCCACGGACTTGCCACTTGAAAGATCTAGGGAGCTAAACCATGATGTGAAAGAGCGCTTGTTCTCGTCTATGATCCATTTATCTGTTGCATCCTTTTTTGTTCTGGCGGAGCTCTAACAGATGTTTCTCAAAGTACGGTCCCACAATCTGCGTCTGCTGCAATATGCTGAAATGTGCTTGGTCCACTCGTTTGAAGTCATGGTCGATGAACGATCTACGTCCTTTCGTGCCTTTTCCAGATAATCTATCCTCATGATGAGACACGGGGAGACCAATTGATCTGCTACCATCATTAATATAATCTGAGCAACATTCGATGATCTCCTCAGTTGTATAGCCCTCGATCATAGAACCCTCTGGATGTGAACGAGTACGTACATAGCATTTCAATACATACATGAACCTCTCGAACGAAAACATCTGATGCAGGTAGATGGGGCCCAATGCAGAGATCTGGTCAACAATATGAATCATAAAGTGTTCCATCGTATTGAAAAAGGATGGAGGGAAGACCATCTCAAGTATGCATATTGTTTCCTTCATGTGGGTCCATAGGTCATTTAACTTGTATTTAGTTATGACATTCTTCGATACCGCGTTAAAGAAGTAGCAAAGGCGAGTTACAACCAACTTCAGCCATGGTGATTTAACAGCTCTGATAGCAATAGGGAAAAACACCGAAAGCATTATGTGGCAACCGTGAGTGTTGTACCCACTTATCTTTAACTCTTCCATGATTACAAGATTCTTGATATTCGATGAGAAACCCGTCGGTACTTTAATCCCACTGAGACACTTACAGAATGCTGTTTTCTCCTCAATCATAAGTGTATAGGCTGCCGGGGGGAGAAAGTACTTTTCATTTGCTTTTTCTTGCGGATGGAGCTCTGATCTTATTCTCATCACTACAAGATCTCTACGTGCATTGAGTCCATCCTTTGTCTTACCGGGTTGGTCGAGTATAGGTCCACTACTACTGTCAAATACACCCTTCCCAATATGCATCCAGTCAAAGGCATGATTCACTTCCAATTCTTTCCAATAATTGAAATATACGAAGAAAATGGATTTCTTCTTAAACGGCGTGAGACCTTTTGCCTTTTTGGCTCCTTTCACCGGCTTTCTAAAAACAACACTGATATTTTTAACAAGGTCAAACACGACCCTGCCAGTACAACATCGAGGTTCTGTGTCGTTCTCAACTTTGCCATCAAAGTGTCTAGCCATCGCGCGATACCTGTGTTTTGCTGGTAAGAATCGGCGGTTTCGCGTATACACTAGCTTCTGGGATGCTAGAAGGTACACATGGGATGTATCATCAACGCATATGAAACATGTCGCCTTTCCTTTGACCTGTCCTAATAGCGCCCTTAGTGCTGGGGAATCACTTACCGTGCAAAAAATAATTGCTCTGAGCGTGAAGTACTCTCTTCGATACTGATCCCATATACGGACCCCCTCCAACCATATTTTTTGCAGGTCTTCGAACAATGGTACTAAGAACACGTCTATGTCATTACCAGGTTCTTTAGGCCCAGATATAAGAGTGGTCAGCAGTAGGTACTTACGCTTATGGCATAACCATGGTGGAATGTTGTACATTGCTAGTATCACTGGCCAAGTGCTATGAGGATTCCTCATTTGACCGAATGGGGTCATCCTGTCTGTACTCAATACAAACTGTATGTTCTTTTCCTCATTAGAGAAGTCTCGATGATCCTCATCAAACTTTTTCCACTGTGTTCCATCTGCAGGATGCCTGAGCTTACCGTCCCTCTTGCGTGCATGCCATGTCATCATTGCCGCATCCCTAGGGTTGGTGAACAAGCGTCTGATGCGATCGACCACGGGTAAGTACCACATGACTAAGGCAGGAACCTTACTGTCATCACTGTTATCAACGATAGAACTTCTTTTCTTCTTCCTCCCCTTAGTTATATTCTTCACGCCACCATCGATGTCACAATTGTTGTTCCTCTTGTAACGACTGCGTTTGCACCTTGGGCATCTCACAACGTCCTGATGCTCCTTTTGATACAATATGCAATGATTTGGACACACATGAATTTTTTGCACGCCCAACAAAAGTGGGGAAATCAGCTTCTTAGCAAGGTATGTTGTCCTTGGAACCAAGTTGGGCTTCGGCAGCGCATCGGAAATAAGTTCCAACAAATCCGTAAAACTAGCATCCGACCAGCCATGCATGGCCTTCAGCTTCATCAGCTCAAGTACAGTACGCAACACGGTGAACTCTTTGCCACATCCCTTAGATTCATCGTATAATGGATCCTTTGATGCTTTCTCTATTCTATGAAAATTATCAAGCCCTTTAGTTATACCGGCATTGAGCAACACTTGTGGTTCAATGTGACACAACAACTCCTCAACATCAAAATCAGCTTCACTAGGTGAATCCATCACATCCGCACCAGGCGAATTGACAACCTCGACTTCAACTTTAATATGCTCATCAAATTCCATATCGACCATACTGTTCTCACCATGTTTTGTCCATCTCGTGTACCCCTCAATAAAACCCCTCCACACCAAGTATAACTTTATTACTTCTATATCATTCCACAGCTTCTGATTTTTGCAATCAAAACACTGACAATATATATATCAGTCGTCCGTTCGCGTCGCGCATGTTGTGCGACCGCTTCGATGAATTTGGAAACTTCTCGTAAAAATATTGGACCCGGTCTTGGTGCCTCGTACATCCAAGATCTATCCATCGCGAACGGCCTTGAACGGAAACCCAAAAATTATTAAAATTCATTAATTAATTATGTGTGATAAAAAATTTAAACATTCACTATATATTATGCAAGATAAAATATTGAATTACATGAAGTGAATAATATTATGCAAGATAAAATGAAACAAACATCAAATTATTTTATATATAATTTAACTTTTATCACTATCTAGCCAAAAAATATTAGAAATTAATTAATTAATTATGTGTAACAAAAAATTTAAATATTCACTAAATATATAAAAATTGAAAAATAATATACATGAAGTGAGAAATATTATGCAAGGTAAAATGAAACAAACATTAAATTATTTTATATATTATTTAATTTTTATCAAGAAATAATAAAATAATTAACATCCCTCTTGCCCGAATACTACTTTCTCTCTCTTTTAAAAACCAAACTAGATCTAGATTCCCATTGACATAAAACAAGCTAAATATAATAATTTTTTTGTGTAGTGATGAAAAGAGATGATGTATGCCTTCATAAACTTCAACTATAACTAAGTAGAACCATCCAAATCAAACGAATTTAGCTAAAATTTGATGAAAACCTAACAAACTTAAATCCCAAAATTCTACTTGATTTCAAAGTAAAAGCACAAAAAAACCAATAGGATGAGTTGCCCTTACCTCAGAGAGCAAATTTCTGCAAAAAAAGAAAACAAATTCAAAACCTTTCCCCCTTGATTTTCGTGATTTGCCCAAATTTTTGGGCCGCCACTGTTCGAGTGAGGGCCGAAGCTGTCCGAACGCGACTTTTATGGCCTGGGCACTTTATAGCAGCGGTTGGCATTATCAACCGCCGCTAGTATGCCCTAAATAGCAGCGGTTGTCATTGTCAACCGCCGCTATAAACATGGGCCGTTTATAGCGGCGGTTGACAATGTTAACCGCTACTATTGGGTGCCCTGTAGCGGCGGTTTTAGTTAGGATAGTGCCCATTGGCTCTATAGCGGCGACCGACTTTGGCTCGCGCCGCTTCGGCGGTTTGCCTGCCGCCGCTACAGGCCCTATTTTGTGGTAGTGTGGCCTAACTAAATTCACTGAAACAGGTGACAATAAATCATAGCTGCATAAAAATAAATAAATCATAGTAGATGGTAAGGCTGACCGAGTCGATTCAATTCCATGCGTGAGCGTAACAAACGTTTAACACGGAATGACTCACAGCTTGATTCAATAAGAACCGGTAGAATTGTATAATCCACCCCATAAGTCACTTGAAGTTTGAGATTTCCGCCCATAAGCTATTTTGTGGCAAATCCCCATCCATTCAATATAGTTTATTGCAAAAACCACCCCAATTGACCTATGTTTAATTGGTATAATATAATTTCATCGATACAAATTTAAAATGAAGCTAAGTTAAATAAATTTAACATTGTTAGAGATTTTTAGTGTGTTTAATTCCTCTTGTTTTTATGAAGAACGTATCCAAATTTTAATTTTATTGTTGAACAACGTTTAAACTTTAATTGATAATTTTGCTACATATCCTCTATAAAAATAATACAACGATTATACTTTTGAAATTTTGTATTTTTGATAAGAACATCATTGACTAGTCTAAATAAATAAAAAACATGTTAAATAAATTAAACATGTGCAAATTGGGATGGTTTTTATAATAAAACTCAATAGGTGGGTGGAAATTTGTAACAAAATGACTTATGGGTGGGAATCTTAAACTCTAACTGATTTATAGGGTGGTTTTTGTAATTAACCTATAAGAACTTGACATATACGCATTTCATGCAAGACTCTTTTTACCGTAAACAAAAGTTTGACGAAACGGTGTTAGATTTTCTATTTATTGGAACAGGAACATCATAATGCTGAAAATCCATCTGTCCTTATGTACGTCTATTTTTTTCTTCTTTTTTTATCGGATCAGATTCTTTTTCTATTCCTTTTCTTTTATCTACGTACGTAAGTGGCAGAATAATTAGAGAGGACAGGACGGGGGAAGCCACCTCTTTTAATGAGTTGTAGAGATTAAGAATAAATATACACCCAAATTAGTGCCAAAGGAGGTTTAATTTGGATGGTTAAGAGTGTCCATCCATAACTTTAACTAGCTAGTTGTGTGACTTGCTAAATGTATTCAATGCAATTCAATCCGGTTAGCTAATGGAAAGAATTCTAGAACATCATTTCTTGTGTACCATATTGCTAAAATACCTGACAAACCTCAAACTGGAACCTGCATTTTCTAATTTCCAACTTTCTATTTTAAGTCATCTTCTTCAGTCATAATTGTTTATCTTTTGGTACGGAGGAATCACTACGGGAAACTCAGTATTTGCCATGTGTCTGGCTCTTTGCCGTGTGCAATATTTCGGACACACGGCAAAGAGTCTCTTTGCCGTGTGTAATATTAAAGCTCACGACAAAGAAAACGCACACAACAAATTCATGCCGTGTATTTTAAGTCATCTTTGTTATATTTTGGCAAACGGCAAAGAGGCTAGTTTGCCGTGTGTTTTATGATGGCACTCGGTAAATAGAGGTCTTTACCGTGTGTTTTGTTTTGGCACACGATAAAGACCATTTTTTAATTATTTTGATCATTTATAAATCAAATAATATGTTGAATAAACTCAAACATACCATGCAACTGTTTAATGACAATTTTAACCCATTTATATTTTTGTTTCTTTTTTTTATGATTTTATAAAAATATGTGCTGAAATGAGACTATATGGCTACTATGATATGGAAACATATAGTCATAATCTATGTATAACGAACCTAAACAAAAGTAAGTTCTTTGTAAATTTTAATAAAAAATTATACTCACATGTGTGTATGATTTCTACATACACACCAATTTGCACCATAAAAATCATTAAGTTTGTTAAAATAAAAATCAATTAAGAAAATATAAAAAGTGACATTATATTTTACCGAGTGTTTTTTTTCTTAGCACACGACAAAAATTGTCTTTGTCGAGTGCATTATATTTTACACTCGACAAACATGATCTTTACCGTGTGCCTGATATAAGATACACAATAAAGAGGTAAAATATAAAAAGAGTGAACAGGAGATATAATTACAAACCAATGTATGGTGCAGTGGTAGGGCGCTCTACACGCGAAGGTGAGATCTTGGGTTCAAATCTTGGCGGACACACTTTGCCACGTAGTGCGCAAAAAAATGCTGTGACTTGAGACGGGGATGGGTAGGCGTGGTTCCTTGGCGTGATTTTTTTTTGCTATGTTTTTAGGTTTTTTCCGTGATTTAGATTTTGCCGAGTGTAAATCTTTACGAGTGTTTTTTGACACTCGGCAAAGCCTTTGCTGTGTGCCCGATATAAGGCACACGGCAAAGTCGGCTTTGCCGACAAATCTTTTATCGTGTAAGAGATGTCGTGTGCAGCTTTGTCGTGTGTACACGGCACACGGTAAAGATGCTTCTTCCCGTAATGAATTGTTTGGGTTCAAATCTAACTTTTGCCAATAAAATTGTGAGTTTTGAGAGGCATTTATAATATTCAACAAAAAATTTTTGATCACCACACAAAAATGTTGTACGTGAAATCACTATTAAAATAAGTACTAGTTAATAACTAGCAGTTACAGAAATGTTTGATCGTCTTCCTTTCGTGATAGAATGCAGATAGCTTTCTACGGAAACCACATTTTGAAATCGATGAATGTAGTCACTGGAATATAGGCTAAACACGCCTTCGGTGTGTCATGTGTAAAATAAATTTTCTTATTATGCTCCTGATGTATAAACTGAATGCAAATCTCTTTCTTCTAAAGAAAAAGGTGTCATCATGGCGGTACAGGAAGAAACATCAAAGTGAGCAACTTGCATGATTTGTCTGCATATTGGGTGCAGAAAAGCTTGGTATATGCCAAATCAGGATCCCGGATGAAGCAGAAAGTTAGGATGATCCCAAGACCGATAAGTTCTTCCATGGATGAGGAATGCTACATCCCTTTGTTTCGCTATTGGATAAGGAACGTTGATAGGACGAATAATATTCCTAAGTAAAACTAATATATTCCTCGTCCAAGATAAATTTTCTGATTAGATAAAGATGCGTATATTTTTTTTAAAGACAATACTGCTACCAGATTGAGCATTAATATAAACCAGCACGGCATGCTAAAACTAAACCAAGGTGTAATGTGCCTATAGCTCATAAGTAGCATCTCTTAATGGTCAATCCGGTGGTTGTAACGCCAGATTGATATCATCTTAAATAAGGCTAAGCAGTGTAAGAACACCACCTAAACAAACAATCTTATCCCCGTTTTATCTGCCCCAAACATGTAACACATATATAGAATAAAAGTTGGGTAATGCCTGTCCCCGTCATGGACTACTGGTGCGCACTCAAATCTTTCGCTTTATATCAGTGGATATGGAAGATTCCGAGCGGAAGAAAGTAGCAGCAGCCTGTAGTTTGCATGACAGGAGATAATGAAATTTATTCTCCTGCGTGGATTCGATCAGCTAGAATAGAATACCGTGTATGTTAAAGATAGGATAACAATGATTAAAGTAATAGGCCACTTCCAAACTACAGTTTCGTCGTCTCCACCGTACTAGAGGTTAGCTTTAGTTCCAGATTTGGCAGTTGACACAGCGTCTTTCCTGGTCTTGTACAGATCAAATATGGTAAGACAAGTTGGGTATTTTAACAGTCAGATAAGGGACCTAAGCATAATGGAGTCTATCCTCTCGTTAGATTTCTTAATTATGTTAATATCAGGTCATTTTCTTGAGTTGATTAATTATTTTTTATCTAATAATATTTTCCATCGAAATCTTTCATAGAAACCAGCAGTAGCAGATTACCCTTCTCATCGTAAGATACGTGTTCGCTCTCTACGACAAAAAACACATAGTACAGGTGAAACTATTTTAATAGCAGTTTGATTTAGATAGTAATGATGTTGGTTGATGGCATGTAATTGGCGTGAGGTAATGGGTTCTTCAACCCCTACCCATTTGCAGTGGTGATAAATCCTTGATTCCAGAAGAAGGAAAATTCGTAAACTCGGTGTTTAAGCTAAACCTCCTCAAATAGCCATGGTTCGCTTACGGATTAAGCAAAGGTAGGCCACCAAAATCTTCTCGATCGTGGTCCCTGTTTCTTTGGAACGATATAGTGGTCTATAACATAGCACGCACGCAGCGTACGTGCATGCGGATTGCACATGCTGGAGCTTCGAGTAGAAGTCGCTGGCTTGTCTTACGTATGATATGTGACGTCGCAGCAAATTCTGGCCGTTGAACGTATTGTGTGCAATGAATGTACCTTTCTTTTATCATATTTTCTAGCTTTCAATTAGCAGAAAGTATTCAGTCAACATTTTGCTACTATGTGTTTTAATTTTTTTTTTAGAATTATTTGTATAATAATTATGAACCATTGAATCTAGATCTAATGGTTTAAAAAAATGACTGAAAGTTACCTAAATTTTCAGTTAGCTGAAAATTAGCAAGTCCCTTCTTTTATATTTTGCCATGAATTCAGAGGACATGCTCAGTCCTTTAAGCTATACAGCCTCACCAAGTGGCTAATCGAGCCCCTCGTTGTTATTTGTGAAACTTCATCTCCCATAGTTGTGCCTAAGACACACTATGTAATTGTCAAAAAAAAAATATGTGGCTGCTGTGTGATGGAGGTGAGATTCATAAAGTTGACATGTTGTCCTTCCTGTTACTGGGAAGGCTGTCATGTATGTTATGTTTGGATTAGTGCCTTTGCAATATTCCGGTAGTTTTGTTTTTAAAGAGTATTTCCACAGTTTTAGCTACATATATTTGTGGTTTCTATAAAATTTCCCTAGAAAAGAAACCGTGGTACTAGAGTAGTACCAACTATATCTTACATCATGTTCAAAAAAAAAACTATATCTTACATCAGGGACCTAGCTATATGGCTTCAAATTAATGTGTCCTCATTCGGTGAACCCTGTAAAAAAAAGAATTTGCTCATACACATATATATAGCATCAAGGTTCACATAACCGACTGGGCCGGTATAACCGGCCGAGCCTGGTTCACCGGTTAACCGGTTAATCAATATAACCGGTCGGTTAGCCAAACAAAAGTCGTTTTGGTTGGCACACGGTCGGTGACGGTTAACCGGCCGGTTATTTCGGTTAACTGATCAGTTAGATCGATTTTAGTAATATATTTTGAATATATATTTTTAAATTAAAAAATATCGGTTTTTGTACGGTTTCACCGGTCGGTTATATTGGTTTTGTTTGATTCGATTTCTTTTTTAAATTTTAAAAATTTTTAAATTATAACCGGGGTTTAACCGGCCGACCGAGATAACCGGTCTGGATCAGTTTTCCGGTTAACCGGCCGGTTAACCCTGTCGGGTCAATAACTGTCCAATCAAATTACCATTCGAGTCCATGGAACACAGTCGATCTGGAAGGCGACTTTACCTACAACTTTTCTATGGTTCCCTGTCCAATGACATGTCCGTGTCCACAGCCAAGCAAAGCATATTTATACCGGTTGCTGTGTAAGTTTCCCCAAGCTAACTATAGCCCAATAGCTGGTTTGTGGTCTTGTGGACACACTGGCCTCCACCCATCTTTCTCAAGTCGCCTCACCATCTGCAGCAAAAGGCACAGTGCAGCAGATTCTGTCGATTTATAGCCACACCATGGCGAGGAAGTGCTCCCACTGTGGCAACTACGGCCATAACTCGAGGACTTGCGGTCTAGGACACAGAGAAATCATGCTCTGCGAAGCCGGCAACGACAACAGCGTTGGTAGTGGGCTAAGGCTCTTCGGAGTTCAGGTCCATGTCGGCGCCGGCGCGGCAACGTCCATGATGAAGAAGAGTTACAGCATGGACTGCTTGCAACTTGCCGCTGCTGCTGCGGCGACTCCTGGCTGCTCTCTCGTCTCGCCATCATCGTCGTCCTCATCGTCCATGCTGCTGTCGATCGATGAGGGGTTGGGGAGGGCTGCGACCAATGGATACCTGTCTGATGGACCTCATGGCAGGGTTGTGCAGGAGAGGAAGAAAGGTAATGGCACGGTACAAGCAATTTTTAGTTATGTTCATATTGATCTAATGGTATTTGTGTGCAATTATCTGGTACTTTCTTCTTTCTTTCTTTATTTATAAAGGAGTGAACGAATGTTGTTTGTAACTTACGAAATCTTTTTGTACCAAATTTTCTTTTCATCCATCATCACTCTGACCTAACAAAAGTTGCATTATCCTTTTGTAATAAATAAATAAACATGCATTATCTTCACCTGAATCTTGATTCTGCAGGGAACAACTAGGAGATATTTGCCTTTCTTGTATGATGAAATCCTTGAACAATTTGGCAGCCTGGAATTGAATAATATTTCTGTTGGTAATAGCTGATTCTCTACACAATTGTGAGTGTAACATCTCTACGAACATCATGCACGACAGGAGTTCCATGGAGTGAGGAGGAGCACAGGCTGTTCCTGGTCGGTCTGGAGAAGCTGGGCAAGGGCGACTGGCGAGGCATCTCCCGGAGTTACGTCACGACGAGGACGCCGACGCAGGTGGCCAGCCACGCGCAGAAGTTCTTCCTGAGGCAGAGCAGCATGGGGAAGAAGAAGCGTCGGTCTAGCCTCTTTGACATGGTATAATCTAGCTTCATGAGTTATGTAATTGCCATAATTTCGAGTGATTGAATCTGCCACTAATTAATCTCGTGTTACTATACGTTGCAACAGGTGCCGATTTGCGAGAACAGTGCACGCATCTCCGATCAGCTGAGTAGCGAAAGCACCTCAACTTCTCTCTCCCTGAACGTGCCGCGTGATGGATCCTCTGACAGGCCGGCCTTCGACTTGAATTCCATGGAGGAAGATGACAGCAGAGCCGAGTTGTCGCCTGCGTCAGGTGTAGGGACTGGACCGTTGCGTCCTTCCTCTCATGGCCACCATTGCTCCCAGCTGCTGGAGCTGGAGCTAGGCATGTCCCTGTCCTCACCTTCCATCGGAACATGACGTGCCTTCGTTCTAGTCGTCGTCGTCATCGTTGGCTCATGCACAACACAGGTCGCCCCAAATTTTACCCGTGCAAGGTGCCATGGCCGTTCGTGCCTGCTGTCTTGCGTGTCTGCCCACTGTTGCAAGAAGCTTGTTTGTAACGCTGTGACCTGTGAATACTATATATACAGTGTGTACTATCTCTTAGCTCCATGTGTGCAGAATTGGCTCTGCTCCTGCATGCCATATTCTTTGTTCATTCCCTTTACCAAAACGATTGCGAAAATCGCAATGATACTTTTCCTCTGACTTCGCATTCTGTCAAAATAGAGCAACAAAGCATGGAACAGATGAATTTCAGTTCGATATAACTTCAGTATAAAATTCCCACAGGTATAACAACAGTTACTATGAATTTCACCAGAAACTAGTCTATTTCAACAGTTTTCTGGCTAATTTGTTTCCCAAGAACGATTGTGCCTGTATACCGTGATAGACACTGCTCACACAGGTTTCCGTAGGCAATGACAAAAGGAATTCAATTCAGATGGCAATGGCTAGCAACTGTGTGGTGCCTGCGTTTCGTGTCATCATTCGGGCCGGGACCTACGAAGATACATACCTCCAGATCTGTGATATGGTTGGTGCGCCGTACGGCCATATGCAGACCAGGTTCATTCATCAAGGTTTAGTATTGGGGTGGTCTTGATTCACAACGGTGCGCGCCATGGCAAGTTGCAGGACGCACCCAATTGGGCAATTCTGAGCTGCCATATCCTTGTCACAGCCGTTGCATCTTTTTAAAAATGAGATAGGAATATCTTCTGATCTTCCTCTTCCTAACAACTGCTGTATGCACGATCCGGACTAGTTGATGCCCAGAAGAGTAAAGCTACGGGTCGTTTGGACCTTGTCCGGTGCAGCAGTACTGTCGCAAAGATTCCAATGGCAGCAGAAAGATATAGATAGATGGCATATTTTCTTTTGTTGCTTTTTCAGTGATTGATTTATGCCACTTGGCAACTATGGATTGCAAAGGCCTTATCATGCTTCATTCTGTGGCTCATTATCAGCATCCCACCAACAAAAGCCTTGGGATAGAGAGACATGAATGGCAGAGACGATTAGCCACTTGCCACACATAGCCATCCGCACAGAGAGCTACAGATGGGAAAAGGTAGATAGAATCTGCAAAATTACACCAGGTGTCGTAACCATATGAATTATGTTCTCTTTGACTTGGTTTATCGCTTGTTATCCTTAGGACAAAAAAAGGTTAATTTAAACTAGATTTGTTTTGTTCAAAACTATATCAATTGAAACGAGAGAGTTGGCTATGCAGCTAACAAAAGTCGGAATGGCTATAGATGCTTATTCTAAAATGGAGGTAGCATGATTTAGTGCAAATTTAAGATGTTCTAGAATTATGCTTTATCTTCCTTTAAAGAAAGCAAACTAAGCTAACATTTATTAGGTGCTAACTAAGATCGTGTTTGGATTCAGTTTAGATTCATAAAATCTAATTTTTATCTTCATTTTAGAATCCGGATTTTAAATAAAATCTGGGGGGTGATGTTTGGGTACCGATGAGATTCTTAAAATCCGAAGTGCTAGAGTCTTCTGCATATGAAATCTACCTCTAGTCGGGTATAATCAGATTATGAGATTCTCAAATCTGGAATCAAGATTTTAAAATCCAAAAAAAATTCTGTCCTGCTTAAAGGACTCGCGGATTTTAAAATCTAAATTCATCCGACCTAATTCTCTTTGCTAGAAAAGTACGTGCCATGAAGTTAGAAGACCTATCAACAGTGGTGGACTATGGGCGTGGGGCAATGAGATGAAGCATCGCTAGCCACTGGATAAGCCCTTGCCACTTGTCAATGTCATCAATATAATGGTGGCTGAGCGCAACCTCTGATAGAACTAACCAGCAATAGTAATTTAACAGTGTAGATTTGGTATTCTAAAATCACAACCACTAACCAATATTTTATCACTTTGAGGGAAATTAATATAGGAAAAAATGACGACGATAGATTTATAATAATTATTTTTATTATCATCAACAATAAAATTATTATTTATTTAGTAATGATGTTTTATAATTTTTGAGATGAACTGATAGTTAAATAATTCAATAATATTAGAGTTCCATCATGAAAATAAACATAAATTCATTAATTAAAAAATGTAATTATGAAGCTTCAAAATTCGTCGCACAGGACACGCATCCCAAATACAGGTAGGGTCACACAAGCGACCTATGCGGCCGTAGCAAATTATTTTCTTACACTAGTAGCTACTAGTATTTTTGAGAAATTATCAGCCAATATTTTGAATAGTTAAATTTCTCAAATGAAAATAGAGTAATATGTGAAGGTCCTAATTAACCAAAGTGAAGCAGAGCCCGACAATAAGTGTGCGAGATGGCCAGAGACGGACAGGTGATGTCGGATCTTGAGGACTTGATCCAACATTGGAGAACGAACCTTGACGCATGTGCATCCCCTTTGTCTCGTACTTGCCCCAAGTCCAGAAAGCCCCAGCACGTGAGTAGTACTGTACTGTGTGTCCGTGTGAATATCCAGTAACATCCGAGCGCCGGTGATGACTGGTCACAACAACGGGAACGAAGTAACTGATGAACCCTATCCATCATCATATCGTCGTCCATGATAGAACAAGCGGAGGACACCGTGGTGCCCTCGGCTGCGTGCCCGGGAGGGGGACCAACGCAGGAAAGACCTTGGAGCATATGGGTCAAGATCTAATTTGGACGCTGCGGGGAGCGGCTTTTGGCCGACGGCGACACGCGACCGAACCTGTCCCCCCCCCCCCCCCCCCCCGCTCCACACCGTCCCTTCCACGTACGCATCACCACTCCTCGATAGCTCGTCCACGCACGCGAGATTTCGTGTCGTTTCCTTGGCGTGGCGCGGGCTTCGCCGCAGCCACATGCTCCAGGGGGCCTCTCCAGCGTAGCAGACTAGCAGCATGTGTGGACTGTGGTGAATGGATACCGATCCTTAGCTTGCATGGCACTGCAGCGGTTGCCATCGGAACCGTGGATATCCTAGCTTGGTTCTTCATCGCGGATCGGATATGATGATGGTTTCTTCTGCCGGAGCTGTGGAATATGCGCGTCGTGGTTTTCCGAGAACTAGGACCACTACTGGTCTCTGTCTCGGCACCTCGATGTTTCTCACATGTGTTTTGTGTACCCATGTATGTGTGTCTTTGGGCGATTGGTGTGCGTCCATCTCTGCTGCCATGTATAGATACGGTGTATCTCCGCATCTGAATCTGTGTATCTTGCAGTCGCCGGGTATGAGTAGGGGATAAGCTGCTGTAGAGTCTGATAGACTCTTGATATATCTACTTGTCCACACAAATCTACATTGGCTTAGAGTCAGGTCAGTTTTCTACCATTCGTGATCAACAGTACTACTGCAACTTTGTCTTCATTGGTGAAAAATAATGAACTGTTTCGGCGCCTAAAATGCAAAAAACAAATTTCGACCCCTTTCGTGTTTTGTCAAGGCTTGATTCTGCTCCTACAGAAGGTTATTAGGTGAGATGAAATCTTCCTTTTTTTTTCTTCAACAAAATATTCTTGGTCGTCTTAGGTGAAGATTTGGTTGATCCTCATTTACAGGATTAGATTCTTCTTGGTACTGATTTCTAGGTGGTGCATGTTGTTCAGTCGAGTTTGTTATATCGGTGGTTGGAAAAGCACTTGAGGCTCGGCTTTGATTCGTGCTATGAAGGCATGAAATGGAGAAATGATGGTGAAGATGAGTAAAATATTTAGATGTATATTTTCTATAATGTTTCATAAGTACTTTAGAGTTATTGATCTAAGGGTTGTTAAGTAATTAGGTATTTTCATGTTAAATTTAATCCATATTAATCACATAATTAGCAGCATGTAAGTGATGACCGTTTTGACAAAAACAGGATTATTAGTTAATATCGTAACAGAACTAGTAATAGCGAGAACGGTGAGGGTATATCCTATAGAGGGACCAATGCCGGGGGCATCGGTGACGCCATTCGTACTAGTCATAGTATGTTTGCTTGAAGTAGTCGATCACAGTCGATGCAGGAAGAGGCGTTATGCAATACAGTCACTCGAACAGCTCCTAGAAGACATGAGCAGTCATGCCGTAAAGCGTTCCTTAAAAATCTAATCGCTCCCACCACTCGAGCAGGCGTTGCCTTGCGAGAGAGGTTTCAGAGGCCTACTCTCCTGAAGCTCTGTGTGCGCAGATCGCCGGAATGAGAATGTTCACCTTGTAGCTACTATTGTAGTTGCAATATGGGAGAGAAGGAGTTATTGTATTGTGTCACACCTCTTCTCATAGGGACTCGTGCTCCCTTTATATTGGTGAGAGAGAGAGGGAGAAGAAGAGACTCAGTCTCTTCATGTGCTCATGGGAGGTGAAAACTAAAAGTCAAGCATTTTTAGCATTAAATTACTTAATTGATAATTAGTAACTTAATTGTATTGCATGCACATAATAGCCAATTGACACCAGCCCATACACACACATGAATGTAGCATTTACACCCATCAATGTTTCACATGTAACTCCTATCAATTAAATATGCCTTTTGAAATTTATGATTTAATGAGATAAATCTCATAAATCCAACAATCCCTACCAAATTCAAAGGCACATTTGAAAGTTTCTCATAGACCACTTCAATTTTGATATATCAGTGTTTTAATGGAGACTGGTTAAGGTTGAACATCCATCTATAACAAGAGTTACACCTATTCACAACTACACAATGGACTAAGTCTTGAATTGGTAGTTTTGTGCGAAAAAGGTTTCACTCACATTCTTTACTGATACTAGGCTGCTGTAAGCATGGTCACGGTTTGGAGCATATAAGTCAAACTCCTGGCCTTTTTCATGAGTTTCTAAAAAATTCCACCATTTCACGGACTGTGATTAGCAGCCAGACTCATATAGGTGTATTCCTCAGGAGATATCCTGTAGGTTGATATCTCTGCTTCTCATAAGCCATTGAAACACATTAAGGTAAAACCAGTCTTCCATACTGCGTAGGAAATAAGTACATCTGAGATGGACTGATAAAGGGTCTTTCCTCTCGAACTAATTTCAGCTTGTTTCGCCATTTTACTTCACGGGATCTCTGATCACATGGAAAAGGTTGCCACTGAAAACAGTCCATCAGGTGGGTCTCACTCCCATCTCACTTGATGCACTATCTATCATGTTACGTGACATCCCCTTTGTAAATTGATCTGCCAGATTTTAGACGTGTGGACATAGTCCAACGCTATTACTCTGGAGTTTCTTATCTTCCTAATAGATTTCAACTGCCTCTTTACATGCCTAGATGACTTCATGTTATCCTGTTTACCTTGACTATCACAGTCTGGTTATCATAGTTCATGAAGATAGCCGGTATTGGTTTTTCAACCACCGGTAAATCCACAAGAAAATCACGAAGCCACTCAGCCTCAATGCTGGCGGTGTCTAATGCTGTTAATTATGCTTCCATGGTAGACCTCGTTAAGATGGTCTGCTTGCAAGACTTCCAGGAAACACAGCCACATCCAAGTAGGAAAACATAACCACTTGTGGCATACATCTCATCAGCATCAGATATCCAGTTCGCATCTCAATAACCCTCTAGTACCCTCGGATACCCGTTATAGTGAATGCCATAGCTCATTGTACCCTTTAGGTAATGCATTACTCTCTCGAGAGCAAGCCAATGATCATCTCCTAGGTTTGACACAAACCAGCTCAATTTGCTCATAGCAAAAGAGATGTCAGGTCTCGTGGCATTAGCTAAATACATGAGTGAACCAATGATTTGGGAGTATCTTAGTTGGTCCCTTGCTATTCCTTGATTTTTCCTTAATAGCACACTCGGATCATAAGGTGTTGGAGCAGATTGACTGTTGCTAAACCCGAAGCGACTCAAGATCTTCTCCACATATTGGGACTGCACAAGAGTGACCCCACCATTACCTTCTCTAATCAGCTTGATGCTAAGGATAACATCTGTTTCTCCCAAATCTTTCATCTCAAAGTTATTAGACAAAAAATCATTTACCTCCTTAATCACATTAAGGCTGGTCCCAAAGATTAAAATGTCATCAACATACAAACACAAGATAAGTTCCTTGCCCCCACCATACCGATAATATACACATTTGTCAACTTCATTCACAACAAAGCCAGTAGATATAAAGTTGTTTCGAATTTCTCATGCCATTGCTTAGGTGCTTGTTTTAGGCCATATAGGAATTTTAGCAATTTACACACAGAGCCCTTTCGACCATCAATTACATACCCATCGGGCTGATCCATATAGATCTCGTCCTCCAACTCTCCATGTAGAAAAGCTATCTTAACGTCCATCTGGTGAATGAGAAGACCTTGTGAGGCTGCCAGGGGAAGTAATACTCGAATAGTGGTCAAACGGGCGACATGTGAATAGTTGTTGAAAAAATCTTCACCTTTCTTTTGTGAATATCCCTTTACCACAAGCCTTGCCTTGCACCTCTCAATAGTATCATCAGGCCTTAGCTTTTTCTTGAACACCCATTTGCATCCTATAGGTTTGCAACCATAAGGATGCTCAAAGACTTCCGAAGTACCATTGGACATAATAGAATACATCTCACTCCTTACCGCTTCCTTCCATAGGTCAGCAACAGGAGAGGAATATGCCTTTTCAATGATACCGGGTGTGTCATCCACAAGGTACACAATGAAGTCATCGCTAAAGGATTTTGCAATCCTCTGCCTCTTACTATTTTGAGTGACTGCATTGTCATCCTCCTCAGGATTTTCCATGTGGGGTTCCTACATTGTGTATAACCGGTGTAAAAATATCATGGGAAATTACAGATTCATGACTAGAAATGCTATGTTCATTCTTCATAGGAAAGTTACTCTTAAAAAATGTAGCGTCTCTGGACTAAAAAATTGTACCCACCACCATGTCAGGTACTCCAGATTTAATAACTAAGAACCTATAACCCACACTGTTAAAGGCATAACCTAGGAAAACATAATCAACCATTTTAGGTCCAAGTTTGTGCTTCTTGTTAATTGACACATTCACTATAGCTAAACAACCCCAAGTGCGCAAATATAAGAGATTTACTATCCTTTTAAAGCATTCCTTGAATGGTGAAATTTCTTTATTCTTTGTGGGCACTCTATTCAGGACATGACATGCTATCAATATTGCCTCAGCCCACTATTCCTTAGAAAGTCCCACGGTCTCTAACATGGCGTCAACCAAATCAGTTAGAGTGCGGTTCTTTTGCTTGGCGATCCCATTGGATTCAGGTCAGTAAGGCAGTGTCTTCTCATGAATAATTCCATGCTCAGCGCAGAAGTCAGAAAATTCATTAGAAAGATATTCTCCATCGTGATTAGACCTTAACCGTTTAATTTTCCTCTCAAGTCGATTCTCTACCTCACCTTTATAGTTCTCAAAATAATGTAATACTTCATCTTTCGTTTTAAAAAAATAAATATAGCAAAAATGGGAACAATCATCTATAAGAGTCATGAAGTATCTTTTGCCGTCTTTAGTCAACTCGCCGTTTATTTTACACAGATCGGTATGAACAAGTTCAAATATCTCTAAGTTCCTCATCTCCGCACTCTTGTGAGGCTTACAAGATTGCTTAGATTGCATGTACACATGACATTTGGAACCTTTGACTAAATTAAATTTAGGAATTAAATTCAAATTTGCTAACCGCAACATACACCGAAATTAACATGACAAAGCAGTGAATGCCAAATATTCGACTCATCCAAAATTAAGACATTGTTCACAACGTTATTACAGACATTATCATGCAATGAAAAGTGGAACAAGCCTCTGCATTCATATCCTTTTCCAACAAATATTCCATACTTAGAAAGTACATATTTATTTGACTCAAAAACAATTTTAAAACAATCTCTACGTAGTTGAGAGCCGCTAACTAGATTTTTCTTGATGGAGGGGACATGTTGGACGTTCTTCAAAAGCACGGTCATTCCCAAAGTAAGATTCAGAACAATCGTACCAATGCCAAGAACACGCGCATGTGACCTGCTCCCCATCAACAATGCTCTAGTCATGCCGGCCTGATAAGAAGAAAACAAAGAAATATCAACACACATATAAACATTAGCCCTAGTGTCCATCCACCACTCAGACGAATGATAAACTGAAACAACAGTACATAAAAAATTCCCGTACCCCGATGTTTCTGCAGTCTCGCTAATTACCATGTTTGCTGATTTCTTTGGCTGAATAAATTTGCGATCTGGGCACGCACTTGCCTAATGCTCATTGCTGCCGCAAACAAAACAGCCCTTGTTTTCTTTTCCCCTTTTCTTCTTAAACGTGGTAGTTTGCTTTGGCTTCTCTTTCTTTTTCTACTTCTTCTTTTTATTGCGAGATGCGTTGGAATTATTTCTCTTCTACACCACATTGGCGGTAGAAGACTCAGCGCCGTTACCGCGCGTGTCTTTTGCCTCGCCCTCTCCTCAACATCAAGAGTCCCAATAAGGTCAGCCACGCTGAACTCTTGCCTCATGTATTTTAGAGAAGGAGCAAAATTCTTCCAAGAGGGTGGTAATTTGGAGATAATACCTCCAGCCACAAACTTGTCAGGCAACACATATGGAAATTGTTGGAGTTCTTCTGCCAGTGCCTGTACTTCATGAGCTTGTTCAACTACAGACAGTTCTCAACCATCTTGTACTCAAACAGCTGCTCCATGAGATATAGCTCACTCCCAGCATCAGAAACACCGAATTTAGCGTCCAATGCATTCCATAAATCCTTAGCAGTTTTACATGTGATGTAGGAATCAACATATTTGTCAGCGAGAGCGCTAATCATGATGCCTCAAAACAGGTTATCGGATGCCTCGAACGCACTCTCCTCTTCAGAAGTGAACTGTTCGGGATTCCCCTACGCGACGTGATAGCAGCTCATCACTCTCAACCACAGTATCATCCATGGACACCACCTCTTATAAAATATACCATCAAAATCATCAGGTTTCAAGGCAGCAACAAATCCTTTAACAAAAAAATGCCTATCAGGTTTTTGGATTGTTAAGTAGTTAGGCATTTTCATGTTGAATTTAATCCATATTAATCACATAATTAGCAGCATGTAAGTGATGACCGTTTTGACAAAAAGAGGATTACTAGTTAAGATCGCAACAGAACTAGTCAGAGCGAGAAGGGTGAGGGTATACCCTACGGAGGGACCAATGCCGGGGGCATCGACGGCTCCATTTGTACTAGTCATGGTAAGTTTTCTTGAAGTAGTCAATCACAGTCGATACAGGAAGAGGCATGATACAGTGCAGTCCATTGAATAGCTCCTGGAAGACGTGAGCAGTCACGCCATAAAGCACTCCCCAAAAACCTGATCGCCCGCACCACTTGAGTAGGTGTCGCCTTGCGTGAGAGGTTCCGAAGGCCTGCTCTCCTAAAGCTCTATGCGCGCAGATCACCGAGATGAGAATGTTCATGTTGCAGCTACTGTTGTGGTTGCAATATGGAAGAGAAGGAGTTGTTGTATTGTGTCACACCTCTTCTCATAGGGACTTGTGCTCCCTTTATATAGGTGAGAGAGAGGGAGAAGAAGAGACTTAGTCTCTTCATATTCTCACGGGAGGTGAAAACCAAAAGTCAAGCATTTCTAGCATTAAGTCACTTAATTGACAATTAGTAACTTAATTGTATTGCATGCACATAATGGCCAATTGACACCAGCCCATACGCACACATGAATGTAGCATTTACACCCATCAATGTCTCACATGTAACAAATATGCCTTTTAGAATTTCTGATTTAATGAGATAATTCTTATAAATCCATCAAGGGTTCATAGTTTTGAAAGTTATTATTCTTCTTTTTATTAAAAAGAAGTTGTTAGATTCACTTGACCTCCCTCCTCCATTCCCCTCCGAGGAACACATATTGATGGCGAGGAGGAGCCCGGATCCACCTTTCTCTTACTCTAGTAGTTTAGTTAGGTTTTGTTAGATTCACAATTTCTCTAGCAATTCACTCGAAGAGGATGGTAGTGTGAGATATCGTCAAATTTCTTGGCAGCATGGAGTGAGTACGCAATGTGTTGACCGTGGCAACAAGGTGAAGGCGCTATCATCGATGGATAATAAGGTACTTGTCCTTCCTTTATCTTATCGTGATTTTTGGCCATGGTTTTGGTGGGCTAGTGAGAGTTTGTTTTCCGGTGACATCCATCTGAATATTGGTAAGATTTATGTTCTCTAACAAAAAATCTGATGAAGGAGATGGCGATGGGTTCGATGACAGACTCAACAACAACAAGTTCATCATATTTCAATGTCAAAGATTAGAAGTTTACCTGTCTTTTGTGAAAGCAATGAGTTTTAGTTATCCCCCGTCAAAGATGAGGAGGATGTGGTGGATAGTAAGATGACCATGTTCATTCAAATCGGAGTTCGCATTCGTAGTATATCGGTTTGGAATGGTGATCCTAGATGATGGAATTTATGGCTTTCTAAATGTTTCTTCTCTTTGATAAATAGAGTTGAAATTATTAAGGTTGCTTTTTGTAATGGGGGAATGTTTAGCTTTAATATCAATTGAAAAGAAACGAGCAAAAAAAAATCCCTTATTATTCTCCGGGAGTAGGGGTACTGATGTTTACCGTAATTAGCCCGTGTTCACACCTTTGTAAGCCATTTTAATGCTTCCTTCTTCATGACAAGACACATATCTTCGTTGAAGATGTCGTAGATGCAAGAAGTTAAACAAACAACCTCCTATAGTTAGTATTACCACATAACCAACAACTAATAAAATTCTTTTGGGGGCTTACTACTTGATGAAACACGTAAAAGAGCAGGCTGATTGTGGTAAACATCAGGCCTCCTCGCCGTAATGTAGTTTTCAAAATTAGTGTTCATTTGTGGTACCAATCCCAAGGTGCTCTGATACCACATTGTGATATTGTCACCTCAAAATGAGAGGTTAGTCATGGACCTAATTCTCGGATGATGATTGACGAAGCAAGAATCCATCAGTACACACACATGAACAAACAAATTCAAATGCAATATCGAAATTAGGTTATTACAACTTAGATTGAGATTTAAGATACATAAATGAGTTTGAAATCTGAATAAGAAATAGTAGAGGAAGCGATAAAGTCTCAACGATTCAAGTGAGACATTGATTCGTGGCAGCCCATAAACATGAATTATTCACCGTGCTGTTGACGGTCCTTAAGTACCAAATTTGATAGTCAATTGCCTGCATAAAAGAGCTGAATTAAATAACCAATATAGTGGTAGGAGTTTATTACTAATGAATTCCACAAGTGTTGCTGAATATATGACTACAGGTGATTTATCCATGAATTAAGGGAATTTTCATGTCATCAATCCAAGCAATTATTCAAACAGCCAATCAGAATTCAGCACAAAGATTGCTTACGTGGAAACATAGGATTCCTTGCGCTTCTAGGATAGAACAACAGAAGAAATAGGACCTGGACCCACATAGAGGCCACCCCAAGGAAGCACAACCCAAGGGGGGCCACTCTCAGGTCGGCCGACCTAGCCCCTTGGTCGGCCGACCTGGTCTTGCGGCCGTTTCACCCACGCTTCCAGATGTCGCTTCCTCATGCATTTCCTGAAGGCGGTGCATGTGAGTTCCGTGGTGGTGACACTTCGTTTCAGACCTTTGGAGGCTATAAAAGGAGGGGGCGAGCTCCACTCAACACTTTTCAACACACCAAAGAGATGAGAAAGAAGAGCCGCACTCCAAAGGTGGTAGTACCTCTAGTTTAGTACTTAGAATTAGGGAGAGAGTGAGGGGAAGTCTAGGAGTGGAGCTTTGTCTCTAGGCTATCTACTCCAAGCTTGTACCTCTATGGAGCCTTGCCTTATCAAGTAAGTCTTCGTGTTCATTTATGTTCTTGAGTTATCTTATTTAAGTAAGTTGTGTGCTCATTTACTTGTGGGTTCATAGTCCTATCTTGCATACGTTGTTTAGTCTTATACTAGTTAGACTAAATAGTGATTAATAACTTAGGTGTGGTGCTTAGGTTAGAGATTATCTTTTATCACCTCGTAATCCATAGTTTGTAGAGGTAGGTAATAGGTGGTGACAGCCCTATCTATCCATTGTACTCCACCATGTTCGGTTGCGACATGTGTCCAAGACGGAGTTGCCTTGTGTATGCCGGGCATGAATCCGTACACGAAGCAATAATTAGAGCCACAACCTTATTTATTTAGGAGCTGATCCATAGATAAACCTTCAATCCTACACCAACAGTTATCTCTTGTGTCCTTGGATTGACTAGAACTTAGGATTTACCTATACTGTTCCTTGGATTGATAACCCTTGGAATACTCTTTGGAGAAGTGCTACAGTGGTATTTGAGTGCGCTTGTGGATTTATCTGTGATCGTTAAAAATACCAACAAGCATTTTTGGCGCCATTGCCGGGGAATGGTTGTTAATTTAGCCTAGAACCCTAGTCGTCCTCGTAACTGTTTTTCTTTAATATTATTTCTTTCTTTTATACCATGGACGAACCATCTAATTCAAGTCTATCCACCCGCAAGGGTGAGCTCTACGAACCTCCATTGTCAGGGAAGGCGATACTAACAAATTATTTTGAACTCAGTCCTGGCTTTATAGCCATGGTTCAGGAGTGACCCTTCTCCAGGCTAATTAGTGAAAGCCCGTATTTACACATGCGCGAATTTGAGCTATTGTGTGCATGCCTGAAACTCAGGGATGTTTCACAGGAAACTGTCAAGTGGAAGATGTTTCCCTTTTCTCTCAAGGATAGAGCAAAACAATGGTAGACACATACCGCAGGTAGAGTGAATGGTGATTGGGAAACACTATGAGATAGATTCTGTCTTGCATTCTTCCCACTGTTACGTATCACCACTTTGTGTTCGGAAGTCCTTAGCTTCCATCAGAGAGAGAAGGAGTCTATAGGTGCAGCCTAGGCAAGATTTACATTGTTAATCCGCTCTGGCCCAGACTTGTCTATTCCTAATCATGTACTTTTACAACATTTTGTACGGGTTTGGATCGTGACAAGGAATCTGCCCTGTATCTTGACATCAGCGTTAGAGGATCGTTCGTACATAAAACACCGGTCGAAGGAAGAGAGATCCTTGAGCGTATCTTAGAAAACACATCCTTACTAGCCGAATACGAAGAGCCACTAACAGAGGATGTCAAGTCCCATGATGAGATCCAAACTTAAATTGAGCCTAAGCCCATGGCTTCTATATCCTTAGACTCAACATTAGAAACCTCATCCGAACCACCCAACCCGGAAGATGAAGCCTCTTCACTTCCAAAATCATCGTTCGTGTTTGAGGATAGTCTTTTTAAAGGCTATGGGAATACCTCAAACTATGAACTAAAGGCCAAATCGCTAGCTCTTGATATTCCCACTCGTCCTAATGACGAGCCGTTTCCTCAAGAAACAATGAAGGAGCTAACCTCTATAAATAGCAATACATGGTCGAGAGAGATTGCGCGTTCTCCTGGTATAATTCAAGTGTGCTCTCCCTCGTCTCGTATCCAACTCAGAATTAGAGGACAATTGGGAAAAGCCTTGTACAATCCCATTGTTAGCGGCAACATAATGTCTGAATCTTTTGCGTTCACCCATGTGAACAATGTGCCGTTAGCGCCAACATGTAAAACCTTCAAGGATCCTTCTGGGTTCATGACTAAAGGGATAGGGACCTTGTATATGGAGTGCCTATTTGGCAAAAATCTGTCGAGGCTATCTTGGGCTTTCATCTTTTTGAAGTCTGAGACTTTGATATCCTAATTGGGCATCCAATTAAGAAACTTTTCTTTGATGTCGCAATTATAGGAAGGCCTGACATAAAACTTGGGAGAGATGCTTTTTCTGTCCCGATCCCTCAATCGAAAAATCATTTGACAGAACCTCTCCCCAAGGGTGAGCCTAATGATAATTCATTGGCAACATTCCTGAGAGAGCAAAGCTCGAGATTAGAACTCATTGTTGGATTTCTTATGCGGGAGGCGTCATTGGCGAAAGCAAACTTCCTAAGTTCTTTATTAAGGGTCCCATGAGATTTACCTAGTTGGTAGAGGTTTTCTACTAGGTAGCCTATGAGAAGCTCAAAGTCAACGGTAGCAAGGACGTAGAGGTCTATGCAAATTTCAACTTTGTCTATCTCAATTGGTGCGGCCCTTGCAATCCCTCGACATTTGGATATGACTCCTAAGATGTCCTTGAAGTATGTGTCGGTCTGCTCAAGAGGTATGTCATCCAATAGTTGGCATAGTATGTATTCAGGAATGACATTGGCCCCTAAGGTGGGATCATGAAAGGCTTCTATGGCATGTCCCTTTATATAACAGGATATGGTTGTGTAAGGAGAAGTGATTTGAATTTCTTTGAAATTGGGTCTTGCTTCCATCAACCGCTCCTTGGTCACTAGCTCCTTTGTAATTTCTTCTTGGATAGGATCAAGAGGCCAAGGAGGTACGGTATATTTCTTTTCTCCAAGTTTAACATCAAGGCATCCTAGTGATGGTGCATCAATGAGAAATATATCCATGGGATGCCCGATCAGGATGTCAAAGTGAGCTTTAACAACATGGAAGTCTAGGACAACCTTAACGTTACCATGCCTAATGGGCATGTTTTGTATATGTGACATCCCAAAAATTCGAGTTAGTTAAAACTTCCTTCTTAATCTCACCACCTGACAAAATTTTTCAAAATAAAATATCATTAAATTAAAACTAGAAATAACTAGAATTTTTTTTTCACATAAAATATCTTCTCAAGTGCATAATAGATTGTGTGCTTTTGTTTTGTTGAGATTTTATTTGCCTCTGACCTTCGAATTCACTTTTAAACTCCAATTGAAATTTAAACCTAAAACCAAAATCTGAAATAAAATGTTAAACCCTACTTTCTTCCCCTCGGGCCAAAACCCTCCCCTTTTCTCTCTAGCCCAGCCCACTTCCTCCTCTTCTTCTCCCACGTGGGTCATCGCCCCCTTTCATTTCCCCTCGGCCCACCAGCCCGCATCACTCTCCCTCTCTCCTCCCGGCTCCTATTTCATTTCCCCTCAGCCCACATTCCCCCTCAGCCCAGCTCTCTTACCGTGCTCCCCAGCCCACTCTGCCTTCTAGCCCAACTCGTGCGTGCCCATACCTTCCCCCACCTCCCGTCGCATGCCACAACCCCGTGTCGCTCAACGTCATCGCCAACCACTCCTGTCACGCTGACACACGCCACTGCAGCCATTACTTCTATTGGCCCCGCGCGCCCTGACCCCCCACCCCCACCCCCGTCGCGATGCGTCCAACAACAAGTCATGTTGTTTGAACCACGCCGCAACCCCTCCACCCAGGACGCCAAAGTGACCTCACCCTGCTGCCGCATGACTTGACCCTCCTCTACCCTATAGTGTAGATCTTAGTTTCGCTTGTCAGTGAGCCATCACCTCCGCCCTGCTACACCCCCCAGCCCACCTCCAATCGCTTGCCAATGACCGCCCATTGCGTAGCGTTGCCAGAGTTAAGGTGCAAAACAACATCGCTGCGTGTTCCATGCGTCGATGTCGTCTTTTGCCCGCCACTGTCTATAAAATGAGTGCACAACGCCCCCTCTCTGATCTGATCCACTCCCTTCCTCCTGCCGAGTCCCCTCCCCAGCGCATGAGCTTTTCCCTCCTTTCTCTCTCCCTGCCTCCCACTACCTCGCTACGGGCTCGCCTCGACCTTCCCTTTGTTTCGCAATCACCCCAGACAAAGCGGCGACCCTCACGCATCTCCATCGACCCCTTCCCATCGAGCACCGACCTCTGGAAAGCCGCGCCCAGCTCACCGGAGCGCTCGGCCATGGCGCCTCTGCCCCTCTCGGCTCCGGCAGCCGCGCATCACCACCTTTCCCCTTGTGTCGTCCATCTGTCCGTCGATGGCCGAGATTAGAACGGCAATACCCTTTCGTTATTTTAAATCCTGGCCACCCTTCTCGGATCCAATGGCCTAGAAACCCCCTCGATCCATGATGGACCCGTAGACCGAGCCCCCTCTGCTAGTCCACCAATCCGTAGACCAGGTCCACCTCTTTTCCAGAGCGAAAATAAATTCCGCAACCTTTTATTACGTCAACATGATGTAGTAAACCATTTCCCATACGAAAATAATTCTAGAAATCCCCTAAAATCCTAGAGCCCATCCTTTTTGCACTGAGCCCCTTGACCTTCTGCCTAATTATGTTTTAGCCCAGCAATTTTACAGGAAAGACCCTCAACTTTTCTATAATTACATTTCAGCCCCAACTTTTTACAACCAAGCCCCTAAACTTTTCAATAATTATAGAAAGGTCTCTATAACTTTCTAAAATTGTAGAAAAGCCCCTGAAACCTTTAAAATAGCCATATATTACAAACTGTAGCTCCGTTTTGAGCGATTCTTTCGCTCACGGGTTCGTCTCAATGAGTAGTACCCAGTGGTACTTCCCATAACCTCTACCCAAAACCTCATAAGCCATCCCTAGATCAAAACCTATGCTATTTTCATAGTAAATTTTCTTTTGCTTTGAGTTATTTGAAGTTTATTCGAATCTTGTTAGTTCTTGTTATTTTTATTTTCTTTCATGATAGTTTATTTTTGAGGCATAGCTATATGCGCTAGACTACGTGAAGTCCAAGGAAGCACCAGGAGACCCGGTGTCTACGCGTAAACGCGAAGCACAAGTTACAAGGAAGGACCTGAAGACCCAGACTCTGTCGGAAAAGCCTAATGACTAGAAACGTGCAGACTAGTAAAGACGGATAGTGTTTTGAGGCAAGCTCTACCTATTCCTTGATCACGATTGCTCCTATTATTTTGAGAATGCACCCAACTTAGAGCCTACTTATTATATATGCATTAATCCTTGTCACTTTATGATTGCTTAGTTGAAACCCACTTGTGTGAAAACTAACGGTCATATCGCCTATATAAGATATGAACGTTAGATCCTTGATTGACCGCAATTGTTATCCCACTACCTTTATAAACCTAGGAAGGTATCAATAGCCTTGCTAATGATGACGCCCCCTTGCTACTGTATGCTTAGGACCATGTGATCCCTATCACCATACCTTTACAATACAATGTTTTACAGAATGAGTAAAAATGTGTTTGGTGGTGTGCGTATGAATGAGTGGGTGTTAAATCAACTGTGTGAAGATGAAGCTGGATGGAATAGACTTGGCCGTGGGCGAGACTCCTTAGTACTGGTGCAGAGTACTTGGTGATGGTGTCTTCGGTGTAGGTCCACCTGTCGTGGATGAGTGCTCACCCTGTCACATAAGAACCAATAGCAAGACCTCAACTTGGTGATATTTTCAATACGACCACAGAAACTGTAAGGGCAGTACTAACATGGAACCAGGGTTGCGCAAAAAGGAAGTATCACCCGGCGAAGTAGGAACGGTCTCAGGGGTTGGTTGTGAAGAAAGTGGTGATAAGTCCAGTACTTGGCAAGAATATATGACTATGTGTCATCATTGGTGATATGACTATGTGTTATAGTTGTGGAACCCTTGAGCTCCGTGGTGGACTTGTGAGCGTGCCTGGGTGAAGCAGGAGCGTTGTTTGTCTCTGCACGCAAGAGTGCATAGCCTATGGGTACAACGTACTAAACTCTGCAGAGTTAACCCTAAATCATTCGGATGTCCGTTGTCACTGGTCATGACACACCAATTCTTTGGGCTCTTGATAATAGCAAATCCTTGAAGTGTGAGTGGGTGTAGTAGATACCTGTGTTTTGGTGAATGGTGTTGGAAAGGTGTGTCAAAGTCGATATGACTGTGTGTCAGAAGGCTCGAATAAAGTATGCGAACTATTGGGATTGATTGTAATCTCCCTGAGGTCCAACCAACTATAAGATATAAAACCACTTTCTCTCACTCGAAAACCCCCTTTGCTTTTATAGTAAGCCCCTACATCCACGCTTTTCTGCAAAGCTCTGAACCTCACCCTATTCATTGACCACTCTCCCAAATACATGAATATACCCCTTGTTAGAGGTAGTGCTTGTGGAGTACCTTATGTACTCACCCTTGCCTCATTTTGTTTTAACCAGTAGAAGATGGAGAACCCATTAAAGTCGATGAGTAGATCACGTCCTATGCTTGAGTTTGCCTATGGAGTTATCGAAGCTTTATTCATATTCTCCTTAGTATGGATTGGTTTGATCAATCCCTTTTGTTTGTAATTTAGAACTTGTATGTATGTATCGTCCCTACGTGGACTTAATAAAGGTCGTAAATTGACTGTGTATCATCTGTACGTGCTTACCAACTACTGATCCCGGGATTGGTACGGTAATCATGGGTCACCCCTGGATGGGGTGTCACAGTATAACCCTATACGCTTCTAAAACATGGCCTTGGGGGCTCCTGAAGGATTTCGTAATCGGTGCCAGAGGTTCATTGCCCAAATAAGAAAATGCAAATGATCCAGACATGATGTTGACAACGATAGTGGGACTACACAGAACATCCACCATGGTTCCTCCAATGTGGCATTGAATGGTCGAGGAGGGAGAGTTAATGCTAACAACATCTCCTGACAAATCATTGCTCATTCTTGAAGTTAACTCCACCACATCTTGGAGGATTACCTCCTTGATTGGATTAGGAGATGGAACATGAACCGGTGATGTCTTTGGCCTGAAGAACTATCAGGTGTTGATATGATCATAAAGAAAAACTTCCTCAATTTTTTCTGGCAACCCTGAAGGTGGAATTTCTCCTTCCTTGTGAGAGGTATCAACAACAAAGTCTTGAATTGAGAGAGTTAAGGATTTATACTTGGCTGTTAAGGAACGCTCGAGGGTTGGCTTATCTGCCCCCTGCATACATTGTTGGTCTTCTTCCATATGGAAAGATCCAAGGGGGTAGGAAGAGACAGTGATGTTTGTGTCTCCACTTCCATCACTAAAACTCACTCTTCTTGAGGACATGAAGCATTCTAAACAAGGAGATCATGGTTTGAGAAAGAATTCACATCCCTTTGAAACTAAACTATCGTCTCTCTTGCCTAAGCCTTTTTCCTCTGGCCCTCCTTACTCCATTCTTGATGGTGATCCTCGATCGACCATTAATACTTTTGACAAAAATCTTGAGAATATGAATCATTGGGCCAAAGAATTCCTTGAGTCATTGATTCTAGAGACCACAGGAAAATATTTGATTAATGAGCATGAAATATTCTTCCATGGACTACAAGATACATGCTCATATAAAGAATTAGTAGAGTCAATCGTTCTTTGGACCAAGGAACTTTATGGGACGTCTAGACTGGAGTTATTTAAAGAAAATACAATGAATGAGAAAGAGAGCTTCTTTCTTCAGAGCCCTACAGGTGTACACTCATATGCTAAGACCCTAGAGTTAGTCATCCCTTGTGCCAAGAACATCCACAAGCACCAAATGACTCCCGTTTGCAAAACCTTTAGTAGGATGGTTGTAGATGCTTTTGTTTATCATAAATATTGCAAAACTCGTAGTTGTACTTTGGTACTAACCATGCAGCTAAGACCTTAATGACAACATCAACAAATTGGCAATGAATTGGGAACTACATCGCCAATGATAGCTGCAGGAAAAAGTCCCAATGGTCAAGCTTCTGACCATAAACAAAGCACTGCTAGGAGATAGCCCGGATTATCATTAAGTTTCCCTTATTAATAAAGCGCATGTTTTGGGATATGTTGCCTTCGGGTATTTTTGGTTGTTAACCCTTCCAGGTTAAGATTAAAAAGAACGATGGTCATACAAGTCCTCATAACAATGGAGCTGCATCAAATCCAAACTTTGATGCTTGTTGGTGATGGAACCCGCTACGAGGAAGCTTCAACACCACACACTTGATTTTTCATGTCTAAGATACAAAAATCCAAGTGTGGGGGAGTCGGTAAGTTCCTAGAAGTACGTCCTGTCATTATCCAATTCAATCTTGGTTTATAGATGATGCTAGCACCTATTCCTTGAAGAAAAATAAAATAAAATAAATTTATGACTCTATTGGGCCCATAAAGCCATAGAGTCATTTTTCCTTTGCATCCTTGTTTTTGTTTGTTCAATAAAAAGGTAGGCACCAAAACAAGTGTGGGGGAGGACTCATGACTTACAGACGAGCAATCACGACGAAACACGATAACTCTTATGATGAACATCGTCGCATCGACCAACTGGAAATACCTGAGACAGGATGGGTTCAATGTCCGATGAGGCGGCCAGACATTCTGGTCGACCGACTAGGCACTAGCCCACTTCTAGCCCATCTTCATATCATGGTCTAGTTTTCTCATCTTCCACTCTTATCCTCCCCTGTTTCAAGTTGATTCGTACCGAACATCCATTTAATCTTAAAATCAACTTGAACAAGCTATGAAAATTCCTAAAAATAAAACATGATTTAGATTGATAAGATTTGCATGCTTCTATCTCTATGTCATGCTTGTTTCTTGTGTTGAATATTCATTAGGAACCCATGCATCCTAAATAATTGATTGTTGTGATATGTTAGACTTTAGGAGTTCATTGCTTCATGTTGCTAATCACCCTTGGAGATTTTTGAAAATATAAAATATGAAGTCTACTCCTCTTGTGGTTGAAAATTAACTACCAGAGCCATATGATGTTCTAAATGAATAAACCTATTGCATATGCTACTTAATGCTTTCATTGAACTTTGTCAAATTGTTGTGACACTACGCAATTGCTCATTATGCTTTATGTCCTAAGTCATGTGCACACCCCATTTCATCATCCACAAAATAAAGGACTCCATCATTTTGATTAATCTCTATTCTAGAAGGAATATGGCTATCACAAAAATATAAAGAAAAGATTCATGCTCCATGAATAGTGTGACAAAAAAATAGAGAGAGAGATTCATGCTCCATGAAGAGCTTGATTAAAAAAACAAAAAAAAGAAGAAAAAAGAGAGATAGCCATATGCCTCTTGAATAAAAGAGAAGCATGAAAGAGTCCCCATTGCTCATTCCATCAATGTGCACATGCTTAGACATAATTCATGATTTGTTTTCTATCCATGGATCTAGTTTTTAACTTAGTGATACATGAAACACAAGTCTGCCTCAGTTTTCCCTACCCCGAGCTACACAAAAAAACATATCTATAGAAGTAGGAAAACAAGCAAGTTGTAACGCCAGTAAGGAGAAAACAACCACTTGAGCGATCGAGAGAAATCATATGAGGAGTAAGACTCAGTTTTTATTTTTCAATAATATTTTTAAAACCAAGGGTGTGCCACTAACATAAGCAGAAATCTCCTGAAGTCAAGACCGTTCCAACTCTCAACTCTCCAAGGTATGCATGCTAGCCACTTCAAAAACACAAGTACATATATGATGTAGAAATATGAGTATGTTATTTCTATTCGATCAAAGTCCATGTTCCACCTTAGTCCTTATGCTTTCACTCAAGATGAGTAAAAAGCTAAGTGTGGGGGTCTTGTTGATAGTCCTTAAGTACCAAATTTGACCATCAATTGCCTGCATAAAAGAACTAAATTAAATAACCAACATAGTGGTAGGAGTTTATTACTAATGAATTCCACAATTGTTGGTAAATATATGAGTGCAGGTGATTTATCAATGAATTAAGGGAATTTCCATGTCATCAATCCAAGAAAATATCCAATCAGCTAATCAGAATTCAACACAAGGATTGCTTACATGGAAACATAGGATTCCTCGTACTTCCCGGATAGAACAACAGAAGAAATAGTACCTGGACCCACCTAGAGGCCACTCCCAAGGGAGCACAACCCAAGGGGGCCCACTCTCAGGTTGGCCGACCTAACCCCTTGGTCGGCCGACCTGGTCTTACGGCTGTTTCGCCCACGCTTTCATGTGTCGCTTCCTCATTCATTTCCTGAAGGTGGTGCATGTGAGTTTTATGATGGTGACGCTTCGTTACCGACCTTTGGAGGCTATAAAAGGAGGGGGAAGAGCTCCACTCAACACACACACACTAAAGAGATGAGAAAGAAGAGCCACACTCGAAAGGTGCTAGTACTACTAGTTTAGTACTTAGAATTAGGGAGAGAGTGAGGGGAAGTCTAGGAGTGGAGCCTTGTCCGTGGGCTATCTACTCCAACCTTGTACCTCTACGGAGCCTTGCCTTATCAAGTAAGTCTTCGTGTTCATTTATGTTCTTGAGTTATCTTATTTAAGTAAGTTGTGTGCTCATTTACTTGTTGGTTCAAAGTCCTATCTTGCATAGGTTGTTTAGTCTTATACTAGTTAGACTAAATAGTGATTAATAACTTAGGCATGGTGCTTAGGTTAGAGATTATCTTTGATCACCTCATAATCCACGGTTTGTAGAGGTAGGTGGTAGGTGGTGACAACCCTATCTATCCATTGTACTCCTCCATGTTCGGTTGCAACATGTGTCCAAGACGGAGTTGTCTTGTGTATGCCGGGCAAGAATCTGTACACGAAGCAGTAATTAGAGCCACAACCTTATTTATTTATGAGCTTATCCATAGATAAACCTCTCTATCCTACACCAACATTTATCTCTTCGGTCCTGGGATTGATTAGAACTTAGGATTTACCTATACTATTCCATGGATTGATAACCCTTGGAATACTCTTTGGGGAAGTGCTACAGCAGTATTTCCATGCACTTGCGGATTTATCTGTGATCGTTAAAAATACCAACATGCGCTCATTCTGAGTTCCTGAGTGGGGGAGCGGGAACCCATTCTACAGTCCATCTCTTTGAGGTTCACCACCAAACTCATTGTTGTTACCACTGTCAGAGAACAACATGCGTCATACCTGTATGAAAACTTAAACAACAAACACTGAGCAACTAATACTCAACAAGTCTTACCCATCAAAATGGCACGCTAAGACTACCATCTAACATCAGGGGGGCTGATCGTTAAGATAATAACTTGCAAAAACAACACTAATAGTTGATTCTTATTTTCATATTTTGCCAAGTTAATATGGTTTTTGCATAAAGTATATGTCATGCAACTAAGCTTCATGAAGCATGGTTACAATACAATTTAATTGAAGTTCAAAACAACAAGTATAATCATCCTTATTCAAGTTTTTACTCCAATATGACAGCGATCGCGCAAGTGGTACTCAATAACCGCAAGAGATGATGACTCGAATCAATTTACATCTTGTAGGAGACACCAAGCACATGATGTATGCCTACTCACGAGGAGTCACGTACAACCACCTTTCACAAGACACCATAGAGCTGAGCCGGGGGGTGGGGCACCTCTCTTGAGTATACAACACACCATGTGGTGCTCCCGTCAGAGCCATCCATGGATAGCACATGTACTCTCCCTTCCAGCACATACCAAAATTCCGTTATAACCATCTTCATCACTAAAAGCGGGGTGGGGTACCGTCCATCACTACAATAATAGTGTTACATCAGTTTCCCAGTTCTCATATAAAGGTATGCATCTAATACTATTCAAACTTGGTCACAGATCTGTACAAAATGGGCAAACAAGGGCCAACCTTGTCACCTCAACCAACCCATGCAATTCTTCGTTCCGTCTCATTTTAATTCATCATCATGTAAGCTCAAAAGAAGTAATAGTACTTAAACCACCCTATATCAAGTAGTCCTGTACTACTCGATACTTGCAATCTGAACTCAAAATTAAGCTTAGCAATTCTAACGGGGCTATATAAACTGAAACACGAGTTTTTGCATCGAAAATGACATATTTCCTTTTTCCGTATAATGCAACATGAATTTTGTACGGATGACGGAGCAAAGGTGTAGCATTATTAATCCAATTAAATGAGCATAACCATGATCATCAGAGGCACTTTCTAAGTTAAATAAAAAATAAAATAACAAAGAGCAAAGTGCACATGTGATTGCAATTAAAACATATAAGCTCAAGTTATTCATATTCACAATTGTTCCATTAACTAGAGATGAAACAAAGCTATTAAGATTAAGTATGGTTCTGGAATACATATGCTAGTGAGAAAAATATATGTCGCAGGGAACATCATATAACATTTATGCACCAAAGTTCATGGCAAGAACATGCACCGATATTTTTCTATTCAATGAAATGGTGAAAACACTAATTTGCTAATTGCAGAGCAAATACTTGAAAATTAAATATTTTACTGTATGAGATGCATGGAAATTGTGAAATGAACATGCATGCAATAGATTATAAACTAATAATGCTTTGGTAATTAATTATGCTTTTCTTTGTATTTAATTATTAAATACATGTATAAATAAATATTAGCTTTTGAGGTGTGTTAGCATTTTGTTACAAAATTACAAATGCATAGGAGTCTAAAATATATTTATTTGCATTTTTTATCAAGTGAAACATTCTGTATTGATTTTTGAAGTTGGGACTAATTGTTTTGTTTATTTTTAAATTGCAGATTATAAACCGGCCATTGGGCCACTACTCCCTCGCCCCAGCAGGCCGACAGGGCGCACGGGGCCTTCTCTGGGCCAAATATGACCCAGGAGTACCCTCAGCCCATACCTTACTCGGCCCAGCAGGCCTGGCCAGTGCGCGCTGCGACGATGCGGTGGCAAGGCCACGACGGCCAGGCGATGCCGCCAGCCCACACAACCGACACTGTGATGCCAAGGGGCATGCGCTAGGAAATAAGACGACCATCTATGCCCACCTCAGCTAAGGTTTCGTGCTAGAGCTCAGCTCAGGCATCAATGGTGGTCGAGCTGAAAGAAAATGAAGAAAGAAGTAGATGTGCGGAGCGAGATCTGGGGCGAGCCGAAGCTAGTTTTGAGGGGAAGCATGGCTTCATCGGGTGTAGATAGGCACTGCACGGCTCGTCGGCGACCACTGGCAGGGTGAACAGGGCGATGGGAGAGGCTGATGGGTGGGTCCTAGGCTCCAGGGAAATTCTTCAGAACAGAGCCCTTTAAGTGATTTCAAATTGACATTTGAATATGCAAACGATGCCAAAATACTTTGCACCTTTGCAAAGAGGTAAAGCAAACTGTAGAGCATCCAATGATCTATGATGTCGACCAAGAGGGGACCCCGAGAGAAAGATATGGATTTTTGAAAAGGGTTAAGTGATTAGGTAACTCAGAAATCTAAGTGTGAAACTCCTATTTAAACTTTTTTTGGTAAAAAAAATTCCAAAAGGTGATCTTACTGACCTTATGAATTCAAACCATAATTATATGTTTTTCATATAAATTGGCTCTGATTTTTGGAAATGAGCTTGTTCAATTTGGAATTTGAAATTTATAGTGACACTGTTCCTGCACATTGTTTGATTTATTTGATCCACTTAACACTTGGATAAAATTCTAATTATTTCTCCAAAATTCTTATTCTTGATGTAGATCATGAATTTGAAATTAATTTGGGCCACTTAGAACTATTTTTAAAAAGTTGATCATTAGTGTTCCCAAGTTACGCCAAGTGTCACACACATCACAACAAATGAAATATTCCTGAGTGACGGAGAAAAGTTTCTTCAGATGAACTGACAGAGCAAGCAACAACATGTGCCATGATTGTGGATACAAAAGCTTTTTAATGAATTTCCCTCCTGAACTCCTGATTCGGATGATAGACATTGAGAGTTAAAAAGAAATGCTTTCTAGGCTGAAACATTTCGTGCAAATCATCAAACTACAGAATTAGTCTGAAATAGTTGCCTCATCTGGTTGAGAAAGAACAACAATATCAGCTGTCTATATGTGCCTACATGCTTATACAGGTCTAGGGCTGGACCACAATATATATGGCAACAGCAATAACTTGATTGGTCAAAGATATGAGATCTAACAAGGCTTCAGGATCAGATGGGTTTAATGGGATGTTCAATAGAAAGTGTTGGAATTGTTATTAAAAAAAACTTGACCCATGGAGTGGGGGGGGGGGGGGGGGGGAGCTCCCGTGCATTGCCTTTGAGGAGGAGATCTCTCATGCAAATCAAGAAAAAATTCCAAATCTCCCTTTCTCCACCCTTACACGACAGACATGTTGCTCATGTGAGCATGGACTGGGCCTTAAGCCATGCTTTGGTGCAGAGTCAGATGAGGGGATTTTTTTTTACCTAGGCCACGTAAATTCGCTCCTACTGGGATTCGAACCCGGGTTACTGGGGTGCTACTCAAAAGTCTTAACCATTAAGCTAATGCCCTTTCATGGTAATGTTATTAAGGAAGACTTCTACAATCTTTGTGAAGATTTTTTGTAACGTCACCTTGAACTTACAGATCATAAACGGAGATTTCATCACTCTAGTATCTTAATCTCAAGGAGGCTTAGGAGTTGTCGATATTACAGCACAAAAAGGCACTACTCTCGAAGCATCTCCATAAAATTTTTAACAAGAGGGATGTACCTTGGGTAAACATCAGCACAAGCTCCACAAGCAAGAGGTCCATGGGGATCCTTCTGTGTGGTGCTCCTTATGTTGCTTATTTGATGACTACAATGGCTCAACACAGGCTGTGGTAGGAAGAGGAGACACCACAATGTTTTTAAGGGACATATGGAACTTATGTTTGCCGTGACATTTCTGTTCTCAGTTGTTCTCCTTTTCAAGATAGCCAAGTGCTTAGTCCGTTGCTTTATGAGTCTATTTTCGGACTTCTACACTGTCTTTCAGCAGCAGCTCTCTATTCCTGCATCTCACCAGCTAGCACAACTCATGGATCAAGTTTTTTTCCCCCTCGAATACCAAGGATAGATGTGACACCCTGGAGTGATGAACTTTCAAAAGCCAACGCCTTGGCATCTTTCAACACAAGCATGAGCATGTAGAACCAAAAATTTGAACTAAAAATTGAACCAAATTCAAATCAAATTCGAGTAAGTTTGAATGTCATTTGAACTACAAGTCTAAATTTTTCCACATGGCCCACACCCAAGAAAACTATATGTCATAGAGGGGAACAAATTAGATTTCTAAGAAATTTCTCAGAATTTTATCCCTTAATTTAGGGGCCCAAATAAATGCCTAAAAGGTCCAAAACTACCCCTCTTTGAAAATTTCTCATTCAAATTTAACTAACAACCATTGAGTCCTATCATTTTTGAAAAATAGAGTACACCACGAGGAGTATGCATATATTTTTAGATTTTCCTTGAGATCTATATTTTTAAATCTATAAAATTACTAAGCCAATGCTGTTTTGAAAACCAACAAAAAAAAGGAGAGCAGGTCCCACGTGTCAGCCACCACCCTCTCTTCCTCCTCCCGCTCGGTCCCGAGCGCCCATCGCCTCGCCGCCGTGTGGCAGCTGTACGCCGGCGGTCGGCCTCACCCGGTCGGGCCGACCACCCCAAAACCGAGGCCGCGCCTCCCCGAACCGGCACCCCCCCCCCCCCATTTCCTCATTCAGCCCCCTCTCTTTCTCTTTTCTCTCCCCACCGCCGATGCCAATGGCAAGCTTGGCCGAGCTCACCGCACCGCCGCCTTGCGCCGCTCCAGCATGGATCCGGTAGCCCATTTCGTGCGCGAGCTCCTCCTCTTTCATCTCCACCCAGCCCCGTCCATTGAAGCTCATCGTGCGTGCCGCATTAATTCAAAAACCGACGACTCCTCCCCGAAGCTCCGGCAACCACCGGCGACCGCTACGGTGAGCTTAGCTCCCTTCCACCCACACCCCCACACACGTGCTCACATTCCCATTCCCGGTGACGTGCTCTACGGCCCGGCGGCCACCGCGCGCCCCAACTCCGGCGGCGGCGCCGCCCGGCTCTGGCGCGAGCTGGCGGAGCCCCACCACGGGCCACACGGCCTCGAATCCGGTGCGGCTGCACCCAGATCTGGGCCCTTCGTGCTGTGGTCCCCCGTGTGGCCCGGTTCTAATTGGCTCTAGCATATTAAGTATTTTCCTTCAGTTTAATTATTCCAGAAATTGCTAGCAACTTGTAAAATGCATAACAAATTCACCACTAAGGATTTTTGAGCAAACTAAATTTCTCTGAGTTTCCTTAGACACATACTACTGTAGAAAAATGCTAAACCACATTGCATGTTAGTATTATTTTCAGGATTAAAATAAATGAGAAAACACTTATAAATTCATAACTAATTATAGGGAGCTGATAAAATCTTGAGACTTGGCCACCAATTATGTTTTTCAGTTTCTAGTCTCCCTAAAAAATTTCTTGGGGTGAGTCTCTATATTTTAGTCATAATTAAAATTAATATCTTTTTCCTTATTTTAATTATTTAAAATTATTGGCTCATTGCCTGTCTATGATACTTGGGTCATAATTCACCCCTGGCATGACCTAGTTACAGTAAATCCTCCATGTGCATTTGGTTTCCAGAACAATGCTAAAATAATTAATTGTCTTGTAGTTCTATTAATTCACTGGGCGTTATAAATTCATTCTGATATTTTGGGTTGACTGTTATGCCTTCATGTCAAACATCATATAAGCTGTAGGTAATGCCTTGACCAGCACACCTTAGTAATGTACACGTTGCACCTCTGTTCGGTTATCGCGCCCCACCATACTTTTATACAGCGTCATCGCGATAAGATACTGGAGTCCATGAAGGAAATACACTAATTGCACTCACCCTATGCCTCTACTATATATGTTATATTTACTGAACTAATCAACACACCCCGCTCACTTCTATATGAAATAGAGTACATTAACGTATTTGTTGAGGAAGTGCCATAAATTGAATGAGGTTCTTATGCATTGCACCATTCGCATCATGTAGATCACAAGGTGAACCACGCGGAGATAGGACCGAAGCAGGAGCCAGAAGAAGCTGGAGGTGTCTCAGTTGACCAGGTGTAGAACCCAGGCAAGCGCCGGTGCATCCCACCCATTTTAATTTTTACTCTATCACTAGTTAGGAATGTAGGCCTGCCCGTGCATTAAGTGATAGGAGTTGGTTGAAAACCCTAGCGTTGCAGTAGGCCCTCTTTCCGATATTTAGCCTCAGGACGGTAGTCGCTCTGCTTAATTTAGGACGACCATTCACCGAGTGGTATGGAAACCACTCGTAGACAGGAAATGTTATCACTGGGGAATGATGTCAGATGAAGGAAAGTGTAGGTGGAATCATAATAAAGACTGGACATGCAACTAGGTGGAAAAGAAATGATAGCTTGTTTTCAAGGAGGTAGCCCCGTCCGAGTCACCTAAGGCTACGCCTCGTGTCTGGTCCTATGAGGTCAAGTTTGAACGTACTGTTTGCATGCTGGATTTATGGGCCCAGTAAACCGACGTAGCTACGACTACTGTCTGGCCGGAAGATAGCCTTCTCCCTTCTTTGGTGGAACTGGGGCTGAGAGGAGGGAGCAATACACCCACGGATGGCGGCACGGGACGCATCGCGTTGAGGGATCCTTCTCGGGGGAGTCTGGACCCAGAAGACCCTGCGGTACCGCAAGCGAAAGGTTGCTCCATGCGGCTTCCAGGAAGCGCGTATGGGTCGTGCAAGCAGATTTCTCCTGTAGGATGTAAATCGATTCGAGTCGCTGCCGCTCACAGTAATGAGTACCACTTGATCGCTGCTCCGGAACAGTGTCGGAAGCCATTAAGATGATGAGTGGGAGCTGTGGACGAACGAAGACGAGGAGTAGTCTCTTGATTGCCGGTACGGTGTTCGGGCAAAACACCTATCATGGCCGGATTGCTCACTGTATGTCACCGTGAGAGGGCGATTGTATCTTATTTATCCCACCGAACTATTTAAATCACCGTTGAACAATTTTTCTTCCGCATTTATTTTGTTAAAACTCTGGTTTTTAATATAAATTCGGATTTATATAAAAACTCTGTACTCTACCTATGTTCTTGTTGCATTATATTCTGCTGTCATGTGTTGTACTATTGAGCGTCACAGCGCGTGTCACCACTCGAGAAAGATCCTGGAACGGAGCTGTCTCTGTGGTAAGGCGATTCTGTGACAGCGTGGTATCAGAGCTGTCTCGGGAATGGTGCAACATTCAAAAATGTATTTTCGGAAACCCAGTAACGAACGTGTGAGGACGTGCCCAATAGGTTATTAGTAGTTATGATCCATGTGGCAAAGCTAACTGTAGTAGGTTGTTTGTTTAAACACTACATCTACGGCATCGTCAACGCAGGTATGTGTCCCACCCTGTGGATAGTAACATGGGAAGCTAGCACAAAGGTGTGAACACGGGCTGATTACAGAAAACATCAGTGTCCTGCCCTAGGACAATAATAAGGGATTATTTTTGGCTTGTTTCTTTTCTATTTGATGTAATGTTTCTGCAATCAATTTTTTGCAGGTACGCTAACCGCGAATCAAGTAAGAAACGTGTAGCATACGACTAACTTGAGAGATCGTCTGCCACCGACTATGCGTATGGTCCTATTCGTGGCCAACTTTTATTTTTGTGAGGGCGTATAGGCCGAAAGCATATGCATCATGTAAAATAGTAAAGCATTAAGTCGTTATGGAAACCGGAAATTTCAGTAAACATGTTGCTCATATAAAAAAAAATTGATATCTTCTCACTCGATAGTCAAAAGCATGCATATAAATATTTATTGAAATCATGAACGAACTCTCTATACGTCCAGCAAGAAATTTTGATTTAAAGATTACTGGGCAATACCATTTCTGGTCCGTCCGAGTCAGCATGTCGGTTTGAAGTCAATCTGAAATCCGGATTCATGATCTATCTTAGAAAAATTCATAACTCCTTGCTCCGATCACCCCTGGGGCTGTATGAGCCCTTTCTGGAAAGGTTACAAAAAGTACTACAACTTTGGTAGTTTAGTATTTCGGGTTTGAGACCTGAAAAGCAGAGCTAAGAGCAAATCTTTAGAGTAACCCGGTTCTGTCCAGAAAACCGGTACGGAAATTCGACGGATAGGGTAAAATTTTAATATCTCGAGTTTCAGGTATTGGAGGGAGACGTATAAATAGGCATTAGAAAGGTATTAAAATTCTCTATAATATGGGTAAATTGCTCTAGAAGTTTAACGCCTAGGGCTCCAGATTTCAGGACCATTTCCGGAATGAACCCCGTGATGTTCAGAACAAGTTTTCAGATTCTGACTTGCCACTTAGAAAATTAATAACTCCTGATTCGCTCATTAGATGGAGTTTAGTAAGTACTTGTTGGAAAGATGTTGAAAAACTCTACCGCTTTGGTATTCAATTGCTGTCCAAAATCTGTAAGTATGATTGCCTAAAGGTTCGATGTAGTGGCTACTGTACCCTAGGACAGAACGTACCATTTTAGCGGAGTAACCGAATCCACCCTAGAATATGTAACCTATTGTGGTAGTTAAATTCCATATATCACTCATCGCACTGTAATTATTTTATTGTTGACTTGCACTCTCTGCGTTTGGAACAATTACTCACCATTTGGGTTTGTGTTCCAGATAAACGAGCACGGGTTTGAGGTGTTCCGACATGACGGGTGGCGTTATACCACCGGTCTACACCACCGTGGCTTTCCCACCCTTTTGTGGGAGATGCTACGTGCTTTGGTCTACGAGGAGCAGCCTTCGTACCGTGGGCATGAGACTCGCCGCCATGGTGTGACGTTTGCAGAGGTGCATATCAGCGTCTCTCCACACCCGCGCAACCCCGACTTGGCTGGGATAGAAAGCATAGTCACGGTTGGGAGCCTCAGGGAGGGCCGGGAGAGAGTCGCCCACAGGACTCTCACTCACTTCTGTGGGCGCAACATAGCAGCGCTCTTGGGGACTCCATTCAAGATGATCCCTATTTGGCACCAGGCTGACCCGGTATGGCAGAGGCGCGTGAGATGCGTCTCCCGCGATGACTACCCAGAGTACCATGCGGGATACCACCGCATAGCTCACTACTCCGAGTACCTCCTCAACTTGGATGAGGAGTCCAGCAACCGCAGCAGGATCTTACTAGCGGATGCTGAGCAGGTTTGGGTGCAGAGGAACGACCTACAGGCACAGGTCGATACATAGTAGAGAGAGATTCAGCGGCTGACAGCTTCTCTTGAGGCAAGCGAGACTCGCATGACCGAGGTCACTGGACAATGCAAAACTCTCGTGTAGGAGGTAGACAGACGGGGCTTGATTATACAGCAGCGTGCCAACCACAATGAGCACCTGCTGCAGCAGCTGGTAAGTGCCCAGCAGGAGATGGACCTTATGGCAGAGGACCTTGAGACCCTGGCTCACGAGAACCAGGACCTCTAGGTTCACTTGGACGAGATTGCTGCGCCATTGGCAGCTCCCACAGAGGAGGACCCCGAGGAGGACATGGGCGAGGAGTCCGACATGGACTACGAGCCACCCGCTCCGACAGGCACAGATTGTCCAGAATCCTCTAGCACTGCCGGAGACAGGGCTTAGTAGTCGTAGTAGACAGGACTAGGCCATACATGTAGGGTAGGATAGATGGGTAGCTTTTGACGATCCACGCGTGGTTGTTGTATTTTGGGGATCACCCGCGTGAATAGCTTTGGTAACTCGATGGCCATATATTCCGAGTTTATGTAGTACGGAACTGTTGACTTGTATTAAGACCTGTGTTAACCTACGAATGCCAGCTTTTATCAGAATTATGCCGTCTACCATATTGCTGCCCCGTGTTGCTGTGTTATTTGATTTGGTATCCTGTAATGATCATGTTGGATAAGAGACTAATTGGAATCCTTATTCTTGCATTTCAGAATGGTGCGCACCTGCAATACCAACGAGCTTCATGGCGAACAGCCCGAAGGTTCCAAGGGTAGAGGGAATGACTCTCCGTAGGGGACTCCACCACCACCGCCACCACCCAACCCCATGCAGATGATGGCGCAGTTCTTCACCACCATGATGGAAAGCCAGCAGCAGCAGGTGTAATTCATGCGGGAGTTGGCACAGCAGAACCTAGCAGGCCGGAATGCTAGGGGCAACAACGACGGCGCACCACCAAACAGCACCTACTCTGACTTCCTCGCCACCAGACCACCTACGTTTAGCGAGACCACTAAGCCCATGGAAGCGGAGAATTTTCTTCACCTGCTCAAGTCCAAATTTGGGCTCCTTAACTGCACGCCAGCGCATAAGATGTTGTTTGCAGCACAGCAGCTGCATGGCGCAGCTAGGGCATGGTGGGCTAACCATGTCACCTCTGTTGGTGCGGACCAACAGATCGCTTTGGACGACTTCAAGACTACGTTCCAGGCCCACTATATTTCTGCAGAGCTCATCCGCAGGAAGGCACGTGAGTTCACCGCACTAAAGCAAGGCAGCCGCAGCGTCGAGGAGTACTGCGAGGAGTTCAACCGGTTGGCACTGTACGCCCCGGAACAAGTTGACACCCCCGCCAAGCATAAGGACCGTTTTTTGGAGGGGCTAAGTGCAGACCTGTAGGACCGCCTCAACCTTAACATGGGCGGCACATTCACTGAATTTGTCAACAATGCTATCGTCGCGGAAGATGGATATCGCAAGGTGATGGTAGAGCGGAAGAGGTCCGTAAGTGCTATGGGGCCATCCAGTGGACCCCAGCAGAAGTTTCGCATGGTGTACACAGACCCATCGGGACAGAGGTACCGTTCCGCCCCCCTGATGGCACCGTTTTCGCGTCCACCTCAGCCAGCACAGCAGCGACCCTAGACACCACGTCAGCAGCAAGGCCAAGGTGGGTATCACCCACCACAGCAGCAGAACGCTCAGACAGGGCCCTTTCCTTGCTACAACTGCGGCCGTCTGGGACACTTCTCGAGGGAGTGTCTGCATCCCAAGAAAAGCACTGGCCCAAACCCGACAAGGAACAACAACAACAACAACCGCAACAATAGGGAACCAGTCCGTACTGGCCGCGTGAACAACACGACCCTGGAGGAGATTCCGGAGAATAGCCCCATCCTCGCTGGTATGTTCTCTGTTCGAGACCACCCCGCACTAGTTCTATTTGATTCGGGAGCATCACATAGCTTTGTTAGTGGGTTCTTCGTTGATAAGTACTAGCTGCCTCGTACCCTTATGAAATCACGATACACCATTAGGTCAGCCGGTGGGCAAACCCCTGCTCTCTATGAAATTGAGAAACTCCCAATAACCCTAGGAGCAAAAGTCTACCCTACCAAGTGCATGGTCTTGGAGGGGTGCAACATTGACATCATTCTGCGCATGCCTTGGATGAAGTAAGATAAGGTTGTATTGGACATAGACGCCTACACCATACACCTAAACTCTCCCACCCATGGTAGCGTAAGCTTCCGGGTACTACCTCCCCAACTGGCCGCACCAAGCATTCACCACACCACAGCCATGCAGATAAATGATATCCCCGTGGTTAGGGAATTTCAGGATGTATTCCCTGATGATCTTCCTGGACTCCCTCCTGATTAGGATGTTGAGTTCAAAATTGAGCTTTAGCCAGGGACGGCACCTATATCCAAAATGCCATATAGAATGGCACCCAAGGAACTAGCTGAGTTAAAAGGAGCAGCTGAAGGAGCTGCTGGATAAGGGATTCATTCGACCAAGTTCTTCACCTTGGGGTTGTCCGGCACTGTTCGTGAAAAAGAAGGATGAGACCTTGAGGCTATTTGTGCATTACCGACCCCTCAATGTTGTGACTATCAAGAACAAGTATCCACTTCCTAACATCAACATTCTCTTTGATCAGTTAATAGGAGCTAAGGTCTTCTCCAAGATCGATCTCCGTTCTAGATACCATAAAATTAAGATCCGTGCCGAAGATATCCCCAAGACGGCATTCTCCACTTGATACAGGCTGTATGAGTATTTAGTGATGTCGTTTGGTTTGACAAATGCACCGACGCACTTCATGTATCTCATGAACTCGGTGTTCAAGCCAGAGTTGGACAAGTTTGTAGTGGTGTTTATTGACGACATTCTGGTCTACTCCAAGTCAGAAGAAGAACATGTAGAGCATCTTCGTGATGTATTACAGAGGTTAAGGGAGCACCAGCTATATGCTAAGTTTAGCAAATGCGAGTTTTGGTTGAATCAGGTACCTTTTCTAGGCCATATTATCTCGAAAGAAGGCATAGCGGTGGATCCTAGCAAAGTAAGAGATGTACTGAATTGGAAGACACCGAAGACCGTATTAAATATACGCAGTTTTCTTGGATTGGCTGGTTACTACCGCCGTTTCATTCCCAACTTCTCCAAGATTGCAAAGCCCATGACCGAGTTACTTAAGAAGGAAAAGAAATTCGTATGGGACGAAGGCTGGGAGAATGCTTTTCAAACCCTGAAGAAGCACCTGACCACGACCCCAGTATTAGCTCAACTGGACCTGGGGAAACCGTTCGATGTCTATTATGACGCCTCGGGTATTGGATTAGGATGCGTGCTCATGCAAGATGGGAGAGTCATTGCTTATGGATCAAGGCAATTGAGGAAGCATGAATAGAATTACCCCGCACACGATCTGGAGTTAGCAGCAATGGTGTTAGCCTTAAAGATGAGGAGACATTACCTCCTTAGAAATTTAGTTCATATATACACCAATCACAAAAGCTTGAAGTACATTTTCACTCAGGATCACCTGAACATGAGACAACGTCGTTGATTGGAATTGATTAAGGACTATAAGTTGGAAGTGCACTATCACCCAGGAAAGGCTAATGTCATGGCTGACGCACTAAGCCGCAAGGCTCAATGCCACCACATCCTGGTCAGCCCGCAAGTCCAAGGTGGTCATTATGTTCAAGTAACACTCCACGGAGCCCTCTATAACCTAGCAGTGATTCCTACCTTATGGGAAGAAATAGTAGCAGCTCAGAAAAATGATGTTGGCATAGCACACCTCAGAAGTAGACTAAAGGAGGATGACACTAAGGTTCGATGTTTTCGAGAAGACGCAGAAGGTGTTTTATGGTTCGAGAATTTCCTGGTGGTGCCTAAGAATATGGAACTCCGCAAGAAGATTTTGGACGAGGCTCATATTGCAAAGTACTCCATGCATCCGGGCAGCAACAAGATGTACCACGATTTGAGATCCAGATATTGGTGGGCTCGTATGAAGAGGGAAATATCACGATATGTCACAGAGTGTGATACCTGCCGCCGTGTCAAGGCCGATCATCTGAAGAAGGCGGGCCTGCTACAACCCTTGAGTGTTCCAGCTCGGAAATGGGAGGATATCAGCATGGATTTCATTGTTGGCCTTCCCCGCACTTCACGCAAGTTTGACTCCATATGGGTGATTGTTGATCGGAAGACTAAAGTTGCACTTCATCCCTGTATCGACCTGGTACACAACTAAGAGGTATGCACAATAGTGTATGGATCGCATCCTATGCTTACACGGAGTGCCCAAGACAATAGTATCTGACAGAGGACCTAAGTTCATGGGATGCTTTTGGGAAAAGTTATATGAGTCGCTGGGCACCAGGTTAATTTGAGGTTCGACATATCACCCCCAGATGGACGGACAGACTAAAAGAGTTAACCAAATATTGGAAGACATGTTGCAAGCATATGTATTGAATCACAACAAAAAGTGGGATGAGTGCCTACCCTTGGCAGAATTTGCATACAACAATAGTTACCAAGAAAGCGTCAAGATGGCACCGTTCAAGGCTCTCTACGGTCGCTGTTGTCGCACACCACTGAGTTGGTCAGAATCAGGGGAGAGAGTAATATTTGGCCCAGAATTAGTGCAGCAGGCTGAGGAGAAGGTACTGGAAATTCAATCAAACCTACGAGCAGTGAAGTCCCGGCAGAAGAGTTATGCGGATAAAAGACGTCGCCCGCTAGAATTCAGAACCGGTGACATGGTCTATCTCTGAATGTCACCAACCAAAGGTGTACAACGATTTGGAGTCCGCAGAAAACTAGCGCCCCGATACATTGGACCCTATTCGATCGTCGCAAGATGTGTGCCGGTTGCCTATAAACTCCAGCTACTAGTGGAACTTGCTGGAGTGCATGATACCTTCCATGTGTCCCAGCTCAAGAAATGTCTGAAGACCCCAGCAGACGTTCCATTAGAGGCCACTGGACAACTACAACCCGATCTGACGTATTCAGAGCGTCCAGTGAGGGAGCTAGACGAGAAGGAACGAGTTACGCGTACGAAGATGCTCAAGTTCTACAAGGTTCAATGGAGCAACCACACCGCCAGGGAAGCCACCTAGGAAACTGAAGAGTTGCTACAAAGCCACTACCCCGAGTTTCTACGCCACCACCTAGGTAAACCGTTACAACTTCCTGCAATCTCGGGATGAGATTTCTTTAAGGGGGGAGGGCTGTGACACCCTGGAGTGATGAACTTTCAAAAGCCAACACCTTAGCATCTTTCAACACAAGCATGAGCAAGTAGAACCAAAAATTTGAACTAAAAATCGAACCAAATTCGAGTAAGTATGAATGTCATTTGAACTACAAGTCTAAATTTTCCACATGGCCCACACCCAACAAAAATATATGTCATAGAGGGAAACAAATTAGATTTTTCAGAAATTTCTCAGAAATTTATCCCTTAATTTAGGGGCCCAAATAAATGCCTAAAAGGTCCAAAACTACCCCTCTTTGAAAATTTCTCATTCAAATTTAAGTAACAACCATTGAGTACTATCATTTTTGTAAAATAAAGTACATCACGAGGCGTACGCACATATTTTTAGATTTTTCATGGGATCTATATTTTAAAATCTATAAAATTACTAAGCCAATACTGTTTTAAAAACCAACAAAAAAAAGGGGAGCGGGTCCCACGTGTCAGCCACCACCCTCTCTTCCTCCTCCCGCATGGGCCCGGGCGCCCGGCGCCTCGCCGCCACGTGACAGCCGTACGCCGGCGGTCGGCCTCACCCGGTCGGGCCGACCACCCCAAAACTGAGGCCGCGCCCCTCCGAACCAGCACCCCCCCCCCCACTTCCTCATTCGCCCCCCTCTCTTTCTCTTTTCTCTCCCCACCACTAGTGCCATTGGCAAGCTTGGCCGAGCTCACCGTACCGCCGCCTTGCACCGCTCCGGCACGGATCCGGCGACCCATTTTGTGCGTGAGCTCCTCCTCTTTCATCTCCACCCGGCCCCGTCCATTGAAGCTCATCGTGCGTGCCGCGTTAATTCGAAAACCGACAACTCCTCTCCGAAGCTCCGGTGACCGCTACGGTGACCTTAGCTCCCATCCACCCGCACCCCCGTGCTCGTGCTCGTATTTCCATTCCCGGCGATGTGCTCTTCGGCCCGGCGGCCACCGCGCGCCCCAACTCCGACGGCGGCGCCGCCCGGCTCCGGTGCGAGCTGGCGGAGCCCCACCGTGAGCCACATGGCCCCGGATCCGGTGTGGCTACACCCAGATCTGGGCCCTTCACACTGTGGTCCCCCGTGTGGCCCGGTTCTAATTGGCTCTAGCATATTAACTAATTCACTACTAAGGAGTTTCGAGCAAACTAAATTTCTATGAGTTCCTTTAGACACATACTACTGTAGAAAAATGCTAAACCACGTTGCATGTTAGTATTATTTTCAGGATTAAAATAAATGAGAAAATACATATAAATTTATAACTAATTATAGGGAGCCGGTAAAATCTTGAGACTTGGCCACCAATTATGTTTTTCAGTTTCTAGTCTCCCTGAAAAATGTCTTGGGGTGAGTCTCTGTATTTTAGTCATAATTAAAATTAATATATTTTTCCTTATATTAATTATTTAAAATTATTGGCTCATTGCATGTATATGAAACTTGGGTCATAATTCACCCCTGGCATGACCTAGTTACAGTAAATCCTCCATGTGCATTTGGTTTTCAGAACAATGCTAAAATAATTAATTGTCTTGTAGCTCTATTAATTCACTAGGCGTTATAAATTCATTCTGATATTTTGGGTTGACTGTTATGCCTTCATGTCAAACATCATATAAGCTGTAGGTAATGCCTTGACTAGCACACCTTAGTAATGTACACATTGCACCTCTGTTCGGTTATCATGCCCCACCATACTTTTATACAACGTCATCGCGATAAGATACTGGAGTCCATGAAGGAAATACACTAAACACACTCGTCCTATGCCTCTACTATATATGTTATATTTGCTGAACTAATCAACACACCCCGCTTACTTCTACATGAAATAGAGTACATTAACGTATTTATTGAGAAAGTGCCATGAATCGAATGAGGTTCTTATGCATTGCACCATTCACATCATGTAGATCACGAGGTGAACCACACGGAGATGGGACCGGAGCAGGAACCAGAAGGAGCCGGAGGTGTCTCAGTTGACCAAGAGCAGAACCCAGGCAAGCCCCGATGCATCCCACCCGTTTTAATTTTTACTCTATCACTAGTTAGGAATGTAGGCCTGTCCGTGCATTAAGTGATAGGAGTTGGTTGAAAACCCTAGTGTTACAGTAGGCTCTTTTTCCGATATTTAGCCTCAGGACGGTAGTCGCTCTGCTTAATTTAGGACGACCATTCACCGAGTGGTATGGAGACCACTCATAGACAGGAAATATTACCACTGGGAAATGATGTCGGATGAAGGAAAGTGTAGATGGAATCATAATGAAGACCGGACAGGCAACTAGGTGGAAAGGGAAGGACAGCTTGTCTTCAAGGAGGTATCCCCGTGCGAGTCACCTAAGGCTACGCCTCGTGTCCAGTCCTATGAGGTCAAGTTTGAACGTACTGTTTGCATGCTAGAGTTATGGACCTAGTAAACCGACGTAGCTACGACTACTGCCTGGTCGGAAGATAGTCTTCTCCCTTTTTTAGTGGAACTGGGGTTGAGAGGAGGGAGCAATACACCCACGGATGGCGGCACGTTGCGCATCGCGTTGGGGGACCATTCTCGGGGGAGTCTGGACCTGGAAGACCCTGCGGTACCGTAAGCGAAACGTTGCGCCATGCGGCTTCCAGGAAGCGCATATGGATCGTGCAAGCAGGTTTCTCCTGCAGGATGTAAATCGATTCGAGTACCACTTGATCGCTGCTCTGGAACAGTGTCAGAAGGCATTAAGATGATGAGTGAGTTTAATACTGTTGTTTGAAATTATTAAGATTGTTTTGCAACCTTGACTATTATAGCTTAGTGCAAACTAATTTTATTATTTTGTACAACAACTTAACTTGCTGCTGAAACTTGAAAATAAGGATCCACTCGTAGGCTAGCTTTCTGGAAAAATAAACCCTATCCCTAGCCTTTGCATTGTCCAGGTGTCGGCTGTAGTTGGCCATGTTGACGGGTCAGTCTTGCTGAGTAAATTAGTTACTCAGGCGTAGCTCTATGTGGTTTTCACATGACCAGGGTGGAGACTGTCACTGCGGTGGAAGGTTCCACTGGGAAGACCAGCGCCCTGACTGCTGGAACATCGAGTGGGAGCTATGCATGAATGAAGACGAGGAGTAGTCTCTTGATTGCCGGTACGGTGTTCGGGCAACACACCTGTCATGACCGGATTGTTCACTGTATGTCACCATGAGAGGGCGATTGTATCTTATCTATCCCGCCGAACTATTTAAATCACCGTTGAACAATTTCGCTTCCGTATTTTATTTTGTTAAAACTCTAGTTTGTAATATAAATTCGGATTTATGTAAAACTCTGTACTCTACCTATGTTTTTGTTGCATTATATTCTGCTATCATGTGTTGTACTATTGGGCGTCACAGCGCGTGTCGCCACCCGAGAAAGATCCTGGAACGGAGCCGTCTCCGTGGTAAGATGGTTTTATGACAATAGATTTATATCTTTATATTATAATAGAAAGAAAAGAACTGACCCCTTACAAATTCATCACCTTACTCCTCACTTAGAGCCGAGCCAGGGGGAGGGGGGGGGGTAAATTTTTCATGATCAAGGTTATTTTATTAAGAAGCAAACAGAGGTAAGATCTGACCTACTACCAAGAGCAAGCTAACACAAACTCAGCTCGTCTCCCTGACCTTGATCTAACACACTCAGACTTTTAGCCCCAGCCAGACCCAGAGATGTTGCTCCTCGAAAGCCCGAAGGAGATCATTGATGCACGGCTGTGTTCCGTCGAAGACACAAGAGTTGCAGTGTTTCCGTATCACCCAGGCACCCAAAATATTGATTGAGTTCAAACCTTGTGTGTCTTTGGGAACTCTTTTTACTAACTTTTCTCTACCAGTTCGCAAACTTTGTGACTGCTCGTGCTGCCTCGGAACTGAGGCCTGCAAGCCCAAGGGTGCTAATTAACACCTGAAACCAGAAATCCTGAAAGAACACACATGTGCGAAGCAGATGTTGAACGTCTTCGTCACATAATGAGCATTTGGACGGGTGAGGGAGACCTCATTATGCTAGCCTGTCTGCTGTCCAACATTGATTCTGAATTGCAACTACAGAAAAAATTTTTATGGAGCCTAAGATTTCCATACACGATGGCAATGATCAAAAGGGATTGCTCCATCGAAACAAGCCCGGTAAGCAGATTTGGAGGAGAAATTACCAGAAGTACCCAAACGCCATTTGTGGACATCTTTATGTTTTGAAAGGTTCATGTCCAATAGCACATACAACAATTGAAAGTACTCAAAGAGACCGATCAGTGACAGTCCATCACTAGGGCGCACTAATGGTTATGACTATGTATATAGGTACATGGATCAGGTATTATTCATCAAAAAATGCTTATCATCATATTATTGGCACTACTACAACATCGGCACCCTTCAGTGGTTGTGGTCCTTCTTTTTTACGAGCAATGGCAGGTGTTCCGCCTTTTCATTATAGGAGTGGTTGTGGTCCTTCTGTTGTCAAGGAAAGCATAAAAAGTCTTCTTTTGGCTTCCACCCAACGATCACTTAAATACAAGAAATCTTCCGAGTCATAAGCGCTCTCACATTGTCTCTGTACATTGTGTGTTGCGTGCCAACTACAATGAGGAGATGGACATACATCTGTTCTTTGGTTACTTGTTATGTCATTGCACATCATTTCTGACAGTAGAAGGAATGACTAATTAAAGTAACAGAAACGGCAATTCACCCGCATTCGTGCTTCATGGAGGCATGATTGCTTGTTCAAGTATATGGGGCACTACGGGAAATGCTTTGTCGAGTGCAACACTCGGCAAAAAGGTCATGGCGACCAAAGTGCCGGCAAAAATCCTCGTTATCGAGTATTTTCTGTCGAGCACTCAGCAAAAGCCGGACGGGCACACAGCAAAAAAAGGCCGTGGTAACGGTGATGGCGCAAATAAATCTTTGCTGAGTGTCAAAGTCAAAGACACTCGATAAAGAATTCACTATTTGCCGAGAGTCGAATCAATGACACTTGATAAAGAATGGTTACTTTGCCGAGTGCCATGGCCATTGCACTTGGCAAAGGTTGGTCACTTTGTCGAGTGTCCTTACTGACACTTGGCAAAGTGATCTCCAGAACCCTTTTTTTTGTTTCTGCCACATAAACCAACATAGATTATCACATACATTTGATAGTAATAAGAATATACATCTCATGCAATTAATATATATAAATTCATAACCATAATGAATAATACACATCAACAATTGCTCAACAACACATAAATCCAAAAAAAAGCATCATAAGTTGTTCCATAGTATCCAAATCCACAAATAAACATCACATGTAGTTCAACAACATTTAAATCCACAAATAAACAAGTTTTTCTATAAACACAAATGACAAGCAAGGTCACTAAGGTGGAGGTGGCGGGAACAGAGCGCGAGGGAGCGATGGATCTTGGTCTTCTGGAGGCACTTCATTCGACGCCACCGATGGAGGAGGATTCTGCACAAAACAGAGCATATTATATTTCTCTAGGCTTCCAAGTTTGTCTAGGTTTATAAGTTTCTCTAAGTACTCTAAGTTTCTCTAAATTTTTTTAGTTTCTAAATTCGCTAAGTTTCTAAATTCTCTAAGTTAACCAACTAGTTAAAATGAAAGTAAGTTTCTCTAGGTTTCTAAGTTTCTCTAAATTCTCTATGTTTCTAAGTTCTTTAAATTAACCAACTAGTTGAAATGAAAGTATAGAGTTGTCAAGAGACTCATAGGAGAATAACCCATCGGTGGCAGAACTGATGGCATCTGTGGCGGCATCGGCAGCAGAGTCTGACCCGTACACATGGAAAGGTTTTGGATGTAGCTAAGGAACTGTGACATTTGCTGCTATCTGCTCCATCCGCCTTTGTTGCTCAAGCTGCATCCTCTGTTGCTCAACCTTCATCTCCTGCACCGTCGCCTCCAGCTCCTCATGTCTATTGGTCTCTGCTTCGAGTCGGGCCTACAATATTCCATGCAATGTTAACCTAGAGTGTCTTCGTCCTAATATTAAAAATGAATGGACAATGAATAAAATAGAAATAACCTAGATGGAGTAAGCAGTGCTCGATCATGGGAGTATGCCCGGGTCAGCGCTAGTGCTCCGTGCCCGAATCTAAGAGAGGGTGAGAGTACTAGCCATGTCGAGTGTATTGTCACCAAGATAGTACCGTCCATGCTTCTTGCCTCCTTCCACTCTCATGACAACCTCTCCATCAAGATCGTGGGCGCTCGGATCGTAGTCTGACCCGTGGACCTTCTTTGCCATGTCCGAGTAAGAACTGAGGTGATTGTGGATGGATAGATTACTTTACGCCTCGGGTGGGTCCTTCGGGTTGTACTGCATGTCTCATGTCGCCTTGCCTTTGTGGGATTAAGCAAAGGTTTCGTGAGACTCACGTGGCCCTCTTTGTCGAGTGCCTGAGTGATGTTTGCTGAGTATTTTCCCCGTGGCACTCGTCAAAGGCCACAATTTGCCAAGTGTCCTTATTTTGCCGAGTGTTGTGTATGGGACACTCAGCAAAAAAGAGGTTTGCCGAGTGTCTGATATATTGCATCAACAAAGACCATGGCACTCGGTAACTAGCTGTTTTCTCATAGTGAGGATACACCGCAACAATATTATTTTCAGTGGTGGCGATTTATGTTTTGTGAGATGGAAGCAAAAGTTCAAGAAAATTTTCAAACTGATCCAACATAGAGCAAGGCCGTCCCTGTAAATACGCCGTATATGTATAAACCAACTAACTTTCTACAGTTAACTTTATTAACCTTTTAATTAAAGCACAGCAGGGGGACTCCCCTCCTGTTTTCCCTCAAAAAACAGAATGAGTTCGCTGCGATAAACAATTAAAACAAATGTGCCACCGGATCCTATCCAGTGACAGTGAGAGGGAAGTCTTTTCTGGAAGGCACCATCAAAGACGACTTATTTACAGTATGTCATTTGGTCAATAAAATCACATAAACTAATCTAATACGTTGATCCTTTGACTTGTATGCCAGCAGGCTCCAAACTTCACTGAATAAGATCTGGTTCAGTCCATACTGAAAGAATTGTGTACATGTCATTTGGTCAATAAAATCACATAAACTAAACTAATATGTTGATTCTTTGACTTGTATGCCAGCAGGCTCCTAATCTTCACTGAATAAGATCTGGTTCAGTCCATACTGAAAGAATTGTTTTCTAACCACAGCATTATTGCATACATTCGTTTAAAACTACGATATCATGTAAATGGCTAGCAAAGAAAAACCAGAGACAACAACGCATTCTAGCAGCTCCAGTATCCTCCTCCATGGATGTTGCAGCAGCCTTTTACCTCCTGCTTATTCTAGCCATCACCACCAGCTCCTCCGTGTATGCACAACAAACCAGCGTTGGGTGCATCCCAAAAGAGAGGAATGCACTGCTTTCGTTTAGAGCTGGTACCACAAGCGATCCGCAGAACCTTCTTGCTTCCTGGAATGGTCAGGACTGCTGCCAGTGGATCGGTGTCAAGTGCAGCAACAGCACAGGCCATGTCATCAAGGTTGACCTCCGAAACAAATTCTTCCTAGATGACCTGTACGGCCCTTCAATGGACACATACTATCTTCACAGGATGCGTGGCAAGATAAGTTCTTCTTTACTTGCTCTGCGTCATCTCAAGTATCTCGATCTCAGCGGGAACCATCTTGGTGGAGTAGGAGTATCCATACCAAGGTTTTTGGGTTCCCTACGGAGCTTAACATATCTCAACCTCTCCTCCACGGATTTCAATGGTCCAGTGCCTCCTCAACTAGGTAACCTCTCTAGACTGCAATATCTTGACATCGACAACATTTGGAATGATAATGATAATAAGATGCACAGTAAGGACATCTCATGGCTAGCACGTCTGCGATCACTAAGGTTTCTCGACATGAGTGGTGTCAGTCTCCGTACAATTGGCAATTGGGTTCAGGTGGTTAACATGCTTTCAAATTTAAGAGTTCTTCGTCTTCGTGAATGTCAACTGGTTTTCCCATATGCATCAATAGCGCGTCCAAACCTCACATCACTTGAGAAGGTAGATCTAAAAGACAATAGGTACACCTTGAATCCTGCCTACTGGTTCTGGCATGCTGGCACTATTAAGCATCTTGACCTTACAAACAATATGATCGTCGGGACGCTCCCAGATGCCGTGGGAATTACTTATTTTGGCTTGCCCAAGAGGTCAGATACTTATAAAGCCCTCCATATAGAAGATAAAAGGAGAGTAGTCCTGGGAAGAGAAAGAGACAAGAAATGGTTGAGCAATTCCAACAGAAACTTACTAAAGCTGTAGAATGTGTTGAAGATGTTCAGTGGTCTCGATGACTTCCCTTGAAGTGTTTCACCTTGGTGGCAATCAACTCAATAATGTAAAGGCAAAACCATTGAAAAATATATGCAATTTGAGAGTTCTAACACTATGGTCAAATCGCATCAACGAAGATCTGTCGGAATTTTTGAAGGAACTGCCACCTTGTGCACGGGGAAAGATAGAGTTATTAGACCTATCTTTAACCAATGTTAGTGGGAAGATTCCAAACTGGATCAACAAATGGACTAGCTTGGGTGTACTTCAACTCTCTTCTAATATGCTTGTGGGATCAATACCACTTGAAATTGGTATGCTTAGCAAGCTTAGTAAACTGTATCTAGATAACAACCACTTAACTGGCTCTATATTGGAGGAACATTTAGTCAGACTTGAGAATTTGAAGGAATTGGACTTATCTTACAACTCCATACACATGATGATCAGATCAGACTGGCTTCCTCTTTTTAAGTTAAGGCTGGCATATTTCCCACGTTGCAAAATGGGCCCTCGTTTTCCTTTGTGGCTGAAAGGACAGATAGATGTTAATTATCTTGACATTTCTGATGCGAGCATAGTTGATTATCTCCCAGACTGGTTTTGGACTGTGTTTTCAAATGTTCAATACTTGAACATCTCTTGTAACCAAATTACCGGAAGATTACCAAGGACCCTGGAATTCATGTCTTCAGCTCAGATATTTGACTTGAACACAAACAAGCTGACAGGTATTCTACCACAGTTACCAAGGCATTTGACTGAACTTGACATTTCCAATAACTCCTTATCAGGGCCATTACCACGGCGATTTGGAGGCCTGTACCTTAAAGATTTATTGCTGTCCGAAAACAATATCAATGGTACTATTCCAGCATATATTTGTCAATTAAAGGAATTAACAGTTTTGGATCTGGCAAAGAACCGTCTCATAGGAAAGCTTCCGATATGTCTAGAAGGATCAGAAGTAACCCAAAACCTCTTCACAGAAATGTCAGCTCTGATGTTGTATAGTAATAACCTGTCTGGTCCATTTCCTTTATTTCTATTGAGCTGCCCTAATTTGATTCTACTCGATCTTGCTCACAACAAATTTGTTGGAAAGTTACCAACATGGATAGCGAACAAATTGCCACAGTTGTCTTATCTTCGGCTGCGGAACAATACATTCTCAGGTTCCATTCCAGCACAGCTCACAGATCTTCGACACTTGCAATTTTTGGACCTTGCATGTAACAGAATATCGGGTTCCATACCACATTCTTTGTCCAATTTAAAAGTCATGATTCAGGATCTTCAGGGAACATTAAGTAATCCGTTAGACTGGAGTTATGAAAGGCCAGCATCCCCTGATATCTATGGGTTACAGAAATACGATGACAGCCTAGAAGTGGTAATAAAAGGCCAATATCTTGCTTACACAAGTAATATCATATACATGATTGGTCTTGATCTGTCCCACAACAATTTAGTCGGGGAGATTCCAGATGAAATAACATCCCTTGTTGGACTGAGGAGTTTGAACATATCCCACAATCAGTTGTCTGGCAAGATTCCAGAGCAGATAAACCTGCTAAGATCATTGGAGTCTCTTGATTTGTCATGGAATGAGCTTTCTGGCGAAATACCTCCCAGTCTATCAGACATCACAACGTTAAGTAAGCTTGACCTGTCGTACAATTATCTTTCAGGAAGAATACCATCGGGTAATCAGCTGCAGACACTAACCGATCCGGCTTCTTCATACACCGGCAACATCTATCTCTGTGGGCCTCCTATTTCTAGGAATTGTTCATGGCCTGTAGCTAGTGGTCATCTTGATGAACATCAGTCAGATTCAGAGGCGAGGGATTTGTACCTTGCGATGGCCGTAGGATTTGTTTTGGGCATTTGGGCAGTCTTTGTTACACTCCTATTCTCTAGGAGGTGGAGGGCTACTTATTTCAAATTAATTGACAAGCTACTGTGTTGCATAGAAACATATATGGCCTCAAATTTTAAAGGTGCCTAGGAAAATTGCATGGAAAATTTCCTTAAAATATTGTCTGGCCAAAGGGAATAAAAGGTACAATCTGTATTGCTAATTTGAAGTCGCCAAATAAATCAGTTTTATTCCTGTATAATTTGTGGCATGCTTTCTTTGTTCAAGCGATCAAAAACAATATATTTCTGATTTGATCCAATGATATCTCAGTAATAAGTTTTAAGGTTAACTAATAATTACTTGTATCCTTTCACAGAAAAGAAAATACTGTTTTGCTTGATTGTGACACCTCAGGTGTCAAGAACTTTCAGCACATGGCCCTAGGCCAATCCTCACATGCATAGAAACACAAAGATAAAAATTTGAGTCACATTTGAATTGGTCAAACCTGAGATTTAAATAAATTTGGATGCCAATTTAACTACAAGTCGAATATTTCCAAAATAACATGGGCTTCCAAAAATTTATGTTGTAGGGTAGAGTGAAATATAATTTTAGCCAAAATCCTACCTTTTTATTCCTAGCTTAACTGCCCCAAATAAATGCTTAAATGCGTAAAAATAGGTCATATTTGAAAAATCACCATTTAAATTAAAATGCGAGATATGCAACGTGCTTATTTTCTAAATTGAGATCACATCCTGAAAAATACACCCATATTTTTGGTTTCACAAATACACCCATATTTTTGGTTTCACAAACTTAGCTCGGTATGCTAATAAACAGAGACCTCATTTTTGGAAATTTATCGAAAAAGAAAAAGCCTCACGAGTCCCACCTGTCATTGACCCGGCGAAACACATCAAGTTGCCACCCTTGCGCTTGTCGCGTGGTCGTTGTCGATCGGTCCTGGGGCACCTGGTCCGGATCGACGCCCCTACACCGAGGTTCTGTTTTTCCCCACCCGGCCAGCATCTCTCCTTCAGTGTCTCCCTTCCTCGCTAGCTTACTTGCTCTCTCGTGCTCACCCGCCATTGGAGCCGTGAGGCAAGCGCCTCGTCGCCTGACCGCCAAGCCACTATGGATCTTCGTCGTGATCCTCTCCCCCTACCTGCACCCCACCCCCTTCTCAATCTCCGTCGAGCACTAGGAATCAACCTTCTTCCACGACGTTGGTAGCGCCGCGACTTCTCCTCTCCCATGCTGCCATGCAGCTCCGGTGAGTACATGCTAACTCTCTCCATCGGTGACCTCCTGGGCTCCCTGTGCACCCCTTTCGCCGGTCTCGACTCATGTTCGTGTGCCCACTCTCGGCACACTCTCTGGGAACTCCGGTCTCCGCCATCATCGCCCGCCGGCTCCTCTGCCGTCACCGCCCTCCCGCGTCACGTCATGACTCCGACCCACATCACCTCGTCTTCTGGCACACCGCACCATCGTCGGGGACCTCCGGAGCCGCTCGTAGAGGATCGAGCACCGCCGGCTTCGCCCCACCCCGCATCGGCCTCGCCATCTCCGGCCGCCAAGAGCACCTTGGCTCGCATCCTAGCCAAGTGTCACAACAGCAAAAGAGGCCTGTAGCGGCAGTTAGAAAAGCTCTGTAGGGGCGGGCAGGCCACCCTGCCGCTACGCAACCGCAACTACAAATAATCGTTTGTAGCGGCGGGTGGTCTGAACTCGAAACAAACCGCCGCTACTTTGCTCGAGCAGTAGGGGCGGTTGACATCTTCAACCACCGCTACTTATTTTTTATAAAAAATAAAATAAAATAAAATTATGATATATACACAGAAATCACAGAATCTGCATATACAGAATATTTACAACATCTCATCATAGAAATTTACAACATATCATCACAAAATATATAACATCTCATCAAAGCCATAATATATGTGTACACACTAGTTGTTCAATGCATATTACAAAATGTCTTATATGAACCCTAATGCATAGTCATCATCTTTCTTCGGCTCGTTGGGCTCATATGGTGCTCTCGAACTAGCCCAGTCACAAAGAGAACTATGTTTTGTTACTAGTAAACCATTAGAATCAAAACATTTCCCTTCTAGACTAATTACCTTTCTCAAAAGAAAACTTCAAAAAGAAGTAACAACTAGATACATGGAATTTGTACTCAAGTGAACACGTTCTTTAGGAATCATACCCTTTCTGATCTCGTCGTTCCTTTTCATCTTTGCTTTCTATAGTGTCTTTTTCCTTATGACCTTCTATGTCACATGAGTAGAGTATGTTAACATAAGATATTAAAAATCCACTGTAGAATAAAGTAAAATAAACATAAACAAAATTAACTTACCTCTTCATCGAACTCCTCAACGATATGTTCCAGTTAAGTTGTCGAGCTAGACGCGAACACACACATGTAGTAGCCACAATGCACACTTCCTAGTATTTGCTTATAGCACAATGTAATATAGAACACAAGTTAGTTACACTTTATATGATGCATACTACAATAAAGACATATATGTGATGCATATAAATCTTACCCAAAAGTTATGATGGAAGTACATCTTCTTTTTTTCCGTTTTTGGATGATATTGCCCTCCCGCTTTGACATATTTCTCGTAAGCACTAGATGATCGATAAAAGCGTATCATTAGATGATATTAACATTATCAAATCATACATATATAGTCTAATTTCTTACCTATCTATGAGTTCTAGAATGTCGCTATTCAACTTCTTGTCGTAGTCCAGACTATCTAGCGCCAGAACGTACTCATTTTTAGGAATTATCTTGAGACAGATCCAATGATCGCTACAATAATGTTGTCAACAAGTTAATTATGATTGGATTTAACTTTAACATATGATAGATGACGATGGCAGTAGTGGTCCAACTTACTTGAAGTTGTAGGAGGCCAAAATACATTCTCTATCTTGCCACTTCAGGTAGCAGTTGTATAAAGAATTTGTAACCTGAGTCCTTGCTTCATTTGTCAAGATCGTCTTCATTACTGATGAGACTGTGGCCCAATCTTCATGACATAGGATCATGAATAAGATAACTAGCTTCAAAGAAGCCAAGATAACTAGCTGCAAGCAGCCAAGATAATAGTGCAACCTGATGAAATCAACCCGAAGCCAACCACCATCTTTATACTGCAACCTGAATCGAGGATTCGCCCAACCACACTCTGAGTTACCAACCAAAACAACCTGCAATCAAACGGAGCAGGAGCACCAATCGGGTGACGTCGAACATCGCTTATGTAATCTCTGGGGAATTTATAAGAGGAAAGGGGTAGAGATCACTCTCTGAATTTAATAGCGCTTGGCTAACCAAAGGGGGTTCTTTTCTATTATCAAAGTTTTTGCAAATGACTAAAATACATGGGTTATTTATACTAGGAACATCCCTTCTAGTTGGGTGTGAAACGTTTAGGAGTTTCAACTAAGAAAAGGGTAGGTGAAAGGTATGAAAACAGCAGTCACTTAATGTCTCACGTGACTATCAGCCTTCCTGGCAGTCTCCACTAAAATGAGAATTACTCCTTCATGGGAAGTCCAAATGACAAGCCTTTTATTGAAGGTGAAAGTAGACTTGATTATATTTCCAGCCATGTATATTATGTGCGCATCATATTGAAGGTCCGGTGCACGTGACTCATGGAAGTTGCCTCTGAAGTCAGCTATCAATGAGTTTGTTCAGCTTCTATGTAACTCATGTCCTCCTTGATGCACTGCATATTGCTTGTTCCAATGAGCCCCTCCTTGTGTATAAACCTTATCAAAATAAGTGTAGAAGACTTAAGTAGCATAAAGTTCTTATTCAAAGTGGAATTAAATTTGTTAAGGATGGAGTTCACCTTTCTATGTAATTGTACTTGACTTTGTGTAGTCGATCCTTGAATTGTTGTATGGGGCTCAAGGCTTGTTGTGGTCGACCCTTTATCATGTGTAGCTTGTACATTCATTGATGTAATTGAATATTGGCTGGGACCATGGTTTAATTGCCATTTCTCATAGTCATTGCATGACCCATCCAATGGTTTCCATAAACATGTTCTTTTGCAATTGTTCATTGTGTTGTTGGTGTGATCACCGACAACCCTTTGAGTATAGCATGGTGGTTCATCCTGTGTATGTGTGCTTGGCATGGCGTACTTTGCAACATGCCCAAGGTTCTCAACATGGTTTGCATCATGATTTTCTTTCTTTATGTGAATTGTTAGGATGTCCTCATCAATTGCAGCTAGCTCTACTGGTGTCTTATCCGGGTGGTTTTCTGATTTACCGTCGGGTTGATCGTGCTTTGGTTGATGTGGTTCGGGTTGACGTAGGCCACCCTCCAATCTTTTCTATCGGTCCTATTTCTTTGGAAAGAGGAATTCATGCTACAAAAAAAGGCATAAGATAATATATTGAATTATGCTTGAAATACGAAGTAGATCGAACACGACACTTACATGCACCACAAGATGATGAAGGTGACGTCCATCTTGTCTAGGTGAAACATTAAGTGGACATCCTCTCAAAATAGGGCTAAGATTTGTTCATCGCCTCTTCGTCAAACACCGCATTTGGAATCTTACAAGTGATTGTGGTGATGCCTTCCAACGGTGCCATCATGTACCAGTCATGCAACTTCCACATGTCACACGAGAGGTCCTTGTACATGTTATTTGATATAAGAGTCTTACCGAATATGAATGTTGGGTAGTCCACATTGTCCATAGGATTGTCCAAAATTTGATCATCATATCATAATATATTCCGAGGATCTTGTTCTTGCAGGATGAGCTTACCTGTGCTTGCTAGACGTTTGTTCAATCCAGTCTAGTACTTATCAACATTATTTTTTTTGGGTCCATTGGCTCTTTGTCAAAACCGATAATCGTCTTTGGGATTACTGGAGCCTTGACGACAACTGGCGCAGGCTTGACTTGAATTACCGGAGCCTCAACTTCAACCGTCGCAGCAGCTGTTGATGGAGGCTCGAGAACAACAAGCGAATGCTCGACTGGAACAGTCATAGCCTGTATGGAACCTTCAGCGATGACTGGAAGAGGCTCGTTTTCATGATAGATTATAGGACTGTGAGTCGAGTCGGCTTCCGCATGAGGACATTGAGGCTTGTTGCCCGAAGCTACTGCAGACATAGGAGACAGTTGTCCACGTGCCGTGAGTGGCTGGCTCGCATGAAAGAACCCGTGCCCAGAAAAAAGGGGGGGGGGGGGAGAGAAACTCGTTTGGAGAGTATAACATCATATAGTTTCCAAATGATGAAAGAGTCGAGCGCATCTTGGAGAGTTTCTATACCCACAGTATCAGGCATTCGATCTTGTTGTCCTCATAGCCAGGTACTATTTCTGACACGGTGACACGCACATAACTGTGACAACCAGGGTGCCAAGAACATGGTTTAGGGAACCCTAACAATGACCTCTAATCAAAATTTAACCCACCCCAAGAAGTTTAAGCTCAGTTGAACACCATTTGAATGAAATTTGAGTAAATTCGAATGCAATTTGAACTATGAGCCAAATTATTTCCACAAAACATAATGCAATGAAAAATATATGTTGTTAGCTATGATCCAGTATAATTTTGAGGAATTTCTCAGAATTTTGTTCCGTTATTTAATGCCCCAAATAAATGGTTAAAAGATAAAAAACCACCCCTCTTTACAAAATTTCTATTTAAATTTTATTAAGAACTAATGGCAGTTAGGATTTTTATAAAATCAACCACATTATATAGAGCCTACCCATATTTTTGGTTTGTTGGGATCGACTCCCAATTAAATCCAATGAAAATAACAAGCACCAACAGTTTATAGGAGTTTGGAAATAAATGAAAACGAAAAATTCCCTATGGGACCCACCTGTGAGCGACACTGAGGAAGCACAACCGAGCGTCGCGCGTGAGCGGTGGCTGCCGATGTACGGCCAACGACCGTTGCCGCGGATCGACTGCCCCACCGGCCTCTCGACATCCCCTCTGTCCCCCTCCCTCTCAGAACGTGCCCACTCTCATTTTCTCTCGCTCTCATTTCTCTCTCGCCGAGCACCGCGCCTACTACTGCCGCTCGGAGCTGGAGCCCGTCGCGCCGATGCCTGGACACACGAGCAGGCGAACCGAGCACCCTCGGACCTTCTCCCCGACACCCTCGGCCTTCGCGCGAAGCGGCATTCCCTCTTCCGCACCGAGCCGCCGCTAATCACAGGTTTCATCTTCGCCTTTGATGACCCTTCGCCGCCTCGCACACCCCCCTCCAGTGAGCCTCCGACTGATTGCTCGCACATGCACACGGATTCCAACCCAATGCACCCCTCTGACCTCACTCGGCTCGCGCTCCTATAGAACTGCCGCGGGAACGCCGTTGCCGACCACCATCATCCTGCCTCGCCGTTATCGTGCTAGCCTGGTGAGCCGATTTCCCTGCTCTTGCACTCCGCGTGCTCGCTCACACTCGCCGGCCGCCGTCGCGACAATGCAGCCGTCGCCGCCACTCCGGCTGGCCGACGTGCCCGTGCCATCGCGCGCTCGGCTCGGCCGAGCTGGCCGATGGGCCAAGTTGGCCTCTGGGCTGTGCCCCGCCTGGGCCAGGTCTAGCCCAGGAGCCCCCCCCCCCCCCCCCCCCCCGCCCCTCCCCTCCGCGCACGCATGGGCTTCAGTCCGCTGGACTGTTGGAATGCGGCGCACGCGCATTGAATGGATTTTTCTCAATTTATCAACTCCAGAAAATGGTCCAACATTGCAAAATGCATAGTAAAATAAATACTGCGAATTTCAGGGTAGAATAAATTTTAGTAGGCTCCCCTGGGCATGCATTATTTAAGAAAAATACTAAAGCCCTCTGCATGTTAGGGTTCTTATCCAAATTAAATTAATTGTGCAATACACTTAATAATTCATAAGTAATTCTCTGTAATTTATAAATTAATGAAATTTGGTATTTAACCCTGGGTTGTCAGGCCTAATCATTGTGCAAAGTCACACCTAATACTTTTCTGTATATTGGTCACAATTAATTAATTAACCCCTTACCTTGTTTTATTTAATAAAAATTAATGGCTCATTGCATGTATGTGCAAGTTGGCAAGTAATCCACTACTGGCATGCTTTAGTTACAGTAATTCACCCATGTAGCATGCCAATGAGCAACCATTTAAAACTTTCTACATAAAACTGATATGTATCTCCTCTGGGCATTTGTTTCTAAACAAAACAGATTATAGTATGGGTCGTACAACATGTAAGTATGGTTGTTCTTCTATTAATAATGAATAAAATTTGACCTCACACATGTGAGCAGCTTCAACACTAAGTTTCTGTATAACCTAGGCAACAAAAACCCATGGTACCGGAACAAGAAACAAAAATAATCCACTTGTTCTTTCAAGCAGAACCATGTCTGATGACAGCAAAAGTACAGATATTGATGCATTCATGTCACAGTTGTAGAACTCCACATTTGGAGTAGTATCGTACCTTCTCAATTTTTATAGCCTATTCTTAGGTAGACTAAACAAAATAAGTTCATTAGTTTGTACTCTAACTTCGCTCAAAGAAAAAGCAATTACTAAATATGTGGCAGATCTGGCAAAAAGTAATATATACTGACATTATAGTTACATGTATGTTTCCTAGTACGTGGTGAATGGAAATCACATTTTGACGCATAGCACCACGAGGAGAAAAGGGAACAGGACAAATACCCCTGAAGAACAAATCATCTCAAAGGAAAACAATTCATAGAATAAATCCTCAAGATGCTGATTAGGAAGAAAAGGAGCATCCGTTGCACAAGCTATCTTCAATATTTCAAAGGAAAAGAAATGAGCAAGAAGAAGAGGAGGAAGATTACCACATCAGAGGGGGCGCGTCGCCCCCTGGCTGCTACCATCACCCCTGCCCCCTGCTAACACTGTGGAGGGAGCCAACGTTGCATCACCTGGACAAACAAGGAGGCAGCAGCCACACGCGATCCGCAAGCCGTCGGCCCGATGGGTCACTGTCCTGGCCGCCACAAGAAGGAAAACAGTGGTAAAAGACGAGCAGATGCAGGAAGGCAGCCCAAAATTCATTACCCAAAATCACTAAAGAAAAGAAAACTCGACCCACTGAGGGTAAGATCACCTCCGAGGTATTGCATTAAGAAGAAGACCTTCTCACACAGACCGAGAAAACCCCCGAACCCCTCTCCGTCCCTTACACGAGGGCCACGTGATCCCTGTAAGAATTGGGCCGGCGCTTAGCACCGTTACCCGCGACCGGATCGGGCCTTAACTCGTGCTTTGAGATTACGGAGAGGCGAGGGGATTTTTTGACCCAGGCCATAATTCGTCACCTCTGAGGATCAAACCTGGGACCTGAGAAGTGCTACTCGGAAGCCCCAACCACTATGCTGAAGGCCCTTTCGCTAAAATCACTAAAGAAATCAAACACAAATCAGGATCGCATCAGTCACACAAACATGCATGAGAACTATGAGCGTGAGGTCTAAGACCAGATCTAACGAACCAAGAAAAAGGGAGAAACCAGAATAGAAAATCTAATCGAACGCAAGCCACATGAATCAGACAACAAGAATCAACAACAAAGAACCCACTCAAAAGTACAGGAAAGAAGGAGGGGAGAGGATGCAAGCACCTGATCATGAGCCGGTGGACCGAGACGAGCGTAGAAGAAAGCAAGAAACTAAAACGAGGGGAGGGGAAGAGGCAAGTGCAGTTCGGGGCAAGAAGAAGTGCAGCGCCGGCCTCCTCAACCAACTGTCTTCAATGCCCCTTGTACGACAATCCAACAAGAAAAAAACATGTGGCTAGATCATACCGGTTGCTTTTTTTCACCGTTTTCAATTTCACCCAGATTATCGGATCCCCCGCCGATCTTAATCGAACGGTAAAAAATTGACGCTAATATGTAGACTTCGGGTACGCACTGGGTCATCCAGCAGTTTATAGGTGTAAAAATGCGTTGCTGGGATCATCTTGGAGCTCTGCAAACCTCTGATGCATGATTGCCAAGTAAAGAAGGCGGCCATGCCATGAAGTATGGATATAAACGGGGCACACTGTAACAATAATGGCGTTCAAAAGGTGTCGGAAACAGCTCCTCCACCTGCATTGTCTGTAACCATTTCTCAACACCGTCTTATCGTCGGTGGCCAGCAAATCCCGCGTCTAGCCAAAGTGACAGGGTTCGGCCCAGTCAGAACCACTATGCAGTAACCATTTCTCAACACTGTCTTCCTCAGCCCGACGCTTGAAGACGTCGACGCACTTGTCATGACAGAGCCAGACCAGACGGAACGACATGGGATCGTCGTCGTTGTCGGAAGAAAGCCAGTGCATGTTGCGGAGGCCGTGGTTCTTGGCTGCGCTATACACAAACTACGGGAGAAGAATGTGGTACTCGATGTCGTTCATACGCCGTGGTGACACTAGGTTTATCAAAGCTAGCACGCCGCCGCCATGCCAGTTCGCCAGGAGGAGGTTGCCCTCCCGGCAGTCGGAGACCTGCCATTTTCGTTGCTCGATCTCACGTTCCGTGAGGGAGGCGAGCCGGAAGTCGCCGCTGCGATAGCCGCGAGGACGTCAGGGTCATCGCGGCAGTCGGTGGCCGCGAAGTGGGGAAGGAGAAGGAAACTTTCTCTGAACAGGCCGAGCAGTGGCGCCGGGTGGAGGTGTAAGCTTCATGACCATTGATGGGATCCCCAAGGTATGAATGCTTTGGTGATAGATGACAACTATAAAATTGTGGGCTAATATCTACACGAGTGTTGTCTATGTAGGAATCATCTCTAAAGTCTACTACAAATCATATGGATGATGGTTGCCTTAGAGATTGATGATAATGACCACAAGCATGGAGGCTTGTGAGCTTGATGGAGTCCAAGGGTTGATCAGACGACCCGATCAGGCAGTGACCGGACAGTCCGATCAGTAGGCCCCGAAAGCTGATTTCATGGAGCAATGACTAGTTTGAGGTTGGAAGCCTATATAACTTCGTTGCTGGGGTCTTGGAGACCTCTCCTGGCCAGTGGAATACCTAAGAGCATTTGGTAAGGTCCAAGAGGAAAAGAGGAGAGCACTAGGAAGAGATATTGCATATCTTGAGAGTGCTAGTGAGAGTAACATGGAGTGATCTTACACATCTAAGGCTAGGTGTCCTTGAAGGTGTGATGTAGGTTGTTACTCTTGGTCTATGGTGAGACCTAGACCAGTTAGGTGTCGGTGATCGAGCCTATCGTGATTGGTTGTGAAGACCATCACACGTTTGTACACGGTTTGAGCTCGCCGGTGAAAGGGGCATTGCTAGTGAGCACTCGTGCCGGCTCCGAGAGTCCGGCAAGTTCTCGAGAGAGGCGAGCTTGTGCCTTGGTGGTAGCGGTGACGCACATCGTGTCTTCACTCCGGGAGTGATTGTGGGTTCGTGTGCGAGAACTCCACTTGGTGGCAGGAGGGACCATGACTCCGACGAGAGTGGTCTAACGAGGAGTAGGGGAAGGCGCCATCCTTCCGAGACATCAGGAAAAAATCATGAGCATTCCTTGACCCAGTCCTTACTATTTCGCATTTGAGTGCTCTAGTTGATAGGGTCACTTGTGGCTTGCATAGGCTAGTGTGTTTAGCTTCCGCTTTTTGTTTTGCATCATGAACACTAGCATGCATAGGGTCTTGGCATACTAGAACTGTTTAGGTTGCAATGCTTGTCGGGTTCTAGTGGTGTGAAATTGAAGTATTTAGATTCGTGGTCGGCTACCGATTCAATCCCCCCCTCTCGGTAGGCTTTCGGTCCTTGCAATTGGTATTAGAGCCAAGTGCTCATCTTTGAGGCTTCACTGCCTTGAGTAAGGATGCCAGGAAAGGTGGGGAGTGTTCCTATTTTTTATGGCGATGACTACGGGTATTGGATGGCACGTATATAAGCCTACTTGGAGTCCCTTGATTCAGAGATATGGATGGTGACCCATGAATCGGATGCGGATGTGAAACTTCTTGAACCTTATTTCATTAAGAACAACGCTAAGGCCAAGAATGCTCTGTTCTCATGCACCTCTAAGGATGTGTTTGCTAGATTGGACTCGAGTTCGACAGCACACGGTATCTGGACTGAGATTCAGAGTATCCACGAGGGTACTAGTGATGTCAAAGAGGAAAGATACTATATGCTGAAGAACAAGTATGATAACTTTGCTAGATTACCACATGAGAGAGCTAACACAGTGTATTCTTGTTTTCATGTGCTAGTGGAGGAGATCAATGCACTTGGGGATGATTTCAAGCTCAAGTCTGTGGAGGTCATCAGAAGATTCTTGAGGCTTTTCAAAGACCCCAAGTATGAGTCCATCATCACCTACATCTTGCAGGGTAACCTCAAGACCAAGACCATGAAGGATGTACTTGGCAAGATCACTGCCTTCGAGAGCTACCAGTTGGGGATGGATGATCCAAAACCATCCAACCTTGCTCTACAGGCTGATAAGCAAGAATCAAGAAAGAGCAAGAAAAACAAGAAGAAGGCAGTCACTGATGATGATGATAATGAAGATGATGATGAGAGTGACTTGACCGAGGACTTGGCTCTTCTCATGAAGAAGATGAAGACCTTCAAGAACAAGTTTGCTTCCAAGTCCAGGGGCAAGTGCTTCAATTGTGGCTCAAAAAATCACTTTGTTTGAGAGTGCCCAAAGACCAAGAAAGAAGCATTCAAGTCACAAGATTCAAGTGAAGAAGAAGAAGATGAAGACCCCAAAACCAAGCAAAAGAAGAAGAGGTTCTTCAACAAAGACAAGAGCAAGGGCAAAGGCAAAGCCAATGACTCCAAGAAAAGATTCTCACGCATGGCTCTTGTTGGGGAGTGGGCAAGCAACAATTCAAGTGACGAGTACTCTTCCTTAAGCGATGATGAAGAAGTGGCCGGCCTAGCCATGATCAAGACCACATCACCACGAGCTCTCCTTCCACCTCCCACAGGCCTCATGGCGTCCAGCCACCTTGGGGAGAGTGAGGACGACAGTAGCAGTGACAGTGATGACGAGGAGCGCACCTGTGCCGAGTTATGGAGTATGCTTGAGCAAGCCCGCGACATCGCCGTCAAGAAATCCAAAATGTTGGATGTGGTAAGAAAAGAGTGTAAGTGGGCTAAGGATCAAGTTGTTGACCTTGAGAATGAGATCAAGGACCTTGTCACATCTCATGATGCCCTAAACAAGAGTTATGACAAACTCAAGGGTGATCATGTAGAGCTTCATGAGAAGTACAAGGCCCTTGAGATTGCTTATGAGGCCATCAATGTTGAGAACCTTGCCTCTCCCTCCTATTGTTCATCAATGAGCGATGCTTCTACTATGTGTGATGAACTAACCACCTCGAATGAGGTTTCTTCTCTTGAGCCTTTTGTTTTGAAGGAATATCACAAGCTCAAGGAAGAGAGGAAAATGGTGATGGACGGCTTTGAGAGACTGCATGTGGTAGAGCCATCCACAAGGAGATTCTTGGGAAGAATCTTGTGAACAACGTCTCCCACCATGGACTTGGCTCATATCCCACTTCCATCGACTTGGCTCAAACCCCTACTCGTCGATGACTACTATTGCGAGAGGTGTTGCAAGGATGGCCACACCATCAAGGATTGCCCTATGGTGAGAAGTTCCATTGTTTTACCTAACGCTAACTTATTCCATGAGAACACCCATTTCAAGCTTTTTAGGAACAAGGATGGCAACGTGAAAGCAAAAGGTTTAGGACCACCAAACAAGAAGAGAAAGGTCAAGATCATATGGGTGCCCAAGAACAAGACCTAGATGGTGGTGGTGGTGGACCGTGAGCTTACTTGAAGATCAAGTGAAGTCCACCACAAGTGACATGGACCTCAACGTCATATCTACTCATGAGGGAGGTAACCGTGTTAGTTGTTGGTAGTTATAGTGTATTTTTCTTCCTCTTCCATAGCATGGTAATTAGGACTCCTTTGTGATTACTATGCCTTGCATCCATGCATGTGTATATAACTAAAAGAAAAACACATAAAATTAGTATATGTCTAATCCACTCAAGATAGCTATAAGCAAGGGGGAGTGCTTGAGATGGTGGTTTGGCTTCTCTCAAGGCAAGGGTATGGCTTATAGTGAGTAAGCCTGGGAGGGGTTCAAACTTGACATTGTTAGATTTCCTTTGTGTCTTGTTTAATATTGCTTGCATTCACATGGCATGTTTACTTTTAATGCATATGTAAAATGCTTATTGCATGCATCATATAGGAAACACAAAGGAGGCTTGTCTCACTTGGAGATATTTGTGCCTCATGCTCTATATGAGATTACATCTCCACAAGTGTGACCAAAGAAAAAGATTGTGCTTCATGCCTGTTGAGCAAGCTTTTATGAACTCCGAGGTTAAACCCACTCGCACGGTTCATGGACTAAGGGTCATACATACCCATTTGGCTCTTATTCGCTTTGGTTCTTATTTGCTAAATCTTCCATTTGGTATTTGTGAAAATTACAAGGTTATAGAGCTCCACTATTTGAAAAGGAGTGTTTTAGAGTTCCCTTCATATTCCAAGTGTTGTGTTTAATAGGGTGTTAAGTGAGGGCACTTGGAAAATAGAGAAATTTCTTGACGTAGCGAAAATTCTGGTAGTGACCGTATAGTCCGGTCATATGACCGTACAGTCCGGTCTGTGCAGCAATGCACAGTGCTTTGGGGAGAAGAAAAATGCAGACCAGACAAAACCCTTCTAAAGAGCGGACAGTCCGGTGTGTACAATTTCTGGTTTGCCAGATTTCAGTCGGAACCATGAAATGACCGGACGGTCCGGTCACTACGATTGATCGCACGTTACAGTTCCTGATCTGAGCCGTTGATTTCATCCTTGATGAATCTTGGCCATTGGTTCTCGTTTTGACCTAGGTCAAAATCGGAAGTTACTGTTTTGGCTTCATCCCTGTTTGACCCCCGACGCCGAGAACCCGCTCCGGACTCGCCGCCTCGCCCCCTGTCGCCAACGTCGCCACGCCTCCCCGCCAACGAGCCGCCGTGCCATGCTCCCGACACACCCCCGCTCGTCTCCGCACGCTGTCGCACGCACTCATGCACCCGACTGCTCACGCGCTCGTGCAGAGCCACCCACTGCAGTGCCACCAGAGCCGCAGCCACCGAGCTTTCTCTTCGTCGTCGGCACCAGCAGCACCGTCGTTGCCGTGCGTTGCCGCAGCCATCTGCTCCCTTGCGCGCGCGCTTGCCCTAGACCTCCACTAGAGCCGAGCTTCCTCCACCTCAAGTGCTAGGGCAAAGATTGCCACTTTTCTTCTCTCCCCTCCATTGCCAGCAAAGTCCAATTCTTGTTCTTTTCGACAATCGATCGTGTTCCTCTCGGTGTTCGTCTTTGGATACTCCCAGGGTATTGTGCACTTCTCCTATTTCATCGCTCATGCCCTAATTTCGAGCAATTAGGTTAATTGATGTAATTAGTTCAAAATCTCATCTTTGATTGGATTAATTAGTTAATTTGCTCAACCTAGGATGCAAATTAATTCCACAACTATCTGTTAATTGCATATCTAGGGTTGTCTCCTGTCTAGTCTATAGTTAGATTTATTGCCATTATTTGACTGTACACTAGATGACTCGCACTAGCCACATATAGTCGATGATCACTGTTGTTACTTTGCATAATGGTCTAGTGATCATGTCCTTCATTCAGTGCTAGAGTTTCTATTGCGCATTCTTACCTAGCGGTGCTTTGCTTATAGATGTATTAGGCTCTATGCTCATCCTGTCTATACCTACGTGCGTGCAGTGACAACAGTCAGCAGCAGAGATGGCTGGATCTGATCAGGACAAGGGCAAGGGCAAGATGCCAGAGAAGCTCAAGAGCTGGAAGAGGACCAGGCTAGACCCTGAGTCAGAGAGAGCTAGGAGGGTTGCCAGGCACCTGATGCCATGCAGGAGTCACGCAAGACACCAGGGACACGGCTGATCCTAGAGCCATCTGGTGACACTCAGGGACTCAGGAGGAGTACCCGGCAGAGCACAGTGCTTGCCACAGGAGTCACTCTGGCACCTTGGTCGTAGAGTACTCCGATTTCCTGTCAGGGGATGTCGTCGAGGCCTGTGAAGCAGGGATCCTCTAGGCAGCAGGAGGAGTCAGAGGAGGAGGAGCCCTCAGAGCCTGAGGAGTTAGAGGAGCTGGAGGAGGAGGAGACTGAGCAAACATAACCAGCTGGTCCCTAGAGGTCAGCTCATCAGGTAGGAGACCCGAGGTGCACCTATGCAGTGTGCACGAGGAGGCTGCAAAGACTAGTTCAGGCAGCTGGGGAGACGGACATACTTAAGGTTCCTGCAAAGGACCTTAAGGCGCTATGTCTTGTCTCCTTTGAGCAATGGGTTCTAGTCCCCAGGGATCCCGCTGCTGGAGAGAGGTACTGGACAGGCCTCCAGAGGAGGATTGGAGAGGGACTTAGACGCTACATTATCAAGAAGGGCAAGTCTGGACTGTTTGTGCCGCACCAGTACATGACTTACCAGGCCATGAGGAGGGCCACTGGCACTAACATGGAGCAGTACTTTACGTACTTGCCAGGGCTAGCAGAGCTAGTTACTGCTCCATACAGGTACAGAGAGGACATGGTCCTAGAGTTCTATGCTATACTGTGGGTAGCCAGATATCGTTCAGAGATCTGGTTCCTATTCCAAGGGTAGCCACAAAGAGTGACTAGGGAGGACTTCATAGCTAATCTAGGACTTCTTGCTTCAGACTTCCAGCTTTACAGGAGTGCCTACGGGACATTTACTCCACCCCGCAGACCACAATACCCTCAGACGAGATGGTGTCTATTGCCTTTCCACCGCCACAAACCCCAGGCTTTGAGAAAGGCCTTGCGAGACTCACCGTAGAGGCAAAGGTGGTTAGAGCGATAGTCACCAGGACTATCATTCCCAGGTCTGGCTACAGAGAGGAGATCACACTACTTCACCAGTGGGCTACAACAGCTATTCTAAGGAGAGAGCAGTTTGACCTGGCAGACCTACTAATTGGAGAGATGGAGGAGGTTATTTCTGAGAGAGTAGGAGGACGTCACTTGGTTTATGCCCATACATTTGCTATCTTCTGAGGAGGATGGGCCTTGTGACAGAGGAGCAGTACGAGGCGTTCCTTGAGGTGACCACCAGCTACGCACCTCGAGTCCCCAGGGGATTGCAGTCAGCCTTGAGTCAGCAGACAGAGGAGGAGGAGCAGGAGTCCTCTGACTGAGTACTCACGAGCAGGCAGCCCATCTAGAGACGGTGGTTCCTGAGTCAGCCAGTACAGGAGCACCTCCCCAGCCAACAGGTACTCAGTCAGAGGACACTATCACTATAGCAGCGCTTGTAGGACGCCTAGGTGAGTTCATCTAGAGCATAACTGAGGATAGACGTCAGATGATGGAGGTCATCAGGGGACAGGCTGAGCTTCAGAGACAACAGATGATGCTGTTGACTACACTGATGACCCAGATGACTGAATTGACCCAGAAGCAGGCAGGTCAGCAGCCAAGACCTTCAGCACTTCCATAGTTTCAGCAGCTGCCGACTCAGCCAGGCCCCTTCACTTTTTTGATGATAGCTCAGTCGAGTGGGTTGTCACACTCAGGGGTGTTACCAACAGGGGGAGCAGGACAGACTTTCTCTCCAGTGACTCAACCCTCCCCCGTGTCCGCCCTCTCAGTATCTGCGTTGTTCACCTCACCGACACACTCTTCGACATCGTAGATGGCAGGACCTTCCACCTCCCATCTACCAGTCAGGAGTCTGTTCTCAAACATAGTGCACACCACTCGTGCAGACTCTCAGCCAGCCACAGAGACAGCTACAGTTCCACCTTCCACTACTATAGTCAGCACTCTTACACCTCAGGTAGCAGAGGATCTAGTCCGCCGAGGCTACACTCAGGAGGACGTGGATGACCTTGCTCTTCTCCTGGCGACTGTTGCCGAGGAGACATCCACGGTCCCACCAGCAGGGCAGGATAGAGGGTCTGAGTCACCTATAGACCTTGACTTCTTTGAGCAGTTGGATGCTCAGGCAACACAGGCTCAGGGAGCACAGCCTGATCTAGCACAGGAGCAGCTAGGAGTAGAGCCTTCAAAGGATGTCGCTGCATCACTTCCTTCGACCACGAGCGCGTAGATGTTAACTTTTCCACTTTTTGGTGCTTGTTACCAAAGGGGGAGAAGTAGTCATAGGTCTAGGGGGAGTTGAAATGTGATCCTGTGTGATTGAGAGTAGCTTGTATCTAGGGGGGAGCATACGTGTACATTGGTTTTGGGAGATAGATACATTTGAATCTTATTAGCGTAACGAAAACAAGGTGCCATCTCTGTTTTTAACAGAGTAACTAACAGAGATAGGCAAAAACTCTTATCTCCTGGGCAGAATTAAATTTTTGGCCTTTAACAAAAGTTATAGAGGATTTCATTGTATTTCCAACGCATACCCAAACGTCTCTATCTGATAATATCTCTGGGAGTTATGATCATCCAAAGACAGAGGACAAAAACGGAGCAACATCTGAAATCAGAAAACCTCTCTGTTTTCAATCTTTTTGGGATACTTCCAGATTTTTCTAAGAACAACTCACTATACCGAACTTGTAGGGAGACTCATTAGCTTTCCATCGAGTACTCATTCACCTTCATTGGATTAAAAACGAGGGAGTTATGCTCATTTTAGTGAAACTGACTTTCCTGGCGGAAACTGGTTTCTTATCGGTTCAGTTCAACTTTTGGTTTATGTGCCGTAGGGACTCAAAATTGCCCAAGGCTTGATCAATTCACATGTTGGTCATATTTGAGACCATTTTACATGATTAGTAAGAACAAATGCATGTGGTATGCATGAATGCCAAATGCTCAATATGACGATTTCCTACATCCTCACAAAAGACAAACTTTGACCGATTATATAGATCGATCACTTCGGTGGCACACACACCTCTCAACACGGTTCTAAGTGAGCTACATGTGGTTAGCATACCTGCAACAGATCCATCTCAGAAACAATACATCAAATTCAAAGAAACAAGCCAAAATAACATTGACAGTATATGGCTAGGTATTCGCCCACCCAGAAGGCAGCCGACATTTAAGCGCATCAAACAAAGCCCAGGTCTTTGCCCACCCGGAAGGCATTCGGTGTTTATAGCGCAACCGATCCACATGCAGGCACATACCTTTGTTGAAGAATCCGTAGATGCAAGTAATTTAAACAAACATAACCCAGGGTTAGCTTTGCCACCTACTAATAGTAATCCTTACATGGGCACTACTAGTTCGTACGTCACTGTAAGACGCAAAAATGGGTTATTCGAGTTTTAAAATGTTCATTTGTATGTTGCTTATCCTGAATCAACTCTGATACCACCTGTCACATCCCTATACCAAAATATAGAGTGTGCCGTACAGGATCGCCTCGGGAGATGATTACCAAGATAACCATACATAGCATACACACATGAACATCCATCATTTACAACGATACATCATTAAGTGCATAATATTACATATTACAAGTTCAAGAGTCACAGCAGAAGCAAATTAAGTTGCATTACAATACATATGTTCTTGGTTCGGTACATACATAAGCGGAAGTGAAAACACGGTACACTCGACGATAGATAGCCTAAGTGAACAATGCCGGCCCTATGGCATTGGCTCACTGATCTTGGGTAGGCGAACTAGGAACCCACTCAATGGTCCACTCCTGTGGTTCCTCGCCTTCCCAAACAATCTTATTACAACAGTCACAATAGGTAGCCTGAGGGATACCTAAAAGTATCATAAATCGCAAAGCCTGAGTATCTAATATACTCCGCAAGACTTACCCGACAAAGGGTTTTCTAAAACCGACTCCTAATTTACAGGGGGCTGACCGGGCTTATTTGGTATTTCACATAAAAGGCACCTATTAGCTCTATGCTTGCAAGTTGATCCTTTAGCCGATATTTAATTGTTGTTGCAGGAAAGTAACTTTAGTTGAACCTGGCTAGCTACTAAGGTTGTGGAAATATAAAGAACAATACATCATAGCAATATGTAGCCATAGAGTAAAGAAAATTCAGAATCATAATCAATCCTCCCTACTTAATTATCATTGCCAACTACTCGAAACAAGAGGTACATAACCGCGAGGGACGGCAATTCGAATTGATTTACATCCTACAGGAGACAACCCAAGTACACGACATACGCATCATTTAAGAGCACCTATGGCCACCGTTCACAAAGTTGCTATAAAGTCGGTCCAGGGCCATCGATCCTGAGTACACGTCCTTCCCCTACACGTCCTTCCCCGTGATACAGTACTTCGTATCCGAGGCTTAACCCATGCACTCTCCAGCAGTCCTCCAACCCGTGCAACCACCGTGCCATTCACATCACCTCTGGATCGATGAGTGTATCCGTCCAACAATACGACGTCCAAGTTACTAGGTTTACCAATTCCCATATAAAGGTATGCACTTGGTACTGTTCAGTACTTGTTCGCGGAGTTGCAACGACAGGTTTTCAAATTTTTAACCAATTCCATCATTTCATGTGAAGCATAAGTGTATGAAGTGATTCCACCACCTATCATTGACACCACTAGATTAAGCATAGCATTTGCTAACGAAAAGGCCTACTAACCTAGACTAATCGTAGGTCATTAATTGCCTATGCAAGTGGGTTTTCATCCAAGACCTATTCCTAATGCACAATACAATATTCCTATGTTGTGAGTAAACCAAAAAGGACTCTTAAATAATAGGTGTGCACGGGGGCTTGCCTTGGGACTGTTCGAAGTTAGCAGCTTCAACGATGTTTAGTTCAACTTCGGGCTCCTCGAGGTTGCTTGCCGCGGCCTTGCTCCCGATCTCGCTTCCTAGTCAATGTAGTGTAATGCAAAGTAAGGATTTGCATGATGATTCATGGCACTTCCTCAACAAATGGAATTGATGGGATGATGCTTATGCATGAGATGATGTGCTTTCATAAACATTCTGAGCAATTATTTAACTTAAGGGGACAAACTTCTAATTAGGAAAATATAAGACACAACAATTAATAAGCATATCTCTGGTGTTAGAGAATTAACAAGGTATTTTACATGGGTGTGTTAAGGCATACTTAGCAAACATGCAAAGTCTCATAATTAAATTCCTAACAGAGAATTTATAAAAATTCATTTATTAGAAATTATGATTATGCAATAACTCTTGAAATATGCATAAAAATGAAAATATGCTTTTGCAAAAAAGTTTAAGAATGGCATGATATGCTTACTGACCAATTTTCATGATTTTACCAGTTATATAGATTTAATTACGGATTTATAACTCTTAGAAAGGTTTCAACTTTGGTGAATTATTTTAATTAACACACTTCATAACTTTAAAGCTCATCTTACTTTTTGGATAGAGGGGAATTTTCTGAGTTGAACACAATTGGTTTCATATTTCTCTTGACCTTTATTTTTTGAGATATGGATTTTTGAATAATTTTTCAAAGTTCCCCCTAAATTACAGAATTGCCACTCGGCAATTTGAACAGTTGCGCGCGCGCGCGTCGGCCGGGCTCACCAGCGCTCTCGCCGTAGGGCTCTAGGGTGGAGGAGATTGCTCGGGACTGGCACCATCCGGCCGTCCATGCGACGGCGAGCAACCCTAGGGGGTCGCCGGCCGACGGCGGCGACCGGAGCGGTGTAGGCGGCGGCGGCGGAGGCAGGGGTGGCTTCAGCGGCGTCGCGCATCGCGCACAGACGGTGAGAGGGGTCGAGAGGGGGTCGAGAAGCTTCACCGTGGTGAGGGGATCGCCGGCGTTGAAGAAGATGTCGAGGGCGGTGACCTGAGGGTGGTTCTCGTCATGGAGGCGGCGGGTTCCGGTGCGGCGGCGGCCTTTCCTTCCCAAATTCCGGTGACATCACTGCACGAGGAAGGGGCAACGTCAGGGGGAAGCTGGAGGGGGTCGGGGCACAGCGATTTGAGGAAGGAAGAGGGGAAGAGGGAGTTTCCTTGATCGATCTCGACGCGACGGCGGCCATGGCGGCTCGAAAACAGGGGTGTGGCTAAACTTGCTCCTGCACTCACCGACAAAGGAAAGGGTGGCGCTTGGGGGCTTGGGGCGTCGAGAGGGAGCAGAGGAGGGGTGCGGAAAAGTATAGACGTCGAGAGAGAGGGTGAGAGCTGTTCCTGCCGCTGCTGCTCTTGTAAAGCTCTGATTAGCACTTGATGTTAACAAGGGTTCCCGATCTTTCGATAGGTTCTGATAATCTTGATTAAGGTGGAGGCAATACACAAATCGATCCGGCTTCTAAACCACATGTTCTGAACCCTGCAATTGCAGCACATCGTCTCCTATGGTTGTCAACCGTCAAGAATGATTGACCTCACCAAGAAGGCTTATCCTTGCCTGAAAATCAAGAACACAAGTAAGAACAAAGAAGAACGCAACCAAATTTGCATGTATATGATGAATCTCACAAGTTGGAGTCTCACAAACCGATCAAACGGCAAAACTGTTATCAACAGAATAATCTAAGCAAAACTCAAACCCTAATGAAGAGGTGGTGGCTGTATATGAGGACCATAGGGTCATGCATGACCCCCTGGACGAAACCCTAAGTGGGCTCAACTTGATACATGGCCCAAAGACCGATTACGGTGCCGCAGCACCAGGACAGATTCTGGATGTCGACTTGATTCGGTGATTCCTGACGGCTCAGGACAAATTTAGATATGGGACTGGTTGGGCTGGAAAGGTCTTTTCGTTATCTTTTCAGGCATATATAGAACATCCAAATCCAAGTCTGTAATCATCCTGGACGTCCATTTTAGTGCAGACTGGTCCTGTACCCCGAAACAAACTCGAAGTCGGTTTTGATTGGGCCTCCACCTTGGCTTAGATGTCCTTGCTGGCCCATCACGCCTCCAATCACCTCCCCAGCTATCTCGTCATCATCTCCATGGTTCCTAACAATAATTAATTCATTAGGTAGCAATCTATTCTCAAAACCACATAAACCAAACATTAGAAACGAGGTCACCTATAAATTCAGGTGATGTGCATGAACTTTCATCTTAGTTGGAGGAGTGTTGTGTGTCTCCATAGGTGTGATGTCCTTATCACTTACATTTTGATCATGGTAGCGGCGGAGTGGAGGAGTGCAACGTATTGTGCCTCATCTATTCGATCCATCACGTCCTTAGAATGCTGCTTCGTTGCCTAGTTTGTCGTACGCACACACTCACAGCGCGCCATAGTCTAGATCCGTGGGCAGGATTGCCTCAGACCCATAAACCATGAAGAAACGCATGAAGCCTTTCACCCAACTCTAGGTTGTGCGCGGGCTCCAGAGTACGGCATGAAGGTCAGCCGCCCATCATCCACTGAACTGTCTCAAGCGATTGAAGATGACGGTTGGTTCGAATATTCGAGGCTTCAACCCTGGAGTATTATGCCGTTTGCCCGCTCGATTTGGCCATTCGTCTTAGGATGGGTGATGGCCGCCCAGTTGAAGCGAATGTAATAGTCGTCATAGAACTTTAGGAATTTCTTTCTGGTGAATTGTGTTCCGCTATCCGTGATTATGGAGTTGGGGACTCCAAATCGGTGGATGATGCTAAGGAAGAACTCGACTGCTTCCTCGGATTGAATCTTGGAGAGTGGGTGTGCTTCGATCTACTTAGTGAACTTCTCGACTGCGACAAGCAAGTGGGTGTAGCCCCTGGGTGCTTTTTTCAGCGGGCCAACCAGCTCCAATCCTCAGACCGCGAAGGGCCATGTAAGGGGAATCATGTGAAGGGCCTGAGCTGGTAGATGTATTTGGCGGGCGTAGTACTGGCTGCCTTTGTAGGTTTTGACTATGCGGGTCGCATCACCCACAGCAGTCGGCCAATAAAAGCCTTGGTGAAACGCGTTGCCCACGAGGGTTTGAGGCGCGGTTTGATGGCCGCAGACCCCTCCGTGGAGTCAACACTGCATGAGTTTGACACCTTCGCTGATTGGGATACAACGCTGCATGATTTTGGTGACGCTGCACCTATAAGGCTCCCTGTCAACTAGGACGAAAGACTTGGTGCGCCGATTGAGTCGTTTGGCTTCGGTTCAATCAACGGGAAGCGTGCCTCGGGCTAGGTACTCAATGTACGGGGTCCTCTAGTCGTTCGAGAGTTTGAGTCGTCGGGTTGATCAATCACCATGATGTCGGTGTGCTGTGGGTTCGAGGGTGACCCCGTCTCTGGGGTCAGGTCACTCGTTCCCACATCGAGCCTTGTGGAGTCGCTCAGGCCTCTCGCGGGCCCCATAGGATCTTTGGGTCGAACTGAAGGTTGGTACAGGTCGTTCGGGAAGACTCACGAGGGGATCTGCTCTCGACTAGATGCCATCTTGGCCAACGCATCAGCCGCCTCGTTGAGTCGCCGTGAGATGTGCTTGAGCTCTTGCCCGTGGAATTTGTTCTCAAGTTTGCGAACCTCTTGACCCAGTACTCCTGCTCGACCGGTGTGGGCGGGAGTTGCACCTCGGTCCATTCTGCCATGAAGTCGACGAGAACCTTGGACTTGATGGCCGCTTGATGTTGGTACGTGATGTTGTGTCCCATCAACTCGAGCGCCCACTTCTTGACCTTGCCCACTGAGTCTCTGTTTTGTATGATTTCATGGAGCGGAAAGGAACTTACAATGTGTATCGGATTGGAGTCAAAGTAGTGTCGGAGCTTGCTCGTTGCAACCATCACTGCGTAGAGGATCTTGAGGATCTGTGGGTATCTGGTCTTTGAGTCAGAGAGAACGTCGCTGATGTAGTAAACTGCATGCTGGACTTTGAGGGCGTCTCCTTCCCTCTCTCGCTCAACAACGAGTGCCGATCTCATGGCCTGTGTTGTTGCCGCTATGTATAGCAGCAGCACCTCTCCTAGGAGGGGCGATGTCAGCTCCAGTGTGCTGCTTAGGATGCACTTGATGTCATCGAGGGCAGATTGTGCCTTGGAGGTCCACTCGAACCAATAAGATTTCTTTTGGAGCCTGTATAGTGGGAGCACCCTCTCACCAAGCCGTGAGATGAAGCGGATCAGCGCCGCTAGGTAGTGCGTGAGCCATTGCAGCCCTTTCAGATTCTGAATCAGACCCATCCACTTGATCACAGAAATCTTCTCAGGGTTGGCCTTGATGCTGTGTTCGGAAAAGATGAACCCCAGAAGCATGCTGTGTGGGACCCTGAAGACGCACTTCTCGAGATTGAGCTTCACATTGTTTGCGCGCAGCTTGGCGAACACGCGTTCGAGGTCAGCCACGAGAGTGTCGGCCTTTCTGAACTTGACAACAATGTCGTCCACATATGCCTTGACCATGTGGCCGATCAGATGATCAAAACAACGTTACATACAACGCTGGAAGGTCACACCTGCGTTCTTGAGCCCGAAAGGCATCGTTACGTAGCAGTGACAGCCGAATGGTGTGATGAAAGATGTCGCGAGCTGGTCAGATTCTTTCATCGCAATTTGGTGGTACCCCGAATATGCATCTAGGAAATAGAGGGTTTTGTATCCCGTTGTCGAGTCAAATATCTGGTCTATGCACGGCAAAGGAAAAGGATCCTTTGGACATGCCTTATTCAGGCTTGTATAGTCAACACACATTCTCCATTTCCTATTCTTTTTTCATACAAGACAGGATTAGCTAACGATTCAGGATGAAATACCTCCTTGATGGATCCGGCGGCCTGCAGCTTCACGATCTCCTCCCCGATTGCTCTGTGCTTCTCCTCGTCAAAGCGGTGTAGACGTTGCTTCAGCGGTTTGGAGCCTGGCTTGGTGTGCAAAGAGTGCTCGACGACTTCACTCGGAATGCCAAGCATGTCCGAGGGCCTCCACGCAAAGATGTCGACGTTTGCACGGAGAAAGTTGATGAGCTCGCTATCCTATTTAGGGGTGAGGGATGTCCCCACTCTCACCATCTTCTCCTTGTCACCCTCAGGGTCGATCTGCACTTCCTTGGCGTCTTCTGCCGCCTTGAATGAGGCATTCTTCTGGCTGGCTTCGAGGGCTCCCTCTTCAAGGTGGGCGCAGATAACCTCGAGCTCCCTGATGGGGGCCACCGTCGTAGCGGTGAGGTCGTCGTTCTCTGTCTGGCACTAGAAAGCGCGCTGGAGCGACGTGCTCACGGTGATGACCCCTTTCGGCCCCGGCATTTTGAGCTTTATGTAGGTGTAGATGGGAACAACCATGGACTTGGCATAGCATGGGCGCCCAAGGATAGCATGATGCACTCCCGGGAAGTCGACAACCTCAAAGACGAGGGTCTTGGTCCTGAAGTTGAACGGAGTCCCGGGGATTGCTTGTCTCCCGGGAACGATTCCGTGGAAGGGTGCGCCGATCGGTTGGAGACGCGATCGATTGATCCCGAGCAGATGATGTCGGCATACTAGATGTTGATGCAGCTGCCCCCGTCCATCATCACCTTTGTGAGGCGGACCTCAGCAATGATGGGGTCGACCACAAGCGGGTACCGACCCTCTCGCGGCATGTGAAGGGGATGGTCCGATCAATCGAACGTGATCAGTAGGTCCGACCACTTAAGGAAGGATGGGGTGGCGGGCTCGGCCGCAAAGACCTCACGATGTTTGACCTTGGTCGCGCGTCTACTCCTCGGGACTTGGATCTCGTGAAGATCATTTGACAAGCCTTTGTGTTAGGGAACACTGGTCCCCCGTGCTCGTCGTCGCCATTCGTGGGGTCTTGGGCCCCCGACTTTGATGCTTTCTCCGGCTCTCCCTTCTCTGCCACCTATCGGATGAACTTCTTCATCATAGAGCAGTCCTTCAGGAGGTGCTTGACGGGAAATCCGTGATTGGGGCACGGGCCGTTCCACTTCTTCACGAAGTGGTTCGGCGCTTCCCCTGCCGCAGGCCTCAGTGGCTTGTGTTCGGTGGTGGCAATGATGGTGTCATAGCCGGCTCGTGACTTGTTCTTTCTCTTTTTTTGACGGTCAGAGGCGCCCTCTGTCACCCCTGGTTTCAACGACCAAAACCAAATGCATCTGTATGCGTGCCTAGGATCAAGTTTTCATGCACACAGGACAATTATTGTGATAAAAGAATAATATCTTTATTAAAGAAATAATATTATTACAACATTGACTCGGAGGTCAAAAAGAAAAAAGATTACATTGCAGCGGTTAAACTAAGCGTTGGCGTCCTTCGGCTCCCACAGGAAGTCGACCGGAAGACCGCAGGCCTAGAGCCCTTCTCCATTGTCTTCATCGTTGTACCAACATTCTCTTATAGCTGAGATGCAATGTGGGATATAGCAAGGGTGAGTACATGTCATACTCAGCAAGTGGGGGAAAAGATGACATGGGGCTAAAGACAAGGAAGGCTTAATGGGGTTTCTTGCATGAGATTTTAATTTCCTAAGCATCCTAATTACTAGATGAGGTCATCCCAACCATCAATCCACAGGGTGCTATCCAAGCCAGGTCCAATCCCATCCACCACTCCCATCCATTCCAACCCACAACCAACTAATCCTGTCAGGATTCCAAGCTGCTCTTGACCGTGAGCACGGCTGTCATGACAGTTTGATACTCTATAGAGTTTGTACCACTTTACCCATAAGTCGTGATTCCCTTTGTGCCCGTGGACGCGACCCACATTACACACTTCCTTTAGTGTGTGGCGGGGTTTCACTACGAGGCTTTTCCAAAGGGTCTCCCAATACATGCTAGCCACTATGGTTCCACTCCCATCCATAAGTGATAGCCCTCAACAAGCAGCTCATCACCCCAGGAGCCCCCTCTTGAGCCATTCGGATACAAGGACAGTCCTCTCTCGATTTCCATTCCCCGCTCCACCAAATGTTGCACTGACACTGGGAGAACAACTAATTACTAGGCCAAGCCTGACCCATATCGGTCTTGTGGTGGCATTGTTTTCCTGGGTCATTGCTCCAACAACTGGTTCCTAGGTTCTACAACAAGCATACCACCACCCAACATGTACCCACAACACCACATCCATTCCATCCAGCTTGTTGAGATCCCTATGTCCATGTCGCTAAAAGAATTACCTAATTATTCTTAATGTGACATTGTTCATTAGTCAGGATTAATTGAACCCAACAACCCAATAAGAAACTAAGCATGTCTACCCTCACCTAATTAAACCTCTAGTTCAAGGCAACAAGGACAAGGTAAAGCAATACTAGTAAACCCTAACAATAGGTACCCATTCATTTAACACAAGCATGCAATTCTACAATAAACATTTATAATAGGATCAAAATGCATCAAGGACACTTGCCTAAAAATTGATGTTGCTGCTCAGGTCTTCCATTCATGCTCTTGCAGTTCCAGGAACAACACGTTTCCTAAATAACGTCACGCAGGCATGACATGCACACAATCATATAAATAAACTAAGAAACAGTACACCTAACAATACTAAAGTACTATAAAAGCAATCTCAAAAGATAGCACGCATTTCTATGATTGAGTGAGCGCAAGAATTATCTAAATCGAAGTTACGAGTAAAAAGTTACGAAGGTTCGAAGGTATAGGGTTAAAATAGTAAAATTGGAAAACTACTATAAAACAGTATGGACAGATAGTATACAGTGCTACGATCACGTTGGCGCAAAAATTACTTAATTCTGGGTTACGGATGAAACGTTATAAAGATTTGAAGTTTTAGGGACCTAAAAGTAATTTCAGAAATGTATCAGGACTAATTTGTAAAATACCAGGTGAGAATATAATTTGTGAAAATTTGAGTAAAATATATAACTTACTAAAAGAACAAGGGCCTAAGTGTAAAAACATGGGCAAAAGTATAATTAAAAATAAGTATAGGGTTGTTTTTATAAAATTATAGGACTAAAATAAATTTTTAAGAACAGTAAGGGCTTTCCTACAAAATACAATGCTGAAAAATAAATAAAAAAGTTCAGGAGCCTAAATGCAAATTAATAAAAGTTTTGCAAAAAGATTAGGTTTAAAATCTAATTAAAACAAAGCAGAGGGTCCTGAACGCAAAACTAACATTAATCTGGAATTAAGTGAATTAAATTAAATCCTCAAATGTATGGACCGGGTCCATGTGATCCGTGGATCGGGATTAGACCAGGGTCCACGGGATCCATGGAACTGGCCCATACCCCTTCGGCCAGATCTAATCTAGACCATCCAGAAACGATCTTATGGCTAGGGGTGTTCCGGTGGAGATGGAGGCTACGGACGACGGCGTAGAGGGTGCAGCTCGCCGGAATTTTTACCGGAATGGCACTCCAGCGGCCGGAGCTCAGTGTGAAGGGCCTCGGGAGCGAGAGGAGGACACGGCGACTCACCTAGTGGGGTCGCGTAGAGGAGGCAGGGGCCGAGGATGGCTCTCGGTGACGAGCGACGGGTCGAGGTCTTCGATGACAATGAGGAGGGGTCTGGCAGCATCAGAGGCGCCCAAGAAGCGGTTCTAGGGTGTCCTTGTCCACCTGCGAGGGACAACGAAGGGTCAGTTTTGGTCGGGGGTGCTTCGGAGCAGCCAATTGTGGCAGGCAGCGCTTCTTACCAGCGGCGTCAAAATCCATGGTTGGCGGCGCTCGAGTGGGGCAGAGGGGGTCGGGGTGAGTGCGAGGGTGAGGAAAGGAGGCTGCAGCGCCGGGACTCAGTTTTCATAGAGGGGAATGCTAGGGTTTGCCGCACGAGGCTCGCCCAGGGAGCAGCGGCCAGCGATGGCGCTCGCATTCCCAAAATTGAAGTTGGCGGCGGGGATTCGGGGAGGGGAAAGTATGGCAGGCAGGGTGGAGGATCGCGGCGATCACGCACGTGGTGACGGGGGTCACGGGGTGAGTGCACGCGGGCAGGATTTGAATTGTGGGGGGCACCAAGTTGGAAGGTGGCGAAAATGGCGGGAGGTAGGGGATGACAAGGCGAGCCCGGGCATTGGTGAGAGAGAGGGGAGAGAGGGTGGCGGATTCTGGACAGGGTGCCCTCGTGGGGGAGGCTGGCTGGGCCGCTTGACTTGTGGGCTCACTGGGCCAAGAGGGGGAGGGGAGAGAGAGGGTGCGGGGTGGGCCAAATTGGATGGTTTGGCCCTAGTTGTTGTTCTCTCCTTTTCTTTTCTCTTTTCTTTCTTTCCTCTTTTATTTTCTCTCCTAAATTCTATACTGAACAAATTTTATATAAACGATTATATCAAAAAATTTATTTTCCACACAATAAAATCTAGTGCATCTAATTCAGCATGAATGCAACATACAAAAAATTAATAACCTAAATTAATTTATCTAATTTAGAAAATAGCCCTTTTGTCTAAAATAAATTATAATTCTCTAAAGTTTATAATAAAATTTTAATTTGTTATAAAATTGTTGAAATTTAATGGAATTGGGTCACAAAACAAAATTTGAAATTTTGGGGTGTGACACCCTCGGCGGCTACTCCTTCCCGCTTGCTTTTGCCCTTCGCTTCCAGGATGTGATGGAGAACTGCTCCCACGTGCTCTTCGTCGGAGGCAAAGCTCGTGGCGATGTCCAGGAGCTCATAGGCAGTATACTGACCTTTTCGACCTAGCTCGTTGATGAACTGTTTTGAGGTAGTGCTGGAGATCAAGGCTCCGACGATGTCTGAAGCATTGGATGTAGGGCATGTTTGCTTGGTGCCCTACCAGGCAGCTGCTCTGCCAGGCAGCAATGCCGACCGCATGCATCCAAAATCGGACACTTGAGCGAGCTGCCTGAGTCAGGCACATTTCTCACGGCACCAAGCAAACTAGCCTGTAGTCCATGAGGGACTCATCGGCACTTTGCCGACAGTTCTTGAGGTCGCAGGGGTTTCCCGGTCAGACGTATGTCCCCTCGAAGTTTCTGACGAAGATGTCCCTCAGGTCTCCTAGTCGTAGATCTGACCCTCGGGCAGGTGCTCGAGCCATGCGTGGGCTGAATCAGCGAGGTATAATGGAAGGTTGCGGATAATTGCAAGGTCGTCGATCGCTCCTCCCGCTTGGCACGCGAGGTGGTAGTCCTCGAGCCAGAGCCCGGGGTTCATCTCGCCCGCATACGTGGTGACCGTCGCCGGCACTCGGAAGTGCTGCGGGAACTCGATGATGAGGACACGCGAGCTGAAGACCCGTGGCCCATGAGGGCTCAAGCTTTGGCTCCTCTCCTCATCGGTGTCGTCGTATCAACCTCCACGGTGCGGCTGATGGCCCTCTCCTTATTGAGTCGTTCCTTGTCACGTCGGTTCGCTCTGAAGGTATTACGTGTCTCATGGTGAGGCCCGACCCAGTCATGGACCGAGACTTTCTTAGGTGCGCCTCCGGCTAGGGGCGGCTGCCGTACCAAATGTTGCTCCAATTCGGCAGTGCTGCCTCCATCAGCACGTCGGGACGTGGAGATCTGCTGACTGGACTAGGCAGCGCACCAAAGCGAGCTTTCTTCCTGGAGCTCGTCGGCCTTGGCTAGAAGAGCCGCGACTTGTCGTTGAGCCTGCTAGGCCTCCGGTTCCACGGGCTCAGGGAGGGTTTTGAGCAGCATGACGGATGTCGCTATGTTTTGTCCTGCACGAGCAAACTGCGGGGTCCCCGGTTGTCGTTGAGGATGCGCTGGTGGACGTCCCAAGCCATGGCCCGAGTGTCTGCTCATGCCAGAGTGGGCCAGCTCATGGTCTATTTCTTGTTTCTCGTGCTCTAGCTGGCACCGAGTCTCCTCCACCTCTACCCGTCTCGCCGTCAGCCATTGCTAAGGGTCCTCCGGGCGAGGTGCAGGCTGTGGCTCGTTGGCCGGAATGATGGGGACGTTAACGAGCGTCTCCCCTACTGCCGCACCTGTCGCCGGGTTTGCAGGCGCGGGTTCTGGGGTTCGACATTGCCCCAACGGCTGAGGTTCCAACACCACCCGCGGCCGGAATAGGCGCGAGTTGCACCATATGGCATTCGCGTGGAGGATCGTAGCTCCTTGCGCTGCCCCCGGAGTCGGAGCCCGAGTCTTCCAGAGACTCCACATCGATGAGGTCGAAGAGGGATTCATCCAGGCACTCGACCACGCCGACAAACCTAGCTTCCGTGAGAGCAGGAACTCCATGGTGGATGGTGAGGTTCTAAAAACCCTTCACGGCATTCTGCAGGCCGCACGGGTAGCTCTCCGGTGGGGCTTTGGTGAGCCAGTCCGGAGGGAGAGGCTCTCCACCAAGGAGCTGCCTGTGGATGTTCGCTAGAGCGAACCCAAAGTGCCAAAAGTCATCCTGGTGGGGCGCGGGGCCTAGGTAACGCTTCAGATGGAACCATAGCCGGTCGCTATAGCCAGTTAATGGCACGGAGCGGTCATCGACCCATGGCCTAGCCGGCTCGAGCTGAACCGTGCGCATTGCCTTGTTGGCGATGGCAGTGGCTGCCAGCGACTCGTCGATGAGTTGTAACATCCCATCCTTTGTGACAATAAAGTCAAGAGTGTCGCCCATGTCTTCCAGCCACCACGAACATGCTACCACGGTGGCGGGCGCCAGGGCTGGAGGTGGAAAGGATGTGGGGATGCTGACGCACAACAGCTTCTGGTCTCCCGTGGTGATGAACTCCACGCTCCCAAAGAACACGCCGGTGCCGGGAGCGCAGAAAGCGGAGGAACTGGCCATTCGAACCGAAAAGTGGTTGTGGAGTGAAACGCGTAGAAAGCCCCTTCCTGGCGTGCCAACTATTGGTGTTTAGATCACCAGTGAGTAGAATTTGTTCTAGGGGTGCATGTTCCAAGCTCGGTAATGGCTATGCAAGAGGACGCGGGGGTTATACTGGTTCAGGGAAATCCCCTACGTCCAGTTCTTAAGTCTGCTTGTGTTACATGCACCGGGGTGTACAATGGTGGTGAGAGAGGAGGAATCTCCAAGTCTCTGATTGTTCGTGAGCGTGTGAGTGAGCGCGTGAGTGAGTGTGTTAGTGTGTGTGTTGGTGTCGTCCCCGAGAAGAAGAAGGCCTCCACGTGTGGAGTCGGTGAAGCCGTGCGGAAGGAGGTGAAGCCTTTGGTCGGTGGTGTAGTCTTCAGTCCTCGTGGGCCCCATCATCCTTGTCTTGCGTCAGGGGGCATTGTGCCTAGGCGTGCCCCCGTTTACCATCATTGGGTCGAGCCTCCTCGCTCCTATGGTAGGCGTGTTCCGCCATATGGGAGTGGTGCAGCATGGGAGTTGTTGTGTCATCCAGACAAAGTTCAATCTACCTGTCCATCAGGTCATCCTGCATCATCACTATTAGGGGTATCATCGGGTGCGAGCAGCATGGAGTGCCTTGCTACACCTGCCATCGTCAGCGAATGCCAGTGATAATGAGAGAAACAAGTAAGCAGGGGGATTTGACCTCTTGGTACTATGCATGCACGCTGGGTATGGCATTTAAGGTCGGTTGGTTGGTAGTTGTTGATTATCGCACTGCTCGACCCTCTCGTCAAGGGTCAAGGCATCCGGTTGTGCTTGTCACGGGTTATCCGGGGTTGGGATCAATTTCGTCTTGTCAGGGCAATTGAGTTTATCCACCCCGCTATTTACGCTCGATCGGTGGTTCACGAGGCTGTCCTGTCACAGGGGTGGGGCCTGCTCGATAAGCATTGGCAGGAGCAGGGCTCAGTCAATGGTTCTGGACCCCCACTCATCGCCATCACAGTCATGGCAGCGGTGCATCATTCGCCCTTATCTGGAGGTGATTGAACAGTGCGGATAGCAGGGTGGTCAGATCTAGGGAAGTGAGTCACGTCTGACCCCTTTATGGGTTGGTTGATGCCGCTTCGACCCTTGAGGAATCGAGCGAGTCAGAGGCAGGTGTCGACCCCAGGATGGGTAGTTTTGCACGAATAAACAGACAATGCAAGAGCACACAAGAATTACGCACACACTTTTCAAATTTTTTTTATTTTATTTGGGAGATTATTTTATCACAAGCAAGCAAATTTAAAAACACCGGGTTGCCCTCCTAGCCAGCACTAATTAACTAAATGAAATGGGTTGCCCTCCCACAAGCACTAAATAACTTCTAAATCCCCCAATCATTGGGTTGCCTCCTAAGAGCACTCTAGTTATTTAGAGGTCAAAGAGCTCGACCTCCCCGTAAACAATCAATCCTTAGTGTCGCGGTGCGAGATGTGAGGCCGCGACACTACAAGGTTATCTTATCTCCATGGTTCATATAGCTTGGATGGCCTATCCATCCCCTCCAATTACTTTTGACGCCTCGATGCCACGGTGTCTTGTATCTCTTCACTTTATCAATAGCATGGCACTCTTCTCCCTTTGGGCGAAACTTGAAAGAGTAGGGAGTCCCACTTATATCGAAGCTTATCTCACCACTCCCAACATCAATACTTGCCTTTGCTGTCCTCAAGAAGGGCCTGCCTAAGATCAACGGGGTCCTCATCCTCTTATCCACATCAAGCACAATAAAATCAACAGGGACGATATGATCTCCAATTTGAACAGGCACATCCTCAGCAATTCATCAGGGAAGCGTACCGATTGATCGGCTAACTCTAAACACATACCCGTAGGCTCTAATTCAGGCAAATTGAGATTTGTGAATATATGACGGGGCATAACACTTACGCGTGCTCCAAGATCGCACAAGCACCTATCAAATATTCTTGTTCCAATCATGCATTTGATGCTTGGTGATCCAGGGTCAGGTTTCTTCTCCAGTGTAACATCATTGATTGCCGCCATTAGTTCCTTAGTGACCTTCACAACCTCCTCAAAAACTAGAGACTTCTTGTTTTGCATCAGGTCCTTAATGTACTTGGCATCGGTGGGAACTTGGATAGCATCAACAAAAGGGACATTGATGTAAAGCTTCTTCATAATATCGACGAATCTTGCAAACTGCTCATCGTGTTGTCGCGCTCTTTCTGTCTTCGTCAGTAGTTGAGTATCTAGAAACGTGGCATGGCTATGCTTTTCTGTCTCCATGCCCATCTTCAGACCAGAGAGGTCATCATCCTCCTTGCGCCGATTGGCGCTTTCAGGGAGCCGATCGGCTCCGACAGGGTCATCGCGCCGATCGGCGCTGGGTGTGCGCCGATCGGCGCGGGGCTTCTTTGCTCCCGCAGAGCATTCTGGATCTTCTGTTTGTTTTCCTGATCGCGTAGCTATTGCCTTCAACTGTTCTGCAGACATCGTATTGCCAGGAATAGCCCCCTTATTGCCTTGAATGGCTTGCGATAGCTGTCCCATCTGTTGCTCCATAATCTTGTTATCCGTCAAATTCTGCTCATTGGAGCTCCTAATTTCTATCACCTTGTCATTAACTCTCTCAAGGAAACGATCAATCTCCTTGAATCTATCTTGATTGTCCTTGTTGATCTTCTCTTGAGCTTGGAAGAACTCATGACATTGGAGACGAAGTGGGATAGAGTTTTGCATGGACGAACTAGGGGAGAAAGAACTCCTTTGTTGTTGATATTGGGGCTTCCATCCACTATTCTTCATATATTCTAACATCTTCATCTCTTTCAGGGCAATCTTTCTGCACATGACCAAATTCTCCACACTCACTACATGTTGAGCGTGATTCCGCCAGCTTGAGTGTCTCTTCCTTAGGGATATGAAGATTATTGTCCAACCTTCTTTGAATAGCATCGAGGCGATCTATAATCAATTCTTCCTAAGTCTTCTCAATCACACTCTTTGCTACTCCTTTTGAAGGTTGCAAATTACTTGAGCTTCTCTCACCATCCCATGATTGATTTTCAACTAACAACTTGATCAAATTAGCTTTGGTGGGGGTTTTTGACATGAATGATCCTGCAGCTGAGGCGTCCAAATGTTGACGTGACAAAAGATTCAATCCTGTATAGAACTTCTCAACAACTTCTCCAACTGTCAGACCATGATGAGGGCATGCATCCATATGCTCATTATATCTTTCCCATGCTTCTCCAATGCTCTCATCAATATTCTGTATAAATCCAAGAATCTTATTTTTCAAAGCTTGAGTCTTACCATGAGGGAAGTATTTGGCCAAGAATTCAGCTGCTAATGTTTTCCAATCCATTGTACTATTGCTTGGGGCGTCCAACTAGAGAGAAGGGGAACAGCCTCACATGCGCTTGATCTCCTGTCAATCCCGCTATCTTGAATGTGCTGCAAACTTCAAGAAAGTGTTGCAAGTGATGATTGGGATCTTCTGAACCTGTGAACGGTTGTTGCGCCACTATTCCAACATATCTCTCCAATTGATACGAAAGTTGATCTTGAGCTTCTTGGAAATCTGTCTTGACAATACTTGATGTGAACAAGGGTTCCCGATCTTCCCAAAGGTTCTTGGTAGGTTGATTTGGTCGGAGGCGACACATAAATCGATCCGGCTTCAGAACAGCACGTTCTAAACCCCGCAATCGCAGCACGACGTCTCCTCTGGTTATCAACCGTCCAAAGACGATTGACCTCGCCGAGAAGGCTAATCCCTGCCTGCGAATCAAGAACACAAGCAAGAACAATGAAGAATGCAACACAATTGCAGATGTATGATTAAACTCTCAAAGTTGGGGTCTCACAAACCGATGAACGGCGACACTGTTTATGAACAGAATTGATCTAAGCAAAACCCGAACCCTAATGGTGCGGCGACGGCTGTATATAAAGACCCTAGGGTCGTGCAAGACCCTCTGGACGCGCCCCTAATTGGGCTCAACTAAATACAAAGCCCAAAGGCCAAAAATAGGCGACGCAGCACCGACACAGATTCTGGACCCTCTCTTGTTTCGACGATTCCCGATGACCGGATGAATTTTGACATGAGGCCGGTGGCATTGGAAATGTCTTCTCCTTATCTTTCCGTGCATATGTAGAACGTCCAAATCCGAGTCCGTATGCGTCCTGGGTGACTGTTTTAGTGCAGACTGGTCCTGGGGCCCGAAACAGACTCGAAGTCGGTTTTGATTGGGCCTCCACTTTGGCTTTCAAGCCCTTGCTGGTCCTCGACGTTCCCAACTCCTTCTCCAATCATCTCCTGGTCCTCTCGATGGTTTTTAATTATAAAATAATCATTAGGTAGCAAACCATTCTCAAAAGTAACATATAGCGAAGAACGTAGGAACGAGCTCACCTCTAAATTTAGTCGTCGTGCACGAGCTCTAGTCATTGGACCTTGCAAGTACTGAATTGGAGGAGTGTTGTGTGTATCCATAGGAGTGATGTCCTCATCATCCTCCCCCTCTTGAAGTGGAGTCGTCCTCAACTCAAGCTCATCCTCTTCTCTCAAGTATGGTTTCAAATCTGAAATATTAAAAGTAGAACTAACCCCGAACTCGGGAGGCAACTCAAGTTTGTATGCATTATCATTAATCTTCTCCATTATTTTGAATGGACCATCAGCTCTAGGCATTAGCTTAGACTTTCTCAATTCTGAAAATCTATCCTTCCTTAAGTGTAACCACACTAAATCTCCTACATCAAGCTTTACTTCTTTCTACCTTTACTACCAGTAATTTTATATTTTTCATTCATCTTTTCAATGCTAAGTCTAGTGGTCTCATGCATTTACAAAATAAATTCAGCACGCTCCTTAGCATCAACATGAACTCTCTTATTAATAGGTAGAGGAAGTATATCAAGTGGAGTACGGGGATCAAAACCATATACTACCTTGAAGGGACTTACCTTGGTAGTAGAATGTGTTGCTCGATTATAAGCAAACTCAACATGAGGCGAGCATTCTTCCCATTGCTTCAAATTTTTCTTCAAAATAGCTCGTAACATAGTGCCCAAAGTGCGGTTCACAACCTCAGTTTGTCCATCAGTTTGTGGATGACAAGTTGTAGAAAATAGCAACTTTGTACCCAACTTATTCCAAAGCGTGCGCCAAAAATGACTCAAGAATTTTGCATCACGATCTGAAACAATAGTAGAAGGCATACCATGCCAATGTACAATTTTTTTGAAAAAGAGATCAGCAATATAACTAGCATCATCAGTTTTATGACATGGTATAAAGTGTGCCATCTTGGAAAAACGATCCACAATAACAAAAATGCTATCGCTCCCCCTCTTAGTCCTAGGCAGTCCTAAAACAAAGTCCATAGAAATATCCGCCCAAGGAATAGAAGGAACAGGAAGTGGCATGTATAAACCATGTGGATTCAATCGAGACTTAGCTTTTTGACATGTAGTGCAGCGAGCAATAAAACGCTCAACATCTTTCCTCATCCTTGGCCTAAAGAAGTGTGTGCCCAAAATATCCTCTGTCTTCTTAGCACCAAAATGACCCATCAATCCACCTCCATGCGCCTCCTGCAACAACAAAAGACGAACGGAACCAACTGGAATGCATAGGCGGTTAGCTCTAAACAAGAAACCATCATTCAACACAAATTTGTTCCAAGCACGACCTTCTTTACAGTGCAGCAATACATCTTTAAAATCAACATCAGCAACATATTGTTCTTTAATTGCCTCAAGTCCAAAAATTCTACAATCAAGTTGAGACAACAAAGTATATCGCCTAGATAAAGCATCAGCAATCACATTATCATTCCCTTTCTTATGTTTAATAATATAAGGAAAAGACTCAATAAACTCAACCCATTTAGCATGTCTATGGTTCAAATTGCATTGAGAACGAATATATTTAAGTGATTCATGATCAGAATGAATAACAACTTCTTTGGACAACAAATAATGACGCCACGTCTCTAAAGAACGTACAAGTGCATATAGTTCCTTATCATACGTGGAATAATTCAAAACAGGCCCAGTAATTTTCTCACTAAAGTATGCAACAGGTTTACCATCTTGCATCAAAACACCACCAATGCCTATACCACTAGCATCACATTCAAGCTCAAAAGTTTTATCAAAATTGGATAATTGCAGCAATGGTGCATGTGTAAGTTTGTCCTTCAAAGCATCAAAAGACTCATGATGTACCTTACCAAAATAGAAGTCAACGCCCTTCTTTGTCAACTCATGCAATGGTGTAGCAATGGTGCTGAAATCTTTGACAAAGCGGCGGTAGAAACCTGCAAGACCAAGAAAATTCCTCACCTGTGTGATAGTTTTTGGTACAGGCCAGCTCTTTATGGCTTCAATCTTCGCCTCATCCACCTCAATTCCCTGTGGAGTCACAACATAGCCAAGAAAAGAGACTCGATCCGTGCAAAAGGTGCACTTCTCAAGGTTACCAAATAAACGTGCAACTCGCAAAACATCAAAAACAGCACGCAAATGAATCATATGATCATCCATGGATTTGCTATAAATCAAGATATCATCAAAGTAAAAACCACAAATTTTCCAATAAAAGGTCTTAAAACCTCATTCATCAAACGCATGAAAGTACTGGGTGCATTAGTTAACCCAAAAGGCATTACTAACCACTCATACAACCCGAATTTGGTTTTGAAAGCTGTTTTCCATTCATCTCCAAGTTTCATTCTAATTTGATGGTAGCCACTACGCAAATCAATTTTAGTGAAAATTATAGCACCACATAACTCATCAAGCATGTCGTCTAGCCTAGGAATAGGATGACGATACCTAATAGTAATGTTATTAATGGCTCTACAATCTACACACATACGCCAAGAACCATCTTTCTTAGGAACCAAAAGTACAGGAACAGCACAAGGACTAAGTGATTGACGAACATACCCACGATCCAAAAGGTCTTGGACTTGTCGTTGTATCTCCTTAGTCTCCTCAGGGTTGGTCCTATAAGCAGCACGGTTTGGTAAAGTAGCACCAGGAATCAAATCAATTTGATGCTCAATCCCTCTCAAAGGTGGCAATCCCGGGGGTATCTCAGCTGGGAAAACATCTACATACTCCTGCAAAAGGTTAGTGACAGCAGGAGGCAAAGCACTAGAAGCAATATCACTAAGCAAAAACAAGGCTTGTTTGTATCAAAGCATAGCAAATATCATCAGCAGAAATTTCAGCAAGCTCAGATTTTGTGGCAAGACATGAACGACCTTGTAATTTAATTCCAGCACCCTTAGAACTTGAAGAATCATTAACATTACTTGGTATAGAATCAGAATTAACAGGTTGCTGAATTTTAGGGCTTTTATTTTTCAAACTTGCAGCTCGTTCTAAATCAGCTTGTACAATTTCAGCAGGGGTCATTGGTAACAAAGTAATTTTAGTTCCTCTATGCATAAAAGTGTACTTATTACTTTTACCATGGTGTACAGCATCATTATCAAACTCTCAAGGTCTACCCAATAAAAGTGAACAAGCTTGCATGGGTACAACATCACAATCAACAGAATCCACATAGGAACCAATGGAAAAAGGAACTCTGTAAGTTTGTATTACCTTAGCTTTTCCAGAGTCATTTAACCACTGAATGTAGTATGGATGTGGATGTGGGCGTGTGGTCAAATCAAGCTTCTTAACCACATCAGAACTCACCAAATTGTTGCAGCTTCCTCCCTCAATGATGACACGTGCTCGACGGTTCTTGATGACGAAGAAAATCTGGAACAAGTTATGTTGCTGCATCATCTCGGGCTGCTGGATTTATGTGCTAAGCACACGCTGCACAATAATATTCATGTAGCCCGTGGTATCTTCGCCTCCGAGGACGAGGTCACCGCTGGTGGCAGCGACATCCTCTTCCTCATCCTCCACATCGGAGGTGCTCATGTAACCGCCATCATCTGTCACCACATATGCCCGCCTACTTGGGCAATCTTTCTGCACAAGGCCAAGACCATGGCTGCGGTGGTACTGAATCCCTGTAGTGCGTCCCGTCGAAGCAACAGAGGAGGCACTACTAGTCGGTACCTGCACAGAATTTTTACCTGAGCGCGTAGAAGGGGCAGGGGCTGATCTTGGTGCTGCAGAAACAACACTAGCTGGTGGGGGCGGCCGGAAAGATGGCTTGGGCAGCCCCAAAGTCCCCGTCGGCCGTGGTGGGTAGAAATTCCTGGACTTGCTGTACTCCTCAAAAGCCTGGAAAAGTTCCTGTGATTCTTTCTCTGCAAGCATAGCATACTAGAAACACTGGTTGAGGGTATAAAACTCTTTATAATCAAGGATGTCCTGAATTTCTTTTCTCAAACCAAAATAAAAGCGGCAAATCTGATCCGCTACTTTTTCAACCACAGCACAACGAATCAAACCCTTCTGAAGCTCACTAAAATACTCCTGAACAGTTTTATCTCCTTGATCTGAACGCTGCAGTTTATTACGAATTTCTCTATAAAAAGAAGGAGGAACAAAACGATCACGCATTTCTACCTTAAGTTCTTCCCAAGTAGTAGGCAAATCGGTTTCAGCAGCTAGACCACTCCACCAAACAATAGCAAAGTCCTTAAACTCACTAGTGGCTTGTCTAACTCTATGTTGTTCAGGAACAAGGTGGGCATTAAATTTTTGTTCTACCGTCATTTCCCAGTCAAGGTAAGCATCACCATCGTACTGACCCGAAAACGAAGGAATTAAAAACTTAATTTTAGCATACGGGGCATCTGGAGCATGGTTACCTTGTGTGCGACGGTTGTGGTGTTGAAAACCACCCATACCTTGAGGGTTATGTTGCAAACGACGTCGTATCCTTGCGGTCCTTGTAGCTGACCTATCGACGGTGCCATCAGCCTTATACACCGTAGCTTCATCATGATCGTCTTCAACGACGTTGTTGCTGTTGGTGTTGGTATTGTTGTTGTTGTTGGTCTTGTGAGCGGTCTCCAATTCGACAACCTGATCGGTTAGCTTAGAGACTCTCTTATCCAACCGCTCAATGCTTTGTCCCAGGTGAAGCTTGGTGACGGCGTCTGTGACGGCCCTGGTGATCGTCTCTACCAAATCACTCTGAACCGCCTGCAAAGCCTTCTGTAGCTGACTTTGGCTCACGCACTCATCAAATTTTGAGGGTGAAGCACCCTCTCCATCGCTTCCTGACATCAGAAACACCAAAACAGAAAACAAAAAGTGAAGGTTATCCCTACAAAAGTACTAAGCAGTGGTGCCTCTCAACACAGCAAAAGGAAGCTTCTTGCAAAGCTCTTATAAAGTTCTGAAAACAACAAAGCGAAGGATACCAGGGAGCTGTGTTCCACGATTGCAAGGGTTACAAAATAACCTATGTGCTGTCCAGAAGAAGTATGTAGAGCTAGGAAGGCCAAATATATATATGTGAGTGGCACACAAATCAAAAACAGATAGTAAAGCTGAATAAGTGCCCAAGTAACTTATCCCTAGTTGCTGGTCTAACTACGTCCTAGAACAGTAGTGATAGCAAACATGAAACAATGAGACAAAGGCACACAGTCGATAACAGGGGGCTAAGTGTAAAACAGCCAAACTCAGAAATTCCAGAGGGTTAGATGGAGCACTAGTAGAAATCCCAAATTGCTTTTTTTTTATTTTATTTTTTTGACATTTGTTTCCAACTCACTACCAAATGGGGAGAAACCACAAAAAATTTCAGCTCAAACCGAGCTAGGACGTGGCCTACAGAAAATCTTGAAGTTTCAGAAAACGTCGAGTTTCAACTTGAATGAATTTTTTCTTTATCTTCCCGATATTTTTTGAATTTTTTGACGAGGGCACACAATGTGTAGCTGACTGTGGGTATGCTCAACTTTTTGTCAAGAATCTCCTATAAAAATTTCAGCCAAAACGGACAACCGAGCGAAAAGTTATGGCCGTTTTACCGAAGGGGTGTCGGAAACGGTTATGAAGAAAACAGGGGTTTGAGTGAAACCCGAGTCGGCTTGGGGTCGGGTAGGGATTTTTTTTGGCGAGGTGGATGCAGCGAAAAGTGAAATATGTAAAAATTGGTCCGAGGTGGTGAGGGTAGGTTTAGGGTGGGATTAGGGTGGGCGTGTTGATCAATCAACCCTAGCACACAAAGCCGACAAAACCGAGGATAGTGAAGGGGATGGCGGCTAGGGTTGCAAGGGAAACACTACTGACGACAAAAACACAAACTAAACCAGCGACTAAACAAGAACTAGGGTACAAACTCAACACTACGGACTCTGAAATTGAAATATGCAAAGGCTAAACACGTGGTTATGGGCGGGGGAAATTTTTTTTTTGGTATTTTCTGTGGATGATAGGAAGAACACGAAAACAAAACTAAAGGGTAGTGCAAACCTAACGGTGCACCTGAAGCTCTGATACCACTTGATGTAAACAAGGGTTCCCGATCTTCCCAAAGGTTCTTGGTAGGTTGATTTGGTCGGAGGCGACACATAAATCGATCCGGCTTCAGAACAGCACGTTCTAAACCCCGCAATCGCAGCACGACGTCTCCTCTGGTTATCAACCGTCCAAAGACGATTGACCTCGCCGAGAAGGCTAATCCCTGCCTGCGAATCAAGAACACAAGCAAGAACAATGAAGAATGCAACACAATTGCAGATGTATGATTAAACTCTCAAAGTTAGGGTCTCACAAACCGATGAACGGCGACACTGTTTATGAACAGAATTGAGTTAAGCAAAACCCGAACCCTAATGGTGCGGTGACGGCTGTATATAAAGACCCTAGGGTCGTGCAAGACCCTCTGGACGCGCCCCTAATTGGGCTCAACTAAATACAAAGCCCAAAGGCCAAAAATAGGCGACGCAGCACCGACACAGATTCTGGACCCTCTCTTGTTTCGACGATTCCCGATGACCGGATGAATTTTGACATGAGGCCGGTGGCATTGGAAATGTCTTCTCCTTATCTTTCCGTGCATATGTAGAACGTCCAAATCCGAGTCCGTATGCATCCTGGGTGACTGTTTTAGTGCAGACTGGTCCTGGGCCCCGAAACAGACTCGAAGTCGGTTTTGATTGGGCCTCCACTTTTGCTTCCAAGCCCTTGCTGGTCCTCCACGTTCCCAACTCCTTCTCCCATCATCTTCTAGTCCTCTCCATGGTTTCTAATCATAAAATAATCATTAGGTAGCAAACAACGTAGGAACGAGCTCACCTCTAAATTTACTCGTCGTGCACGAGCTCTAGTCATTGGACCTTGCAAGTCCAGAATTGGAGGAGTGTTGTGTGTATCCATAGGAGTGATGTCCTCATCACCCCTTTTACCGGTGGGCTCAAACCATGTACAAACATGTGACAGCCTTCACAACCAATCATGATAGACTCAATCACCAACACCTAACCGGTTTAGGTCTCACCGTAGACCAAGAGTAACAGCCTAGATCACACCCTCAGGGAGACCCTATCCTTAAATGTGCACAATGCTCTAGTTACTCTCACTATCACTCCCAAGATATGCAATATCTCCTCCTAGTGCTCTCCTCTTTTTACAAGGATCATGACCATTGAGGTCACCCCAAGGTATGATGTTTTGATGATGAATGACAAACATGAAATGTATGACTAATGCCTACACGAGTGTTGTTTGTGTAGGAAACCTTTTCTACCTTATGATGATTATAGACGGCGGCCTTGGTGGTTGATGACAATGACCACAAGCATAGAGGCTTGTGAGTTGATTGAGTCCAAGGGTTGATGGATATGGATCAAATCGAAGGACAAGCTATCGAGCAAGTATTGGGAACACTTATCTAGTTGATAGGGCTTTGAGTTCATAGGAAAAACCGGACTATCAAGGGGTTTTAGGTCATTTCTCTTAGGTCATGTCTAGTCGGTGATGTGCATGAATGCTCGGTGAAATCACAGGCACTAGGTGACAATGGAGAAGCCAAGGAGCTGTTCGAAGAAGCCGGGAAACGAAGTCAAGCGAGGATGAGTAGTTTTCGCTTCTGGACGAAGTGACCGGACAGAGGGGTCAGTGGTGACCGGACTGTATGATCACTAAGAGGTTTTGTCCGGAGCCTACAGCGAGCAGCGAGGAAACTACCAAGTCTGGAAGACCTAGAGACCGGACGGTCCGATCTAGTGACCGGATGGTCCGGTCAGTAGGTCTGGAACTTGGCAGCGAGGAAGCAGCACTGAAAATGTTTCTGTACTGGAGAGAGAAATGGACCAGACAGTCCGGTCTACTGACCGGATTGGTCCAATCAGTACAAGGAAATCGCCTGTGCATAGTGAAGCCAATGGCTCGGGGAGTCGTTCCAGGAGTGATCGGATGGTCTGGTCAGGCAGAGACCGGACATTCCAGTCAATGCGTCCAGAAAAGTGATTTCGTGGAGCAACAGCTAGTTGGAGGATGGAAGCCTATATAACTTCATTGATGTGGTGTTGGAGACCCCTCTTGGCCAGTGCAATTGCTAGGAGCATTTAGTAAGAGCCAAGAGGAAAAGAGGAGAGCATTAGGAGGAGATATTGCATATCTTGGGAGTGCTAGTGAGAGTAACTTGAGCATTGATGCACATCTAGGGCTAGGGTGTCCCTGAGGGTATGATCTAGGTTATTTCTCTTGGTCTACGGTGAGACCTAGACTGGTTAGGTGTCGGTGATCAAGCTTATCGTGATTGGTTGTGAAGGCTGTTACACATTTGTACACGGTTTGAGCCCATCGGTGAAAGGGGCATCAATAGTGAGCGCCCGTGTCGGCTGGGAGGTCCGGTAAGTTCTCGAGGGATGCGAGCTTGTGCCTATGTGGCAGTGGTGACACGCACTGTATCTTCACTCCGGGAGTGATTGCGGACTCGTGGGCGAGAACTCCACATCGGTGGCGGGAGGGACCGAGACTCCGGGGGGAGTGGTCCAACGAGGAGTAGGGCAATGTGCCATCGACCTCGGGAAAAAAATCATGAGCCATCTCTTTCTCGACTCCTTACTTTGATGCATTACTTTCCGCATTTACATACCATTCTATTCATGCTTGTATGCTTACCTTGCTTTAGTTGATTACTTGTAGACTTGCATGAATAAGCTTCTCTACCTGCTAGTTGTGATTAGCTTTCACTTGATCACTAGCATGTATAGGAGTTGCTTTGGCTTAATCGATCACCCTATGTATAGTGCTACTCATGCTTATGTGCTTATCTTGTACTTGATGATCTAATAGCTTTGCGGGAGTAGACTTCTTTGCTACCTAATTGTTTGCTTCCGCCTGTCTTTATCACTAGCTTGCATAGGAGTTATATTTCCTTGTATGATCCACTAGTATGCTTAGGTTGTTTTTCCTTTCATAGGTTCATTATCTTGCTAGTGTGATCACCACTAGAATTGTGTAGGAGTTGTTTTGAGTGGTTGGTTTTAGAAATGGTAGAATTGGCACATAGTGCGAGTTCTCGATTCACCCCCCCCCCCCCCCCCCCCCCCTCCTCGGTCACTCGGTCCTTTCAAGTGGTATCAGAGCCAAGTGCTCATCATAGGGCTTAACCGCCTTGAGTAGTGACCGTATTGAGTTGGGACGTCATCCCATTTGGGGCCGGATCATGGCTCATGAAGGATCGCTTGAAAAGCTACCTAAATGCCATGGTTCCGGATGAGTTGATGAACACACTTGTAGACTTTGCCAATACCTTTACCGATGATCATGTATATGATGATGATGATTGTATGGTTGTGCCTAGTTCTAGTGAGTGCCTAGATTCTACTAGTGATGGTTTGATAGGTTTCTCTACTAGTGTGCCTAATGTGATGATTGATGATGTTGGCTCTCTTGATCTTACTTGCACTTCTAGTATGACTAGTGATGATGATGCTTATGAGTCTTTTATTGGTCATGCTAGTGATACACTTGTTGAGGAGTTCTTTGGTTTTCGTGCTAATGAGAATGAGCACTTACTTGACTCTCTTATTCGCTTGTGAGGTATTGTGGACAGGATTGGAGCAACTACTTTTAAGCTTTCCAAGATTGTGATAGTCGAGAAGATCCTCACCTTGCTCCCTAGCAGCAAGCTCCTCTACAGCACCCTTGATCTCATCATGGAGAAGGATCTCTCCATCAAGAATGTGATTGGGTTGCTCTTTGATGATGAGAAGATCACCGCAAGCTGGACGGGGGAGAAGATATCCAAGGCAAATGGAGTATCATCAAGAAAAGGGAAAGAAGTAGCTTCGAGCTCAAGCTTTCTTGATCCCTCTACAAGATTGCCTTACAGCAGCTTCTATAACCCCTTTGGATCAAGACCTACACCAAGCTCTTCATCAGGCACTTCATGAAGTTCTACCCCAAGTGCCATTCCAAATTCTACTCCAAGTATTCCGAGTGGACCACACACTGGTACAGGGGAGCATCATCTACATTGCTCATGTGATCATTTTAGATGATCGATTCTACCAGTCCAGCTCTCCCACCTCCTCCACAAGATCGACTCTGGAGCATTCGTCGAGCTCAACAACAGGAGTTCTTCTTCCAATTTAATGAAGTTGTGAGAAATCCGAATGATGACTTTTGTGACACTTTCTTGAGGATTTATGATCTTGTGTGCAAGATAACCTCCTTCAGTGGTCTTCGGAGGAGAGCTCCACTTGAAGTGATTGACAAGCTTCTCTGACAAATCACATCTCCTAAGAGGGGCTTCTTACTTGAGGAGGTGATTAACAGAAGACATGAGCTCTCAATTGAGAGAGCAATGGAGATGATACTTGTGCTCCACTCACAAGTGGGACATGTGCTTGAGCACATCACTGGCCTCTATGATCCTCCCTATTATTATATCGATCTTGACAATATGCACATGGGGGATGGTCATGGACATTGGAGGCATCGTGCTCCTCGCTATCCCATCAGAAGGAGACTTCGAGAAGGGATTGCAAGAATCCCTATCTATAAGGATGGACTTATTGCTCGACGTGATGAGGTTAGTGCTAGTCAATCAAGTAATTTCTTGGATACTAACCCTTCTTCCTCTAGTGCTTGTCTTATGGCTACCACCGCGGTCAACTACAAGAGTGGAGGTACTCATTAGATTCTTGACAGTGGGTGCACCCAACAGATGACCGGGAAGCCAACCATGTTCACCAACATTGATGAAGACGAAGACAGTGAGAAGGTGACTTTTGGGGATAAGTCAAAAGGGAGAGTCAGAGGATCAAGCAAGGTGGCCATTACTGAGGACCTCCATCTCTCCAAGGTCTTTCTTGTGGAAACCCTCAACTTCAACCTCCTATCTATTGGTCACCTTTGTGACATAGGTTTCAAGTGCACATTTGATGAGGATGGTGCAATGATTGAAAATTCAAAGAAAGGACTAGTATTTCATAGAGTGAGGCATGAGAACTTGTATGTCACGGACTTCAAATCAAGTAACATGCCACCAAGTAATTGCCTCTTCACTAAGGCAACTAAGGGATGGTTGTGGCATAGCAGACTGGCACATGTTGGAATGAATCAGCTCAGAAAAGTGGTCAATAGGAATCTGGTTGAAGGAATCAAGGATGTGACCTTTGAGAAGGATAAACTATGCAGTGCTTGTCAGGCTGGAAAGCAAGTTGTATCTTCACATCCCACCAAGTCTTTCATATCTACATCTCATTCTCTGGAGCTCTTGCACATGCACTTATTTGGGCCAACCATTACAAGAGTCTGGGAGGGAACCTATATTGCTTGGTGATTGTGGATGACTTCACGAGATACACTTGGACCTTCTTTCTTGTGGACAAGTCTCAAGCAAGTGATATCTTCAGAAAGTTTGCAAGAAGAGCAAAGAACGAATTCAAGGCTAGCATTGTGAAGATAAGGACTGACAATGGGACTGAGTTCAAGAACACAATAGTGGAGGAGTATTGTAACAAGAAAGGGATCAAGCATGAATTCTCTGCTACATATACTCCCGAGCAAAATGGAGTAGTGGAGAGGAAGAACAAGACACTAGTCACCCTTGCTCGTGCTATGTTGGATGAGTATGAAACTCATGAAAGGTTTTGGGCTAAGGCAATCAACACAACTTGCTACACCTTAAACCGTGTGTATCTCCACCGGCTATTGAAGAAGACACCATATGAGCTGTTGGTTGGACGGAAACCCAAAGTTTCCTATTTTTGGGTTTTTGGCTGCACTTGCTACATTCTCAAGAAGAGGAGGAAGCCCAGAAAGTTTGAGAGCAGAACTGATGAAGGCATTCTTATTGGGTATTCAGGGACTTCCAAAGCATATCGGGTCTACAACTCAGCCACAGGATGTGTGAAAGAATCTTATGATGTGCAACTTGATGAGTCAAATGGTTCTCAGAAAGGAGATGAGTTTCATGAAGTGAACATTGGAGATGAGCCTATGAGGGAAGCTTTGAGAAACATGCCTGTGGGCGAGGTTTTACCCCACAAGGCCAATAATGAAGATATTGATGAGCCCTCAACTCCACCACCTCAACCAACCTCTTCCTCCGAGGTGCAAGAACCAAACCAAGATGCCATTGCCTCTCCCACTAGCTCCTCCCAAGATTCATTGAGAGTGCAACCACCTACCCATGAGGGAACTCAAGAGAGAAGTGAGCCCCGATCCTCCCCACATACTTCATATCGAGTCACTTCTCCAAGCTCTACACACAACAACCCCACATCCTCACCAAGCTCTAGCTCCAAAACAACAAAGCATATGAGTGATTCTCCCACTTCACTAAGAATTCAAGATACTCATATCTCAAGAGAGCGAGCAATTCATGATGCACAAGATAATTCACCTAGAGCTCCTCCCACTCAAGAAGAACACCATCCTAGACGCAAGGCCATCAACAAGGATAACTCACGTGACTTGATCATTGGGAGTCCATCTCAAGGAGTAAGGACAAGGAGAAATCAATACAAGCCCAACTACATGAGTGAAAAAAATGATGATGAGGCAAATGTTGCAATTGAGAACTTCTCCTTCGTCTCTATGATTGAGCCCACTACCATTGATGAAGCTATGAATGATCACAAATGGGTAATAGCTATGCAATAAGAGTTGAACAACTTCAAGAGGTGCAAGGTATGGTAATTGGTTGAGAGGCCCAAGAATCATAATTTGGTTGGCACCAAGTGGGTCTTCAAGAATAAGCAAGATGAGAAAGGAGCAATTGTCAAGAACAAGGCTCGCCTAGTGGCTAAGGGATATTCTCAAGTAGCGGGCATTGACTTTGAAGAAACCTTTGCTCCCGTGGCCCATCTTGAAGCTATTTGGATCTTACTTGCCTATGCATCACACAATGGCTTCAAGCGCTTTCAAATGGATGTCAAAAGTGCCTTCTTGAATGGAGAGATCAATGAGAAAGTCTATGTGGAACAACCTTCGGGGTTTGAGGACCCTAAACATCCAAGACATGTGTACAAATTGAAGAAAGTTCTCTATGGTCTCAAGCAAGCACCAGGGGTATGGTATGAACACTTGAGGAACTTCCTTCTCAAGAATGGTTTCAAGATTGGAAGCATTGATAGCACTTTGTTCACAAGACATGTTGGGAAGGACCTCTTTGTGTGCCAAATCTATGTGGATGATATCATCTATGGGTCAACCAATGAGAAGTTCAATAAAGAGTTTCAGGAAATAATGGCAAGGGAGTTTCAAATGTCAATGATTGGAGAGTTGCATGTGTTCCTTGGTTTTCAAGTCAAACAATTGAGAGAAGGGAACTTCATCTATCAAGAGAAGTATACCAAGGATCTTCTCAAGAGATTCAACATGGAGAATTGCAAGCCTTTGCACACTCCTATGGCGACAAGCAAATCCTTGGATGATGATGCAAAGGGTAAACCGGTGAACCCCAAGCTCTATAGATCAATAATTGGGTCCTTGCTCTATCTCACCGTCTCAAAACCGAACATCATGTTTAGTGTGTGCTTGTGTACACGCTATCAAGCAAATCCGAAGGAGTCTCACTTGAAGGCTGTGAAAAGGATTCTTAGATACCTCAAGTGCACACCTACCATGGGACTATGGTATCCTAGAGGAACAAGCTTTAAGTTACTTGGGTATTCGGACTCAGACTTCGTAGGATGTAAAGTGAATAGGAAGAGTACATCGAGAGGTTGCCAATTTCTTAGAAGATCTCTAGTATCTTGGAGCTCAAAGAAGCAAAACTCAGTGGCTTTATCCACAGCTGAAGCGGAGTACATGCACAACTTCTCTACATGAGGCAAACTCTCTCGGATTATGGCCTCAAGTTCACTCAAATGCCATTATATTGTGATAGTGAAGCGGCAATCAAAATGGCTCTCAAAACTGGAGATCATGGTCATGCAAAGCATATTCAAGTCAAGCATCATTTCATAAAAGACCATGTTGAGAAGAAGGATATTGAGCTGGTGAGTGTGCGGACTCATGAGCAATTGGCGGACATCTTCACCAAGCCACTCGACGACAAGACCTTCAACAAGCTAAGGGGAGAACTCAGTATTCTCGATCTTTCAAACTTCACATGAGTAACCCTAAAGCTTATCTCTTGTACATATGTATAGCCTTGTTTCTTTTGTTTCTTGTTTATGCCTTTGTTTTGTGCTTGTTTCTCTTTGCTTGTAGGTCAACTTCGGACCTCCTTGAGATAGCAATGAACATGGGTTAAGCTTGGGATGGTGGTTCATGGTGTGCCCAAGGCTTTGAAGAATGGTTTATTATGAGTAAGCTCAAGAAGGGAACAACTCATTGTTGACACTTTGGTTTGTAGCGGTTCTCTTTCCTTCTTATAGCATCGCATCATGCATTTGTATACTTATTGCATTTGCACTTGCATTCATGCACTCTTGCATCGTGATACCTTACATGCTCTCAAGCATGTTTCTAGGGGGAGTTGCTTATTTATAATGTAAGTACATGACCCCCTAGATGATCACATAGTGATCTTTGTGCTTCATGCCCATTGAGTCACATTCAAACGAGCTCTAAGGTTAAATCTACTCGCGCGGCTCAAAGACAAGTGGCTCAAACATTCCCATCACACAAATGACTAACCATTTCATACTTGAGAAAATATTTTGTTGAGTCATGTGTGGGGGGGGGGGGGGGGGGGGCTGTGGTGGAACACCATTATGACCAAGGAGGAGCACCAGGAAAGGGGGAGTTTCCTAACTCTTGCCATTTATTATTTGCTCCTTGGTTCTCTTGTGTTTTTATCTTTGGTTTTTGGTGATAGGTGACAAAGGGGGAGAAGAACATGAAGATTCAAAAGCCAAGTCTAGATCGATAACACAAAAGGGGAGAAGAACATGAAGAATAAGAACAAGAAGATACAAGGAAGATATGAGGTGACAAAGAGAAGAACATGAAGACATATTGGAGATGATCAAGGAAATGGTGCATGTTCATTTGGAGCACACATGAAGATCATATCAAGATGAACATCTACACTGACATGGAGAAGAAGAACAAATGGATATCGACACCAACATCTATGTCTATGGTGCATGTCTACGTCAACAAGATCAACAACTGTGACACCATGACGGTGCAAAATTCAACTCAAGCTCAACATCTAGTGTGCTACATGATTGGGTAGTTCTCCCTCAACAACTAGCACATTCCAAGGGGGAGACTACTTCCAAGGTAAGAACCAAGGTAATCTTTTCAATCCACTCTTTTCCTTTGGTTCCTTATTGCTTGTCCGTTTTGGATCATCATAAGTAGTGGTTATCATCCATCACCAAAAAGGAGGAGATTGCAAGGATCATGACCATTGAGGTCATCCCAAAGTATGATGTTTTGATGATGAATGACAAACATGAAATGTGTGACTAATACCAACACGAGTGTTGATTGTGTAGTAAACCTTTTCTACCTTATGATGGAGATGGATCAAAGCGAAGGACAGGCTATGGAGCAAGTGTTGGGAACACTTGTCTAGTTGATAGGGCTTTGAGTCCATAGGAAAAACCAGACTATCAAGGGGGTCTAGGTCATTTCTCTTAGGTCATGTCTAGTCGGAAATGTCCATGAATGCTCAGTGAAATCACAGGCACTAGGTGATAGTGGAGAAGCCAAGGAGCTGTTCGGAGAAGCCGGGAAACAAAGTCAAGCGAGGACGAGGAGTTTCAGCTTTTGGACGAAGTGACCGGATAGAGGGGTCAGTGGTGACCGGACTGTACGGTCACTAAGAGGTTGTGTCCGGAGCCTATAGCGAGCAGCGAGGAAACTGCCAAGTCTAGAAGACCTAGAGACCGGACGGTTCGGTCTAGTGATCGGACGGTCCGGTCAGTAGGTCTGGGACTTAGGTAGCGAGGAAGCAGCGCTGGAAATGTTTCTGGACTGGAGAGAGAAATGGACCGGACGGTCCGGTCTACTGACCGGACGGTCCGGTCAGTACAAGGAAATCGCCTACGCATAGTGAAGCCAACGGCTTGGGAAGTCATTCTAGGAGTGACCGGACGACCCGGTCAGGCAGAGACCGGACAGTCCGGTCAGTGCGTCCAGAAAGGTGATTTCGTGGAGCAACTGCTAGTTGGAGGTTGGAAGCCAATATAACTTTGTTGCTGGGGTCTTAGAGACCCCTCTTGGCCAGTGGAATTGCTAGGTGCATTTAGTGAGAGCCAAGAGGAAAAGAGGAGAGCACTAGGAGGAGATATTGCATATCTTGAGAGTGCTAGTGAGAGTAACTTGAGCATTGATGCACATCTAGGGCTAGGGTGTACTTGAGGGTGTGATCTAGGTTGTTACTCTTGGTCTACAGTGAGACTTAGACCAGTTAGGTGTCTGTGGTCGAGCCTATCGTGATTGGTTGTGAAGGCCGTCACACGTTTATACACGGTTTGAGCCCGCCGGTGAAAGGGGCATCAATAGTGAGCGTCCATGTTGGCTCTGGGAGTCCGGCAAGTTCTCGAGGGAAGCGAGCTTGTGCCTAGGTGGCAGCGGTGACACGCACCATGTCTTCACTCCGGGAGTGATTGCGGGCTCGTGGGCGAGAACTCCACATCGGTGGCGGGAGGGACCGGGACTCTGGCGGGAGTGGTCCAACGAGGAGTAGGGGAAGGCGCCATCCTTCTGAGACCTCAGAAAAAAAATCATGAGCCATCTCTTACTCGACTCCTTACTTTGATGCATTACTTTCCGCATTTACATACCGATCTATTCATGCTTGTATGCTTACCTTGCTTTAGTTGATTACTTATAGACTTGCATGAATAGGCTTCTCTACTTGCTAGTTGTGATTAGCTTTCACTTGATCACTAGCATGTATAGGAGTTGCTTTGGCTTGATCAATCACCCTAGTATGTATAGTGCTACTCTTGCTTATGTGCTTATCTTGTACTTGATGATCTAGTAGCTTTGCGTGAGTAGACTTCTTTGCTAGCTAATTGTTTGCTTCCGCGTGTCTTTATCACTAGCTTGCATAGGAGTTGTATTGCCTTGCATGATCTACTAGTATGCTTAGGTTGTTGTTCCTTTCATAGGTTTATTATCTTGCTATTGTGATCACCACTAGAATTGTGTAGGAGTTATTTTGAGTGGTCAGTTTTAGAAATTGGTAGAATTGGTACATACTACGAGTTCTCGATTCACCCCCCCCCCCCTCCCCCCCCCCCTCTCGGTCACTCGGTCCTTTCACTTTTCCTCTTGGCTCTCACCAAATGCTCTAAGATATTCCACTGGCCAAGAGAGGTCTCCAAGACCCCAGCAATGAAGTTATATAGGCTTCCAACCTCCAACTACTCGTTGCTCCACGAGATTGCCTTTCTGGACACACTGACCGGACTGTCCAGTCTCTGCCTGACCGGACCATCTGGTCACTCCTGAGCATTCCAGAGAGCTCCAATTTGCTTCCTCTCTGTCCTGAGCCTCAGCCCTCTTGACCGTACCATCCGGTCACTAGACCGTACCGTCCGGTCTCAAGGGTTTCCAGACTTAACAGATTCCTCGTAGGCTCCTCTGTGATCTCCTAGTGACCGTACAGTCCGGTCTCCACTGACCCCTATGTCCGGTCACTATGTCTAGAAGATGAAACTTCTCGTCCTCGCTTGACTTCGTTTCTCGGCTTCTCTGAACATCTCCTTGGCTTCTCCACTATCACCTAGCACCTATGATTTCACTGAGCATTCATGCACATCATTGACTAGTCATGACCTAAGAAACATGATCTAGACCCCCCTTGATAGTCTTGTTTTTCCTATGAACTCAAAGCCCTAACAACTAGACAAGTGTTCGAAACACTTGCTCTAAAGCTTATCCTTAGTTTTGATCCATCTTCATCAACCCTTGGACTCCATCAAGCTCATCAAGCCTCCATGCTTGTGGTCATTGTCATCCAGCGCCAAGGCAATCATCATCATCAATAGGATTTGTAGTAGAGTTTGGAGATCATATCTGCATGGACAATACTCGTGTAGATATTAGCCCACAATTTCATAGTTGTCATTAATCACAAAAAATTCATACCTCGGGGATCCAATCATCAATGGTCATGAAGCTTACATAATTGTTATATGCTAGGAGCTTGCAAATTTATTCAAGTTGATTAAGGTGTATCAGGAGGTGCTTGTGTATGCCTAATTTGGAAGAACACATGAGAGGAATATGTCAAAGTGAAGTTAGTGGCCATTTTGCTGGTTAGGTGTGCTTCTGATAGAAATAGAGTCTGTTGATAGCGCCTTTTAGTTGTTTTTTGTAAAATTCCTTGCTACCTACAAAAAAAAACTTTTTGACTGGTTTGAGCAGCTAGTTAATGTATATCTGTTGATTGTAAAAGCAATACTTGTAATGTCTATCGAATGGAGATGAATGTACTTATAATGGATAAAAGCATGCTTGTATTTGTATATAATGGATGTGTGTATTTTTATTTTATTTTTTGTTTTTAAAATGATCATTGGAGAGTCGTTTTGTCAAGCAGAGTATCCGATGATGATCATCATCGGATACTCTATTTGACAAAATGAGTCTCCAATGACTGTGTCATGGGAGACGATGAGGGAGTCATTGCAGACTCGAAAATCCGAGTCTCTAATGCCTTGACATCACAAACGCAAATTTAGAGACGCAAAAAAACAAAGTCTTCGGTGTGGCTTGAGAAGAGTCTCTGAATACGTTTTCTTACGTAGTGGTATAGTATGCTCCCAGGTTCTATTCCACTTAAACTAACGGCACTTGGGAAGAATATGTGTATGAGGAGGTGCTTGTGTATGCCTGATTTGGAAGAACACATGAGAGGAATATGTCAAACTGAAGTTAGTGGCCATTTTGCAGGTTAGGTGTGCTTCTCATAGAAATAGAGTTTGTTGATGGAGCCTTTTAGTTGTTTTTTTGTAAATTTCCTTGCTACTTACAAAATAAAAAATTTGACTGGTTTGAGCAGCTAGTTGATGTATATCTGTTGATTGTAAAAGCAATACTTGTAATGTCTATCGAATGGAGATGAATGTAATTATAATGGGTAAAAGCATGCTTGTATTTGTATATAATGGATGTGTGTATCTTTATTATTTTTTTTATTTTTAAAATGATCATTGGAGACTCGTTTTGTCAAACAGAGTCTCCGATGATGAGTCATCATCATCGGAGACTCTGTTTGACAAAACGAGTCTCCGATGACTGTGTCATGGGAGACGATGAGGGAGTCATTGCAGACTCAAAAATCTGAGTCTCTAATGTCTTGACATCACAAATTCAAATTTAGAGACACAAAAAAACAGAGTCTCCAATATGGCTTGAGAAGAGTCTCTGAATACGTTTTCTTACGTAGTGGTATAATATGCTCTCAGGTTCTATTCCACTTGAACTAACGGCACTTGGGAATCTCCAAATCAGGAACTTTGGCATATCACAGTGTCAGTCGATTTTGAAGACATCATAACGTATGATGGTAGCATCCTTTTTTGGTAACAAAAGATCAACAGCTTTATTACACCATTCAGTACACTGAAATATATGGTGGGCCTCGATTTGCCCCGCAATAATTTAGTAGGAGAGAATACCAGGTGAACTAGAATCTCTTGTTGGACTGATAAATTTGTACATATCACAAAAAATCAGTTAAGTGGAGAGATTCCAGAGAAAATTAGCGTATTTCGAGCTTTGATATCGATCTCTTGACCTATCGTTCAATCAGCTTTCTAGTGAAATTCCTTGGAGCTTATTAGGGATAACAATCATTGAGCCACTTAAACCTGTCATATAATAATCTTTCTGGAAGAATATCCTTGGAAAATTAAATCAGCTAAAAACACTCATTGATCCCGCATCCATGTATTTGGGAAACAACTACCTCTGTAGACATCCTCTTTATAGGAACTGCTCTGAGCCAGATGCAGCTGAAGATGATGGAAACACGCCAATTAAGGAAGATTTTTTTTTCTTGGACTAGTTGTAGGGTATGTTATGGGACTTTGGATGGTGTTTGCTATCTTCTTGTTTTTTTAGACCTGGAGAGTTGCCTACTTCCAGATGTTCAACAATCTGCATGAAAAAATACGAACATTTGTGAAAATGATATATGCAAATGGCTTAGCAAAACTGAACTAAAAACAAGGATTAATAAGGAGATAGCCATGTGCCAATCAGCTACCTGTTACTATGTTTACCTTTGTATTTAGAATTTTTTTTGTACCTTATCATAAATTTTAGGGGAAAATAGTTGTGGGACACTGCAAAAACGTGGATTTGGGTGTAGCACACCATAAGAATCATATTTAGACCTGACACACTACAAAATTATGGTTTTTAGCGGCAACACACTGCCTTCATTATAATATTATTTTTGGTTGTGAGAGGAGCGAAAAGGCTATTTTGCTCTTTGTTGGTTGAGATTAAAATTTATGGGGCGCAGAGACCTGTGGGGCGGTGAGGCGGGGAGTGAGGAGCAGGGGCGACGGCGGTGGAGCGAGGAGCAGGGGCGGCGTCTGCTGGTCGAGGAGCAGGGGCCACTGCAACGGAGCAAGGCGAGGAGCAGGAGTGGCGGGGCGAGGAGTGAGGGGCGGCCGCGGCGGGGCGAGGAGCAGCGGGGTCGACGGTCGTGATGTGGTGGAGAGCGGTGGCCATGCCGTGGTGAGGAGCAGGGCGGCGATCATGGTGGGGAGCGTGGAGCGATGGCGGTGGGGAGAGGAGTAGGGGCAGCCGTGGTGAGCCGAGGAGCAAGGGTGGTGTTCATGGGTCAAGGAGCACAGGCCGCGGCAGTGGAGAAAGGCGAGGAGTAGGGGCGGCAGGGCGAGGAGTGGGGGTGGCCGGGACTGGCCGAGAAGCAAGGGCAGCTTCTGCATGTCGACGAGCAGGGGCCGCGATAGTGGAACAAGGTGAGGAGCAAGGCGGCGGGGCAAGGAGTAGTGGTGCGGGGAGCAGGGGTGGCGGGGCGAGGGGATGGCGAGGAGAGGGACGTCGGTCCAAACTGCACCCAGGAGCATTGATTTAATTTCAAAAAATTTCTCTCACCTCTCGTAGTCAAAAATAATATAATGGAGATAGTGTGTTGCAGCACCATGATTTTGTGGTGTGCCCGCCCAAATATGATTCTTGTGGTATGCTACACCCAAATCCACGTTTTTGCAGTGTCCCACAGCTAATTTTCCTATATTTTAAACTTGTTTGTAGCAAGGATTGATGTTATTTTCTCAATCTGGTATATATCTCTACTCCTATTAATTTAGGTGGAAACATTCATACCATCAAAAAATCTGTTGTACACCCATAAAGTTAGAGATTGAATCCAAATCGGTTTCGTATCTTTCATATCAAACACTGAATTCAAAAAATCATAAATCCCTTGTTCGAAGTTCAAATAAGGCAAACTCAGACTCTATTTCGTAGCCCTTGAAACGTTCTACAACTTTGATATTCAATGGAAGTCAAGATTTCGCCGTTTTAATTTTCAAATTTATGATGCAAAAATAATTGTTCTGATTCAGACTCCTCTGCGCAGGTCTCTGTGCGGGGCCATATCTCCTACCTTTGAAGTCCAAATAATATGATTCACACATGTTTTGAAAAGGTCTCGATGAGATCTATAACTTTTATGTTTTAACTTTTCTCATTAGAACATGTTTTCAAGTCCAAAGTCATATCATAATGCAGTACTGTTTCTATTCTCTGTGAATTGATTTTTTCTATCGAATAAAGCTTTTAGAAATCTTTAGCCATTGGGTCACGAGTGATCATACATGTTAAGCTTCATAGAGATTTTCAGTGATGTCTTGTAAGCGTCATAAGCTTGTGAGAATCCCTCTTTGCATAGCGAATTGGGCTTCATATCGGTACTTCTTATATTTGAGCATTTTTTTAAGCCATTTCACTTAATTTTGTAACATAGCACTCAAACAATACTACATGTGGAAATCGTTAACATTAGAGCTAAAAGAAATATTTATGATAAGAATTCAGTTAAAAATGATAGAAAAATTATTACTTATGACATATAAAATAATACACTAAGAAGCACCAATAATAATATAAATATGATCTTTCATATAAAAAATGTCAATAATTATATTATGTAAATAACTTACGTTTAAATCATAGAGAGTGTTTTTTTAACCCATAGTAATGCACGGGTACTTTGCTAGTATATATATATATATATATATATATATATATATATATATATATATATATATATATATATATATATATATATATAGCTATACTATATCACACCCTGGGTATGAGATAATAATTCACACCGCAGCCAACCTACCTGCCATGCCACACACCAGAGCCAATCTAAGCCAGCCTGACAAAAAAAAAAAAAGGGGGCCCGGTAAAATAAACCAAATTAGTTAATACAGTTGCTATTTAAATACACGTTAATTACTCCTACTATAATTATGAAATTTGATTAGCGTGCGACAGCCTGGTTGTTCTATTCCATTTATACCACTCTAAATTTGTTCGTGATGCTGTTCCGATGCGAGTCCCAGGCCAAGTTCATGGCGGCATTTTTTCTTTCGTCCATGTCGACGCGGTTTGCGTCCATCTCGACAGCGGCAGCAAGTTGTGTTCGTCCTCTGATCTTCAACGGCAGTCGTGCCCGAAGCAGCACCCTTGCACAGTATGCACGCACTCATGGCTATCGAGTCCATGGCATTGAACTGTAGCTTATTCATCCACCTCGGGAACGGTTGGTTGGTCCGTCCCTTATTTTGGACTGCTGCGTCCTTTTTCTTTGGGCCATCTCGAAGGCAGCGACAAAGGTTGCCTTCATCCTGCGATCCTGAAAGGTGTGGTGCTCCTATGGTAGCCGCAACTCCTACAAGGTACGCAACCATGTCTGTCTTCTGCTAGAACTTGAATGATTAGTGGCTTAACTGGTTGTATTATTTCCAGATTGATAGGGGTCAATCATCTCTCGGCCGAGAATGCCAACCAGCTCGTTATTGCGACCCGAAGATCGTTGCGCGGAGCTACGGGAATTGATTTGTCCTATTGAACATGATTTCTTCTCACAAAGGATAGCCGGAAGGCCACGGTTGATATGTTGCCGGAGACCTGCAGGCTGTTGATGAAAACTAGCAATACGTGAAGTGCGAGATTCATATCCGCTGATCAATTGACACATCTGTTCTAGATCAAGTTGTGTCTATCTCCTTTTCTGGATATAATCCTTCTTTTTTTGGCAAATTTTGGAGCACCATGCCGGAAGAGTTTCATATTGGACTTTCTGTAATAAAAAAGTGTCATTACATGTATCTCCAATTTGTTAGTTTCCAATTATTTTCGGTAACAATATTTTCTTAATGCAATTGCATCTCTGCGACGGGAGAGCCTTTTCTAGGTTAACCATATTTGTATATTTGTTTCTTTGTGGTTAAAAAATGTAAATGAAACAGCAAAATGTGCATTCGTTTGGTTTTGATTTTTTTAGAGAAAGTCCATTCAGAGAATGACAACTGTCTTCCTCGCCAAAAAAAAAAGAATGACAAATGCTCTCTATTACAATAAACACACGATTGAAATCACAAAGCATGGACGAATTTTATGTTCACGCATGCTATTTGTGATTGAAATATTCTGGTTTCAAAACAACTATACTATTTATTTTATTGGCAATCAGCTTCACACTCTGGCATGGTGTACATAATAGTGTTTCTATTTGTTCTCAAAGCATCACTATTTATTATATATGACTACAACCCTACCTTCAGAAGAGTCTAATTTTGTAAGTATGTGGCATTGTTATGTGTTGTTTCGTTCATCACTATTAATTAAGTATGAGATTTTCTTAATTCTTTGTCACATGAGCCTTTTCTTTCATAGGAGACATTTTGACCAAAAAAACTCTATTGTTGGTTAATCACGGAACTTCAGATATGTTGGCTAACCACAAAATTTTATGAAGAAATTTGTGATCACTCGCATTCCCGTCCATACATCAGCTATAATGGCCCTGTAGTTTCCATTCTCCTCATTATTTCTTTTTTGGACACTGAGGTGCTACTAAAATTTTGATCTGTTTGTATATGAGGTAGGTGTGAAACTGTTTTTCCAACTCTATATACAGCTCAATTGAACATGGTGTACACTCACGAGACAAGCTCTTTCCTACGGCACTAATGTTTTTGTTTCCAGAATTCAAGTTGCAGGTCCACTTAATTGAGATCTGTTGGGTTTCACAAAATCGCAAAATTTTCCTGCGATTACAAACTAACATGCACTTGAGTGTAAAAACCAACCCACACTTCTTGTTCCCAATCACAAGACTTCCTTCATTTGTTGCAATCAAACAATCAGGTTCATGTGGTCACAAAATGTAGCATACAAATTGTGATCACATAAACACTAGATTCTTGTCATCTGACATAGTATTTGTGGTTCTGTTCGATCCAAATCAGAAAAAAGCTCAACTTATGTGGCTGGGATGCACAATTTGTGACTAACTGGAGCAAGTAAAAGACGAGCATGAGTAGTGTGAAAATAAATGAGATGTTACTAATTCATACCCGCATCAAAGCAAATGCATGCATAATGAGTGGCATGCATCATATGCATGGAAGACTGTTGGCGCTTTGGGTGGGTGCCCCCGGCCCGTACGCAGGAATTATTTACTTTCCATATGATCAAAAGCCTTACCAAATAGCAAAATACTACTTGTGTTTACGATCATGTAGTAAAAATTTATTTGCAATTTTGAACCTTATATAAAGAAACCAGATTTTGAATTAAAACTTTAATAAGATTCTAAAATGCAAAAGTATAAATACATAGATCATGATGTTGCAGAATACACCTTTTTTCCTAATAAACCAAGTTCAAATCAGAGTAAAAATGAAATCGCAAATAATTTAACAAAATTTTATGATCACACGTGCATGAATCTTATGGCCCTATGAGATTTTGGGCCCACATGTGGTTTGAAATTAATGAAATCTTTCCAATTTTGCGTGGCAGCTAAAATGGAAACTAACAAAAAAAATTAATAGATGTGATTAAAACGTGAGCATGTATGCTAGCAATCAACCGTGGCAATCAAATGGGGATGCGTGGAAAAATGCATGCATGCTTGCGGTAGGTGCTTCGGTTGAGTGGCTGGGGTGAGAAAAAAACCCGTCAATATTTTCAAGACACCCATACTACTATGGATTGATTCACTTTTACGAATAAAAATACATGCCCACATATATAGATGACGTGTGTAAAATGATATTGGTTGAGACCATAAATCTCTTTTCATGTAACCACAATAAGTAAACAAATGGTATTCTAGTTTATAGAGTTACTTACTCCCTTCATTCATATTTACATGTCATTCTAAGATTTCTAACTTTTCTCCAATTACATGTCATTCTCGCTTCTCAATGCACCTTTCTCTCTTCCCAATACAATATTCTCTCTTTACACTACATCTCTATCTCTATATCTCTTCTTCTCGTTTTTAATGCACCCATCTTTTTACTTCTCCTTATTTCTCATGCCCAACCTAAAACGACATCTAAATGTGAACGGAGGGAATAGTAAATTATAATTATTGTCCTCCCTGACACTCATAACCCATATAAATTATACTTTTGTGTTCAAGCACAATACTATTTGCGGTCGAAGTACTTTGGTTACAAAATTTTACGTTCATAAATAATATTATTTGCTATCAGGCGAATAAAAGAGCAAATAAATGATTTTTAATGGTTGACCAGCTTCATCCTAGTTTGACCAATTGCTAAGAATGTGTGGATTTTTGAAACGTGGAATTACTAATATTTGATTTATCAAAGATAATTTGATACTACTAGTATTTTACAGTGCAATGAATGTGAAAGGCTACGATCATAAAAACTATCAATACATTATGGTTACATAAAGAGATTTTTACACTACTGCAACAATGATCGAAGCTTTGACAGACCACAAAATTAGGGTTTTACGATTACATGATTTTTATGGGTTGTAACCATAAAACTAGTGCAACCAGCAATGTAGGGAATTTGAAAATGGGGACGAAATTGAATATGCCACTACAGGCTGGCACTAGCAACTGTGTGGATTTTTAAAACATGGAATTACTAATATTTGATTTATCGAAGATAATTTGATACTACTAGTATTTTACAATGCAATGAATGTGAAAGGCTACGATCATAAAAACTATCAATACATTATGGTTACATAAAGAGATTTTTACACTACTACAACAATGATCGAAGCTTTGACAGACCACAAAATTAGGTTTTTAGAATTACATGATTTTCATGGGTTGTAACAATAAAACTAGTGCAACCAGCAATGTAGGGAATTTGAAAATAGGGACGAAATTGAATATGCCACTACAGGCTGGCACTAGCAACTGCAAAATTATAGTTGTGAGGATTTTTTCAACACATTGCATGAGCATTCAGACAACACAAAGTTTGCACAGATTTTTTTAATCACAAGAACTCTTAGAATTTTATACACGTAAAAAGATGCTCAAAGTAGTGTAGTTTGTGCAATCACATGTCAGCACATTTCATGCGAACAGGAGTTAGCTAACTTCTACGTTCAATGGAGTTAATTATTTTTTCCTAAAGATATTGGTATTCTATAGGATTTTACAATCATCCCTACTCAGATTTTTCATCCTAAAGTTACATGCTAAAAATAGTCAATTTGTTTTGCAGCCAAATAGTGTATTTTTTCCCTCGAGGAATCATGGCCGGTGACCTTCCTTCAACTTCCATTATTTTAATGGAATCAGATCCCGATTACATGGCTTAATCAGTGGGTCATTAACTGCGACAGCCATAGCTGAACCGGTTGAGCAAAAAAACCTGTTAGGTTCATTGTCTAGAGGGAAAACGGCTTGGTTTATTCTTGTCTACAGCGTGGCGCATCAGTAGGAGCCACCTAAGGCCAATTAGCCAACGTGGCGTGGGGGAGTGATCTAATATATCACACCCTGGGTGTGATTTAGCGCATATATATATATATATATATATATATATATATATATATATATATATATATATATATATATATATATAGGGAAAATCTATTCTACTCTCAGGTGTAGTTACTTCCACGCTAAAAAATTCACCTTGGATATATGTTCAAACTCATTTATCATTTGGAATATGTACACATATTTAAAACAAGATTTTTGAGAGTGATAACCATAAAACATTTTGAATGGTCTTCTAATTATAAGCATATGAATATATATCATATTTACTGTTATATAAAAGTAAGTATGTCCTCATACTTCATGTATCCTAATAAAAAAAAGTGAGTATGTCCATATACCCTGTAGTATGACTACATACTTAATTTATAAACCTTAAGTATGTAGTAATACTCTTTATATTGTGAGATATACATGTGAGAGTAGCTACTCCTAGAAATAGTAAAAAGATATATATATATATATATATATATATATATATATATATATATATATATATCACACCTGAGAGTGATATATTAAATCACACCGGGTGCACCCAGCGAGTCGCGCACATTCGAGTGGACGAGATCAATCACAGACAGACCAACGCGGTTGCAGCCAAAGCACCGGTGATTGATTGATTGTCCCGGTTTATTTTCACTCTGCCGGTTCACCCTTTCCTGTTTTTTTTTCACTGCTTCCCACGACTCGTGGAGTGATTCTCGTGCATGCAGCAGCCTTTTACGCAGGTTGGATTGATCCACCGACAGCACCGCGTGCACATCCTTAATTCCGATAGCAAAAATTACGGTGAACGCAAATGGTCCAAATTTTGAACAATAAAAAAATAGATATTGTTGTGTCCACATCTTTTTTCAACACGGTGTTGCGTCCACATTGCAAAATAATAACTTGTGGAGATTGTAAATATTTCAATGACTTGCCAGTGTGTGCAGATATTTATTTTCATTTAATTTGTAAACTTGTGCAGATTGTAAATATTTTAATAATTTCTCTTAGATGACATATTAGTTTTACGGTCACATCTTAGTAGTAAATATATTATTAATAAAGGATAACAATCACGAGTCCATAAGACCATAAATTTTTTTCGCATAATTGTAAAATATTACTAATTTTATGATTACAAACTTTCATAGCAAAATATAATCCCGTTGTAATATTACCACGTGAGAAATGAGCTCAAGTTGTAACAACAAAGTAACCTTGGTCATAAATAGTGTTGTGCCTCAATATTTTGCAATCAAAATGCTTTGATCATAAATATTTTGCAATCAGCATGCCTTGGTCTTAAAACTTGTAACGCTCAGTCAAAGCTCTCAAACTAAATTTATATGCAACTATATTGATAGTACCCTTCATTCTTATCGCACCGGAGTGAAGCTGGTCACCATGACAAACTTAGTTGCCTTTGATCACAAATAGTACTTTCTTAACACAAAAGCTATAAGCTCTATGTCATCAATAGTATCAGCTTTGTTTTTCTAGTGGTAAATAGTGACATTTGTAACATGAACTCGACCTCATGAAATTGGTAAATCTTGGTCAAATAGTGTTGTGCTTGAATATAAATACTATTGGTGATCATATTTTGTTTTTACCCTCATCCCAAATAGTATTGTTTTTCAATGCAAAAAAAGAAAAAACTTATATGCAAGCAACTATCAATTTTGTTTCCTAGGCACAAATAGTGACATGTATGTACCTAATCTTCTAATTGGTTAATTTAGAATGAGAAGTTGGTCAACCGTAAAACACTATCACAAAAAGGTTTTTTAACGGCGGTCTAAAATCCACTGTAGCGGTCTAAAACACTACCGGAAAACTTTGAGAATTTGCTCCTTGATTAACGTGATAGTAAGGACCATATGATTTATGATACTAAAACCCACTGTGTATTAAAGCTAACTTTGTTGAGCACAAAGTGTACATTCGATCGCAAAAAGTTTACTATCTCATATCGCAGAAACTAATTATTTTGAATATGGGAATGAACAGCTCCATGAGATGGGTCGAATAGCAGTCGGAGATGACAAATCATAAGTGCAGTAGTCGCCAAAGATACGAACAACACCAAGTTACCTTGATCATAAATAGTATTGTGCTCGAGTATTTTGCAATCAAAATGCCTTGATCATAAATTGATTGTGCTTGAATAAAAAAATATAATTTGTATGGGATCAAGTGTCAGGTTTGTTTCCATGTGAGTAATGAAGTGTTTCAAAATCCACATAGTCTTGCGATTGGGCACATGGATATGGTCAGTTCCATATTTTTTTTAGTAGCAAAAACAGATATGTGCGCAAATGGTTTAACACTGAGTCCTAGAAATTAGTTCACGTTGCATGCACTTGCGGATTGTAAACATTTCAAGAGATTTGCTACCTCTAATAACTCACAAGACATATTGCTCTAGCTTCAGCCATATTTTCCGTAAAAATCATTTCATGTAACTGTAAAATAATACAGATCTTATGGTCACAACCTTTGATAGTAAACCATCATTCAGAGCCCAAAAAGCTTATAGATTGAAGAAAAACTTTTGCAGGCCATTATAGTCTTTCCTATAATATGTATATACCAATTACCAAAGTGCTTTAACTCCTAAACAGTTTGCTTTTACATTATCTTTGTATTAGCAGATGGTCAAATCTCAAATCGCCAATTGCATCTGGCTGAGGCCTGAGGGTCCAGCATCATCCAAATATGGTGCAGAGGCTGCCTCATGTGTACGAGACTGCCTCCTCGAAATGGATGCTTCAACACCAGCTACAATGGGCATCAAAATTTCATGATCCTGAAGCCTTTGCCGCTGCTTCTTTTCGAGTCCATTCATGATGGCCATGTACGAGGCTACGACAACGTGTGCTGCCAGGCACGATGATACAAGGACCCATTAATTGATGCCTGGGTTAGGTTCGTGTCCGCCGGATCCGGTTCGAGTGCGCTCCGAGCAGAAGGTGCCCCGCCTCGACTGCCGGACGCCCGACCGCTCGCCCCTTCCTGCCGAGTGATGCCGCCTTCGCGCCTCCTCTCCCAATGATCGCGCCACTGGGATGGCCCCTCTCCGCAGATTGCAGCGTCGCGCCTGCCTCGCCGCTGCTTGACGCCGCCACGCATCCCGACGATGTTGTCGCGACTCGACAGGGCTCATGACGAAGACGCCCCGCCGCTGATCGATCTTGACGTCGTCTGCAGTATGCACGCGCGTCCCAGCAGCTCCCGCTCGGTCACGACGCCGGCCGCGTAAGCCATGGCCGTGAGCGGCATGGCTCTTGTCTGGCACGACACGGCCGTAGGGCCGGCTGACTGTCTACCCCGCCTCGATGCATTGGCCCTGCTCCGTCGAAAGAACAGAAACGCACCTGGCTCTTGTATGGGGGCAGAGCAAATTACGACGCTAAAAATGGAAACGTATGAATTAATGAGGGATATTAAAAATGGAAACCCGAGATTGATGGCCCTCCTAGTTTATTTTTTCCCTGGTCTTTTTAACGGTTGGTTTTTTGCAAGGTGGGTTGCGGAATGGGCGCCCGGGTTTTCATGTGGTTGGACAGCTCGTTGGGTTGGCTGGGGTGTGATGTATTACTTCCCACCCAAAGTGTGATATAGTATAATTATATATATATTTGTATCTTATATGACTTGATTGATACCAAATTTGATTGCACTAGAATTTAACTTGTGCACTTACGTTTCTTATATAGTGTGTGCGATTATCTGCCTCTAATCAAGCAAATCTGAAGTCAAACCAGGAGATTTGTTATGGGAGTCAAACTAGGGTGGTCTTTGACTCTTTGTAATGCTCGTCACTGAAGACATGGAGTGATTACTCCAAAATATTTGTTAAGCCGCAAAACAGCATACAAACTTTCCTGGCCAGAAAATCTGCAGGGTGGTCTGGCTGAACTTTTTAAGGAGACCAGGTAGGGTACCTATTTTCTTAGCCCGCCCCAGCGCGGACTCGCACGCCACGTCGGTAATTTTTTTTCTACCGTCGGATGAAAATCGTCGAAAAGTGCGCGGGGCGGGTATCATCTGACGCGGTGAAAAAAAATTAATGTATTGCGGTCGTCCTCATCCCCGCCCTTATCCTCTCCCCGCTACATCTGCCAGCTCGTCTCTCCCTCATCCCATCTCCCTTTTTCTCTCTAACCACCCCTCGTCGATGAAGGGAAGAGGCAGCGCGGGGCGTGAGAAGCGGCGGTGGGGCGAGCGGCTGCGGCAGGGTGTCGCAGGCTAGCGAGGCGAGTGGAGGCAGCGCGACGCTCGCAAGGCTGGGCGGCGCGGCGACCGGAGGCGATAGGGCGTCACGGACCACAGCGAGGTGAGTGGAGGCGCCGGCCGGCAATGGCGGTGAGGTCTTCCTCCCCCACCCACTCTCCTCGCACCTCCTCTCTTTTTCTCTCTTTGGTTCTCAAAGCAGCGGCGGATGCAGATCGGTGGAGCGATGGCGATGGCACGGGGTGCAGCAGGGGGGCGTTGCAGCATGGGGATGGTGGGCTCCGGTGTGGCTGCCCTCGTTGTGGCACGGATCTGGGCTGGAGCGGGGCCCTGCCACCCATGGATTTGAGTCTGGGCATGAGGCCCTTCCCTCCGGTGGATCTGGGTCGGGCCGGCATGATGCGGGGCAACGAAGGGTGGCGGGGAGATCAGGGGCAGCATGACGGCGCAGCGGCACGAGGCGGCGGCACGGGGCGCGGGGAAGTGGCACCACAAGTGGAGATGCCAGCGGACGACGCGACCGCGATGGCATGTGGGTGCGCCGGCTGACGATGGCGTCAAGAGCAATGGGAGGTGGTGGGCTCCGGCGTGGTTGACCTTGTCATTGCGGCCGTCGACAGATCTGAGCCGGGCTGCAACGGCTCCTCCGGATGCCGCTGCCCCTGCTACGACGGTCGGCCTCGAGCATACCTGCCTCCGACGTAAAGAGCAGTGCGTGGCTGCGGCCACTGGTGGCAGCGACAACAGCAAAGGGGAACGGGTAAGCCAGCCTATTTCCTCTCCCTTCCGTTTCATTTTCCCCACCAAATCAGTGCTAATCTTTTTTCACTGATGCACATCCGTCGTCCAGGTATAAATCTTTTTAGTTTTTCTGAAGATCTTGTTACTGCTTGCGTCATTGGTCTGCTCCTCTTCTTGCAGTTGGTTCGGGGATTTAGGGCTGTTGAGGTCCCGTTCATCCTGTGCTATGCCCAAGTCCTGTTTTGTGACGACGTTGCCTCATGCACTTGCAATTCCTCAATTCCTCTCACAGACCTCATTAATCCGAGTTGGATGAACAATATTTAACTGCTGGTATGTTTCTGGACCTTTTTAACTTTGATTTCTATGTTATATTTTTGGTTCAATTTCTAGGTTCATGTAATCGCAGGCAGAGGCTTAGGGGACTGCTGTTCAAATCAGTTGTTATGTCATTTCCCTGCTGTCATTTAAATTTCTATGAATGATTTTTAACGACCCATGATGCTTTAAATCAGCCTGCATTGATTTTAAATTTGGATCCCCATGTGCATTTTTGTGCTGGACTTCCTACAATTGTATATATTCACATGAATCTACAATGATTCGATACTATTAATATTAAGGATTGCATCCTCTTCTGTCTTTGCTGACTTTTTTATTTTTTCTTGTGCAAGAAAAAGATAACCATTCTTTGTATGATTGTGCACAAGTGCTGTAATTACTGATCTAACACCAATTTTTACCTCAAAATTTTGAGTTACTCACTATCAGATTGGCCTGTATTTTTTTTATTCTATTTATGAAAAATTTTATGCATGTTTGTTGACTGTTGATCATGTAAATACGAGAAAGTTTTAAAGAAGAAAGTTAGTCCTGATGCTCATTGTTACTTATGCTGCATATGGGCTTATTGTATAGTGCCTTGATTATTGAAAAACTAAAGAAAACGTGTTGGAAGTTATCAGTTCTCTACTGCAAACAAAATAATAAAACATGGTAAGAGTCAGAGATTGACAGATAGATAAAATTATATATTTTCATCAGAGTATCTTCTCCACGTAACTTAAAGTGGTAAATTTTCTTATATGCATGCCACTCAGCACATATTGCTGTAGTATTTTGTTTTGTATAATGCAAATATGGAAATGTTCTTAAGCATAAAAAATATTGACATGCGATATGTGTTCAATGAACCAGGAAATTGTCTGCAAAATGCTGAATTTGACATCAAGAAACGACAATGTATGCCACTCCGTCTACTGGTTTTGTTTGACATTAATATGAACTAAAGTTCTATTTTCACATGGAAAGGATATTGTTTTCATTTCTTCTTTATGCATGATAATTATACTGTTGCCTAATCCATAATATTGGGGATGTGGTTCATTCAGCATTGCCCTATTGGCACACTGAATACTTGCCTCATAACAAAGAGTCCATTTTTTTGTGCTTATTGGTTTTGTAACTCCTCTACATGTAGTGCCTTGAAGAAATATGTTTGTATTAATGATGTTGATCTTTTTAAAATGGTTCACAATTTTTTTCTTGAACAAAAGTACTGAATGGATTTAATTGGAATTACCTACAAGCTATATATTTTATTTGCATAAATTTGATCTCTCGTTAGGTTTTTAACTATGGCAGATATTCTTTTTAGGATTTTTATTAATAAGTTCCTCTCTGCCTGCTTAACCTGATGGATTGTTTTAGGTAGTATTTGGATGCACTTCTCATGGATTGAAATGATGTCTTTGGCTTTCTGCTGAACCTAAGAGACATTTCAGCATAAGTTATTGAACTATATTCTATAGTCATCCTTTTATAGTCTGCTGATAAAATATTTTTGTACAAACACTGCTACAAATTGTTATGTTTAACATATAAATCTCTATGCTTCTGTTGAACTGATACTTTTGTATACGACGCACATGGTACAAAATGTATTAAATCATCATCCTCTAAAAAATGAACATGGCCTGGTACAGAAGCTAAAGTTTAGGGTGTTAAACTACTCAGATCATATTATCTGTTTATTCAACATCTTATCTACTGACATCTGTTCAATTTCGTTTATACATCTTTATAGCCTCATGGGTCAGAATTTCTTATAGATTTATTTTCTTTTGTCTAAAGGAATACCTTAGGCACTACAGTCTGTGAGACCTTTATATTCCTAACATGAGTAATATACCGGATGCTAAATTACCCATCTCTTGAAACCAATATAAATGAGGTGCGTTTTCTTTTTATGTTCAATTCCTTATAGATGATGTACCTGAGATCAGTCGTAGTCGGTCTTTTGGTTGCATAGTGCTTGATTTTATCATGTAGTTACCAACTGAAATTAAACATTACTTTGGTTGAACCTTTGGACGTACTTTTACACTTCTATGGATACTAACCATGTTTTCAGATTAGCTGATCGATTCCGGTCGCCAGGGGACCGATCAGCCGATCAGATCGACTTATCGGACGATAAGGGGCGATTAGTCGACCTCTAATTGGTTGATCAGGTTAGCTGATCGTCCTCCCCCTGGCTGACCGATCAGGTCATATAGTGTAGTATATATACTAATTTATATATTGTTTCTATAGAAAATAAGATAATTTGAGTGCACAGATTAATAAGAGAGGAGTACTTGACTGCACAGAAGTGCTTCTCTGCATCACCATAACCCCCTGCAAGGTGGTGGCCGGTGGCTCGGCTGGGCGCTTGGCCGCCGTCCTCAGCTAGGCGACAGGTGAGGGAGAAGGGGGGCGCCGTCCTTGGCTGGGTGAGAGGAGCAGGGGGATGGGCCGCTTGGGCGGCGTCCTCGGCTGGGCGGTGATCGGCAGGTCCTTGGTGACAGGGCAGGGGTAGGGAGATGGGGAGCTTCGGCGGTCATTGCCGGCTACTGGCTGCAGCTCGCACAAGAGAGAGAGAGACAGGAGAGAACAGGGGAGGGAGGGAGAGGCTCTAGGGTTCAACTCACACCTCAATGGGCCAAAATAGGCCTATTTCAGCTGGGCTCACTCTGGGCCAAATTTGGCTGAAACCTGATCGTCCTCGATCAGAATGGAAGCCTAATCATGATTAGTCGTCGATTAGGTGGACGATCAGACAACTAATCGATCTAATCGAATCGTTGACCCTGATCGAGTGCACCTGACTGATAAGTCAATTAATCGACGACTAATCGTGATTAATCGGACGATCTGAAATCATGGGATACTAAACTGAAATTAAACATTACTTTGGTTGCACCTTTGGACGTACTTTTGCACTTCTATGGATACTAAAATCCACAATTAGTGAAAGAACTGATACATCTTATTTTGGTGTTCCTTTTCTTGCAGAGTTACAGGGTCATCCTATATCATGTTTACTAAATCTTTTATAACTTAATCACATTTGGAGCACGGAGTGATAAGGTCCACCAGTCATGGCAACTGCAATACGAGCTACTCAATTTTTTACAACACCTAGCGGTCTATATCTATTTTCAACCGAACCTCAGTGCTTCACACAATGTATGTAATTCTTACAACACCAGCAGATTGTGCAAAAGAATCAGATCCTACGATAGATGATATCATGGAGTCAACTAACAATGATTACTACCAGTTTGCTGAAGCTCGTTAGAAGGCTTTTGACATTGTTGATAAATATGAACCCATAATGGATCTGACCACCAAATTCTTATATATCTATGTGTATGTAAGTCTATGGTTGTAACCAACTTCTGCAAACCTGTGCCTGGATATATGTAGCGTACCTATCTAAGACCTGATTAACGCAGGTAAGTTATAAATGTTTGTGCATCTCTATCATGAAGTCAAACCTATATGTAGGTATTTTTCTTTTTCTTTTTTTATGCTGTTGACTCATGTCTCTCCTTACTATAATCGGCGCACCCTTGTGCGCCGTATCCACTAGTATTGTTTGTATCCCTTCCATTTTCCTGAACCAAAACCAGTTTCTGTATCAGTGCCTCTCATTTCTCTTTACAATACTAGTTGAACAGTACATTTTTCAACAATCTAAGGTGAAAGGTCAACTTACGGAGATTGAAGAAAGTATAATCCATTTATGCTCGCCACAAAATATTCATATATATATATCCTGTTGAAAGATATATATTGGCAGGGCTCGTAGCCTAAAAAGTTAATTAAGGAAGCAACTAAAAATGGTTTGTGCTCCATTTCCCCCCGCACCTCATCTGCAGTGGCATGGCACCTTTGGTCGCCTCCTGTTCGGCCTCTTTTTGGACGTCTTCTTCGACCCCCCCGTCCTACTTCAGGAAGCCGGCTCGCCACTGTCCACCAGAATTGCTGCCGCCCGACGCCTCGTACTGCTGCAAGAATGAGGGATGCCACCGGCAGCCTCTTTTAAGTTATCCTACATGCCAGTCGGTTCGGTTATGTAAACCTTGCTTACAAGAAGCCGTGAGCGCTAGGCAACCTCCCACCGCTATTCTTTTTTTTTTTCAGACACACGGCTAGCCTTCTTAGCTTTCAGATCAGTATCGTGTCAGCAGATTAAGGAAAGCTGTTGCGGTGGCGCATATATTGGGTTGAAATACAAAATTTTCAAAAGCTGTTCGATACTACGAAACTGCATTCCTTATGTAAAATCAGCACAAATCACAGGACAGGTGCAAACACTGAACAAAGGAGGTACGAACAATGGTTACATTATCTTCCATATGTGCGCTGTTAACAAGGCCAGATAGTTCTTTCTGGCCATTGCTTCAGTATTAGAATAAGTGTTTCTAGTGTAACACTAAGGGCCTATTTGGTAGGACTTCGGCTGTGCTGGCTTCTCTTAAAACCTAGCTTCTTCTAGGTGTGGCTGAAATTGTTTGGCAAAACAGCTTCTTATATAACTTCTTAAAAATATATTGTCTTAAAACCCAGCTTTATTTTTTAAAACTGGTAATGTTTTTTGTGTGGGGCCAGAGGGCAAGAAGCAGGCGAAGCCACGGTTCCACGGCTTTGCATGCGGCTTCACCCGGAATTTACGGACAACCGACTGAGAAGCAGTGTTTGGCAATTTTTTTAGAGCAGCCGCAGGCGGAGCCGGAGCCCGCCCAAACAGCCCCTAACAGTGCACATCAAACACAACCGGGAAAGCATTATTTATAGATTAGTGCTTAAGCTTAATAATGTACCCAGTAACCCGGTACAGAGCAAGATCCAAACGCATGGTGAGACTATGGCATTCCTCTGCAAAAGGAATTGACTTAAATGTAAGCTTCAAACACCAAATTTTTCATAAAGGCGCTTCAAACACAAAATTTTTCATAAAGACGCTTCAAACATCAGGCTTTTCATAAAGGTGCTTCAAACACCAGAGCAAAATGGAATTGACTTAAATATGATTTATAAAGGCTGGTTAGTAGCTCTAAAACCAAAACATCGCATTGCGACTCCTCTCCCCTTTGAAACTATGGCATTCCTGCCAACCTGCAAAACAACAGTAATTGATCTTAGAATGTTTGCAGCAGATCAACTCTATCTAGAAAGCCTCTTACACACACAAAAAAAAAAAAAAAAAAAAAAAAGATTTTCAGGTCCAGCAATAGGAAGTAATTCTTCAGTGATCTTAGAATGTTTGCAGCAGATCAACTCTATCTAGAAAGCCTCTTACACACACACAAAAAAAAGATTTTCAGGTCCAGCAATAGGAAGTAATTCTTCAGTGATCTGTTTATTCAAACTCGTTGCCGTTTATATATGGGAGCCATATCTTGTACAGTATATGCTGTAAGCTATTGATAGAACATGCAACCACTACACTACACTATGGAGAAACAGCAGTGAACAATGAAAGCAAACATGGTACACTAAGCTTATCTAAATGCCCACATATGACTAACAATATGAACTCTGTCATTCTGAATAATATCAGAAATTTAAAGACAGAAAGCCTAAATCAACTCGCATGGTAGGCCTGGCAGTTTTTAATTACAGCATTCACTTCAAAAAGAGAAAATTTTGAATGTCAACGTTTTGGTTTTTCTGATATTCCCTTGCATAGTCTACTAAATAGAGCAAAAGATGGAAGAAAAATGCCACAAACAAAAGTATAGAGATCAAATTAGCATCATGCCACAAACCATACCTTGTTACTGATTTCTGGCATTGTCCTGTATCACTGCAAAACTGCTGAAGTTTCCTACTAACGAAGGTGGCCATGCCATGATGTAGGGATACAAATGATGGGCACGGAAACTCCTGGGGAACAAATTCTCTATCTTCATTGTTTCTAAACACAGCAACAGTACCATTTCTGATGTGACGTAATACACAAAACCATCCCAAATAGCCACAAGTCGCAGTTTCTTCTCATAATGTACCGTGCCATCCAGAACCCATCTCTCCACACCACCATCATCAGTTTTGCGCTTTAACACACAAATGTTCAATCCAGTGCAATAAACAATGCAAGGCTCTCTGCCCTTGGTTTCACCGATAACAAACTTGCAATCTTGCTGACCCTTCAGGTATGGTGGAAGCTCTGAAACAGAGAACTCCATTGTCTCTGTGTCCAGCTTCAGCATGTGCTCACGGTTCTTAAAAGGCCAGTACAAGATTCCATCGACTTGCATTCCAGAGCAAAGCCAGTGCTTGTCGGCATCATGCTGTGGCGCCCTCTCTGCAACCCCCACCCATGGGAGAAAGCACCAACTACCGGTGTTCGATGCGAAGACTGTCACCTGAACCCTGGATTTCTCGTAAATCAGCCAGACAAGATTGAATTCCATGGGGTCTTCATCCGAGGTAATCAAGTGCACGTCAAGCGATACAGGCCGCTCCTTTTCCCCCGCCGGTGTGCTTGTATCGAAGGGCATATTTATGTACTCCGTGCACCGGCGGGCCAACGGGTTGAACACGGCGAGAAGTTTGGCATCCCAGTTCAAGAGAGGAGGTACCCATCGCGGCAGTCGTGGATTTCCCAGCTAAGGGGAGCGTCACAGGCGCCGCCGTCGGGATCGAGAAGGGAGGTGAAGGCGAAATCTCCGCCGCGGATGGCAGCGAGCACGTCCCCGTCGCGGCGCTGAGCGGGCGTGAAGGCGGGGAGAGCGTCGCGCAGGGGCTTCGCTACGATTCCGAGGAGGGGCGCCGGGTGGAGCTCGCGGAATCGGCGGCGGAAGGTCGAGGAGGAGGCCACCGCGCGGCGCCATGCCGGACACGTGAGGGCGGCGCGGACGAGGGTCGCGAGGGAGGGGAGGCGGAGGAAGATGTCGAGCAGGAGGTCCTCGCCGAGGGCAGCGACGGTGGTCGGGGTCGCCGATAGCTTCGGGTTTTTCTCCGCCGGCGGCTGGGTTGGATCACGGAAACCGGCCATGGCGGCGAGCCCGGCGATCGGCGGCGAACTCTAACAACTAGTCTAGGGCCCTAGGCCTAACTAACTGACCTTTTTACCTCCCTTCTCAGCGTGGAAAAGTGGACCTCGGCCGCCCATGGTGTGCTAGGCCGAATCTTATCCACACGGCCCATCTGTTGATTTTTTTTTTTTGATTACAAAGGAAGAGTATCGCAAATCACAACTGTTCGCTTTTTCTCAGTTATTCGAAACCAGCTACGCAAGAAGAGGAGGCACACTTTTAACAATTCGTTTAGGAAGACTATTTTTTAAGGAAGACTGGCCTCGTGATTATAAATTGGGCCAGGATATTTAACAAAGTTCTGGCTATGCAGCTAGGCCCATTTCGTCGACAACAGAATAGAATAGGATCCTTTGCTCAAAAAAAAAAAAAAAAAAGAAAGAAAGAAAAGAACAGGATCCATTTTGCTTGTAGCCGCCGCCGCCTATCGCAGGGTCGCCGCCATGGACCGCGGCGGTGATCCAACTCTGCCGCCGCCGGCGAAATCCCCAAAGCTCTCCGACACCACGACTATCGCGGGCGGTGATCCAACCCTGCTGCCACCGGCGGAATTCCCAAAGCTCTCCGACACCACAGCCATCGAATCCGACACCACGACCATCAATTCCCTCGGCGAGGACCTCCTGCTCGCCATCTTCCTCCACCTCCCCTCCCTAGCCACTCTAACTCGCGCCGCCTTCACGTGCCGGGCGTGGCGGCGCGCGGTGGCCTCCTCCCCAGCGTTCCGCCGCCGCTTCCGCGAGCTCCACCGGGCGCCCCTCCTCGGCCTCGTGGCGGAACCCCATCGAGACGCACTCCCGTGCTTCACGCCCGCCCCGCCCCGCGACCGTGACGTGCTCGCGGCCATCCGCGGCGGCGACTTCTCCCTCACCACCCTCCTTGATCCCGACGACTGGGCTGGCGACGCGCCCCTCAGCTGGCGCATCCATGACTGCAAGGACGGCTACCTCGTCCTCTTGAACTGGGACGCCGGCCTACTCGCCACCGTCAACCCGCTGGCCCTGCAGTTTACGGAATACATCGAGATGCCATTCAACAGGAACACAGGGTCGCCCAAACCCGGCTGTCCCATTTCGCTTGACGTTCATTTGATTTTCTCAGATGAGGAGCCCATGTCATTCCGACTTGTCTGGCTTTTCCACAAGGACTCCGAGGTGCAGGTGGCCGTCTTCACGTCAGAAACAGGAGATTGGTTCTTTCACCCATGGGTAGACATTGTGGAGAGGACGCCACCGCATTTTGTTGGCGAGAATTGGCTCCACTTTGGGTTGCAGTCCAATGGTAAGCTTTACTGGCCTTTCACGAACCTGAAGCACATGCTGAAGCTGGACACAGAGACGATGGAGTTCTCTGTTTGGAAGCTCCCACCGTACTTGGAGCAAAGTAACAGCTATGTGGTTGGAGAAACCATGAATGGTACTCTTTGGATTGTTTACTGCAGTGGATGGAGCATTGACGTGTTGAGGTACGGAGTTGATGATGGTGGTGAGGAGAGATGGATTTTTGTAGGCATGATCGAGTATGATGAAGGGGCAAATCCACTGGCAAACAATGATACTCTGCATGTCGTGACTATGAAGGATGGGTTTGTCTACTTGGCCACTTCAGAGATGATCCTGTCGCTGTGCTTGGAAACAATGGAGCTAGAGAAGCTGTTTCCGAGGAGTTTTCGTGCCCATCATTTCCAACCCTACATCATGGCGTGGCCTCCTTCTTTAGTAGGAAACTATGGGAGTTTTGCTGCAATGCAAGATGGTCCTAATGCTCCGTGAGGTATGTTCTAGGATTTGATAGAAATGTGACCTCTACTTTTTGTTTTTGACATCATTCTTCCATTGTTCTATTACACATACCAGAATGAAGATAATTATAGTGTCATAAAAATTTGGGCATGCTGATTTTAGACTCTAATTTTTTCCAGAATATTAGTGTTCATTGTGTTACTATATATTATGAAAGGCCATGCATTAAATGGTTAACTCAGATATGCATTATTAATGACTGTAGCTCTAGTAGTCAGTCTGTCAATTTAACTATATGGATGGCATTTTGATAAGGTTTTGATATATTGGTTGGAGTCTTCTGTTTTCTGGTGGATTATTAGTCATCATTTTCTTTATCTCGTGAGATGGAAAATAGTGGACCAACTACTTCGATGTGGAAGCTTTAAAGGTTCAGAATTTTTTTTTCCCTAGAATATGTAGTAAATATTTGCAGGCACACCAACAAAAAGAACTCTCGCACTCTTCCTCTGCTTATCACGTTTACATCATGCCATTGCCATGACATAACTATGGCTATGGTGGTGTGCGATTGGTACTCTATAGGGCACAACCCAATCTGCGGTCTCATCAGCCAGATTCTTTTTTATGGAGAAAGGCTTTGAGATGTTATAAAGCTATTTCGCAAATGATCGAACTGAAACTGTATTAGATTTTTTTGCTTAGTTTATCATCTTATACTTGTATGTTTGGCTTTATGTAGACTCTTTGTTGTAGTGAAGGAAAAACAAGAGAGCTTGAGCATAAGACACAGCTCTGCTGATATATACTGTGGAGTGACATATATGAGTACAGTTTGCTAGGCATATCACTAACTGAAGAATACATCCTTTTTCTGTATTAATTAACCTGCTCATATGAAATAATCATTCTAAAGAAAATGGTCTTCTACAACCATCCTGAGAACAGTTGCTTTTGATTTTGCAGGTTGGCAGTAATAATGCCTTAAGTTTCAAAGTTGTGCGAAGGAGATTATTTTGTGGTTTTGGTTTTAGAGCTGCCAGGTGCCAACCAGTCTGCGTATGAAAGACAAGGGCGTGGAATGGAATAAAGAGGGCTGATGAGATACAGTTTCCTTCTAAATGCCGAATAGATAAGACCAATTGTTTTTTATATAGGCACATAATAATGTGCGCGCTACACTTTTGGTCAAAAGTTGTGTGGGATTTGTCATCGGCCTTAATTTTGGTACTTAATTGCTGAATACAAATAAACATAAACTTTTATTCATATCGGTAGCATAACAATGTGATTGCAACACTTCTGGTCAATGTTGTGTGGGATTTGTCATTAGCCTTGGTATAATTTTGGGCACTTAGTTTCTTCTACGGCAAATAGGTATGCCTAAATGTTTTTTGAAGTGGAGCTAAGAAGAATAGAGAAATTATCTTAAACTGGACCGCTGTTCAATGAGAATCTGCTGTGTATTCAGTTGTTAAGCTTGAATTCTAGTGATAGACTAATAGTGTGTTTGTTTTGAGAGCAAGGTTGGATGGAATAGGGTCATCCATGTTTTCAAGGATGGGATGGTTCAAGTTATGTGTTTGATTGTGTGGATAGGATGATCCAGTTTCGTGTTTGGTTGGATGGATAAAGATTGTTGGACAAGATCAGATAATAAAATTATAGATCTTATTATTAAGTAATAATAATTAACTATACACTAATTAGTATAATTTATAATAATAATAATCTTAATCTTATCTTAATAATTTATAATTAACAATAAATACTTTAATTATTACTAATCCTAGTATGATCAAGCTCTCATCATATACTAATCAATACCTTATTGCTTATCAACCATAATATCATAGTACTAAATATTATTTATTATTAAACCACACTAATAATATCTAATTACTTTAATAATTATCATCGTTACACAATCTGGATAGGCTCATCCGGCCATTTTTACCGGACAGGCTCATCCAGCATCTGAAGGGAATATTCTTTTTTCAGTCTATTCCTATCCAGCCTGACCGTAAAAAAATACTGGACTGGATAATTCTGTCCAAGCCAATCCAATCTCGTCCAGTGAAACAAACACACCCTAAAATATGTCATCCTTGAAAAGGCTAAAACAACAGTAGCTGCCTGTGACACCGTATATGCTGTTGTTGCATTATACTTCTCAGCCGAGAAAGATGAAATGTGTCATTGAATCGTAGTTTCATTTACGCATTTCAGCAGCTTGCACTGATTCTGTAACACCCAGGGTGCCGAGTGCATTGCTTAGAGACCCCTAGCCATGATCTTGATCGAATTTAAACCCACTCAATAAGTTTGAACTCTTTTGAACTCATTTCAAGTGAAATTTCATCAAATTCAAATGAACTTTAAACTACAAGTCAAAATTTTCCAATAAAACATAGTGCCACAAAAAATCTGTGTTGTAGATAATGATGAATAATAATTTGAAGACAAATCTCATATTTTTATTTCAATGATTAGTGGCCCAAATAAATGCTTAAAGGCTTAAAAATAACTCATGTTTGAAAAATACCTATTTAAATTCAAATGGTAACTGATGCACAAACCCAGGAATCGAGCACCCCTCGCGTAGTGGCCTCTTATTCACGGCCATGAATTCTTCAACAAGGTCCCGACCGCTTGAATTGAATGTAGCGATGCAGAAAGCAGCATCGTTCTTGCAGCCCTTAGGCACCCTGCCCTCTGTGGATCGAGGCTCGCAGGGAGTCAACTTCGAAGCTAATGGAAAAATTGTTGTCTCTCCCATCCGCATGAATAGTCTCCGCAGCAACCTTCACATACAACCAGCTTTCGTGCCACTTGTCGCCCCAGCGGTTTCGGCTGCACTTGACAAACTGGTTGTCGCGCTTGAAGCGGGACACGAAGGTTACGCAACCGAAGTCAGCCTCGTGCACCACACCATCAATCTTAATGGTCTTCGGTTGGTAATGAGCACAGTAATACTTGCAGAATACTTCAATATCAGGCTGGCCCTGATAACTCAGTACACCCCAGGCAAACTTGCTCAGCTTGGCCATCCCGCTAGGGCTGATATGATGCAGCTGCACGTTGAACCTATCCAGCATGTCTTTCACGAAGGATGAGCAAGGAAAGCGAAGGCCAGCAATAAAGTGGTCTTCAAAAACCACGACCTCATCTTGAGCAGGGCAAGGGGTAACCTCCTGACCAGCCAGCCGGGCTCCTCCGGAGGGAAAACACCCCAACTCGGTAAGTTTGTGCAACTTGGGAGCATCGAGGCGAGATCGTCCGAAGACGGAGGTTCGAGGTCTGAACCCCTCGTGTTCTTTCCCTTTCCCCTTTTGGCCCCTCGGCAGGCAGCAGGTCACTGACATCAGCATCCATGTCTTCTAAGTCCTCGTCCACTGGACCAGAACTCCGAACCCTACGGCTCGAACCTTGCCCTTGGGCGTCGGTCGTGACCCTCCCAACACCTCGAGGAGCGAAATCCTTGTCACCACCATCTTCCTCGTCATCCTCTTCCTCATCCTCATCCTCCTCCTCCTCCTCTACATCATCTTCCTCTTCATCATCCTCGACCTCTTTCAGAGGGTCCCGACCATGATCACGACCCAACCCTTCGGGAGCAACAATGAGGTTATCCTCCAGGCTCCTAGCAAAATCCGCCTCGGAGTCACCCTTACTTGTAGCAGCATCGACAGTCGTTGAAGGCGGATGTTCTTCAACAGCAGTCTCATCAGCGCGCGCTGTCATCGCCACTCGAGCCATACCTTCAGATCCTGCAATCAAAGACCAAACGTGAGTTCAGTAGGAACGCGAAAACTAGTCCCAACCATCGCAAGGGACACTTCGAAGTAAGGAATCATGCATACCAAGCTAGCTCGAAGGTTGCTTCGAAGTAAAAGTCACCAAAGAACAGTACGAGCGCACGAAGCTATAGGAAGCTAGAGCACTAAAAAACAAATTGCAGAAAAAGGTTCGCAGACCTTTACCCCACCCCCCTCACCCCTCGCTTATATAGTCGGATAAAAATGGATGGGCATTTATTACGGAGCCTCGGGAATTGGGGGCATAGAAACACAAAATTAAAAGAGGAAGCCGAAGAGCCATGACACCCAAAATAGCCAAGTATTACCTTCGAGAGAACTGGGTGAGCCCTCAGAAGAGGACTCGCTTTCAAAAACAGTTACTGTTCGAACCCTAGTCATAATCGTAGGCATAGCGGGAGCTCAACAGACGAGTAACTGGTAATAATAATAACAATAATTTTCCACCGTAGTTATTCTCCTTTTATAGGCAGAAGCCTTGGTAGCTTCGCTCAAAGCCCAACTTTGATGTTTGAAGGGTGGCGTTTTGGTAAGAGATCCCGACAAAGCGAGGGTTTCGGCCCATCAAAGTTGGACCCACCCCTCGAGGGGCTACTATTGGGGGGATCACTTCGCAAGCCACCCCTCGAAGGTTTATCAAAGTCAGACTATGAATATTAGTCAAAGTTAACCATTGTTACCCTTTTTTATTAACCATAACTTCGAGGTACAGTTGTTCATCGGAGGCCTCGGAAAAACCAAGACCCTTCGGGCGGTACCTCCACGCCCACGAAGGATGAAGCCATCATCCTTCGAAGGACAGAGCAGCGGACCCTTCAAGCAGTACCTCCGCTCCCCTGAAGAATGAAGCCATCATCCTTCGAAGGATAGGACGCCGGGCAAGATCAAGAACCGGCATGGCGCGAAAGGGCAACACGTGGCACCAGCATGTGTTGTGGCGTGCAGAACAAGGAAGGGTACCAGAAGTGCTCAAATGACCGATTTATCCTTTATGACCATTTTGTATAGAATATTCGAAGAATATAGTATGTAATTTGGGACAAAATGGTCATTTGCATATGACCTAAGTACGGGCCTATAAATAGAACACTCCTACTTACTTGTAACGGGACAAATCTTTTTAGAAATACGTGAGAAAAGCCCATTGTTTTGTTTCATACCCTTCGTGATTCCTTTTCATGTTTACTCTTTCTGTTAGTGGCACTGAAATTTGCGCTTTGTGACACCAACAATTTGAACCAAAATTGTAATAACTTAATTTTGACATTGTACTCTATTTTCTAAGTTCATTTGTGTATTGATGGACTCTTGCTTCGTCAAGTGTCACCCGAGTATCGATCTTTGACTATTCCCCCTCATTCGTAGGGCGGGGATGTCACATACTATTCTTCGATCTACAACATGACCCTTTATCCTTTTCAACTCTTAATCATCCGTGTCATTAGGAATTCCGGTCATCGGCCATCATCGAATACATTCCTGAGTCCTCGGATGTGTCTGACTCCTTCATCGACTCCTGGCCACAATGTCCCCATGCCCTCATCGACTCCAGAAACAACAGTAAGAATTAATTCCTCTTATCTCTCCCTTTTTAGGCTCAAATCTCCACGCACTTCATCAATATACTTGGCTCCAGAAGTTCGCGCTGCGTTACAGGATATCCGCCATCGACTCGACATCCCCATCGAGAATCTAGTCTTGGACGCTGGCCCAATTAGAGCAAGATACCTTGAGATAAAGGATTTCCTGCCCTCTGGTTTGGTTTCAGTATTGCAGCTGGTGGCATATATCGAATTCCACCAACTCCAAGTACTAGAAGCCTAAGCCCGCATTGAGTGTCGATCGACGCAGAGAATTCAAGCAGAGGCAGCCAACAAGAGGGCCAAAGAAGAGAAGAACAAGTACACAACCTTAATCTCCAGATCAGTCGATCTTGAGGGAAAACTTGTTGATTTGCAGCGAGAGCGAGACAAGCTCCAGGCAGCCCTTGAAGCCAAGAACAAGGAAATAGCCGATGCGGAAGCCATACTTGCCAGGATACCAGAAGAAATTGTGGAGCAAGATGGCATCACCACATTGGCTTGTGAACAAGCTTCTGACTTGTGGAGCATCGTGTCCAGTATCCCCGGCACCGTTGACGAAGATGCTTACGCAGTAGCACAAGTCAATGCACTTCGTATGAAAACAATTGAGATCATCGACTTCTACTGCCCTGATGAGTAGTCATTAGATATGATCTATCTGGTAAATCTGTAACCAGTATTCTGTTCTGTAATATGTTTTGAACTAATGGTGATATCTTTGATATTGGCCATCTAAAGACGATGTGTAGACATCGGCTGTGAATCATCTCGCTCTTTTATTTTTATTTCTTCTGCTAAGGATGATACTCATCATATCAGCCGTGATCAAGCACTCGAGATCATGTGCCAATCCGAACACTCGGATGATATTTCTTCAAATATTTCCCATTGATTGCTCTCCCAAACTTTTTCATCTAATCCTGAAAGCAGTCTTCGATGTATCTTTTTCTGCCATAAAAATTTGGTTATATGTAGTATTACCATCCATAAAACTGTGACACCTGGGGTGTCCGGAGTTCCTATGGAAAACACATCAAAGTCATTCCCCACAAGCCTGAGAATATAGGACAAAAATTTAAAAAATGAAATTTGACCCGATTTAAACCAAATTCAAGCAAATTTGAATATAGTTTGAACTACAAGTCCAGATTTTTCCACATGACTCATACGTACCAAAAATATATGTTGATGTTCATGGTGGAGTAGAATTTTTAGGAATTGTTCAGAATTTTATCCCTTGATTTAGGGGTCCAAATAAATGCCTAAATGGTCCAAAACTACCTCTTTTTAAAAATATCTCATTTAAATTCCAGTAACAACCATCGCGTACTATAATTTTTGTAAAATAGAGCACATCACGAAGATCACGCACATATTTTTAGATTTTCCATGGGGTCCACAATTTTAAATCTACAAAATTACTAAGGCAGCGCTATTTTGAAAACCAACGAAAAAGAAAAGGGGAGTGGGTCCCACATGTCAGCCGCCACTCTCTCTTCCTCCTCCCGCGCGGGCCCGGGCGCCCGGCGCCTCGCCGCCGCGTGGCAGCCGTACGCCGGCGCTCGGCCGCTCCCGGTCGGGCCGACCGCCCCGAAATCGAGACCGCCCCCCCCCCCTTCCGAACCGGCACCCCCTCCCATTTTCCTCTTTCGGCCTCTCCTTTCTTTCCTTTTTCTCCCCCATCGCCGGCGGCACCACCGCCATACGCTGCCCCGGCTTGGATCCGACGACTCCAACCGTGCGCAAGCTTCTCCTCTTCCACCTCGGCTCAACCCCGTCCCGCGAGGAGCACCGTGCGGCCCGCATTAATTCTTCCACCGAGCTCCCGTTCTCAGAGCTCCAGCAACCCCCACGGTGAGCGCAACTCCTCTCCACCCGCACCCCCGAGCTCGTGTTAGTAGCCCCGTTCTCGGCGACGAGCTCCCCGGGCCCGTGGCCACCGCAACCCTCGGCTCCGGCGGCGGCGCCGCCCGGCTCCGGCGTGAGCTGGCGGTGCCCCACCGCGGGCCGCACGGCCCGGATCCGGTGCGGCTGCACCGGGATCTGGGGCTTCCCGCGTGTAGCCCCCCGTGTGGACCAAATTCCATTGGCCCTAGCCTGCTTAATCTTTTTTTAGTTTATTTATTCTAGAAATTGCTAGAAATTTGTAAAATACGTATCTAATTCACCACTAATGATTTTCGAGCAAATTAAATTTCTATGAGTTCCTCTAAACACCTACTACCGTAGAAAAATGCTAAATCACATTGCATGTTAGTTTTATTTTTAGGATTAAAATATGTAATAAAACCCTTATAAATTCATAACTAATTCATTATTAGGTATTTTGAGGCAAAATAAAATTTTCTGGACTCCTCTGAACATGTACTGTTGGGGAAAAATATCAAACCTTCTTGCATGCTAGCCTTTCTATCAAACTTAATTAAATAGCAAAAACTTTAGTAAATTCATATGTAATTCTTGGAAGCTAATAAATTCATGATACTTGGTGTAAAATCATGTCTTGATTTGTTAGACCTTACTGTAAAGGCACAACTTCTAGTTCTCTGTATTTTGTCACGATTAATTAATTAGCCTTTAGTATTGGTTTAATTATTTAAAATAAATGGCTCATTGCATGTGAGTGAAACTTGGCCAATAAATCACTCCTGGTATCCTCTAACTATATTAAATCATCCCTGCTCATTTGATGATCAGAACCATGTCAACTTAATAAGTTGTGTCTCGAGTACAATGTTACCTTTATTGTATATGGTCACACCATAGGGCTGCTTCATGGGCACTTAGTTCTTTGGGAGGGTTGTGTTCAACACACTAAAACATTATTTAATTAGCACCTAGACCTCACATATGTAGCTTGACCCCGGCCGACACACACACCGTACTTCGGTACAACATCGTCGCAATTAAATACTGGAGTCCATGAAGAAAATACACGAAACACCCTCACCCTGTGCCTCCACTAAATAAGTTATGTTGCTGAACTAATCAACACACCCCGCTCACTTCCACGTGAAGTAGTGTACATTAACGTATTTATTGAGGAAGTGCCATGAATCTTCTCTCATAAGCATCATCTTTTGCATCATATAGATCACGCAGTGAACCACGTGGAGACGGGACCGGAGCAGGATCCAGAAGGAGCCGGAGGTGCCGTAGCTGAGCAAGAGCAGAACCCAGGCAAGCCCCGGTGCATTATCCCCGTTTTAAATTTTTACTCTATCACTAGCTAGGGATGTAGGCTTGTCTGTGTATTAAGTGGTAGAAGTTGTTTGAAACCCTAGCGTGCAGTAGGTCCCTCCTTCCCGATAATTAGCTTTAGGTCGGTAGTCGCTCAACTAACTTGATGCTAAAACTTGAAAAATAAGGATCCACTCTTAGGCTGGCTTTCTGGCAATATAAATCCTATCCCTAGCCTTTGCATGTCTAGGCGTCGGCTGTAGATGGCCATTTTGATGGGTCAGTCTTGCTGAGTAAATTAGTTACTCAGGGCGTAGCTCTATGTGGTTTTTAGATGACCAGGACGGAGACTGCCACTGCGGTGGAAGATTTCACTAGGAGGGCCAGCGCTCCGACTGCTGGAACATTGAGTGGGAGCTGTGCATGAATGAAGACGAGGAGTAGTTCCTTGCTTGCCGGTACGGTGCTTGGGCAAGGCACCTATTATGGCCGGGTTGTTCCCTATGTGTCGCTGTGAGAGGGCGATTGTATCTTATCTATTTCATCAAACTAGTCGAATCAATGTTGAACAATTCGCTTCTGCAATTTACTTTTGATTAAACTCTGGTTTGTAATATAACTTCGGATGTATGTAAAATTATATTCTCTACCTATGCTCTTGTTGCAATTATTTACTTCTGTTATGTGTTGTACTATTGGGCGTCACAGCGCGTGTTGCCACCCGAGAAAGATCCTGGAACGGAGCCGTCTTCGTGGTAAGGCGGTTCCGTGACAAAAACTAACAATCTTATGCCTTGCTGCTGCATCAACCAGAAGATCCGCTATCAGCATCGGGTAATTATCCTTGGGAGTAGCTTTATTCAATGGCTAAAAGTCGATGCAAACTCTCATCTTCCCACACTTCCTAAAACCAGGCACAATATTTGACACCCACTTTGGATATCGGTAAGGCCTAATAAATTGAGCATCATATAATCTAGTAATCTCAGCCTTGACATCATTATAAATCTTAGGATCGACCCTTCATGGCGGTTGCTTGTATGGTCGATATCCAGGTTTGATAGGTATCCGATGTTCAACAATAGATCGGCTAAGACCGGGCATTTTAGAATAATCCCAAGCAAAACAATCCCGATACTCCTTCAATAATTTTATTAATTCATCTAATTTCTTACTGATAAATGTCGGCCTGGGCTTGTCATCATCTCCTATATTGACTTCTTGCAATTCATCGGCCGACATAAACTCTTTTCCCAACTTGCCATCTTCTATAAACTCCATTGGAATGCCTATCAGAGAAACAACTTTGAATTTGACTGGTCCACCACCTCAAGACCCTGAGTAGTAATCTTGATGTAGTCCCTATCCCAAATCCTGCCAGAAAGACACTCCACATCATCTGCGTGCCATGGTGCTAAATCGGTCGATGCAACGTTGACGGTTTCATCGACCGGAATCACATCGACTCGATCATTGATCCACTGGATCATAGATTGATGCATTATTGATGGTACACAGCAATTCGCATGTATCCAGTCACGACCCAGAAGAAGGCTGTAGGTTCCCTTTCCTTCAATAACAAAGAACGTAACCGGCAAAGTTTTGCTGCCGATCGTGAGTTCCACATTCAAAACTCCTTTGGCTACTGCAGTACGACCACCATAATCCCACAAAATCATGTTAGTGTTGATTAAATCATCATCGGTCTTACCCAACTTTCTGGCAGTAGTGATCAACATAATATTGACCATAGCACCTCCATCTACCATCGTTTTCCCCATCAGCATCCCATTGACAAACCCTTTTAAATATAAAGCTTTCAAGTGCTGATATTTAGTTCATCTGGCTTATCAAACACTGCTTGCTGGACATCAAATACTAACTGAGGCACTTCATCATTATCAACAAACCGCTCCTCTTCTGAATCCATGAATTCTTGCAGAAGCATCATCACCATACCCTTTGTAGCACCAGGCACTTGTACTTGTGATTTCACCTTCGGCCTCCGTACCTTTTTAGGCGGCTGATCATCATCCTCGTTACAATAATATCTGCCATCCCTTATCTGTCGGCACCGCATCCTCAGGACTCTTCGTTTCTGGCTCTTAGAAAATATACTAGATGGACACCACTGCTCTTCCTATGCTTGTCCTTCCTACAACTCTTCATCGACTTCTTTGTTAAACTTATCTTCTTCTTCGGTCTTCCTTGCCCCAAGTCGATCAAAAGTTGATACTCTGCCTTGCCTATCGACTTCTTCTTTTATTGACTCTTTGATGTTGCTTTGCCGTTCCTGCTGTCGATAGGATTCCGGAGCCTCTCTGTACATCTGACCTGTATGCCGACTGCAACTAGAACAACTGTCGATTGAAGGCAGCTTCATATTATTCTCCCTGCAATATTTTAAAAATGTACACTCCCAGCAATATTCCTGTGACTTCCTATCTCTTTTCTTCTAATATCGGCTAATAAAAGCTTTGACATTGTTGATACTAGCCATGTTAACATTTGTGGGGAACAGATGTCCATCGATTTCATAGCACCTTTGGTAAACTTTATCTTGCCTTGCTCAATTGCCATTTGAATCTGTCTTCTAAAAACTTTGCAGTCATTGGTATTATGAGACGACGAGTTATGCCATTTGCAATACCTTTTCTTCTTCAATTCTTCAGCAGGTGGGATCACATGATTAGGTGACAACTGAATGTGCTTCTCTTGCAACAGCATGTCAAATATCTTATCGGCCTTGGTGATATCAAAATCATACTTTTCCTCTAGCTCATTTTGCTTCACCCAAGGACATGATAAAATATTCTTATTCCTCGTCCACTCAGCCATATTGACATCTTCGTTCTCCTCCCCAGACTCAGAGTCATAATCATTATAGTTGACTTGAATCGACTTGGACCGTGCCCCTCGAGTCAGATTCTCTTGGATAGACACCTTCTGCACTAGTTGAGATAAGCTTTCAAACTCAGCTGAAGGAAACTTTTCCCTTAGATGTGCTACTAATCCATTAAAAGCAATCTCCGCTGTCTGATTATCTGTTAACTGTAGACTAAAACACTTGCTGCACACTTCCCTAAACCTCTGCACGTAATCATGCACAGAATCACCAGCTTTTTTCCTTACAACAATCAAATCTGACAATCTCATCTCCCTAGTCTCAGCGAAGAAATACTTATGAAAGTTCTGTTCGAGATCGGCCCAAGTTATAATAGAATTCGGGGGGCAATTATGCGAACCATGAAAAAGCCAATCCGGACAATGATAAAGGAAACAACCTGATTTTCTGTGACACTCCTAGTGTCATTAGGGTCCCAAGGGTGTCACCTAGGCAGTATAAAACCATGGCACCAAGCATTTGAGTTTGAATTCACATTTGCAATTCAATTGAATTCAAATCCCAATTGAATGACCTTTGAACTGCAAGTCCCAAATTTTCAATAAGACTCACCTTTGCAAAAATTATATGTTGGTGGTCTTGGTCAATTAGAATTTTGGGAATTTTCTCAGAATTTTAAGCCATCAATAAAGGCCTCAAATAAATGTTAGAATGGTTAAAAACCAGCTCTGTTCATAAAATTCCTGAGCTTTTTGTAGTGGGGACTGTTGGTAGTTAGTATTTTTGTAAAAACCAGCATATTATTGGGAGCCTACCATAATTTTGGTCTGATTTTAGCAGATCTGGATTAATTCTAACAAAATTTGCAAAGGCAGTCGGCTGAAAGGATTGGAAAAAGAAAAGGAAAAAGAAAAACAGCCGTGGGACCCGCCTGTTAGCTACTCAGAGAAAACACACCGACCGCAGCCGCGCTGCCCCGCCCGTCGCGCGCCGCGTGGTCGCCGGCGTACGGCCAACGGCCGTTGCCGCGGATCGACGGCCCCACGCGCGCGTTCGGACATCCCTTTGGCTAACCGACGTGCTGTCCGAGCCCCGCATTCACTCCGCGCTCCCTCTCTCTCTTCCGCCCGCGCGCCGTGCCCATTGCCGCCCGGTGCTGCCCCGTGCCACCGCCGCCTCGCCGTCGCTCCCAGGAGCTCGTCGACGTCCACGGCCTCGCCCCGGCGTCTTCAAGCTCCACGCGAAGCCACCTTCCCCTTTCCACGTCAAGCCGCCGCGAATCGACCTTTTCCTCCCCGTCTTCGACCGCCGCCCCACCGCGTCGCCCGGCACCCACGGTGAGCCCCTGACTGATTCCTTGCTCGAGGAGCTTCCCATCTTGTTCGCGCACGCGTTTGAGCTCGGGATGGGCAAATCCGACCACGTTTTTCTTTAGTTCTTCGCTCGAGGCCGCCGCCGACCACCGCAACCCCCACCTCGCCGGTGAGACCGCACCCCCGGCCTCCCTCTTGCTGGGGAAGCTCGGTGACCTCCTTCTCCGTGCTCCAGTGAAGCTTTTCGTCTAGATCCCGAGCCCTACCGCTCTTCCCTTGCCGTGCTAGCCGACGACGACCTCTGCCCTGTTTCCGTCGCCGTCGCTGGGCTACGTCTGGCCATTGCCGGTGGTTTCCGATAGCCTAGATGAGTGCGCGGTGTTGAGTAGGTCATTTCTCCTTTCTGGACCAGCCCGAGCCAGGGACCGCAGCGAGCTGCGGCGAGCCCCCCCTGCCGGCGCCGCCGTGCTCTGGCGAGAGCGCGCGCGCGCGCGCACTCGGCCCCGCTGGCCACTGGGCCGCGAAGGCCAGTGGGCCTGGCCTCGCTCCCGGGCCGCGCTCGGCCGAAGCGCCCCGCGCTCGCGCTCGTCGCTGGGCCGCGTGCGAGTCCCAGCCCAGTGGGCTGCCTGTTTGCGGCCCACGATGTTTAAATCGAATTTTCTTATTTAAATCATTTCCAGGAATAGGTTAAGCTGGTAAATTGCATAGTAATGGAATAATAGGAATTTTGTAACAAGGTAAATTTTGTTAGAATTGTGTGAACTTGTACTGTGGTAGAAAAATGCTAATGCCACATGCATAGTGATTTTTATACCAGGGTTAAAATAAATAGGAAAAACACTAATAGAATTTTTATTAATTACAGAGGACTGATAAAATATTAAAAATTGGTCACCCATTTAGGGTTTTCAGTTTTAGTCTCCCTGGAGAAATTTCATACGGTAATTCTCTCCTTATAAATTAAATGCCTTTTTCCTTCTAATAATTAATAATTAATTTTTGGCTTAGTATTTGATAGGGAAACTTAACAATTAATTCTCTCCTGGTGTAACCTAATTATAATTAATCACCCCTGCCCTTTTGAAGAGCAGAACCTTGTCGACGTAATAAATTGTGCCCCGAGTGCAATTTTAACCGTCGATAAAAATTGGATCCGCCGTAGGGCTGTCCACGGGTACTTGCACTCTGCGAGGGTTTGGCTCACACTAATGCTATTTAGTTAGCACCTGCGAACCCTGATCGGCACGGGCACAGCTTTGCCCGGCACACGCGGACACACCGTACTTGGATGCGACGTCGCCGCTGTCAAGTACTGGAGTCCATAAAGAAAATACACGAAGTACCCTCACCCAGTGCCCCACTCCTTGAGTGATGCTTTCGAACGTCTCACTGCACACCGTTTAATTCCACTAATAACAGTGTGCATTAACGTATTTATTGAGAAAGTGCCATGAATCTTCTCTCATAGCATTCCCTCTTGCATCATATAGATCACGCCGTGAACCACGTGGAGGCAGGACCGGAGCAGGATCCCGAAGAAGCCGGAGGTGCCGTGGCTGACCAAGAGCAGAACCAAGGCAAGCCCCGGTGCATAACCCCGTTTTGAATTTTTATTCTATCACTAGCTAGGAATGTAAGCTTGTCTGTGCATTAAGTGATAGGAGTTGATTGAAACCCTAGCGTGCAGTAGGTCCCTCTTCCCGATTATTAGCCTCAGGATGATAGTCGCTCTGCTTAAAGTAAGACGGCTGTTTATCGAGTGGTATGGAGACCACTCATAGATAGGAGTTATTATCACTGGGAAATGGGTTTGGATGAAGAAAAGGGTGGATGGAATCACAATGAAGATCGGACGGGCAACTAGGTGGAAAGGGAAGGACAGCTAGTCTTCAAGATGGTAGCCCCGTCCGAGTCCCCCCTAAGGCTACGCCTCGTGTCCGGCCCATGGGATCAAGTTTGAACGTACTGTTTGCATGCTGGAGATATGGGCCCAGTAAACCGACGTAGCTACGACTACCGCTTGGTCTGAAGATAGCCTTCTCCCTTCTTTGGTGGAACTAGGGCTGAGAGGAGGGAACAATCCACCCACGGATGGCGGCATGAGGCGCATCGCGATGGGGGACCCTTCTCGGGGGAGTCTGGACCCGGAAGACCCTGCGGTACCGTGAGCGAAAGGTTGCTCCATGCGGCTTCCCGAAAGCGCGTATGGGTCGTGCAAGCAGGTTTTTCCTGCAGGATGTAAATCGATTCGAGTCGCTGCCCCTCAAAGTAACGAGTACCACTTGATCGCTGCTACGGAACAGTGCCGGAAGCCATTAAGATGCTGTGTGGGTTTAATATTGCTGTTTGAAGGTATTAAGATTGTATTGCAACTATGATTGTTATAGCTCTAGTGGAAACTAAAGTTATTTCTCCGCATGACAACTCAACTTGATGCTAAAACTTGAAAAAGTAGGGAGCCACTCTTAGGCGGTTTTCTAGCAAGTTAAAACCCTATTCCCTAGCCTTGCATGTCTAGGTGTCGGCTGTAGTTGGCTATTTTGACGGGTCAGTCTTGCTGAGTAAATTAGTTACTCAGGGCGTAGCTCTATGTGGTTTTCAGATGACCAGGTCGGAGAATGCCACTGTGGTGGGAGGTTCCATTGCGAAGGCCAGCGTCCCGACTGTTGGAACATTGAGTGGGAGCTGTGCACAAATGAAGAGGAGGATTAGGTCTTTGCTTGCCGGTACGGTGCTTGGGCAAGGCACCTACTATGGCCGGATAATCCCTGTGTGTCGCCGTGAGAGGGCGATTGTATCTTAGCTATTCCGTCGAATTGGTGAATCAATTGACGAACTTTTCACTTCCGCAATTTATTTCTGTCAAAACTCCGGTTTGTAATATAACTTCGGATTTATGTAAACTCTGCTTCTCCACCTAGGTTCCTGTTGCAATTATTTTCTCTGTCATGTATTGTACTGTTGGGCGCCACAGCGCATGTCGCCACCCGAGGGAGATCCTGGAACGGAGCCGTCTCCATGGTAAGGCGGGTCCGTGACAGCGTGGTATCAGAGCTATCTCGGGAATAGTGCAATATTCCAAGACATATTTTCGAAAAGCCCGTAACGAACGTGTGAGGACGTGCCCAATAGGTTATTGATAAGTTATGATTCAGGTGGCAAAGCTAACTGTAGGAGGTTGTTTGTTTAAATACTGTATCTACGGCATCGCGAACGCAGGTATGTGTCCCGCCCAGTGGACTGTAACATGGGAAGCTAGCACAATGGTGTGAACGCGGGCTGATTGCGTAAAACATCAGTGTCCTGCCCTAGGACAATAATAAGGGATTATTTTCGGCTCCTTTCTTTTGATTTGATGTAATGTTTCTAGAATAAATCTTCTGCAGGTACGCTAACCACGATTCTCGTAAGAAACGGGTAGTATACGACTAACTTGAGAGATCGACTGCCACCGACTATACGAATGGTCCTATTCGTGACCAACTTTTTATTTGGTGAGGACGGGTAGGCCGAAATCATTTGCATATTTGAAATTGTTAAAGCGCCACAACATTAACAAGAAACTGAAGATTTAGCGGAAATGTCTTCCGCACAAATCGATACCTCCTCGCTCGTGACTTTTGAACTCTTAAACGAACTCTCCGACTCTAGCTAGAACGTTGGTTTAAGAATTACCGGACACCACCAACTTGGCCGTCCGAGTCAGCGCCTCGAAATCGGGTTATTACCAATTTCAGGTTTTATGCCTATTGCGCTAAATCCGTGATTCCTTGTTCCGCTCACCCTAGGGCTGTAGCTGTGTTTTCGAGGAAGTGGTTAAGGATCCTATCACGTTAGTATTGGGCTAGAGCCTGTATTTTACTCACTGCTTCAAATTGTTTTATTTTGGCCTGCACCCTCTGCGTCGGGAACTAGTACTCACTATTTGGGGTTTGTGTTCCAGATGGACGAGCATGGGTTTGAGCTGTTCCAGCACGACGGGTGGCGTTATACCACCGGTCTACACCACCGTGGCTTTCCCACCCTTCTGTGGGAGATGCTACGCGCCCTGGGCTACGAGGAGCAGCCTTCATACCACGGGCGTGAGACCCGCCGCCACGGTGTGCCTTTTGCAGAGGTGCATCTCAGTGTCTCCCCACACCCGCGTAACCCCGACTTGGCGGGTATGGAGAGCACCGTCACGGCTGGGAGCCTCCGGGAGGGCCTGGAGAGAGTCGCTCATCGGGCTCTCACTCACTTCTGTGGGCGCAACGTAGCAGCGCTCTCGGGGACTCCGTTCGAGATGATTCCCATTTGGCACCAGGCTGACCCGGTGTGGCAGAGGCGCGTGAGACGCGTCTCTCGTGACGACTACCCGGAGTACCACGCGGGGTACCACCGCGTAGCTCACTACTCCGAGTATCTCCTCAACTTGGATGAGGAGTCTAGCAGCCGCAGCAGAGTCTTGCTGGCGGATGCTGAGCAGGTGTGGCTACAGAGGAACGACCTGCAGACACAGGTCGATGCGCAGCAGAGAGAGATTCAGCGGTTGACCGCTGCTCTTGAGGCGAGTGAGACTCGCGTGACAGAGATCACTGAGCAGCGGGACACTCTCGCACAGGAGGTGGACAGACGAGGTATAATTATGCAGCAGCGGGCGAACCATAACGAGCACTTGCAGCAGCAGCTGGCGAGTGCCCAGCAGGAGATGGACCTTATGGGGGAGGATCTGGAGACGCTGATTCATGAGAACCAGGACCTCCAGGCTCAGTTGGACGCGGTTGTTGCACCGCAGGCAGCACCCGCAGAGGAGGAGCCCGAGGAGGATGCGGGCGAAGAGTCCGACGTGGACTACGAGCCACTCGCTCTGACCGGCGCGGACCGACCAGGGCCCTCTGGCACTGCCGGTGTCTAGACTTGGCAGTAGTAGTAGATGCGACTAGGTCGTGCTTGTAGGGCTTGGTAGATGGATAGCTTTTGGGACACTCCACGCGTGGTTGTTGTATTTTGGGGATCACCCGCGTGATTAGCTTTTGCAAACTCGACGGTCACATATTCCGAGTGTTGTAGAGTGGAACTGTGGACTTGTACTAGGATTATGTTAACTGGGAAATTTCAGCTTGCGGGAGATTATGTTGTTTACCACATTGCTGTCCCGTGTGCTGTACCATTAGCTTTGGTAACCTATACTGCTCATGATTGGATAAGAAAACTAACTAGACTCTTATTCGTGCATTTCAGAATGGTGCGCACCCGTAACACCAATGAGCTGCATGGCGTGCAGCCCGAAGGTTCCAGCGCTAGGGGGACTGACTCTCCGCAAGGGACTCCACCACTGCCGCCGCCACCCAACCCCATGCAGATGATGGCACAGTTTTTCGCGTCGATGATGGAGAGCCAGCAACAGCAGGCGGAGTTCATGAGGGAGGTGGCGCAACAGAACCTAGCAAATCATAATACTAGGGGCCACCACGACGGAGCACCGCAGAACAGCTCCTACTCCGACTTCCTCGCCACCAGGCCGCCCACGTTCAGCTCAACCACCGAGCCATGGAGGCGGAGAACTTCCTTCGCATGCTTGAGTCCAAATTTGGACTCCTTAACTGCACGCCGATGCAGAAGACACTGTTCGCCGCGCAGCAACTGCAAGGTGCGACTGGGGCATGGTGGGCCAACCATGTCACTTCTATGGGAACCGACCGACAGATTACGTGGGACGAATTCAAGGATGCGTTCTGCGCCCACTACATCCCTGCGGGGCTCATCCGCAGGAAGGCGCGTGAATTCGCCGCGCTGAAGCAGGGCAGTCGCAGTGTCGAGGAGTACTACGAAGAGTTCAACCGGTTGGCGTTGTACGCCCCGGAGCAAGTGGACACCCCCGCCAAGCGCAAGGACCATTTCTTGGAGGGGCTAAGTGCTGAGCTACAGGACCGCCTCAACCTTAACATGGGAGGCACATTCGCCGAATTTGTCAATAACGCGATCGTCGCGGAGGACGGATATCGCAGGGTGATGGCGGAACGGAAGCGCTCCGCAAGTGCTATGGGGCCAGCCAGTGGACCCCCGCAGAAGTTCCGCATGGTGTACACCACCCCGTCAGGACAGAGGTACCGCTCCGCCCCCGTGCCGGCACCTGTTGTGCGCCCGCCTCATCCAGCACAGCAGCGACCCCCGGTACCGCGTCCGCAGCAGAGTCAAGGTGGATTTCGCCCACCCCAGCGGCCAAACCCTCAACCCGGATCGTTTCCCTGCTACAACTGCGGTCGTCCGGGGCATTTGTCGAGGGAGTGCCCGCACCCCAAGAAGAGCACTGGTCAGAACCCGTCGAGGAGTAACAGCACCAACAACAACCGCAACAACTGAGGACCAGCTCGTACGGGGCGAGTGAACAACACTATCCTGGAGGAGATTCCGGAGAACAGCCCCATCCTTGCTGGTATGTTCTCTGTTCGAGACCACCCTGCACTAGTACTGTTTGACTCGGGAGCATCTCATAGCTTTGTCAGTGGGTTCTTCGTTGACAAGTACCGGCTGCCTCGTACCCTTATGAGAGCACGGTACACCATTAAATCAGCTGGTGGACAAACCCCTGCTCTATATGAAATAGACAAACTTCCAATAACCCTAGGATCGAAAGTCTACCCTACTAAGTGCATAGTCTTAGATGGGTGCAGCATTGACATTATCTTGGGCATGCCTTGGATGAGGCAACATAAGGCTATACTGGACATAGACGCCTACACTGTGCACCTAAACTCTCCCATCCATGGTAGCGTAAGCTTCCGAGTACGACCACCCCAACTGGTCGCACCAAGCGTTCACCACATCACCGCTGGACAGATAAAGGATATTCCAGTGGTTAGGGAATTTCCGGACGTATTCCCTGACGATCTTCCAGGACTTCCACCGGATCAGGATGTTGAGTTCAAGATTGAGCTTCAGCCAGGAACGGCACCCATATCCAAAAGGCCGTATAAAATGGCGCCTAAAGAACTAGCGGAGTTGAAGGAGCAACTTAAGGAGCTACTGGATAAGGGATTCATTCGACCAAGCTCCTCGCCTTGGGGTTGTCCGGCATTGTTCGTGAAGAAGAAAGATGAGACCCTGAAGCTGTGTGTGGACTACCGACCCCTCAATGCGGTGACTGTCAAGAACAAATATCCACTGCCCCGTATTGACATCCTCTTCGACCAGTTAATAGGAGCTAAGGTGTTCTCCAAGATTGATCTCCGGTCGGGTTATCATCAGATTAAAATTCGTGCCGAGGACGTCCCCAAGACCGCCTTTTCTACCCGGTACGGTCTATACGAGTATTTAGTGATGTCATTCGGATTGACAAATGCACCAGCACACTTCATGTATCTCATGAACTCAGTGTTCATGCCCGAGTTGGACAAGTTTGTGGTGGTTTTCATTGACGACATTCTAGTCTACTCGAAGTCGGAGGAAGAACATGCAGAGCATCTCCGTGTTGTTTTACAGAGGTTAAGGGAACACCAGCTGTATGCTAAGTTTAGCAAGTGCGAGTTTTGGTTGAAGCAAGTACCGTTCTTAGGCCATATTGTTTCGGAAGAAGGCATCGCGGTAGATCCCACTAAGGTAAGAGATGTGCTGAACTGGAAGACACCGAAGGCCGTATTCCATGTACGTAGTTTTCTGGGATTAGCTGGCTACTACCGCCGTTTTATTCGCAATTTCTCCAAAATCGCGAAGCCCATTACAGAGTTGCTTAAGAAGGATAAGAAATTCATATGGGATGAGAGCTGCGAAAACGCTTTTCAAACCTTGAAGAAGCACCTGACCACGGCCCCAGTATTAGCTCAACCGGACCTGGGGAAGCCGTTCGATGTCTTTTGTGACGCTTCGGGTATTGGATTGGGATGTGTGCTTATGCAAGACGGAAGAGTTATTGCTTATGGATCGAGGCAATTGAAGAAGCATGAGCAGAATTACCCCGTCCATGACCTGGAATTAGCAGCAGTAGTATTGGCCTTGAAAATGTGGAGACATTACCTCCTTGGGAATTTAGTTCGCATATACACTGACCACAAAAGCTTGAAGTATATTTTCACTCAAGACCACCTGAACATGAGACAACGTTGTTGGTTGGAATTAATTAAAGATTACGAACTGGAAGTCCATTACCACCCGGGAAAGGCGAATGTAGTGGCGGACGCCGTAAGCCGCAAGGCTCACTGCCACCATATCTTAGTCAGTCCACCAAACCAAGATGGCCATTACGTCCAAGTAACACCCCACGGAGCCCTATACAACTTAGCATTAATTCCTACTTTACGGGAAGAAATAGTGGCAGCCCAGAATAAGGATAGAGGCATAGCGCATCTAAAAAGGGGACTGAAAGAGGGCGATACTAAAGTACAGTGCTTCAAAGAAGACGCCGAAGGTGTTTTATGGTTCAAGAATCGACTGGTGGTTCCTAAGGATCTGGATCTCCGCAAGAAAATTTTGGACGAGGCTCACATGGCAAAGTACTCCATGCATCCGGACAGCAACAAAATGTACCATGATTTGAGATCCAAATATTGGTGGACTCGTATGAAAAGGGAAATAATACGATATGTCGCGGAATATGATACCTGCCGCCGAGTCAAGGCCGATCATCTGAAGAAGGCAGGCCTACTCCAACCCTTGAGTGTTCCAGCTTGGAAATGGGAAGATATCAGCATGGATTTCATCGTTGGTCTACCGTTGACGGCACATAAATTCGACTCCATATGGGTCGTTGTGGACCGATTAACAAAAGTCGCCCACTTTATCCCTGTGTCGACGCGGTTTAAGATGCAAAAGTATGCGCAACTCTACATTGAGCGAATCCTGTGTTTGCACGGAGTGCCCAAGACTATCGTGTCCGATCGAGACTCCCAATTTGTGGGACGCTTTTGGGAGAAGCTACACGAGACACTGGGTACCCGGCTGATTAGAGGTTCCGCATACCACCCCCAAACCGACGGTCAAACGGAAAGAGTTAACCAAATATTGGAAGACATGTTGAGGGCATATGTGCTGAATCACAACAAGAAGTGGGATGAGTACTTACCCTTGGCAGAATTCGCTTACAACAATAGTTACCAGGAAAGCATCAAGATGGCACCATTCGAGGCTCTCTATGGGCACCGCTGTCGCACACCATTGAATTGGTCGGAATCAGGGGAGAGGATAATCTTTGGCCCGGAGCTAGTGCAGCAAGCTGAACAGAAGGTGCTTGAAATCCAATCCAACTTACGTGCGGCAAAGTCCAGGAAGAAAAGTTATGCAGATAAAAGGCGCCGCCCGTTGGAATTCAGAGTCGGCGATACGGTCTACCTCCGAGTGTCACCCACCAAGGGTGTTCAACGGTTTGGAATTCGCGGGAAGTTAGCACCCCGTTATATTGGTCCCTATCCTATCATTGCTAGATGTGGGCCAGTGGCCTACCGGCTCCAACTGCCAGTGGAACTCGCTGGAGTGCATGACACGTTTCACGTGTCCCAACTCAAGGGGTGTTTGAAAACATCGGTGGACATACCACTGGAAAGCACCCAACAACTACAACCTGACCTGACTTATGCCGAGCATCCTGTAAAGGTGCTGGACGAGAAGGAGCGAGCAACACGTAAAAAGACACTGAAGTTCTATAAAATCCAATGGAGCAACCATACCGCCAGAGAAGCTACTTGGGAAACTGAAGAGTTCCTGCGAAGCCGCTACCCCGAGTTCCTACACCACCATTTAGGTAAACCTTCCACACCTCTCTTAATCTCGGGACGAGATTTCCTTAAGGGGGGGAGGGCTGTGACACTCCTAGTGTCATTAGGATCCCAAGGGTGTCACCTAGGCAGTATAAAACCATGGCACCAAGCATTTGAGTTTGAATTCACATTTGCAATTCAATTGAATTCAAATCCCAATTGAATGACCTTTGAACTGCAAGTCCCAAATTTTCAATAAGACTCACCTTTGCAAAAATTATATGTTGGTGGTCTTGGTCAATTAGAATTTTAGGAATTTTCTCAGAATTTTAAGCCATCAATAAAGGCCTCAAATAAATGTTAGAATGGTTAAAAACCAGCTCTGTTCATAAAATTCCTGAGCTTTTTGTAGTGGAGACTGTTGGTAGTTAGTATTTGTGTAAAAACCAGCACATTATGGGGAGCCTACCATAATTTTGGTCTGATTTTACCAGATCTGGATTAATTCTAACAAAATTTGCAAAGGCAGTCGGCTGAAAGGATTGGAAAAAGAAAAGGAAAAAGAAAAAAAACTGTGGGACCCGCCTGTCAGCGACTCAGAGAAAACACACCGACCGCAGCCGCGCTGCCCCGCCCGTCGCGCGCCGCGTGGTCGCCGGCGTACGGCCAACGGCCGTTGCCGCGGATTGACGACCCCACGCGCGCGTTCGGACATCCCTTTTGCCGACCGACGCGCTGTCCGAGCCCCGCATTCACTCCGCGCTCCCTCTCTCTCTTCCGCCCGCGCGCCGTGCCCATTGCCGTCCGGTGCTGCCCCGCGCCACCGCCGCCTCGCTGTCGCTCCCAGGAGCTCGTCGACGTCCACGGCCTCGCCCCGGCGTCTTCAAGCTCCACGCGAAACCACCTTCCCCTTTCCGCGTCAAGCCGCCGCGAATCGACCTTTTCCTCCCCGTCTCCGACCGCCGCCCCACCGCGTCGCCCGGCACCCACGGTGAGCCCCTGACTGATTCCTTGCTGGAGGAGCTTCCCATCTTGTTCGCGCACACGTTTGGGCTCGGGATGGGCAAATCCGACCACGTTTTCCTTTAGTTCTTCGCTCGAGGCCGCCGCCGACCACCGCAACCCCCACCTCGCCGGTGAGACCGCACCCCCGGCCTCCCTCTTGCAGGGGAAGCTCGGTGACCTCCTTCTCCTTGCCCCAGCGAAGCTTTCCGTCTAGATCCCGAGCCCTACCGTCCTTCCCTTGCCGTGCTAGCCGACGACGACCCCTGCCCTGTTTCCGCCGCCGTCGCTGGGCTACGTCTGGCCATCGCCGGTGGTTTCCGATAGCCTAGATGAGTGCGCGGTGTTGAGTAGGTCATTTCTCCTTTCTGGACCAGCCCAAGCCAGGGACCGCAGCGAGCTGCGACGAGCCCCCCCTACCGGCGCCGCCGTGCTCCGGCGAGAGCGCGCACTCGGCCCTGCTGGCCAGTGGGCCGCGAAGGCCAGTGGGCCTGGCCTCGCTCCCGGGCCGCACTCGGCCGAAGCGCCCCGCCCAGTGGGCTGCCTGTTTGCGGCCCACGATGTTTAAATCGAATTTTCTTATTTAAATCATTTCCAGGAATAGGTTAAGCTGGTAAATTGCATAGTAAATGGAATAATAGGGATTTTGTAGCAAGCTAAATTTTGTTAGAATTGTGTGAACTTGTACTGTGGTAGAAAAATGCTAATGCCACATGCATAGTGATTTTTATACCAGGGTTAAAATAAATAGGAAAAACACTAATAGAATTTTTATTAATTACAGATGACTGATAAAATATTAAAAATTGGTCACCCATTTAGGGTTTTCAGTTTTAGTCTCCCTGGAGAAATTTCATACTGTAATTCTCTATTTATTAGCTGAAATTAATTAAATGCCTTTTTCCTTCTAATAATTAATAATTAATTTTTGGCTTAGTATTTGATAGGGAAACTTAACAATTAATTCTCTCCTGGTGTAACCTAATTATAATTAATCACCCCTACCCTTTTGAAGAGCAGAACCTTGTCGACGTAATAAATTGTGCCCCGAGTGCAATTTTAACCGTCGATAAAAATTGGATCCGCCGTAGGGCTGTCCACGGGTACTTGCACTCTGCAAGGGTTTGGCTCACACTAATGCTATTTAGTTAGCACCTGCGAATCCTGGTCGGCACGGGCACAGCTTTGCCCGGCACACGCGGACACACCGTACTTGGATGCGACGTCGCCGCGGTCAAGTACTAGAGTCCATAAAGGAAATACACGAAGTACCCTCACCCTGTGCCCCACTCCTTGAGTGATGCTTTCGAACGTCTCACCGCACACCGTTTAATTCCACTGATAACAGTGTGCATTAACGTATTTATTGAGGAAGTGCCATGAATCTTCTCTCATAGCATTCCCTCTTGCATCATATAGATCACGCCGTGAACCACGTGGAGGCAGGACCGGAGCAGGATCCCGAAGAAGCTGGAGGTGCCGTGGCTGACCAAGAGCAGAACCAAGGCAAGCCCCGGTGCATAACCCCGTTTTGAATTTTTATTCTATCACTAGCTAGGAATGTAAGCTTGTCTATGCATTAAGTGATAAGAGTTGATTGAAACCCTAGCGTGCAGTAGGTCCCTCTTCCCGATTATTAGCCTCAGAACGATGGTCGCTCTGCTTAAAGTAAGACGACTGTTTATCGAGTGGTATGGAGACCACTCGTAGATAGGAATTATTATCACTGGGAAATGGGTTTGGATGAAGAAAAGGGTGGATGGAATCACAATGAAGACCGGACGGGCAACTAGGTGGAAAGGGAAGGACAGCTTGTCTTCAAGGAGGTAGCCCCGTCCGAGTCCTCCCTAAGGCTACGCCTCGTGTCCGGCCCATGGGATCAAGTTTGAACGTACTGTTTGCATGCTGGAGATATGGGCCCAGTAAACCGACGTAGTTATGACTACCGCTTGGTCTAAAGATAGCCTTCTCCCTTCTTTGGTGGAACTGGGGCTGAGAGGAGGGAACAATCCACCCACGGATGGCGGCATGAGGCGCATCGCGATGGGGGACCCTTCTCGGGGGAGTCTGGACTCGGAAGACCCTGCGGTACCGTGAGCGAAAGGTTGCTCCACGCGGCTTCCCGGAAGCGCGTATGGGTCATGCAAGCAGGTTTCTCCTGTAGGATGTAAATCGATTCGAGTCGCTGCCCCTCACAGTAACGAGTACCACTTGATCGCTGCTACGGAACAGTGCCGGAAGTCATTAAGATGCTGTGTGGGTTTAATATTGCTGTTTGAAGGTATTAAGATTGTATTGCAACTATGATTGTTATAGCTCTAGTGCAAACTAAAGTTATTTCTCCGCATGACAACTCAACTTGATGCTAAAACTTGAAAAAGTAGGGAGCCACTCTTAGGCGGTTTTCTAGCAAGTTAAAACCCTATTCCCTAGCCTTGCATGTCTAGGTGTCGGCTGTAGTTGGCCATTTTGACGGGTCAGTCTTGCTGAGTAAATTAGTTACTCAGGGCGTAGCTCTATGTGGTTTTCAGATGACCAGGTTGGAGAATGCCACTATGGTGGGAGGTTCCGTTGGGAAGGCCAGCGTCCCGACTATTGGAACATTGAGTGGGAGCTGTGCACAAATGAAGAGGAGGATTAGGTCTTTGCTTGTCGGTACGGTGCTTGGGCAAGGCACCTACTATGGCTGGATAATCCCTGTGTGTCGCCGTGAGAGGGCGATTGTATCTTAGCTATTCCGTCGAATTGGTGAATCAATTGACGAACTTTTCGCTTCCGTAATTTATTTCTGTCAAAACTCCGGTTTGTAATATAACTTCGGATTTATGTAAACTCTGCTTCTCCACCTAGGTTCCTGTTGCAATTATTTCCTCTGTCATGTATTGTACTGTTGGGCGCTACAGCGCGTGTCGCCACCCGAGGGAGATCCTGGAACGGAGCCGTCTCCGTGGTAAGGCGGGTCCATGACATTTTCAATGCTTCAGTAGCTCCTGCCTCTCCACATTGCACCGAAAACCGGCTAATGTGCTCAACAGTGGTAGTATTGTCTTGTCCAGTGAACTTAGTTAATTCTGGTGGCCTGTATCAACTCGGCATAGGAATCAAGTCATAACTAGGAGGATACGAGGGCCGATACATATAAGTCTGCTGTTTTGGCTTTAACCCAAATTGTTCTCTCATCACCTCAGCAATCTTTACTACCCAGTCATCGGTTGAAACATTGGCATCTAGAACAGCCGATGTAGGACCAGATACTGGCACTTGTGGGGCTGTTTTTGAACCAAAATTGACAACAGTGTGTTGGCCTTCCAACTCCCCAGGCAATGCAGATGATGATGACATGCCGAACAGGCTTGGCTCTACATTTGGTGTTGTACCATATGTCACATTTGGCTCTGAAGTCTCTTGCCTATAATAATGCGGTTGTGTTTGTAGTGATGTCTTATGTAAAATAATACTAGAACCAGACCTAGGTGATCTCCTTGTAGTGCCACCACTGTTATTTCTTGGGGGTAGGGAGGCATTCTCTAATGCTGGTCCTGAGCTTGTTAAAGGAATTACAGTTCTAGTACTGGGTGGCTGTTGCTTGAGTCCTTCAATTGCAGGCCGAGGAATATTCCCCTGCATACGGAAATACATCAGTCCACGTGCTGGATCATCATATACACGCCCCTCCACTGTCTGAATAATTAAAGCCCTCAAAGTATTCACCAACACAGGTGATTGATTAATTAGTGCATGATGTATAGCCACATGTATCATGCTGTTCAATGTAGCCTCATCTACCACCTCCATTGGCTTATCGGCAGGTGACCTCTCAGTTTCATCTTCTTCAACCAAAGCAGCTACGGGTAACTTTCCCCTTGTATGATCTTGCCATGCCTGGTTTTGCTAAATATGCTCAGCAAAAGGCTTTCATACTCAGCAATTTTTTGATCAATTTGTGCTCTTATTTCATCGCTCAAATCATCTTTGTCAACAGGCAACATGTTCTCTATCTTCAAATTCGCGCTGACATCATGTTTTGGTGGAGGATTCTTAGAGAGCTTGGGATCCTTTGGCATTCCAAGTTTAGCCATGTCGTAGATCTTGAAGTTCTGTGTCCCATCAGGCGTGCCAAAAACCGTGTTGACACGAAAATCACACGCGTGACCTGAGAGATTTACTTGACTCTAGTGTGGGCTCAACATAAGGAAACCAGGGCATGTCAGTCAAATTTCCCTACAAATCGACAATAAGACGAATAGTTAAATTCCAAAGGCACCGGCCTAGGACAGGCCGATGAAGAAAGTTGATAATCACTATTAGTGAAAACCAGTCGATGGCTATAAACAGCAAGAATATTCGAAAAAATAAACTAATCAGCTGATTTGAATCGACTCATCGGCAATTAGATAAACATGTATCAAGTGCTGAGTAAATATTGCAGACAAGAACTAAATCGATAGAGCAAAGTCGATAAATCTATAATAGACACGCCAGATTTGCTTTGTTCATGTCAAAGAATAGATAGGCCAAAGTTGATAGGAATACAGTAATCATACAAAGACTATTCCTATCGATAGTGTTAAGTCAATAGATTTGATAGATGGTATTGTAAATATGTCTCAAAATCACAGATCCAATCTTATCAAATAAGAGGGTAATCGACTTCAATGAATGTAATACTAAACAGTTAAGATGCTGAGAAGTCGATCAAACCGTGATAACCTGTCGGCTAAACGCCTCGACAGAATCCTATCGACATTACCCACGATCGGTCTGTAACTAGTCCTATCGACTCAGCGAGAGGTCGAAATCAATGCAGCCTCGATAGCTTGAGCAGATCAAACTTAATTGAGACAGTGCCCGAACAAAGCAGTAGAACTAAATACGATCTAATTACGGGTAAAAATCTATAGAATGACTTGAATAACAGAACTATATAAATTTATAGAATCTCCTAGAAGTCACAATAGATCGGACCTAACCGAGACAGTATTGCAACTCGAAATTGATAATATAAATGTAATTAAGATTTAATTACTAGATAACTAACAATTCTAAAGATAACAACTAGAATATCAAATCAATGAGAAAGTACTAGTTGAAGTCGATAGAATTACCGAGGGTGACTAATCCAAGTCTCTCGCCGAGAGCCGATACAGCCCCCGCGAGACGAGGATGTTGTTAAGAAAAGTTTTGGTGATATGCCGAATTATGGTGAATGAAAGTGTTGTTTTTCTCGTATAGACCCTATTACATATTTATAGCCTCATGTAAGGGGTTCTGACCCGACTCGGTCAGGACTCTTAAACAAACCGACTAAACTTATTTCTAAATCAACTCTAAACTAAAAACAGAAAGAGATAAATAAATCTATCAGGCCCACTTTATTCCTTTCGGTCGTTGAGATTCACTGACTTTAGCCGACTTCAACCCTCTGTCTCTGACCAATGGGACCGGTCCAAATTCCGGTGCCAACAACATCACCCGAGTAGAAGCGAACTGCACCACTCCATTTTCATCTCTCGCTATGATGCCAATGCCAGTTTGGCCCGTTGAGGGGAAGTAGGCCGCATCCACATTAATCTTGATCCGATCACTGTCAGGACGCTGCCAAGAGACCAGAGTCTTTAGTTTTGTTCTTCCCCCGTAGTGCACAGGACATCTTTCCCCTTCTTATCTTTGATCGGAATCTGTTGCCGAATGCTAAACACTATATCATGGTAGTTCTCCAGAAATGCGACAGAACCTAGTACCAAGTGATCTGCTTCATTGTGAGTTATTTGATTACGGACATACCAGACTCTCCACACGAGCAAAAGTAATTTATCCCTCCCATCAGGTCGGCACTTGTCAAGAATATGCAGGAGCCATTCAGTTTCTGCTTGGTCCCCAATATTGACTGATGGTAGTTGCCATTTTTTCCCCATCACCTGATATAGACTCCTAGCATGGGGGCACCTTAAGACAGCATGCGCCTCCGATTCCTCTTCTAACCCACAGATAGTGCATATGCCTGAGGTGTCCATGTGTCTAATCCACTTATTTCTTCTCGTTGGCAATGCAAATAAGCTGCCACAGGCTGCGTGACCCATCTGGACGAATACTAGATTCCCAGCTCCCTCTGCATGATCCATTGAAAAAGCAAGTTTGTATGCACTTCGTACTATGAAAATACCAGTTCTTTCATAGTGCCACGCCACAAAGTCTTCTTGGCCCCTTAAGGGTAGCTTCAGCTTCAGTATTTCATCGACATCAGTCTGCCAGAATAGTTCTTGTAATAGACCCACATCCCAGCTGTTCGTCCTCCTATCGATGAGCTCTGAGACCCAGCGGGTTCGTGTTTGTGAGGCCTTCTTACCCAGTACTTAAAGCGAGGGTGGTCTCAGTATCCAATTATCCTGTCAGATATGAACACTAATTCCATCGCCCACTCTCCAGATTATACCTTTCTTCAACAACTCCAATCCATACTCCACAGCCTTCCAAGTAGGTGATGCATTCGCAGGAAAAACTGTATCGACAATGTGCCCCCGAGGATAGTACTTAGCCTTCATCAGTCGGGCACAAATACTGTCCAGAAACTAGATAAGCCTCCAGGCCTGCCTTGATAACAGGGCCTGGTTGAACAGTTTCATGTCCCTAAAGCCAAGACCTCCTTTACTCTTCTGCTTCAACATCCTACCCCACGCACACCAGTGAGTTCTCCTCTTACCGTCCTTGGCACCCCACTAGTACTTTCGAATCTTTTTCATGAGCTCCTCACATAGGCCATCTGTTAACTTGAACACTCCCATCAAGTAGGTTGGGAGAGCTTGCACCACAGACTTTATGAGTACCTCTTTCCCTGCATTAGAGATGTAGCAATCACTCCAATCTATCACACGCTTGGAAAGCTTCTCGACAATTGGTTGGAACTGCTCTCCTTTCATGTGACCTTGTGGGGTAGGCAAGCCTAGGTAGGAAACCTCAAAAGATTCTCGTTCTACCTGCAGGACTGCATTCACCACATCTCTTGTATCTTGTGTTGTATTCGGCGAGAAGAGGATTGAACACTTCTGTGGGCTAACAAGTTGGCTTCGAATACCCTGAGAATATTCATAACATTTGTCGCCTGTGCAGCAGATGCTTTGAAGAACAAGAGGGTATCATCAGCAAACAAGAGGTGCGTAATCATTGGAGCATGGCGACACACCTTCATCCTAGTAAAGACACCATTCCCTGCACTATCCTGTATGAGCTTAGACAGGCAGTCTGCCACAAAGAGGAACAAGTATGGCGAGAGTGAATCGCCTTGTCGTAGCCCTCTTGTCGGAGTGAAAGCTGATAGTAACTCTCCATTAAACTTAATGCGGTACCGTACAGTAGAGACACATGCCATAATCCATCGGACCCAAACGTTGTGGAAACCCATCTTGGTCATCACACTCTCCAGAAATCTCCAATCGACTCTATCATAGGCTTTGGCTAAGTCAAGCTTATAAGCACAGTATCCATCTTCACCCTCCCGTATTTGCTACATCGAGTGTTGGCATTCAAAAGCAATGAGGGCGTTATCGGTGATTAAACACCCTGGGAAAAAAGCACTTTGATTTTCAGTCACAATATCTTGCATTAGCGGGCACAACCTGTTTGCAAGGCACTTTGATACAATCTTGTAAATCACATTACATAAGTTTATTGGCCGATAGTCCTTCAAGCACTCTGGTTGCTGTTTCTTTGGGATTAACACAATCGATGTATCATTTACCCCTTCCGGCATTATTCCCGAGTTGAAAAATTCCTGGGCAGCTTTAACAATGTAAGCGTTCAGAACACCCCAGTTTCTTTGGAAGATTCGAGCAGGCAGACCATCCAGCCCTGGTGATTTAAACGGACTGATCTGGAACAGGGCAAAGCTTATTTCTTCCTCCGAAAAAGGTTGGCACAAACTTTCATTGATGTGAGCCGTGATTACCGGCTCCACATGTATCATTGTCGGATCAGGGTTAATACCCAGGTCCCTATCATACAACTTGTCAAAAAATTCTGTTGCCATCTGTGACACTCCTGGTGTCATAGTGGTCCCAAGAGCAACACTTAGTCATCACAAGACCCTATTACTAAAAATTTGGATTTAAGTTACCAATTCAAATCAAATTCAAATCCAAATTGAATAACACTTGCACTACAAGTCTCAAACTTTCAGTAAAGGTCACCACTGCAAAACTTATATGTTGATGGTCATGGTCAAGTAGAATTTAAAAGATTTTCTCAGACTTTTATTCCATCAATAATGGCCCCAAATAAATGCTAGAATGGTCAAAAACCAGCTCTGTTCACAAAATTCCTAATCCAATTTTAATGGGAACTGATGGCAGTTAGTATTTTTATTAAATTCAGCACATCATGGGGAGCCTACCCTATTTTTGGTCTGATTTTAGCAGCTATGGATTAATTCTAACAAAAATAACAAATGCAGTCGGCTGTTAGGATTGGAAAAAGAAAAGAAAAAGAAAACTCCCCGTGGGACCCACCTGTCAGCGACTTAAAAGAAACACACCCGGCCGCTGCCCGCTCCGCCCGACTCGGCGCGCGCCACGTGGTCACCGACGTACGGCCAACGGCCGTTGCCGCGGATCGACGGCCCCACGCGCGCGTTCGGACATCCCTTTTGTCGCCGTCGCGCTGTCCGAACCCCCCCTATTCACTCCCTTCGCTCTCGCTCTCTCTCTCTTCCACTCGTCTCTGCCTCCGCCGTCGCCTCTTCCCCGTATCGCCTGGCCGCCACCGCCCACCGGAACCCGAGCCAGGCCTCTGGGAGCAACGCCGGGACAACCCGACAACCCTGCACCCGTCCCCTCGGCCGGCATTGGGAGATCGGCACGGTTCTTCCCCGGCGCCGATAATCGACCCCAAGCCACTTCTCCGCGCCGCGTTCACCCCGAGGTGAGCCAACTCCCGATTCCTCGCACGAGGAGCTCTCCCTCTTAATCGCGCACATGTTTGAACCTTGCTTGGGCGAATCCTTCCACCATTTCTCCTAGATTCCTAGCTCGAGGCCGCCGCCGACCACCGCAGCCACCACCCCGCCGGTGAGTCTGCATCCCCAGCCTCCCTCTCGTAGGGGAAAGTCGGTGACATCCTTCTCCGTGCTCTGGTGAAGCTCTCAGGCGAGATCCCGAGCCTTTCCGCCCTCCTCTTTTCGTGTTAGCCGGCGTCGAGCCTTGCCCTGCCTCCGCCACCGTCGCGAGGCCGTGCTCCATCGCCCGGCGGTCCCCGACCACCTAGGATGGTGTGTGACGAGGAGTAGGGCGTTTTTCCCTCCAAATCCAGCTCGAGCCAGGGCCCGCAACGGACTGCGGCAAGCCCCCGGCCAGCGCCGCCGTGCTCCAGCGAGCGCGCGCGCGGGGGGGACTCGGGCGAGCTGGCCAGTGGGCCAGCCGGGCGATGGGCCCTGCCCGCCTGGGCCGAATCTGGCCTAGGAGCACCTCCCCCACGGGAGATTTAGCCGTGGGCTGCCGGGATTGCGGCCCGCGAAGTAAAAATTTGATTTTCTCAATTTAATCATTACCAGAAAAGTGGTAAACTTGTAAAATGCATAGTAAAATGATTAATAGGGATTTTGAGGCAAGGTAAATTTTGTTAGCCTTGTCTGAACTTGTGCTAATAAGAGAAAATGCTAAATCACAGTGCATGGTAATTTTACTATTAGGATTTAATTATATGATAAAAACCCTCATAAATTCGTAATTAATTACAGAGAGCTGATAAAATCTTGAAATTTGGTCACCAAATAGGATTATCAGTTTTAGTCCCCCTGGAAAAATGTCATAGGGTATGTCTCTGTATATTAGCTGAAATTAATTTAATGCCCTTTTTCCTTATAATAATTAATAGAAATTATTGGCTTGGTGCATGAAAGTGAAACTTGGCAAATAAATCACTCCTGGTATAATGTAATTGTAATAAATCACCCCTGCCCATTTGAAGATCAGAATCATGTCAACTTAATAAATTATGCCCCGAGTATAATTTTTCCCGTTAATAATAATGATTCCGCTTTAGGGCTGTTCACGGGTGCGTAGTACTTCGCGAGGGTTTTCCTCGACACACTAAAACACTAATTAATTAGCACCTGTTAGTTAGGGGCATCGCTTATGTAACTTCACCCCGACACACACAAACACACCGTACTTGGGTGCGATGTCGTCGCGATTAAGTATTGGAGTCCATGTAGGAAATACACGAAACACCCTCACCCTGTGCCCCACTCAACGAGATATACTACTGAATGCACCATCACACCCCGCTTACTTCCGCGAATAACAGTGTACATTAACGTATTTATTGAGGAAGTGCCATGAATCTTCTCTTATAAGCACACTCTTTTGCATCATATAGATCACGCTGTGAACCACGCGGAGACGGGACCGGAGTGGGAACCCGAAGGAGCAGGAGGTGCCGTTGCTGAGCAAGAGCAGACCCAAGGCAAGCCCCGGTGCATTATCCCCGTTTTAAATTTTTATTCTATCACTAGCTAGGGATGTAAGATCGCCTGTGCATTAAGTGGTAGGAGTTGATTGAAACTCTAGCGTGCAGTAGGTCCCTCTTCCCGATTATTAGCCTCAGGACGGTAGTCGCTCTGCTTAAATTAGGATGAGTACTCATCGAGTGGTATGGAGACCACTCGTAGATAGGAAATATTATCACTGGGGAACGAGATCGGATGAAGGAAAGGGTGGATGGAATCACAATAAAGACCGGACGGGCAACTAGGTGGAAAGAGAAGGGCAGTTTGTCTTCAAGGAGGTAGCCCCGTCCGAGTCCTCCTAAGGCTACGCCTCGTATCCGGCCCATGGGATCAAGTTTGAACGTATTGTTTGCATGCTGGAGATATGGGCCCAGTAAACCGACGTAGCTACGACTACCGCTTGGTCTGAAGATAGCCTTCTCCCTTCTTTGGTGGAACTGGGGCTGAGAGGAGGGAGCAATCCACCCACGGATGGCGGCACGGGGCGCATCGCGATGGGGGACCCTTCTCGGGGGAGTCTGAACCCGGAAGACCCTGCGGTACCGTGAGCGAAAGGTTGCTCCATGCGGCTTCCCGGAAGCGCGTATGGGTCGTGCAAGCAGGTTTCTCCGGCAGGATGTAAATCGATTCGAGTCGCTGCCCCTCACAGTAACGAGTACCACTTGATCGCTGCTCCGGAACAGTGCCGGAAGCCATTAAGATGATGGGTGGAGTTTAATACTGCTGTTTGGAACTATTAAGATTGTATTGTAACCATGAGTGTTATAGGTTTAGTGCGAACTAAATTTTCTATTCCGCATGACAACTTAACTTGATGTTAAAACTTGAAAAACAAGGATCCACTCCTAGGCTGGTTTTCTGGCAAATTAAACCCTACCCCCAGCCTTTGCATGTCTAGGTGTCGGCTGTAGCTGGCCGTTTTGACGGGTCAGTCTTGCTGAATAAATTAGTTACTCTGGGCGTAGCTCTATGTGATTTTCAGATGACCAGGACGGAGACTGCCGCTGCGGTGGGAGATTCCATTGGGAGGGCCAGCGCCCCGATTGCTAGAACATCGAATGGGAGCTGTGCACGAATAAAGACGAGGAGTAGTTTCTTGCTTGCCGGTACGGTGTTTGGGCAAAGTACCTTTTATGGCCGGGATGTCCCCTGTGTGTGTCGCCGTGAGAGGGCGATTGTATCTTAACTATTTTGTCGAACTGGTGAACCAGTGTTGAACAATTCGCTTCCGCAATCTACTTTCGACAAAACTCTGGTTTGTATTATAACTTCGGATTTATGTAAAACTCTGTTTCCCGCCTATGCTCTTGTTGCAATTATTTTTCTCTGTCATGTGTTGTACTATTGGACGCCACAGCGCGTGTCGCCACCCGAGGGAGATCCTGGAACGGAGCCGTCTCCGTGATAAGGCGGGTCCGTAACACCATCTTATGCATTGCTCCCTTATTTGTGTGGCTAACCCCCTCATCGTCTTTTAGCTTTCGGATAAAATTCTTCTTCGCTCTCCAAACAGCTTTACGGTGGAAAAAATTTGTCTTACGATCACCCTCCCGGAGCCAGTCCACCCGGGATCTTTGCAGCCACATCATCTCTTCTCTGTACAACAGCTCATTCATTTTATCAAGTGTATTTCTTACTACTTGGCACGAGTCAAGCTGCCCCTATTCCCAGAGCCGTTGCAACTGCTCTCTGAGAAGTTCAATCTGTTTTGATATGGTACCAAATTTTTCCTTACTTCAGACTTTCAATGCACTCAGGACCTGCTTAAGTGCCATTCGCACATCCCCAAGGTTCTCAATCTCTCCCCTTTCTTCCCAAGCACTTGCAATTTGCTCAGGGAGCTCCGGGTCCCGTTCCCACATAATCTCATACATCACTGGAAACCTTCCTCTTGGCCTCGACTCTTTTGCCATCGTCACCAATATTGGGCAGTGGTCTGACTGCGCTACCACCAGATGAGTAACTTGCGTATCAGAGAACAAATCTCACCATTGGTTGTCCATCACCACCCTGTCCAGCCATGCACGCACATTATTTCTACCAGCCTGTTTATTGTAATATGTGAATGGCAGCCCCACAAAACCAATATCATGAAGCTCACAAACTGAAAGGGTGTCCCGGAACGCCTCCATCTGACGATGGCCTCTGGGGGTATTTGAGAAATGTTCATACTGCACCATTGCCTCATTAAAGTCACCCATCACGACCCAGGGTAAGTTCGATTTTGATTTCAGATCCACAATCTTATCCCACATGTGCTGCCTGTTCTCAATTCTAAGCTCTCCATACACAAATGTTGCTCTCCATTGTGGCTCTCCGACCTCCAGCCAAATTACAACATCAATATACCTGCCCGACTTGTCCAGTAGCTAGACATCCACCTGCTCGTTCCAGAAAAGAGCAAGTCCACCACTGAAACCATTACTACTAACACCTTGGAACCCTTTCAGGCCCAATCTCCATCGCAGCCTTTCCATCTTTGTGTCCAACACACGAGTTTCCGACAAGAACACCAATTTTGGGGAATTTGCCCTGCATAGGGCTATAAGCTCTTGAACAGTCCGAGAGTCGCCCCCCCCCCCAGAGTTCCAGCATAGGGAACTCATTGCTCCTGACGGGGCTTGCCATGAGCTCCCGAAAGTTCACCCAACAAAGCCGGATCAGCTATTACAGTATGGCCTTTCTTCACTTGCTTTCCCTCCCCCTCCCTCCCCCCCTCTTGTTCTGATGAGGTATTTTGTGCCATGTCACCAGCCATCCTTTTCCCCAAGGGTGAAACCGGTGTCATCGGTACGTCAGTCTGGTTCGTTGCTGCACACCCCTTGATCTCATTCAATGCTTCATGGATAGCTACGAATGCCTTCTTAACAAGTATCCCCTTTTGCCTCGGCAGCTCGCTCGCCGTCATAACATCAATCTTGCCATGCTTTGCATGCTTCCGGTTCCTATCAGAATCATGAGACTGAGATGATGAACTAGCTGGCCTCATCGATCTTAGCTCTGCCCGGCATGCATGGGGTGAGTTGACGTTCATCTTCCCCACCTTGGTAGCAAGGGCATCGCTCAATTCCGGTGTCAACGAAGCTCGCGAGTCCTCTTCCCGTGCATCACGATAATTCTCCGGCCCCCTGCTGTTGTGTGCATATTTTAACTATTTCTCCGAAGGTTGTGATCTCAGTTGTTGTAGAGAGTTCACAAAAGCAAGACTTCTAACTGCTGCTGGTTTGCTCGTCACTGCCTTCGTTCTACTTCTATGTTCCTATTTCTTGTATGGTGTGCCACGCAATGTCTTCCTATATCTGAATCCTGCAAACCCATATGGTTTGTACTGACATATCCTCTCGACATGACCTAGTCGCCCACGCTTAAAACAGAAATATGGAACCCTCTCATATTTGACATCAAATTTTTGTATTTTCCCATTCATTTTAGCTTCTACCCAAGGCTTCAGAGGTTTCTGAACAGGAACATCAACCTTGACCCTTAGGTATTTGCCAACAACCACCTCCCCTCCTTCCCTGAACACCTCAATCGCATGACCCAATCTGTCTCCCAATGTCATCCCAGTTTCAGCTGACACCATCCTCCCAGGCAAATCAAATAGTTTCAGCTGACACCATCCTCCCAGGCAAATCAAATAGTTTCAGCTGACACCATCCTCCCAGGTAAATCAAATATTTGGACCCATATTGGGATTCAATTCATCGCCACCTCAGACGGTCCTGAAACACCATCATATGGCACAATGATCAGAGCATCACCTTTATGCTTCCAGGGACCTCCATTCATCACGAACTTGTAGTCCCCCTCACCAAAAAATTCAAGACTAAAGAGTCTTGTGTGCAGCTCTTTGTGGACTACCTTCTGCCTTGGTAACCAAGCCTTCCTCATCTCATCAAGCAGACCAGTAACACTAAAGTGCTGGACGGAGTAATCTCGTGCTAGGGCACACCAGCGCTGTGTTTGCTCGGCTGCTTCTTCCTCAAACTCAAACTCAGGAATTTCACCACTCTTCTTCATCCTCATCTTCCTCGTCCTCGTACATAACTTCCTCCGAGTCCCCTACATCATCTGTGCCTCCAACAAAAAGCTCAATGGCCTTACGTTCACCGTCTTTGCCCGCAACGAAGATGACGAATCCCCTTCCATGTCCTTACTAACTTGATTTGCCGTAGGGTCGCCCTCCAAAGGATTCAACTAGTGTCCAGAACCACCACCCCCTGGAACTGAGTTATCATCTGCAACCGCCACCATGTCGATCGGATCTTCGTGAGAGTGAAAATCTAACTCTGTGACGCGAGAGATTTGGTCACTACCCCTCGCTGGATCACCACCCGGATGCGTATCGTCGTCAGGATCATGCGTAAAGCCTCGGGTGGGTAGAGGACCCAATGTCTCCCCTTTATCACCCCCAGCCATACAAATCACAAACCCAAACGAAAACACATCGAGGGCGACTGCCTATCTTCCCCGGAGTAGAGACCTGACTTGGATGATGGTCGGAGACAATCGGAGACTGACGGAAAACACAATATCACCCCCAAAACCCTAGCCACCAGGTGACCCAACGGTGGTTACATGACGTGACTAGAACCCGTAACAATGTTCATTAACAATGTATATGATAACAATGTTTATTAAAAGCTTTGAAAGCACAAACAAAGAAATGTATGATGTTTAGTTATTTTATTTTTTGATGAGAAAGCGTGACATGGGCATAACATGAGCCAGTTTTTCTTTGGAAGAGTTAATTGGATCTATGTTATTATAAATTTTATGGATTGGAAATTTACCGCTGACCTTTTACTTTTCGGGTGGGTGCATTAAACTTCTTCCCGGATTGAAAATATGTCAGTATATACCTTTGAAGTATTTTGGATCACATGCAGACAATCGTATTTCTGTATGTCCCATTTTATCCTTGCCTTACCCACTTGACCTCCATACCAGGTTGTCTGCCTCCACGTCGTGACCATGCCTTGCCCTCAGTGCGTCTGCAACCGCGAGCACACCTCCAGCGTCACGTGTGGCTTCCTGCAGGCTATCTGTAGCCACCTCCCCGTCGAGGACGCCCACCCGAGCGCGCGCGCGGATGAGGCAAAGCAACCAGGCTCGTTCAATCATCACCCGCCATGGTTGAGCCGCCGTTCCTAGCGACTAAGAGCCGCTGTACATGGCGCCCAGCTGCGGCCTCACCGAGCCGCCCGCCAAAGCTCAGGCATCGTCCGCCCGAGCAGTCGTAACCGTCACTGGCCTGCTAGGCTGTCGCCGCTCGTGCATGCTCCCCGCCACCGCCGCCTGCTACGGATTCTTGACTTCGCTGGCCGGAGTCAAGCAGGGAAGAAGAAAAGAAGTGATCCCAATCTGTTTCGCGTCAAGTGGATAAGGCAGGGGCAAAAGGGAACATACAAAAATACGATTGTTTGCAGATAGATCTAAAATGCTTCAAAATTAAACTAATAGATAATGACATTTCCTATCCGTAAATAACACAACAACAAAAAAGGCCTGTAACGGCAGTTGGAAAGGTACTATAGCGGCGGGCAGGTCACCTTGCCCCTACGCAAACACAGCTACAAATATGCGTTTGTAGCGGCGGGTGGTCTGTCGCCTAAATAAACCGCCGTTATAGACATATTATTAGCGGCGGTTGAAGATGTCAACCGCCGCTATTGTTAGCCATTAGTAGTGGCAGTGGACATCTTCAACCGCCGCTATAGTTGGCTATTAGTAGCGGCAGTTGACAACATCAACCGCCGCTACATGTTATTTTTCAAAAAATAAAATAAAATTTATCAAATATACAGAAATCACAGATTCTGCATACACAGAAATTTACAAATCTCATCACAAATATTTACAATATCTCATCAAAGATATTTATAATCTCATCATAGATATTTACAATAGAATATATACATGTTTGTCATCAAAATATTCAATCGAGCTTATAAAATATTTTATATGAACCCTAATATATAGTCATCATCTTTTTTCGACACATTAGGCTCATATGGTGCTCTTGAACCAGCCCACTCACAAAGGGACTTATGTTTTGTTGCTAGTTCACTGTTTGAGTCAAAGCACTTCCCTTCTATACTAATTACCTCTCTTAACATAAAACGACAAAGAGAAGCTACAACTAGATACATGACATTTGTACTCAAGTGAACACGTGATTCAGGAATTATACCCTTTTTGATCGCATCGTTCCTTTTCATCTTTACAGCCCATTCTCTCTTTGACCCTGTGACTTTCTGTGTCACATGAGCAGAGTCCTCAATGATATGGTCCAGGTAAAGTAAAATGGACATAAACAAAATCAACTTACCTCTCGTTGAGACTCCTCAATGATATGGTCCAAGTAAGTTGAAGTGCCAGCCGAGAACACACAAGTGTAGTAATCACAATGCACACTTCCTCGTATTTGCTTATTGCACTATAAAGTAGATAACACAAGTTCATTACACCTACGATAATTATATGAATGGATAGTATGATAAGAACTTGTATAGTCATACCCAAAACTTATGACAGAAGTACATCTTCTTTTTCCTTGTAGGATGACATGCCCCACCGGCTACGACATATTTCTCGTAAGCACTGTGCGATTGACAAAAGCTTATCAGTAGATGATATTAACATCATCAAACCATACACACGTAGACCAATTTCTTACCGATCTATGACTTCCAGAATATCGTCGTATAAGTTCTTGTGTAGTCCAGGCTGTCGAGCGATAGAAGGTATCCTTTTCTCGGAAATATCATCACACAGATCCAATGATCGCTACAATAATGTTTATTATCAACAAGTTAATTATGATTGAATTTAATTTTAACATAGGATACATGACGAAGGCAGTAGTTGTCCAACTTACTTGAAGTTGTAAGGGGCCATAATGCACTCTCTATCTTGCCACTTCATGAAGTAGTCGTATAAGTAATTTGCAACATAAGTCCTTGCTTCTGTTGTCAAGACCGTCTTCATTTCAGCAAGCTCTATTATGCGGCCGTTCGATGAATCTTGTGTGGCCGCTTCGATGAATTTGGAAACTTCTCGTAAAAATATTCGACCCGGTCTTGGTGCCTCGTACATCCAAGATCTATCCATCACAAACGGCCTTGAATGGAAACCCAAAAATTATTCAAATTTATTAATGAAATATGTGTGACAAAAAATTTAAACATTCACTATATATATATATATATATATATTGAATATTACATGAAGTGAAAAATATTATGCAAGATATAATGAAACAAACATCAAATTATTTTATATATTATTTAACTTTTATCACCATCTAGCCAAAAAATATTAGAAATTAATTAATTAATTATGTGTAACAAAAAATTTAAATATTAACTGAATATATAAACATTAAAAAATAATATACATGAAGTGAGAAATATTATGCAAGGTAAAATGAAACAAACATTAAATTATTTTATATATTATTTAATTTTTATGAAGAGATAATAAAATAATAAACATCCCTCTTGCCCTAATACTACTTTCTCTCTCTTTTAAAAACCAAACTAGATCTAGATTCCCATTGATGTAAAATAAACCAAATATAATACTTTTTTTGTGTAGTGATGAAAAGAGATGATGTATGCCTTCATAAACTTCAACTATAACCAAGTAGAACCATCCAAATCAAACGAATTTAGCTAAAATTTGATAAAAACCTAACAAACTTAAAACCCAAAATTCTACTTGATTTCAAAATGAGAGCACAAGAAAACCAATGGGATGAGTTCCCCTTATCTCATAGAGCAAATTTCTGCAAAAAAACGAACTCAAAACCTTCCCCCGTTGATTTTCATGATTTGCCCAAATTTTCGGGCCGCCACTGTTCGAGTGAGGGCCGGAGCTGTCCGAACGTGGCTTTTATAGCCTGGGCATTTTATAGTGGCGGTTGGCATCGTGAACCGCTGCTAGTATTCCCTACATAGCGGCGGTTGACATTGTCAACCGCCGCTATAAACCTGGACCATTTATAGCGGCGGTTGACGCTATAGGAGGGTCTGTAGCGGCGGCTCACACCGCGGTTGGCCCCCCTAGGCTCTGTGGCGGCGGCTCACTTTGGGCCGCGCCGCTGCGGCCTTTGGTCTGCCGCCACTACAGAGCCTATTTGTGGTAGTGTAAATTTAATGGTATCCACCCAAAAAGTAAATAATCAATGAAAAATTTACAATCCGTAAAATTTATAATAACATGAATCCAATACTTTTGAGAAATGAACAACATTTGCCAATTTGGAAGTGAGGGACGTGTCTTGGACTCTTGGTTCGGCCCAAGAGTCGAGTCGAGCCTTAGGGTTAGCTGCTAAACAATCGCCTGCCGCCGCCACCGCCACGGCCGCCGGCAGCCATGGCTTGCGACAACGATCCGAGCCAACCACCGTTGCCGGCAGCAATACCCTACGACCACAAGCCGAGCCAACCGTCGCTGGAGAAACGCCCCGCTAATCCAATCACCAGCACTACCACCATAGACTCCCTTAGCGACGACATCATTTTGGACATCTTCCTCCGCCTCCCGTCTTTCACGGCGCTCGTCCGCGTCACCTTCGCTCGCTGGGCGTGGTGTCGCGCGGTCACCTCCTTGCCATCCTTCCGCCGCTGCTTCCGCTCCCTGCACCCGGCGCCACTCCTCGGCCTCTTCTTCTCGCTCTTCAACCACCACCGCCTGGCTCTAAAAGTCCCCATCTTCCCCCATTTCGCCCTCTCCCGCTACCCCAACCGTGACCTCGCCGGCGTCATCCGCACTGGCGATTTCTTCCTCACCTCCATTAAGGATCGCGCCAACGAGGCCCCTGACTGGGACGTCGTTGACTGCCACGGCGGCTTCATCCTCCTCAATGATTGGGCTGCAGAGTCTTACACCTTGTTAAAACCCTTGATGCGGCTGATCCATGGCTTCATTGACATGCCGTGGGGCATCCTAGTCGATATGATGGTTGTCACCCTATCATCCATGACACCCATTTGATCTGCTCTGATGAAGACCCCATGTCGATCCACATTATCTGCCTTGCCCATGATGACAGGTTCGTGATGCGGGCTGCTGTCTTCTCCTCGTCTAGCAGGGAGTGGTCCGTTCTCCCATGGGTGGAGGTTAGCCCGAGGCCACATTGTGTAACCTTATGCGAACGAGTCATGGACGACGGTGGGTCACAGTGTGAGTATTTTTGTCTTGAGAAAGGCGTGCAGGACGGTGGATTGTCTATATACTGGCCTTTCAAGAATCGAAAGAATTTCATCAAGCTGGATACGACAACAATGGACACTACCACAAATAGGGTCTGTAGCGGTGGCAGGCAAACCGCGGTAGCGGCATGACCCAAAGTCGGCTGCCACTACAGAGCCAATGGGCACTGTCCCAACTAAAACTGCCGCTACAAATGGCTCATGTTTATAGCGGCGGCTGGCATTGTCAACCGCCGCTATTTATGGCATACTAGCAGTGGTTGATAATGCCAATAGCCGCTAAAAAGTGCCTAGACTATAAAAGCCGCGTTCGAACAGCTCCGGCCCTCACTTGAACAGTGGCGGCCCGAAAATTTGGGCAAATCACAAAAATCAAGGGGGAAAGGTTTTGAGTTCTTTTTTTTTTTTCAAAAATTTGCTCTCTGAGCTAAGGGGAACTCATCCCATATATTTTTTTGTTCTATTATTTTTAAATCAAGTTGAATTTTTCATTTCAAGTTTGTTAGATTTTTATCAAATTTTAGCTAAATTAATTTGATTTGTATGGTTCTATTGGGTTGTAGTTAAACTTTATTAAGGCATACATCATCTATTTCCATCACTATATAAAAAAATTACTATATCTAACCTCTTTTATGTCAATGGCAATCTAGATCTAGTTTGGTTACTAGAAGAGAGAGAAAGTGTTAGGGCAAGAGGTATATTCATTTTTATAATTTTTTTAATAAAAATTAAATATTGTATAGAATAATTTGATTTTAATTTGATATTTGTTTCATTTTAGCTTGCATAATATTTCTCTTTTTATGTAATTTATTTTTCACTATATATATATAATGAATTTTTAATATTTTTTTATACATAATTAATTAATTAATTTGAGAATTTTTGTGTTTATGTGCAAGGTTGTTCGCGATGGATAGATCTTGGATGTACGAGGCACTAAGAACGGGTCCAATATTTTTACTCGAAGTCTCCAAATTCATCGAAGGGGCCACACAACATGCTCGACGTGAACGAACAACTGATATATATTATCCATGTTTTGATTGTAAGAATTAGAAGCTGTGGAATGATATAGAAGTAATCAAGTCACATTTGGTGCGGAGAGGTTTAGTTGAGGGGTACACGAGATGGACAAAACATGGTGAGAACAGTGTGGTCGACATGGAACTTGATGAGCATATTGAAGTTGAAGTCGTGGCTATCAATTCGCCTGGTGCAGATGCGATGGAATCGCCTGGTGAAGCTGATTTTGATGTTGAGGAGTTGTTATGTCACATTAAGCCTCAGGTGTTGATCAATGCCGGTACAACAAAAGGGCTTGATAATTTTCATAGAATAGAGAAGGCATCAAAGGATCCATTATATGATGAATCTAAGGGATGTGGTAAAGAGTTCATCGTGTTGCATACTGTACTTGAGCTCATGAAGCTGAAGGCCATGCATGGCTGGTTGGACGCTAGTTTCACGGATTTGTTGGAACTTATTTCTGATGCGCTGCCGAAGCCCAACTTGTTGCCAAGGTGAAAGGACCGAGTGACCGAGGGGGGGGGGGGTGAATCAGGAACTCGCACTATGTACCAAAACCGCCAATTCCTAAAACCGACCATTCAAAATTACTCCTACACAATTCTAGTGGTGAACACACTAGTAAGATAATGAACCTATGCACGGAATAACCTAAGCATACTAGTGGATCACACAAGACAATACAACCTCCTATGCAAGCTAGTGATAAAGACATGCGAAAGCAAACAACTTGCAGAGGAGCCTACTCAAGTAAAGCTACTAGATCATCAAGTACAAGATAAGCACATAAGCATGCACATAAGCATGAGTAGCACTATACATACTAGGGTGAACAATCAAGCCAAAACAACTCCTATACATGCTTGTAATCAAGAGAAAGCTAAGCACAACTACCAAATAGAGAAGCCTATTCATGCAAGGATACAAGTAATCACCTAAAGCATGGTAACATACCAGTATGAATAGAACAGTATGTAAATGCGGAAAGTAATGCATCAAAGTAAGGAGTAGAGTAAGAGATGGCTCATGATTTTTTTCCCGAGGTCTCGGAAGGATGGCGCCTTCCCCTACTCCTCGTTGGACCACTCTCGCCGGAGTCCCGGTCCCTCCCGCCACCGATGTGGAGTTCTCGCCCACGAGCCCACAATCACTCCCAGAGTGAAGACACGGTGCGCGTCACCGCTGCCATCATGGCACAAGCTCGCCTCCCTCGAGAACTTGCCGGACTCCCTGAGCCGACACGGGCGTTCACTATTGATGTCCCTTTCACCGGCGGGCTCAAACCGTGTACAAACGTGTGATGGCCTTCACAACCAATCACAATAGGCTCGATCACCGACACCTAATCGGTCTAGGTCTCACCATAAACCAAGAGTAATAGCCTAGATCACACCCTCAAGGACACCTTAGCCTTAGCTGTGCAAGATGCTCTTTTATCTCTCCTCTAGCACTCTCAAGATATGCAATATGTCCTTCTAGTGCTCTCCTTTCTTCCTCTTGGCTCTCACCAAATGCTCCAAGCAATTCCACTGGCCAAGAGAGGTCTCCAAGACCCCAGCAACGAAGTTATATAGGCTTCCAACCTCCAACTAGCCGTTGCTCCACGAAATTAGCTTTCTGGGCCTACTGACCGGACAGTCCGGTCACTGCAAACCCGAGCACCAACGACTCTGCTCCTCTGCTGACTTCTACAGACCGCACCGTACGGTCCGTTTCTCTCGCTAGTCCAGAAACAATTTAGCCCTGCTTCCTCTCTGTCCTGTTCCTCAGCTACACTGACCGTACGGTCTGGTCACCTGACCGTACCGTCCGGTCTCTATAGCTCCTGCATAGACAGATTCCTCGCTGCTTCGCTGTAAGTCGCAGACAACTTCACCTAGTGACCATACAGTCCGGTCACCACTGACCCTTCTGTCCTGTCACTATGTCCAGAAGCTGAAACTTGTCGTCTTCGCTTGACTTTGTTTCCCAGCTTCTCCGAACAGCTCCTTGGATTCTCCGCTGTCACTTAGTGCCTGTGATTTCACCGAGCAACCTTGCACATCACCGGCTAGACATGACCTAAGAGAAATGACCTAGACCCCCTTGATAGTCCAGTTTTTCCTATGGACTTAAAGCCCTAACAACTAGACAAGTGTTCCCAATACTTGCTCCATAGCTTGTCCTCAGCTTTGATCCATCTTCATCAATCCTTGGAATCCATCAAGCTCACAAGCCTCCATGCTTATGATCATTGTCATCAATCGCCAAGGCCGCCGTAAACAATCATCATAGAGTAGAAGAGGTTTCCTACATGAACAACACACGTGTAGACATTAGTCACATTTCATGTTTGTCATTCATCACCAAAACATTCATACCTTGGGGTGACCTCAATGGTCATGATCCTTACAATCTCCCCCTTTTTGGTGATGGATGACAACCACTACTTATGATGATCCAAAACGGACGAACAACAAGGAACCAAAGGAAAAGAGTGGATTGAAAAGATTACCTTGGTCCTTACCTTGATAGTAGTCTCCCCCTTGGAATGTGCTAGTTCTTGAGGGAGAACTACCCAATCACGTAGGGCACTTGATATCTATCCTGACTTTTGTGTTATCTTCGTGTTCTTCATCCGTTTTGCGTTATCGATCTAGACTTGGCTTTTGGATCTTCATGTTCTTCTCCCCCTTTGTCACCTATCACCAAAAACCAAAGATAAAACACAAGAGAACCAAGGAGCAAATAATAAATGGCAAGAGTAGGAAACTCCCCCTTTCATGGTGCTTCTCTTTGGTCATAATGGTGTTCCACCATAGCTCCCCCTACACACCTGACTCAACAAAATATTTTCTCAAGAATGAAATGATTAGTCATTTGTGTGATGGGAATGTATGAGCCACTTGTCTTTGAGCCGCGCGTGTAGATTTAACCTCGAAGCTCGTTTGAACATGACTCAATGGGCATGAAGCACAAAGATCACACTAGAGGGTCATGTACTTACATTGTAAATAAGCAACTCCCCCTAGAAACATGCTTGAAAGCATGTAAGGTATCACGATGCAAATTGCATGAATGCAAAGAATGCAAATGCAAATGAAACAAGTATACAAATGCATGATGCGATGATAAAGGAAAGAGAGAGAGAACAGCTACAAACCAAAGTGCCAACGATGAGTTGTTCCCTTCTTGAGCTTACTCACAATGGACCATTCATCAAAGCCTTGGGTACACCATGAACCACCTTCCAAGGTTTAAACCATGTCCATTGCTATCTCAAGGAGGTCCGAAGTTGACCTACAAGCAAAGAGAAACAAGCACAAAACAAAGACATAAACAACAAACAAAACAAACAAAGCTATACATATTTATAAGAGACAAGCTTTAGGGTTACTCATGTGAAGTTTGAGAGGTCGAGAACATTGAGTTCTCCGCTTAGCTTGTTGAAGGTCATCTCGTTGAGTGGCTTGGTGAAGATATCCGCTAATTGTTCATGAGTCCGCACACTTACCAGCTCAATATCCTTCTTCTCAACATGGTCTCTTATGAAATGATGCTTGACTTGAATATGCTTTGCATGACCATGATCTCCAGTTTTGAGAGCCATTTTGATTGCCGCTTCATTATCACAATATAATGACATTTGAGTGAAGTTGAGGCCATAATCGGAGAGAGTTTGTCTCATGTAGAGAAGTTGTGCACAGCAAGCTCCCGCCGCCATGTACTTCGCTTCAGCTGTGGATAAATCCACCGAGTTTTGCTTCTTTGAGCTCCAAGATACTAGAGATCTTCCAAGAAATTGGCAATCTTCCGATGTACTCTTCCTATTCACTTTGCATCCTGCGAAGTCTGAGTCCGAATACCCAAGTAACTCAAAGCTTGTTCCTCTAGGATACCATAGTCCCATGATAGGTGTGTACTTGAGGTATCTAAGAATCCTCTTGACGGCCTTCAAGTGAGACTCCTTCGTATTTGCTTGATAGCGTGCACACAAGCACACACTAAACATGATGTCCGGTCTTAAGCTGGTGAGATAGAGCAAGGACCCAATCATTCATCTATAGAGCTTGGGGTTCACCGGTTTACCCTTTGCATCATCATCCAAGGATTTGCTTGTCGTCATAGGAGTGTATAAAGGCTTGCATTTCTCCATGTTGAATCTCTTAAGAAGATCCTTGGTATACTTCTCTTAATAGATGAAATTCCCTTCTCTCAATTGTTTGACTTGAAAACCAAGGAACACATGCAACTCTCTAATCATTGACATTTGAAATTCCCTTGCCATCATTTCCCGAAACTCTTCATTGAACTTCTCATTGGTTGACCCATAGATGATATCATTCACATAGATTTGGCACACAAAGATATCCTTCCCAACATGTCTTGTGAACAAAGAGCTATCAATGCTTCCAATCTTAAAGCCATTTTTTAGAAGAAAGTTCCTCAAGTGTTCATACCATGCCCTTGGTGCTTGTTTGAGGCCATAGAGAGCTTTCTTCAATTTGTACACATGTCTTGGATTTTTAGGGTCCTCAAACCCCGGAGGTTGTCCCACATAGACTTTCTCGTTGATCTCTCCATTCAAGAAGGCACTTTTGATATCCATTTGAAAGAGCTTGAAGCCATTGTGTGATGCATAGGCAAGTAAGATCCGAATAGCTTCAAGACGGGCCACAGGAGCAAAGGTTTCTTCAAAGTCAATGCCCGCCACTTGAGAATATCCCTTAGTCACTAGGTGAACCTTGTTCTTGACAATTGCTCCTTTCTCATCTTGCTTGTTCTTGAAGACCCACTTGGTGCCAACCATATTATGATTCTTGGGCCTCTCAACCAATTTCCATACTTTGCACCTCTTGAAGTTGTTCAACTCTTCTTGCATGGCTATTATCCATTTGTGATCATCCATAGCTTCATCAATGGTAGTGGGCTCAATCATAGAGACGAAGGAGAAGTTCTCAATTGCAACATTTGCCTCATCATCATTTTCTTCACTCACATAGTTGGGCTTGTATTGATTTCTCCTTGTCCTTACTCCTTGAGATGGACTCTCAATGATCAAGTCACGTGAGTGATCCTTATTGATGGCCTTGAGTCAAGGATGGTGTTTTTCTTGAGTGGGGGGGAGCTCTAGGTTAAGTATCTTGAGCATCATGGATTGCTTGCTCACTTGAGATATGAGTATCTTGAATTCTTAGTGAAGTGGGAGAATCACTCATATGCTTTGTTGTTTTGGAGCTAGAGCTCGGTGAGGAGGTGGGGCTGTTGTGTGAAGAGCTGGAGAAGTGACTCGATATGAAGTATGTGGGGAGGCTTGGGGATCACTTCTCTCTTGGGTTCCCTCATGGGTAGGTGGATGCACTCTCAATGAATCTTGAGAGGAGCTAGTGGGAGAGGCAACGACATCTCGGCTTGGTTCTTGCACCTCGGAAGAGGAGGTTGGTTGAGGTGGTGGAGTTGAGGGCTCATCAATATTTCCAGCATTGGCCTCGTGGGCTAAAACCTCGCCCACGAGCATGTTTCTCAAAGATTCCCTTATAGGATCATCTCCAATGTCCACTTCATGAAACTCATCTCCTTTCTGAGAACCATTTGACTCATCAAATTGCACATCATAAGATTCTTCCACACATCCTGTGGCTGAGTTGTAGACCCAATATGCTTTAGAAGTCCCTGAATACCCAACAAGAATGCCTTCATCAGTTCTGCTCTCAAACTTTCTGGGCTTCCTCCTCTTCTTGAGAATGTAACAAGTGCAGCCAAAAACCCGAAAATAGGAAACATTGGGTTTCCGTCCAACCAACAGCTCATATGGTGTCTTCTTCAACAGTCGGTGGAGATAGACACTGTTTGAGGTATAGCAAGTTGTGTTGATTGCCTCAGCCCAAAACCTTTCATGAGTTCCATACTCATCCAACATAGCACGAGCAAGGGTGATTAGTGTCTTGTTCTTCCTCTCCACTACTCCATTTTGCTCGGGAGTATATGTAGCAGAGAATTCATGCTTGATCCCTTTCTTGTCACAATACTCCTCCACTATTGTGTTTTTGAACTCAGTCCTATTGTCACTCCTTATCTTTACAATATTGGCCTTGAATTCATTCCTTGCTCTTCTTGCAAACTTTCTGAAGATATCACTCATCTGAGACTTGTCCACAAGAAAGAGGGTCCAAGTGTATCTCGTGAAGTTATCCACAATCACCAAGTAATATAGGTTCCCTCCTAGACTCTTGTAATGTGTTGGCCCAAACAAGTCCATGTGCAAGAGCTCTAGAGGACGAGATATAGACATAAAAGACTTGGTGGGATGTGAAGATGCAACTTGCTTTCCAGCCAGACAAGCACTGCACAGTTTGTCCTTCTCAAAGGTCACATCCTTGATTCCTTTAACCAGATTCCTCTTGACCACTTTTCTGAGCTGATTCATTCCAACATGTGCCAGTCTTCTATGCCACAACTATCCCTTAGTTGCCTTAGTGAAAAGGCAAGTACTTGGTGGCATGTTACTATTTGAAGTCCGTGACATACAAGTTCCCGTGCCTCACTCCATGAAATACTAGCCCTTTCTTTGAATTTTCAATCATTGCACCATCCTCATCAAATGTGCACTTGAAACCCTTGTCACAGAGTTGACCAATAGACAGGAGGTTGAAGTTGAGGGTTTCCACAAGAAAGACCTTGGAGAGATGGAGGTCCTCAGTAATGGCCACTTTGCCTTATCCTCTGACTCTTCCTTTTGAGTTATTCCCAATGGTCACCTTCTCACTGTCTTCATCTTCATCAATGCTTGTGAACATGGTTGGCTTCCTGATCATATGTTGAGTGCACCCACTGTCAAGAGTCCAATGAGTACCTCCACTCTTGTAGTTGACCCTGGTGGTAGTCATAAGACAAGAACTAGTGGAAGAAGGGTTAGTATCCAAAGCATTACTTGATTGACTTGCACTAACTTCATCATGTCGAATGATAAGTCTATCCTCATAGATAGGGATCCTTGCAATCCCTTCCTGAAGTCGCCTCCTGATGGGATAGTGAGGAGCACGATACCTCCAATGTCCATGACCATCCCGCATGTGTAAATTGTCGAGGTCGATGTAGTAATGGGGAGGATCATAGACCAGTGATGTGCTCAAGCACATGTCCCACTTGTGAGTGGAGCACAAGTATCATCTCCATTGCTCTCTCAATTGAGAGCTCATGTCTTCTGTTAATCACCTCCTCAAGTAAGAAGCCCCTCCTAGGAGATGTGATTTGTCAGAGAAGCTTGTCAATCACTTCAAGTGGAGCTCTCCTCCGAAGACCACTGAAGGAGGTTATCCTGCACACAAGATCATAAATCCTCAAGAAAGTATCACAAAGGTCATCATTCGGATTTCTCACAACTTCATTAAATTGGAAGACGAACTCCTGTTGTTGAGCTCGACGAATGCTTCAGAGTCAATCTTGTGGAGGAGGTGGGGGAGCTGGACTGGTAGAACCGATCATCTAAAATGATCGCATAAGCAATGTAGATGATGCTCCCCCTGTACCAGTGTGTGGTCCACTCGAAATACTTGGAGTAGAATTTGGAATGGCACTTGGGGTAGAACTTCATGAAGCGCCTAATGAAGAGCTTGGTGTAGGTCTTGATCCAAAGGGGTTGTAGAAGCTACTGCAAGGCAATCTTGTAGAGGGATCAAGAAAGCTTGAGCTCGAAGCTACTTCCTTCCCTTTTCTTGATGATACTCCATTTGCCTTGGATATCTTCTCCCCCGTCCAGCTTGCGATGATCTTCTCATCATCAAAGAGCAACCCAATCACATTCTCGATGGAGAGATCCTTCTCCATGATGAGATCAAGGGTGATGTAGAGTAGCTTGCTGCTAGGGAGCAAGGTGAGGATCTTCTCGACTATCACAATCTTGGGAAGCTTAAAAGTAGTTGCTCCAATCCTGTCCACAATACCTCACAAGCGAATAAGAGAGTCAAGTAAGTGCTCATTCTCATTAGCACGAAAACCAAAGAACTCCTCAACAAGTGTATCACTAGCATGACCAATAAAAGACTCATAAGCATCATCATCACTAGTCATACTAGAAGTGCAAGTAAGATCAAGATAGCCAACATCATCAATCATCACATTAGGCACACTAGTAGAGAAACCTATCAAACCATCACTAGTAGAATCTAGGCACTCACTAGAACTAGGCACAGCCATACAATCATCATCATCATATACATGATCATCGGTAAAGGTATTGGCAAAGTCCACAAGTGTGTTCATCAACTCATCCGGAACCATGGCATTTAGGTAGCTTTTCAAGCGATCCTTCCATGAGCCATGACCCGGCCCCGAATGGGACGACGTCCCAACTCAATACGGTCACTACTCAAGGCGGTTAAGCCCTATGATGAGCACTTGGCTCTGATACCACTTGAAAGGACCGAGTGACCGAGGAGGGGGGGGGGGGTTGAATCGAGAACTCGCACTATGTGCCAATTCTACCATTTCTAAAACCGACCACTCAAAACAACTCCTACACAATTTTAGTGGTGATCACACTAGCAGGATAATGAACCTATGAAAGGAACAACAACCTAAGCATACTAGTGGATCATACAAGGCAATACAACTCCTATGCAAGCTAGTGATAAAGACAGGCGGAAGCAAACAATTAGGTAGCATAGAAGTCTACTCCCGCAAAGCTACTATATCATCAAGTACAAGATAAGCACATAAGCATGAGTAGCACTATACATAGGGTGATCGATTAAGCCAAAGAAACTCCTATACATGCTACTGATCAAGTGAAAGCTAATCACAACTAGCAGGTAGAGAAGCTTATTCATGCAAGTCTACAAGTAATCAACTAAAGCAAGGTAAGCATACAAGCATGAATAGAATGGTATGTAAATGCGGAAAGTAATGCATCAAAGTAAGGAGTCGAGAAAGAGATGGCTCATGATTTTTTTTCCCGAGGTCTTGGAAGGACGGCGCATTCCCCTACTCCTCGTTGGACCACTCCCCCCGGAGTCTCGGTCCCTCCCGCCACCGATGTGGAGTTCTCGCCCACGAGTCCGCAATCACTCCCGGAGTGAAGACACAGTGCGTGTCACCACTGCCACATAGGCACAAGCTCGCATCCCTCGAGAACTTGCCGGACCCCCCAGCTGACACGGGTGCTCACTATTGATGCCCCTTTCATCGGCGGGCTCAAACCGTGTACAAATGTGTAACAACCTTCACAACCAATCACGATAAGCTTGATCACCGACACCTAACCAGTCTAGGTCTGACCGTAGACCAAGAGAAATAACCTAGATCACACCCTTAGGGACACCCTAGCCCTAGATGTGCATCAATGCTCAAGTTACTCTCACTAGCACTCCCAAGATATGCAATATCTCCTCCTAATGCTCTCCTCTTTTCCTCTTGGCTCTTACTAAATGCTCCTAGCAATTCCACTGGCCAAGAGGGGTCTCCAAGACCACATCAACAAAGTTATATAGGCTTCCATCCTCCAACTAGCTGTTGCTCCACAAAATCACTTTTCTGGACGCACTGACTGGAATGTCCGGTCTCTGCCTGACCAGACCATCCGGTCACTCCTGGAACGATTCCCCGAGCCATTGGCTTCACTATGCACAGGCGATTTCCTTGTACTGATCAGACCAATCCGGTCAGTAGACCGGACTGTCTGGTCCATTTCTCTCTCCAGTCCAGAAACATTTCTAGTGCTGCTTCCTCGCTGCCAAGTTCCAGATCTACTGACCGGACCATCCGGTCACTAGACCGGACCGTCCGGTCTCTAGGTCTTCCAGACTTGGTAGTTTTCTCGCTGCTCGCTATAGGCTCCGGACAAAACCTCTTAGTGATCATACAGTCCAGTCACCACTGACCCCTCTGTCCGATCACTTCGTCCAGAAGCAGAAACTCCTCATCCTCGCTTGACTTCGTTTCCCGGCTTCTCCGAACAGCTCCTTGGCTTCTCCATTGTCACCTAGTGCCTGTGATTTCACCGAGCATTCATGCACATCACCGACTAGACATGACCTAAGAGAAATGACCTAGAACCCCTTGATAGTCCGGTTTTTCCTATGAACTCAAAGCCCTATCAACTAGATAAGTGTTCCCAACACTTGCTCCATAGCTTGTCACAGCACAAGTATCATCTCCATTGCTCTCTCAATTGAGAGCTCATGTCTTCTGTTGATCACCTCCTCAAGTAAGAAACACCTCTCAGGAGCTGTGATTTGTCGAAGGAGCTTGTCAATCACTTCAAGTGGAGCAATCCTCCAAAGACCTCTGAAGGAGTTTATCCTGCACATAAGATCATAAATCCTCAAGAAAGTATCACAAAGGTCTTCATTTGAATTTCTCACAACTTCATCAAATTGAAAGAAGAACTCCTATTGTTGAGCTCGACGAATGCTCCAGAGTCGATCTTGTGGAGGAGGTGGGGGAGCTGGATTGGTAGAATTGATCATCTGAAATGATCGCATGAGCAATGTAGATGGCGCTCCCCCTACACCAATGTGTGGTCCACTCGAAATGCTTGGAATAGAATTTGGAGTGGCAGTGGGGATAGAACTTGATGAAGCGCCTGATGAAAAGCTTGGTGTAGGTCTTGACCCAATGGGGTTGTAGAAGCTGCTGCAAGGCAATCCTGTAGAGGGATCAATAAAGTTAGAGTTTGAAGCTACTTCCTTCCCTTTTCTTGATGATGCTCCATTTTCCTTGAAGATCTTCTCCCCCGTCCAGCTCGCGGTGATCTTCTCATCATCAAAGAGCAACCCAATCACATCCTCAATGGAGAGATCCTTCTCAATTATGAGATCAAGGGTGATGTAGAGAAGCTTGCTACTAGGGAGAAAGGTGAGGATCTTCTCGACTATCATAATCTTGGGAAGCTCAAAATTAGTTGCTCCAATTCTGTCCACAATACCTCGCAAGCGAATAAGAGAGTCTAGTAAGTCCTCATTCTCATTAGCATGAAAAGCAAAGAATTCCTCAACAAGTGTATCACTAGCATGACCAATACTCACAAACATCATCATCACTAGTCATACTAGAAGAGCAAGTAAGATCAAGAGAGTCAACATCATCAATCATAACATTAGGCACACTAGTAGAGTCTAGGCACTCACTAGAACTAGGCACATCCACACAATCATCATCATCATACACATGATCATCGGTAAAGGTATTGGCAAAGTCCATAAGTGTGTCCATCAACTCATCCGGAATCATGGCATTTAGGTAGCTTTTCAAGCGATCCTTCCATGAGCCATGACCCAGCCCCGAATGGGATGACATCCTAACTCAATACGGTCACTACTCAAGGCGGTTAAGCCCTATGATGAGCACTTGGCACTGATACCACTTGAAAGGACCGAGTGACCGAGAGGGAGAAGGGGTGAATCAGGAACTCGCACTATGTACCAAAATCGCCAATTCCTAAAACCGACCACTCAAAACAACTCCTACATAATTCTAGTGGTGAACACACTTGTAAGATAATGAACCTATGCACGGAACAACTTAAGCATACTAGTGGATCACACAAGACAATACAACTTCTATGCAAGCTAGTGATAAAGACACATGGAAGCAAACAACTTGCAGAAGAGCCTACTCAAGTAAAGCTACTAGATCATCAAGTAAAAGATAAGCACATAAGCATGAGTAGCACTATACATACTAGGGTGATCGATCAAGCCAAAACAACTCCTATACATGCTAGTTATCAAGAGAAAGCTAAGCACAACTAGCAAATAGAGAAGCCTATTCATGCAAGTCTACAAGTAATCAGCTAAAGCATGGTAGCATACAAGTATGAATAGAATGGTATGTAAATGCGGAAAGTAATGCATCAAAGTAAGGAGTAGAGTAAGAGATGGCTCATGATTTTTTTCCCAAGGTCTCAGAAGGATGGCGCCTTCCCCTACTCCTCGTTGGACCACTCCCGCCGGAGTCCCGGTCCCTCCCGCCACCGATGTGGAGTTCTTGCCCACGAGCCCGCATTCACTCCCGGAGTGAAGACACTGTGCGCGTCACCGCTGCCATCATGGCACAAGCTCACCTCCCTCGAGAACTTGCCGGACTCCCCGAGCCGACACGGGCACTCACTATTGATGCCCCTTTCACCGGCAGGCATAAACCATGTACAAACGTGTGACGACCTTCACAACCAATCACGATAGGCTCGATCACCAACACCTAACCGGTCGAGGTCTCACCATAGACCAAGAGTAACAACCTAGATCACACCCTCAAGGACACCCTAGCCTTAGATATGCAAGATGCTCTAGTTACTCTCCTCTAGCACTCTCAAGATATGCAATATGTCCTTCTAGTGCTCTCCTTTCTTCCTCTTGGCTCTCACCAAATGCTCCAAGCAATTCCACTGGCCAAGAGAGGTCTCCAAGACCCCAGTAATGAAGTTATATAGGCTTCTAACCTCCAACTAGCCGTTGCTCCACAAAATTAGCTTTATGGGCCTACTGACCGGACAATCCGATCACTGTCTGACCAGACCGTCCAGTCACTGTAAACCCGAGCACCAACGCCTCTACCCCTCTACTGACTTCTACTGACCGGACCATTCTGGTCCATTTCTCTCTCTAGTCCAGAAACATTTCAACGCTGCTTCCTCTCTGACCTGTTCCTCAGCTGCACTGACCGTATGGTCTGGTGATGAGGACATCACTCCTATAGATACACACAACACTCCTCCAAATCTGGACTTGCAAGGTCCAATGACTAGAGCTCGTGCACGACGACTAAATTTAGAGGTGAGCTCGTTCCTACGTTCTTCGCTATATGTTACTTTTGAGAATGGTTTGCTACCTAATGATTATTTTATGATTAGAAACCATGGAGAAGACCAGGAGATGATGGGAGAAGGATCTGGGAACGTGGAGGACCAGCAAGGGCTTGGAAGCCAAAGTGGAGGCCCAATCAAAACCGACTTCGAGTCTGTTTCGGGGCCCAGGACCAGTCTGTACTAAAACAGTCGCCCATGACGCATACGGACTCGGATTTGGACGTTCTACATATGCACGGAAAGATAAGGAGAAGACCTTTCCAATGCCGCCGGCCTCATGTCAAAATTCATCCGGAGTCATCGGGAATCGTCAAAACAAGACAGTGTCCAGAATCTGTGTCAGTGCTGCGTCGCCTATTTTTGGCCTTTGGGCTTTGTATCTAGTTGAGCCCAATTAGGGGCGCGTCCAGAGGGTCTTGCACGACCCTAGGGTCTTTATATACAGCCGCCGCCGCACCATTAGGGTTCGGGTTTTGCTTAGATCAATTCTGTTCATAAACAGTTTCGCCGTTCATCGGTTTGTGAGACCCCAACTTCGAGAGTTTAATCATACATCTGCAATTGTGTTGCAATCTTCGTTGTTCTTGCTTGTGTTCTTGATTCGCAGGCAGGGATCAGCCTTCTCGACGAGGTCAATCGTCTTTTGAACGGTTGATAACCAGAGGAGACGTCGTGCTGCGATTGCGGGGTTTAGAACGTGCTGTTCTGAAGCCGGATCGATTTGTGTGTCGCCTCCGACCAAATCAACTTACCAAGAACCTTTCGGAAGATCGGGAACCCTTGTTCACATCATCTGGTCTCTATAGCTCCTGCATAGATAGATTCCTCGCTTCTTTGCTGGAAGTCCTAGACAACTTCACCTATTGACCGTACAGTTCGGTCACCACTATCCCCTCTGTCCGGTCACTATGTCCAGAAGCTGAAATTTGTCGTCTTCGCTTGACTTCGTTTCCCGGCTTCTCCGAACAGCTCCTTGGCTTCTCTACAATCACTTAGTGCCTGTGATTTCACCAAGCAACCTTGCACATCACCGACTAGATATGACCTAAGATAAATGACCTAGACCCCCTTGGTAGTCCGGTTTTTCCTGTGGACTCAAAGCCCTAACAGCTAAACAAGTGTTCCCAATACTTGCTCCATAGCTTGTCCTCAGCTTTAATTCATCTCCATCAACCCTTGGACTCCATCAAGATCACAAGCCTCCATGCTTGCGGTCATTGTCATCAACCACCAAGGCCGCCGTCAACAATCATCATAGAGTAGAAGAGGTTTCCTACACGAACAACACTCGTGTAGACATTAGTCATATTTCATGTTTGTCATTCATCACCAAAACATTCATACCTTAGGGTGACCTCAATGGTCATGATCCTTATACAAGGACAACATACCTTGCTAAGAAGCTGATTTGCCCACTTTTGTTGGGCGTGCAAAAAATCACGCGTGTCCAAATTATTGCATATTGTATCAGAAGGAGCATCAGGATGCTGTGAGATGCCCAAGGTGCAAATACAGTCGTTACAAGAGGAACAACAATTATGACACCGATGGTGGCATGAAGAATACAACTAAGGGGAGAAAGAAGAAAAGAAGTTCTATGGTCGATGACTGTGATGATAGTAAGGTTCTTGCCTTAGTCATGTGGTACTTACCCATGGTCCATCACATCAGATGCTTGTTCACCAACCCTAGGGATGCGGCAATGATGACATGTCATGCACGCGAGAGAGACGGTAAGCTCAGGCATCCCGCAGATGGAACATAGTGGAAAAATTTTGATGAGGATCATCGAGACTTCTCTTATGAGAAAAGGAACCTACGGTTTGCATTGAGTACAGACGGGATGAACCCATTCGGTCAAATGAGGAATCCGCATGGCACTTGGCCAGTGATACTAGCAATATACAACATTCCACCATGGTTATGCCATAAGCGTAAGTACCTACTGCTGACCACTCTTATATCTGGGCCCAAAGAACCTGGTAACGACATAGATGTGTTCTTAGTACCATTGTTTGAAGACCTACTGAAACTATGGTTGGAGGGGGTCCATATATGGGATGAGTATCTAAGAGAGTACTTCATGCTCAGAGCAATTATTTTTTGCACGGTAAGTGATTCCCCGTCACTAAGGGCGCTATCGGGGCAAGTCAAAGGAAATGCGGCATGTTTTGTATGTGTTGATGATACATCCCATGTGTACCTTCCAACATCCCAGAAGCTATTGTATACGTGAAACCGCTGATTCTTACCAGCAAAACACTGGTATCACATGATGGCTAGATACTTTGATGGCAAAGTTGAGAATGACATAGAACCTTGATGTTGGACTGGCAGGGTCGTGTTTAACCTTGTTAAAAACATCAGTGTTGTTTTTGGAAAGCCGGTGAAGGGAGTCAAAAAGGCAAAAGGTCTTAAGCTGTTTAAGAAGAAATCTATTTTCTTCGTATATTTCAATTATTGGAAAGAATTGGAAGTGAATCATGCCTTCAACTAGATGCATATTGGGAAGGGTGTATTTGACAGTAGTAGCGGACTTATACTCGACCAACCTGGTAAGACAAAGGATGGAATCAGCGACGTAGAGATCTTGTAGTGATGGAAATAAGACCAATGCTCCATCCCCAAGAAAGAGAAAATGGAAAGTACTTTCTCCCCCTGGCAGCCTACACACTTACGATTGAGGAGAAAACAACATTCTGTAAGTTCCTCAATGGGATTAAAGTACCGACGGGTTTCTCATCGAATATCAAAAAGCTTGTAAACATGGAAGAGTTAAAAGATAAGTGGGTACAACACTCATGATTGCCACAAATGCTTTTGGTGATTCTCCCTATTGCTATCGGAGTTGTTAACTCGCCATGGCTGATGTTGGCTGTAACTCGCCTTAGCTACTTCTTTAACGCGGTATCAAAGAAGGTGATAACTGAAGACAAGTTAAATGACCTACGGACCCACATGAAGGAAACAATGTGCATACTTGAGATGATCTGCCCTCCATCCTTTTTCGATACGATGGAACACTTCATGATTCATATTGTTGACCAGATCTCTGCATTGGGCCCCGCCTACCTGCATCAGATGTTTTCATTTGAGAGGTTCATATATGTATTGAAATGCTATGTACGTACTCGTGCACATCTAGAGGGTTCTATGATCGAGGGCTATACAACTAAGGAGATCATCGAATGTTGCTCAGATTATATTAATGATGGTATCAGATCAATTGGTCTCCCATTGTCTTGTCATGAGGGTAGATTATCTGGAAAAGGTACGAAAGGACATAGATCATTCATCGACCGTGACTTCAAATGAGTGGACCAAGCATATTTTAGCGTATTGCAACAGACGTAGATTGTGGGACCGTACTTTGAGAAACATCTGCTAGAGCTCCGCTGGAACAACAAGGACGCGATGGATAAATGGATCATAGACGAGCACAAGCGCTCTTTCACATCATGGTTTAGCTCCCTAGACCTTCCAAGTGGCGAGTCTGTGGAAGAGAAAATGTTCAGAAAGTTAGCTAACCACCCGAGAAGAACCGTGGTTACCTTTCTGGCATAGGATATCAATGGTTTTACCTTCTACACCCAACAGAAGGATAAGAAGAGCAAGTGTCAAAATAGCGCTGTTCGAGTAGAAGCCATTGACAAAGAGGACCAAACGACCTCGTATTACGGGTACATTGAGGAAATATGGGAATTAGACTACATTGCAAATTTAGAGGTTCCCATATTTAAATGCAAATGGGTGAAGCACCCTAATGGCATCGAGGTGGATGAATATGGTTTCACAATTGTTGATCTTAACAATATTGGTCACAAAGATGAGCCTTGGATACTTGCCAAGACCGTGGAACAGGTGTTTTATGTACTTGATCCAAAGGATGAAAAGAAATACATTATTGTTCCGGGTAAACAAAAAATTGTTGAAGTGGAGAATATGAAAGATCGAGATGACTACAATCAATATGATGAGGTGCCATGTTTCATAGATCCGAAAAATTTTAAAGTCTTAGAAGCAAGACTCTCCTTTGCCGACGGAATGGCCTACATGCGCACCGATCACTGCCAAGGAAAAGTCGTTCAAGGCTAACTCAAGCATCATGTAATTTTATTTTATGAAGTATCTTTTATTATTCCAACCTTGAATTATGTTTGATGCATTTTATGTTTATTTGAATATAAATATTGTGTAACTTATTTAAATTTAAGATGCGATCAGACAATAGTACATGTCCATGACTAAAAATATAATTTCAAAAAAGTGTAGGGGTGTTTCTACAAAAATCTAGGACCAAAAAAAATTTAATTTTTAGAAAATGAATAATACTCTTTTTTTTAAAAAAATATAGAATATAAAGTTTTATACAATTTAATTATTTTATTATTCGAACCTTGTATTATATTTTATATAATTTATATGTATATGAATATAAAGTTTTTGTATGTTATCTAGGACAAAAACAGAATATATATTATTGCTAGGGGCTTTTCTGCAAAAGAACAAGGCTCTAGGAATATTGGAAAAAGAATCATACAATTAAAAGAAAATAGCGGCAACTTTGTAGCGGCGGTTCAAAAATCCAACCGCCGCTAATTGTCTGTAGCGGCGGTCAGCTTTGTGAGCCGCCGCTACAAAGCAACCCCCTTATAAAAGCAAGGTCGTGGTAGGCCTTAACCCTAACCCCGGCACTAAACACATAGACGCCGTTAGACTACCCAACTCTCTCTCCCTGAGCACCTCCACCTCCTCTCCTCGTCGACTGCCACCGCGGGCCCCCTCCTCGTCCCCGAGCACCGCCGTGTTGGTCCTCCTCGACGTCCGCCTCTCAGCGCGCGGGCGTCCCCCTCCCCGCACGATGACGCGCTTGTCGCGGCCTCCCCTCTCCAAGCGCGGGCCTCCTCCTCCTCCCGCTCGTCCGATGAGCTCCGGCCGTAGAGTGGGCCGCCTCCCTGACCCCGACAGCCACGTGGGCCTCCTCCTCCTCTCCTCATTGACGGCCACCATGGGCCCCCCTCCTCGTCCCCGAGCGCTACCGTGTGGGCCCCCTCCCTCTTGCTGACGGCCGCGCGCGCCTTCTCTCCGGTAAGCGCCACCGCCACCTCGACAACCGGCGCCTTTTCTCTGGTAAGTGCCGCACCCTCCTCTTCCTTCCCTGTCCCCTCTTCTTGTGCTCATGCTCGGTCATCTTCCCCTCAAGTGTGTCAATTCTTATAGCAATGTTTGCAGCGATCTTTAATTTGAGTGATTGATCACGTTGCTCTGCGTATTGCATGATCCGGGGTAGGTTGTTCTGTTCCTTCTGTAGTTGTTGTTGAGACGCTTGTCTTGACCATATGAAAAGATGCTACTCTGTTACTCTAGTGCTCTAAAAGCATTTTCAAATTTGGATCTTTATCTTGTGGTTCATGCTAGGTCCTCTGTTACCCTGGTGCTCTAAAAGTTGCTACTCCGGTGCTCTTAAACTTTTTTTTGTATGTTTGTTGAAAGTCCCTATCTGATTTAGGAGGTGGTAACCACGCATGGTCATAAAGATCTGATTCATACAATCATGTTCCTTTTTTTTGTTATGTAGGCCGTAGGCATGTGTTTTCTTTGTATTCTGTTAGATCATATGCCTTCAAGGCATACCATCTTTTGACATGTGTTTTCTTTGTATTTTGTTACTTGGAAGTTTACATAGGTTCGTCCATCAACTATTTTGTTTCCATCCTTGCTATATGCTGTATATTTTTTCTTTAGTAATTTTGTTTTGATATTGTTTTCTATGTTTGCGTCGATCTGTATGTGCGATGAACCGATTATTTGCTGTGCTGAACCGATGCCCTTGCCATGTTATATCTGCTGGATATGTTGCACAATTTTGTCAGGCCTTATTATAGCTGCTGGACATCTTTCACAATTTAGTCAGAAGCATGTATTGAGAATGAGAAATTAAAACTAAATTGTCGATTTCATAGTAGCAGATTGTGCTATTGATTAGTATGCAACTGACTTGACCATTGTTAAAGTTAGAAATCAGTTGCGATCTTCGTCTTTGTGGCTTTCTATTATAGTTCATTGTCTATATGCTTAGTAATTAACTGTCCTATATACTTGCTTTAGATTGTTTCATCATAAGATTTTGTGTTTTTTAATATGTTACAATACTGCCCTATATACTTGCTTCAGATTGTTTCACCATAATGCTTGTAATTTACTTGTCGCCATACTTGTAGTTTACTTGCTGCCATTTCTAAATAATCTGTAGTATTATTTACTTGTCGCCATACTTGAAGTTTACTTGCTGCCTATATGCTTAGTAATTAACTGCCATATATACTTGCTCAGTGTCATGCTCACTATTATTGCTTATTTGCTGCCATTTCTGAAATATCCGTAGTATTATTTACTTGTGGCCATATATATGCCATATACTTGCGGCCTATGATATATTTGCTTATGATATCTATGCGATGTTCCCATTCTATTCTTCTCCTTGTCTCTCTGTACTATTTATCTATTCTACGTAGGCGATCCATGCTCAATGATGAAAGCGGGTTAAGTGAGGCTAGTGTGGTGACATGGACCATATCCTAGGATATTGGATACATGCTGCTGTACAGGTCAAGGATCTTAGAGCATTGGAAGGGCGTTGATTCGGCAACCCTCACTGAGAGCAAATTTTAACTTTCCTATTCTTCTCCTTGTCTCTCTGTACTACTTATCTATTCTACGTAGGCAATCGACCCATGCTCAATGATGAAAGCAGGCTAAGTGAGGCTAGTATGGTGACATATACCATATCCTAGGATATCGGATATATGTTGTTGTACAAGTCAAGGATCTTAGAGCGTTAGAAGGTCATTGATTCGGCAACCCGCACTAAGAGCAAATTTTGATTTTTCTATTATTTTCTTTTGTTTTCCTTGTCTCTATGCTCAATGATGAATGGTGTATACTTCTTGTTTTCTAAACTAGTCGTCATATCTGACATTAGGTGTCAAAGTCTTCTCGTCATGGCGGACAATATGCCTTCTCAAGAGGAAGACGCCCTTAAGGCGCACTCACAAGCTTGGTCGTCCTTAGACGATAAAGGATCAAGCGAACACTGGGAAGATCCAGAAGATCCGCATCCTCCACTACCAAAGGAACGTCAATTAGGGAGCTCGGATCCTGATTTCGTGCCTCAAGATTAGGTATCTTGTCAAAGATAATTCCCTCATTTGTTCAACTAATTTGTAAACTAAAATCTACTACTTATATCCTAGGGCCTTCGACGAAGTGCCCGTCGGCTATTTGCAGCAGAGGCTGCGACAGATGAGGCCCTCGAGCAGCAAGTCAAAGAGGTGCCTGCCCAAGTGTCCACACACAAACACAAGCGCGGTCAGCGCTCCGCGAACAAGGCAAAGGGCATCTACGAGGTTACTGCACTAGACCCCAAAGATGGAGAACCGATTGAACCCGCTGGTGTCAATGCCAAATGGCGGAACCGTTGTGGCAAAGTGGTGAGGGACCATTGCAAAATCACGTGGCAAGATTGGCGCCAAGTACCGGATGGCAGAAAAGACGATATGTGGGTTGTGCAAGGGGTTTTGACCCGACTCGGTCAGGACTCTTTAACAAACCGACTAGATTTATTTCTAAACAAAACCTAAACTAAAAATAGAAAGAGGTAAAACAACCCTATCGGGGCCACTTTATTCCTTTCGGCCATTGAGCTTCACTGACTACAGTTGATTTCAACTCTCCGCCTCTAACCAATGGGACCGATCCAAATTCTGGTGCCAACACATGCCCCCCGAGTCTGGGGTACGACATCTTCGTGCGCCAGATTTTATCTCCTCGCTTACCGCGCGCCTTTACCGCAACCTACCGGTATGATGAGGACATCACTCCTATAGATACACACAACACTCCTCCAATTCTGGACTTGCAAGGTCCAATAACTAGAGATGATGCATGATGACTACATTTAGAGGTGAGCTCGTTCCTACTTTCTTTGCTATATGTTACTTTTGAGAATGGTTTGCTATCAAATGATTATTTTATGATTAGGAACTATGGAGAGGACCAGGAGATGATGGGAGAAGGAGTTGGGAACGTGGAGGACCAGCAAGGGCTTGGAAGCCAAAGTGGAGGCCCAATCAAAACCGACTTCGAGTCTGTTTCGGGGCCCAGGACCAGTCTGCACTAAAATGGTCGCCCAGGACGCATACGGACTCGGATTTGGACGTTCTACATATGCACGGAAAGATAAGGAGAAGATTCTAATGTCATCAGCCTCATATCAAAATTCATTAGGAGTCATCGAGAATCGTCGAAACAAAAGAGGGTCCAGAATCTATGTCGGTGCTGTGTCGCCTATCTTTGGCCTTTGGGCTTCATATACAACCGCCGCCACACCATTAGGGTTCTGGTTTTGCTTAGATCAATTCTGTTCATAAACAGTGTCACCGTTCATCAGTTTGTGAGACCCTAACTTCGTGAGTTTAATCATAGATATGCAATTGTGTTGTATTCTTCGTTGTTCTTGCTTGTGTTCTTGATTCGTAGGCAGGGATTAGCCTTCTCGGCAAGGTCAATCGTTCTTGGACGGTTGATAACCAGGAGACATTGTGCTGTGATTGCGGGGTTCTGAACATGTTGGTTACAAGCCGGATCGATTTGTGTTTCGCCTCCGCCCAAATCAAGATTTATCAGAACCTTTCGAAAGATCGGGAACCCTTGTTCACATCACAGTGTCTCATCCTTATAAATGTATGTCCATCCTTCTTTCATTTTCACATGAGCTTGAGCCTTTTCACCTTCTTCTCTCTCTTACATTTCACCGACGCACTCCCCCGTCTCAAACGGTCCCAAACTCAAGCACCGACGAACCCCAACGGTCTTCATCCTTGGCGATGGCAACTCCACAGAATGTTCCTAAGGTAAATTTCTTCTCCACTTTCCTTTACCTTTAAGTCTTATCCTCTAAGTCAATCCCACCATGCCTTTATTTTGCTGTTCATAGATTCATACTTGTTGTAGCAGTAATATTTGCGCCTCTATTAATTTTGGTGTGCTCCTTCTTTTCATAGGAACTCATGAACCAAGTTTGCATCCCCTCTATCACATATCCCTGTCACTATTAATTAGGACCTTGTGGCAACCTAGATCTGCTAGAATTTATTAACTCTGAAACCAATAGGATTCCCCTCAAAACCAAGACTGCCTCTTTAGATGAATGGAAACCTGTCTTTTGGTCCTGGCCATTAGAGGTCAACGGGTGGAGAAATTGGTACCATCGAGTAACCACCAGCCGCGCTTCAACTCTGCTTAATGCTCATATCGATCATCCGATCACTCTGTCCCTGGCTAATATGGAGAAGAATGAACCCATCCCGGTGGTTGCTTCATATTTCTAGTCTGATGCCCTAAATGCCTTTCTTTTTCAATGACGGCCCCATGGCTCCTTCTTTAATGGACGTCTTTGTGTTGTCCTCCATGAATATTTCTACCACTCATGACCCTTTCACTTTCCAGACAAATCCCAAATGCCTCCAGCACAAACTTTTCGCAAAAGATCTTGGTAGTTGGGGCAAATATATCCCTGAACACCACCACACAGGACGAGTCAACCACAAAGAACTCTCCGCATTCTTGAACATGTGGCTAGACCATTTCATCTTCTGTGGATCGTCTGTCAATCCTACTGCCAATTTTCAAGGCATGGCCGAGTCTTTTGCCAATGGTACACCCATCCCTCTCGGCCATTATCTGTTTGGAGCAGTCTACCAACTCCTTCACTGTGTTACTGTAAACTTGCAACTTAATCCGATCATCAACGCAGAAGGCCCTTGGTGGTTTATTCAACTTTGGCTAAATGTTCATTTTGCAAGTCATGAAATTCAAAGCTTTCACTGCTTATTCCTTCCTATCCACCGAGGTTCCCGAACCTGAAGAGGCCAGTATTCGCTGCACATCTCTAGGTCAAGATGCAATGAGAGCCCCTAGATGCAAAAACACTCTAGCTGCCTTCAATGGTTTTTTCTAACTTTTCTTTAATGATGTAGTTCATAAGAATCAGATATGATTTCCCTATGAAGAGCTATCTTTTGAGAACCCAGCAGCCTTTCGTCCTGATGATCCTACAGCCAACGATGAATCAAAGGCAATTTTTCTATCCTACATCACCCCAACCATTCTCCCTGTTGACATCTTTGGTGGTCAACGTAAGACTCAATCATACGAGTTCTACCACCCATCAGTGATTGCTCGTCAGCTCGACTTTGGTCAATTGCCAGTCCATCTCTTTTTCGTCGATCGTCTCCGAGCTCATCAAGAATTAAAGACTTCACTGGAACTGATCAAGATTAGGGGTCTAACAGATGACATCATGGTGGGTGATTATAACGGCATCATTTTGTCACCTTCAGCATGAGACCTCTTCGTCAATTGGTGGAGAGAATTGAAGAAACATCTTTTCTGCAATAACCTAAGTCACCATCTCGTCGGCTTTGTGGACATGGTAAACCTTTTCGATCCAGAGTCTTTATAATATATTCTCATCGACTTTTCATAACTAACTATCACATTACACAGGACCCAGCCGTAACTCCTCCAACCGTCAGTGACAGCGGGAAACCAATCAAATACTATCGAGCGACTAACAACCCGATCATTGGCTGTGATGCCTCGACTCCTGCTGAGCTCCTGAGCGGCCGAGGCTTGACAAAGACAATTTGCAAGACTGTGAGGAAGCAGCCGGCAAAAAGAAAAGACGGTCCCGCAACCCAATTGACTCAAGAAGCTGATCAATAGAAACGAGCCCGTATAGCAGTCCCATCATCGACTCCGACTACTTCTGTGCTGCCAGTCCAAGTAATAACTTGTCATCCTTCAATTTCTCTGAGAATAATTTTGTAATACTTAACTCTTCTTTCAAATTTTAGCCCCTCCCATTGACTTTAGTCATGCTAGAAGTGCTTGCTCATATTACACAAGTAACACATATGATCTCATAGTAACCTAGCTTTTCTTTATTGTTGATTTCTGTAATCTTCTTTTCAGGGACTATCATCGACTTCTGCCATTCCATCGACAATAGCTCCATCGGCTCAGACTACTGAGTTATCAACAGAAGAACTAATGCATTCTTCCGAGCTGATAGAACAACCTTCATCTTCAGTGGCCACGGTAAGAACATTCTGATGAGGACATCACTCCTATGGATACACACAACACTCCTCCAAATCTGGACTTGCAAGGTCCAATGACTAGAGCTCGTGCACGACGACTAAATTTAGAGGTGAGCTCGTTCCTACGTTCTTCGCTATATGTTACTTTTGAGAATGGTTTGCTACCTAATGATTATTTTATGATTAGAAACCATGGAGAAGACCAAGAGATGATGGGAGAAGGAGCTGGGAACGTGGAGGACCAGCAAGAGCTTGGAAGCCAAAGTGGAGGCCCAATCAAAACCGACTTCGAGTCTGTTTCGGGGCCCAGGACCAGTCTGTACTAAAACAGTCGCCCAGGACGCATACGGACTCGGATTTGGACGTTCTACATATGCACGGAAAGATAAGGAGAAGACGTTTCCAATGCCACCGGCCTCATGTCAAAATTCATCAGGAGTCATCGGGAATCGTCAAAACAAGACAGAGTCCAGAATCTGTGTCGGTGCTGCGTCGCCTATTTTTGGCCTTTGGGCTTTGTATCTAGTTGAGCCCAATTAGGGGCGCGTCCAGAGGGTCTTGCACGACCCTAGGGTCTTTATATACAGCCGCCGCCGCACCATTAGGGTTCGGGTTTTGCTTAGATCAATTCTGTTCATAAACAGTTTCGCCGTTCATCGGTTTGTGAGACCCCAACTTCGAGAGTTTAATCATACATCTGCAATTGTGTTGCAATCTTCGTTGTTCTTGCTTGTGTTCTTGATTCGCAGGCAGGGATCAGCCTTCTCGGCGAGGTCAATCGTCTTTTGGACGGTTGATAACCAGAGGAGACGTCGTGCTGCGATTGCGGGGTTTAGAACGTGCTGTTCTGAAGCCGGATCGATTTGTGTGTCGCCTCCGACCAAATCAACTTACCAAGAACCTTTCGGAAGATCGGGAACCCTTGTTCACATCACATTCTTTTTTAAACTTTCTCTTTTCTTACAAAAATGCATCTTACCCTTTTGGCTTTCCTTCAGGAAATTGCGCCAAGCCTTGGGAGCCAATCCATCAACACCACTTTATCAGACTTCTCGGTGCACACCACATCCATCGATTCCGAGAATATCGACACCGCCAACTCTAAGATAGTAGCTGACAAAACCATTTCCACCACTGCAAACCCATCGACTTGGGCTATCGTCCCTTGGGTGGACCTGCAGGTACATCCTTCAATTACTTTAACATGCAATTGCTTCATATGTTAACTCGTCGGAATTCCAAGGTAATCTTGTCATCGGTCATTCAAGTCATTCAATCCCAAGTCCTCATCGACACTGTGTCAACCGATGCTCCAAGACCTGCTTCTCCTCCAGAGACAATAGTAAGCATAACCATGTTTTTCAAATCAACCCATTGCTCGACTATCCTTCACTCTAGCATTCCTTCCTCCAGGCTCAAATCTCCAAACACACATCTTTGGTTTTTCTGCCTAAAGAAATTAAAGCCACACTCTAGCAGATTCGTCAATGATTAGACGGGGTCCCAATCGAATGTTTCGTGCTGGATGCAACTCCCATCAAGCAACGCTATTTGGAAATCAAGGACATGTTGCCACCTGGCCTTGTCCTGGTGTTGCAACCTGTGGCCTTTATCGAATTCAACCAAATCCTGGTGCTTCAAGCTCAAACTCGAGTCGAGCGCCGATTGGAACACAAGACCCTGGCAGAGGCAGCCGACAAGAAAACATAGGATGAAATAAATAAATATGTTGCTCTTCTCTCAAAGTCAACTGATCTTGAAGCAAAACTCGAAGAATTGCGGAGGGAACAAGAAGCAATCCTGGTGGCTTTAAAGGCAAAGAACAAAGAGATAGCTGATGCAGAAATATCCCTTGCCAGAGTACCATAAGAAATCTTGGCACAAGAGAATATCGTAACATCGGCTTTTAAACAAGCAAGCAATCTATGGGACACCACATCCACTATACCTGGGTCAATCGAAGAAGACGCCTACATCATGGCCCAAATCGATGAGCTTCGTACGAAGGCAATCGACCGCATTGACTTCTATTGTCCAGAACAGTAGGCATAGACTGTTACTGACTGCTTCAAACAATATTTTGTTTTGTAATATTTTTGAACTAAGGGCGATATCCTTGATATCGGCCATTTGAAGACAATGTATAAACATCGGCTATGACTTATTTTCTCCTTTATTTTTTCTGCTAAGGACGATATTCTTCATATCAGCCGTGATCAATCACTCGAGATCATGCGCCAGTCCAAACTCTTGGATGATTTTTTCAAATATTTCCACACTTTTCTCCATCTAATCCTCAAAACGGTCTTTGATATGTCTTCTTCAATAAATGTCGGTCCGGACTTGTTGCCATCTCCTACATTGACTTCTTGCAATTCATCGGTCGACATAAACCCTTTTTCAAAACTCCATTGTGGTGTCTGTTAGAGATACAACTTTGAATTTGACTGGTCCACTACCTCAAGGCCCTGAGTAGTAATCTTGATATAGTCCCCATCCTAAATCCTGCTAGAAAGACACTCCATATCATCTGCGTGCCATGGCGCTAAATCGACCGATGCAATGTTGACGATTTCATCGGCCGGAACCACCTCCACTCGATCACCAATCCACTGGATCATAGACTAATGCATTGTTGGTGGTACACAACAATTCGCATGTATCCAATCACGACCCAGAAGAAGGCTATAGGGTCCTTTTCCTTCAATAACAAAAAACATAACTGACAAAGTTTTGCTGCCGATTGTGAGTTCCACATTTAACACTCCTTTGGCTATTGCGGTATGACCACTGTAATCCTGTAAAATCATATTAGTATCGATTAAATCATCATCGGTCTTGCCCAACCTCCTGGCAGTAGTGATCGGCAAAATATTCACCGCAGCACCTCCATCAACCATCATTTTCCCCATCGGCATCCAGTTGACGAATCCTTTCAAATATAAAGCCTTCAAGTGCTGATGTTTTGCTTCATCTGGTTTATCAAATACTGCTTGCTAGATATCAAATACCAACTAAGGCACCTCGTCATTATCAGCAAACAATTCCTCTTCTGAAGCCATGAACTCCTGTGGAAGCATCATCACGATGCCCACTGTAGCATCAGATACTTGTGATTTTTATCTTTGGTCTCCAAACCTTTTTAGGCGGCTGATCGTCATCTTCATCATAATAATACCTGCCAGCCCTCATCTATCAGCATCGCATCCTCTAGATTCTTCGCTTCTGGCTCCTAGAAAATATACCAAATGGACACCACTGCTCTTCTTGTGTTTGTTCTTCCTGCAACTCTTCATCGACTCTTTGTCAAACTTGTCTTCTTCAACTTTCCCTGCTCTAAGTCGATCAAAAGCTGACACTCTGCCTTGCCCATCGACTTTCCTTTCCATCGACTCTTTCATGTTACTTTGTTGATCTTGTTGTTGATAGAACTTTGGAACTTCGCTGTACATCCGATCTGCACGCCGACTGCAACCAGGAAAATTGTCAATTGAAGGCAACTTCATGTTATTCTCCCTGCAATATTTGAAAAACGGACACTCCTAGTGTGGATCAAACCATGATCCCTTTAATTCCCTGTCCCTTTTCTTCTGATATCGGCTAATAAAAGCTTCAACATCGTTGATGCCAGCCATGTTAACATTTGTAGGGAATGGATGTCCATCGATCTTCATAGCACCTTTAGTAAACTTTATCTTGCCTTGCTCAATTGCCATCTGTATTTGTCTTCTAAGACGGTGAATTATGCTATTTGCAATGCATCTTCTTCTTCAATTCTTCAGCAGATGGTATCACATGATTAGGTGGCAATTGGATGTGCTTCTCTTGCAACAGCATGTCAAATATCTTATCGGTCTTGGTGATAAAATCATACTTTTCCTCTAGCTCATTCTGCTTCACCCAACGACATGATAAAATATTCTTATTCCTTGTCCACTCAGCCATATTGACATCTTCGGTCACCTCCCCAGACTTAGAGTCATAATCATTATAGTTGACTTGGATCGGCCTAGATCGTGCCCCTCGAGTTAGATTTTCCCGGATAGATACCTTCTATACCAATTGGGACAAGATCTCAAACTCAGCCGAGGGAAACTTTTCCCTTAAGGGAGCTACTAACCCATTAAAAGCAATCTCCGCCATCTGATTATCTGTTAATTGGAGATTAAAACACTTGCTGCGTACTTCCCTGAATCTCTGCACATAATCATGCACACATTCACCAGCTTTCTGCCTTACAGCAATCAAATTTGACAATCTTATCTCCCTAGTCTCAGCGAAGAAATACTTATGAAACTTCTGTTCAAGATCGGCCCAAGTTACAATAGAATTCGGAGGCAACAATGCGAACCACGAGAAAGACAAATTGGACAATGATAACGGAAACAACCTGATCTTTAATGCTTCAGTGGCTCCTGCCTCTCCACATTGCACAAAAACAGGCTGATATGCTCAATAGTGGTAGTATTGTCTTGTCCAGTGAACTTAGTAAATTCTGGTGGCCTATATCGACTCGGCATAGGAATCAAGTCATAGTTAGGAGGATACGGGGGTCGATACATATATGTCTGTTGTTTTGGATTTAAATGGAATTGTTTCCTCATCACCTTAGCAATCTTCACTTCCAGTCATCAGTCGAAACATTAATATTTGGAATAGTCAATGCAGGACCAGATGCTCGCACTTGTGGGGCTGTCTGTGAACCAAAATTGACAACAGTGTGCTGGAATCCCAAATCCCAGGCAATGCAGTGATGATAGCATGCCGAACATGCTTGGCTCTACATTTGGTGTTGTACCATATGTCACATTTGGTTCTAAAGCGTCCTGCCTGTAATACTGTGGCTGTGTCTGCGGTGATGTCTTCTGTAGAATAATCCTAGGATCGGATCCAGGTGTCCTCCTTGTAGCACCACCACTGTTATTCCCTTGGGGTGGAGTGGCACTCTCTAATGCTGGCACTGAGCTTGCCGAAGGCATTATAGTGCTAGTACTGGGTGGCTGCTGCTCAAGTCCTTCAACTGCAGGCCGAGGAATATTTCCCAGCATATGAAAATACATCAGCCCACGTGCTGGATCATCATATACGCATCCCTCCACTCTCTGAATGATCAAAGCCCTCAAAGTATTTACCAACACAGGTGATTGATTGATCAATGCATGATGTATAGCCGCATGTATCATGCTGTTCAATGTAGCCTCATCTACCACCTCCATCGGCTTATCGGCATGCGACTTCTCAGTTTCATCTTCATCAATCAAAGTAGCCATGGGTAATTTTCCCTTCTGTATCATCTTGCCATGCTTGGTTTTGCTAAATGTGCTCAACAAAAGGCTTTCATACTCAGCAATTTTCTGATCAATTTGTGTCCTTGTTTCATCGCTCAGATCATCCTTATCAACAGGCATTATGTTCTCTATCTTCAGATCCGCGCTGATACCATGTTTTGGTGGAGGATTATCAGGGAGCTTGGGATTCTTTCGTATTCCCAGTTCAGCCATATCGTAGATCTTGATGTTCTTATCCCACCGGGCTTGCCAAAAAGTGTGTTGACGCGAAAATCACACGCCTGACCCGAGAGAAAAAAAGCGTGTTGCTTCACTCTAGTGCGGGCTCAATGCAAAGAAACCGGGGCGTGTCTGTCGATTTTCCCTACAAATCAACAAAGAAAAAAACGTTTAAATTTCATGGGTCACAGGCCCAGGACAGGCCGATAAAGAAAGCCGATAGTCACTGTTTGTGAAACCAGCCGATGGCTATAAACAACGGGTGATATTATTAAAATAAACTAATTGGCTGATTTGAATGGGCTCATCGGCAATTCAATAAATGAATATTAAATATCCCATAACCAGTGCCGATGAGAGCTAGGTCGATAGAGCGAAGTCGATAAAAACTATGCAAGACACGCCAGACTTATTCTGTCGATGAAGTAAAGTCGATAGGCCAGAGTCGATAGGTATACAGTAAATATGCAAAGACTTGATGTGGACAAGGGTTCTCGATCTTTCCATACGTTTTGGTAAACTTGATTAAGGCGGAGGCGATACACAAATCGATCCGCCTTCTAAACAACATGTTCAGAATCCCGCAACCACAGCACAACGTCTCCTCTGGTTATCAACCATCCAAGGACGATTGACCTCACCGAGAAGACTCCTCTGGTTATCAAGAACATAAGCAAGAATAACGAAGAATGCAACACAATTGCAGATGTATGATTAAACTCACGAAGTTGGGGTCTCACAAACCGACGAACGACGACACTGTTTATGAACAGAATTGATCTAAGAAAAACCCAAACCCTAATAAAGAGGCGACAGCTGTATATGAGGACCCTAGTGATGAGTACATCATACCCATGGATACACACAACACTCCTCCAACTAAGATGAAAGTTCATGTGCATCACCTGAATTTACAGGTGAGATCGTTTCTAATGTTTTTATTATGTGGTTTTGAGAATAGATTGCTACCTAATGAATTAATTGTTGTTAGGAACCATGGAGATGATGATGAGATAGCTGGAGAGGTGATTGGAGGCGTGATGGACCAGCAAGGACGTCCAAGCCAAGGTGGAGGCCCAATCAAAACCGACTTCGAGTCTGTTTCGGAGCCCAGGACCAGTCTGCACTAAATCTGACGCCCAGGACACATACAGACTCGGATTTGGACGTTCTATATATTCCTGGAAAGATAACAAAAAGACCTTTCCAACCCAACCGGTCCCATGTTAAAATTCGTCCCGAGTCGTTGGCAATCGTAGATACAAATCGACTTCCAGAATCTATCCTGGTGCTACGACACCGTAATCGATCTTTGGGTCATGTATCGAGTTGAGCCCACTTAGGGCTACGTCCAGGGGGTTTTTCTTAGATCAATTCTGTTCATAAACAGTGTCGCTGTTCATCGGTTTGTGAGACCCTAACTTCGAGAGTTTAATCATACATCTACAATTATGTTGCATTCTTCGTTATTCTTGCTTGTGTTCTTGATTCGCAGGCAGGGATTAGCCTTCTCGGTGAGGTCAATCGTCTTTGCATGGTTGATAACCAGAGGAGACGTCGTGCTACGATTGCAGGGTTTAGAACGTGCTGTTCTGAAGCCGGATCGATTTGTGTGTCGCCTTCGACCAAATCAACTTACCAAGAACCTTTCGGAAGATCGGGAACTCTTGTTCACATCAAGTGGTAATCAGAGCTTCAGGTACACCGTTAGGTTCGCCCTTATCCTTGTTATTTTGTTCAATCCTAGAGTCCAGAAAATTGCCCTACAAAAATATTTGTTCGTCGTGTTTCCGCTATCCTACACCCCCCTTGTGCCTTGCAATTTTCTGTTTAGTTTGCTTCTCTGAATTTTAGTCCCTACAAGGTCATTGTGTTGTTGGTCTAGTACTTGTTCTTTGGTCTTGTTTGAGTCGTGTGTGTCCTTGTTCATAGACAATCAAGAAAAAAAAAATCAGATTGTTGCACACGTTGAAAGAATAGTACTACTGGAATTGTTTGCACTAGATATTTATTTAACATCTAGCCTTCTACTTTTTGTGTGCAAAAGAAACTTAGAGTGTTTTCTGTTGCACGTTGTTCCTTGAGTCAAGAGATTGCTGCATGTTGTTGCATATGAGAATTGTCGGTTCAGTTTTACATGTACATCTATTCCTTATGTAAAGAGTGCAAAAAAAAAGTTTAGGTTTTTCCTTTGTGCTATAAAGTTCGCAACTCTTGCTGCAGTTCTATGTCAAAAAAATCATGAAAGAAGTAAAAGGCAAAGAGGTGCTGAAAAAAAATAAGAAGAAAAAGCCGCACCTATAACAAAAGAAAAAAAAAAAAGGAGAAGAGAAAAAAAATTCAGAATTGCTTGCAGCCTTTGTGTCCTTTGTTGAGCCATTTGCTTGCCTGCTTGAACTAGGTCCGAGACAAGTTTAGGCCAGTGACATAGACTAGCTTGGGACTATTATTCAGTTTTGCAATTTCTGAATTAAAATTTTGCTAATCCTTGCTACTATAAATTGCCTACCTAGCTCCATATATATCCTTCTGAATAGGCATAGAACTTTGGACCCACGCAATCGTCGGATCACACTCTCCAAGGTATCCTCTGTTTTTCTATTGAGAATCTTGTAAGAACTTAGTTAGGTGCTTCCATTTGCTTGTTGAGAGTTTCCACCATGATCAAACAGTAGTGATAGGAAAATTTACTCTTGTGTGTTTTCTTGTTTTCTATTAACAATGACAGGTTACAACACTGATGGTGATGAGTCGATGGTGTCAAATGAGGTTGATACAAGTGTTGTAGCACAATGAGTGCTTAGTTCTCAAATGGAGAAGGTAGAGCAAAATCAAATGAACAACTTGTTTCAGACTCACTTTATTGTGAAGAATCGACGTTGTCGTGTCATCATTGATGGAGGGAGTAGCCACAACATTGCAAGCTTGCAATTGGTCGAGAAGCTCGGCTTGACCACACAGCCACACCCATGTCCATACTACATCCAATGGGTAAATTCTTGTGGTAAGATAAAGGTAGATAAAATTGCACGCATTGAATTTTTTTATTGGTTCTTATAAGGATAGTGCAGAATTTGATATAGTACCTATGCAAGCATGTCATTGGTTATTGGGTAAACTTTGGATTTGTACAAATAATGTTTTACACAATACCATTACTAATAGCTACTCATTTAAATACAATGGTAGAAGGGTTACTCTTATACCAATGACCGCTGCTGAAACTTTAGAAGAGGATCAACAACGATTTGAGAGAAGAAAGAATGAACCGTTTAGGATAGAATGGGCTGTTTCAAATGTCGCAACACTTTCACCAAAATCTGAATTGCTAGAGGATGAACATATTTCTTTGCCTCTTGTTACAACTAATACTTTTCAGCATATACACAAAGAAGATGATAGTGGGAACGATAAAGAACAGGTTGTTGCTTCAGGTAAGAGCTTTCTTGATGTGATGGATTGTTCCAATAGTCTTGCTATATCAAAACCTTATGATCATGTTCCTTTGTCACAAGTTGATTTACCTAGTGGTCCATGTGATAAAGAGGAGTTGTGTGTCAATGCTTCATTTATATCTTTGCCACAACAAATGAATGAGCTTGATGTTTTTTCTTATGATTCACCTACTAGTGCTGAAATGAAACATTTGATTTTAATAACACGTGAAAAGGATGAGCAGAAATTATTGTCTTCTCTAAATACTTTGGGTTATATTGAATTTGATGTTCTTTGTGATCTAAATACCGTAGAGAAGCAAATCTTTTCTCAAATTGAATTGCCTTTACTAACAAGAAACAATTTTTATGTTATAGGAAACTATGATCTAAGACCCCCTGGATGCAGCCCTAAGTGGGCTCAACTCGATACATGGCCCAAAGACCGATTACGGTGTCGCAGCACCAGGACAGATTCTGGAAGTCGATTTGTTTCGGCGATTGCCGATAGCTCAGGATGAATTTTGACATGAGACTAGTTGGGTTGGAAAGTTCTTTTTGTTATCTTTCCAGGCATATATAGAACATCTAAATCTGAGTCCGTATGCGTCCTGGGTGTCCGTTTTAGTGCAGACTGGTCCTGAGCTCCGAAACATACTCGAAGTCGGTTTTGATTGGGCCTCCACCTTGACTTGGACGTCCTTGCTGGCCCATCACGTCTCCAATCACCTCCCCAGCTATCTCATCATCATCTCCATGGTTTCTAACAACAATTAATTCATTAGGTAGCAATGTATTCTTAAAACCACATAATAAAAATATTAGAAACGATCTCACCTGTAAATTCAGGTGATGCATATGAACTTTTATCTTAGTTGGAGGAGTGTTGTGTGTATTCATGAGTGTGATGTACTCATCAAGACTCTCTTGTCGATAGTGCTAAGTTGGTAGATCTGATAGCTGATATTGCAAATACGCATTAAGATCACATATCTAGCTCTTATTAAATAAAGGGGGGTATCGACTTCAATGAACACATTAATAATGAAGTAGAACACTAAGAAATCGATTGAACTGTGATAACTTATCGGCTAAACATTCCGACAGAACCCTATTGACTCTACTATGATTGAATCGTACCTAATCCTATCGACTCAGTGAGAGGTTAGAATCGATGCAGCCTCACTGGCTTGAGCAGATCAAAATTAATCGAGACAGTGCCCAAACGATGCAAATAGAACTAAAAACTCTTCAATTATAGGTAAAATCAATAAGATGACTCGAATAGCAGATCTGAATCGAACTCATAAAACCTACCAAAGACTGCAATAGATCGGACCTAACCGATACAGTATTGCAACCGAAAGTCGATAGTATAAATATAATTAAGATCTAGTTACCGGATAACTAGCAATTCTAAAGATAACAACTAGAATATCAAATCTATGAGAAAGTACAAGTTAAAGTCGATAGAATTACCGAGGGTGACTAATCCAAGTCTCTCGTCGAGATCGGAGCCGATGCAGCCCACGCGAGATGAGGATGTTGTCGAGAAAAGGTTTGACGATGCGTCGAATTATATTGAACAAAATTGTTGTTTTTCACGTACAAACCCTATTACATATTTATAGCCCCGGACAAGGAGTTATGACCCGACTCGGTCAAGACTCTTTAACAAATCGACTAGATTTATTTCTAAATAGAATCTAAACTAAAAATAGAAAGAGGTAAAATGACCCTATCGGGTCCACTTTATTCCTTTCGGCCATTGAGCTTCGCTGAATTCAGCCGATTTCAACTCTCCGCCTCTGACCAATGGGATCGGTCCAAATTCCGGTGCCAACAAGATGACGGTTGAATTTTTTTTATATATGGGGATGGGTATGTTCCTCCACTCCCCAGCGGGTAATATACCTATTGCCATCTTTATCCACCCTTCCAAAAATGATGTTGAAAAATGTTATAGATTTAAACAGATGCAGTGTATTGTCTAATACATCTTACACATTTTCTTTGATTGACAGCTTAAGTGCCTGTTTAACGTCTTTGCAGTGCGTTTTTGCTTCGTCCCTTGGGCATCCAGTCTCCAGAGTCTCGTAAGCGAGCTTGAGTTCAGTTTTTCTCCTCAAGGACCGTGGACCAATCTGGTGTGTTCTACAAACCAAACCAGTTTAGACTGAATTCACGAAGTTAGTATAAATTAAGATTATTATATAATCAATTTTTTTTATCCATCTGAAACTGGACAGGTTTATTACTTAGATATTCAAAACTCTTGCATTATGACCGTCACTGGATCAGAAAGTGTCTCCACTCCAATAATTTTTTTGATATCCATGTTCTTCTGAGGAACTTCGAATAATAATAATGGACCAATTCCATAAATGCCATTACAAATTTTGTTTATCCCATATCTGCCGTTGCAAAATCAATTATCCCATACGTGCTATCGTTTTACAAATTTTATCCCATTTATGCATTCACGACATCATCAGCATGTAATATTTTTCTAAATGAATAATCTGCCGTCATATTCAGCCACATAGATGGCTGCATGGACACGCTGCACACAGGATCTTATTCCGTTGCTTGGCCATGGCTGCTGGCCACACGGGCCAACGGGCGCGCTGCGCGTAGAGAGCGGCCGCGGCGATGGCAGGCGGAGAGCAGCAGCAGTAGTCGCGACTGCGTCATAGCGCACAGCGACGGAGAGACCCGCGACAGCGGCGGAAAAGTGAGGCGACGAAGCGGCGCGCGGCGACGGCGGCCACAGCGAGGAGAGGGAGCAGCGTGCGGCGGGCCATAACGGCGGCTGCGGCGATGGTACGCGGGCTGCGCGGCAGGTAGGCGGCGGCGCGGCACGCAAGCACGAAGTGGGCGCTGCGCGACGCATGAGGCGGACGGCTGCAGGGGCCGCGCGGCGCGCGGGAGCACGGCGTGTGGGCAGCCGGACGCACGCGACAGGTGGCGGCGTGACACACGGGCATGAGGCGGGGGCTGCGCGAGACACACGAGGCGAGCGGTTGTGGGGACCGCGCGACGCGAGCAGTCGTCGCGACGTGGGGGCAGCTCGACGTGGTGGCCAGTGAACTGCGGAGGAGCTCGCCCGTATGGACTGCCAAGGCAAGAAGGCTGGAGGAGGAAGAAAGTGAGGGGGTATTGTAGTCTTTTCTCATGTTTGATGGCATATTCGGAAAAGAAAATTACAATTTGATGATATCTATGGGAATAGCTCTTTTATGTTGACATATTTGGGATTAGACCATTTTACATGGCATACACGGGATTATCTCAATAATATATGGTCCAATCAGCACTTGATGACCACTTGAAGATATATGTTCATGGCATGTGATTCAGATTTGCTTCAGGCTATCTTGGATTTCGTCCAAAATTGCTACCCCTTTTTATTTGATTGTGCCTCGCTCTTTCCCTCGAGGTTGTTTTGTGGTTTTGATCTCGTATATAGGTAAATTTATTGTACGGGTGATGGTGGATATATAATAAGCCATTATAAAGTACATAATAATGCAAGTAGACCATGTCGTCTCCATCCACCACCGCACACTGCATATAGGAGGCCTCGTCCGACTTCGAGCTCAGGCCCCGCTTCCTCTCTCAAGTTCTTGGACGAGTTGAACCCTACGATATAGATAGGTTCATATCTCTTAGACTCTTACTGAGCGAAGTTTTGAGCTTGAAATCTTTACTTGAATTGCCCATATCTCTTACTCGAGCTTTGGTTACATGGGATAGAAAGAAATTTATTTTATCAAACTTTTGTTAGGGCGACAGCCTTTTTATTGGGTAATTTGGTTATGTAGAAATGATATTGTCTTTAACATGTCATAAGTTGTTTCGTCGTCACAAGTACTTCTAGTCACTTTTACAATAAGAGGAGACAAGAGCACCCATAGCTGCACGGTGTCATGCACTTGAGCTGACTTTAGTGGATATTTTTGCATCCAATGGATGATGTTTTATTAATAGAATTTCCCATGTGTAATAAGTTTAGCAGTTTTATTTCAAAACTATGGTGTGAGACTCTGGACAGTTTCATCTATTGATCGATACAAAGGCTGGAATATTAATACATATTCTCTTTTTCAAACAAAAATATCTTCCATGCAGCCCGAAATACACTACGGAAAATGGCTAGTTGCCGAGTGCCCTGGTCTTTACCGAGTGCAATATATCGAGCACTCGGCAAACAGCTCTTTTGCTGAGTGTCTCCTGCACAACACTCAGCAACTTTTGGTCTTTGTCAAGTGCCACGTCAAAAACACTCGGCAAAAGCTACTACGGTACTCGACAAAGATAGGACACTCGGCAAAGAGGGCAACATGAACCTCACGTGAGGCGCTCGACGACGTTGCTTGGCGGTCGTCAAACCTTTGCCGAGTGTCCTCGACAAATGTTTCAAGTGTCCTCGACAAAGGTTTTACGGCCGCCAAACAATGTCGTCATGTGAGGCTCACGTGGCCCTCTTTACCGAATGTCTTGTTGGGACACTCGGTAAATCAGTTATTTGTCGAGTCTTTTGCAGGGACACTCGACAATCTAATTTATTTTTGTGTGTGATGGCCTTTAAATTATTTTCCCTCCCCTATTACACTATACTGTACTCAATGTTTGAAGTTGGTACATTTTTGTCTGTTTGCTATATTTAATTAGTTTATTTTATTTAAAAGTATTTTCTAGAATATACTAAATTATACCTACAGGTGAGTCAAGTAATAGAATAAAGTGAATGGTAAGTTATTATTCATGTTAGTGAGTCTAATGAGAGGCTGTATCCAAGAAATAAAAGTAAATTTCACGTATCTTGTTCATGAAATATCACAACAATCGTGTGGTCAAATTGTATTTTAATTTAAAAAATGAAATAAAGTCAGGAAATTATGATAATTATTAGGCCATCATGACATCATATGTGGAGATAGAGAAAAAAAACTATAGAAGTTTTCGCACAATTTATCATGTACGATGCTCAGATATCGGAGAATCTCGGAAAGAGAATCATATAGTAGAGAATGAGTTGCTAAGAATTTGAGTCAAATGCATGTTCGAATTTGACGTTGACTTCAAATATTTTGATACATGTATTAGATCCTATAAAATATGTCTGACAAAATTTTAGTTATTTTTAAATGTATTTAAAGTTTGTAATTTTTTTTAAAAAGCTCACGAAAAAATATTTTGGCAAGAAGCATGTTTGCTGAGTGCCTGTCTTAGACACTCGGCAAAGATATTTGTGTGCCGAGTGTCAACTTTCGACACTCCGCAAAGATGGGGTTTTGCCGAGTGTCGGGCCGAGACACTCGGCAAACAAATCTACTAACTATTTGCACCTGTCTCTCTCCCTCTCCTTCGGTCCTGACACTCCTTTGCTCCTTCGCTCTCACCAATCTCTCTGTCTCTCTGCCCCTGCTCCCGCCCCCGCATCCCCGCCGTCGTCGCACTCACCCCGGCCCCACTGCCGCCACCGCACCCTTCCCGCCTCCCCGTCCGCCTCCGCCTCCTCGAACATGCCGCCACCTCCCCGCCCGCCCTTGCCTCCCCGCCGGCCCATGCCTCCCCGCTGTTGATGGCCGTTAAATACCGATTTTGACCGTCAATATGGCCACACATAAGGGAAGACTTAGCATTTCATACACGCATGTTAGCTAGGAGTAATAAGATTCCACTTATCCTTGGAGAAATAAGTGCATACTAGGATTTGATATAAAAGAAGTGGAGAAATGGAGAATAATTCGGGGAAACACAATTCCAACCAATGGGACGGTGCCAACTGGACTTCCCTCGGATTGCATACATGACTCCATAGGATTCCTCTGGAGAACACCGACTTAAATTAGAATAGAAGCCACCTATCAGCCACCTCAAGAAAGCACAGGACCAACAGGCCCAACTCTAGGTTGGGTGACCAGGCCTTCTGGTCGGTCGACCAGGTCTTGAGGCGGTTCGGCCTCCCCTTCCACGTGACACCTCCGCAGCCATTTGGCAACATTGGTGCATGACAGTTCCATGGCAGTTAATCCTAGAAACCGATCTATGGGCCCTATAAATAGAAGGGGAGAGCTTCACTCCAATACGCACACCAAGAAGAATCCATTCTCTAGCATTGTACTTAGTCCTTAGACCCTAGTGGAATTTAGGATAGAGGAGAGCTGACTAGAGGTCCTTGATCTAGTCTTGAAGTCTTGGGTATAGTTTCACACTATCCCTCTCTAGTAAGAGTCGTTCCTTTTATTAATAGAATTATCTTCTTTACTCCTTGTGCTTTATATTTATACTAGTATGATAGTCATGTGTCTTTTATATGATTGTTGCCTATTCATGTTTGGTTGCTTTATGCTTCACATACTCATTCTACTCAATCTATGCTTTTGCACTTGTTCAATGCATATTATGGTTATACATGTTTTAATCCATACCTTGTTGATCCATAGGGTTAATATTATGTGTGCTATAATACTTAGCTTGTTGATCCGCAGGGTTAAAGCTATGCATTCTCTAATACTTGACCTGTTGATCCATCGGGTCAAGTTAGGTTACTCTTATTCTAGACTTGGTGGTCCGAAGAGCTAGAGTCCGATGGAAATTGAGAGTATTATTTAGCAATGTAAGCATGGTGCTTAGGTTGGTAAATAACCATGAGTGTATTGGCATCAGAATTTCGACCGGTCCCAGTGGTCAGAGGCGTGGAGCTAGAATCGGCTAGGGCGAAGGTGTTCAACAGCCGAAAGGAATAAAGTGGGCCCGATAGGGTTATTTTGTATCTTTCTATTTTAGTTTAGATTTTGTTTAGGAATAAATATAGTCGGTTTGTTTGTTTAGAAACTGAGGAGTTCTGACCAGGTCAAGTCAGAACCCCTTGCACGGGGTTATAAATATGTAATAGGGTCTGTACAGAAAAGAACAACACTTTCATTTAATACAATCCGGCGCATCGCCAAACCTTTTCTTGACAACATCTTCGTCTCGCGTGGGTTGCATCGGCTCCAATCTCAAAGAGAGACTTGGATTAGTCAACCTCGGTAATCCTATCGACTTTAACTAGTACTTTCTCATTGATTTGATATTCTAGTTGTTATCTTTAGAATTGCTAGTTATCAGGTAATTAGATCTTAATTACATTTACAGTATCGTCTTCTAGTTGCTATACTATCTCGGTTAGGTCCGATCTATTGTGATTTTTAGGAGGTTTCATGAGTTTAATATAGATCTATTATTCGTGTCACTCTATCGATTTTACCTATAATTGGAGCGTATCTAGTTCTATTTGCTTTATTTGAGCACTGTCTTGATTAAGTTCGATCTACTCGAACTAGCGAGGCTGCATCGATTCTATCCTCTTGCTGAGTCGATAGGACTAGGTACGAATTGATCGTGGGTAAAGTCAATAGAGTTATGTTGGGACGTTTAGCCGATAGGTTATCACGGTTCGATTGACTTCACGGTATCTTATTTGTTTATTATTGCATTCATAGAAGTCGATTGCCCCTTTATTTGATAAGATCAGATCTGTGATTTTGAGGCATATTTGTAATACCAGCTACTAGATTAATCGATTTAGCACTACTGTGAGGCCCACTAGCCAGAGTAGGGGACCAGAGGCCCTAGCCTTACGTCGGCTGATCTGGCATGTCCAGGTCGACCGACCAAAGAAAAATGGCTCTCTACCCCAACTGCTAGCTTGCAACTGTCATGCCCCAATATAACTGTTATTTCGCTCTGCAACTTGAGGTAAGATCCACGAGAGGAAGTTTTTCACCACATTGACGTATTTCAACTCTCCATTATGCTTTGGCCATATGTCGTCATTTTCTCCAGGCTCTCGCATCACTAAACACTCTAAAATTCTACCAAAAATAATTTCTTTGAGTTTCATTTGCATCTTCATATTGCCTTCAAATCTTCATAAGAACGAACTTGATGAGGGCTTGATAACCATCGAGTACTCGACTTTTTGATCCATCGGGTCAAAGTTAAGTATACTCTTATTCTTGACTTGTTGATCCGTAGGGTCAAAGTCCCATGAGAAATAAGAGTAGTTGTTCTTGTGTACTTCTGCTCTCTTGTTGCAGCCAAGACTTCAAATGCTCCATCAACATGTTGTGGCAAACTGTGAGCAAGAGCCAACTTGGGGGGAGTCCCCCCCCCCCCCCTCATGCGAAGGTAACTTATATCATTTCCCTTTTTATTCACCACATGCATGATAAACTAAAAACAACAAAAAAGATTTGTTTCCCTTTTCGCATGCATGATAAAAAGGAAAACTAAAAATAAATAAATTTTCTTTCACATGCGTGGTATGAATGAATAAGGTTTCCTATGTTGAGATGATGAATAGTTGCTCTATCTTTATTTCTTCTCATATGCCTAGTTTACAACCTAGCACTCTATCTAGTTTTGATTTGTTGGCATGAACTAGTGGGTTGCATCCAGATCAGGTTGTTGGCAGATATAATATGGTTACCTAGGGCTGCTATGATCTTTCTGAATTTGTGAAACTTGACACTCAGAGAATTAATTTGATAAAAATGACAAGTCCTCAATGATATAAAATCCTACCACAACCATATGTTGTTCTACTATGCATAACCTTCTATATATGCTACTTGTATTTTCATTGCGCCTTGTCAAAATTGTGTGATCCTAGTGAGAAATATTTTATATTCCTGATCAAGTCCGCGCACATCACGCTAAGTTTCCATACTGGGAATTAACAATCATCCATGTCAGACCATCCATCCACAAAATAAAGACTTTGTCTTCATGATTGATCTCCCCCCAAGGCAATCAAGGTTATGGCTATGAAAAAAAAGAGAGAAAAATATTCTTGCTCCATGAAGAGCTTGACAAAAAAAACTCTTGCTCCATGAAGATCTTGAGAGAAAAAGAAAGAAAGAAAAGATAGCCAATACTGCCAAATAAAGGGAGAGACAAATAAAAAGAGTCTCCATTCCATTCCATCATATGCACCACATATGCACATCTTGATCTTGCTTGTAGGAAATGCTTTCTCCATGGATACACTCTTTAGACTCAGCGACATATGAAATATAGGTATGCCACATTTTTCCTTACCCTGAGCTCCACATATTATCCTTTGGAGGCAGGATTTTTGAGGTATCATAAGCCTTGGTGTGAAATACATACACATTGAGCGATCTGAGTGAATCATTTGAGGAACTTAAATTTGTCACTAAAATTAATAACCTCTAGGTTAAAGTCGATCAGAGAGAGTGGGTGAAATGGGAGTCCTACAGATTGTTCTGTCTTCGAACAGCTCAAGATTTGGGGAAGCTACAATGCCCCACAGGTGAATCAAAGGTGAAGTACTCGTGTAGGCTTATTCAATCTTATGTAGAGTGTCTTAGTTGTGCACTTCGGTATATATTAAGAGTAAGACTTTGTAGCAAGTCCTGATCATCAATACCTAAGTTTAGCTTTGCTCGAAACAAGCAAAGTTCAGCGTGGGGGGGGGGGGTCTTGTTGACGGTCGTTAGATACCAATTTTGATCCTCAATATAGCCACAAATAAGGGAAGACTTAGCATTTCATACACACGTGTTAGCTAGGATAAATAAGATTCCATTTGTCCTTGGAGAAATAAGTGTATGCAGGAATTTGATATAATAGAAGTGTAGAAATGGAGCATAATCTGGGGAAACACCATTCCAGCCAATGGGACGGTGCCGACTAGACTTCCCTCGGATAGCATATGTGTCTGCACAGGATTCATCCAGAGAGCACTGACTTCAATTAGAAGAGGACCCACCTGTCAGCCACCTCAAGAAAGCACAGGACCAACGGGCGCAACTCTAGGTCAGGCGACCGGGCCTTCTGGTCGGCCGACCAGGTCTTGACGCAATTTAGCCTCCCCTTCCACGTGTCACCTCCTCAGCCCTTTGGCAACATTAGTGCATGACGGTTCCGTAGTGGTTACTCTTAGAAACCGACCTATGGGCCCTTGTTCATGCGAAAATCACACGCATGACCTGAGAGATTTGCTTAACTCTAGTGTAGGCTCAACACAACGAAATCGAGGCATGCTAGTCAATTTTTCCTGCAAATCGACAAAGAAACAAACAGTCAAATTATTGAGTCATTGGCCCAGTGCAGGCCGATGAGAAAAGCCGACAATCACTGTTAGTGAAAACCAGCCGATGGCTATAACAAGCAGGTGATAATGACAAATAAACTATTCAGCTGATTTATATAGGCTAATGGACAACTGAATAATCAGATATTAAATATTGCACAAATATTGTGATGGAGGAAGTTAATAGACCTATAACAAACGTGTCGAGATTCACTCTGTTGATAATGAACAGTTGATAGAGTAGAGTCGATAAATCTACAGTGAACATGCAAAGACTCGCTCTGTCGATAGTGAAAGTCGATAGATCTGGTAGCTGGTATTGCAAATATGCCTCAAAATTATAGATCTCATCCTTATCAAATAAGGGAGTAATCAACTTCTAAACTATATAAAACAATCAAATAAAGCACTGAGAATTCAATCGAACCATGATAACCTATCGGCTAAATGTTCCGATAGAACCCTATCGACTCTTCCCACAATCAACTCATACCTAGTCCTATTGACTCAGCAAGAGGTTAATGTCGATGCAGCCTCACTGGCTCTAGCAGATCGAACTTAATCGAGACAGTGCTAAAAAAAAGCATACAAAACTAGATACGCTTCAATCATAGATAAAATTGACAAGATGACTCAAAAATATCTAAATCTAGTTCATTAAATCTACTAAAAATCATAGAAGATCGGACCTAACCGAGACAGTACTATAATATGCAGTCGATATAATAAACATGATAAAAATCTAGATACCCGATAACTAGCAATTCTAAAAATAACAACTAGAATATCAAATTAATGAGAAAGTACTAGTTGAAGTCGATAGAATTATCGAGGGTGACTAATCCAAGTCTCCCACCGAGATTAGAGCCGATGCAGCCCATGCAAGACGAGGTTGTCGTCGAGAAAAGGTTTGGCGATGCGACGAATTATATTCAACGAAAGTGTTAATTTTCTCGTACAGACCCTATTACATATTTATAGCCCTATACAAGGGGTTCTGACCTAACTCGGTCAGGACTCTTCGGTTTCTAAACCAACAAACCGACTAGATTTATTCTTAAACAAAATCTACACTAATATAGAAAAAGATAAAATAATCCTATCGAGCCCGCTTTATTCCCTTCGGCCGTTGAGCTCCTTTGACCTTGGCTGATTTTGAATCCGCACCTCTAACCATTGGGACCAAACCAAATTTCAGTGCCAACAGCCCTATAAATTGAAGGGCAGAGCTCCACTCCAACACACACACACCAAGAAGAATCAATTCTCTACCATTGTACTTAGTCCTTAGGCCCTAGTGGAGTTTAGGATAGAGGAGAGCTGACTAGAGGTCCTTGATCTAGTCTTGATGTCTTGGGTATAATTCCGCACTATTCCTCTCTAGTAAGACTTGTTCTATTTATTATTAGAGTTATCTTCTTTACTCCTTCTACTTTATATTTATACTAGTGTGATATTCATGTGCCTTTTATGTGATTATTGCCTAGTCATGTTCGGTTGCTTTATGCTTTACATACTCATACTAGTCAATCTATGCTTTTGCACTCATTTAATGCATATTATTGTTAGATATGCTTTAGTCCATAACTTGTTAATCCGTAGGGTTAATGTTATGCGTGCTATAATATTTAGCTTATTGATCTATAGGGTTAAAGCTATGCATGTCCTAGCCTTTGACTTGTTGATGCGTAAGGTTAGAGTTATGCATTCTCTAGTACTTGACTTGTTGATCTGTTGGGTCAGAGTTAGGTGTACTCTTATTCTAGACTTGTTGGTCCGATGGGCCAGAGTCCGATGGGAATCGAGAATATTATTTAGCAATGTAAGCATGATGCTAAGGTTGGTAAATAACCATGAGTGTTTGGTTGCCCCATGAACAGGATTTAGTTGCCTTATTGTCACGTGACCCTAGGACTGGCATTAAGGACTTAATGGCTTTAGTGTCATGTGCCCTAGTAAAGAATTTCTAGTAGGTGGTGATAGCCCTGCTGTGCTTATTAATCCTCCTTGCTTTGGTTCAGAATAGGACTTAGGCTTGTATATATTGTAACTAACCTATATACAGGAGTATAGAAGTACATAAGGACCCAACTTAAGTCTTCTTAAACCCACTAACCTATAGACTTTGGACTAATGTTAGATTGGATTGTTCTATGTGTCACTACCCATTATCTTTATTATCCTTACCCATATCTATAACTTTGGTATATTATTAGTTATAAGGTTATAAACAAGCTATCTCTTGATCGCTGCCTTCCCTTGGAAAAACTATAAATGATAGCCATTGGAGTAATCCAGTGGTGAATTGCTACAATGGGATGTCCGCGTGCTTGTGGATGTAACTTGCCCACACTAACCATTTGTAGAGTTCTATCAACAAGTAGTTCAAGCGCCTTGTCCAGGTCTATTTATTTGGTGTGACTTAGCAGATGTCAACAAGCATTTCTAGCACCGTTGTCGAAGATGACTATATTGATGTAACTTAGCAAACATCAACACCCGCCTTAGCCCCGGCACCCGCCGCGCTCGACGGCCCCTCCCCGCTCCCGTCTCCCCACTCGGGCCCCCGGCACACGCCACGCCCGGCAGTCCAGCCCTGCCCCCGCATCAGGCGGCCTTCGGCACCCCGGCGGCCCCGCCACGCCCCTAGCTCCGACCTTGACACTCAGCGGCTCACCACGCCGCTTCCCTAAGGCCCAGCGCCCAGCCTCCACCGCCACGCCTGTCCGCAAGCCCCGCCCACCCACCGTCGAGTAGAGATCGTCGTCCATCCTCTGTGGTATAGTTGTACTAGTATAATTATTTTTTTATAGTCAAACACTAAGAAAATAAACATGCACAAGAAAGTATCCTAAATAAACATGTACAAGCAAGTATCAAAACATAGGATAGTCTCATATGCACGCACGACAAACATGTGAAATGTAAATATTTAGGATACCGTGTATATGCATGTAGGTATTCCAGTACCACCCTACTATCTAGCCTCCTTTTTTAGCGCCATAGAATGTACCGCCATGGTGCTTAGTTGGTACTACTACATTTTTAAATCATATTATTAGGATGACATTTTTTCTATTACTACATTTTGTCTTAAAAAATCTTTTTTTTTGCTACATATCTGAACAAGGCAAGCACATTGTAGAGGTGCATACTCAAAAAATGGATATACTCTAAGGTAGAGATAGTATTTCTATTGTATAAACCTATTATTGCAATTCGTACTTGTTGGGTATTTTAACGACAACAGAATAGATCCGCAAGCGTACGGATAGCGAAGGAGCTTACCCAAGAGTATTTCAAGGTATCAAATCCACAGGGAACGTGTGAGCCTAATCTTCAGTTCTAGTTTGTCCAAGGACACCAAGATAAATGTGGCGTTGGGTAGATAGGATTCCTAATGGTTTTAAGGTACTAATCATAGTCAGAGTACTAGTAGGTTGCTTGCATTGGGCATCCGGTTTTCCTCTGCATCAATAGTGCGATTCCGGCCAAGAGCCTACAGCGTAGCCGAACATGGATGATTGCAAAGGACAGATAGGGTTGTGACCACCTAGTGCCTACCTCTAGCAATCTGTGGACTATGCGATAAACAAAGGTAACTTACGGCCTAGACACCACGTCTATGCTTTCAATTACTCCCTTAATCTCCACGTGCGATGATATAAGACTAAGGTCTCCAACTAAATAGAGCGTTGAGCAAGCAAAGCAACTAAGTATGAAACTTACTTAAAAAGGAAACTTAAATACCAAGAAATAAATCATGAAAACTTACTAAATATAGCATGAATCCATCGAGGTACAAGTGTGGAGAAGAGGTGGACAGGCCCACTCCTCCTCCGGACTTCCCCTCACTCTTTCCCGATTTCTAAGCACTTTGGCGGTGCTAAATCCTTATGGAAATAAAACTCTAAACTATTCTTGAAGTGTGTTGAGAGTCGAGGCACTCCCCTCCTTATATAGGGGCCAAAGGTGGCCTGGGCCGAGTGGGCCCAATCTTTGTTCGGCCGAACAAGGGTGTTCGGCCGAACATGGGCTGGCCCCTTTTGGCCATAGCCTTCTCCAGGACTCTGACTTACTGTTCTCATTCGTCCCTCCATATGATAGGCCTTCTGGTATGTCGGTTTGATCTGTTCATGGGCCCGTGGATCCTTGCGCTACGCTCTGATTGGCCGAAATTCTGCTTTCTCCCTTGATGATGTGGATTTTCCATTAATTTCGTGGAATAGTCACCTAAAATAAATATTCACCTACACTTGTAGAATTCATTAGTAATAAACTCCTACCACTATGTTGGTTCTTTATTTTTATTGTTTTATGCAGGTATTTGATGGTCGGATTTCGTACTTAGTGACCGTTAACAAACTCCCCTATACTTAGCCTTTGCTCGTCCTCGAGTAAAGGAAAAGGACTAAGGTGGAATAGAAATTCCAAATGGTATGATGCTAGCATGCAAATTATTCCAAACCATACCTATACCAATAGACTTTGAAGTGTCTACCATGTCACTTTGGGCAGCTGAATAGTGGAATAGTACAGATTATGGTCATCTCTACTCCTTGTGCTAAGTAACTTGGGTTTTTGAGGAATTTTTTTTTTCAAAAATAAAACAAAGTTGTATTCCTCAAATGATTTTCTCAAGTCACTCATATTTGTGTGTGGATCCTCACCATGGCTTTTGTTGTTGCCACTTTTTGTTCCTACTTCTAAAGATAGGCTTATGTGGAGCTCAGGGTAGGAAATAAAAAGAAGTCATACCTATGCTTCATACATTACCAAGTCAAAAACCGGATCCAAGGAGAAAACAAGTCATGGATCATTAATCAAGCATGTGCACATATATGGATGGAATGGATGGTGTGGTAGATAATGGGTACTCCTTTTGATATCCTACCTCTCTTCTATTTGAGAACATGAGCTATCTCTCTTTCTCTTCTTTTTTTTTTAAAATACTTGACAGCCCATGTCTCTTTTAGCAAGGATAATTGGGGAGGGGGTCTCTCAAAGCATGGTGGATCTCTTTCTTTTGTCGGGGGATAATGGATATGTGTGATGCTATCTTCCAGAGTGATAGAGTGGGATATGAAAGGAGATGGCTGATAGAGGTGGATGAATACACCTTTATGTGTAGACTATCTCTCTCTTTTTTAAACAATATTGGGCATGGCTATTTATTCTTTCTCTTTCTTTTTTTTCATGCTCAAGTATTGAGAGCATTTTTTATGGCCATACCTTCTATGGTAACAATTGAGAGAGAGCCATAACAAGATAATCATGGAGTAATTCTTTTGGTGGATGAATGGATGATGATGATGGTATTGCTAACTCCCAATGTAGAAGATTAACATATCAGGGGAATGTGCACATGAACTTGATCAAGAATACATAACAAACATCTCACTAGGGTCATAACAATTTGACAAGGTTCAATAAAGGTACAAGTAGCATATGCATAAAGTTTATCAAATGAAACTATCATATGGCTCTGGTGGGATATTTCTAATCATTGAGGAGTAAGCTTATAGATTTTTAATTTTCAAAAAGAATTTCCAAGTACTTTATGCATAAGTGAGCAAGAATCACTTCATCAAACCATATCACACTAGCAAACAACCTAAATAACATGCGGTCCCTATGAATATAGTCCACTAGCATTGGCATAAGAGCAAGGAATAAAGAGCATTCAGGCCAACCATGGAAAGCTTTGAATAATTGGGAGGTCATAAGGTTGATTATAATTTTTTGTTAAGATTTTATCAATTTGTTTCAAGAAAATTAAATCAATGCACAAAACAGGGAGATAGAGGGATAAGATGCGCAAACTGTCGCACTAGTTGATGATAAGGCCGAGCGGGGCCAAGGTGGGTTCAATCGACCTAGAGGGTTCAGCTGAATTATCCTGGCGTCTAGCTTGGTCACCGCATGGCGTGGTGCTCCGTGCAGTGTTGTTCATTATATGTTGGTCGATGAGGTCCTTTGTTGCGCGTTGAGAATCCTGAGGATCTCCCCCACACTTGTTCTCTTGCTTGCACATTGATTCGACACAAGAAAAACAAACAAGAGGGTTAAAAGCAAAATGGACCCTACCAACATTATGGTCCCCGTAGAGTCACAACTATATTATTAAGTTATTTATTTTATTTATCTTTTTTTCAAGGCATACTACATAATTGAATTGAAAGAAAATAAAGGAAATGAACTAAAGCGCCATTCTCTTTTGTTTTTTCTCTTTTTTTAGCAAGGCATGAATGCAAGGACTAACAACAACTCTAAACCAAAAGGAAAGTTGTCATGAATAGAACTTAATACGTGATACTTACAGAACTGCCCCACACTTTGATTTTTGTATCACTTAGACGTAATAAATAAAGTGTGTAGTGTTGCAGCCTTCTCGTAGTCGGTTCCATTGCCTAAAGTACCAACGTGTCAAGTTGATGCAACTCCCATGTTCTCAGGCATAGTGTGTACATCGTTCTTTTCAATCCTCACCTGAAAGGGTTAGTGACCAAAAATACCCGAAGGCAAATATATCCTAAAAATAACTGCTTGCAATTATTTTATAAAGGTAAAAGGGAAATGATAATCCGGGCCATCTCTCGGTAGTGCTTTGTTTATAGTCAGAAGCTCGACTACATGGACTTTACGCTGCAGCTATCATTGGTGATGTAGTTCCCATCTTACTGCCAATTGTTGATGTATCAAATGATGTCTTAGCTACAAGGTTAGTGCCCAAAATGCAACTATGAGATTTGCAATATTTATGATAAACAAAAGCATCTACAACAATCCTTCTAAATGTTTTGCTAAGTAAGGTCTTAAGGTGGTTGTGGTCCTCATAGGTACTTTCAGCAATAATCTTTATTGACTCTAGAGATACCTCATATGAGCATGTATTTTGTGGTTGTTTAAGGAAGAAGCTTCCATGCTCATTAGTTGAGTCCTTTTCTCCTGTGCCTAGAGTTAATGGTTCAAGCAATCCAATGGTCCAAAAGTTCTCCTTCTCAAGAATTTTATCAACAAAGCTCATGGTTGATTTTTCATCATCATAGGGAATGGAATATTAAGGACCAAAGGAAAAAGGTTTAGGCAAGAAGCATGACAGTTTGGTTTCAAAAGGATTAAGAGTTTCCTCTAAATCGTCTCCTTCTTGGGTGCAAAGCTTCGCGTTCTCATAAAGAACAAACCTCGGTGATGCGCGTTGGGAAACAAACATCACTTCCTCAAGTGGGGAGTGCTTGAGATGAGGACTCACCGTAATATTTTCTAAGCAATGGGCATTGGTGGTGAAAGCGATTTCCCTAAGCTCTTCATTTAGGCTCCCTTGAGATGCATCCTTACGCTGAACGCTTTCTAGTGGGAAGCCTATGAGAAGTTCAAAGTCGATGATAGGAAAGACGTGGAGGTCTAGGTGAACTTCGACTTTGTCCATCTCCACTAGTACAACCCTCGTGATCCCCCGACATGGAAAGGTTACTCCCAAGGCATCCTTTAGGAGTATGCTATTCGGCTCAAGAGGTATATCATCCAAAAGTTGTCAAGCTATGTATTCAAGGATGATATTGGCTCCTATGGTGGGATCATGAAGGGCTTCTACAACATTTCCCTTTATACAACAGGGAATGGTAGAAGAAGGAGAAGAGATTGGGATTTCTCTTGAAGAGCATCTTTCTTCCTTCAATCACTCCTTGTTAACGTCCTCCTGTAGGATTTCTTCTTGGAAAGGCTTGGGAGGTGAAAGGGATGTTGTAGGCTTCTTCTGCCATAAGTGATTCGAGATGTTTCCATGATCATTAGGTATTCCTTCCTAGAATTCAACTAGCAACCTTGACGGTAGGAATTCTCCTGCCTTCCAAGTGGTCTCAATAGTTGAATTGAAAGATGGAGTAGCAATGGGCTCGAATTCAGTTGTTGAGAGACCCTCGTGGGTTAGCTTGCCTTCCTCCTAGATAAATGGATGGTCTCCTTCTTTAAGAATGGATCCAGGGGGGTTAAATGGGAATGTTACCACTGCTTCATTGAATGGCTCACCCCTTAGGAAAGATTCTGTCAAAAGATTTTCTGATTGACAGATTGAGACAGAAGATATGCCTCTCCCAAGTCTTATGTCAAGACTTCCTAGCTTCGGTTCATTCGGGTATAGCTCATCCAACGGATGCCTGATCAAGATTTGGAAGTCATAGACCTAACCTATATGGAAGTCTAGGACAGTCTCAGCATTTTCATGCTAGCCTAATGGGCTCAAGAAGGATTTGCTAATTGGTGCAAGGATCTCATCGCCTGTGAAGGTGGTTGCAATGGATTTGGATATTAAATTTGCACCGATTATAGGACTAAAAAGAACATTCACCTTTATCCCTCTTATATGGCACTGAATGGTTGGGTAAGGGGATCTTACCCAAACCATATCAGGAGAGTGTGCACCCTCATCCAACCATTCACCACTTAGCATGGCAGAGCACTCCCTCTCATTCACTTGGAGGAAATTGTCCTCTAGAGGACCGAGAGGAGAGACAAGAACTGGTGGGTTCCTCTTGCAAAAATAATTCAAGGTGTCCCCATGGTCTTTCGAAAGACCTTCCTTGAATTTAATAGAGAACTTAGGAGGATTTTCTAATTGCGACATAGGGACATAAAAATGTCTTCCCCTCAGCTCAATGTCTATGTCTCCTTTGTCGGTGCATCAAAGAGAAGTCTCTCGTGGGATGCCCGATTAAAATGTCAAAGTCATGGGCTTCGAACACATGGAAGTCAAGGAGTTTTTCAACATCTTTGTGCCTTAAAGACACATTTTGAAAAATCCTATATCCCCCTGAAATGGATCTGGAGGGACATTGAAGAAATTTACAAGTTGGTGCCAAGGGTTCTTCACCCAAAATGGCAAAAGCGCAAGCATCAGAATTGATATTGGCACCAAAAGTGGGATTATAAAGAATATCAACCTGAACTCCTGTTATAAGGCATTGAATGGAAGAGAAAGGGGAGCTAATCCGAATTAGGTTTGGAGAAAACTCAGCCTCTCTCACCCGCTCATTGCTCATGCTTGAAGTTAACTCCTTCAACGTCTCTTGGAGCAAAGGCTCCTTAAGAGGATTGGGAGAAGATACAGGAATTGGTGATTTCTGTTGATAGCGACAATTCAAGGATTTCCCACAATCTTTTACAAGATTTTCCTCGAATTGGAAAGGGAGCTTTGAAGGTTTAATTTCTTCTTCCTCCATCGCTCAAGGTCCGGTTGACGTCTCACTAGATGAATCAATGGATAGGCAAGGATTTTGCTTAGGTTCAACCATTGGGGTGGCCTCAATGCTCGATGAAGCTTCCTCCTGAGGGGACTCTCTACAATTGGCTAGGGAATAAGAGTTTCATTGAATAAGGTCAAGGATTGCTCTTCTTTCTGTAGGCATCTTGTGGACGAACAAACCTCCAACGGTGATGTCGAGATATTGGGCAGACTCCTTGCTTAAACCCAGACAAAAATGTTGCAACAACACGTCGTCGGGCAAAGACAAGTCAGGGCCGGAAGTGGTTAACAAGGAAAACCTGGCCTAGGCTGCACCTATGGATTCCTTCTCACTTTGACGAAGGTCGAGAATCTCCCTTCATAGAGAGATGATACGTGATGTAGGATAGAACACGAGACAAAATTTACCTCGGAGTACTGTCCAATCACCATTCGCACTCGCAATGAAATGAGTGTACCATTGTTTCGCATTCTCCATGAGGGAAAAGGGAAACAATTTCCACTTGAGAGTGTCATGAGTCATGCCTTTGATCCATAGGCATGAACACAAATGCTCAAATAGTCACAAATGATGGAATGGGTTTTCGCTATTTAAACGTGAGAAGAATTGTTCCCGAACCATGGCTATAAAGCCAGGGTGGAGTTCAAAGCTAGATGAATGAATTGGGTCCGCTGAGAACGGTGGCTTGAAGAAATTGCCCTTAGGAGCAGATAGGTTTTGAATTGTAGGGTGCTCATTTGAAGAAAATAGATGAGAAATAAATAAACAAAGATAAAAAGATACGAGGGTGAACTAGGTTCGAAGATCAAACAACAATCGTTCCCCGACAACGGCGCCAGAAAGCTTGTTGGGTATTTTAACAACAGAATAAATCCACAAGCGTACGGATACCGAAGTAGCTTTCACCCAAAAGTATTTCAAGGTATCGAATCCATAGGGAACGTGTGTGCCTAATCTTCAATTCTAGTTAGTCCAAGGACACCAAGATAAAAGTAAGAGTACTACTAGGTTGCTTGCATTGGGCATCCGGTTTTCCCCTGCATCCACAGTGCTATTCTGGCCAAGAGCCTACTGCGTAGCCAAACGTGGAGGATTTCAAAGGACAGATAGGACTGTCACCACCTACTACCTACCTATAGCAATCCATGGACTACGCGATAAAGAAAGGTAACTTACGGCCTAGACACCATGTCTATGCTTTCAATTACTCCCTTAATCTCCACGTGCGATGATATAAGACTAAGGTCTCCAACTAAATAGAGCGTTGAGCGAACAAAGCAACTAAGTATGAAACTTACATAAAAAGAAAACTTAAATACCAAGAAAGGAATCATGAGGACTTACTAAATATGGCAAGCATTCGTCGAGGTACAAGCGTGGAGAATATGTGGACAGGCCCACTCCTCTAGACTTCCCCTCACCCTCTCCCTATTTTCTTAGCACTTTGGCAGTGCTAAAGCCTTATAGAAATGAAGCTCTAAACTATTCTTGAAGTATGTTGAGAGTGGAGGCACTCCCCTCCTTATATAGGGGCCAAAGATGGTTCCTGAGGCGGTAACTGCCGCCCTAACCGGGACAACCGACCTTGGAAAGGCGGCAGGACGCTCCCCGAGCAGGCCTGCGCCAAGTGGGCCCAATCTTTGTTCGACCAAACAAGGGTGTTAGGCTGAACATGGGCTGGCCCCTTTTGGCCATAGCCTTCTCCAGGTCTCTGACTTACTTTTCTCATTCGTCCCTCCATATGTTAGGCCTTCTGGTATGTCGGTTTGCTCTGTTCATGGGCTCATGGATCCTTGCGCTGCGCTTTGATTGGTCAGAAGTGTGCTTTCTCCCTTGATGATGTGGATTTTCCATTAATTTCATAGAATAATCACCTGCAACAAATGTTCACCAACACTTGTGGAATTCATTAGTAATAAACTCCTATCACTATGTTCGTTCTTTACTTTTATTGTTTTATGTAGGTATTTGATGGTCGGATTTGGGAGTTAGGGACCGTCAATAGTACTCTGACTCCCAACTCTCCCGGTACGTTATGGATCAACTTGAGAAACCCAACCGGATCGATTAACTTGGATGGATTCAACTTGGAATATCCACACATATATACAGCTACACCATGGAAAATTAATATGTTAGCGGGAATAATAAATCTTATACAAGCTAGATCGATTGATCGCATGGAAGTAATGGAGAACACCGCAGGGAGGAGTAGCTGGCACTGCGACCTGGCACAAATACATATAGTATATCTAGATTGGAAATAGGATCACTTCTTCTTTGATCATGCATATACCACATTTGCCTTGTATGCATGTATGGTCACCTATGATCGCTTTTTTACTGCAACTGTGCTTTATTTTCTCTATAGTACATGATTCTAGATCTATTTAGCTCTATAAATGTTTTAGGTGATGACCTTGAACTATGTCTTTTTGCAATCTATAGGAACCATTGGACGCGCCCGTCGCCCTGCAGCGACAACACGCTCTTAACCGTTTCGCCCATCGTCGAGCCCCCATCCCTAGGTGAGCACGTCATTTGACCCATCTTTATGTATCCTTGTCGTAGATCACATAGCCTAGTTAAGCGTCTCCTATTCGAAATAGATACAGTTGGTGATATGCATATCTTTGAATATCTATAACCGTGTTTGTTTTGAATTGTCCCTGTTTTTTTGGACAGCTCAAGGATGTGTAGATGGGTTAGTTTCCATGCTCTACTCCCATCCGAGTTAGAGTTTCAGTAGCACCTCCCTGTTGTTGTTCGGATACACAATCTCCTTTTCCGGACGTGTATATGGAGAATAGCGGGGAGGTGTTCCCGAAATGATATCTCGTATTGGAGTAGAGCATGGAAACTTACCTCATCTGCACATCCTCGGGTGGGATCAGGACCTACCTTCACCAATTAGACTGTACGAATATTCACTATATGCAATTCACTGCTATATTGCTCAGCGATATGTTAGAGGTTGGAAGACCGTGAGTGGATGTACACGGGCCACCCATGTGCGGATTCGATGATTGATGAATGGATTGAAAACACAGATGCTTTCTTGAACGAAGTATTTGCGAACATTAAGGGGAAGTCTCCTCGAACTTTCTATCCATGTGGAGTTTGTGAGAACCGTAAATGACAAACAAAGAAGGTCATGGGTAGACATCTCTTCCTCAATGGATTTGTTAAGGGCGAGGTGGACCCATCATGGGGAGGCACATCATGGGAGAGACAAGATCGTGAGGCAACGCGTTGAGTCATGTGATGCTGATGGCGAGGTAGGCGACATGTTACATGACTATGATGAAGCACGTACAGAGGAGGAGACAGAGCTAACTGCAAATGCGTTTTACCAAATGTTGTCTGTGGCACAGCAACCCATTCATGGGCATACCAAGGTTTCTCAACGGGATGCCATTACATGCCTAAAGACCATAAAGTCCCAATTTAGCTTGAGTCATGCATCTTTCGATGTAATGGTGACAGTCTTTGGCACTCTGCTTCTGAAAGATCACATTCTGCCAAAGAGCATGTATGAAGCAAAGAAAGTACTTCATGCATGTTGACTTTTGCTAAGCCATACTAATAAATCATCACTGACAAGGTGCCATAAATGTTTCATTAATATGTCCTAGAGCCAATTGGGTAAAATCCGTAAGCGCACGGAAAATACCACTGTAGAATTTCACCCGGAAGTATTCAGGGTATCGTATTTGTTTATCCTAAAGGAAGGCAATGAATAACAAGGCTGACTTATGCACATATTTACATTGCGAATTGACAAGGATCATCTATCCAAGGCAGGCAAGCAATGGATAATGACGAGGTAGTGTGACATACAGAAGATTCTATCTCAAATATAAATAAATAAATAAATAAAGCCAAGTGGAGAAAGAACTAAGCTGAGCTACTCCTACAGTACTTTCATATACAGTTGTATTGCCTAAGTTCTATACACATACATGCTTATACTCAGGTTCAACAGTTATTAACATAACACTTTAGGCACGGACCTACCCCTACATCCACAGGCGACTTCCGCCAAGAGCCTACGCACTAGCCTAGCGTGGAGGAGTTCAAAGGACGGACAGGGCTGTCACCACCTGCCGCCTACCTCAGCTAACCGGTAGACTAACGAATAATTGATGCAAATTAATTATCCAAGTACCATACTTGCATAATCAAAGAGCACTCTACTCCTCCATGGTTATATTAATGAAGCAGGGCTATGATATAAATATGATCACCAAACCCATGTCATGTCATAACAATGAATCCTAAGCATAAAGACTATGTCATATAAATTAGACTATAATGACGGTATATAACAAGGATGACAATAGTAGTCTAATAAATATAAACTACTATCACACAAGTGGGCTATAATATCATATATATGGATCACAATATCAAACAAGAAACTCATGACCCAAACACAACTATATGAAAAGATGACATTTATTAAATAGAGCAAAGTCTTACAAAAGGGAAATGATACAAGAGCCATACCAAAATCTCCAAGAGAAGACACTAAGAGCTAGAGAGCTCTAGACTCAGCCTAACTCCACTAAGACTTGAGAACAACTAAGTAGCAAGAGAAGAAATTCTTCTTATGGTGTGTGTGTGAGTGTAAAGCCACACCCTCCTATTTATAGCCTCTATAGGGTCGGCAAAGGGGAGTAACCGCCAAGAATATCCCTGCCCACCGCCTTCAGGGATCAACCAGGAGCCTCCACGTGCAAGCCGAGGAGGAAAGGCCGCATGCCTAGGTCAGCCGACCTAGGGGGTTCGGCCGACCTGTGGCTGGGCCCTCCTGGGTTGTGCTTCCTTAGGGTGGCTGCCAGGTGGGTCCTCATCCCAGATGTTGGCGTAGTTTTGTGTGTTTCTTCGGTGTGGTACTGAAAGTGGGCCCTTCAATCCATGGGATGTCCAGTTGGCGCTCTCTCATTGGTCGAAAGTGTGTTTCTTTGCCTTTTGGATGTGTTTCCTTCATATTTCCTCCTGCATGCAAATAATTCCTATGTCCAAGTGGAACTACATTATTGTAAACAAATGTGCATGTATGAAATGCCAAGTTCTCCTTTATTTAAGCATAGTTGACAGATGAAAATGGTACTTAACAGCCGTCAACAATGCACTTAATATGCCGTATGAGCAGATTCATGCTTATCCGAACGGATGCATCTTATTTAGGAAACAACATAAAGAAAAAAAAGTATTGTCCAAAATTTAATGCCTCTTGGTACTTGGAGGGAGACTCCGATGATGGTCAATAGAGGCATCTCATGACCCCCCATGAAAATTCTACGGTACCTTCCATTCATACCGAGGATCCAACTTCTTTACATGAACAAGAAGACCATAAAACAGATGACATGGCACAAAAAAAGGCATTTGATAACATCTTGAGAAGATTGTACATCCATCCATCGATGAATCTGGGCAACATTTTGATGGGATTCACTCTGACAAAGCTGGAGAGGCTCGGAATGTACATGTGGCACTGGCAATAGATGGGTTCAATCCTTATGGAATGGGGGCTGCTCCATACACTTGTTGGCTCGTGTTCGTTATACCCCTCAATCTGCCCCCTGACGTCCTCTTTCAGCGATAGAACATATTCTTGACGTTGCTAATTCCTAGACACTCGGGGAATAAGATGTGTGTGCATATCGAGTCTCTGATTGATGAATTGGAGCATGCTTGGAAGGAAGGGGTTGTTGGTGGCCCATAAAACCCAATATTGGCCACCAACCGGTCAGGAAATGCAAAGTAAAGACCAAAGTTTAATAAATATTTGTTTAAATTAAGAAAGTTCCACGATTTTTGGTGAGATATATGTTTGCAGGTATAAAAGAGACAAAATATGCAAAAACATGAAGAAACACCCCGTTGGCCGATCACGACTGTGAGACAGCCATTTTCACTGGCCGACAGGGTTGTTTAAGGCTGAAATATGCCACCCAACTGATCGACCGGAATCAGTATCAGGCTAATCATCCGACCCGGCCGATTTTGCAAAACACTTCACTCTCCTCCTGGACAAAAAGTGATGAAATGTGGCTAAGGAAAGAAGGACAACAAGTGGCCTAACCAGGAGAAGTCAAGGGACCACCCGGAAGGGGTCAGCGCCCGGCCTAGCATACTGCCCGACCTAGGTTTGCTACCCGGGGTGGCCAGCCCACGAGGCCCAAGAGGCCTACCAGCCCCAAAATGAAGGACTCGATGTGAACTGACCAAACAACCGACATATGGATAAGATCCAAGCCATCCAAGAGGAGTTGGTCGTGAACTATTGGCACTTCCCAAGTGCCCCTTTTATATGTGAATATTACCCCAATTAGAGCATAATTGATACTAATTTAGGCCATTTACCTCTGATATTGCCTATATATTTGTATATGCTTTGTTTTGGAGCTTTATTGCAGAAACAGGTAAAATTGGTGATTAATGCGATGATGGAGAGGACAGGAGTCCAGAACTGACGAAAAGCATTGAAGAAGCCTAGTGCACCGATCGGCGCAACCAATGAGCCGATCGACGCAAGGGTGTTTTGACCCACAGAAGTGACCAAGGCCCATTCCACATGTTTATGGAAGTTTATCGGCGCAAGACACTTGAAGATATTTGTCTAAAAAGAATTATGGAACTTCAAGAAGATTTATGAAACTCCAAGATCTTAACGTGCAGTACAAGACTTGATCTCGAAGGAAAAGGATCACATGACAGCTGTGGAAGACAGAGGAACCGACTCGGGGAAGAAATCAGAGACGACACGGCTTGCGCCGATCGGCGCAACCGCCTTATTTGCTAGAAACCGAGTCCTTTACGAGTAGAACCCCTATAAATACTTGTAGACCCTCACCACAGAAAGAAGGCGACAGAGGGACACCAGATCCGTGTGCTAGAGCCATTGGGGCTTGCCCCGTTAGAATAGATCTCTAGTTGAGTTTCAAGAACCATTGGAGTCAAGAGTTGATCCGTCAAGGTAGGCCATCTTGACGGGGATGAATCTTACTCTATATATCTCAAGGATGATTGAATATGTTGATGATGGTTTGGTGATTTGTCTATCTTGATTCTATAATCATGCATGTGCTTATTCCAATTGCTTAGTTCTAGGCTAAGTAAGTAGATATTATCTTAATCTTGGTGATTAGGATAGTATTCGGACATTGTATTGATTATGGTTGCTTGATGAGGCCAGTAGTGTGGTTTAGCGGTGACAGCACTAAGCCCGCGCAGCACTATTGGATAGTTGAGTAGGGTAAGATACTCGCGCGATTAAGGGTTTCCTCCCGACAGCGATAAATCAGGAGCCGCTTGGAAAGCAGGGTGGTCTTACTCATTATAGGTTTTCATTGATCTATGTAATTACCCATTATGATGCTATTCAATTAGACTTTCTGGTTACGATCTCACTAGTAGATATCTGGCTACTCACTTACCAGCATAGGTTTACAAGATCTGGAACACTTTGGCTTAGACTCACTGGTGTGCCGATCGGCTCAACTCCTGCGCCGATCGATGCAACAACTTCGGTTCAGTTTCACCAGCGTGCCGATCGGCTCGACTCCCGCGCCAATCGGCGCAACGACAGATTTACTGTCTAGCGCACCTTTGCGCTGGCCAGTCTCCCCCTCATGCAACCTGACTTTGATATTAGCCTTGACTAGATCTTTTACTGTTAACTTTGTTTAATAAATCCCTAAGGTCCCAGTGGATTCGATAAACCTTGGAATACTCAATTCAAGGGAAAAAGTGCTACAATCGTACACCGTCCTCTTGCGGTATATAAGTGGTTGCGTAGATACGACCAACATGCTTCCTTTTTCTGGCGCCGTTGCCGGGGACCATAGTAGGCTTTTAAACATTGTTTGATGTATTAGTGTTTAGTCATTGTGCTTTACTTGTCTCTCTAGTACATATATTCTTTTAAGTGAAACTAACAGACATGGACGGTCCTAAGTCAAACAAACCCTCTAATTACGCCGATGATCTAGAAAGACTCTTACACAAGAAGAGAACAGCGGAGAAGAGAAGCAAGTCACTTGGAGATTTGGAAGCAGTCCGCGCAACACCTCGAGTATTATTTACAATAGAAGACTCAGTTCAAGAGCAAGAAGAAGAGGAGATGGTAGAGGTGCCTATGGTTAATCATCTCAAGCCACAATTGACTAGCATTGTCAAGATAGATTTCCAAGAAGTTCAGGATCAACTTCCGTATCAATTGGAGAGATATCTTGGAATAGTGGTGCAACAACCGTTCACAGATTCAGAAGATCCCAATCATCACTTGCAACACTTCCTTGAAGTTTGTAGCACATTCAAGATAGCGGGATTGACAGGAGATCAAGCGCGTGTGAGGCTGTTCCCCTTCTCTCTAGTTGGACGCCCTAAGCAATGGTACAATGGATTGGAAAACACAGTGAAACCGGTGTGGAACACATTAGCAGCTGAATTCTTGGCCAAATACCCCCCCCCCCCCGGGTAAGACTCAAGCTCTGAAAAATAAGATTCTTGGATTTACACAGAATATTGATGAGAGCATTCGAGAAGCATGGGAAAGATACAATGAGCATATGGATGCATGCCCTCATCATGGTCTGAGGGTTGGAGAAGTTGTTGAGAAGTTCTACACAAGATTGAATCTTTTGTCACGTCAACATTTGGACGCCTCAGCTGCAGGATCATTCATGTCAAAAACCCCCACCGAAGCTAAGAACTTGGTCAAGTTGTTAGTTGAAAATCAATCGTGGGATGGTGAGACAAGCTCAAGGAATTTGCAACCTTCAAAAGGAGTAGCGAAGAGTGTGATTGAGAAGACTCAGGAATAATTGATTATAGATCGCCTCAATGCTATTCAAAGAAGGTTGGACAATAATCTTTATATCCCTAAGGAAGAGACACTCAAGATGGCAGAATCACGCTCAACATGTAGTGAGTGTGGAGAATTTGGTCATGTGCAGAAAGATTGCCCTGAAGAGATAAAGATGTTAGAATATATGAAGAATAGTGGATGGAAGCCCAATATCAACAACAAAGGAGTTCTTTCTCTCCTAGTTCGTCCATGCAAAACTCTATCCCACTTCGTCTCCAATGTCATGAGTTCTTCCAAGCTCAAGAGAAGATCAACGAGGACAATCAAGCTAGATTCAAGGAGATTGATCGTGTCCTTGAGAGAGTTAATGACAAGGTGATAGAAATTGGGAGCTCCAACGAGCAGATTTGGAAGCATACCAAGATTATGGAGCAACAGATGGGACAGCTATCGCAAGCCATTCAAGGCAATAAGGGGGCTATTCCAGGCAATACAATGTCTGCAGAACAGTTGAAGCCAATAGCTACTGTTGACGGCTGTTAAGTACCATTTTCAACCGTCAACTATACTCAAATAAAGGAGAATTTGGCATTTTATACACGCATGCTTTATCACAATAATATAGTTCCACTTGTACTTGGAGAACTTTGTGCATGCAGGAGGAAATGTGAAGGAAACACCTCAAAAGGCAAGAAAACACACTTTCGACCAATCAGAGAGTGCCACATGGACGTCACACGGATTGAAGGGCCCATTTTCAGCTCTTAACCGACGTAACTCCCTGTAATACCGCGGGAACCGACCTCAGGACCCACCTGCCAGCCTCCCCAAGAAAGCACAGGCCAGGAGGACCCCTGGCTAGGTCGGGCGACCCAGTCAGGTCGGCCGACCTGGTCCTGGGGGATATTGATGAGGACATCACTCCTATGGATACACACAACACTCCTCCAAATCTGGACTTGCAAGGTCCAATGACTAGAGCTCGTGCACGACGACTAAATTTAGAGGTGAGCTCGTTCCTACGTTCTTTGCTATATGTTACTTTTGAGAATGGTTTGCTACCTAATGATTATTTTATGATTAGAAACCATGGAGAAGACCAGGAGATGATGGGAGAAGTAGCTGGGAACGTGGAGGACCAGCAAGGGCTTGGAAGCCAAAGTGGAGGCCCAATCAAAACCGACTTCGAGTCTGTTTCGGGGCCCAGGACCAGTCTGTACTAAAACAGTCGCCCAGGACGCATACAGACTCGGATTTGGACGTTCTACATATGCACAGAAAGATAAGGAGAAGACCTTTCCAATGCCACCGGCCTCATGTCAAAATTCATCCGGAGTCATCGGGAATCGTGAAAACAAGACAGAGTCCAGAATCTGTGTCGGTGCTGCGTCGCCTATTTTTGGCCTTTGGGCTTTGTATCTAGTTGAGCCCAATTAGGGGCGCGTCCAGAGGGTCTTGCACGACCCTAGGGTCTTTATATACAGCCGCCGCCGCACCATTAGGGTTCGGGTTTTGCTTAGATCAATTCTGTTCATAAACAGTTTTGCCGTTCATCGGTTTGTGAGACCCCAACTTCGAGAGTTTAATCATACATCTGCAATTGTGTTGCAATCTTCGTTGTTCTTGCTTGTGTTCTTGATTCGCAGGCAGGGATCAGCCTTCTTGGCGAGGTCAATCGTCTTTTGGACGATTGATAACCAGAGGAGACGTCGTGGTGCGATTGCGGGGTTTAGAACGTGCTGTTCTGAAGCCGGATCGATTTGTGTGTCGCCTCCGACCAAATCAACTTACCAAGAACCTTTCGGAAGATCGGGAACCCTTGTTCACATCAAGTGGTAATCAGAGCTTCAGGTGCACCGTCAGGTTCACACTACCCTTTAGTTTTGTTTTCATGTTCTTCCTATCGTCCACTGAAAATACCAAAAAAAAAATTTTTTCCCCGCCCATAACCACGTGTTTAGCCTTTGCATATTTCAATTTCAGAGTCCGTAGTGTTGAGTTTGTGCCCTAGTTCTTATTTAGTCGCTGGTTTAGTTTGTGTTTTTGTCGTCAGTAGTGTTTCCCTTGCAACCCTAGCCGCCATCCCCTTCACTATCCTCGGTTTTGTCGGCTTTGTGTGCTAGGGTTGATTGATCAACACGCCCACCCTAATCCCACCCTAAACCTACCCTCACCACCTCGGACCACTTTTCATAAATTCCACTTTCCGCTGCATCCACCTTGCCAAAAAACTCCCTACCCGACCCCAAGCCCGACTCGGATTTCACTCAAACCCCCGGGTTCTTCAAAACCGATTCCGACACCCCTTCGGTAAAACAGCCATAACTTTTCGCTCGGTTGTCCGTTTTGGCTGAAATGTTTACAGGAGATTCTTGACGAAAAGTTGAGCATACCCACACTAGGCTACGTCCTGTGTGCCCTCGTCAAAAAATTCAAAAAAAATCGGGAAGATAAAGAAAAAATTCATTCAAGTTGAAACCCGGCGTTTTCTGAAACTTCAAGATTTTCTGTAGGCCACGTCCTATCTCGGTTTGAGCTGAAATTTTTTGTGGTTTCTTCCTGTTTACTAGTGAGTTGGAAAAAAATATCAAAAAAATAAAATAAAAAAAAAGAAATTTGGGATTCCTACTAGTGCTCCATCTAGCCCCCTGGAATTTCTGAGTTCGGCTGTTTTACACTAAGCCCCCTGTTATCGACTGTGTCCCTTTGTCTCTTTGTTTTTTCTTTGCTATCACTACTGTTCTAGGACATAGTTAGACCAGCAACTAGGGATAAGTTATTTGGGCACTTATTCAGCTTTACTATCTGTTTTTGATTTGTGTGCCACTCATATATATATATTTGGCCTTCCTAGCTCTATATACTTCTTCTGGACAGCACATAGGTTATTTGGTAACCCTTGCAATCGTGGAACACTTCTCCCTGGTATCCTTCGCTTTGTTGTTTTCAGAACTTTGTAAGAGCTTTGCAAGAAGCTTACTTTTGCTGTGTTGAGAGGCACCACTGCTTAGTAGTTTTGTAGGGATAACCTTCACTTTTTGTTTCCTGTTTTGGTGTTTCTGATGTCAGGAAGCGATGGGGAGGGTGCTTCACCCTCCAAATGGGATGAGTGCATGAGCCAAAATCAGTTACAGAAGGCTTTGCAGGCGGTTCAGAGTGATTTGGCAGAGACGATCACCAGGGCCGTCACCGACGCCGTCACCAATCTTCACCTGGGAGAAAGCATTGAGCGGTTGGATAAGAGAGTCTCTAAGCTAACCGATCAGGTTGTCGAATTGGAGACCGCTCACAAGACCAACAACAACAACAACAACAACACCAACACCAACACCAACAACGACACCAACAACGACGTTGAAGATGATCATGATGAAGCAACGGTGTATAAGGCTGATGGCACCGTCGATAGGTCAGCTACACGGACCGCAAGGTTACGACGCCGTTTGCAACGTAACCCTCAAGGTATGGGTGGTTTCCACAACCACAACCGTCGCACACAAGGTAACTATGCTCCAGATGATCCGTATGCTAAAATTAAGTTTTCAATTCCTTCGTTTTCGGGTCAGTACGATGGTGATGCTTACCTTGATTGGGAAATGACGGTAGAACAAAAATTTAATGCCCATCTTGTTCCTGAACAAAATAGAGTTAGACAAGCCACTAGTGAGTTTAAGGACTTTGCTATTGTTTGGTGGAGTGGTCTAGCTGCTGAAACCGATTTGCCTACTACTTGGGAAGAACTTAAGGTAGAAATGCGTGATCGTTTTGTTCCTCCTTCTTTTTATAGAGAAATTCGTAATAAACTGCAGCGTTTAGATCAAGGAGATAAAACTGTTCAGGAGTATTTTAGTGAGCTTCAGAAGGGTTTGATTCGTTGTGCTGTGGTTGAAAAAGTAGAGGATCAGATTTGCCGCTTTTATTCTGGTTTGAGAAAAGAAATTCAGGACATCCTTGATTATAAAGAATTTTATACCCTCAACCAGTGTTTCCAGTATGCTATGCTTGCAGAGAAAGAATCACAGGGACTTTTCCAGGCTTTTGAGGAGTACAGCAAGTCCAGGAATTTCTACCCACCACGGCAGACGGGGACTTCGGGGCTGCCCAAGCCATCTTTCCGGCCGCCCCCACCAGCTAGTGTTGTTTCTGCAGCACCAAGATCAGCCCCTGCCCCTTCTATGCGCTCAGGTAAAAATTCTGTGCAGGTACCGGCTAGTAGTGCCTCCTCTGTTGCTTCGACGGGACGCACTACAGGGATTCAGTGCCACCGATGCCATGGTCTTGGCCATGTGCAGAAAGATTGCCCAAGTAGGCGAGCATATGTGGCGACAGATGATGGCGGTTACATGAGCACCTCCGATGTGGAGGATGAGGAGGAGGATGTCGCTGCCACCAGCGGTGACCTCGTCCTTGGAGGCGGAGATACCACGGGCTACATGAATATTATTGTGCAGCGTGTGCTTAGCACACAAATCCAGCAGCCCGAGATGATGCAGCGACATAACTTGTTCCAGATTTTCTTCGTCATCAAGAACCGTCAGGCACGTGTCATCATTGATGGAGGAAGCTGCAACAATTTGGTGAGTTCTGATGTGGTTAAGAAGCTTGATTTGGCCACACGCCCACATCCACATCCATACTACATTCAGTGGTTAAATGACTCTGGAAAAGCTAAGGTAACACAAACTTGCAGAGTTCCTTTTTCCATTGGTTCCTATGTGGATTCTGTTGATTGTGATGTTGTACCCATGCAAGCTTGTTCACTTTTATTGGGTAGACCTTGGGAATTTGATAATGATGCTGTACACCATGGTAAAAGTAATAAGTACACTTTTATGCATAAAGGAACTAAAATTACTTTGTTACCAATGACCCCTGCTGAAATTGTACAAGCTGATTTAGAACGAGCTGCTAGTTTGAAAAATAAAAGCCCTGAAATTCAGCAACCTGTTAATTCTGCTTCTCCACCAAGTAATGTTAATGATTCTTCAAGTTCTAAGGGTGCTGGAATTAAATTACAAGGTCGTTCATGTCTTGCCACAAAATCTGAGCTTGCTGAAATTTCTACTGATGATATTTGCTATGCTTTGATTTGCAAACAAGCCTTGTTTTTGCTTGGTGATATTGCTTCTTGTGCTTTGCCTCCTGCTGTCACTAACCTTTTGCAGGAGTATGAGGATGTTTTCCCAGCTGAGATACCCTCGGGATTGCCACCTTTGAGAGGGATTGAGCATCAAATTGATTTGATTCCTGGTGCTACTTTGCCAAACCGTGCTGCTTATAGGACCAACCCTGAGGAGACTAAGGAGATACAACGACAAGTCCAAGACCTTTTGGATCATGGGTATGTTCGTCAATCACTTAGTCCTTGTGCTGTTCCTGTACTTTTGGTTCCTAAGAAAGATGGTTCTTGGCGTATGTGTGTAGATTGTAGAGCCATTAATAACATTACTATTAGGTATCGTCATCCTATTCCTAGGCTAGACGACATGCTTGATGAGTTATGTGGTGCTATAATTTTCACTAAAATTGATTTGCGTAGTGGCTACCATCAAATTAGAATGAAACTTGGAGATGAATGGAAAACAGCTTTCAAAACCAAATTCGGGTTGTATGAGTGGTTAGTAATGCCTTTCGGGTTAACTAATGCACCCAGTACTTTCATGCGTTTGATGAATGAGGTTTTAAGACCTTTTATTGGCAAATTTGTGGTTGTTTACTTTGATGATATCTTGATTTATAGCAAATCCATGGATGATCATATGATTCATTTGCGTGCTGTTTTTGATGCTTTGCGAGTTGCACGTTTATTTGGTAACCTTGAGAAGTGCACCTTTTGCACGGATCGAGTCTCTTTTCTTGGCTATGTTGTGACTCCACAGGGAATTGAGGTGGATGAGGCGAAAATTAAAGCCATAAAGAGCTGGCCTGTACCAAAAACTATCACACAGGTGAGGAGTTTTCTTGGTCTTGCAGGTTTCTACCGCCGCTTTGTCAAAGATTTCAGCACCATTGCTGCACCATTGCATGAGTTGACAAAGAAGGGCGTTGACTTCCATTTTGGTAAGGTACATCATGAGTCTTTTGATGCTTTGAAGGACAAACTTACACATGCACCATTGCTGCAATTACCCAATTTTGATAAGACTTTTGAGCTTGAATGTGATGCTAGTGGTATAGGCATTGGTGGTGTTTTGATGCAAGATGGTAAACCTGTTGCATACTTTAGTGAGAAAATTACTGGGCCTGTTTTGAATTATTCCACGTATGATAAGGAACTATATGCACTTGTACGTTCTTTAGAGACGTGGCGTCATTATTTGTTGCCCAAAGAATTTGTTATTCATTCTGATCATGAATCACTTAAGTATATTCGTTCTCAATGCAATTTGAACCGTAGACATGCTAAATGGGTTGAGTTTATTGAGTCTTTTCCTTATATTATTAAACATAAGAAGGGGAAGGATAATGTGATTGCTGATGCTTTATCTAGGCGATATACTTTATTGTCTCAACTTGATTGTAGAATTTTTGGACTTGAGGCAATTAAAGAACAATATGTTGCTGATGTTGATTTTAAAGATGTATTGCTGCACTGTAAAGAAGGTCGTGCTTGGCACAAATTTGTGTTGAATGATGGTTTCTTGTTTAGAGCTAACCGCCTATGCATTCCAGTTGGTTCCGTTCGTCTTTTATTGTTGCAGGAGGCGCATGGAGGTGGATTGATGGGTCATTTTGGTGCTAAGAAGACGGAGGATATTTTGGCCACACACTTCTTTTGGCCAAGGATGAGGAAAGATGTTGAGCGTTTTGTTGCTCGCTGCACTACATGTCAAAAAGCTAAGTCTCGATTGAATCCACATGGTTTATACATGCCACTTCCTGTTCCTTCTATTCCTTGGGCGGATATTTCTATGGACTTTATTTTAGGACTTCCTAGGACTAAGAGGGGGAGTGATAGCATTTTTGTTGTTGTGGATCGTTTTTCCAAGATGGCACACTTTATACCATGTCATAAAACTGATGATGCTAGTTACATTGCTGATCTTTTTTTCAAAGAAATTGTACGTTTGCATGGTATGCCTTCTACTATTGTTTCAGATCGTGATGCAAAATTCTTGAGTCATTTTTGGCGCACGCTTTGGAATAAGTTGGGTACAAAGTTGTTATTTTCTACAACTTATCATCCACAAACTGATGGACAAACTGAGGTTGTGAACCGCACTTTGGGTACTATGTTGCGAGCTATTTTGAAGAAAAATTTGAAGCAATGGGAAGAATGCTTACCTCATGTTGAGTTTGCTTATAATCGGGCAACACATTCTACTACCAAGGTAAGTCCATTCAAGGTAGTGTATGGTTTTGATCCCCGTACTCCACTTGATATACTTCCTCTACCTATTAATGAGAGAGTTCATGTTGATGCTAAGGAGCGTGCTGAATTTATTTTGCAAATGCATGAGACCACTAGACTTAGCATTGAAAAGATGAATGAAAAGTATAAAATTGCTGGCAGTAAGGGTAGAAAGGAAGTAAAGCTTGATGTAGGAGATTTAGTGTGGTTACACTTAAGGAAGGATAGATTTCCAGAATTGAGAAAGTCTAAACTAATGCCTAGAGCTGATGGTCCATTCAAAATAATAGAGAAGATTAATGATAATGCATACAAACTTGAGTTGCCTCCCGAGTTCGAGGTTTGTCCTACTTTTAACATTTCAGATTTGAAACCATACTTGGGAGAAGAGGATGAGCTCGAGTCGAGGACGACTCCACTTCAAGAGGGGGAGGATGATGAGGACATCACTCCTATGGATACACACAACACTCCTCCAAATCTGGACTTGCAAGGTCCAATGACTAGAGCTCGTGCACGACGACTAAATTTAGAGGTGAGCTCGTTCCTACGTTCTTCGCTATATGTTACTTTTGAGAATGGTTTGCTACCTAATGATTATTTTATGATTAGAAACCATGGAGAAGACCAGGAGATGATGGGAGAAGGAGCTGGGAACGTGGAGGACCAGCAAGGGCTTGGAAGCCAAAGTGGAGGCCCAATCAAAACCGACTTCGAGTCTGTTTCGGGGCCCAGGACCAGTCTGTACTAAAATAGTCGCCCAGGACGCATACGGACTCGGATTTGGACGTTCTACATATGCACGGAAAGATAAGGAGAAGACCTTTCCAATGCCACCGGCCGCATGTCAAAATTCATCTGGAGTCATCGGGAATCGTCAAAACAAGACAGAGTCCAGAATCTGTGTCGGTGCTGCGTCGCCTATTTTTGTCCTTTGGGCTTTGTATCTAGTTGAGCCCAATTAGGGGCGCGTCCAGAGGGTCTTGCACGACCCTAGGGTCTTTATATACAGCCGCCACCGCACCATTAGGGTTCGGGTTTTGCTTAGATCAATTCTGTTCATAAACAGTTTCGCCGTTCATCGGTTTGTGAGACCCCAACTTCGAGAGTTTAATCATACATCTTCAATTGTGTTGCAAACTTCGTTGTTCTTGCTTGTGTTCTTGATTCGCAGGCAGGGATCAGCCTTCTCGGCAAGGTCAATCATCTTTTGGACGATTGATAACCAGAGGAGACGTCGTGCTGCGATTGCGGGGTTTAGAACGTGCTGTTCTGAAGCCGGATCGATTTGTGTGTCGCCTCCGACCAAATCAACTTACCAAGAACCTTTCGAAAGATCGGGAACCCTTGTTCACATCAGATATTCCTTTGTGCTTCCACGTATTGGCTCCTCAGCGACTCCTGATGGCGGTTTGAGGTGCCTTCCGTGGCGGTTACTCTCCCTTGCTGACCTATTGAGGCTATAAATAGGAGGGTGTGCCTTCACACTCAACACACACCACAAGAAGCATTTCTCTCTTGCTAGTAGTAGTTCTTGGAGTTTTAGTGCAGTTAGGCTGAGTCTAGAGCTCTCTACTCCCAAGTCTTCACTTGGAATTGGTATGGCTCTTGTATCTTTTCCCTTTTGTAAGACTTTGCTCTTATCAATATATATATATTTTCTATATAGTTGTGCTTGGGTCATGAGTTTCTTGTTTGATATTGTGATCCATATATGTGATAGTATAGTCTACTTGTGTGATAGTAGTTTATATTTATTATACTACTATTGTCATGCTAGTTATATACCGTCACTATAGTCTAGTTTATATGTTATAGTCTCTATGCTTAGTTTTAGCTGATAAAGTATAGCATGGGTTTGGTGATCGTGTTCGTACGGTAGCTCTGCCTCGTTAATAGTAATCGCGGAGGGGCAGAGTGCTCTTTGGTCATGCAAGTATGGTACTTGGGTGACTGATTTGCATCAATTATTCGTTAGTCTACTGGTTCGTTGAGGTAGGCGGCAGGTGGTGATAGCCCTGTCCGTCCTTTGAAATCCTCCCCGCTAGGCTAGTGCGTAGGCTCTTGGCGGAAGTCGCCTGTGGATGCAGGGGTAAGTCCGTGCCTGAAGTGCTATACTATTGACTGCTGAACCTGAGTGTGGGTCTGTATGTATTCTACTTAGGCTATGCAACTGTATAGGAATGTATAGTAGGAGTAGCTTAGCCTAGTCTTTCCTCCACTAGACTTTATTTATTTAGTAGGAATCTTCTGTGTGTGTCACACTACCCGGTTATTATCATGTACCCGCCTGTCTTGGTTAGATATCCTTGCTAATTGTTAACATGATCTTATATGTTAGTAACGCTTCTTGATCATAACCTTCCTTTGGGATAAACAAATACGATACCCTGAATACTTCCGGGTGAAATGCTACAGCGGTATTCTCCGTGCGCTTGCGGATTTTACCTACTTGACTCTGGGACATATTAGTGAACCGTTTCTGGCCCCGTGCCGGGAATGATTTATTAATATGGCTTAGCAAAAGTCAACAAGCATTTCTGGCGCCGTTGCCGGGGAAGGCGTATGATTTAAGAAAAATTACTAATATATATAGTAGTGTTGCAATTATTAAGGCTATCTCCTAGGCAGGCTAACCTTGCTTTGTTTTCTGCATTTTGTATGAAAACAGGGTAGTGTATGACTGGTTTCGACTTGCCGACAAACTTCACTGAAGATCCTGAGTCACTCCTGAGAAGGACACGAGCTAGGCTCACCCCTCCTCGTAAGGAGACTCGGCCAATCGAACCTGTCATTCCCGCACCATCAAGCTCTGAGCAAATGGCCGACAAGACCCTCCGCGAGTTCTCCGCTCCCTCCGCTGCCAACATCCCTACGGGACCAGCTGGCAATGTGGGAGATGCGAACTTCGAGATCAAGACCGGTCTCATCACCATGGTGTAGGCTAGCCCATTCTGTGGGAAAGCCAATGAGGATGCTAGTGCTCATCTCCAGCAATTCCTGGAGATTTGCAACACGTTCAAAATGAAGGACGTCACCCCCGACGCTGTTCGCCTTCGACTGTTCCCGTTCTCTCTCCTTGGGAGAGCGAGACAGTGGTTCTACGCAAACCCTGAAGCTGTGAACACTTGGGAGAAGTGTTCAGCTGCGTTCCTTGCAAAGTTCTTCCCGCTGGGCAAGACCAATGCCCTCCGCGGAAGGATCTCAAGCTTCCAGCAGGAGTCGAAGGAGTCAATTCCTGAGGCATGGGAGAGGCTCCAGGAGTACATCCTGGCATGTCCCCACCACGGGATGGATGATTGGCTGATCATCCAGAACTTCTACAACGGGCTTACTCCGTCGGCCCGCGACCACCTCGACGCTGCTGCTGGTGGAGCCTTCTTCTCTCTCACTGTGAGCAAGGCAAAAGATCTGATCGAGAAGATGGTGTCCAACCAAGGTTGGAATGAAGAACGCCTCCAACCTCGCCAGCGAGGCATGCACTCCGTCAAGGAGGTTGACATGCTCGCCGCCAAGATTGACCTTCTCATGAAGAAGATGGACGACCAAGCCAATGGAGAAGTGAAAGCCCTAGACGCTCGTATGACTTGCGAGGTCTGTGGCAACACGGGACACTCGGGCAATGACTGCCCTGAGACCCGCGAGGACGCAATGTTCATGGGCAACAACAACAACAACGGCTACCGTCCACAAGGAGGTCAAAGTTGGGGTCCACCACGTCCTAACTACCAAGGAGGTAACTCTGGCAACTTCTCTGGTTTTAATTCCGGTTATAATCAGCCCTCCTTGAAAGATCTTGTGCTTGGTCAAGCTAAGGTTAATGACAACATCAGTAAAAAGCTTGCCACCACTGATAGGACTCTTGAGAGCATCCACACTAAGATAGAGGGTGTTTCCTCTGCTCTCAAGAATCAGCTGAGCTTTAATAAAATGATAGAAACCCAATTAGCTCAGTTAGCTGCTGCTGTTCCTACTGCTGAGTCGGGGAAAATCCCGGGGCAACCCGAGACCCCCTTAGAAAATGTTAATGCGGTTACCACGAGAGGAGGTAAGTCCACTCGGGATCCGCCATACCCTAACCATGCAGGAAAGGACACATCAGCTGAGAAGCCGGCAGAAGAAGAAGAACTGCCGCCCAGGAAAACGGCCCCACATGAGTTCTATGACACGAACCTCATGCCGTTTCCTGAAAGAAGAAGGACAGCCTCATCACATTCATGAAGAACTTCCTTGAGAAGGAAAAGGTTGCACAGCAACAACTGATGAAGGCAAGGAGGCAAAGGTCACACATTAAGCAACAGCCTCCGAAGTCCACAAGGCAGCAACCTCCGAGGTCTGCAAAGAAACAGGCTGTGAAGCCTGCAAAACCGCAGCCTCCGAAGCCCGAGAAGCCACCGACCGCAACAAAGACCAAGAAGGTGTGGCGAGTGAAACAAGAAGCATCATCCGTGTCTTCATCTCCGGGACCGGACAACGCTTCATCGAGCTGAACGCCGGAGAAAAGTCCCGCTCGTCGGACTTTAAAAGGTGAGTCCTCGCCGGGAGGTTAAACCGGTAGTTATCCATATTTGCTCTTTTAATTGCATATTTGCTTTCCACCACATTTCGATTTTTCCCGACCACTGCATTTCTGCATTTTTGAATTTTTCCAGCCACCTTGGAATTTTTCAAAACTCATTTGCATTTTTGAAAATTTAGAAAATAGGTTTTTGGGCTTTTCATTTTGAAAAGATTTTTTGTCGAGCTTTTTGAGCAAAACGGCAGCAGGGGACAAATCCCCTAGCCGTTGGGGAACACATAGGAAAAAGGGGGCTGCCAGGAGGCCCACCTGCCAGGTCGGCCGACCTGGTGAGGTCGGCCGACCCCCTAGCCCCACCTTTTCCTGTGCTCCTTTCTCCCAACGGCTATATGGCCGTTGCTCTGTCCCTTTCTAACGGCCATCTTGCTATAAAAACCGCCCAGGAGGAGGAGCTTCACCATTCCAAGCTCATCTTTCACTCCCCTCCTTTGCTCACTTGTTGCTCTCCCAAAATTTCGTGTTCTTCAACTTTACTACAGCCCCAAAAACCCAATATATATATATATATATATATATATATATATATATATATATATATATATATATATATATATTTCCCCTCTGTTTTAGTACATTTGCAAGTTGTTGTGAGAAGAAAACCAATTTCGGAGAAGCTCGGGTTTGTCATTTTCACTAACGCTCACCCGAACACTTGTTCGATCTTGTTTTTGTTCTTGCCTTGTGTTTGTTCTTGTGTGCAGCCATGTTCAACCGAATGAAGCAAGTCGCCGGAATCAAGCGGAGAAAAAGCACTCGTGCAAGCACGGGTCAAGCATCCTCCGTCGAGCTCACACCAAGTCCGGGGCATGGTGACCCCGAAGCTGAAATTCCGGAGGAAAGGCCGGCCTTGCTCATCACCGAGGAGCATCTCGACATCAAGGACGACCGCGAGGGCCAAGCCATCGCGCTCATGAGAGAACGGCCATTCGCCCACACCCGACGCTTCGGTCCGGACTTCCTCGAGAAAATAGGTATGAGAGAAGAATTTGCCTCTATTTTTCACACTATGGGTTGGCTAAATTTCGTAGAAGTAGATGAGCCGGGTTCTCGTTTGCTTACTAGAAAGTATGATGAAGGCATTTCTTTTCGCTTGTTTGGGCAAGAGCGCTTGGTCACATGGGGTGATCTTCATGCTATGCTAGGTCTAAATCCTAAATGTAGGCTAGACTTAGATAAAGCGCTAAAGGGGTTCCATAAAGAAAGTTTTTGGAAAAAGATTTCCGGAAACGAGTGGGGTCCCAAGCCTAGAACAAGTGCCATCCATAATCCTACACTTAGATTTATGCATGTGTGGTTGGCTATGACCTTGTTTCCTCGAGGTGACATTAGGGTTGTCCGGCAAGATGAATTGAAAATACTCTATGCCATGGTTAAGAAAATTAGGGTGTCACCCGCGGAATGCATGATTGATCAATAGTTAGACAATATAAAGTTGTCAGGACCAATTGAGTGCACCTCTTTAGTTACTCGCATTGCGCAGAAGTGTGGTCTGCTTGAGAATGTTCATGTTGAATATTTGACGGTAGATAGAGAATTTCTAGGCGAGGACTATTTTGTGCAAGGACATACTTTGAAACATGGTCCAAATAATACCTTGATCTATCACTTTCCCGGGTATACAAATGAATTCCCGTTACCTAACCCGGGTCTTCGTTTGTATCACTGTCGGGCACTAACCCTCCCACTTGAGCCAGTGGGAGAAGTTCGCAGGCATAGTGTTTCAGGGCGACCGACACGTTCCCGTAGGCATATGGAGCCTACACCGGAGTTTCACACTCCGACCGAAGATCCGGTATGGGAGCAGCCCCCGCCACAGGACGAGGCGGGTGCATCAACAAGGCAGGCCGGAGCATGGGAATCTCAGTACGATTACCCCATGCAGACGTCATCAAGTTCAAGCGGACCGCCATCCTTTGCCACTCGATCATTCTCATCCTGTGGGTTCCGTGAACTCAACTATGGGATGGCCGAGTTGACAAGGAGGGTGAACGACATTGATTTGCGCACCGAGAGCATGCAACAAACTCTCACGCAACATGTCGCCGACACCCAGCAATGGCAGAATTTCAGCGACAACCAATTCCGCCAGCTGAACGCGATGATGGCTCAGAATCAGAGCAATTGGGATGCCTTCTTCCGCTCCCAAGGCTACGACCCGAACCAGCAGATATGAGCAAGAACAAGCTTGGGGGAGGACCTCCCTTCTCACGGTAACTTGTATCTTTCGCCTTCCCTTTATTTCTTGCATTTGCTAAATCTGAAAATCCATAAAAATTTGCAAAATATAAAAAGAACAAAAATATTTCCCTTTTTCATGCGCGGTATGAATGTGTATAATTTTCCTATGTTGAGATGATGAATAGTTGCTCTGTCCTTTATTCCTCTCTAATGCTAGTTTACAACTTAGTACTCTCTCAAGAGTTAGGTTTGTTGGTAAATCTTGCCTTGAACTTGAATCTTGTGGGTAGCATATGCATTCTCTAGTTCTAAGTTGTTGAGAGGTATGATATGATAGATAGGGCTGCTATGATCTTGCTCAACGTAAAGCTTGAATTCCGGAGTTTTATTTTTCAAAATGACAAATTGATAAGTTCCTCAATAATGAAAGTCCCACCACAGCCATATGTAGTGTTTACATTTGAAAACCTTTACACATATGCTGCTTGTTTCACATTGAGCTTAATCAAAATTGTTGTGACCCTAGTAGAACTCTTTTCATGCTTTCTTGATCAAGATCATATACACACATCCACCGCCATGAGCTATCCTTCTAAATCAAGAAGATAGCATCCACCATATCCACCATATCCACCGTGAGCTATTCTTCTACACCGGAAGAAAGCCACTATCCATCCATCCATCCAAAGAAACACTCCATATATCCATTGCAAAATTCCTCTCTCAAAGTATTCATTGCAAACTAGGACTATGGCTATGCAAAAAGAAAAGAAAAAAAATGCTCAAAAAAGAGAGCAAGCAAAAGATAGCCATAGCCTAGAAACTCCAAAAGAGAGAAGGAAAATTCAAAAAGGAGTTATTTCTTCCCATCCACCATTCCTCCGTTCTCCCACACACTTGCACATCTTGATCAAGATTGTTTGAATTGATGTTTTTCTTGGATCCGGTCTTTTGACATAGCAATATTATGTGAACATGAGTGCCTCATATATCCCTACCTTGAGCTCCACATAAAGCCTTATTTAGAAGTAGGTGATTATAGGCAACACTTTGCCTTGGTGAGGAATCATACACATATTGAGTGATCCGAGAGAATCATTTGAGGAACTTGGTTTTTATTTTCAAAATCTTTTGAAAACCTCCGGAATAACATAGCGGAATCTAGAGCAAGTGATTGGTGCCCTGCAATTGTTCTATCTCTCAACCGCCCAAGACAATGAGGTGTAAAAGCCCCATGGATCGAGGTAAATGGGTAAGTTATGTGCCAACATATTTAATTCTAGGAAGAGTACTTTGTTGTGCGCATAGTATTATTGAGGAGTAGGACATTGTAGCAACTCCTGATCAACAACTTAAGTTTATCTTTGCTTCGGGACAAGCAAAGGGTAAGCTTGGGGGAGTTTGTTGACGGCTGTTAAGTACCATTTTCAACCGTCAACTATACTCAAATAAAGGAGAATTTGCCTTTTTTACACGCATGCTTTATCACAATAATATAGTTCCACTTGTACTTGGAGAACTTTGTGCATGCAGGAGGAAATGTGAAGGAAACACCTCAAAAGGCAAGAAAACACACTTTCGACCAATCAGAGAGTGCCACATGGACGTCACACGGATTGAAGGGCCCATTTTCAGCTCTTAACCGACGTAACTCCCTGTAATACCGCGGGAACCGACCTCAGGACCCACCTGCCAGCCTCCCCAAGAAAGCACAGGCCAGGAGGACCCCTGGCCAGGTCGGGCGACCCAGTCAGGTCGACCGACCTGGTCCTGGGGGATATTCCTTTGTGCTTCCACGTGTTGGCTCCTCAGCGACTCCTGATGGCGGTTTGAGGTGCCTTTCGTGGCGGTTACTCTCCCTTGCCGACCTATTGAGGCTATAAATAGGAGGGTGTGCCTTCACACTCAACACACACCACAAGAAGCATTTCTCTCTTGCTAGTAGTAGTTCTTGGAGTTTTAGTGGAGTTAGGCTGAGTCTAGAGCTCTCTAGTCCCAAGTCTTCACTTGGAATTGGTATGGCTCTTGTATCTTTTCCCTTTTGTAAGACTTTGCTCTTATCAATATATATATATTTTCTATATAGTTGTGCTTGGGTCATGAGTTTCTTGTTTGATATTGTGATCCATATATGTGATAGTATAGTCTACTTGTGTGATAGTAGTTTATATTTATTATACTACTATTGTCATGCTAGTTATATACCATCACTATAGTCTAGTTTATATGTTATAGTCTCTATGCTTAGTTTTAGCTGATAAAGTATAGCATGGGTTTGGTGATCGTGTTCGTACGGTAGCTCTGCCTCGTTAATAGTAATCGCGGAGGGGCAGAGTGCTCTTTGGTCATGCAAGTATGGTACTTGGATGACTGATTTGCATCAATTATTCGTTAGTCTACTGGTTCGTTGAGGTAGGCGGCAGGTGGTGACAGCCCTGTCCGTCCTTTAAAATCCTCCCCGCTAGGCTAGTGCGTAGGCTCTTGGCGGAAGTCGCCTGTGGATGCAGGGGTAAGTCCGTGCCTGAAGTGCTATACTATTGACTGCTGAACCTGAGTGTGGGTCTGTATGTATTCTACTTAGGCTATGCAACTGTATAGGAATGTGTAGTAGGAGTAGCTTAGCCTAGTCTTTCCTCCACTAGACTTTATTTATTTAGTAGGAATCTTCTGTGTGTGTCACACTACCCGGTTATTATCATGTACCCGCCTGTCTTGGTTAGATATCCTTGCTAATTGTTAACATGATCTTATATGTTAGTAACGCTTCTTGATCATAACCTTCCTTTGGGATAAACAAATACGATACCCTGAATACTTCCGGGTGAAATGCTACAGCGGTATTCTCCGTGCGCTTGCGGATTTTACCTACTTGACTCTGGGACATATTAGTGAACCGTTTCTGGCCCCGTGCCGGGAATGATTTATTAATATGGCTTAGCAAAAGTCAACAGCTACGCGATCAGAAAAACAAACAGAAGATCCAGAACACTCTGCGGGAGCAAAGAAGCCCCACGCCGATCGACGCACACCCGGCGCCGATCAGCGCGACGACCCTGTCGGAGCTGATCGGCTCCCTGAAAGCGCTGATCGGCGCAAGGAGGATGATGAGCTCTCTGGTCTAAAGATGGGCATGGAGACAGAAGAGCATGGCCCTGCCATGTTTCTAGATACTCAACTACTGACGAAGACAGAAAGAGCGCGACAACACGACGAGCAGTTTGCAAGATTCGTCGGTATTATGAAGAAGCTTTACATCAATGTCCCTTTTGTTGACGCTATCCAATTTCCCACCTATGCTAAGTACATTAAGGACATGATGCAAAACAAGAAGTCTCTAGTTTCTGAGGAGGTTGTGAAGGTCACTAAGGAACTAGCGGCGACAATCAATGATGTTGCACTGGAGAAGAAACCCGACCTTGGATCACCAAGCATCAAATGCATGATTGGAACAAGGATATTTGATAGGTGCTTGTGTGATCTTGGAGAAAGCGTAAGTGTTATGCCCCGTCATATATTCACAAATCTCAATTTGCCTGAATTAGAGCCTACGGGTATGTGTTTGGAGTTAGCCGATCAAACGGTACGCTTCCCTGATGGAATTGCTGAGGATCTGCCTGTTCAAATTGGAGATCATATCGTCCCTGTTGATTTTATTGTGCTTGATCTGGATAATAGGACGAGGACCCCGTTGATCTTAGGCAGACCCTTCTTGAGGACAGCAAAAGCAAGTATTGATGTTGGGAGTGGTGAGATAAGCTTCAATATAAGTGGGACTCCCTACTCTTTCAAGTTTCGCCTAAAGGGAGAAGAGTGCCATGCTATTGATGAAGTGAAAAGATACAAGACACTATGGCATCGAGGCGTCGAAAGTAATTGGAGGGGATGTATGGATAGGTCGTCCAAACTACATGAACCATGGAGATAAGATAACCTTATAGTGTCGCGGCCCCACATCCCGCACCGCGACACTAAGGATTCATTGTTTGCGGGGAGGTCGAGCTCTTTGACCTTTAAATAACTAGAGTGCTCTTGGGAGGCAACCCAATGATCGAGGGACTTAGAAGTTATTTAGTGCTTATGGGAGGGCAACCCATTTCATTTAGTTAATTAGTGCTGGCCGGGAGGGCAACCCGGTGTTTTTAAAATGTGCTTGCTTGTGATAAAAATAATCTCCCGAATAAAATAAAAAAAATTAGAAAAGTGTGTGCTTAATTCTTGTGTGCTCTTGCATTGTCTGTTTATTCACTCAAAGCTATGTATATACATAATGTAGACTAATAATGCAGGAATATAAAAAAAAAGACCAAAAACAGGAAGGAACAAAGCTTGCGTAGATCGGCGCACATCTGCGCCGATCGGCTCAGCATTGCCCAAGTCAGGACAGAAGGCCGACGACGCCCAGAATTGAAGGAGTGCTAAACTAGCACAATAATTTTCAAGGAAGACAACATCTAGCGAAGAAGCGAGGGGCCAGAACCAAAAATGGGACGAGCAAAGGTTTAAGTGTGGGAGAACTGTTGGCACTTCCCAAGTGCCCCTTTTATATGTGAATATTACCCCAATTAGAGCATAATTGATATTAATTTAGGCCATTTACTTGTGATATTGCCTATATATTTGTATATGCGTTGTTTTGGAGCTTTATTGCAGAAACAGGTAAAATTGGTGATTAATGCAATGATGGAGAGGACAGGAGTCCAGAATCGACGAAAAGCACTGAAGAAGCCTAGTGCACCGATCGGCGCAGCGCATGAGCCGATTGGCGCAAGGGTGTTTTGACCCACAGAAGTGACCGAGGCCCATTCCACATGTTTATGGAAGTTTATCGGCGCGAGACACTTGAAGATATTTGTCTAAGAAGAATTATGGAACTTCAAGAAGATTTATGAAACTCCAAGATCTTAACGTGCAGTACAAGACTTGATCTCGAAGGAAAAGGCCCACATGGCAGCTGTGGAAGACAGAGGAACCGACTCAGGGAAGAAATCAAAGAAGACACGGCTTGCGCCGATCGGCGCAACCGCCTTATTTGCTAGAAACCGAGTCCTTTACGAGTAGAACCCCTATAAATACTTGTAGACCCTCGCCGCAGAAAGGAGGCAACAGAGGGACACCAGATCCGTGAGTTAGAGCCATCGGGGCTTGACCCGTTAGAATAAATCTCTAGTTGAGTTTCAAGAACCATTGGAGTCAAGAGTTGATCCGTCAAGGTAGGCCATCTCGACGGGGATGAATCTTACTCTATGTATCTCAAGGATGATTGAATATGTTGATGATGGTTTTAGTGATTTGTCTATCTTGATTCTATAATCATGCATGTGCTTATTCCAATTGCTTAGTTCTTGGCTAAGTAAGTAGATATTATCTTAATCTTGGTGATTAGGATAGTATTCGGACATGCTATTGATTATGGTTGCTTGATGAGGCCAGTAGTGTGGTTCAGCGGTGACAGCACTAAGCCCGCGCAGCACTATTGGATAGTTGAGTAAGGTAAGATACTCACGCGATTAAGGGTTTCCTCCCGGCAGCGATAAATCAGGAGCCGCTTGGAAAGCAGGGTGGTCTTACTCATTATAGGTTTTCATTGATCTATGTAATTACCCATTATGATGCTATTCAATTAGACTTTCTGGTTACGATCTCACTAGTAGATATCTGGCTACTCACTTACCAGCATAGGTTTACAAGATCTGGAACACTTTGGCTTAGACTCACTGGTGTGCTGATCGGCTCAACTCCTGCGCCGATCGATGCAACAACTTTGGTTCAGTTTCACCAGCATGCCGATCGGCTCGACTCCCGCGCCAATCGGCGCAACGACAGATTTACTGTCTGGCGCACCTTTGCGCTGGCCAGTCTCCCCCTCATGCAACCTGACTTTGACAGTAGCCTTGACTAGATCTTTTACTGTAAACTTTGTTTAATAAATCCCTAAGGTCCCATGGGATTCGATAAACCTTGGAATACTCAATTCAAGGGAAAAAGTGCTACAATCATACACCGTCCTCTTGCGGTATATAAGTGGGTGCGTAGATACGACCAACATGAACTGACAGGATCCAAGGGTCGCCTGGCCTGGGCTGCCGCCCGACACACGTGGCCGCCCGGTGGATCAACTTCGGCCTACCGACTCTTCTTCACCTACAAGTAACCCCCTACCCATTTCCACCTATAAATAGAGGGGAAATTCGGTAGAAAATGAAGATCCAGGAAGAAACACCTCATGGAGTCCATTTCCTACTACTTGTGCTACTTAGTAGAGTAGGTTAGTTAGTCGGGAGTTATAGTCTAGTCGAGAGCATCGCTCAAGATTCCGGAATCGTCTCAGAGTCTTGGTATGAGCTCTCTTGTATATTTTCTCTTTTTGTAAGACTTATACATTATCAATATAAATATCTTTCCCTTTTATATCTTGTCAAGTGTTTATCTTAACTTAGTCATTTCCTTAAGTTACAATTATTGGGAAGAACATTGTTGCATAGTTCACGGGTTTCCTGGCTAGGATTTAATTAAGTTTAGTTCTTTCTGGGACTTAGACTTGGTTATTTCCTGGCTATTCTTCTGCTAGGCCAACGGGAGAGTATCTAGTGAAGGCGTAGGTGCGGTGCCTAAGTTAACACTAGCTGGATTTGCATTCATCCCCACGAGCTGTGTGGTAGGCGGTAGGTGGTGACAGCCCTGTCCGTCCTTTAGTAATCCACCACGTTCGAGAAGTCTCAAGGAGGGTTGTCTAGCGATAGCGTACCCACTAGTACAGAGGTTAGTTACTGACCCATATTAGTGGATCGTTTTCGTGCCATGAAGTGAGCTAACAGGTGAAAGACTCGAGGCTGTACCAAGAAATTGGTGTAAGCACTCAACCCAAGTTACTAGGATTTGACGCTTGATTTAGATGTATTAGGAAGATATATTTTAGGATTCTTAGACTTAGACTCGTTGTCCTCCCAGCTAGCTTAACCATTCTCTTTATTTATCTTAGTGTGGATTTCTCCTATGTTGCTACCCCCACTTTTATCATTGAACATCCTTACCCCGTCTTTGGTCAGTTGGTATATTCTTGTAGTTATATCTTTGTTAAACCAAGATAATCTTACGCCTAACTTCTCTGAGGAAAATAGATACGATACCTTGGAATACTCCTGGGTGAAATGCTATAATGGTGTTCCGTGCGCTTGCGGATTAATTCACTTTATTTTTAAAGCATGACTAACACCTGCAATCATTTCTGGCGTTGTACCAGGAATAGTGATATTCTTGATGCGACGTTAAGAAGTGTCAACAAGCATTTCTGGTACCGTTGCCGGGGAAGCAATAGGCTAAGGTTTTGGTATTTTAACATTGAGATTTCTATCAAGAAGTTACTGCTTTCCTTTGCGGGCTTACCCTTGTTCTTTTTATTTGTGGTGTAAACAGTACACTTTATGACTTGTTTCCACCTACCAGGCAACTACCATAATAATCCAGAGGCTTTGCTGAGGAGAGTGCGTCAACGACTCACCCTCCTCGGCCTGTACTTACTCTCGAAGCACCTCCGATCATGCAAGCTCAGCAGCAAGATCCATCTATGTCCACTCAACCAACCATGGCTGAAAAGACGATCTGTGACTACTCCGCCCTGTCTGCAGACAACATTCACACCAGTCCGAACCCGAACATGGGGAACGGAGGCTATGAGTAGAAACCGGCCTTAATCAACATGGTTTTGGCCAGTCCTTTCTGTGGCAAAGCATCGAAAGATGCAAATGCCCACCTCCGACAGTTTTTGGCAGTGTGCAGCACTTTCACCATGAGGGATGTGACCCCTGAAGCCATCCGCCTTCGCCTTTTCCCATTCTCACTCTTGGAGAAGGCCAAGCAGTGGTTCTATAGCAATCAAGAAGAGCTCACAATATGGAACAAGTGCTCCAATACCTTTCTTGCCAGGTTCTTCCTGCTAGGCAAAACTAATGCCCTACAGAACAAGATTTCAAGTTTCCAACAGCTGACCGATGAAAGCATCCCTGAGGCATGGGAACGCTTCCAAGAGTACATGTTGGCGTGCCCACATCATGGAATGCAAGATTGGTTGCTAATTCAAAGCTTTTACCACAGGCTCAACCGTCCTGCTCATGAGCACCTTGATGCAGCCGCTAGAGGTTCCTTCTTCTGTCTGAAGGTCAAAGAAGCAAACTCTCATAGAAAAGATTGTCACCAACTACAGTGGCTATGATGAGAGGCAGAGCGAGCTGCAACCCAAGATGAGGGGAGTCCACCAAGTTGATGGTATTGACATGCTAGCACTCAAGATGGACCAACTTTTAAAGAAGATGAATTCGCCTCAGACTACCTAATCCTTAGACTCTCGCATGACTTGTGAAGTCTGTGGCAATGTTGGACATATGGGAAGCCGCTGCCTAGATACCCAAGAAGAAGAATCAGCGACAACAACAACAACAACAACAACAACGGGTTTAGGCCCCGCACGAACAACTTTGGATTGGGAGTCCAAGCCAAACCTCTCCTTCGACAAGAACATGGGTAACGCTAGAAACTTCACTCATAATGAACCTTCCTTCTGTGATCTTGTTCTAGGACAATCTAAAATCAATGAAAGTATTAGTAGAAAAATTATTGCTACTGATAAAGTCCTAGAAAGCATAGATTCTCGCATGGAAGCTTTCAGTACCTCTCTGCAAAACCAGCTTAGTCATAATAAAATGTTAGAAACACAAATTGCTCAGCTGGACACTTCTATTGTTAAGCCTAACTCTGGCAAGATCCCAGATCAGCTGGAAGCTAGCCCTAAAGAAAATCCTAATGTTGTCACAACTAGAGGCGGAAAATCTACACAGGATCCACCAAATCCTAACAGTGCAGGGAAGGACAAGGAACCCAATGCAGAATCAGAGGATGAAGAAGAAATTGAAGTTGAGGAGGCAAAGGCACCCCTCAAGAAGGCACCAAATGAGTTCTATGATACACCGGTGTTGCCATTCCCCTCTTGCCAACGCAAGCCAACAGTGGACAAGAAATTTGGGAAGTTTGTAAAGGTCATAAAGAAATTATATGTCAATATATCGTACTTGATGCCATGTAGGTCCCTACCTACTCCAAGTACCTAAAGGACATCCTCAACAACAAACGCCCAATGCCATCCTCTGAGATTGTCAAATTAACGGAGGAATGCAGCGCTGCCATCTTGAACTCTCTGCCACAAAAGTAGCAAGATCCGGGATGCCCAACCATCCCATGTTCCATCGGGATGCAGCATTTTATCAACGCCCTTTGTGATTTGGAGGCAAGCGTGAGGGTCATGCCGAAGGTGGTGTATGACAAACTTAATGTCAATTCATTATCCCCTACAGCAATGTGCATGCAGCTCGCCGCCAATCAGTCCGCTACCCGACGGGCATTGCTGTCACACCTGGTTTTAAGGACAAAACCAAGTGCTTATCAAATGTGTTCCTAGGAACAAGTTTCACACATATCGACAGTAAAGTGAATAATAGTATAGCCAATGTCATTATTATTACATACCATTATTGCATAAATAATTGTCTTCAAAGACTAAAACGACATTCTCGATAACTAGCAGCGGAAACACCATAACACCACAGGCAATCGACCGGGGGCACGCTCGCCGAGTAGTAGTCTTCATCGATGTAGTCCATCTCTCCATCTTCTGAGCAGCAATTTGATAGTACAACAACAAAGGGAAATAGCAAGGGTGAGCACATGCCGTACTCAGCAAGTGGGGGAAAGTATGACATGCAAGCTGAATAGAAGAAAGGCAACATAATGGTTCATTTGCATAAATAAGCATCTATACCTAAGACCATTTGAAAAGCAATCCTATTTACTAGTTGAGTTGTAAAACCAAAACCCATTAATGTCAAGTAGTTATAGCCCACACAGGACTATGATTCACATAGAATCCAGAGCCACCAACTCACACAGAGTTAAACAGTTCACATAGAACACTACTCACTAAGAAGCCAGCCAATGCCAACCAAACCAAACTTGGCTACCCACCAAGTTCACCCATAATCAACCCGACTAAATGTGTGAGGATCCAGGCCACTCATGACCGTGAGCACGGCTGTTATAACAGTTTGACACTCTATAGAGGTTGCACAACTTTACCCACAGGTTGGTGATTTCTTCAATATGCAGTAACTAGAGAGTCTCCATGTTGCCCAAATCACACTACGATAGGTGTGAGGCCAAGAGATCACCACAAGGTCTTTCAAAGAGCTTCCCAGCTTGCAACCAATCCATGCTAAGGTTTCACCGCTACGGAATTAAACCATTCCTACAGAAGGCCCCCTCTGGCGCTGTGGCTTAGGAGTAAACCGTCCCTCGCCTGAGTCCGAGAGTAAACCATCCCGTCCTCATCCCTCCACGACCCACAAAACTAGGAAGACATCTTGATACTCAACCAAGCTGACCCATATCAGACCTGTGCTTTGCGCTGTTTTCTTGGGTGGCCGCTCCACAAACAAACTCTTGTGATCCCAAGCAGGTACCACCACAATCCCACAGTACTATATCGAGTACACGTGCATACCCGCACCATCATCGTCATCCTCTTGCTTGGATCACCTAGGTTCCATGTTGCTAAAAAAGATTACCCATCCCTCATGATCATTATGTTCAAGTGAGCCATTAGTCAAAATTAACATTAGACACTTCCAAACCCGACATAGCAAACTAAGCATGACGTACCCATTCTAACATACTACACCAGAACCCAAGCGACAAGGAATAATATGGAACAAGATGATGATATATAGGATTCAGCATTAACAAGCATGCATAGAAAATAGAGAGGAATGTAAAACATAGGTTCAGAATGCATCAAAGACACTTTCCTGGTTCCCCTTGCTGCTGCTCAAAGTCTTCAAGATGGAGATCTCGGAAGTTCTCTAATAGCGGTTCGTATACTCAATGTCACACCGGAAACACAAGCATACAAACAAATTAAGCAACAACACACCACACAGTAACAAACAACAATGAAAACAAAACTATGACATAGTGTGCATTGCTACAATCGTGTGAGAGCAAGAATCGCCTCAATCCGAGTTACGAGTAAAAAGTTACGAAGGTTTAAAGTTCTAGGGTTAAAATAATAAATTACCAAAAAGTAATTAAATGATACGAATAAATAATATTAAACACTATGATCACTCCGGTGAAAGAATTTCTTAGTTGCAAGCTACGGTTGAAAAGTTAGGACGATTTGAAGTTTCAGGGGCTAAAACATAAAAATAGACAAGTTTAGGGGCCTAAAAGTAATTTTAGAAAAGTATAAAGGCTAAATTATAAAATGTAAGTATAAAATATAATTTTAGAAAATATTAGGGACTAAATGTAATTTATTAAAAGTGCAAGGGCCTAAGTGTAAAAAGACAGGACTAAAACATAATTAATAATAAGTCCACGGGTGTTTTTTGTAAAATTACAGGACTAAAAATAATTATATATAAACTTAGGGTTCTAAATATAATTTTGTAAAGGTTCTCCAAAATTTTCAGGATTCAAAAGTATAAATAAAGAGCAGGGGCCTAAACAAAAATCTGGCATTTTCTCGTAATAAAATAAAATTAATAATAATTAACAAATAAATAAAAACTAATCCCGTGGACTAGGTCCACGGGGCTTGTGAACCACGGGGGCGCATCGATCCATTGTCCACGGTGGACCGGGGCCATACCCCTTCGGCTCGATCTAATCTGGGCCATTGGCCCAGATCGGACGGCCGGGGGGGGGGGGGCGCTCTGGCGGGGTGGTGGCCGCTGGCGAGGTAGGAGGCGGCGGCGCCACGACCGTCTGGCCGGAGCTCGCCGGGGGCATCGCACGGGGACGGGAAGACCCGGGGAAGGGGGAACGGGTGCAACGCGGGGAGAGGACTCACTGGGGAGGCTCGCGTCGTGTCGGGGAGGACGAGGGGCTCACGACGGCGCAACGGCGGTACGACGGTGGCGCTACGGCTTGCAGCGGCTGCGAGGCCGACGGCGGCGACGACCAGCTAGGCGCGCGAGAGGCGGCAGGGTGGGGAAAAGCGGCGTAAGGGGTGCAGGGCCCACTATTTATAGCACGCGGGTCCCGAGGTTGACTTGGCATGCACGCCGAGGAGGCGGCGCGGCTAGGGTTAGGATTTGCGTGGGCGCGGAAGTGGGCTAGGGTGAGGTGGGCTGGGGGCGGGCTGCGCGCGCGGGCTGGCTTCATGGTTCCTGGTGGGCTGGCGAGGCCGGGGAGGGTGTGGGCCGCGGGCACGGGAGGTCGGCCCAAGGCGGGGCAGGCTGAGAAGAGGATGGGAGAGTGGGAGAACTGGCCCGCGAGGGTGGCTTTTGGCCCAGGCTAGAAGAGAGAGGGGGAGGGAAGCGGGGAAAGGGTTTCTTCCTTTTCTTTTCTCTTCCCATTCTATTCCTATTTCTCCAAATCCAAAACTATTTCTTAAATAAAATTCCAAACCAAATCCTACATGATTTTAAAAATAGTTTTGCACATTATAAAAATCCTAAATGCAACTAATCAATATGAATGCAACAAACAAATATTTTAAAAAAAACCTATATTTGATTATTTTCTTTAGAAAATAATTATTTTTCTTAGAAAAATGTTAACAACCTAATTAATTCTAGAAAATTTTAAAATATTCCAATTTTTTAAAAGTCAGGGTGTTACAATCGCAGAGGACGTACCCGAGAAGATAAGGAACTGTCTTGTTCCCGTCGACTTTGTAGTGCTAGATATCGAAGCTGATGTGAAGACGCCTCTTATACTAGGAAGGCCGTTCCTTAGCACCGCAAATGCCAACATTGACGTTGGGCTGGAGAAATCCACCTTAACATTCATGGGAATGAAGAGAAGTTTGCCTTCAAGCCCCAAACGGAACAATGCAATCAGGTATGCAGCTTTGATGGTAAAAATCCTAACATAGTGCAGAAAATTGAGGTATACCCAATGGCACACAAATTGGGTGCACCAGTGGTAAAAGTCGAGGGTGCACCACCGCTACCCAATAGAAGAACAAGCCACAAGAAGTAAAGAAAAATGTCATCACCAAGCCCAAGAAAATCAAATAGGTATGGCAAAAGGAAGAAGTCGCACCAACCATGGAGAATTCTCCATCCACGGAGGGCACCGTGAAAAACTGAATACGGAGGACGTCTTGTTCGAGACGAAAAATCCGGACCCTTGTCGGAAGGTAACCGATATTTATCCCCCCTTCTCTTTTACATACCACTAAATCAGGTTGCTTTTATTTCCTTCTTTAAATGATTACATTTCCCTTTAAAAAAATTTTGTGATGTCTTGGCCACATTTCCCGGCCGGGAGGTCAATTTTCATCAAAAACAACTATCCGGGTGATGATCCGGGACTCTAACCCGGCCAATCAGTTTTTAGAAAATGGGAGGTCATTTTTCATGAAAAACGACCACCCGACTAGGTAACTTTTAAGTCGCCCAATCTCTAACCCGGCAAGTCAGTTTTTAGCACCCGGGAAGTCATTTTTCATGAAAAATGACCACCCGGCTAGGTGATTTTTTGTGCCGCCCGGCCATACTTTTTCTCGGATTTCATGTTCTTGTGATGTAGGGATCATGGCCATGAGTGGAGGTGGTGTGGCCAGCACTTCCTTTGTGAAAAAATTTTTCTCACCTAGACCCCACTATGAGTGAAAGTAGATGAAGGAGAGCCAAACAAGTCACCACACTCACTACCCACACTCACCTGCCATCCTACTCCCCTAGGCTTCATGAATGGCAGGGCACTTATTGCAAATATCCAACTTTGGCCATCCCTTCACTCTCTTCTTGCTCCCTTCACTTCTAACAAAGTTCTGGCCAAAGTAAGCAAGTGGATCACATGGCGCATGGACCTTGCCCTCTCCCATCACCACCAAAGCAATAATGCAGCAAAAGGAGGATGAGGTCCTGCCGGCCGACATGGCCCTCCGCCCGGCATGGCTTGTCGCCTGGCGTGGGATGTTTCCCTCTTGCCTCCCCTCGAGCATATAAATATCAAGGCTCATTCTCCAAATTCTTCACCATTCAACCTTCAGCTGAAAGCACTCTTCTCCCTCGCACCTCTCTTCCTTTGCAACCTCTCTTTCTTTTCACTAGTCCTTTTAGTAAGTGCACTTTGTACACAGGAATAAACATGTGCTGCAATAAAACCAACTAGAGCAAGTTTGCTGCTACCCTTGCATGTTTCAATGGCTAACATTTGGACTACTAACCGAACGACTAATGGCTAACCATTATTGATGTAAACAAGGGTTCTCGACCTTCCGAAAGGTTCTTGGTAAGTTGATTTGGTCGGAGGCGACACACAAATCGATCCGGCTTCAGAACAGCACGTTCTAAACCCCGCAATCGTAGCACGACGTCTCCTCTGGTTATCAACCGTCCAAAGACGATTGACCTCGCCGAGAAGGCTAATCCCTGCCTGCCAATCAAGAACACAAGCAAGAACAACGAAGATTGCAACACAATTGCAGATGTATGATTAAACTCTCGAAGTTGGGGTCTCACAAACCGATGAACGGCGACACTGTTTATGAACAGAATTGATCTAAGCAAAACCCAAACCCTAATGGTGCGGCGGCGGCTGTATATAAAGACCCTAGGGTCGTGCAAGACCCTCTGGACGCGCCCCTAATTGGGCTCAACTAGATACAAAGCCCGAAGGCCAAAAATAGGCGACGCAGCACCGACACAGATTCTCGACTCTCTTTTGTTTCAACGATTCCTGATGACTCCGGATGAATTTTGATATGAGGCCGGCGGCATTGGAAAGGTCTTCTCCTTATCTTACCGTGCATATGTAGAACGTCTAAATCGGAGTTGGTATGCATCCTGGGCGACTGTTTTAGTGCAGACTGGTCCTGGGCCCCGAAACAGACTCGAAGTTGGTTTTGATTGGGCCTCCACTTTGGCTTCCAAGCCCTTGCTGGTCCTCCACGTTCCCAAGTCCTTCTCCCATCATCTCCTGGTCCTCTCCATGGTTTCTAATCATAAAATAATCATTAGGTAGCAAACCATTCTCAAAAGTAACATATAGCGAAGAACGTAGGAACGAGCTCACCTCTAAATTTAGTCGTCGTGCACGAGCTCTAGTCATTGGACCTTGCAAGTCCAGAATTGGAGGAGTGTTGTGTGTATCCATAGGAGTGATGTCCTCATCATCGTCCCCCTCTTGAAGTGGAGTCGTCCTCGACTCAAGCTCATCCTCTTCTCCCAAGTATGGTTTCAAATCTGAAATGTTAAAAGTAGGACTAACCCCGAACTCGGGAGGCAACTCAAGTTTGTATGCATTATCATTATTCTTCTCCATTATTTTGAATGGACCATCAGCTCTACGCATTAGCTTAGACTTTCTCAATTCTGGAAATCTATCCTTCCTTAAGTGTAACCACACTAAATCTCCTACATCAAGCTTTACTTCCTTTCTACCTTTACTACCAGCAATTTGCAAAGTCTAGTGGTCTCATGCATTTGCAAAATAAATTCAGCACGCTCCTTAGCATCAACATGAACTCTCTCATTAATAGGTAGAGGAAGTATATCAAGTGGAGTACGGGGATCAAAACCATACACTACCTTGAAGGGACTTACCTTCGTAGTAGAATGTGTTGCCTGATTATAAGCAAACTCAACATGAGGCAAGCATTCTTCCCATTGCTTCAAATTTTTCTTCAAAATAGCTCGTCACATAGTGCCCAAAGTGCGGTTCACAACCTCAGTTTGTCCATCAGTTTGTGGATGACAAGTTGTAGAAAAGAGCAACTTTGTACCCAACTTATTCCAAAGCGTGCGCCAAAAATGACTCAAGAATTTTGCATCACGATCTGAAACAATAGTAGAAGGCATACCGTGCAAACGTACAATTTCTTTGAAAAAAAGATCAGCAATATAACTAGCACCATCAGTTTTATGACATGGTATAAAGTGTGCCATCTTGGAAAAACGATCCACAACAACAAAAATGCTATCGCTCCCCCTCTTAGTTTTAGGCAGTCCTAAAACAAAGTCCATAGAAATATCCGCCCAAGTAATAGAAGGAACAGGAAGTGGCATGTATAAACCATGTGGATTCGAACGAGACTTAGCCTTTTGACATGTAGTGCAGCGAGCAACAAAACGCTCAACATCTTTCCTCATCCTTGGCAAAAAGAAGTGTGGCCAAAATATCCTCCGTCTTCTTAGCACCAAAATGACCCATCAATCCACCTCCATGCGTCTCCTGCAACAACAAAAGACGAACGGAACAACCTGGAATGCATAGGCGGTTAGCTCTAAACAAGAAACCATCATTCAACACAAATTTGTTCCAAGCACGACCTTCTTTACAGTGCAGCAATACATCTTTAAAATCAACATCAGCAACATATTGTTCTTTAATTGCCTCAAGTCCAAAAATTCTACAATCAAGTTGAGACAACAAAGTATATCGCCTAGATAAAGCATCAGCAATCACATTATCCTTCCCTTTCTTATGTTTAATAATATAAGGAAAAGACTCAATAAACTCAACCCATTTAGCATGTCTACGGTTCAAATTGCATTGAGAACGAATATACTTAAGTGATTCATGATCAGAATGAATAACAAATTCTTTGGGCAACAAATAATGACGCCACGTCTCTAAAGAACGTACAAGTGCATATAGTTCCTTATCATACGTGGAATAATTCAAAATAGGCCCAGTAATTTTCTCACTAAAGTATGCAACAGGTTTACCATCTTGCATCAAAACACCACCAATGCCTACTAGCATCACATTCAAGCTCAAAAGTCTTATCAAAATGGGGTAATTGCAGCAATGGTGCATGTGTAAGTTTGTCCTTAAAAGCATCAAAAGACTCATGATGTACCTTACCAAAATGGAAGTCAACGCCCTTCTTTGTCAACTCATGCAATGGTGCAGCAATGGTGCTGAAATCTTTGACAAAGCGGCGGTAGAAACCTGCAAGACCAAGAAAACTCCTCACCTGTGTGATAGTTTTTGGTACAAGCCAGCTCTTTATGGCTTCAATCTTCGCCTCATCCACCTCAATTCCCTGTGGAGTCACAACATAGCCAAGAAAAGAGACTCGATCCGTGCAAAAGGTGCACTTCTCAAGGTTACCAAATAAACGTGCAACTAGCAAAGCATCAAAAACAGCACGCAAATGAATCATATGATCATCCATGGATTTGCTATAAATCAAGATATTATCAAAGTAAACAACCACAAATTTGCCAATAAAAGGTCTTAAAACCTCATTCATCAAACGCATGAAAGTACTGGGTGCATTAGTCAACCCAAAAGGCATTACTAACCACTCATACAACCCGAATTTGGTTTTGAAAGCTGTTTTCCATTCATCTCCAAGTTTCATTCTAATTTGATGGTAGCCACTACGCAAATCAATTTTAGTGAAAATTATAGCACCACATAACTCATCAAGCATGTCGTCTAGCCTAGGAATAGGATGACGATACCTAATAGTAATGTTATTAATGGCTCTATAATCTACACACATACGCCAAGAACCATCTTTCTTAGGAACCAAAAGTACAGGAACAGCACAAGGACTAAGTGATTGATGAACATACCCACGATCCAAAAGGTCTTGGACTTGTCGTTGTATCTCCTTAGTCTCCTCAGGGTTGGTCCTATAAGCAGCACGGTTTGGCAAAGTAGCACCAGGAATCAAATCAATTTGATGCTCAATCCCTCTCAAAGGTGGCAATCCCGGGGGTATCTCAGCTGGGAAAACATCCTCATACTACTGCAAAAGGTTAGTGACAGCAGGAGGCAAAGCACTAGAAGCAATATCACCAAGCGAAAACAAGGCTTGTTTGCATATCAAAGCATAGCAAATATCATAAGTAGAAATTTCAGCAAGCTCAGATTTTGTGGCAAGACATGAACGACCTTGTAATTTATTTGCAGCACCCGTAGAACTTGAAGAATCATTAACATTACTTGGTGTAGAAGCAGAATTAACAGGTTGCTGAATTTCAGGGCTTTTATTTTTCAAACTAGCAGCTTGTTCTAAATCAGCTTGTACAATTTCAGCAGGGGTCATTGGTAACAAAGTAATTTTAGTTCCTTTATACATAAAAGTGTACTTATTACTTTTACCATGGTGTACAGCATTATTATCAAATTTCCAAGGTCTACCCAATAAAAGTGAACAAGCTTGCATGGGTACAACATCACAATCAACAGAATCCACATAGGAACCAATGGAAAAAGGAACTCTGCAAGTTTGTATTACCATTGCTTTTCTAGAGTCATTTAACCACTGAATGTAGTATGGATGTGGATGTGGGCGTGTGGTCAAATCAAGCTTCTTAACCACATCAGAACTCACCAAATTGTTGCAGCTTCCTCCATCAATGATGATACGTGCTCGACGGTTCTTGATGACGAAGAAAATCTGGAACAAGTTATGTCGCTGCATCATCTCAGGCTGCTGGATTTGTGTGCTAAGCACACGCTGCACAATAATATTCATGTAGCCCGTGGTATCGATGCCTCCAAGGACGAGGTCACCGCTAGTGGCAGCGACATCCTCCTCCTCATCCTCCACATCGGAGGTGCTCATGTAACCGCCATCATCTGTTGCCACATATGCCCGCCTACTTGGGCAATCTTTCTGCACATGGCCAAGACCATGGCAGCAGTGGCACTGAATCCCTGTAGTGCGTCCTGTCGAAGCAACAGAGGAGACACTACTAGCCGGTACCTGCACAGAATTTTTACCTGAGCGCGTAGAAGGGGCAGGGGCTGATCTTGGTGCTGCAGAAACAACACTAGCTGGTGGGGGCGGCCGGAAAGATGGCTTGGGCAGCCCCGAAGTCCCCGTCGGCCGTGGTGGGTAGAAATTCCTGGACTTGCTGTACTACTCAAAAGCCTGGAAAAGTCCCTGTGATTCTTTCTCTGCAAGCATAGCATACTAGAAACACTGGTTGAGGGTATAAAATTCTTTATAATCAAGGATGACCTGAATTTCTTTTCTCAAACCAGAATAAAAGTGGCAAATCTGATCCTCTACTTTTTCAACCACAGCACAACGAATCAAACCCTTCTAAAGCTCACTAAAATACTCCTGAATAGTTTTATCTCCTTGATCTAAACGCTGCAGTTTATTATGAATTTCTCTATAAAAAGAAGGAGGAACAAAACGATCACGCATTTCTACCTTAAGTTCTTCCCAAGTAGTAGGCAAATTGGTTTCAGCAGCTAGACCACTCCACCAAACAATAGCAAAGTCCTTAAACTCACTAGTGGCTTGTCTAACTCTATGTTGTTCAGGAACAAGGTGGGCATTAAATTTTTGTTCTACCATCATTTCCCAATCAAGGTAAGCATCACCATCGTACTAACCCGAAAACGAAGGAATTGAAAACTTAATTTTAGCATACGGGTCATCTGGAGCATGGTTACCTTGTGTGTGACGGTTGTGGTTGTGGAAACCACCCATACCTTGAGGGTGACGTTGCAAACGATGTCGTAACCTTGCGGTCCTTGTAGCTGACCTATCGACGGTGCCATCAGCCTTATACACCGTTGCTTCATCATGATCGTCTTCAACGTCGTTGTTGATGTTGGTGTTAGTGTTGGTGTTGGTGTTGGTGTTGTTGGTCTTGTGAGCGGTCTCCAATTCGACAACCTGATCGGTTAGCTTAGAGACTCTCTTGTCCAACCGCTCAATGCTTTCTCCCAGGTGAAGCTTGGTGACGGCGTCTGTGACGGCCCTGGTGATCGTCTCTACCAAATCACTCTAAACCGCCTGCAAAGCCTTCTGTAGCTGACTTTGGCTCACGCACTCATAAAATTTTGAGGGTGAAGCACCCTCTCCATCACTTCCTGACATCAGAAACACCAAAACAGGAAACAAAAAGTGAAGGTTACCCCTACAAAAGTACTAAGCAGTGGTGCCTCTCAACACAGCAAAAGGAAGCTTCTTGCAAAGCTCTTACAAAGTTCTAAAAACAACAAAGCGAAGGATACCAGGGAGCTGTGTTCCACGATTGCAAGGGTTACAAAATAACCTATGTGCTGTCCAGAAGAAGTATGTAGAGCTAGGAAGGCCAAATATATATATATGTGAGTGGCACACAAATCAAAAACAGATAGTAAAGCTGAATAAGTGCCCAAGTAACTTGTCCCTAGTTGCTGGTCTAACTATGTCGTAGAACAGTAGTGATAGCAAAGAAGAAACAAGGAGACAAAGGGACACAGTCGATAATAGGGGGCTTAGTGTAAAACAGCCAAACTCAGAAATTCCAGGGGGCTAGATGGAGCACTAGTAGGAATCCCAAATTTCTTTTTTTTATTTTATTTTTTTGATATTTTTTCCAACTCACAAGCAAACGGGAAGAAACCAAAAAAAATTTCAGCTCAAACCGAGCTAGGACGTGGCCTACAGAAAATCTTGAAGTTTCAGTAAACGTCAGGTTTCAACTTGAATGAATTTTTTCTTTATCTTCCCGATCTTTATCTTCAATGACGGGTTACCTCAACTTTTTGTCAAGAATCTCCTGTAAAAATTTGAGCCAAAACGGACAACCGAGCGAAAAGTTATGGCCGTTTTGCCGAAGGGGTGTCGGAATCGGTTATGAAGAAACCGGGGGTTTGAGTGAAACCCGAGTCGGCTTGGGATCGGGTAGGGATTTTTTTTTGGCGAGGTGGATGCAGCGGAAAATGGAATATGTAAAAATTGGTCCGAGGTGGTGAGGGTAGGTTTAGGGTGGGATTAGGGTGGGCGTGTTGATCAATCAACCCTAGCACACAAAGCCGACAAAACCGAGGATGATGAAGGGGATGGCGGCTAGGGTTGCAAGGGAGACACTACTGATGACAAAAACACAAACTAAACCAGCGACTAAACAAGAACTAGGGCACAAACTCAACACTACAGACTCTGAAATTGAAATATGCAAAGGCTAAATACGTGGTTATGGGCGGGGGAAATTTTTTTTTTGGTATTTTCTGTGGACGATAGGAAGAACACGAAAACAACACTAAAGGGTAGTGCGAACCTGACGGTGCACCTTGAGCTCTGATTACCATTTGATGTAAACAAGGGTTCCCGATCTTCCGAAAGGTTCTTGGTAAGTTGATTTGGTCGGAGGCGACACACAAGTCGATCCGGCTTCAGAACAGCACGTTCTAAACCCCGCAATCGCAGCACGACGTCTCCTCTGGTTATCAACCGTCCAAAGATGATTGACCTCGCCGAGAAGGCTAATCCCTGCCTGCGAATCAAGAACACAAGCAAGAACAACGAAGATTGCAACACAATTGCAGATGTATGATTAAACTCTCGAAGTTGGGGTCTCACAAACCGATGAACGGCGACACTGTTTATGAACAGAATTGATCTAAGAAAAACCCAAACCCTAATGGTGTGACGGCGGCTGTATATAAAGACCCTAGGGTCGTGCAAGACCCTCTGGACGCGCCCCTAATTGGGCTCAACTAGATACAAAGCCCAAAGGCCAAAAATAAGCGACGCAGCACCGACACAGATTCTGGACTCTCTCTTGTTTCAACGATTCCCGATGACTCCGGATGAATTTTGATATGAGCCCAGCGGCATTGGAAAGGTCTTCTCCTTATCTTTCCGTGCATATGTAGAACGTCTAAATCCAAGTCGGTATGCGTCCTGGGTGACTGTTTTAGTACAGACTGGTCCTGGGCCCCGAAACAGACTCGAAGTCGGTTTTGATTGGGCCTCCACTTTGGCTTCCAAGCCCTTGCTGGTCCTACACGTTCCCAACTCCTTCTCCCATCATCTCCTGGTCCTCTCCATGGTTTCTAATCATAAAATAATCATTATGTAGCAAACCATTCTCAAAAGTAACATATAGCGAAGAACGTAGGAACGAGCTCACCTCTAAATTTAGTCGTCGTGCACGAGCTCTAGTCATTGGACCTTGCAAGTCCAGAATTGGAGGAGTGTTGTGTGTATCCATAGGAGTGATGTCCTCATCAATTATTATCATATTGCCCTTCGGGTATTGTGTCCAAGTAACCCTTGTGCAGGAATGGCAAACATTTGGAGGGGCCTGAGAAGCTACAAAGGACTGGAAAACATGAAGTATTTATTGCACCAAGTGGGGCTTAGATGATAGAGGAAGCATCTGATGCACTAAGTGGGGATTTGATTGTATGGATCAGTCCAGAAGAGGAACCCATACATGCAAGATTTATGAGCAACAACAATCTCTTCTTGAATCAATTTGAGTGTTTCCCTATTGAGCTTTTTGCACCACTTGTGTGTGATGACTAGCAGCCCAAACTAGGAAATACGACCTCTAGTCACTAATGATTTCTGTATATGCCCATTCTAGCAGCCCAAACCTTGGATTTCTCGCAATGAGAAGACTGGGATTTTCCATCAATGAGAGGATGTTGTGACTCCACGAATAAAAGCGCTATAAAGAAGATATTTTGAATATTTTAGTGAATTTTTTTTTAGATAGAGGGAATAATCTGTTTTCTTGTCCTTCTTCTTCCTTTTGACCCTCCTCCTAGGCACCACCACCGTCCGTGGCTTGCACGCTTGCATGAGAACCATGTCGTCACTGTGCTTATCAAAACCAAATGGCATTCCCTTCCTGTTCTTTTGTTGTCTTCTTCTTGCTTCCTCCCTCCCTCGACAAGGTATTGTTGTGCATGTCCGCGTCACAAAAGGGCAACATCAGCTTGACAAACAACGATGATCTCAACTATCGATACCGTCATGAGCGAACGGTGGACACCCAATGAAACAGCCGTTGCAAATAACATGGACAACGACAATGGAGCTTGAGAAACATGTGCGGCTGTGAGAGGGGGGTGTGATTGGGCGCAGTCGCTACAACGAATGACATGGATGATGATAATGGAGACACGTGTATGGTTGTGAGGGGGTGTAAGGCTGATAAAATCCATTTCGATTCCTTTTCAGAAACCCTAGCATCTCATCTCTCTTGATTTCCCATTTCCCCAATCCTGTGCGCAGGTTGCGGCGGGCGGCGGCCAAGGTCATGACGACGGGGGACCTAGGAGGTTCGGCCGCCATGCCACCACGGTTTGCCAAGGAGGAAGGCGAGGCATCCCTCTGTCTCCGCACCCAAGGGAAGCCGCATGAGACAGAGGACGTGATGACGGAGATCTCGTCGGGAGGTGGTATTGACGGCAACCGAGACTTCGGGGGCGTGGTTGAGGCCGGAAGCGACGCCAGTGATGTGCATGTGAGGAAGTTGGAGATGAGAGTGAGAATGCTGGAGGCCGAGATCCAGAAGATGAAGAAGGAGCACTTCCTCTTGCAGCCTAGGAAAAAAATTTCAGTACAAAAATAATATCGGTGGTCACCGATAAACATGATATTTCAAAAATATCGGTAATTTCGGTAAATAAAATAAATTATTTTTCAAAAATTTTTACATGATTTAAAAAGAAATAGTCTTAAATCTACAAACTATCATAGTTACATCTATAATAAAAATAGTTTTTATTGAATAAACATAGTTAATGATAAAATTTCAGCGATAAAAAATATATCAGACCTTACCGATAAATACGATATATCGGATATTTCGGTGAAATTTCGCCGAAATTTTTTTCCTAGCTTGCAGCTGAATCTAAAGGGTGCGGAGAACGACTGTGAAGCAGCGACAATTGAGACACGAGCCGTGACGCAGGTGAGATCGCAAAAACTCCGTAGGGCTGATGATGCATCAGACACTACGGCGGAGAGGCACATATCCTCCCTCGACGACGACCTCCTGCTGGAGATCTTCCTCCGTCTCCCCTCCCTCGCCACGCTCGTCCGCGCCGCCCTCACGTGCCGTGCGTGGCGCCGCGCCGTGACCTCCTCGCCAGCCTTCAGGCGCCGATTCCGCGAGCTCCACCCCGCGCCGCTGCTCGGCCTCTTCTTCGAGACCCCCAGCGTCATCCTCGACCCCACCCTTCCGGCGTTCCCCTCCTTCGTCCCCGTCCGCCGCCGCGACCGGGATCTGACGGCCGCCGTCCGCCACGGCGACTTCTTCCTGACGTCTCTCCAGGGCTACCCCGACATGGCGCAGAGCTGGGACATCCTCGACTGCCGCGGCGGCTACGCCCTCGTCATGAACGGCGATCAGGCGACACTGGCGGTCGTGAATTCCCTGGCGTGGCGGAGCGAGTGGTTCTTCGATCTCCGCCACGGGGACATCCTTGAGGACTCCCACGGCTTCACCGTCCGCCACAACCCTCGCTTGATCTGATCCGACCAAGACCCAAATTCCTTCCGCGTGGTCACGATCGCCCACGACGAGTCAAGGGTACGGGTAACGGTCTTCTCCTCCAAAACCGGGGAGTACGTGGTCCATTTTCCCGTGGGCTGATTTGCCGCCGAAGCCGGCCTGCAGAAGATTCTGGATTCGAGACAGCAACATGCAGGCCAATGGATCCATGCATGTATTGGGTTTATAGTAACCGCAGGCACATGGTCAAGCTGGACACGGAGACGTGGCAGTTCTGTGATGTCGAGGTCCCTCGGCGCCTGTGGAATCTGCTCTGCAGCTTTGTTGTTGGTGAAACAAACGATGGTACGGCTTGTATTGTCTATGCTAAAACCTTCGAAGTTGGCTTGTTGTTGCGTGGAACAGACAGTGACGATGGCGCGGAGAGGTGGGTGACGGACAGAGTCGTCCCTTTGGACACAGAGCTCGGTGCACAACTGCGATGGCCTCAAGGTTGTGGCTGTCAGGGATGGCATTGAGTACTTGGCAACAATGAAGGAGTTCATTGGTGAGCTGGTGCCTAGCTAGCTGGTTCTTTTCTCTCTGCCTCAAAACAATGAAACTGGGGAAGCTGTCTGAGAGGACAAATGGTACCACATGAGAGGGGGGGGGATTGCCGTGTGCCTCAACCTTTGTCGTGGGCATTTTGTGGGGCACACGGCAAAGAGGATTTGTGCCGTGTGTCACCGAAGAAACACACGGCAAAAATACAGCACACGACAAATATGACCTTTGCCGTGTGACACAGACCACGTATACGGCAAACATCATCTTTAGCGTGCGCCCGAAGCCTTGGCACACGGTAAAGAAGCCGTCAACCGTTGGCCCCCTCCATGGGCTGGACGGCGTTGACGGCCGTTAGGCCTTTACCGTGTGTTGGCTCATGAGGCACACGGCAAACTTGATTTTTGCCGTGTGCCTTGTCCAAGCACACGGCAAAGTAGCCATGTGAGGGTCACGCGATGCTCTTTGCCGTGTGTTTCGGTGTGACGCACGGCAAACTAATTTTTTTTCAGCTTTTTCACTTCAATTTTTTTGTGGTTTATATCATTTGCATGGTACTTGTAAATTTATGTTTGATGAACAACTATGTTTGCTATACTTAATTAATTTATTTCTTTATTTCAATTATTTTGTGGAAATTCAAATTTGAACCACAAGTGATTCGAATAAAGCAATGTAGTGGATTGAAATTTGATATTATATGCTAATGATTCCTATTCGAGTCCGTATCCATGAAATAACAAAAAAATCATTCATATTGTACATGAAATATAACAAACACCATGTGGTTTAATACAAATTACATTTTTTAAAACACATACAGAGTTTTAAAAATATGAAAATTATCCTGGCATTGTTACATCATATGTAGAGGCTTTCATAAAAAAGTAGAAAATATTTCGTGCAAATTGTCGTGAATGTTGCTCACAAATCACAGAATCCGAGTGAAAGAATCAATGCGTTGAAGTGAGATCTTACGGATATTGAATCAAAATGATGTTTGAAATAAATTTTGACTTTAACTAACTTTTTATAGGCAATATAGGATATGAATTGTGTCATGTCCAAATTTGGTTAACTTATAATATGCCTAAGCATTTATTTTAAAAACATATGCTAAATGTTTGCCGTGTGTCCTATGTGAAGGCACACGGTAAAGATCTAGTGTTAGCTTTTTGCCGTGTGCCCGATCTTTACCGTGGGCCCATACTGTGGCACATGGCAAAATATTCGGATATGTCTCCGATCGGATCAGGGACTTATTCATTTTTGGCATCCCCACTCGTGCATCTCTTGCATCCACGCCGCCTCCGGTCGCGCCTGCCGCCACCGCCAACGCCACCCCTCGTGCCCGCCGCCGTCGTCGATGCCTCCCCTCATGCCTGCTGTCGTCACCGCGCCTCTTGGTCATGTTTGCCGCCCCCGCCGCCTCCGCTCGCCCTCGCCGCGCATCCGCTAGCCGCCGACCCCGCCGTGCCTCCGGTCGCCGCCGAGCCCACCGCGCCTCCGCTTCCTTGATGCTCGCCCCCGACGTCTCCGTCCCTCCGGCGCCCGACACCGATGGCCGCCTCGAGTCCTCGTCCCTCCGGCGCCCGACACCAAGCCCACGAGGGAGAGGAAGGTCTGCAGCACCACGCCAGCGACAGCGACACGCTGCCGGACTCCGTCAACTGGAGGGCCAAGGGCGCCATCGCTGAGGTCAAGGACCAGGGAAGCTGCGGTAAGCTGCAGACTGATTGCCTCTCTCCTTTTCATGTTCTATTGCAATATGCTATTGTAGAAATCATCGTGCTTCATAATATTTGCATATGGCTTGGCACTTGCTTTGTATTGTGCTGGTTGTACTTTTAGATTGGCATAAGCAAACATATCCAGCTCATATTTTTAGAGTCTAGAGTTTCTGAAGTTAGGAGATAAAACGGAGCCATTGTATGTCGATCTCTTATGTCACTGGAGGGGGTTGAATCATTGAATTTTTTTTGGGTCTTTTTAGTTGTACTGCCTACATGACTCGATTCCTTCAAATGTTGTCCTGATTCAGGATGTTAGGTAGCATCGTAGCAGTTCATGCTGATCTTCAAGCCAGCATGCTTAATGGGGTCATATGTGAAGATTTTTCCTTATCTAAGTTTGCTCTAGATATGTGCATTTGAGCTTTTAGCTTCTACTTTATCAGTTTTGTTGCATGCCTTTTCTTTTGAACCCTTAATGTTTATCTTGTTTGGTTTCATGATGAAATTTTGTATTGTCCCTCCACCTATTAAAACGTGTATTGTCCCCGCGCCATACTCTTGTCTGCTCCTTTCCGCAACAAAGAGTGGCTATGTATTTTCATAGGATGCCATTGCCCTTGTTCTTGTGAATTACCTATGTAACCTTTGTTTCTTTCAAAATTCAAAGAGGATATATGCTTCATGTAATCTAGAACTAAAAGACCTATTCTTTTTTTTTATGCAGGGAGAGGCTTTTGCACTTTTCTCGATCCGTCAATTTGCTACACAACTAGGTACGTGAGGCATAAAAGACCCCTCTTTTCGTTTATGTTTGTAGGTCACGTAACCTAGTTAGGTGTCTCCTCAAAAGAAATATGGTTGGAGATATGCAAATACAGTTGCATATCTTTGACTGTATTTGTTTCGAATTGTCCATATTTTTTTGGACAGCCCGAGGATTCGTAGTTGGGATTAGTTTTCATGGTCTACTCCGATCTGAGATAGAGTTTTGGCACCACTTCCCCGTTGTTCTCCGGATACACAATCTCCTTTCCAGGACGTGTATTTGGAGAACAACAGTGTCAAAATTCTGTCTCGGAGAGGAGTAGACCGTGGAAACGAACTTCAGCTATGGATCCTCAGGTGGGATTAGGACCTACCTTCACCTATTAGACTCTATAAGCATCGTGTAGACAAAAATAGTTTTAATTGTACTCGCTGATAGAGGATGCCGAACCATGAGTGGATGTATATGGGTTGGGCAAAGAACGAAAAGTATACCAGTGAATGGATTCGGAAGACCAACAAGTTCTTGGAACAATCATTTGCCAAGGTGAAAGGAACAAGTGTCACTTGGTGTCCCTGTGACAATTGTAGAAACACGCGTCAACACAATAAATAGGTCATAGGCAAGCACCTTTGCAAGAATAAATTTATGCCAGACTATACCCGGTGGACCCTTCATGGTGAAGGCGAGTGTCCAAGGCACGAGGTAGTGAGACAGCGCATGGAGGATTATGATGCAGATGCCGGTGTAGGAGACATGTTAAATGACTATCATGAAGCACATAGGGATGAAGTACCCAGGGAGGAGGAGGAGCCGGAGCCAAGAGTAATGCGTATTACCAAATGATGGAGGCAGCACAACAACCCCTCCACGTGCATACCAAGGTGTGTCAACTGGATGCCATTGCGCACCTAATGGCCTTGAAGTCCCAGTTTAGCCTGAGTCGAGGCGCCTTTGATGCTATGTTGACAGTCATTGGCAGCCTACTTTCAGAAGGTCACATTCTGCCAAAGAGCATGTATGAGTCATAGAAACTGCTTAGTGCGCTTAAGATGCCATATGAGCAGATACATGCTTGTCCTAACGGATGCGTCTTATTTAGAAAACAACATGCAGAAGCAACACACTATCCAAAGTGTAAGTCCTCTAGGTACCAGGAGGTAGATACACGTGATGGTGGTAAGAAGCAGCTCTTTGATTCCGGCGAAAATCATACGGTACCTTTCATTCATATCGAGGCTTCAACGTCTTCACATGACCGAGGAGACCGCAAAACAGATGACATGGCCCAAAAACGGACATAGATACAATCCTGAGAAGCTTGTACATCCAGCTGATGGTGAATCCTGGAAACATTTTGATAGGATTCATGAGCGCGAAGCCGGAGAGGCTCGTAATGTACGAGTGGCACTGGCAACAGATGGGTTCCATCCTTATGGCATAGGGGCTGCCCTATACACTTGTTGGCCCGTGTTCGTTATACCCCTCAATCTTCCTCTAGGTGTACTATTTTAATGATAATACATATTCTTATCATTGATAATTCCTGAGCACCCGGGGAATAATATGAGTGTATACATGGAGCCTCTGTGGGATGATTTGGAACGTGCTTGGACTGATGGGGTATTGACATAACATCGAGCTACAAGGAGCAACTTCACAATGCATGTTTCGTTCCAGTACTCTATGCATGAGTTCTTGGCGTATGGTACATTTCTTGGCTGGGGTCTTCACTCTAAGATCCCATGCCCAGTATGTAAGGGAGCTATGGAATTTACTTATTTGTCGAAGGGTCGTAAGTTTTATTCATTCGACCAACACCAACAATTCCTCCCTCTTGACCATCCATTTAGAAAGGACAAGAAGAACTTCACGAAAGGTCGAGAAGTTAACGACCCTCCACTGCCCCTCATGACAGGTGCCATGGTTCGTGCTGAGCTAGAGGACCTCAAGTTCGATAAAGAAAAAAACTGTTTCACGGAATATGGTGTGCAACATGCGTGGACTCAAAAACTGGGCTTGTATTGGCTTGGATATATGGATGATGTTATTGTTCCACATTACATTGATGCAATGCACACTGAAAAGAATATCGGTGACGTGGGTTTTCACACAATCATGGGCATTTCTGATGAGACAAGGGATAATGTTAAAGCCAGAATGGATCAAGAACTATTATGTGATAGACCAAAGCTAAACATGGTGCCTCCTAGAGCCGGTACGTAGACATGGAAGAAGCCTAAGGCCGACTTCGTCCTGATGACGACCAAAAAGAAGGAAGTACTGCATTGGTTGCAAACATTAATACCTCCTGATGGTTTTGCAGCGAATTGGAAGAGGGGGGTGAATTTTGATACTATGAGAGTCAACGGGCTCAAGAGTCATGACTACCACCTATGGCTTGAGATGTTTCTTCCGGTGATGGTTCGAGGCTATGTCCCTGAGCATGTGTGGCAAGTGCTGGCAGAGTTGAGTTATTTCTTTCGTCAGCTTTGTGCTAAGGAGGTTTCTCGGGCCGTGATTGCAGACATGAAAAAAATGGCACCTGTGTTGTTGTGTAAGATGGAGATGATATTTCCACCGGGCTTTTTCACTTTGATGCCACATATGATTGTGCACCTACCGTATGAGATACAAATGGATGGGCCTATGCAGTTCCATTGGTGCTATCCAATTGAGAGATCTCGAACTAAATGTAGAAATAAATGCAAAATAGAAGCTTCCATGGCAGAGGCATACATTCTCGAGGAGGTGTCAAACTTTACAACAAAATACTATACTGACAACCTCCCAAGCGTGCATAATCCACTCCCTCGTTACAATGTTGGTGAAGATGAATCAAACCTTAGTCTTTTTCAAGGGCAGCTCGGAAGTTCATTTGATGCGATCCATAAGAAGTTTACACATGCTGAGTGGCATAAGATCATGCTATATGTGTTGACCAACCTTTCTGAAGTTTAGTTGTACATGCAGTAAGTTCTTAACAATTCTTTTCTCGAGTAGTCAGTCTTCTGCATCCAACCTCTTTGTTTTCTTGTTGGTACAGGGAATTTCTAGAACAGTTCTGGCGTCTAACAAGGGAACCTACACCACACGAATTTGATACCCTACTGAAACAGGGTGCGGGGAATGGAATGCCAGATTTCATTTCCTGGTTCAAACAAAAGGTACTGTCCAATTTATCTCGTACTTAGTTTGACTTTAGAAGTAGCGAGCAATTAATTAACTTTCCTGCTCTGACTTGCAGGGACAAATTGATACGTCCATGAGTGCCGAGTTGAGACAAGTTGTTGCTGGCTTTAGCTATAGGGTCAAGTGCTTTAACGGTTATGAGGTTAACGGATATCGCTTTCACACAAGAAGCTATGAGGAGTCTCGTCCCAATCGAAGAACCACAAATACCGGAGTTTTTACGCCAGGCCTTGATGGAGTCGAGTATTATGGAATACTTGAAGAGATATACCAACTCTCGTTTCATGGTTCCAAACCTCTTACTCCAGTCATTTTCAAATGCCATTGGTTTGACCCGCAAGTTGTGAGACGGATGCCTCAAGTTGGGATTGTTGAAATTCAACAATCCTCCATCTTACTTGGCGATGATGTCTATATCGTGGCTCAACAGGCCACACAAGTTTATTATGTCTCGTACCCGTGCCAGAAGGATAATCTCAAAGGTTGGGATGTTGCGGACAAGGTAAGGCCACGCGCTAAACTACCTCTCCCAAACGATGCCGATTACACCATAAACCCAAAAACATATCACGAAGATGAATTCTTTCAAGATGATGGGCTAGAAGGAACTTTTGAGATAGACTTAACCGAAATGTTTGAAATGAAAGTAGACAATGAGGACATTGCAGATGAGGTTGATAATGCAGATGACTTACGTGAACTTGAGCGATTACATTTGGGCATTGATGACAACCATACTCCTGCTAATCCCAATGTTGATATCGACATGGGGACAAGTGATGATGAGGATTATGATCCGGCCATTCCCGATGATGATGATTATTTCTAGATGAACATGTATGAATTTTATATGCTAATTGTTATTTATAGATAAACATTTATAATACTTTAATATTTTAAATTCTATTTTATGTACTATTTTATCATATGCTGATTGTTTTTTTTTATTTCTTATTGCAGGTGAGTGGACAAATATGGTGGCTGTCGGCGGCCTGGTGAAGTCAGTGGCGTCGTTGTACAAGAAGGCCATGCCAAGGAAAAGATGGAGGCCCAGTGCAGCTGAGGACTCCGGGAGCGGTCAAGGGAGAGGTAAACGTGGAGGTGGTCGAGGGAATGGGAAGGGTAGAGGAGGAGGCCGAGGGAGAGCGAGAGCGAGGGAGCCCTCGCCTGTAGTTGAGCAGTCCTCATCCTCGTCTTCGTCATGGGAGGCGGAGGAGGAGGAGGAGGAGAAGGAGCAGCAGGAGGAGGAGGAGATAGGGGGTTCCACATCCTCTGTGTTGTTAGAGGTGTGGTTGAGAGGTCCTTCGGAGCTTCCGAAGCGACCAATACTTGTTGTCGGATAGTCTTTGATTCGACCCGATCCGCCTAAGTAAGTATTTTACATGCTATGACAACCTGTTCATTTGATTCATAGAGAAGCATAATAGAAATTACTAATTTATCTTAATCACTTGTGCAGGAGTTGGGTGGTGCTCGCTCCAGGAGATCATGATCGCCATGTCAATGGCATCCTGGGTCTTTTGGTAAAGACACACTTTCCGGGCATAGTTCCTTATGCCGGAGAGCGCGTGCTGGCCTATACATGGAAGCACTACTTTTTCGCTGAGGATGAGTATGATCGGGATGGCAGGATCTTCGACAACAAGGCGGAACGTGTGCTCGAGGAGCTGTGGGTTAGTCTTCCTCGCACTGCATTGCTCAATACATCGTATTCGTATGACACTTTTGAAATCATGATGTTACCAATCGAATCTATTTTCAGGAGTTCTACAGATGCGAGACGGGATATGAGGACAGAGCAAAGATTGTGGCTCGCTGTGCATGTCCTAAGCTCGTGAGGACATGTTTTACGAGGCACGTATCCAGGCTGTGATTGTGTACCACGCCCAGCACCTTAAAGTTAAGGTCACTAAAACTCAAGCGAGAAACATGAAGCTTACTAGAGATGAATACACGCAGGTAAATATAGAATAGTAATATTAATATTTTTCTAACATTAAGTATGATTAATTTGTGCTTCTTAATTATATGCCATGTACTTGATGATATGTAGGTGCCTGCGTGGTGGTGTGCTACCAATGTGCCTGCCTAGGAAGCTGTTGTGGACAAGTGGTGTGTGGAGGGCTAGGAGGAGACACATAATGCTTGTCGGGAGCGTCGTTTGCTGATGCCAGGTCCAGCACACCATCAAGGGATCTTTCCCTTAAGCAATATGCGGTGAAATGGGTACGCAAATTCTTTCATTTATTTTAACTATCAATACTATATAATTTCTAATCTTTCTTCTATTTTGTTTCATAGTCGGCGTCACATGATGGTCGCCCTTGCACCCAGTTCGAGGCATTTGCTATGGCCCACAAGGGCAAGGCCATGGCGCCCTACGTCCAGTATGACCCGGAAGCCCCACCCACGGCGTACAGCAATTCCTCTGTCCACACCCGCCTCACAGAGAACACATCGATGAGAAGGGAGATCCATGGGCCTGAGTGGGATCCTAGCTCCCATGATCTTGATGGGGAAGTGGTTATGAGGGTGGGAGCAGGCAGGAAGCATGAGTGGTACTGGATCGGAGAAGGCACGCTCGACACGGCGACTAAGCCCACTCTCTCCGCGATACGAGCAAGGAGCATGAGCTCAAGCCCGGCTATACCCCCTCGATCGAACACTACACAGGCCCAGGTGGAGGCACTTCAGGTAATTTCAGTTATATTCGTCGTTGATTTACTGGTTTTGCACATGACTTTTTTGCATTGCAATAATAAGATCAAATATTACAGGCCTAGCTCGCTGTAGGGAGGAAGACAAGGGAGGATATGGAATAGGATTTTGGGAGGAGGCTCGAGCACCAGCAGCAGCAATTGACTCAGTGGATGGCATCACTTGGCCAGAGTTTAGGTCATGTGCCATGTGTCATGACCCTGGCACACGTCAAAGATTGAACCTTTGTCGTGTGCCATGACCCTGGCACACGGCAAAGAGAACAGGCTTTGCCGTGTGCCTCCCGTCGGGCACACGGCAAAGCACGCCATCACCGTGGGAGAAGGTAACGGCTCCTTTTTTTTGTCGTCGGCCAGCCGAGGCACACGGCATATACTTGTGGGTTTTAAGACCATTTTAGGTGCTCCACCAAGCAAGATGTCTAGAGAACATAGTACTACCATAATCCACCAAGCTAGTATTTAAAAAAATTAAGATGACTTCAAGATGAGTCGATATTATTAGCTGGGTTGGTGATCGATGCTATGAAGTTGAAGGATGTTGGTGCATGGGGTGTGGTGCGGTTGTTCCATTGTGATGAGCTCCTTCAATCTAATGTGACAATGACGATAAATCATAGTATGACAGCCTTTTGATCCATTATCCAATACAACAGATGAGGAATGACGACTGACAAGTCATGGTCTGTATAGTGGCCACATGTTGATCAAATTGAACCATGAAGTTTTAACAGACTACAAATACAATATATATATATATACATACATACATATATATATATATACATATATATATATATACATATATATATATATATATATATATATATATATATATAGGAAGCCTTTTTACTACTTCCAAGAGTAGCTACTCCCACATGTATATCTCACAATCTAGAGAGTATTATTACATACTTGAGATTTATAAATTAAGTATGTAGCCATACTAGAGGGTATGTGGACATACTTACTTTTTTTTTGTTGGGATACATGAAGTATGTGGGCATACTCACTTTTATGTAGCAGTAAATATGATATAAGTTCATATGCTTATAACTAGCAGACCCTTTAAAATTTTTTATGTTTATCACTCTCAAAAATATTATTTTAAGTATGTGTACATACTCAAAATGATAAATGGGTATGAACACATACCTAATGTGATTTTTTGAACATGGGAGTAACTACACGTGGGAGTAGAATGGAATTACCCTATATATATATATATATATCTGTGTGTGTGTGTGTGTGTGTGTGTGTGTGACATATTTGCAATTAATATGACCCATGTGTTATAAAATTAACATGGTGTAAGATTAATTTGATCTAGCAAAAGATAAGATCTTTAAATCTACTAGCAGTCAACAAAAACCATGCTAATACTATACAGCTCATGTCGACACTACTGAATTGCATAGGCAAAAGGACCACAAAACCTATCAAGTTTCGGATGGAAACAGTGGATCCCACTTAGTTGAACAGGTTGAATCAAGACAAAGTTGTTGAAATGCAGCAAGCGGTCGTGCAGATGTACTTCCCAAAAACCTAATTGTCGGTACACTTGTGCAGGTCCTCCAAACACCGACGCTGGCTCGGAGACGCTGCTCTCTCCAAACCCGTTGCACAACAGATGGAGGGACGACAAGGCTTTAGAAAACAGCGTGCGCAGAATGTGAGAGTTGGAGGCGAGCTGATTGTGTAAGGCTTTAGAAAACAGCGTGCGCAGAATGTGAGTTCTCCTGCACGGGACATCTCAATACATATAGTAAGAGAAGCACGCACAATCAATCCACATTGATATTCCATAACTATAGGAAACCTGAAAAACATGATGTGTGCGCGCGTGCGTATGTGTTACCCGTTGCCTCTATCTCTGCCTAGCACTAGCTCATGTTAGAGAGCTATCAACAGTCCACCATTTATGTTAGGATACTTTCACCTAGATGATCAATATGGTATAAAATATTTGTGCAGCCACCTCCCCTGGTTTTTCCTAATAAATTTGGGCCTTAGCAATGCTGCCAAATGGACTGGCTAATAGAGCCTAAATAACTCATTTGCCGTGTGCCGAAGGAAAGCACACGGCAAAGCACACGGCAAAGAGGTCTTTGCCGACTGTTTTTTTATCGTGCGCCATATGTCGTGTGTTACCCACGGCAAAGACGTTGCCGTGGATATTTCCGTCATTGCCGTGTGCCTAGCTAGGGCACACGACAAATGTGTTGTTTCCCGTAGTGCGTATGTTATGACATGGCCTCCTTTTCTAGTTGGTAGCTGTGGAAGGTTTGCACCTCAAGATGTTGCAGAATATGCATGACTGGCCTCATCATATGGGGCACGAAGACGACGAGGATGTGGTAAAACCAATCTCTGCTTTGCTGCTGTCGAGAAATCAACCTCCCCAGATGCCATGAAAATTAGTACTCTTTTCAAGTGCAGTGTGTTGAAGGATCATTTCAATTTGAATGATGCTGCAGATTCAATTGCTAGTCAATTCCTCAATTTGATCTGTTGTACTCTAGTTTTTTTTTTATTTTAGCACATTTCAGTATTAGCATAATGATTTTTGGCTTCATTCTATTTATTATGCTTGCTACCAAATCGGTTTTTAGGTTGTGATCGAGAATATGATATCAGGAGACTCTATTGTCCCAAAAAAAAGTCATTCTAGATTCTAGACTTATCGTAGTCGGCCTGTTTGGTTCTCCGCCATGCTCCTTTGGCGCCACCACAAAAAGCTGCTGCTGCTTGGTTGGGGCAAAGGGTTAGGCCGTTAGGCTACTAGCCACACCATATATAGACTGGCGTTCTTTTTTTCTCGCAGCAAGTTCGGCGTGGCGAACCGTGGCGGGAAACCAAGCAGACCTTGTAGGTTGGTTTCGTCTACAGCAAAGATGAAATCCTAGCGAGATGACCAAAAACATTTTTTTGCGAGTTTAGAGTGGCAAATCCTTATTGACCATTTGTGTTTTGAGATCTGCAATTGTAGTTTTTGTTCTGAAATCTGTCACAGAAATTTTGCTGATATATTTCTATTTTGATATTCGGAAAGCAAATATGGAGCGATTCCTGTGAAACTGGGCTCAATGGCTCGATTTACCTCTGATTTGCTTCTGAGACTGATATTTCATTCTTTTAGAATAATTGGAAGATTTAGACAACTAAGTATCCGTGTGATGAACCTTGGAACAAGCATCGGTAAAAAAAAAAAAAAAAAGGAGTCCTTTGTTTACGGTAATTCACCAATTGCCTATAATCGTCCACATCACTGAATTGTTTGGCTTTTATGCATATCAACATCATATAGAGGATGTAACCACACTCCACTCTCTCTGAACTTCCTCTTCTAATGAAAAATCGTTAAAAAATGTGAAATATTTGGCTTTTCTTAAAAGTCTTCACATAAGTTTATACGACCATCCTCATCAGCATCAACGTTGAAGACATTATTTCTCTTACAATTATTATCGGACTGTAGACAGTCGTGGGGCGCTCAAACTCATCGGACCGTACGTGCGACGCAGGGGCTCGTCGATCTGTCGGACGAAAGGTACAAAACTGCTCGGCGCCGACCATTGCATCTACGTTGCCGCAATGGCGAGAGACAGGATCCCGACCAACTCGCCGGCGGCGAAACATGGAAGCCAACGGAGCAACACCACCACCATCGCCTACCTCAGCGACGACCTCCTGCTCGAGATCTTCTTCCGCCTCCCGTCGCTCGCCACGCTCATCCGCGCCGCCTACACCTCCCGCGCGGTGGCCTCGTCCCCAGCCTTCCGCCGCCGCTTCCGCTTGGCCCACACGACGCCGCCCCTCCTCGGCCTCTTCTTCGACCACCCCGGCGCGCCGCGGGCGACCAGCCGCCGCTTCAAAGAGATCCAGCCGGAGCCTCGCTTCGGCTACGATCCCGCTGACGACGTGCGAGCACTCGGGCTCCCCACTACCCCCTCCTTCGTCCACACCGTCGGCCCCGACAGGACGCGGCGGCGACTTCTTACTCACCTCCTTCCACGAGCTCCCCGGTGGGCCCCACGGCTGGGAAATCCACGACTGCCGCGGCGGGTACATCCTCCTTGGCAACGGTGAGCTGGGAACGATGGCGGTGCTGAATCCCTTGGCGCCATGACGGAGCCTCCGGGTCTTTGGTTTCGGCCATAAGCGCACTCTCAAAGGTCATATATAGCGGGTTTCCGGTCGCCCAAAAAGCCAGCTTGCTCTGCAACTACGACGATGACCAAGATCCCAGCAGGTCGTTCCGCGTCGTTATAATTGCCCACGACAAGTCCAGGGTACGGGCTACCGTCTTCTCCTCCGGCACCGGCGAGTGGTCCGTTCTCCCGTGGGTGGATGCCCCGCCGGGCCAGGACTACTGCAGAAACTGGCTTCTGGACAGAAACATGCAGGCAGACGGGTCTCTGTACCGTGTTTACTGGGATAAGAGTCATTTGCTGATGCTGGACACCGCGACAATGGAATTCTCTTTCTGTGTGCCCCCGTGGTATGTGAGATGTACGGGAACCCTCCATGTTGGTGAAACAAAGAACGGTAAACCCTGTATTGTCCACTCTTCTGACTACAGAGTTACCGTGTTATTGCCAAGAATAGACAGTGTGGATGGCGTCGACAAGTGGACGGACAAGGTCGTCTCTTTAGACACACAACTTGGGGAAAAGCTTAAGAGAGCGTATGGCCAGCTTAAGGTTGTGGCAGTAGTGGATGGATGTGCGTACTTGGCAACATCCACGCGGTACCATCATTCTTGGACCTCGCATTGGGTATTTTCCTTTTGCTTGGAGACAATGAAAGTTGGGAGACCGTTTCAGAGGATTTATGAACTTGGTGTGCACCCCTGTGTTATGGCATGCGGCCTCCTTCTTTACATGGTAACTACGGCAGCTCTGCACTAGAAGTACTAGAAGATGATACATTAAATGCCCAGCTGGCCTTCAAATATGATATGACAAGGAAGCCAACAAAGTCAGAAACAGGTCCAACCTATTTGTTCTTGTCAGACTTGCATGCAATGCATAACTCAACATGTCTAGCTGCAATGCCATTAGAATAACATTTTTTTCCTTTGAAGCTTTGTCACTTTGAAGGAATCCTATGGAAATTTATATATTGTGATGAAGACCCAGTCCTTGGAACATAAATTGATATATGTTCAGTTGACTCTAATTCTTGTGTTTTCTACCGAATCATTCTTCCGTGTTGGTCTATAGTTTAGATTTCAAGTGCCTTTATTTTTTATCTTTCTGTATATAAAATTCTTGCTCAAATGAGACTTATACTACAGTATGTACCTTTGCTGCGAAAAATCAGTAGCTTTGGACATGCCAACAAGCATACTACTTAGTTTCTCTATGTTGATACATGGTAATGTGCGGAGAAAATGTGACAATGCAACAAAGGTAAGTCCATGATGAAAGAACACGAGACGATCGCTGTCTACAACATATTATGCCCTTTTTCTAATGGTAGCAGCGATAGCTAGGACCTGTGTGTTGGCCCTCTGGATTGTTGAAGGAAGTTTCCTGCCGATAACTTGAATATAATTGCCTAGAAGAAGGTCAGTTTTCCTCATATATAGGTCGTATTATCACAATGAAAATGGCATGTTGCATCTTATGTGACGGTCTGCTTTTTCTCATTTGGCTGTCACCCTACCCCAAGTTACTGCACAATAGGACGTTGTGTGCATCTGAAAATACTGCCACCGCCACTACTTGTCCCAAACAATGAAGATTATAACATAGACCCAAACACATATGACAGAGAGTTCTTTCAAGAAGACGACTTACAAGGGCATTTTCATGTAGACTTAAACGAAGTGATCGGGATGGAAGTAGACAATGAAACGGATATGGACGAGGCCATTGCAGATGAGGTTCATAATGTGAAGGACTTACAATTTCTTGAGCGATTGTGTCTTGGGAATGACAGTGATGACGAAATTCCTCCTGATCATGATGATTATATCGATATGCGTGATAGCGATAATAATCCTAATCCCAATCTCGATCCTGACCTTGATGATTATTTCTAATACATGTATGCTCTGTACTATGTCATTTTTTATTTATCATATTATGTTAGTTCTTATTTATAGTACTATTTTATTTTTTATTCATCATATATGTATGCTGATTGTCTTACTATTTTTAATTGCATGTGACTGAACAAAGATGGTGGGTGGTTTCAGGACGACGTTGAGGTCCTTGTCATCGTTTTACCCACGAGGCAGGTCCGAGGAAGCTGAGGGGTCTAGGAGGGGTAAACGGAAAGCTGGAGGCAAGGCACCAGTGAGAGGTGGACATGCAGGTAGAGAGAAAGGTGGAGGCAGAGTTGGAGCGAGGTCGCCGTCACCGGTACCTGCATCGTCGTCATTGGAGGAGGAGGAGGAGGAGGAGTAGAGGCAGGAGACGGAGGAGGAGGAGGACATCGAGGAGATAGAGGTGCAGCAGGGGCAGCACCAGGCCGAGGACAGGGGCGGGGAGGAGGAGGAGGAAGGGGGTTCACAGTCGTCGGTAGGAGGGATATGGTTGCGAGGTCCATCGCAACTCCCGCAGCGACTGATGTGACACTCCTGGTGTCATGGTGGTCCCAATAGCAACACTTAGTCATCACAGACCCTATCACTCAAAATTTGAATTTAGGTTGTCAATTCAAATCAAATTCAAATCCAAATTTAATAACACTTGCACTACAAGTCCCATATTTTCAGTGAAAGTCACCACTGCAAAACTTAAATGTTGATGGTAATGGTCAATTAGAATTTTGGGAATTTTCTCAGATTTTTAGTCCATCAATAAAGGCCCCAAATAAATGCTAGAATGGTTAAAAACCAGCTCTGTTCACAAACTTCTTGATCAAATTTTAGTGGGAACTGATAGTAGTTAGTATTTTTATAAAAACCAGCACATTATGGGGAGCCTACCTAATTTTTTGTCTGATTTTAGCAGCTCTGGATTAATTCTAACAAAAATAACAAATACAGTTGGCTGATAGGATTGGAAAAAGAAATAAAAAAGAAAACTCCCTGTGGGACCCACCTGTCAGCGACTCAGAGAAAACACACTCGGCCGCAGCTGCTCTGCCCGACTCGGTGCGCGCCGCGTGGTCGCCGGCGTACGGCCAACGGCCGAAGCCGCGGATCGATGCCCCCACCCGTTCCGACATCCCCTCTGTTTCCCCCCCCCCCCCCCTCCCCCGCGGTCCGAACACCTCCCTGCCACTCTCTCTCTCACTCGCGACTCCTTCCCTCTGCTCTCTCTTCTGCCGAGGCGCTCGCCAGCACCGCCGCGCGAGCTCCCGGTGCCCGGCCGCTGCTCCGCCTCCCCGCCCCTGCCGTGAGCGCCACCAACTTCGTGCCAACGTTCTGGTGCTCCCCGCGGAGCTGCCGTCTTCGTTCCCCTCCGAGCCGCCGTGAATCGACCTCCTCTTCCCCGCCTCCGACCGCCACCCCTCCGCGTCGCCCGACCCCCACGGTGAGCTCCTGGCCGATTCCTTGCACGGGCACGAGGGAATACCCCTTCTTTTCCTTCCCGACCTCACTCGGCTCTCCCCCGTGCAGCCATTCATCCGGAACACCGCCACCGACCGCGGGAGCTCCACCTCGTCGTCACCGAGCTAGTTCCGGTGAGCCACCCTTCCTCTTTTTACGCGTCGCGTGTTCCTCGGAGCCCGCTGGTTGTTACCCTGGCAATGCTGCCGCTGCCGCCTCCCGCGCTGGCCACTGGGCCGTGATGGCCAGTGGGCCTGGCCTCGCTCTTGGGCCGCGCCTGGCCCGAGAACGCCCCGCGCGCGCGCTCGGCCGCTGGGTCGCGCGAGTCCCAGCCCACTGGGCTGCCTGGTTGCGGCCCACGTGTTAAAAATCGGATTTTCTTATTTAAATCATTTCTAGAAATAGGTTAAACTTGTAAAATGCATAGTAAAATGAATAATAGGAATTTTGAGGCAAAATAAATTTTGTTAGCCTTGTCTGGCTTGTACTAATAAGGAAAAAAGCTAAATCACAGTGCATGTTAATTTGACTGTTAGGATTTAATTATATGACAAAAATCCTCATAAATTCATAATTAATTACAGAGAGCTGATAAAATCTTGAAATTTGGTCACCAGGTAGGATTATCAGTTTTAGTCTCCCTGGAAAAATGTCACAGTGTAAATCTCTGCATATTAGCTGAAATTAATTTAATATCCTTTTTCCTTATAATAATTAATAGAAATTATTGACTTGGTACATGATGGTGAAACTTGGCAAATAAATCACTCCTGGTATAATCTAATTGTAATAAATCACCCCTGCCATTTGAAGATCAGAATCACGTCAACTTAAAAAATTATGCCCCGAGTGCAATTTTTTCCGTTAATAATAATAATTCCGCCTTAGGGCTGGTTCACGGCTACTTAGTACCTTGCGAGAGTTTTCCTCGACACACTAAAATACTAATTAATTAGCACCTGTTAGTCAGGGGCATCGCTTACGTAACTTCACCCCTGCACACACAAACACACCGTACTTGGGTGCGACGTCGTCGCGATTAAATACTGGAGTCCATGAAGGAAATACACGAAACGCCCTCACCCTGTGCTCCACTCAACGAGATATACTACTGAACGCATCATCACACCCCGATTACTTCCACGAATAACAGTGTACATTAACGTATTTATTGAGGAAGTGCCATGAATCTTCTCTCATAGCATCATCTGTTGCATCATATAGATCACGTCGTGAACCACGTGGAGACGGGACCGGAGCAGGACCCAGAAGGAGCCGGAGGTGCCGTTGCTGAGCAAGAGCAGACCCAAGGCAAGACCCGGTGCATAATCCCCGTTTTAAATTTCTATTCTATCACTAGCTAGGGATGTAAGATTGCCTGTGAATTAAGTGATAGGAGTTGATTGAAACCCTAGCATGCAGTAGGTCCCTCCTTTCCGATTATTAGCCTCAGGACGGTAGTCCCTCTGCTTAAATTAGGACGGCTCCTCATCGAGTGGTATGGAGACCACTCGTAGATAGAGTATATTATCACAAGGGGATGATGTTGAATGAAGGAAAGTGTGGATGGGATCACAATAAAGACCGGGCGGGCAACTAGGTGGAAAGGGAAGGACAACTTGTCTTCAAGGAGGTAGCCCCGTCCGAGTCCACTAAGGCTACGCCTCGTGTCCAGCCTATGGGATCAAGTTTGAACGTACTGTTTGCACCCTGGAGATATGGGCCCAGTAAACCGACATAGCTACGAATACCGCTTGGTCTGAAGATAGCCTTCTCTCTTCTTTGGTGGAACTGGGGCTGAGAGGAGGGAGCAATCCACCCACAGATGGCAGCACAGGGCGCATCGCGATGGGGGACCCTTCTCGGGGGAGTCTGGACCCGGAAGACCCTGAGGTACCGTGAGCGAAAGGTTGCTCCATGCGGCTTCCAGGAAGCGTGTATGGGTCATGCAAGCAGATTTCTCCTGCAGGATGTAAATCGATTCGAGTCGCTGTCCCTCACAGTAACGAGTACCACTTGATCGCTGCTCCGGAACAGTACCGGAAGCCATTAAAATGATGAGTGGGTTTAATACTGCTGTTTGGAATTATTAAGACTATGTTGCAACCATGATTGTTATAGCTTTAGTGCAAACTAAATTTATTATTCCGCATGACAACTGAACGTGACGCTAAAACTTGAAAAATAAGGATCTACTCCTAGGCTGGCTTTCTGGCAATACAAAACCTATCCCCAGCCTTTGCATGTCTAGGCGTCGGCTGTAGTTAGCCATTTTGACGGGTCAGTCTTGCTGAGTAAATTAGTTACTCAGGGCGTAGCTCTATGTGGTTTTCAGATGATCAGGACGGAGACTGCCACTGCGGTGAGAGATTCCATTAGGAGGGCCAGCGCCCCGATTGCTGGAACATCGAATGGGAGCTGTGCACGAATGAAGACGAGGAGTAGTTTCTTGCTTGCCGGTACGGTGTTTGGGCAAAGTACCTTTTTGGCCGGGATGTTCCCTGTGTGTGTCGCCGTGAGAGGGCAATTGTATCTTAACTATTTTGTCGAACTGGTGAACCAGTGTTGAACAATTCGCTTCCGCAATCTACTTTCGACAAAACTCTGATTTGTAATATAACTTCGGATTTATGTAAAACTCTTTTTCCTGCCTATGCTCTTGTTGCGATTATTTTTCTCTGTCATGTGTTATACTATTGGGCGCCACCGCGCGTGTCGCCACCCGAGGGAGATCCTGGAACGGAGCCGTCTCCGTGGTAAGACGGGTCCGTGACAACCGATTCCTCTTGAGAGACGACCGATGATTCGGCCCCTCACTGACGACGGAGCTAGGTAACAAACTAATCTTAAAATTTGTCATTATGTTTTCATTTCATATATGCAAACTAATAATTTTCTTCATCACTTGGACAGGGGTTGGAAGACGACCATTGGAGGCGACCACAATCGCAAAGTGTCTGGCATCATAGGGATTCTTTGCAAGCGGCACTACCCTGGCTTGGTTGTGCATGGCCCAGTGACGGAGCCAGCCAACACGTGGGATCACTACATCGCCTGCCCCGATGCACGAGATTTGGAGGGCAGGATCTTCAATAACAAGGCAAAGCGGGTGGTGAATGAGTTGTGGGTAAGAATTTCTTGTACTACATTGTTTAATACTTTGCATTATTTGAACATTGTTGAAATAATAGCATGATACATCTCATTTGTATGCAGGATTTCTTCAGATGCGAGCCGGGATAAGAGGACTAGGCGGATGCTCAGATTCGTAGAGGATGTCGGAAACTAATAAAGGACATGCATTATGAGGCGCGCATCCAAGCGATTGTGGACTACAACGCTCAATATCTTAAAGTGATGATCAAGAAAGAGCAGGCAAGGACTATGAACCTTACCCGGGAACAATACCTGCAGGTAACTATAAAAGGTTCACACTTAGCATTTGAGATTTTGTACTTCTGTTATGTGGCTCACACTTCATGAGACATAGGTGCCTGCGTGGTGGCTTGCTCAAAATCTTCAGTGCTGGGAGCGTATCGTGGCTAAGTGGGTTGACCCCCAGTGGGAGAAGCAGCACAATGCTTGCCGGTAGCGTAGGCGCATGATGCAAGGTGCACCCCACCATCAAGGCAGCCTCACCCTCAGCGAGTATGCGTCTAGATGGGTATGTAAATTCATTTCTTCATTCAAATCTCAATACTACAAAAATTGTAACCATCTTGCTCAACCCTCAATACTGCATAACGTCTAATCATTCTACTCTTTTGTTTCACAGTCCGACTCACATGGTGGTCAGGCTTGTGGCCAGTTCAAGGCATGGGCTATGGACCACAAGGGCAAGGCGACATCCGACGTCAACTACAACCTGGAGGACCCGCTAGAGGCCTACAGCAATGCGAGTATCTACAGCCGTCTCAGTGAGTACACGTCCATGGCACGGGAGGTCCATGGGCCCGAGTACGATCCAAGCGTGGGGAACCTTGATGCAGAGATTGTCATGAGGGTGGGAGGAGGCAAGAAGCACGGGCGTTACTGGATTTGCGACAGCACCATCAACACGACCAGTACACCCTCTCTCTCCCAGATCCGAGCGAGGAGCACGAGCTCGAGCCCTGCTATACGCTCCTAGCCGACCACTACGCACGCTCAGATGGAGGCGCTTCAGGTCTATTTCAGTTTTATTTGTCATTCATTTATTTTGACAACGTTGGTTCTCCATTGTAACATTCGGGACAAATATTGTAGGCCCAGCTGGAACAAGAGAGGCTGCGATGGGAGGAGATTGAACGGAACATGCTAGCCCAAAGAGAGGCAGTCGAAACCGACTGGCAAAGGGTGCAAGCCGCCCAGCAGCAGATTGAGGCTGACCGACAGGCGATTGCAGCCGACCGGTAGAGGGTGGAGGACATGTGTCGCTGGATGCATAGTCTGGACGAGAAGATGGGTCAGCCTATCCCACCGATGATATATACTCCACCTCCAATCCCTGCTCCACCTCCTCCTGCAAGTACTCCTATGAGTGAATTTACTTATCTTGTCACTTTACACTATTATTTTCTACCTAGTGACCAAACTTTACTTTAGAGCAAACTATACTTGTTTAGACCAAACCATACTTTTAGCAACATTTCATATACTTATAACCAAACTATATGCTTCTAGCAACATTTACTATACTTGTCACTAAATTATACTTTAAGCAACACTTCCTATACTTGTCACCAACTATAGTCACACATGCGATCTCCTCTTTTGTGCAGAGTCAATCGTGGGCATCGAACGATTCCAATCCTTGCCCTAATCCACAGGACCAGGACTTATCCCCACCACAATGGCGACAGTGATGACCGTTTCTGATACTTTAGCATTTGCGACGTGGTGTATTTGTTTGTAGACTTAAGGACCGAATTGTTATCGTTTGTGACTATCACTTGTGATGTGGTGTGTTTGTGGACTTGAGGACTAAATGTGGTGTCTTTGTGGACTTGAGGACCAAATTGTGGATGCTTGTGATGTTATAATTTGTGGATTAACGATCATGATGCTTGTGATATTTCATGGATATGCATTTGAGGTGTAGATGATGTGTCTATGATGATATATATAATTATTGTGATTTTTTATGATCCGTGGCTAGATAAAATAAAAAAAAACCTGCTGTAATTCAGCACTTTGCCGAGTGCCTGGCATTAACACTCGGCAAAGAGACCATTTCCTGGCAACCTGGTCATGTCGTTGCCGAGTGTTGAAGACAGGCACTCTGCATCTAGGGGAGAGATGCCGAGTGGCACTTTACAGGGCACTCGGCATCTAGGGGATAGATGTCGAGTGCCACGTCCTAGGGCACTCGGCATATAGGGGAGAGATGCCGAGTGCCTCGTACTTGGGCACTCGGCATCTAGACCGTCGCCGTCACTCTCTATCACGTCACTTTTTTGCGCCGAGAGCCCAAGATGACACTCGGGGACCTAGTTGTCGAGTGCTCGATTTATGACACTCGACAACTAGGTAGTTGTCGGCTGTGCAGGTGCCAAGTCGGGGATGCCGACTCTAAGATGCCGAGGGTAAACAGACGTTTGTCGAGTGCCGCTGGCACTCAGCATTTTGCGGGATTCCGATAGTGCGCTGTTTCATTCCATCCAACATTTCTTTCCAGAGCGCTGACTAGCCACACCACCAATCATGTGTAAAACATTACGATCTGCTAGCTACTTAGCCTCATCTGTGGACCTAAACCGATTCTTCTATCTATAATGTGGAGATATTCACTCTACTATGCTACCTCGGGAGACTAACTCTCTATATAGAGGTCAACCTATCTTCAATAACACAAACTTGATAGGTACACATACACACTAGCACACCATGATAACCTTGTCATGCTAGCTAAGACTCAAATGATACACTAAGAGTGTGTTTGGCAGGGTTTATGCTTAAAGTGCTTATATGCTAAAAATACTTATTCTATCAAAACTGGTTATAGTGATTGTTCTAGTCAACCCGTTTCGCAAAATTGCTTATACTCATCTATCCAAACTGCTTATACTGAGAGAGGGGATCACCATAAGCACTAAAATGTATGTTTTGTTGCTTCATCCGAATTGCTTATGGTAGTACAAAATAGCAACATGCTTATACTTTATAAGCACTTTTATTATTTTGTTGTTTAGCAGTTCAAATTGCTTATTATGTATAAACACTTTCAATAAATAGCAACATAAGCCCTATCAAACACACCCTAAATCATAGTAACCTTTTTCATGACTGCACCTATGGTAGCTCATATGCCTTCATGGCATAGTGCCTTGGAGGGTGGAGGACATCCCTATTTATACTTGTACATGATCGCAAAGATATTGCTATATGATAACATTCTATATTTTTTCTAGAACAAAAATCTATCTCTAAAAAATTCTCATATTTATCTTAATATATAGATATTTTCTACCATCCAATAAATAAAATATCTATATTCTAGAATGTTCTCATGCTTCACCATGAAGCATGACAACCTCACTCATGCATCCTCTCTATTTCTTTAGAATATTCTTTAAGTATGCATTACTATTTTCAACACTAGCTAAATAAGGATGTGAGGAAGAAGAAACTGAAGGAGGGAGCTAGCCAAACTCTGTCAATTTTCATGATTTTTTTTTCTGGGACACGCGTCAGATATTAATAAGACCGGTGGGACACATGTCTGATGTAGGAAGAAGGCTACCGATTTTCCCCTGGGCGTAGTGGGGAACTGGGGATGATTGGGGTTCCAAAATCAATACTCCCTCCGTTCCAGAATATAGCTAGCTCTGTGTTTATTCTAAGTCAAACTTTTATAACTTTGACCATCTATAACAAAGATTTATAAATATTGACTATGTAAATGTTATATATTATGATAGTTTGATTCATGACCAATCTAATAGTAGTATCATTATGTTGTTAATTATTATAGTTTTTTTGTTATGACTGGTCAAAGTTTAAAAGTTTGACTTAGAACAAACCCAGAACTAGTTATATTTTAGGACGGAGGAAGTACTATAATTAATAATTTTTTTTCTTTTTAATATCCTTTTCAAATCTCCAACCCACAAGGTCCACTAGGCTGGCTAGTAGGGATGGGAGTAATGGGACAAGGCGGGATTCATTTTGTGCTGTGCGGACTGGTGACTCAGTGATCAACTTGAAGGATTTGGAATCATCATTAATTCATTATTTTCTAAAACAAGCTATTCTTACTCCTTCTGTTTTTAAATTATTATTGTTGTTAACTTCACTACAAGAAATATGATCTTCTACGACGATTATGGAGTAACATTTAGTCAAAATGTCATTAAGCAATCTATTTTATGACATTTTATTTAATTTAGCGGCAAGGATTTCAAGTGTGTCGTAAAATCTAGATAGAAATCATCGCAAAGTAAGTTGTGCCATATTACGACGAAAGATTTTTTGTCGCCAGAGGCAAACTAGAAACATTGTAATTTTAAGACATTAGTAAATTGTCGTAACTCCAGATTTTTGTCACTAAAGTCTTTTCTTTTTAAAACTACTTTTAGAGTGTGCAAAGTAAAATGTTATTTCTTTAAAATCCACCTTTTTTACAAGATATCTGTAAAGGGATGAAATTTAAATAGTGTGAATTTTTTACAAGATATCTATAATGATGGATATTATTTGTTGAGAAATTAAAATGAATAAAATGGCCAGGTACGTAGGTAGTGGTGCTCCTTCTGGTATTTCTTTATGACAAGCATTGTGGGCTGAGTTTTTGTTTCCATACATCCCACCACCAGTTGCAGCCTGGGCGTGATTTTGTTAAATAATGCTCAAATTTTATCCTGCAAGCAAACCGACTAAGGGCCATATTTCTTTCCTACCATACGCCAGCCCACTTCGTTTTCTTCTCTAGAGATGCATGTCACACACCGTTTTAAAGCCCGTAGTAGCCCAACCCACGTGCTCCTAAAGGCCTTGTTTTTTCCTTTGTAGGCATCCACCCAGAAAAGCAAAAAGATGATAGGAAATGAAAAATAGATGCAAAAAGAGTCCACCGAGGTTCGAACCAGGGAGATCTCAGGTTCCAATGAAAGGCCATACCAACTGAACCATCACTAAGGGCTGCAGTTAAATAATTTTATATTTTGACTTACGTATATCAAAAACAGATCGAGAATGTGCTGCGACTTTGGCCACGGAACACTTGCGCCGTCGCGTCGCGTCCTTCCATTCGCCTCCGCAAACCGGCAAATGAGGTGCCCACAAAGTCGCCAGTCAGTACTATTACTGATGAACAATGGACAGCATTGGTGGCAATATCGTCGTCTGCAAAGCATAAGGTAATAATTTTGTTGTTGTTCGAACTTTTTAGTATTAACTATTCTTGTATTTCTGCCACTTTTAAATGGTTTATGTTTATTGAATTTCCTTGTAGGAGAAGTGTCTAGCGAACAAACCAAGTCGTGAGAAAGTTCGGTACCCGTATAGGACAGGCTCTAGATGCTATCTTGCGCAGCTAGCTGTATTGGTAAGTTTGTACTTAAACAATTCTGATTTGGTGCTGATTGTGTGCTTTGTAAGGCTGGCGTTTTAACACACAAGTCACCTAGTACTGGTTATAGATTTTTTATATATAAGATGTATTTCAGGTTCCAAACTAACCTTAAGATGTTTCATTTCAGAAACAAGAGAAATATAAAAATGTGCCTCCTACAACAATTGATCTTTTCAAAGACTTTCATTGCAGCAGCAAGAAAGGGTTTAGTGAGCCTGTTAAAGAAGTTATTGTAAGTACATATTCTATTTTTCAAGTTGTAGTGGTTAGGAGCTGAATTAAACTGGTCATACTGTCTATCTTGCTACATGCTTGTTTGGAGCACTATATGTGATCTGCTTGAATAAACTTTTTTTGTTTCAATTTAGTTATTATCCATGATATGGGAAAGATGCACTGCTGATATTGCATGCTTGTTAAATGTGACTTTCATTGGAATGTTCTGTTTTCTATTAATTTTGTTTATCATCCATGACATCCAAAGTACAAGTGCACAAGTATTGTTAGTCAGATATTACTTATCCTTTCATAAATGCACACATCTTTCTAGTGTTGTGCATGTAATCAGAATCACGAAGGACATACATCTTCATCTACCATTTGTTTCTAATTGTTTCTTATGTGCTTGTTGCGAAGTTATTAGTCATTTTAACACATGACTTGTTCCTAGGTTCAAATGGAGGCTATAATGGATGAACCTGTAGAGGAAGGGCAAGTGATAAAGACTCCTGAAGAAGTTATTGCTCAAGTGTTGGCATCAACCAAGTTTCTTGAAAATGCTGGCCTACACCAAGCTGCTGCGAACAAAAGTTCCAAGTCTTTCTATGGTGCCCGAGTGAGAGAACTTGAAGCTCAACTTCAGGCAAAGGAGCAAGATGGTGTGGCATTACAAGACAAAGTTGTTGATCTATAAAAAAAATTAGTTGAATCTGAGGTGGTAAGGGACAAAGAGATTGAGGCATTAAAGAAACATCTTTAGGAGATTGATGCCATACTCTGGTGTTTGTTCACTGTCAACAACTAGTAGGTCTCTCTTACCAGCAGATTTGTTGTTGTCTATTATGCTACTTCTGGATGTGTCTTTTGCTATGCCAGTTGGTTGGATGCGACTTTTGGTGGCTGGCTGGTGGCTGGCTGGATACTTTTGCTAGGTTGGCTGGATACTATTTGTGGTTGGATGTATCCTTTTGCTGGTTGGTTGGATAGATAACCACTCTTTTGGTAGATGAGTCTGACTTTGTTGTGACATGTACTTCTGAACGTTGAGGACATGTTTGGTGACATAGAGGCATTGAGCCTATTTCTGATGTAATTCTGCTGCTAGTTATTGTAATTCTGGTAAAAATGTAAACTTCATCTGAATTATGTAACTTGTTGATTCAATTTCAATGGGCCTGGTGGTCTGTAAGTGAATTTGGTTTTCCTTGCAACTGGGCATTATTTGCTGTGCACAATGGGTCTGGTCTGTCAATTGAGATATTTGCTTTGTAATAAAAAGTGAGTCTAGCCCATGATTCAAAATGGGTTGAATAACTTGAAATGGGCTTGCCTCACTATTTAAACTCTTTTACTAATTATGAATTGGGCTTGGTCTGCAATATGAAGTAGACTTGACCCACATGACGAAATAAGCCTAGTCTACATGATGAAATAGGCCTGGGCCAACATTCTGAATAGGCTTGGTCCATGATGTTAAATGGTCTAGCCCATAGCTCAGCCTGTTAGGTAACTATTTGTGACATTTTGAAGTAAGATAATCACAAGAATATAATGTCACAAATTAATGACGAAGTAATAATTGTCATAGAAAAGTTATGACGAAACGGAAAAGAAACGTCGCAAAACATCTTTTATTACATGGAATAGGCGACGAATATATTTTCGTCGTGGTAATGTCACAGATTCTATACTACGATATATTTCTCTACTTTAGCAACAAGACTGAAATATCGCAAAAGGTCAAATTTCTTATAGTGCTTTTATTAGTTATGTTTAATCATTAATCTTGTTTATAATAGTAGTTCAAATATATATAATTATAAGTTATGTTCTAGTTTTCTCTAGTGATAAAATAATTATAGTAAAATATATAAAAAAATTTAAAAAAAATTGAATAAGATGAATGATCAAACATAACACAAAAGTTAATGGTAATAACAATTTAAGAATAAGAGGAAGTAGTTTAGAAACGTGGACTTAACTGTTTTATGTGATGCATACAAGTTAGTGGAAAACCCATCAAGTCAAATAATATTTTGAAGAAAAATAAGGAAGAAATGGAATGGCTGTACTACATTCCAATTTCATTGGGAAAAAGTTACAATGATCCATTCTTTCTAATAATGAGGTCAGATAGCTGAAATGAGAATTGAGGAATATTCTGAACAAGGTTACTGCTCTAAAGAAGCAGCACAAAGATTAATTATTATATAATATAAGGGCTTGATTCGTATGCCGCCAGCTAGTTTGTGCAACGCAAAATAGATTATGCTACAGAATTTTAATATGCTGATCGGAGAAAATCTGATAATTCTTTGCTGGCTGAATGACCATGCATGAACGCCATATGTTGAATTAACTTTTTACATGATTTTCTATGTATAACTTCTCTCAAGATCTAACATTACAAGTCCCCAACCCAAGCGTTATCCAAACACCACCTTCATTTAACAGCCCTGTGCTACTTGCAGACAACTGAACTGTAATGTCTCGCCCTCCAAGGCCGGGTCCGTTTATACCTGACAGCTTTTTAGAACATCAAGACTATCCTTATATACGAACACATGTCTTTTCTGCGCGCTTTGTCCTCAGTCCCACACCAGTCATACACACACCATGCCTACGCAACTGTGACCTCACGCGCCCGTGAAACCGCAAGGGTCAGGTCCGTTTACACCTGGCAGCTCTCTAGAACCTCAAGACTGTCCTCACAGACCAATACATGTCTTTTCTACGCGCTTTGTCTCACTCGTGCGCACCCGGGACAAACTTCTCGGTCTGTCACTCATCCCTAAATTGCTCCAGGTCAAGCACGTTTAACCTCGGAGGTCTTTGAGGATGAGTTTCTAGAAAAAAAAAAGTTACAACTTATTGGTATAAATATTCTATCAATCCTATTAAGCCCTGAGCCGGAATGTTACATGAACAAAGTCAAATGTTGTTTCCTACTCTGATCACAATGATTTTTCTCATCCAGCTCTGGAATTTCCTATAGCAATATCTTAGCAATAATAAATACTGCAGCTTTAAGAAAAGGAACTTCATTCCAAGTTCAGATAGAAAGTCAAGAATTTTGAACTGCATTCAAGCACGTAACATGTGTAAATCTATAAACTGGCATATAATACCACACAAGACGAGTAGTTCTAATGTGTTGTGCTTCTAATTAAATAGAACATACCGGCAAAAAAATACTTATGGGATCATCATGCAGCAAATATATATCACCTAAATCATTTAGACCCTCAGTTGTCAACTTTTACGAATACTAAGTATAGCATATAGTCACCTTATTAATACTGAGAAAGCAGAGTTTTTTCATTAACAAGCCCAAAATTACAAGGATATTGTTGTAGCGAAAAGTAAAAACTCCATGTTCTCTTAGAGGCTACAGAGAAACTAGAAGGCATAGAACTCATTGGACCTTGAAAATCTTGCAGCTAGACTGGATCCGTCCATTTGATGCAGCTTCAAAAGAATTTAGTCTCCAATAATGTCTTCTAGCCATTTCGATTTACTCAAGAACAAGAGATTAGTTTATTATTAAATTATGCTCCTTTTTCTTTCTCACATGTGCCCGATGCTGAAGAACTAGCTAGTGCATTTCAATGGAGTATCTTCCCATGCAAATCTCTCAGAGTTACCAAGTAAATAAGGAGGCCATGCCATAAAGTACAGATGAACATCCCTATCAAACGTCCTCATAAACAGCTTCTCCAGTCTCATTGTTTCCAAGCAGAGAATCAAGAACCAACAATTTTGGGTATTAGTGTCCATAGCCGATGTTGTCAAATATGCATAGCCATCCCAAACTTCCAAAACAGTAAGATCAATATCATTGCCGAATTTCTCAACCTCATCATAGAATTGGCTTGGTAGGACCTGTTTAAGCTCTGTATCCATGTCGACAATCCTATCCTCTACCCATGTCTCAACACCATCACCATCTGTGGTGTGCATCAAGATGCCAACGTTGGATCCATCAGAATAAACAAGACAAGTTGTGCCGTCCGTGGTTTCACCGACGACAAAGCTACTGATCGAGCACTGTGGGAGCTCTGCCGTGGAGAACTTCATTGTAGCGGTATCAAGCGAAATTAGATATCTCTCATCTTCATAAACCCCGTACATGAACCCATTATTTTGCATGCTTATGATACTTAGAAGTTGAGGGTTATCATCATTAGCACCTGGCCTCTCCGGGAACTGCACCGATGGGTTTACTGACCAAACCCCGGTGTCTGACGAGATGACGGCAGCCTGTATTCCCGAGTCATCAAAGGCAAAGGCAAGAAAGGCCACACCGAATGACCTGCAATCCTTGTATGTGTTGAACATGGTAATGACGTCGAAGTTTTTATTGCCCTGGGGGACAGGATCAAGGACATGTTCTATCTGCCCAGTCAAGGGGTTAAGGACGACCAGCAATTTGTCATCCAAATTCTTAAGCAAGACGTTGCCGCCACAGCAGTCCAACATCTCCCAGCAGGGGAACTCCTCGGGGCGGTCCTGCAGGGAAGTGAATAAAAAGTCGCCGCCCCGGACAGCGGCAGCGAGGTCTCCGTCGAGGAGACGGGCGGGGACGAAGACGCAGAAAACTGGGGACGTCCTTGGACTCTGAATTGTAGAAGTGACCGGGCAGTGGCGGCGGGTGGAGGGCGCGGAAGCGGCGGCGGAAGGCCGGAGAGGAGGCCACCGCGCGGAGCCACGACCGGCAGGCGTAGGCGGCGCGCACGAGCGTGGCGAGCGAAGGGAGGCGGAGGAAGATCTCCAACATGAGGTCATCGCCGAGGGAGGATGTGCCTCTCTGCCGCCGCCGTAGTCGCCGCATCAGATGCAGCATCAACCCTCCGCATCTTTGGAGACCTCTCCCGCGTGACGGCGCGTCTCTCTGCCGTCGATACTTCCGAGTCGTCGGCGGCGGCAGCCTTCTCCTGGAGCGGCAGGACGGGATCAGCCGCCTTCATCATCTCAATCTCGGCCTCGGAGGTCTTCACTTCCCCATGCAGGTCGCCGGCCGGAGTCTCCAGAGCTTCCTCTGCGGCCCCCGAAAGCATGGCGACCAGCATCGATCTTCTCCGCCCAGATCCGGGCACAAAAATCTCTCCAAATTTCTGGGTTCGCCGTTCGCGGAGGAATATATATATAGAAGCAAACTCCTCTTCCTTGATGAGAAAGAAAAAGAAGGTGAGCGATGGGCCTTGCGCTTAATGGGCCGTTATTTTCCGGTGTATGTGTCCCCTTTCCTTGGCTGACAGGATGGGGTGGGCTCGTTTTGCGTTAGGCGGATCGTTTCTACCATAGCTCTATGTGATCTGAAAGCAAATTTCGGTGCTCTAATTCAATTTATCTTTAGGTTACTAATGAACACTGAAATTTGCAATTTCCAGAACCAACGTTATGAAGCATGATGAATTCAGTCACACAATCTTCCCTTTATGCAATATATAAGTGGAAGTCTAGCTCTGCACTTGTGCAGGCTTCGGCTTCTGCTTCTGCTTCTGCTTCGGGGACGGCAAGGCACACGGGCAGGTAACCAGTTCGCCAAGGTTTTCGTGAATTGACCATCCCGACTCCGTATAACAACCCGTACTGAACCGCATAAATCATTGGCTGCCACATAAGGAGGCGTCCGTGTTGATTTTGAGGGTACAAGCCCATGGTGCGAAGCTGCCTGCGTTGCTCTGTTCTCTGAAACCAAATTGTGCTACCCTGTTTGTGCATCTTTGAACAGCCAGTTTGTGCTACTTATGAACACGTTTCGAAATCGAACTTATTAAAGGAAAGGTGCACTTGAGCAATGTCGCATTATATTTACACCATCACACATGAGACATGATTACCAATCCAACCCAGTACACATTTTTGTTTTGCTAGCAAGCCAAATGGAAAAGAACAGAGAAGGGGTGCATAAACAGAGAAGAAAAGGAAATCGATGGAGGAGGAATGTGAGACGACGGAGGGAGAATCACAAGGCGGCGAGTCCGAGGAAGTCGACGGCGGACTTGGCCATGATTGTGGTGAACTCCTGGAAGCTGATGACGCCGTCCCCGTCGGTGTCCGCCTCGCGCATCATGTCGGTGAGCTCCTCGTAGCAGATGGGGTGGCCCATCCGCGCCATGGACCGCGCGAGCTCGGCGGCGGAGATGAACCCGTTCCCGTCGCGGTCGAAGGCGCGGAACGCCTCGGCGAGCTGCGCCTGGTCGACGGCGACGGCGGGCCTGCAGGGCCCCAGCAGCAGCGGCGCGAGGGACGACGCGAGCTCGTCGAACTCGACGGTGCCGTTGCCGTCGGCGTCCATGGCGGCGATGAGCGCGTGGATCTCGTCCCCGGCGGCGGGGCGGAGGCCGAGGGAGCGCAGCAGCGCGGCGATCTCCAGCTTGGTGAGGCTGCCGTCGCCGTCGAGGTCGAAGCGGAGGAAGAGCTCGCGGAGCTGGCGCAGCTGCTCGTCGCGGAGCCGCGCGCGCCCGCTGGCGGCGGGGGCGGGGGCGAGGTCCTTGCCGAGGGCGTCGGCGCCGGGGAGGGGCATCGACGCCGACCGCTTCGGCGGCGCGGCGGCGGAGGTGGAAGACATGGTCGCGCGCGGAAGTCGCTGCAGGTGAGCGCGTGCGCTCGCGCTGCCTTTGCGGACGCGGTCTTCGGCCCGCGGGTTCTCCATTTGCATGCCGTCTGCGCTGATGAGTTTGGAGGCGTGGCGGCAAAGAAGATAGATAGATATCATCGCTGTTCCGTTTGCTTTCCGTTGGGGCGCCGTTTTGAGGACCTGGCCATCGCCTGCGTAGCTTCAAAATAACAGTTACCATTTGCTGCATTTAGCTGCCGGGTGGGGACAAAGGAAACCAGATATTGTTGTGCATTGGTGCAGTTAGGGAGATTTGAACCGTGATTGTTGGCAGCAGACGAGAAAAACTACTGTGATTTCATTCTCAAATAACACTACGTTGATAGATTTAGTATTTTACAGTTCGAACTTCGTGGGTCCACGTTTTTGGCACCACTGCAATGTAGCGATAACTTCTTTTTTTTTCCTTATAATTCATAGCTTGAAGTTTGCATATAGTTACTTCAATACAATAATTTACTTGAAAACTAAGCAATATAGCGATGCCCTTTTTATTTCTCTTGTAACGAAATAAATCATGACTTGAAAATTAAGTACTCCCTCCATTCGTGAAATGGTGTCATTTAGGCCAGCCAATTTGTATTGGGCGCAATTTATTTTGGTGTCGGAACGACATCGTTTCTAGGATGGAGCAAGCGTTTTGCGACGAAAATGTAATACGGCATCGTGAAATGAAACGGAGCCACTTGCTCACAAACGACCCCACATTTCATTGCTTCTACCATTCAAGTGTTCGCTTTTGCGTACCTACAATCTCACCTAATAAAGAACAATTTTGCCTTAGTTGCTTATAAAAGTGAGTAAACTGGACTAGGTCAGTTTACTCCTATCAAACTGGTTTCCTGTACACCACAGACATAAAAACAAAAGCAGCAGAGGATGTTGTCAAAATTATAGAAGAGACCGGGAAATACTACTGACCAACGGAAGCCGTACCGAGCAAAATAAAAGAGAGCGATAGCAATATATTATACTCGTATTTCATTGTTTGCCACAAGCATCCTCACAAATTGTAAGGTATCACATTAACTGCATGTCCTATCAAATCGTAGACAGTTCGCTCATGAGTCACTGCATCTAAAATTATCTGATACTGCGGCTTCAATAGTTCAGTGTGACAACAAGAATACAATGGTTGCATATTCTCATGAAAAATTAAATGCTATGCAAGTGACGTGTTGAGGATCGTCTGAAAAATTGTGGGGTAACTCAGGGCAGACATATCTTCTCTATTGAAAAAGGGTATCCTGGATCCATGCTATTCTACCTTAGCCACCATCTTTGAACTGCCGAAATGGGCGTGTTGAGGAATGGTGCATAGCGATAAATGTATGGATTTACGGTCCTTCCTATTCTTGCCCACACGCTCTGGTGGTAGCCAGATGTCACAGGAGCATGGTACATCAGCTTCAGTAGCTGTCCAATGAAATGACAAAACTGTTAGCTAAGTAATGCAGTTATGATTCATTAGCTGAACATCTTATAGTAGTAGGTTCTGTTCGAACCATGTGCAATCAGTACAACTTCGGTTCAACTTAAAAAAATGACTCATTGTCCAAATACCATTTGGTCAGAATTGAAATTTTCAGTATGCTAACAGGTAAACAAAGCCGCTAGATACGAAGAACTAGTCCTCTCCTCTGAACTTGGATTTAGAAATGCAGTCAATGAGAATGTGAGATGGGGAAGAAAGGTATAGTGTCCTCATGTTTTTCTGAACTACTTGAAGGAGGAAAAAAAATGAGGACAAAACGAAAATTACTTCTTTGGAACAGATTGACTTACATGAAAGTACATGAATGTCTGAACTATGTTACGTCTTGACCTGCATAAGCAAAAGTACGGAACATATGATGTAAGTTGACATACAAAAACATTATCTAGATAATTATTTAAGAAGCAAATGTACGCACGAGAAAACTGAGATGATCATAAGAAATCCCAGGGTGATTTCAGCATTTGAACAAAGCAGGCTGAGTGTAGTGTTGTTTGTCTCTACCCACAGGCATGGGTCTTCCAAGTACTTCCTGAAACGAGTAAACATCAGGTGCTCAGAATGTGAAACTGGAATATAGAATTGAAAGTGGCCGGCACTTCAGTATGATAAAACAGAAAAATAATTTCAAATTTACTTACCTGTACAAAGAAGAGTGCGTAAAATTACGCCTTAGGAACCGGGCAACATGATCAAGTGACCAGCAAAGCACAGGAAGTAGAGCAACTACAACAAAAAGAAAGGGACATGTTAAGACAGAATAGATAACAGACATAAAACTCACAGATTGAAATAAAGTAGACAGAAGAAAAGAAGTACAGATTACCCTTAAAATGCACATTAGAAGTGAACATCATAAGAGAGAACATCAAATGAACAAAGTCCTTGGCTACAATTATAGATTGCAACCAAGGCTGAATTGCAGGCATGTTCCACGCCCTTGGTTTCTACAAGCAGAACAAGAAACGTGAGAGATCAGCGTAAACAAAACTACAGAAGATTCATTCAGATTAACAGATACTCACCCCATAGGTGGAGTATAAAGAGTAAGTGGAGGAGCATATTGTTCCCAGTAATGAAAGTCGGTATGCTTTGCTTGAGATGTGGCTGGGTAGAATAGGAAGTATACCAAGACTAGCAACAACCAATACCTGAGAAATCATAATTCACAAAAACCTTTGATCAGCCCAACACTTCAACGTGTGACAGACTGACAGTATCAACTGAGCAGTGAGTCTTAGTGCCAAAGAGAACAAGATAAACAGCAATATATCTGTCATAAGCCAATGATACAATCATGATATATCAAACAACCACAGAGCATATCACTCAGCAGAAGCAAAACCAATGACTGCAAATGATGCTAGAAGGAAAAAACAATTGTAAAAATATGTGGCCAGCTCTTCAGGCCGAAAATGGTGAAAGGTAAAAGGAGTGGAATGTAAATGTTAGCTTCTCCTCTATATCAGCTAGATCATACATAAGTTCTGCATCTATGGGAATGTAACCATTCCATACCCAGGCATTGATAGAGAAGTGTATTGTACGCCCATCTAGCCTTAAAGAATTTCCACTCCTCTCTGCTGATGGTGGCTGAGATGAAGCAGTTGATCTTGCACTAGATCCTTCACGACACAAATGTGAAATCTTAGATACATATGTTATGTGAGGATGCTGAGGAGCCCTCTCCATTAATTCATAATTGTAATTCCAAAAATAAGTTTTTAAGCAGAATAATTTCATGATACCTGAGTCACGAGCTCTGATATTTTCACCAGAAGATGCAGAGGAAGACCTTGCTGCTGGCCTCGTGGACTGAGTTGAAGACAAGGAGGACATTGGCTCAATAATCAAACCAGGATCCTGACATGTATGTAGAAAACAGATCAAGAGTTCCGAAGCTACTACGGGCAGCAAAGATGATATAAACTAGAAAACTATACTTAATGAATAAGGAGAGTAACCACTGAAATAATTAGAATGAATTACTGGGTGGTCTACATATAGAAAAACATATAAGTTATATTGCACCTGCCAGTCCAATGCAAGCAGTTCAGGCCTACTTGAAAAAGGAAGTTTAAATCCATAAATGGCAATTGGCAATTATTATCATTTAGACGACTTAAACATGATTCCATGAACCCAAAATGGGCATAATAAACATGTCTTCAGCATTTGTTGTATTGATTCGGCTCAACAATTATCCAAGCAACAGTTCCGGGTTTCCCTTACAACATCAAAATAGTATCATGAGCCTCCTGATATTTGAGCCACCAAGTGAAACACCCTCAAATTCCACATGGATAACAACTTGCATGAAAAGCACAGGCACACTAAATTTTACATATGTGGAAAGCCAACGATCCTGGCAGAAACGTGGTGAAAATGTGTAACTGGACACAACAACGGTATCATGCCATCTCATTAACTAACTTGACCTTATGAAACTACAAGGCACACTACAATAACACAACCTTATACATTTCCCTCCTTTGCCAAAACAACCTACAAGTATCACCTTAAACGACACCTTTTCTGTCCAATGCTGGGAGAATTCGTAACAGATACTAGTATCATGAACCCTTTCACGGCACTAATTGTTCATGGCACAAGCAGAGACGGGCCAAGTAAAACAGATCGAACTCATTGGTCCGTACAGCGCATCCAGCAACCAATCGAATTAGCACGGTATACGCGTCCAATCAGGGCACGGCGATAATAACAAGCGGCGGAGACTCACGATGTACCGCTGGTAGAACTTGCGCTTGAAGTGATCGACGACGTCGGGGCGGGAGGCGAGGTGGGGCGGCACGAGGATGTTCGACCAGTACCCCGCCCACCGCGCGTCGTTCTCGTAATCGTACGCCGCCGCCCCGATCCGCTTCAGCCGCTGCGGATCTCCCGCGGCGCCGCCGGCGCTCGCGTCCGCCTCCCCTCCCATCTCCGCTGCACACCGGGATCCTCCTGGGTTTCGGATGTCCGCCGGCTCCGGGAGAGAGACGACTCGACTGCAGCAAAATTTCAGCGGACCGGAAGGATTTTTTTTTTCCTGCTTGCAGTTGTGGTGTGGGGCCCCGAGAGCCTGGAGATTGTTGGCAGTTGGAAAATTCCAGATGCCTGCACTGGAATGGTGGGCTTATGCTCACCCACACAAGAGGATAAAAGTCCAATTTTCAGACTCGTAAAGTTCAGAAATACTCGAGCTTCTATCATTTTTGTGACCTGGACTTATGGAGCTTCTTATTGTGAGCCCCAAGAATGAGAATAATTTCTCTTTATTTACATGCGTATGCATGAATCTCGTATTTTTCTTTACGTATCGGCTCGTGTCATTTTCATTTATTTTTCCAATGGAAGAGGATTTTTTTTTTGTGAAACATTGTACAATTGCACTAAAAAGACTGAACAAATAGATTATGAGATCGATAAGTCATCATAACACACGAGAGACGACAATTTCAAATTCAAGCATCGATCGAAACCATATCAAAGGGAGGAAATGGATCATCTTCATACAATGCTTTGAAAGGTTAAATGCAACTTTGCTCACTCAAAACTCCATAGCACTTGATTCCAGTTTCACTGTTCCTTTTACCACCCGATCTGAATCCAACAAGAAGCACTGTCTCCACGTGGGGCGCGCTGCCCATGACAAAGAAAAGAAGCCCGGCGGCATGTGTATCTTGATAATAAATCAAATTGTACGATGCTCTCGTGTTACACAGATCGCACATCTCAATTGAGCTTGTTGGCTGTATCTAGTACATGGAATTGGATGAGGTTCAGTTTCCTGTGAACGATGCCCTACGGTATGACGCGTCGTGTGCTCCATGAACTTAACATCGGGGCCGCTAAATTGAAGGGGGAAAAGCTCGCTCTTTCCGGCCCTGCTGTCACGAACCTTTGAATCTGTCAAAGCTAGCTTTTCGATACTCCCTCCGTCCAACAATATAAGACATTTTAGTTCTGGATACGAGAATTAAAAAAGGGTAAAAAGATATACTATACAGAAAACGAGGAGGAGAGAGATAATATGTATTGAAAAGAGATAAAGGTGCATTGAAAAGTGAAAGTGTCTTATAATTTGAGAAAATTTGATAAGGCTAGAGTGTTTTATAATGTTGAACGAAGGAAATAGTAAAGATCACATCATTCTTCTGCTCCTTTTTGCTGGAAATAATGTTTACTGGAAAGGAAAGGGTTGTCTCAAAAGACCATAACTTGCTCCCAATAATCACTGTCCATTGTCGCATGTTGTTGCTACCAGTCGTTCTTTCGCTAGTACTTGATCGACACATGCCCCTAACCTTGCGTGGAAAACACAGTATAGTGTGCCTAATCGCACTCCACCCTAGCAGCAAAAACCAGTTTTCATTTGCCAACAAGCACCTCTACTGAAGTCTGAAGATATAATCTAGCTAACTAGCTATCCTCGAAGCGGTATGCCGTCACTACTATAATAAGACTCTGTAGTGGCGGAAAACATTTTCACCTCAGAAACAGGCTCTATAAGAGACCGTCGCTAAGATTGGTATAATGGCACAGACCACTACTACGCGCGTAAACATAGTAGCGGGCTTCAAAAAACCGACGCTACGGGCGCACAGTCCGCTACCACGCGCGTGAAAATAGTTGTGGTTTCTGTCAAGCCCGTAGCTATGACCTAAAGGCCATGTAGCCGTGGGCCTAACAATCCGGCCCGCAACTAGGGAGCGTCACCTTCTATAAAAGGTGGCGGTGCGGCGCGACAGTACAACGTCCCCGTGCCCGCACCACCACCCCTAGGATTAGGGTTTAGCTCCCTCGTCGTCTCCTCTGCCTCCAGCCACCTCTCCTCTCCACCTGATCTCCTCCTCCTCCTCAGATGACGAGCAAGGGCAGCCGTCGTAGGGCCGCGTGCGGAGGGTGTGGCGGTCGTGGTGTCGATGGGCGGTGCTCCTGGCGAACGAGGCACCGCCGTGCCGCTCCCTTCCTCCTCCTCCTCCTCTGTCCCCCGTCGGCCACAGCTGCCGTCCTCCGTCACCGCCGCGCCACTCCCGTCTTGGATCTGGCGAGCCTTGCCGCCAGATCGACCCTAGGGGTGGCGTCGACGGCGGTGCCCGCGGGGGGCTTGGCGGCTCCGTCGGTGGAGGCCTTCCTCTAGCGGGCTCCCCCTCCTCCTCCGATGGTGGAGGTCGCGTGACACGACACGGCAGGCAGGGGACGGCGGATGGGTGGACACAAGCGGGCGCGGCGGCGGCTGCGCGTCTAGGGCGGGTTCCACCACCAGGTGGGACCCGCCCTTCTTTTGTAGTTCTGATAAGGACATCAGCGGCGGTCCTTTTTTAAGTTAAGTAGCACCTATGATAGTAGCGGTCCTTAGACCGCTACTAACAATGTAAATAAGTAGTGATAATATGCTAGTAGCGATTTTGTTATCCGCCACTGAGATCTCTTTTTTTACAAAGAGCCTTATTATAGTAGTGCGTGTGTACGTTCAAAGCTTAAAAAGGAAATGCAAAGATATGTATATATGGTTGCAACAGTTGGACGCAATGATATGCCGACACCAGTGCTTTGGCCGATCGAAACGACGTGGAGAGAACAGAGTTGTAGGGTCCTCCTCAGCTTTCCAGCCGCCTCGTGTGTTTGCAAGTCCTTCTATAGCCAATCGGTGAAGGCATCATGTAACCATCACGAGATGTCGTCGAGATCGCGGAATTCGTACACTCCGTGCCATTGTCTGCAGCAACGCTCAAAACGCCCAAACACATACTACAAGAACTGAAGAACGACGTGTCCAAGGCTCCAAGCAGCGATTTCAAAGGTGGGGGTCCTTGCAGGATTCCCCTTTTTCTTTATTCTGCCCGGCCGGAGATGACAGGTCCAGCTTGGACGTCAACCGTTCTTCGTCAGCAACGACGCACAAAGTACGCAGGCGTGTGGGATGAGGCCAATGCGGATCGGACCGTGGAAATGCGACGTTGACACACGAAGGCCGAAGGCCGAAAGCCGGGGCTGTGAGTGCTGGTATGCGAGAGTAGTAGAAAAGCATGCGGCCAACGACCAGCAACGGACAGCTCTCTTGATGAGATCACTTGCATACAAATGTATATTAAAAAAAAATGAATTCTGTTAAACACACTAAGAAAACGTGCATTTTTTAAGATACTTGTACATGCCTGAGGTCTTCTGTAAACTTAGATTGCAATCCCCTTTTCAAATCCTATATGCATTATAGATACATATTTTTACATGGAAATTTGCTGCAAACCACACACACTAGATCCACGAATCTGCAAATGTCTAACAGTCAATGTTCACCAAATCCATAAAGGTGCAGACACAACAGGATTCCTTAGCCCTTGAAGTCTTTCTGATCTCAGGCATAATGTCGATCATGACTGGTGCAGGTCAACATCTATAACTCCAAAAGTGGAATATAAACAACGTCATAAAGTGTGGTGTCCAGCTGGGATTCTCTTCTAAACTTTATATTCCCAACCAACTACGGAGCAGTTCCTGGTGTTTGTTCTTCACCGCCAACTAAGGAACCATTGCCGTGCCCGTCGAAGTTACTAGAAAACTTCACAAAGTACCCGGATGTCATTTTAATACTCCGGCCACGACCTCTGTTCTTGACAACGCATTAGGCTAACAAGATTTTTATATTTTAACTTGACCTGCTCATCAATCACTTGCACTAGCAGCTGGCGTCAATAAAACCAAGCCCCAGAGACACAGTGATCGTCCACTACTCATTTCTTCATCCAACCCGACCAACACGGCTGGCCCTGCCAACATTGAGAAAGTTCAGACACAGTGATCGTCCACAGCTCGCCCTGCCATGGCGACCTACGACAAGGCCATCGAGTCGTACAAGAAGGCGATCACCACTGCGGCGTCCCTGGCGGCGTCGGCGATGCTGGTGCGCGGCGTCGTGAACGAGCTGATGCCGTACGAGGTGCGCGACCTCCTCTTCTCTGGCCTCGGCTACCTGCGCTCGCGCATGTCCTCGCAGCACACGGTCATCATCGAGGAGACCGAGGGCTGGGCCAGCAACCAGCTCTACGACGCCGCGCGGACGTACCTCGCCACGCGGATCAACACTGACATGCAGCGCCTCCGCGTCAGCCGCGTCGACGAGGGCAAAAGCCTCATGTTCAGCATGGAGGAAGGAGAGGAGATGGCCGATGTCCACGACGGCACCGAGTTCAAATGGCGCCTCGTCTGCCGTGACAACTTCAGCGCCGGCAACAGCAACGGGAACGGCCGTGGTGGCAACGGCAACTTCCGGGCCGAGGTACGGTCCTTCGAGATGAGCTTCCACAGGAAGCACAAGGAGAAGGCTCTCAACTCCTACCTCCCTCACATCATGGCTGCAGCAAAGAAAATCAAGGAGCAGGACAAGACGCTGAAGATCTACATGAACGAAGGTGAGTCTTGGTTCACCATCGATCTCCATCACCCATCCACGTTCAGCACGCTTGCCATGGATCACAAGATGAAGCAGTCCGTCATGGATGATCTCCAGAGGTTTGTCAAGAGAAAGGAATACTACAAGAGGATTGGCAAGGCGTGGAAAAGGGGTTACCTGCTCTATGGCCCTCCTGGGACTGGCAAGTCCAGCCTGATTGCAGCAATGGCCAATTACCTCAAGTTTGATGTGTATGATCTCGAGTTGACTGAAGTCAACTGGAACTCATCGCTTCGGCGCCTGCTCATTGGGATGACCAACCGGTCAATCCTCGTCATAGAGGACATCGATTGCACCGTTGATCTGCAACAACGGGAGGAAGGCCAGGATAGAAGCAAGCCCAATACTTCAGATGACAAGGTTAGGAAATGGGAATGATATAGCCCTTTTTCATACTCGTAGTTCTTTAGGTTTCTTTTGCAATGCTAATCATTGTGCATTTTGTTGAACAGGTGACTCTATCAGGGTTACTCAACTTCGTTGATGGGCTCTGGTCGACAAGTGGGGAGGAGAGAATTATTGTCTTCACAACAAACTACAAGGATCGGTTGGATCCAGCGCTTCTTCGGCCTGGCAGGATGGACATGCACATCCACATGGGATACTGCTGCCCAGAGTCATTTAGAATCTTGGCCTCCAACTATCACTCTATTGACAACCATGCTACATACCCTGAGATAGAAGAGTTGATCAAGGAGGTGAGGGTGACTCCTGCAGAGGTTGCTGAAGTGCTCATGAGGAATGATGATACCGATGTCGCACTTGACGGCCTTATCCAATTCCTTAGAGAAAAAAAGAAGGGTGATGCCAAGGAGAGCAGAGGTGGACATGTGGAGCATGTGACCAAGGAGGATGAAACAAAGACCACGACCAAGAAGGATGTCTCCAACAATCAAAATCTGAACGATGCTGGCAACAACGATGCATAACAGTGTGCATATAGAATAATAGTACGATTAAATAGTGCCAGGAAATGCTGCCAAATATGTTATTGTTTTCATAGTTAATAAGAAAATATTTTTGGAACCAGGGAGTAGAGTACTCTACTATATTTCCTTCATCACATCACTTGCTACATTGTAAATTACATAAATAAGCCCAGGTGGACTCACATGAATATATGCAGCAGTTTTGAAGTAGCTATTTTATAGTAATATAGTCTACAGCATCCAAGTAATCATGTTCTCAAAACTTACAAACTACAGGACATTTTGCATACCAGTGTGGCTTCTCATAATAAGATCAATCCTCAGAGTTGGTGTCCACTACATTCCCTTCTTGTATGCCGTTTTCGTCTCGTAGGTCATACTCAACAACTAGACCAAGATTATCAACAAACTTGTGGTACACCAGACACCCTGCACACTGAATGTGAACTGTATGATAGAATCATAAATTTACAACTTTTGCAGAATATAGATGAGCATATCATGTGGGTCTAGTGATTCCATAAGGGCAAGCTGGGATTTGGATTAATATGAGCAAATCTGCACCTCAACAACACAACAAAATAAAATTTACCTGAAGAAAAACAGTTCCTCTTTCATAAGCAACTCTGTTAATCGAACGCTTGGTCCTTTCACCACATTTATTACATGTAAACTGCACAAGCAAGCTCCTTCTTGGAAGCTTTAAATCAAAAGTCACTTCCTGCAATAAAACACACACAAAAATTACATCACATGCTTTCTAGACTACTGATTATTCTGCACTTCTGCAGCATCCGTAAACAAGCAAGAAATTAAAGCTATTACTGCTCAATTATGAACCTAGTTTCTTCCTCAATCAGCAAGTAGTTTGTTTCATAATCAACCTAATATACAATGAATTATTTTCTTTACTAACGATGAACTACAAAAATCAGTGACCACAGTAGTATCAAACAACCTAATCAATACGTGAGGTCTAGTTTGGTCTGCTATCCTACACCAAATTTGCCTAGCACTAGAGAATTGTTCTATCTTGCTTCTTGAAACTCAACAACCGAATAAAGCAATGTGGTATATCCCTTTTTTAATAATAATAATAATAATGTTACATGTCTGAGAGAAAAATGATACACAAATATTACTCAGATGTTATGGTGGGCCGCCACTATAAGCGCCGCCTAGGACTGTTAGGGATTAAACCCTCTTAGTTAATTTAATGTAATGGGCCAAGGCCCAATATAGACAGTCCACTTTTGTAATAGGTTCCTTAGGGGCCAAGTTATGTCCTCTCTATTTAAAGAGAGACAGGTTATCAATAAAGGACAAGTAGGTTAAAGGGGTAAAACCCTAAAATCTCTCTCTCTCTCTCTCTCTCAGCCGCCGCCCCCTCCCTAGCGCCGCTGCCCTAGTGCCGCTGCTGCTGCTCTGTCGCCGCCGCCAACTGCTGCTGCCGTCGCCGCCCTTCCTCCCTCCCTCTTCCCCTCGATTTATGCACATAACACAGATATCAAAAAACAGTTATGTGCAAACTTGGGAGAGGGGGGGGGGGGGGGAGTGGAGGGCACCGGTGGCCCGTCTGGCCGGCGGCGTGCAGCGGTGGTGGCGGCGTCGGCTAGGGCAGTGGCGGCGTGAGATAGAGAGAGAGGGGCAGGGGACTGGAGAATATGTGGGAAAATCCATACTAATTCCTTGGTGAGATCAATTACAATTGCCCACATATATACGAGGGACTTTTCTTGAGTCCTAACTCCTACGCAAACATGATATATAATCCTAATTGAGCTGCAATCCTAACTTTCCTAAACAATCCAAACTTCCTAAATATTCTGATTTCCTAAATGAATCTCTCTCTTTTAATAATATCAAAATGTAGCCACTTTTGGGAAGGGGAGCGGGGTTGCCCCCCGCCCAGGTCGGCACGCCCAAGCCGCGGCCGACACACCAGGGGGCGGCCCCGCTCCCCTTCCCAAAAGTGGCTAGATTTAGATTTTATTAAAAAGGAAAGATTGATTTAGGAAATCAGGATATTTAGGAAGTTTGGATTGTTTAGGAAAGTCAGGATTGCAGCTCAATTAGGATTCTATATCATGTTTGCTAAGGACTCAAGAAATATGTGGCCAATTGTAATTGATCTCTCCAAGGAATTAATAGGGTTTTTCCCATCTACTCTCCAGCCCCCTGCGCCTCCCTCTCCCACCACACGCCGCCACCGTCGGCCAACCGTGCCACCGATGCCCTTCAACACCCCCCCCCTCCCCCAAGTTTGTTGTTGTGGACTCTTTTATTGACCGCGTAGAAAAAAGGTCAAGGCGTCAGGAAGTGGCTAAGCTAATTTGGTTGGAGTTATCTTTCGATAGGAGTCTTTAGTCAGGAGAATAAGATAGAGTTTGAGTTGTTAAGATAGAGTTTGAGTCAGTTTAGGAAGTCGGTTAGTTTGGACAAGAGTATAAAGGCCGAGCCGTAGTTTGTACCAGGGCATCGAAGAAAAGAAGTTTCCTGTTAACGGGGAACTGTCTTCGGTCGCCGTGGCGGATCCATCCGCTGCAGTTGACAATAGCAGTTTCACGTCTTCAACACCTCGCTATCCTATTCGCTCTCTTCCAGCCTCACAATCTCTCCTAGTTTCTCCTCTCAGATCACCACGCCGTCGACGTCATATTAATTTGGTATCAGATTCAATCGGCGCATCGACCACCATGTCCGACGCCGCGGCAACCGATCTGGGCACCATGACTGACTCGCAGAAGCTTGATTTTCTGGTAACACAGATGGCGGCGGTGCACACCAAGCTCGGTGAGGTCAATACCAGGCTCGACGACCACGCATCCTAGCTGATCGCCATGACCACCAGACTAGATGGTCATGCCACGCGCATTGCGCGAGGAGCAGTGGCGCGCCACTCTTGGGGACACCCCATCTGCCTCGGCCACAGGTGGTTCCGTCAACACTGGCGAGCCTCGTCGGCCGAAGTTGAATTTTCCCCACTACGACGGCAACGGCGATCCCTTGCCTTGGATCAACAAGTGTGTCACGTATTTCCGCAGCATGAGCACCCTCGAAGAGGAGAAAGTCTGGACGGCGTCCTTGCACTTGGAGGGCGTTGCGTCGAAGTGGTTCTTCGCTCTCGACCGAGACAATCCCGGCCTCACTTGGAATCGGTTCGTCGACTTCTTGAATCTCCGATTCGGTCCACCAATCCGATCAAATCCTCTGGCCGAGCTAAAGGAGTTACGACGTTCTGGCACAGTCGAAGAGTATCAGTGGTAGTTTCTGTAGTTAATTTGCCGCTGCGATGACTTGTCACCCAGGCAACAGATCCATATGTTCACTGCTAGCTTGAGGGATCCCTTGAAGACAGATATGGAGCTGCAGGCACCTACCAACTTGCAGACAGCCATGAGCCTAGCCCGGGCTTATGAGGCGCGCAATGCTACCGCGGGAGCCGCCACCTCGTCCTACGTCCAAGGCGTCGTACCCTTCGATAAAGATGGTGACCGGGTTAGGAGCACCGGTGGCTCCGGTGTCGTCCCTCGGGTCCACGGCGTCGTCCAACAACGCATCGCGTCCACGCTTCAAGAGGCTGACGTCGGAGATGACAGCAAAACGGTCCAACGGTGAATGTTACTTCTGCCCCAAGAAATTTGTTCCCGGTCACCGCTGTGGTGGCAAGGGAGTGTTCCTTCACGAGGTAGATGACGGCGACGAGATGGATCAAGGGGTGGACGAGCTCGGGATCTCTCTCCAAGCGCTCACAGGAATCGGCATCGCCGACATCATGTAGCTTCATGTGTTCATCGGGGGCGCGTCCTTCTTCGCTCTCCTCGACACCGGCTCTACACACACCTTTATCCGAGACAACGTCGCTACGCGCCTGGGTTTGCCCATGACACCGCGATCCAATCTCTCTGTTAAGGTCGCCAATGGAGATCGTGTGTCGTGCCCGGGTGTGTGCGCGGCAACGACACTGACAATCGCTTCTCCGTGGACTACTACACGCTTCCTTTAGGGAGCTTCGACATTGTGCTCGGCGTGCATTGGCTCCGCACGCTCGGCCTGATCCTTTGGGACTTCCAACAGCTCACGATGTCCATGTGGCTGCATGGCCGCACAGTCACGTGGCATGGTGTTGGCGCACCAGAGTGGCACTGCACCTCCATCTCATCACCGCGACAACTGATGGAGGCCCTGCTGTTGACGTTCGAGGACCTCTTCTCTAAGCCCTCCGGCCTGCAGCCGCCTCGACGACATGATCATCGCATACACCTCCTACCTAGGACAGCACCGGTGGCGGTCCGGCCGTACAGATATTTGCAACTATTGAAGGAGGAGTTCGAACACCAAGTGGATGAGATGCTGCACCAGGGCATCATTAGGGAGAGCTCTTCTCCCTTCTCCTCGCCGGTGCTCCTGGTTCGGAAGACTCATGGTTCATGGCGTTTCTGCATTGACTTCCGCGAACTGAATAGCAAGACGGTGAAGGATCGCTTTCTCATACCACTGATCGACGAGCTCCTTGATGAACTACGAGGGGCGTGTTTCTTCACCAAGCTTGATTTGCGCAACGGGTACCACCAAGTTCGCATGTTCGACGCCGACATCTTGAAGACGGCGTTCCACACTCATCACGACCACTATGAGTTTCTGGTGATGCCCTTCGGACTCACGAATGCTCCCCCCACCTTTCAATCCTTGATGAATGATATCTTAAAACCTTTTATTCGAAAGTTTGTGCTTGTCTTCTTTGATGACATCCTGGTGTTCAGTCGTTCTTGGGCGGAGCATTTGCAGCATGTCAAAGCAGTATTCCAGGTGTTGCGCGACAACAAGTTGGTCTTGAAACAGACCAAGTGCACATTCGAGGAGGAGACTGTCGCGTACTTAGGCCATGTCATCTCATCGGCAGGAGTCGTCATGGATCCATCGTGGCCGTGGTGGCATAGCCGCAGCCGCGGACTCTTAAGGCTTTGCGCGGTTTCCTCGGGTTGGCCAGGTATTACCGCAAGTTCATTGCAAGCTACGGCGTGGTGGCAGCACCTTTAATAGCTTTACTCAAGAAGGAGGCCTTCCAGTGGAATACGGCGGCGGATGATGCGTTCCAGCAGCTTAAGAACGCCCTCACTTCTGCACCTCTCCTACAGATGCCAGATTTTACAAAGCGGTTCATTGTTGACTACGATGCATCCGGCGTAGGATTCGGGGCAGTGCTCCACCAGGGGGACGGAGCGATTGCATTCTTCAGCCGCGCGGTCGCCCCTCACCATGCCAAGCTGCCGGCATATGAGCAAGAGTTAATTGGCTTAGTCAAGGCGATGCCCAATTGGCGTCCATATCTTTAGGGACGACCGTTCACGGTACGGACGGATCACTACTCTCTCAAGTTTATTCTGGATCAACGTCTTTCTACCATCCCTCAACATACATGGGTCACATCTTGCTGGGCTTTTACAACCGTTGTCGGTTCCTTCTATGGTTTGGAGTGATATTTCGATGGATTTCATTGAGGGATTTCCTCAGGTGGGTGGCAAATCGGTGGTGCTCACGGTGGTTGACAGGTTTTCGAAAATGGCTCACTTCATTCTCTTGGGTCATCCATATATAGCGGCTTCGGTTACAAAGCTTTCTTTGATTCCATTATGTGCTTACATGGGTTCCCTTATTCCATAGTCAGCGACCATGATACTGTGTTCACTAGCAGTTTTGGACGGAGCTATTCACGTTAGCTGGGGTTAAGCTAAAGATGAGTTCAGCATTTCATCCTCAGACAGACGGCCAATCTGAGGTAGTGAATCGCATTATCACCATGTATCTTCGATGTTTGGCTGCTGATCGTCCATGCTCTTGGCTGCAGTGGTTGTCTTGGGCAGAGTTTTGTTATAATACTTCGTTCCAGACAGCCATTCGTTGCTCTCCTTTTGAGGTGGTCTATGGGCGTCCTCCTCCTGCAGTTATTCCTCTCCAACCTGGCACCGCAAGGGTAGCAGCAGTGAACAAGCAGTTGGCTGAGCGAGATGCTTTTCTGGCTGATGTTAGGGACCGATTGCTACAAGCACAGCAGTACATGAAGGAGCATCAGGATCATCAGCATCAGCGTCGGGAGCTGTCATATGAGGTGGGTGATTGGGTTTGGCTCTGGCTGCATCATCGCACAGCGGCTGGTATTACTTTGGCTCGGTCGTCCAAGCTGGGTCCAAAATATTACGAGTCGTTTCAAGTTTTGACTAGGATGGGAGAGGTGGCATACAAGCTGCAGTTGCCGGAGAAGGCGCGGATTCATGATGTTTTCCATGTGGCTTTGCTCAAATGATTTGAGGGGACGCCGCCGGTTTTGGTTGTACCACTGCCTCCATTGCTCCATGGTCGGGTACTGCCATCACCGGCTACTGTCGTTCTGGCAAGACTAAATAGAGGTACTTGGGAACTACTTGTTCAGTGGGTAGGGCAGCAGCATGTGGGAGAAGCTTGAAGAGTTCCGGAAGAATTTTCCTGAGTTTCAGCTCACGGACGAGCTGTTTCTTGGGAAGGGGGGAAATGTTGTGGACTCTTTTATTGGCCGCACATACCAGCGTAGAAAAAAGGTCAAGGCATCAGAAAGTGGCTAAGCTAATTTTGTTGGAGTTATCTTTCGATAGGAGTCTTTGTCAGGAGAATAAGATAGAGTTTGAGTCAGTTTAGGAAGTCGGTTAGTTTGGCCAGGAGTATAAAGGTTGAGCCGTAGTTTGTACCAGGGCATCGAAGAAAAGAAGTTTCCTGTTGACAGGGAACTGTCTTTGGTCGACGTGGCGGATCCATCCGCTGCAGGCGACGATAGCAGTTTCACGTCTTCAACACCTCGCTATCCTATTCGCTCTCTTCCAGCCTCACAATCTCTTCTAGTTTCTCCTCTCAGATCACCACGCCACCGATGTCATATCATTTGCACCTAATACTTAGTATTCAGAGGCCACTCCGATCCTCGCGCCAACACCATGTCTTACGCGTCATCCTCCTCCGCTGCGAAGATCCCGGCCATGCCCACGCTCCCGGAAGTTCGCCACGGGCTTCGAGATGGGGATGAAGCATTGCATCACCAGTATGGACCGCGTCGTCGAGGCTCTCTCCGTTGTTGAGGTCCTCGCCGACAATCCGGCGTTCAAGGCCAAGCATCACGAGAAGGAGGAAGCTGCTTGTCGGGCAGCGGCCCTCACCGCAGCGAAGAAGGCGATCACGAACGTCTACGGTAAGTCCTCCACCGACATCGACCTCGAGGACATGGTGACCTCCGCCATGGGCGGCGCCCGCCATCCACTACCACCAGGGGGCACGCCACACCCGGCGCCCAACGTCGACCTCGCCATCCCGCGTTACCATAAGCTTTCGTTCTCGACCTTCGATGGTAAAGAGGACCCTCTGCCCTGGCTCAACCGCTGCGAGCAATTCTTTCATCAGGGTCAAAAGATCAAATCAGCTAAGCAAGTGTGGTATGGTTCTTACCACCTCACTGGGCAGCCCAGCAGTGGTACATGCGTCGCACCAAGGACGGCGCCATCACCTCCTGCAGCCTCTTCGTTCGTCTAGTGAACGAGAGATTCGGGCCTCCAACATGCGCCAACCCCTTGGGCGAACTGGCCATTCTCTGGCGCACCTCCACGGTCGACGACTACACGGAGAACTTCCTAGCGTTGGTGCCTCGCGCCGGGGACCTCCACAAGCTTCAGCAGGTCAACCTCTACACCGCCAGTCTTATGGAGCCTCTCAAGACTGAAGTTGAGCTTAACAAGCCCACCGATATGAAGGAGGCCATGAGTCTTACTCGTGCTTATGAGCGCAAGGCTCATATTACGGCAAAGTACTTGGCCTAGGTAATTAAACAGTCCAGCTCCACTTCTCATACTCACGTTGTTGTTCCTCGCCCTCCTACCAAGACAGGCGCCCCAGCTGCTCCGGACGTCATTTCGAATGGTACTATGCCAAGGAGCGCCAATCCGGGTGCCGACGTAGAACCATTCGAAACGATGCCCGGAGCAGCTCGAGTGCCTGTCTTGGTAGGAGGGCGAGGAACAGCAAAGTGAGCATGAGAAGTGGAGCTGGACTGTTGGCCAAGTACTTCGCCGTAATATGAGCCTTGCGCTCGTAGGCACAAGTAAGACTCATGGCCTCCTCCACGTCGGCGGGCTTGTTGAGCTCAACTTCAGTCTTGAGGGGCTCCATAAGATTGGCGGTGTAGAGGAAGTTCTCCGTATAGTCATCGAACGTAGAGGTGCGTCGGATAGTGGCCAGTTTCCCCAAGGGGTTGGCGCGTGTCAGAGGCCCGAATCTCTCGTTCACCAGACAATCAAAGAGGCTCTAGGAGGTGATGGCGTCGTCCTTGGTGCGACGCATGTACCACTGCTAGGTTGCCCTCACCGAGGTGGTAGGAAGCACACCACACTTGCTCAGTTGGCTTGATCTTTTGATCCTAGAAGAATTGCTCGCAGCGGCTGAGCCAAGGCAAAGGAACCTACTTGTCGTCGAAGGTCGGGAACGAGAGCTTGTGGTAGCGAGGTCGACGTCGGGCGCCAGGTGTGGCGCGCCCCCTGGTGGCGGTGGAGGGCGGGCGCCGCCCATGGCGGAGGTCACCATGTCCTCGAGATCGATGTCGGTGGAGGACTTATCGTAGATGTCCGTGATCGCCTTCTTCACGGCGGCGAGGGCCGCCACCCGACGAGCAGCTTCCTCCTTCTCGCGACACTTGGCCTTGTACGCCGGATTGTCGGCGAGAACCTCAACAACGGAGAGCGCCTTGACGGCACGGTCCATGATGGTGATGCAATGCTTCATCACTATCTCGAAGCCCACGATGAACTCCTTGAACAGGCCGTAGAAGGACGGCGGATCCGGGACGGCGTCTGGAAGCGTGGGCATGGTCAGGATCTTCGCACCGGAGGAGGATGACGCGAAAAACATGGTGGTGGCGGCAAGGATCGGAGTGGCCTCTGAAAACCAAGTGTTATGTGCAAACTTGGGAGAGGGGGAGTCAAGGGCACCGGCGGCCCGACTGGCCCGCGGCGGCAGCGGCGGCTAGGGCAGCGGCAACGTGAGAGAGAGAGGCGCAGGGGGCTGGAGAATAGGTGGGAAAGTCACGACTAGACTAATTTCTTGGTGAGATCATTTACAATTGCCCATATATATATATGAAGAACTTTTCTTGAGTCGTAAGCAAACATGATATAGAATTCTAATTAAGCTGCAATCCTAACTTTCCTAAACAATCCAAACTTCCTAAATATTCTGATTTTCTAAATCAATCTCTCCTTTTTAATAATATCTAAATCTAGCTATTTTTGGAAAGGGGAGCGGGGTTGCCCCCTTGGCGCGCCGGACAGGCCGGCCATGGCTTGGGCGCGCCGGCCTGGCCCATAACAACAGTACTCCAAATGCCTAACTAGTTACTGTATCCCCCATTGCTGACAGCTGCTTAATTCAACCCCAAATCCCTGAATATATTCAAATTCTTCCCACATAACTCCAACATCAATCATCGAATATAAATATCAATTCACAAAGGCAACCTTAGAAATATCTTAGAGCAGAAGTAGAGAGGATTTACCGTCGGCAACGCCGCCCCATCCGAACTGACCTCACCGGACGAACAAGCCGAGATGGACCGCCTCCTTCCATGGCACGAAACCTTCAACCTGCGCGAAGAGATAGAGCACAAGCTTAGACACCGGCGAGCCAAGATAAAAGGACGACGCAGCTTGAATGGGGCCGCACCCTGGCGCAGTCCCCCTGAACTTCAAGGAACCAACGAGAGAGACGCGAGTAGGGGGAGGGGGCGTCCGGCGCGCGGAGATGCTCCAGGGGAACGCCGCGAAGCGCGGCAGCGCCGCCGAGCAGCAGCCGTACGCCGTGGCCGTCGTCGCCATCGCCGCCTACTGCCCACTGGATTCGCTGGGTAACAAAGTCGCAGGACAGGGAAGAAAGGAAACCACAAAACAGGCTGGCCCGGGCACGAAATTCAACGGGCCGTGCCGTGCTCGTGCGGGGCCAAAAAAAAACCGTGCTTTGGGCCGGCCCGGTTGGCACGACCATTTGCACACCTTTAATTTCACAGCGGCGGAGCTCATGACCATGAGACCACAACAGTGCCTCTCTCCCGTCCGGTCCTCCCTCTATAACGGCCAAGGTTTACATAACCGAATAAATCTGTAAAATCGGTCGGAGCCGGTTCATCGGTTAACTGGGAAACCAGAATAACCGTCGGTTAATTGGATAAAAATTGATTTGAAGAATCGGTGATCGATGATTGGTTAACCGACTGGTTACACCGATTAACTGATCGGTTTTGGCGGTTAATCGATCGATTACACCGGTTTTTGTTATAGAATTTTAAAAATAGATTTTTAAATTCACATTTGGCGGTTAACCGAGTGGTTTTCTCGGTTAACCGGTCAGTTTCATGGTTTTAATATATATATAATTTTTTGAATTTTAAAAATATTTAAATCAAAACCGGTGGTTAACCGGCCATTCGGAATAGCCAGTCCGGACCGGTTTTTCCGGTTAACTGGGTTAATCGGCCGGTTAACCGCGGTTTTGTTAACCACGGTGGCGGCTAATTTTTCATTCATTTCCCCGCTGCGGCGGCCGCTTTCGTTCCCGCTCGCTGCCTCCACCGAAATTTCCATTCGAAACGAGAGACGGGAGCGAGAGCGGAGCTCGCAATTTCCACGGGGAGCGAAGAGGAGGACGAGGCGCGCAGGGGGCCGTGGCCGTCGACGCCGCAGGTAAAGGTTCCGTGCCTTCTCCCACTATCTGATCCACGACTACCCTCGCGTGTCGTGTGGGTGTGGTCGCCAACTGTTCGATGTAATTCCCCTCCGGCCAGCGTGGGGAGGGCTAGGAGCGCGGCCGTCCATCTGCTGGCCTGTGATGGTGGAATAGGCAGGGCCGGTCGCCGCTGGGGCAACGCGGGTGGGATCTGCAGTGCTATTTTTGTTTCCCCAATTAGGGGGAGCTAAGGAATCACAGGTTCATTGTTTTGACGTATTCCTGCTTACTGTATGGATCCTATGCCCGTAGGCGTATACTTGATAGCATGCTGAAGGCGCTGTACTTAGCTAGCTGGTATTGTGTGCAGTATAGCCCTTTTGGATTTCATTTCCATAAGCGTGGCTAGTTACAGACTTACAGTTGCTGCCTTTCCAAGCCTATCACAGCCCCTCCTCTGTTAACCCAGGTTTGGGACTAGTTCTGTTGACAGCATAACTGGAGTTTACAGAGTAGTTTGATTCGAAAAAATTGTGGCCAGATTCAGCTATATACAAGTCATGTGAGCTTTGGATGGAAATCCTATAAAAATAGTTATGATATGGATGCTTGGTATGGTCTCTGAAAACGATTTTATTAGTGCTGCCATTCTTTGCAAGGTTCTATTGTGCTGTTGCATTTCAGTTACATGCTAAGCATGTGATGAGCCTCACTTATAAAATAAAAAAGTGACTTACAAGTTTCCTGCACCACAGGAAAACTGGGCTGTTATTTTATCCATTGTGCTTAAGTGAAACAATGTTGATGGGTAATATATGTTCTGAAAATTCCCTCAAATGTATGTTCTGTTCAGGACAGCATTTCCTGCAAACTACAACATGGCTCAGGCTGCGAGGCTGAATCTGCGAATGCAGAAAGAGATTAAGCTTCTGCTGAAAGATCCACCTCATGGGGTCTCACTTAATCTTTCTGAAGATGAAAGTGCTTTATCGTCTCTGTCAGGCATTGAAGCAAGTATGACCTTGTATTTACTATTTGCTTCATTGTTTCTTTAATCAATAGCAAAATTTGGCATTGCAACTTTATTTTTTCCTTGTGTTACATGTGCATTTCCTACTCAATAAATCCAGGGATTGAGGGGCCTGAGGGAACAGTTTATTCAAAGGGAGTTTTTGTTCTGAAGATCCAAATCCCTGAAAGGTAAATCATTTGTGGTTCTTACAAAAAGTGGAAAAAAGTACCAAACTCCCTCACCATTATGGATGATTCATGGTCACTCTTTTGCTGAGGTGCAGGTATCCTTTTCAACCACCTAATGTGACCTTTGTTACTCCCATTTATCATCCCAATATTGACAATGGTGGACGTATCTGCCTTGATATTCTAAATTTACCACCAAAGGTAATTGGTGGGAATTAACTTATGTGTAGATGACATTGTACAGATTTCTTTTTATATGGGACATGACAGTATTGAAATATCAGAAATTCATATTCTCAAAACTCAGCAACTGTCATATTGATAAGAAATATTACTGCACAGGGAGCCTGGCAACCATCAATCAACATTGCTACCGTTTTGACAAGTATTGGCTTGCTGCTAAGTGAGCCAAACCCTGATGATGGGCTGATGGCTGAAATTGTAAGCACACTTTGTTTGCAATAGCAGGGTGATTGATTGTACAGTGCTACATAATGCACTTTTGCTTCATCACCCAACCATGTTTATTTTTTTCCTTTTTGGTGGGACAGAGTCGAGAATACAAATACAACAGACAGGTTTTTGACGCAAATGCTCAGTTATGGACTGAAAAGTATGCTAATTCTGCAGCTGTTGGTGCTAGTAATTGGGGTTCTGTAGATGTTACGGTTCTGGTAATGAACATCCTATTTCCATTTTACTGATGTCATGCTCCAACAGTTAAGTAAAACTTTTCCTGACACTTACGCTTTCATTGTGTTCTGATTTTTTTTTAGGGGAAGAACACACAAATGGAGGACATGCAGAACCTAGGATCACTGCCAAATGCTTCTAATAAAGATTGTGAAGGGAAACAAAAAAAGAGGCAGACATTGAGCCAGAAGTTATCTCTGAAGTCTGAAAGATTTGAAAAGAATACCACTGCTGAGAACCAGGATCCCTTGGTTAGCCACTTGCCATCCATGGCTAGTTCTACATATCCTACTGCATATTTTTCTGATGTTTCAGGCAAGAATGCCATCTCAGAAAGCATGTCTATCAATGCTACTAGTGGAGTGGTTTCAAAGGAAGAATGTGAAAGAATTAGCAAGAATTTGCAGTTACCTGGGCAGAGGCTTTCTGTTACATCAGAACGTGAAGGAAAAAGAAAGAAGTTGCAGTTACCTGGGCAGACGCTTTCTGTTATGTCAGTAGCGCCTAGCCAAAGGAGTGATGGCAATGATATGTTGCCTTGCCATCCTCCGACATCAGTCTCCAATACTATAGATGATGCCATGCAGTCTTCTGATGATTTTGTAGAGAAAGCTAAGAGTACCAGTGTATCATCAGATAGTTTAAATAAACCATTGGAAGGTAATAGAAGGAATATCAGGACACTTGGTCTGAAGCTGTCACTGAAATCAGTAAAACCAGAAAAGAGTGATGATCAGAAGGAAAATATGGTTCCAAATCGCATGCCTTTACATTCAACCTTCAGCAATCTTCAGAAAAGGTCCTTAGAAGATGTTCCAAGCAAGAATTTCAGTGAAGCAGCTACTACTCTCATTTCACAGAATTCTAGTACCAAGCACCAACTACCAAATTCTCAGTTCGTATCAAATGACAATTGCAATAAAGGTCACAAGAAGTTGTGCTTACTAAGTAAGAGGTTATCCTTGAAACCTAAGCTTCCTGAAACGGACAGGACCTGTGATATTGAATCTACATTACCTGCTTATCCTCAAAGTGATGACAGAAAGCTGCCCAGTGATCTGCCATTGTCAGCACCAGTCCTCAAATGTGAAACTGTGGCACCAAATGAACTGCTGTTGTCTGTGCCAGTCTTCAAAAGACAACCAACAGCCCTTGGTTCTGCTGATTCACAGAAAGATTTCAACTCAAGCAATCACTCCATCAAGCAAAGCACAGCTGCTGTTGAGAACGTCGTTGTTTCAGACAGTGAAGATAGTGAAGATGAATGCGAAAGACCTTCAAGATCAAGGCTGTCCTTGATGAGGAGGCGATTGGCTGGAAAGCTGAGGAACTAATTTCACCCTCCAGAACTCTGGTTCTTTCTATGCTGTGTTGTACAGTGTTGGATGATAAGGATGCCTGTTTCCTCAAGTAAATTCCTTGTCTGTTTGAGGTATATCATGTTATTATGTGTTTTAGAGTACTCTTATGCTAACCCTACCGTGTGCGATGCTAGGATCACAATGAAATGGCATCTCTTTTTATTAGAAGCGAAGTTGTTTTGCCTACGGAATTCAGTTTTGGCAGCCACATCAGGACATGCTGCTCATCATCTGTAAACTGGACAATTATTAACATCAAGAAGATAACCAACCCCGTTCACCATTTCTCAGTTGCGCATCACCTGAAGTGCTGAACATTTTTTTTTTCTTCATTCACATGCAGCCGGCTATGTTATTTCAGCATTTTCAACAGCGTGCAAAACGAAGAGTAACAAACGGTGTTAGAACCAAACTGGGTTCATTTCCTCAGTGCCTTGCTTTACTTTCTCCAAGGTGCATTACCAATTAACGGTGTACACCATCAACTACCGCTGTGTCTAAAACGTCGGTGCCACCATCACGAAAATCGAGTGGGTGTAACACGATGGTCACCAAATGATCTTCACAAGCAGTGACCAAAGTAAACAACAGTCATCACTCTCATCAGGGTCCAGTAGGCGTCTCAATACGTGCCGGTCACCGATCGGATGCACATCATCGAAACCGGCAACGGTTCCATTTCGGTGAACACTCCGCGCCGCCCTTGCTTTGCTCCCACTCCCAAAACCCACAAGGCGGTTGTCCCGCCTTCTGCACGAACCACTTTCAGGGCGGTTCAGTCTTCAAGCATTCCATTGCTCTCTGAACCGGCATTTCCAATGGCGTCGCGAACGCTGTGGCGCATATGCCTTCTCGCGTGCTTCCTGATGATCCACGCCACGCGCTGGGTGTCGCCGGTGGCACTTGAGAGGAAGCTCTACGCCGCCGCTGCCGAGAAAGGTAATTGAGTCAGATTTGTCCGCTTCAGCATTATTTGCACCACGCAAGTTTCTGGCATGTATGGCCCCCTGACGTCGACGGTTTCCCTTGCAGGTCAGACGACGCCACCGGTGGCTGGCCGGCGCCGGCCTTCCCTCTCGACCCCGGTCATCGACCACGACAGCCGTCTCGTCGCCTGCTCTGGGAAGGACCTCCTCGCGTTCGAGCCGAACGGGTCCGCCGCGTGGACGGTTCCTCTAGGACACCGGTGCAACCAAGGCATCCGTCCAGTCACTGAGCTAGGGAAGGTACTTATCAACCTTGCTATCAGAATACTCTGCATCTGATGATTACTAAGCATGTTCAGATGTGTTGAACCATAAGTGCATTGTCCACCCTTTCTCATCAACTTAGTTCCGTTGGATAATTCATTTATGGTTCAACAAAATGACCTGTTCCGTTTGGCTGTGTAGGTGTATCTGGTGGCAGAAGACAATATCATCGTGGTGACACCGGATAACCTGAACAGTGCACATCCAGCATCGGCGGTGTTGTTCAGTTACAACGCCACGGCGGGGAGGTCAGAGCAGATCATCGGTTTTGCGGTCAGTGGTCGCTATTCGTCCCTGTTCGTGACCATCAGCAACCGAGGGCTTTTCGTGCTCTCCCTGCACGGGGGCCTCCGATGGAGCCTTGGGCCTGTGCTCGATCGGCGTGGTTACCCTATGGGCTGCAAGAAAAACGTCTCCGGCTGCTACTTCGATTCGGCTCCAGTTGTTGGCCACTGCGAGGGGGCTCTTTATGTAAGTTCGCGTTCCATTATTGTCATTTAGTTATTTTTATTTTTTGTTCTATTTGTCTTGAACCTTGTATCCTAATCTCATTCACCGAACGACCATGCTCTTGTAGATATCAAACACTGAAGGGCAGCTCTACTCCTTGTCCATTCGTAGCCGACAGTTCAGATGGATCGTGGACTTGAGCTCACTTGACAAAGTGATGACAATTGCGCCAGGGAACTGTGGGCGCCTATACATCCTCTTTGCAAGAAAGTCCGTTGTAGCGGGGCTTGATATTTCCACAGGAAACATTTCATGGCAGCAGAGTATCGGTCCACTAAGTGAGGAGAAAAGCTTGCCAACTGTGGATTCCAATGGTAATGAATAACAGAGTTCACTACAGCTTCGAACACATTTATGCCATAATGGATTTCATCAGATGCACTGTTTTTAGGTTGTTAATAACTGATCTTTTTGTTGACTTTGCACACCAAAAGATGCATTGATGCTAACATGTTCAACTGATGTAACAGGTTGGATATCGATTGGTTCTCTGGATGGTAATCTCTACTCAATTTCTCCTGACGGTGACATCACAAAGTTTCTTCGAGAAACAGCGCAAGATTCAGTGATCCATGCAAGCCCTGTCCTTGACTGTTCAGGGTTTTCCATGTACGTTGCTCAAACCATAGTGGAGGGAAAATCAAGTCAAAAAATAGGTGAATATACCTATGTATCGTCGATGAAGAAAAAGCCAAAAAGAGTTTTGTTCAATTTGTTGGCTCCAGCAACTGGAATAATCCACTGGACTGGAAAGTATCCTGGTTTGTTTACTTTTCCTTTTTTCGCTTTTTTTTTATTATTTTTTTCTCAAACATTTGCTTTATCCTTACGATGTGTAAATTAGTTTTGCAATGTTGGTCATGTTAAACTACAAGTACATTAGATATCTAATGAGATGACAATTATCTTGCCAGGGAACTTATCAAATTTGTTGTCCAGTAGTGTCCTTAATGATTTTTTGGTAGATGTGAGAATTCTTCCCACTGTTCTATCAGCATCGAGTAAGTCTTCCTATACCTCTGGAATTTTTGTCAATTAACGTATCTCCAATAAGCAAATAGCAAATCACATGAAAATTAAATACTTCAAATCAACTAATTGCAATTCCTTTCCCTCCTGAATTTTCTTGACACAGGGATAGGCAACACCAGGCAGTGCTACTCTAAAAGTGTGATCCTTCTCTAAAGAATCATGTTTATGTTTGTCATTCCATAGTCATCCTGAGACTTATTTGTTTTGCTAGGGCAAAAGATAGCTTGGACTTGCAGACAATCAAAAGTCAAGTTTGCTGATCAAAGTGAAGGTCAAAATGATTTCTCTTCTGACGTTGTGTTCAAATTAGTCATTACTGACTGAACAACTTTTTGCCCATTAGGTGATTACGACAATCTTCTTGCGCTGATGATCTTCCAATTCGTGGTAATAGCAATAATTGCGGTAGCTGTTTGGTTTTGCTGCGTCTTTTGGGGAAAGAAAAAAATCCAAGGAAATGGCTTGCATAAATTTCTTGAGAAGAGGGTATGTGCATTGAAATATGCTAAATACATTGATTTCATATGTTCAGTGATTACAAATTTCTACTAGGTGTCTAGAGCTCACATCCGTACTCTGAAATGCAGGGTTCTCTTCACAGCAAGAGGAGAGTCTTAGGCAAAATGATCTCACATCTAGAGCGCAGTGCAATCGAAGGCGCGTCTTCAAATGAAACTTTGGAACGGCTGGGTGAAATGGTGAAAGCTAAGGAAGGTGTGGAGAGGAAGCTGTACAAATCATACAGCCTTGGCAGGGACCGGCTAGGTTTGAAGCAAGATCCCTCTATCTTACCGCTATACCATGGCGAGAATAAAAGCCACTCATTTCACAGCTCACAGAAAGAGAGCATTACCATCTTTAACGAGTTAAGTGACACCTCTACTTCTGAGGATGGAATAAGTAGCTACTCAAATGACAGTGGGAGCTGCAGTTGTAGTACTACTAGCTCTGGGGACATGGAACTCGACGCAATACCTAGGTTAGCAAAAGAGGCTGGACCTTCCAACAATGCAGATGTTGTGGATGCGATGTTTGTTGAGAGGCAAAGCACAACAGGTGGTGGCAGTATGTTGTTGGAGAGGGAAGAGTTGTTGAAAATACTGAACAATTCTACACCCAACAAAAGGAGTTTGCTGAGGAGGAAGTCAACGCTGTCTTCAACTAACAGAAGATAATGTCCATTTCCACTTCTGAAAGTGGCCTTTGACAATTGGTTTGGCCTTACTAAGCACAATAATTCTGTTTCTTTATTTTCAGGATATTCATTTTGCTGAAGTAGGTGGTTCACTTGTACCTTAATCAAGTCCATTGTATTGCATTCAGCTAGCTTCAGAGGCAAACCTATGCTGCAGATTATGTGTTGTCATAAAGCATCCTAAAAATGAAGAAATATAGACCTATGGCAACGTGCACCAATCATCCAATGCGGAGTTGTAATAATTCAAGGTAATGCATACAAGACGTTCACAAAATACCATTTCAGTCAGGCATTTTCACAAAAACCTTCCGTGCGAGCTGACTAGGACAGGGGCAGACATTATCCAACTATGTGTCCATTCACGAATCACTTTTTCTAATCATGACAAGTAATAGACCCGTTATAGTAAAGCCTCTGGTATCTGCGTGGCGCAGCATCTTACCTAGAGTAGCCTAGCAGCCTAGCAGGCCAGCTGCGGGCAGACATTAGCCAACTATGTGTCCATTCACGAATCACTTTTTCTAATCATGACAAGTATTAGACCCGTTATAGTAAAGCCTCTGGTATCTGCGTGGCGCAGCATCTTACCTAGAGTAGCCTAGCAGCCTAGCAGGCCAGCTGCCACTGCGCATACTGTAGTCAATCAGCTGTATATCATGCTTAATTTCAACATCTGCAAAGATTAAAGATCAGAAAAATTCCCCTAAGCTGCCACAATGTTTTGGCTTCTGTCATCTTGAACAGTAGCCACTAGCCAGATGGAAAAAGGGAAAAGGCTACAGCCTGCAGCAAGAGATATTGGAAAACCCAAGGAAATTTTGGGTCATAAATTAAATTTACAAATCAGTTTCTAGTGTCTATCCTTCCTGACTAAATGTTGTACATTTCAAATGGAATAAAGAAGGCTAAGAAAGAAATCTTCTAGTTCAGCTTACTCAGACAAACTAAACTGAAAATAAAACTGGGATACATGATTTCATCTAACTCCAATTAACACAATAAAAATGGTAGGAAACATAATATGAACATCTCTATCTCTTGCTTCAGCTGTGCGCCTAAATGTCTTAGTTGATGCCTCGCTGCCGTGCAAACCCCGGCTGAAATGAAGTGAAACACAGTGTGAGGAACAAGAATAAAAAGTAGAGATGCAGCAATATGCTCTTTCTGCTGTTGGAAGCAAGAACTAAAGCTGCTGCTATTATGTGCCACCTTTATACCTGAAGCAACATGGAAGGGGCCTTCTTCGGGGTCTGTTCAGCTACATGGCTGCGAGTTTTTCTTCCATTGGCAGCAAGAACCGAAGGACTATTGCCTCCAAAGTCCCAGAAAGTTCGCTTCTTTGCAGTCGGTGCAGGTGATGTGAACCGGTGGCTTGGGTTTCTCAGTTCGCCTGTAGCTGATGCATCTCTCTGTGCCTTCCGCAAGCTTGCCCTCGTGACGACTTTTCTCTCAACTGTGGCCGCATCACAGTTTGAACCCTTCCTGTTGATCAGATCACGTATGAACTCATCCTTCTGCTTGACCTGAAGTATGTGCTCCTTCTTCATCTTCTCAATTTCGGCCTCCAATGTTCTCACTTTTCTTTGCAACTCCCTGACCTGTGCGTTGTCGGCTGCAGACCTCTTGGAGTCAGGCGTGCTGAAGCAGTTTCCAGCCAGTATAGATCGCTTGACCTTTTGCTGGGTCGAACATGGAGTTACAACATGAGACAATGGAGCTGGAGATTGTTGTGGCGAGGAATTGGCAGCGAGTGACTGAGCCTGGACAGTCAATAGCTTTTGTTGCTGCTTTACCAACTGCTCCCTGAGCACACTATTTTCCCTCTGCAGCTCCAGTACTAGCTTAGCCTGATCAGATTCAGAATTTAGCACATCTAGAACCTCCTCATTCGCAGTGGTAAACGCCTACAAAATCGTAAGATGATTCCACTTTATCATGTGTTCCAGCGGGTAGAATGTATAATGTTTTTTGTTAACAAAATGACAGATGCAAACCTTTGTTTTTATCTCCTTGGCACGATCAGCCCAGTGAAGTGTATTCTGCGTCTCACCAAAGGAAATACTAGAGGGGCTAATGTTGGCGATCATAACAGTGTTGCAATATCCTCCAAGAGAATCCTTGAGGAGTTGTGTCAACTTGGAATTGCGATATGGTACGTGCTTCTTACCCTCCACAAGGGCATTGATACAGTTACTGAGGGCAAGAAGAGAGCGGTTAATGTTTGCTCCTTCGATTGACCTCTGTGTGTGTTGATCAGTTGCTTGAGCTCTTTCTGATCCAGCAAGATCAATGAGAGAGAGCTTCCCAACTCGTGTTACTATGTTACCTCCATCCATGCATCTATATTCTACAACCACCTGCAAGGTTTTCAATTTCATGAGTCGTTTTGTTCTCGAAATTATTCAGTGTTGCTTGGACAAGGTCAAGTGTATGCAAGATTACCTGTAGTATTGCATGAGAACGAGATGATGTCTCATTTGCTCGTGTTGGCTCAGTTGTTCTATTCTTGTTACCTTGCTGAAGTTTATCCATAACCTACAGAAGAATCACAGATTTGAGCAAGGAGTTATACAGATTTTGCTCAAAAGCCACTGCATAGAGAATCATGCCTAAGAAATAACTCGGTACCTCGTCTGTAGAGTATGCTCTATAGTGAGTGAGACCAGCAGCAACAATTATCTGAAATGTGACAATAAAAATCTATTAAGAACAGCATTACTAATGAGGCTTAATGCAGCATATGGAAGAGACTGTACAAATAGCAATGAACATGTATTCAGAGCTGAGACTTTTGTCTACTCCATGTACTTTTCCTACTGAATAGGGTACTAACTAGGACTCACCAACAGTATATTTGTCTACTTCTTCTTCTTCCATACAACAGGACTACTTTTTACCATATTATATGCACTGACAGCTAAATTAGGTTCACGGTACAAAATGTTCAGAACTGACACATTTGGCTACTCCATGTAATATTCCTTTTTTGGTACAAAACGGATTTATTTTATTACCATCTTATTATTGACAAGTAAGTAGGAATCGCCACTACCAAATTAAGTACACTGTGCTAAACTTTACTTCATAGTTATGACATGGTTAAGCATTACAGCTCATGTACCTGTTTATCTTCTCTCAGGTGGAGGGGTCTGCCAGGAGACAGCAAATCCCTCACCGTCTCATTGTAGATCTCAAGGTACGAGAGTTGAATTGAGTGGTTGCCGTCGTAGCTCCTCTGCCTCACCTTGGAGAACAGATCCTTGATTGCGAGTACCATTACACCAGGATTTTCCATTGTTCCAAGCATAGTGTAGGTCTTACCGGCTCCTGTGGCTCCATAACAGAACACCGTCCCATTTCTACCTTGCAAGACACCCTCCACAAGATCTGCTGCTCTGCAGGACCAGAAATGGAGAATAAGATTCACGCAATTTACTGTGGAAGCCTATCAATTGCAAATGAGAAATAATGCTGTTGCTGTGATGAATTTTGCGCTGCTATTACCAAACAATACTATCAAATTATGAAGTCCATCAGCAAAGTTCATGTGTCATCATCAGAGAAGCAAACAATTATATGAAATTTGACGTGAAACAAGGCCTCAAGGGAACAATGCTACTGTAGTATCTGTTAGAAAATTTGTGGGCTTACGAGGTGCTGTAGACGTCTGCTTGAGTCGTTGAGTCAGGAAAGGCGGAATCGAAGCAGAAATGGCGGCCACGAACGCGCTTCAGACGAAGGTAGTCATTCTCGGAGGCGAACTCCGTGAGGTAGACGTCCTTGTTGTTGACGATCTTGACGCAGCTCTTCGACTTGGCCTCTTTCTCCTTCCTCGACATCGGCCGCAGCCTCACAAACACCTGGATCCGGCTCTCCGCCGCCTCCGCATTGCCGGCCACGGTCTCCCCGACAGCCTTCACCTTGCCGCCAACGGCGCCTCCCAACGAGAGCTTCCTTGCCGCCGGCGCCGGCATCGATGCCGCTGGAAGCACCGCCACCGTCTTCTTGATGGGGCAAGACATGACGTTGCCGGGGCGGAGCACCACGTTCTCCTTCTCCTGCGGCTCCTTGGGCCGCACGAACGGGACGACGTTGTTGGTCTTGGACGGGGCTTGCGCCTGCGGAGGCGCCACGTTTTCCCTCAGCACCGCCGCGAAGGCGTCGTGGTGGCGGCGCTTGACCCCCTCGCCGTCCGCCTCCGCGGAGTTCTCGTCGTTGGCCACCTCCTCTGCTTTGAGGCACCGAACGCTGCGGCGGTGCTGCCGCGCGGCGGCCCCGCCCTGAGACGCGGCGACCCGCTTCTTGTGCTGCTCGTAGTCAAGGGTCAGCGCGCGCAGCTTCTCCTTGAGCCCGTGGTGGTGGTTGTGGACACCCGGCGCCGGCGCCGCCGTGGCAGGGCTCCGGTCCATCGCGCCCGCGCCGTCGCCGCCGAGACGGGCAGGGGTCGCCCGCGACCGCGTCGAGACCGGCATCTTCCCCTCAGACGACCAGATCCGGGTGTCACAAGATGATCCGCCTCAGCATCAAACCTTGCAACAGCTCCTCCAAAGATCCAAGAAACCAACTGGGACGAGCTTTTCTTGAAAATCCCCGCCAAATTCCAGCAAAACGCTCGAACCAGTACACCGAATCGAAGAAATTACTAGGAGGAAGCCTCGAATTTCGCCAAATTTCTTGGCTCGATGGGGTTTGGGTTTCTTGATCTGGGTGGAGAGAGGCAGAGAGGAAGGACCGAAAGGAGGCGTTCGTCTCTTGTAACAGTGGGGAGCTGAGGAAAGAGGCGCAGTGGGGGTACCGTCGGATCGTGACGGACGGCGGATGCACGGCCTCGTGTTTCAAATCAGAGAGGAGGGACTCGGCTGCAACGGTCGGGTGCGTAGGTTCCTTCGGCTGCGCCCAGGCCACAACGGTCGGGGCTGCTTCTGTATGGCGTGGTCGTGGGGGGTTTGACTTGACTTGGTATAATCGCGGTGCCATGATGGAATGGCGGATTAGCCGCAGGTCAATCATCATTGACGCGTCAGATTAGGAAATGACGAGCTCCAAAAAGATTTCCCAATCCGGTGCTGCCTGCTCCAAAGTTTTTTGATGATCTCAGAGCAACTTCAAGAGTTTCTGTAAATTGTTATTTTTCTTCAAATATAACTATTTCCTCCCAAAACAAGTCTCCAACAGCCTGTCCAAACGGCTCTGCTAAATGCTGAGCTCTCCAACCCAGAAGTTTTGCTCGCTAGGATTAGAGAGCAGCGCTCGCTCGCCAACGCCCGTCCATGCGCCTAAATCGCGCGCTCCGGCCCCTGGCTTCCAGTAACGCTACGCAGGACTGGACCTTTGGTCACACGGCCTTCTGTTCATTCGGCCCTTGTTCTCGCACATGACGAGCAGCTATGCGGTGCCGTGGCTTGCATTGGGAAGTGGCGATGCAGTTATGCTATGCAGCGCTGTGTTTGTTGAGGATGACGACGACGAGCGAGGCCGGCAGCTTCAGCTCCATCCAGTACTACTTTCGGAATTCCACTACACGTAAATTGGTGTGGGAGGATCGTTAAGCATTTGATATTCTATTTATATTTTGTGTCCTTGGCATTCATACATTGCACCGAATTTTTTATGCTTTTCCAGTCAGCGGTGGCAGATAAAAAAGGCACCCAAATAATGATTGGTTGTTTTAAATATGAAGATCGAAAGTTTTTTTAGAGGTCCTTTTATTTTAAAGAATAGCTAAAATCTGAAAATTTGGAAAATAATTTAGCTAGACTCTTGGAGTTGCTCTCACTTTAAGTTTGTTCATCACGATCTTGATTGATTAGGTGACGGGGATGCTGAATTTAATTTTCTGGTTTGTTTGGTTTCCTTTTTTTTCATCAGTTATTAAATATATGGACAGATTGCCGATTTCAGTGCCACGCTCAAAGCACTGGTCATGGAGTCTTTACTTTTTTTTTTCCTAAAAAAAACATGGAATGACAACCCAAACTCTGGGCCGATCCATTTGGGCCGCACGGCCCTTAAAAAGCGCAAGAATCGTCAGCCTTGTAAATTTCGAGCATGATGCATTGACGGTCCAGTAACTTCAGAGCCTCAGCCCAAATAGGAATGCTGTCTAATGGCAGGCACCATTCAGCAGCAACACCCCATCACCGTCTCTTCCACCGCCGATCCCCCACCTCGCGCCGCCCCCGATGGCCGCCGCCGGCAGCGGAGGAGGCGGGGACATCGGCGCCGAATCGGAGCGGCGCCTCAAGAAGGCCATGGACAAGCTCTACCACTTCCCCAAGCCCAAGACCAGCAGCACCGGCTCCAAGCCCTCCTCCTCCTCGTCGACCTCGGCTCCAAGGTTTTGCCCTACCATGCTCGCGCCGCTCCTTCCCTTTTTCTCTGGTTTCGACGTGGGCTTGATCTGATTTTTTTGGCAGCTTCGGGAGGGCCGCGGCTGACGCGGCGAGGAGATTCGGGGTAGTGCGCGGGTCGCGACTCCCGCCGCAGGTAACGGCCATGTCAGCGATCTCGCCACCTCCGCCTTGCCGTCCCTGGGACCGCGCCGACCTCATGCGGCGGCTGGCGTCGTTCAAGGCCATGACCTGGTTTGCCAAGCCCAAGGTACATCCATCCCATCTCCGTGACCCTGTTTCTATCCGTCTTGTTGCTTGGTGGATTGATGGCGTCCTGATGAGCACTAACCACTGATTTTGATTAACTTTTATCTCCTACGTGAGAAGGTCGGCATGCTGTGTGGCAGACTGACGGTCATGAGAGAAATGTTTAAGACGAAATGAGTCTATAGTGGCAATTTCGTATAATATACATGTACTAATGTGATCGATAAGTTTGCTCGAGTGTGTGATGATGTATATTATGTGTGAGGGCTCCTTGAGAGCTGTATGGGTTATGGTTTGGAGATGCTGCACTGCCATTGGTTATTGTGGCAGAATGATGGTTATAAGTGAAATGTTTAAGACCAAATGAGTTGTTTGTGGCAATTTCGTACTATAATTTACATGTACAATACAAATGTGATTAATAAGTTTGCTCGAGTGTGTGATGTGAGGGTTCCTTGAGAGCTGTGTGGGTTAATGGTTTGGAGACGCTGCACCGCTATTGGTGATTGTGCATTTCATTCCAAGTATGAACGTATTTGATGGTTGATAGCCAGTTTTTTTTTTTGTAGGTTATTAGTCCTGTTAATTGTGCAAGAAGAGGATGGATTAACATTGAGCCAGATGTTATAACATGTGAAGCTTGTGGAGCAAGACTCCTGTTCTCCACTCCTTCCTCATGGACAACACAGCAAGGTTTGTGCATTTGATGCTATGTTAACCTGTGAATTTTCTCTTAAATAAGAGTTGTTTTGTGCAATGCTCATTGAATATGAAGTGGATGCTTCTTTGTAGATTTTTTATATGTTACCAAGCTCCATCTTATTTAGGTCTTTGTAATGATGATTTGTGAATGATCATAACTTGATGCATTTTTATCTGTTAAGAGTATCCTGCAGCCTTCATTTACTTTATTTATTCAAACATTTCTCTTCAATTTCATATTCATTTCTCATAACAAGGTTGATGTTTTCTGCAGTTGAAAAAGCTGCTGCTGTTTTCAGCTTGAAGCTGGACACTGGACATAAACTACTTTGCCCTTGGATCGATAATATTTGTGATGAATCACTTGCCTTATTTCCACCGACACCACCACCTGTTTTAGTTGAGAACTACTATGAGTGCTTCTCCTCTCTGTTGCGTCTTTCTGCACTTCCAAGAATTTCATGCTCTTCCCTGGAAATCATGAAAAAGAGGACACCACAACTAGAGCAGTTCCTGTCCGAACCATTCTCTTCATCAGTTATCCTTAAAAGGAAATTTATGCTTACAGAAGACTCAACAGTCAAGGATTTAGATGATGCTTTTCAAGATGCTGACACATATTATCAGGTGAATTTCTCTTTATTTGTGTGTGGAGCTGCTGGGAATTTTTTTCTTTAGATGTCTATGCAGGTGCATATGCTGAATCCTATAGAGGTGATGAGCGTCTGATATTGACAATGAACATTACTCATATAATCCGTCCAGTTGGCATGTATGACTTAACAATTTATTCTTGATTTAAATAAACGTGTTGGTGGCTTTGCGGGTCACCATGTGTAGCTATTCATATTAACTTGTGGCACATGAACTGAAATATGGATCACATATACCCTTTCCTCTTTGTTCGTCATAAGTCTGATCTGCATTATAATACATGCTATTAGGCAAAGTTAGCTTTACTCCTCATGAAGCAATTGTAAACTGACAAAGTTCTACAGTTCATATAGTGCTTTATAAGTTCTTAATTAAAATAGGAAATAATTTCCAAACATTTATGGTTCAACCATGTACTTCTTTAAGAATTTCATTCTGTTTGACATGCTTATATGTTGGGTCAAGTGGAATAAGATTCTCCTATTATTTGGGCATCCCATATTATTCATAAATATATGCTGTCCTTGAGGCTTCGCTTTTCTTTTTGTGGTTTCACTGTGCATTCCTGCATCAAATCATTGATCTCTCTTTCCATCTTGAACACTTAACTTCCAAGCAGGCGCTGAAGATCATAAGTTTGTGTGGATGGGAGCCCCGCGTGCTTTCTTATGCGATTGATTGTGGAACCAAATCTCATTCAGATGCTAATTCTATCTCTAAATTTGTCCGACCGGATAAACTAAGCAAGTCGGTGGAGGATCGGGTCATACTTTACTCACCTAACAATGATGTTAATCTTGCTTCAGCATCTGAATCTAATCAAGAAGATGAGCACTATGATCCATTATCTGTTGTTTTAGATTGTCAATTCTGCGGAGCATGTGTTGCCTTGTGGCCTTTTTCACTTGTAGAGCGACCTCTTCAACTCTTTAAGCTGGTTTCAGAGTCTAGACAAGATGATCAGGATAATGGACATGCTAGCCTTATCAGTGGAGTAGAACCTTCAAAGTCTGCAAACATTGGCTTTAATTTCACAATTGCTGGTGGTCCTCCACCGACTAGACAGAGTTTCCGTCCAAAAGTTTCATTTCCTATTGTCAGTCGACATTTGAAAGCTGACCTGAACTCGCGTGGGGTCTTCCATTCCTCTGGAAGTGATAGCCACATGGTTCCTGTTGCTTTGCACGAGTCAGGGCTCTTGAAACGCAAAAGGAGCATGGATCAGCCCCATAGGCTGGAAGAGGATAATACAACCTCCAATCATGTTGATACATCTAGCAAAGGGACAAACAATGACCAGCCAGATGGTACTTCTGTAAGGAGCACAACAAACGTGAAAGTGAACACGGAACAGAAACAAGGTGGCTCACAGTCAGATGCAGACAAGGGCACTGATGTGTGTGAAGCTTCAAGTGAAGAAGGAACTACATGTTCTCTAGCAAGAAAATGTATAACAAGCACAGATGTGGCAGTTGAACAACAGGGGCCAGAACCTAAATCTCCACCAGTTGAGGGTGCAAGGATAGAAAATTCTGATGCAGAGAACTTGACAGAGACACATGCATACAATTCCATGCCAACTGAGGTCGGCACTATCACAAAATCATTTTTGGACAGGGAAAAAAGTGCATGTAAACCATCAGGTAAAGAGCCTATTTTTGTGAATTGTTGCTATTGAATGGAATTGATGTCACTAAACAAGCATCAATGAGAAAATCGAAGGGAATGGAAAAATAAGGAAAATAGGAGTAACTTGTTAGCAGAAGTTCTAACTGCAATAACATGACTATAACTGTTTAGCACAATAGCACATACTGTGCTAGAGTCTATACAACAGCACTGATATTTCATGTTGCAGTAGTTTTGTTGAAAATGTAGTCATTCCTTTCTGCTGTGTCACAGAGTTATACTGAAGACAAGATGCATATATGGTTCAATTATTGCTCTCATTAAGTGATGCGTTTATAATTTTTCATCAATTTCTACAGTTATTGTAATTTTGTTGTCTTTCTGTGACAGAAAAACAAGGACTATATGACAGATTGAATGAATTTGACCCTATCAAGCAGCACCGTACGTTCTGCCCTTGGATTGCTCCCGATGATGGTGAATCCTCTCCTGGATGGAGGCTGACTCTCTCAGCATTACTTGCTCAGGATAAAAGATCTGACGGGGACTCCAGAGTGGAGGTTGAAACCAGTTTTCTTGATGAGGTAGTGCCACTTTTGTTGAATCATGCCTTTTGTCTTAGAATGCAACCTCATAGTTGGTTTTCTGTGATTTCAGGAGGATGATCCTATTACATCTGTTAGAAAGCTTTTTATGTCACCACCTCCAAAAAGACTTAGGCTGCATCAATCAGAGAAGATCTGAGAACCGTATTCGCATATTCAAAAAGCAGGAGTTAAACCACTTAGGCTATTCAGGGAGTATATACTGGAATTCCATCTCGATGGAAAGCTGGAAACATTTATGCTGCTGTCTGTGCAATGTATAGATGTTTGAGGCAGGAGCAGGGGAAGGATATGGTAGTTGCGACACTTGGTCTCCTGTTCCAGTACAATACTGTCATACAACATTGGAACCGTGCTGTAAAGACCCTCTAGTTTTCACTCCATTTTTTGCTGGCTAGAAAATTTGTAGGCTGTTTAAATCATCTGCCCGTTTGATGCACCTGTGCAAATACAGTACACCATGATTTTGTAGCTTAGAGTTGTTGTATTATTGCTATGTAAGCACATGTAAACTGTTAAGCTCTGTGGAAGAATACTGATCAATGAAACTTGTTTACACCCCGTGGATATACCTGCTGTGTAACATTTGCGGTGGTAAATCTTTGTCATTCAGTAGCCTGTAATGTAATTTCTAAAGGTTCTGCAGTTTCCTCATTTCATTGGTAAGATCAGAAATGTTTCATTCTTCATGTGAATTGCATGCATCTGCAATAACGACGTTCATAACATGCCAATCGCATTGGATGACCAATGTCTGACTTGGTTTGCTTGTGTTCCCTCGAAGCTAATGATAGTCTTACCGGTTGCAATGGATTGACTGTTACTAGTTTCAGGTTATTATAGGTGCCGTTTCTGGCCACTTTTCCTCGGTTTTGAAGATCATTCGTGCCAAAGTGGCTCCAAGTTTTACTTGTAATCTGTGTTCCGCACACAAGCTAACTCTTTTCTGTCATCCTAATCAATGGCTGCAAGTTGGACTGGGTTTTCTGGTTTGGGCAGAACTGCTTTTGGACCAGGCAGGTCACACTGACGCCGTTCATTTCGCTGATTGGAATGAAGGAAGATCAAGCTGCCATGTGAATACTGTAGATGATGGTGGCAATATTGGTGCTGAACGAACGAACTGTTATCGAACAAGCTCGACGTCGTTCATGAAAGATGGCTTTGACCCCGCCGTGCGACGTAACGTTTGGAGTGGCCAGGGACGCCGAGTTGTGTGGCATCGAGCTCGCAGGCTCGTCGCAGTGCGAAAGGACTGACAAATTTGTTCCAGGATTCATCGAGATTTGGATGGCGGTTCATCGTACATCTAAGATCGATGTCTGACGACTTCGGATCGAGCGACAATGTCAACGACTTTGAGATCGAGCGACATTGTCGACGACTTCGATATCGACGAGGATTCTGTTCCTTCGAGTACGACTTGGCTCGGTCACTCGCCGTCTTCGAGTTCAGGGACAACAACTACAAGTTGTGGTGGCTTCAACTTGAATGCCGACGTGATGTGTGTTTGTGCTGTGATGGCAGCTTTAATTTGGCGCTGTCTGCAGGACTTGATCGATTCACTACTGATTCCGTACCTTCGTTTTCCATGACGCAAAAGCATCCTGTACTGATTGTGTACCTGCCTGCTTGTTGAAAGTTCATGGTCGACAGTAGTAGCAACGAGCTCCTCGTCCACGTCGACACAGCGAGAACTTCATAACAGTTTCATAACGTTTTAAAGATAATAATGAAGTAAGAGCTGGATGGGTGTGAATTTAATTTCACAGGCCGTGGATAACCTTTGAATTGTTATCGGATAATAACAATCATAACAGAGTTTTTAAAATCAAAGTTTTGCAGTCTCTAGTAAACCACTTTATTCCCGATCAAGGCTCTGAAATCTTATCCGCAATGGGTAGCATCCCAGCCGTTCTTAACTGACATCTGCGATGACAAATCCTGTCAGTCAGTAGCCTGTAAAGCAATCTCTAAAGGTTCGGCAGTTTCCTTGTTTCATTGGAAAGAAATGTTTTGCTCTTCATGCGAATTGCGTGCATCTTCAAAAACGACGTTCGCGACATGCCAATCGCATTGGATGGTCAGTGTCTACCTGCGTTTGCTTGTGTTCCCTCGTGGCTAATGATAATCTGGACAGGTCTTTCTCTGGCAAACTTTTCCTTGGGCTTGCAACGGATTGACTGTTACTAGTCTCAGGTTAAGGTGTCGTTTCTGGTCGCTTTTCCTTGCTTTTGAACTTCCGATCACGCGTGCCAAACTGGCTTCATGTTTTACTTCTAGTCTGTGTTTGGCACACAAACCTCACTCTTTTCTGTCATGCTAATCCTGCTTAATAATAACGTTCAAAAAAAATAAAAATCCTGCTTTATAATAGCGCCGCATCTTGGCTGGGTTTACCGGTAGGGCGCAACAGCTTTTGGACCAGGTCACACGCCGTTCGTTTTGCTGACTGGAATGAAGGAAGATATCATCAAACTGCCAAGCAATTAAGCAAATATACTGTAGATGATGCTCGGCAATATTGGCGCTGAAAGAATGAACTTTTGTCGAACAAGGTCGCATCCTTTCTTTTCCGCCACGTCATGATTACGGATAGGGAGCGTCTAATTTTTAGTCGATTGAAAATGGGTGTTTCTTTCAATCAACGTTTTAAACTCTTAGATCTAGATCTAATGGATATAAAAAGACAAAACTTTTCTATAATTTATACATAACACTAATTAATACAAATAATCCTATAAATAAATAAATAACAAAAAGAAAAAAATTAATAAAAACAACAACTATTGGCCATCAACAGTCGATTGAACAACAGCATTTCCGTTACGGATATAATCACTACTTGGACTATCGACTATGAATGAAAGCAATAAGATGTCGATGGAAGTTCGGTTCGGGATGTGGATTGTTCCGAAAGAAAGCCATAATGAAAAGTAAATAAGAAATTTAAACTAGTAGGAGCAGATAAAGAAAAAAAAAAGATTGGGGTTGAAGGATTTTCAGATTTATTTATCCGTAAAAGGTATACAGATACACATTTATCAAAAAGAGAAGATCCGTCGACGTTTAAAGACGCGGATATGTGAGATTATGAGCTTGGATTGTGAATTTAACTACACGCACACGCCGTGGATAACATTTGAATTATTATTGGATAACAGCAATCATAACCGAGTTTTGTAATCAAAAGGCTTAGCAGTATCTCGTAAATACTTTCTTGCCGATCAAGGCTCTGGATCCGCAACGGTTTTACACGTCGCAGCATCTCAGCCGTTCCTAGTTACGGTAAACAGTTCGGTTAAAACAGATCAGACCCGATGGCCGGATAAGGACGCTGGACGCGCGCCGCCAGCCGAGTCCTACTGCAACACGATCGCCCTGGCGACCAGGGACGAGACGGGGCTATAAAAGGCGAGGCGGCCGCCGCCCTCTGGCCACAACAGATTTCCCAAAAGAAATCCCCCAACCACTTCACCCCCCGCAAGCGCAGCGCCGTCACCGCGCCGCGCCCACCCAATCTCCGGCGCGCAGCCCGCTCCTTCCCCGCGGAGACGAAGATGATTTCGCCTGACGCCGCCCGCAACGTGGTTGGAATAATCGGTAAGTTCCGCGGCCCGTGCTGGTTCTCGGCAAGGTTTTGGTTAGGTTCGAGAGATGGATTCGGCGGCTGCTTTTGGTTGTTCGATTTCGCGAGGCCGTGGCTAACGAGCGGCGGTTTCCTTTTGTTTTCCAGGCAATGTGATTTCGTTCGGGCTCTTCCTGTCCCCGGCGTAAGCTCCCGCGCCCCCGATCTGTAAGGTAGTTGGTTTCGTTTCTGTTTTTGTGCTGATGATGATGCGCCGCCGCCGCCGGCATTTGCCCGCGCGTGTGTGCTGTGGATGTGCAGGACTGTTTTCTGGCGGATCTGCAAGCAGAAGGACGTGGAGGAGTTCAAGCCCGACCCCTACCTGGCCACGCTGCTTAACTGCATGCTGTGGGTCTTCTACGGCCTCCCCTTCGTCCACCCCAACAGCATCCTCGTCGTCACCATCAACGGCATCGGGCTCGTCATCGAGTCCATCTACCTCATCATCTTCTTCACCTACGCCAACAAACAGAAGCGCGTCAGTACCACGATCCTTGGCCTCTGCGATTGATCTGTGTGATTTTGGTGCTGCTTTCGATTAACTTATCCTGTCTCTCTCTGTGTTTTGCAGCTGAGGATGCTGGCCGTGCTGGCCATCGAGGCTGTGTTCATGGTCATCGTCGTGTGCACCGTGCTCATGGCAGCGCACACCACCTATAGGCGCTCCATGATCGTCGGCATCCTTTGCGTCATCTTCGGCTCGCTGATGTACGCCTCTCCACTCACCATCATGGTACGTACACATCGATTCGGCACTCCTGATCCATTCTGATATACAGCTGTTTGTGCCAAGTGGCTTGGTGCGCTTGAAATCGTTGCCACGTGTCTGCTTTTATTTGCCGCTGATCTGGGAGGATCAGGATGCATTTAATTAGGCAGTCTGTTGTGTATTATCTGCATGGATTGGTGTTGGGGTCCACTCGTTTATGCCATTCAATAGTATGAACAGGAGAAGTAGATGCTATACAATTGGGGTGATCGAGGTGTGCCTGCCTAGTCTGGTTTGAGTGAGGTGGCAGCGGCGGTGTTTGGTGTGTGGCATTGGTTTGATTATTTATGTGGGTGAAAATGCTTTTTTTTTTACCAACTCAAATTGGATTAATTTCACAATTTAGATTCGACATGTACGCAATCTCCATAAGAAACTGAATATAGTAACGCTTTCTTCAAGCGATGTCGTGAACTTGTAACTGAAAGACTATTTCTTCAGGCATTGAATTGTTGCCTACCTAGCTAGTGTAAATTGGTCCATGGCCTGTTTGTCCACATTGCATTTAATTGTTGCATGGATGGATCTGTTAAGCATGTTGCGTGCATGCTCCAACAAGGATGCATCAGTGTTCAGTGCCATGTTTGCATCCTACTGGCCTTAAGCTTTTTGTTTCGGTAGAACAGAGATGGGAAAGGCAAATTCATTTAAGTTAACCAGAATGTCAAATCATTTTTCTTTCTTCCTGGTATGAATATGATTAACATAACCTGCTTAGTCAAATTGCCACAGTATGTATGGGACACCTCATGATCATTAACATTATTGTTCTATGTTCTGTCAAAAGGTTATGTGTTTCCACATACCAGAATAATGCCACCTATGTGTTTTCTGGTCGTTCATCTGACATTTTCTTTGCTGTGTACATCTCTAAGGAATGTACAGGGTACGAACCTCGTTCCATTATTAGTACCTAAAACAATCTGGCACTTGCATTCCACATAGGTTGTGTCTCCTTACGCATTGGATTAGCCAACCAGGCTTTTTGTTGCTCTCACCAAATTTGCGTGCTCTAGAGTGCCGGGCATGGTACGAAAGGAACCTTCGGTTACCTTCCATCGCAAACGTATGATGCTACTAAGTTAGTTGTCAGGTTCAGGGTTGACATGTGTAGCTCTGTACTTTTCGTGACCACCTCGTTGTCATCTTTTGTGGGTGGTGTCACGGTGCAACAAGAAAAGATCCTGTTACTTTCTCCTGGTCGGTCATTTGGTCTAGAGAACAGCTATTGTTTCACACTCTGATTTGAAAGTATATATAGTGAATAAAAGAACACAGAGCTATATAGATTAGTTGTTGTTTTTTTATAAGCTTTTGCTCACATGTTTGAGATGATGATGCTGTGCAGAAAAAGGTGATCACGACCAAGAGTGTCGAGTACATGCCCTTCTTCCTCTCGCTGGTGAGCTTCCTCAACGGCGTCTGCTGGACGTCCTACGCCCTCATTCGCTTCGACCTCTACGTCACGGTCAGTACATGTCCACACGAATCCTTATGTATATGCATGCAGCTCCCAGGTTGAATCTCTGACTAACCATACGTGCTAATCATGTGGCATTATATTCGTAATAATGAATGTAGATCCCCAACGGCCTCGGCACCTTCTTCGGCCTCGTCCAGCTGATCCTCTACGCTTGCTACTACAAGTCCACCCCCAAGAAGGAGAAGAACGTCGAGCTTCCCGTCGTCTCCAGCAATGCTGCCGTTGGCAACGTCTCCGTCACCGTCGAGAGATAGGCTGCCGTCGAGAAGTTCGACGACGATGGGAATTTACTGCTGCTAGAGTTTTGCCTCAAAGAGTCTTGTTAGTTTCCTCCTTTCAGGAAGTTGGTAGGTGCGATAGTTTTGTCCGGTGGTACTTCGTGTCTTTAAGAACAATTAGTGTATCCACATGTCGTAGCTTGCTGAGATAATAACAATCATTGTCAATTTGCTACCTCTATCCCATCCGTTTCTTGATCGTGTGAGATGGATTTTTAGCTTGTTAATTATGTTCCGTTTCTCCCTTTTCTATCTCCAAATCTTTCCATTTGATACAGTGTGACTCTTTTTCTAGCTAGGTTGGCGAAAAGGAGACAGGGACTTTGGTGGCCAGACGTTGGCTGGCTCGCCCAAGGTTATATTGACAACGATGCCTGCACGTCACTTCTCTGTGACGCGGCTGAGCTGTGTGCGACTCGTGAGCCTGGTCTCGTCCGTCGCCGCTTCGCAAAAGTGGTTTGATTTGCTCTCTCAGGCCGTTGTATGGTCAAATTTGAGTCATTAGCCTACCTTCCCAACGAAACGAGTCAATTTGGATTGATGAACTTAACTACTATGCAAATGAAGAAAGTCATTTCGGATAAAACGAGTCAACTTGGACAAATCAAAACTTACTTTTGCAGAGGAAATCAATTTGGATAAAAATAGTTAAGCAAGACCTGTAGCTATCGTTATCGACAGCGAAGTAGTTTCCGATTGAAAATGACCGGAGGAGAGCACTTTTTTTAAAAAAAAACAGCTTGTGTTTGCAATTTGCATTCTATCAACAATATGGGCTTTTGACTTCTGTTATACAGAACATTACCCAAAGTGTCAGGTTTCATATACCGTGCTTTTCAAAACCAATGGATAACCAGTTCCACATCAAGTTCACATGATATGGTAGTAGGTAGTATGACATCAATCTAGTATTTGAAAGCCAATTTGGCGCACCCTCCCTTTTTCGCTAGAAACAATGCAGAGAGAAGAATTTGTTCAATCTTGCACGTCTCAAATAGAGAAACTTAATTAATCTAACAAGAAACGTTGTTCATCTATACATTGCTCGTACCAACATGCAACATGTGTTGATCGCTTGCTACAACTTCTGCAACACAACTACCTTGATTGGCAGCCTCATGCCTCCAGCCCGCAGGTTTACAGATTGTGTAATCAACCAGAAAATGATAACCGCCACTTGACCATGTTTGATAGGCACATGATCATCACTAAATAACTCTAAGGAATATGTTGTGCCTGGTAATGTGTCTATACAGAATTCATTGTCCATATTATTTTTTGTTTCTCAACAAGATTAGTGTCATGTTTGGAGTGTTCAATACAAAGCTCTTGCGTTATCATTGCCTCGTTCACAAAGCAGCTAGGTTTATTTGTCATTAAAATCTGGTAAGTTCACCGGTAAACCAATCAAAAACCGTTTTTGTTACAGTAAATAAAAAACCATTGTTTTTGCTAGCTGCACCGATTTTAGTTTGTTTTTGAAACCAGGCCTCATGGAGTCCAGTCCATTTCCATAAAAAAAAATAGAAACAAGAAACGTGGCCCGTCTACTAAAATGCATACTCCCTCCGTTCGTTCCGGACATAAAGATTAAACTAGCACCCTAAAAAAAAAAGATTAAACTACCTGCAAGTCAATTTAGTTCACCATTTTCAGAACAGAGGAGTATCTTAGAGCCCAGCCCATTTCGCTAACTAGTGCGATTTCGCTCCTCCCGTCCCGGCGAGAGGACGACCCCGGCTGCGGCGGTGTCCGGTTAGTTGGCAACGGCGAGGCTACGGAGTACAAAGGTGTTAGGTAAGAAACTCCTCCATGCCTCACCGACATGACATGTTTTTTAAGTGCAGCGCCCTCCCTCTGTTTCATGTCCTCATCTCTTGCCATCGGGTTTTTACCTGACAAGAGTAGAGTAGTAGGCGATTTTCTTGCGTCGTGGAATTTCGTCTAGTGGCTTCATAATTTTGAACATTTCTCATTTCTGGGTTCCTGGTGTATAGGCAGTGGGACATGTTTTGTGTGCCTCTATCTTCTGTCTACTGTCTTATTAGTTGATCACTCTGAGAAGGTGTTTGCGAAAATGCCCGACTAAAATGTTACATCAGTTCCTTCCGGCACTCTTCATTTTTGCTCCGTTTTTTGAGACTGGTTTCAGCGGTATTCTGACTGTTTTGTGGTATTCTTGTCTTGAATAATCTTGATTCTGAATTGGGTTTGGTGATGCTCACCTGTGTTTGTGTGTTACTACAAATTTGCATTTTATAAGCATCTAGCGTGATGGGTAATGAAGATCTTAATGCTCTTATATTACATGACCTTCGAATATTGTTTGCATGTTGATGGTACATTCGTCCAAAGAGTGCTTGTGATACCACCATTAATAATCGCCTAGGGACTTGCAACCGGCCTCTGAAATTTGGAACTTTTCTTCTCTCCTGACACCAGTATCAAGGTGCTGTGAGATTGATATCTTCTATCAGTGCAAGGAGATCCTAAAGATCCAGAAGTTTTGGCATATTGCTTCCGACGCTGGATTCTACTGCTTCATAACTCTAATCACTTATGCTTATACGAGCAATATGTACACCACTTGAGAACCACCTCTCCTTTACCTGTTTATTGTGGGATCTAAACGCCGTTATTCTTACCTTACCTGTCAATATTGTCTGGTTGAACTTGTTGCAGAATAAGGGCTGGGATTTCGAGAGCTGACCAATATTGTGCTTCCACCCTGCTGGCACTGAACTTCTAACTGACACTGCAAAGGTATGAAATATTGTAGATTTGTTGTGATCATCGGTTATGCAAATCCCAATAGTACGCAACTGTTAAAAGTGTCGTTTGGTTTTCTTTTCTGTTTCTATTCTCTTTTGCTTCCCAGAGCTGATGTCTGATTTCATCTTGTCGTTTACAGCTTTACAAGGCTGCATTAGGTAATCTAAACTAATAAAGAACGAATGATAGGACCAGTTTTGTTACCACAGACAGCTACCTACCCAACGATCTAGAGCCTCCGTTTTCTATAGCCCACCTACATCCAACCACAAAATATGAGTAACCACAAAATATGAGTAGACCCACAACGTGTAAAACTTTTTACACTCATTCATTCATAAAATTCACTCATCTCTCCCCTCTCACACCCTTTTTTCTTACATCCCTTCCCACCTGTACCCACCTACCCACACGTATCCTAACCTGCCTTGATTTCCTCCTTCCAAAACTCACGCACGCATCACATTCTACCTTTTTTGATTTCCTCCTTCAAAAAATCACGTACGCATCTCATCTTTCCTGCCTTGGTTTTCTCCTTCCAGCTCCTTCCAAAAATTTGAAAACACATCCAGCAGCCGCATCTCGACTTCAGCAGTTTCCATGTGCATCCGACGTTCGTCTGCACCGGTGATCCACGTCTAGCCGGTTACACAAACGGAAAGGACTTGACATTGGAGGACAAACTACACCGGTGCTCGAGATTGGGATCCAAAGGACAGGACATTGGGGGAGTCCGCTGGTAAGTTCGCCATATATACTCTTATTATTGTCAAATTGTCTTTAAGAGGCTATGATCGTGCTTTGGATCATTGCGTGATTCAGACTTAGGCTATGATCTTTAGTAGGCCGCTTTGGATCATCATCAGAAGCCAGACAAATAGAAGATATGGAAGATAGGTTACCAACTTAGAACAACATGTCAAAGAGACGTCTCGTGCTTGGCAGTGCTAGAGCGCCTTTAGAAAATCAAACTAACTATACAACACTGGGTAAAACAGCACTGGGTAAATTAAACACTAGGTTGCTATATCGTACTCTTTACTCTAAATAGCTGATCACTGAATTATTCTACAGTTTCTGATGGTGTTGGTGATAATGAATCGCATGGTAAAGAAAACCAGGCCCATAACAGTAACATGGTTCTCCCTTTTGGTTTCGTTCTTATTCCTAATCCCTGGGTCTGATGATGATCCATATAATTCTTTGCCCAACTACTGTGGGGATCAGCCGTGCAGGGTGTGGTAAAGAAAATCTTCCACCGATGGCGCCTTTTTTGAAGACGGCTGAATATCGACGTCAATATCAATCGCAATATAGAGCGAGGAAAATAGCTGCTTTGGGAGTGGCCAAAAGTCAGTCACAATCAGCTTCAATGTCTGGTGTGCATATGTTTTGTTGTTGTTTTAGGTAACTATAAGGAGAAGATATAAATATGCAATAATCTTTTTTGAAATAATTTTTCTTGTAGGCATCTTTGATTTTACTATCGAGGGAGGGTCACTAGAGGAGATAAAGAGGGCTAAAATGGCTGCGTATATGAGAGAATATCGCAAACGAAAAAATGAATCATCTCAAACATCTGGTGCGCATGTGCTATTCTTGTTCTGATTATGATTAGGGCTTGATCTGGATGGTTATTGTTCCCTTCGTTATTTGTTTAGAAATACTTAATTTGACTATTGAGTCGGCTATCCCCGAGGAGGTGAAAAGGGCAAACATGATAGAGTACCAAAGACAATATCACAAACGCAAAAAAGAGGCTGGTAAAGAGGCGCAAATATGTGATGCATCGACACAAGGTTGTCTCTAAATAAAATTAATCTGAGTTGCACTTGTCTTATGGTTGTTGACATTTTAGTACCGTGAATAAAGCAGGGCTACCCGGGGTTTCACATTCATCGGGTGTAACAGCAAATCGGTGTCCTGGGTCCTCCGGTTCTCCTGACCTGGGCAATGCTGATGAGGATGTTGAGGATGAAAGTTGGCTGCACAGGAACGATGCTTGGCAGGCACGTTCTCATCTAGGCATAACGTACATCAGCTCGAGCGGTACAAAGTGAACAGGGGAAAACACTCCAGGTACTATGACGCACACCCTTGTCTGTTGCCTTATATAATTACTCTCACACTCATTTTTTAAATAGGGACAAGTGAAAATCAGCCCCGCAAGAGAATGTTGAGGACTCAGAAACATTCTGCAACCACGAATATTGAAATTAGTGGGGACATATTTATATCTTCTGGGAGCACATTCCATACACCAGGAATTACCGGTAATTAGAACCTCTTCTTTCTTAAAAAAGACTGCATTTATTAGGATCTCAGACCAATTGACACTATGTTTATAAGGTGACCCTGTTGATGACGATGTATTTGATTGTGGTAACTGGGAACCGGAACCAAATGATCCAAATTCAGTTGCTCATGGTACGGATAATAGCATATAAAGCTCGACGTTTGATTTCTTTTGTATTTTGATCTTGTTTTGTATTTCAATGTTATGCATTATATTGATTTTGTTTAGATGACGAGGAACTTGAGAGGACAAATCTAGTGGTGTATTATAGGACTGATGATGAGGACGATGATGATGAAGGCAGGTTGTTTAGACAACCAGGTGGGATTATATGTTTAGAAACATATAATTTGATGTTTTGTTTATCACAAATCATCTTAACTGGTTATTTTATGCGGTTAACAGAAACAGATGTTGAATACACATCATACCGAGTGAGACCTAAACCGGTGGGAAACATAAGGGATCTTTATGACCATGTATACGGAAAGTTGCCTACTAAACACCATGTGTTGAAGCGGGTTAGATGTTGTTTTTATTGCGGAGCTAAAAGAATTACTTGGGAAGGACCTTCTTTTTGTTGCAGGAAGGAAAAGGTTAGGATATACATACCAGAGGTGCCCAATGAATTAAGATGGCTATTCACAAGTCAGATAGTGATGCCAATTATTTCAGAAATAACATCAGATATTTTAATTCACACTTTTCTTTCGCCACTTTGGGTGTTTCACTGAATAGAAAATATGCGACTATGGCGGGAAGTGGTGTGTATACCTTCAGGGCACAGGGTGAGGTTTACCACAAACTAGATCAGCTGACTCATGGTGAAAATGGGCCGCGACACATGCAATTATACTTCTATGACACATACCTCAGTCTTGAGCATAGGGTGCAGCGATCGCCTCATCTCGATGTTGGACTCATCCGGAAAATACTAAACATTTTAGAAAACAATCCTTATGTTGGGACGTTTAGGATGTTAGGTGGGGTACCAAACATTAACGAATACAAAATTGAGCTGAACACGGATATTGATGTCGATCAAAGACGATATAATGCACCGACTGTGTAATAGGTCGCAACAATATGGATGGACGGAACTGACCCGAGGCATATGTTTCAATGAAGTGTTATGGTGCGTGGTATGTCAGATGAACCTATATATATAAGAGGATTTCACGGGTGCTATGATCCACTCTCCTATCCCCTATTTTGCTCAGGCGGCGAGGCAGGTTGGAATAAATATATTAAATATGCTGATGACGTCTCCGAGAGCACTAGGAGGAGCACAGTTGAGTTGCAAGGTTTGCCCCTGCAGTTTACATTTCAAATATATCAGCTCAAGTTTTTATTATGTGCTCTAAACCTGCCTATATGACTTTGTTCTCCAGGTTCGGTGAATTCAGAGTCAATTGACCTAGAAGATTGTGATCCCGAGGGTGATGAAGGTTTGTTAAATCTGTTTTATATATAAATATTTTGTATAAAATTTAAAAGAAATATATAATAATAAAGTATTTTAAAAATAGGATAGAAAAATGATCTGCATATTGCAATATTCGTCTTATATGAGATGGAAGCCCTGTGTAGTTTCTACATCCACTGTTTTAGATATGTCACAATACTAAGATTTTGTATTTAATGTTTTTATTACTTCGTTGCTCATAACATGTTATCTCCATCTCCATAGATGATGATCCCGAGTCAAAAAGTAAATATGTTAGCGCCAGAGAATATTATTGTTACAAGAAGCAGATTAGAGATGGGGAATTCAATATACTGTTTTATGGAGCCCGCTTGTTCCAGCAGTATATTATTGATATGTACATCAAGATTGAAACTATGCGTCTCGATTGGTACTCGAAGCCCAAGCACTAGACACTAATTCGAGCTGATCTATATCAGGTGACTAACTAGAAGTTTGTGCACCAGACACTAAGATGTGCTTCAATATGCTTGGTGATTAATTGTAATATTTTGCATATTTATAATGTAGTATACTTTGAATCTGAATGCAGGGTATCCTTGACACGCTTGCCGCCGGTGAGACACGTGCATCTGAGATTGGTCGTCGAATTGTGCTTCCAAGGTCATTTCCCCGTGGTGACCGTGATGTTAAAACAAGATTCCTTGATGCTATGACATTAGTTTAGCGATTTGGCAAACCTGACTTCTTCGTAACAATGACATGCAATCCGTATTGGGATGAAATTATAGAGAAGCTACTGCCAGGTCAGACCCCGCAAGATCGCCGTGATATTGTCTCAGGTATATAAGGCAAAGCTTCGAGACATGGAGGATTTCTTGATAAAGAAGAAACACTTTGGTGAGGTTGTAGCATATGCACATGTTACGGAGTTCCAAAAGAGGGGTTTGCCACACGAGCATTTCTTGTTGATTATGCGGCCTGGCAGTAAGTTAAGTAACCCGGACGACTATGACAAAGTCATATCGGCTGAGATACCTGACAAGAAGAAACACCGAGTACTGCATGACCTTGTGATTATGCACATGATGCATGGCCCATGCTGGGTTTTGAACACTAAGTGCTAGTATATGATTAATGGAGAGTGTCGTTTCCGTTACCCATGGCAGTTCTATGCTGCAGCTCAACAGGGCAAGGATACATATCCCGTTTATCGGAGACGCGATGACGGTCGAAAGGTTAAAATTAGAAGGTCTAAGCTGGATAACAGATGGGTTGTTCCATATATCCTACCCTCCTAATGCGTTACAACTGTCATATTAATGTTGAGATTTGCTCCAGCATCAAAGCTGTGAAATACTTGTACAAATATATTTATAAAGGCCATGACCATGCTTCCTTCATGGTTGACAAGTCGAAGAACAATGAGAAAGTTATCAATGAGATCAAATAGAATAGGGATGCAAGGTGTATAACGCCGTCAGAGGCGATGTACGCCTATAAATTTCCATTGTATCATGTCTATCCACCTGTGCTGCAACTACAGCTGCACTTGGAGGGAATGCATATGGTTGCTTTTAAATCAACAGCGAACTTGGCGGAAGTATCTAGAAACGAGAAGTCACAAAAGTCCATGCTTACTAAGTATTTCAAGATGAATGCTATGGACCCCCAATGCGCCCAGATATTTGTACAAGGAATTTCCAGAATATTATACTTGGTAGAAGGGAAAGTTTTGGCAGCCAAGAAAAAAGAGGGTACAAATTGGCCGTGTGGTATACGCAAATCCAGCTGAAGGCGAGCGGTTCTATTTACATGTGCTGCTTGACCATGTGCGGGGTGTGACTTCATACAAACACCTCAGAACTGTTCGTGGTGTTACACATGACACATTCAGAGAAGCATGTGAAAACATTGGCCTTGTAGGTACTGATGACTCACTCGACAAATGTTTGACTGAATGTGCTCTTTGGCAGATGCCCTATGCTTTGCGGCAAACATTTGCTGTTATTATTTTTTTTTGCGAGTTCTCTAATATCCGGACCTTATGGGATAAACATTTTGATGCGCTATTTGAGGATTTTCGCCGGATCAATAATAACGCTCATGATGTGGAGCAGATGGTTCTACGTGATATTGAGAATGTTGTGAAATCAATGGGGAAAGATTTTGGACAACTTGGCCTCCCAGAACTGGATGAAAAAGGTACTGTATTTATTCACCCTCACGTGCCTCTATCCGTTAACTTATTTCAAAGTTTCACACTTGAATTTTTTTTTACATATATAACCAATAGATACCATGTATATGGTGGCTCTACTATATTTAACTTTAATATATGCAATTTTTTTTGTAATTAATTTTTATTTTTGTCACCAGCATTAGTTTATTTTTTTATCGCTTCTATTAATAGTTTATTGTTGTAACACTAACCTGGATGAGAATTTTGTCATAACTTGTTTAAACTCACGTGTACTCAGGTTGTAAGCAACGAGACTATTATCGGGAGCTGAATGAGGAGCTATCTCTCAGGGCAGATGATGATGACCTTAAAATTGTCCAAACTCTCAACGCTGAGCAACGTGCGGGTTTTGAGGCAATAATGGATCATGTCAACACGGGAAGGGGGTAGGTTTTCTTTGTTGATGGACCTGGAGGTACTGGGAAAATGTACCTATATAAGGCTCTGATTGCTACTGTTCATTCCATGGGTCTTATTGCAGTTGCCACCGCTACATCCGGTATTACGGCCGCTATAATGCCAGGTGGGCGTACTGCACATTCAAGGTTCAAGATACCAATTAAAATCAACGATGAAAGTGTTTGCAACTTTGGTACCTCTGAGTTGCTTCATCGTGCAAGCTTTTTGATATGGGATGAAGTTGCCATGACCAAGAGACAGACTGTCAAGACTCTTGACCGGTCGTTACAAGATGCAACAGGGATTTTAGAGCCATTTGGTGGCAAGGTCATGGTATTTGGTGGAGATTTTAGACAAGTTCTTCCGGTTGTGCCACGTGGGATGAGAGCTCAGATTACTAATGCCACTCTTCAGAGGTCGTACATATGGGAGACGGTGCGCAAAATCAAGCTCACCCAGAATATGAGGGCACAAACTGATCCTTGGTTCTCACAATTTCTACTTAGAATTGGCAACGGGATAGAGGAGGATATAAGGGAAGAATATGTTTGGCTTCCGGACGAAATTCTAATTGACTATGATAAGGCAAATGCTATTGAGACTCTTATCGGTAATGTTTTCCCTGATTTATCATGTAATGTAGTTGATGCTGTGTATATGAGTGCTCGTGCCATACTTTCAACAAAAGCATGTTGATATTCTCAACTCCAAGATGATTGACATGTTTCCTGGCACAACCAAAATATTTTATACCCATGACTCTGCTGATGATGACTCGAGCAACCACTACCCACTTGATTTTCTCAACACACTGATGCCAAATGGGCTGCCCCCTCATGAACTGAAGATCAAGCTGAATTGTCCTCTTATTTTGCTCCGTAATCTAGATCCACACAATGGTTTGTGTAATGGCACACGTTTGGTGGTTCGGGCTTACCAGGAGAACACAATCGATGCGGAGATTGTTGGTGGGCAGCATGCCGGTAAAAGGGTGTTCATTCCTAGGATCCCGCTTTCACCTTCGGAAGACATATCCCTGCCTTTCAATTTCAAGAGAAAGCAGTTTCTGGTATGTCTGAGGTTTGCAATGACAATTAATAAAGCTCAAGGTCAGACAATACCTATAGTTAGGGTATTCTTGCCCGAACCGGTGTTTGCGCATGGACAGCTATATGTTGCATTGTCCAGGGGTGTTTCTCGACAAACTACATGGGTGCTTGCTAAACCTAATTTATTGGTAGACAAGATGGGAAATAGTACAAAAAACATTGTGTACACGGATGTGTTGCAGTCATGAATGATGTCATTCTTGAGATACCAGCTCCACTTATTCTTCATATTATGCTCCAGTTAGTTTTAATTTGTTACTCAGGACCATTCAGTTCAAATTTAACAGTTTATATAGGTACAAAAATCAATTTCAATCATCAGTTTGATTGTAGTAAGGTTTGGAAGCCAGAGGAAGGGAAGCACTGACATCTGGCTGTTCAAATAAGTTTAGCTGAGCCGATATGGGGGAAGCATATTTAATAATGAGGCTTACCTTGCACGCATATATAAAACTTTACGTTGCTAAGGTAGGATGCTACAATACTTTCTAGGCTTACCTTGCATGCATTTTGCACATGTATATAGGGAAGGGGCACCAAAGTTACCGTCAGCCTGTCCCCCAGATCCAGACCTGTTGTGAGTAGACAACTTTTCTTTCCCGCTAATTGATAATGCATCCTTGCCTAAATATTTCTATTAGTACATACCTTATATGATTCATATTTACAAATCAAATAAATTAGCAAAAAATTCAAGAAAACCATATTCTAAACATAGATATTTAATATTTTATTATACTTGAACGGGGAAAAATTAGTAACCAAACATCCTATGACTGCCATATAAGTTTTAGGTTTTTATTGGGGCACCAAAATTATCGCATGCCTGTCCCACACCCCCAAGATCCGGGACATTAAGTGAATAAGCCGTATTTTCTGTCCTGCTATCTGATAACGCATCCTTGACCAGTGATTTGTTCTTTCTATACACATATATGTTTCCGTGTAGACGAAGTTTCTGACCTGCTATTTGATAATGCATCCTTGACTAGGGATTTTTTTCTTGCCATATACACATATGTTTAGATGTAAACGAATTTTCTGCCCTGCTATTTGATACATCCTTGACTAGTGATTTTTTTCTTGCCATATACATATTTGTTTCCTTGTTTAAGTATCAAATAAATGCGTGAAAAAAGCAAATAATGCCAATATAGATTTTTATTGAGTAGCCAATAAATGTTTGTTTTTATGGCGCCAATCAAGGCAATGGTTGGCGGGAAAACCTGGACGCCAGCACCATTTCACGGTTACTTCTCATCTATAAATTGGGCCTATGTGTGGTTCGAATACTCATCGACCTCCATAGAGTAGCATTCTAGGCTTGGTTGACCACAAGGATGATATCATAATTTGTTTCCTTGTCTCTGGAAGATGCAATGAAACACCCACATGGTTCATTGGTCAATGTTGTCGATGTGGTTGGCCATGTTGCGCACCTGGAGATGGATCTCCTTTTCCCCAATTAGTTTAGAGAAATCGCGCTTGTCGACCACAGCAAGTAAGACTTTTACTGGTTCTTACATTTGAATAGTAAATCACGACGAATCTTCTTAACTTCACACTCTTGTGGTTTTGTGTTGTGGGATTTTCTTTATCTACAGCCAAATTTCTTTTGTGCCTGTTTACTATGGCAATGAACCAGATGTGCATCACGGAATACTTATGCGAGCCGATCTCAATAACCATTTTATCATAGCTAATAAAGTGGAGGTGGATCATGAAGCAAGTATGGATACTCAGTGTGATCTCTATAAATACTTTAATTTATTTGCATTTTAAAAAATTTGATACTACAATTTTTAATATTGTAGGATGTTTAGTAGCCGTGGACCAGTCTTGTCTTACGTTTATGGAGACAACCAGGAACCCCTTTTCCATGTCACTCGAAGGTTTGTGTATTTTCTAATGTAATATTAGTTTTATTTGGAAGTGGATGCTTTTACCACATGCATCGTTTCATACATCCTTGATATTGTTTCTTTAGAAACAAGGCTTGAGCTGCGGGGTGACTCTTCGCTTCGAGAGCACGTCAAATTGGCCATCCGCTTTCGACCATATGAAATAAAGAGCCTGCCACCAAGTCATCGGGAGAGAGGGATCAAATGGTGGAAGGAAACCTATGTGGTCGATGCAGCATGTGTCAAAACCCGCGCTATAATTCCTCAAAAGGGATATGACGATGTTTATGGTCAGGACTAGCGCCTATTACACCATGGCAAGATTCAGATGCATGAACCATGGACTACACTTATCACCATCACCTATCGACCATTTTAGTTTTCCATGTTTTAAATAATTGACAATGTTTTAGCAGTGCTGTAATCTTTTGATTTAAGATAATATAAATTTTAGCAGTGCTGTAATCTTTTGATTTAAGATAATATAAATTATAGTCAAATTTCTACTATTTAAGATACCCACTGATTTATTGCCATTTTCCGGGATATCAAGTACATGAATATTGAGATATTACGAGTGCACCTTCTATATATGTTCTCTTTTATACGGGGTAACATACATTATAACCATGGAAAAATATGCCAACAAGGATCGAGCGTGTGTATATATATTCAGTTGTTTCCTTTCTCTATATATATTCCATAATATGGATAAGGATGAAATCTTTCCTATCCTACAGTAAACATATGAGTATATATATACCCATGTTGATTCGGAGGATGCATATTATGCACATTTAAAAAACCTGTTTGCACCTTTGGTTGGCAACTCAGAAAAATGTCTAATCATTCTGTAGGGGCATTTGTGATCCATATGGTTGCTCTCTTCTGCGTGAGGAATGACGTGTGAGTAGTGGTTTTCCTTACTAAAGGTGTGGTTTTCATATTTTTCGTGTGATTCTTTTTATTTATAATTACTTGAATCATTTGATCTCTATCAGGAAACCCCCAACCCTGTTGTATGGTGGTGAAATGAATCATCGTCAATTTTCTAATGTCCGTGCCATGTCAAGGCGTTACCAGAATATCATTGAGTTATTCTGGTACCCTTATCGTCCTCGGAGCCGAACATTAGAGTTGTTGCCTCTTGATCATGATGATGGCGCTCAAGTCATTTTGACCGAGGAGTCCGACGACGCAATCTTTGGTCCAGGAATGTGGCAGCTGGACTAGCCGATGTACCATTATGCATTGAAAAATAATAAATAATATTGTCTTTGATTTATGTTTTGGTACGGAAAGTTTCTTCTAATTTTGCTACGGCAACATCGCCTTCTGTCTGTCAAAGAATCTGATGAAATTTGAAAAATGTATATCGTACGATTAAGCATAAATACAGAGCAAACATTCCCTACATACCTTAATTGGACACGGTTTCATATCATAGGTTTCCATATTGGATGCGGTTATCAATAATTCCCTTCGCTGTGCGTAAAAAAAGGACTTTCCTACTAGCCAGACACCTATTGATTACAAGGACATTTTCTAATATCTTCCTTTTTTTTAGTGACCGCTATCATCGGCATGACATGCGCCGCGCCTTATGATCTGTTTTTTAAATGGAAATGTATGGGATCCTGTGGCAGTACATATACATGTCAACCCATGGGCATGGTCCTTCATCAGACCACTATTCATTTGATCACAACTGTAACCAGCTGCTCCACCTCATCTCACCAGAGTTCCTCATCTCCCGTTAATGGTATTTCGTAAACACATCTCCCCTATTGACTTAGCTGCTGCCATGAACATGCCGAATGGAACTCACGTTGATGTGGTTGCTGTGATCACCAATGTCGGGTTTCCGGATAGGAGACCGATGTGGCCCGATGAAGTTAGATAAGTTGCACTAATGGACAATGGGTATGTAAAATAGCTAAATCAGTTTGCAATTTTTGAATTTTAGTTTAATATTACTTGCATACTAATACTCATTTTAACGTGTAGCTGCATTGGGTTTCTTCGTCTATTTATTCCACACCATGCCATATGTGATTCTGTTTTAATGGAAGCGTCTATGAACAATAGCTTCATTCTTGTAACCAATGTTCGTGTGGACCGTCATAAAAGTATGTTTTTAGTTTACTGTTAGTTCATTATCCCGTTCATATATTGTTGTTGTACCAATCATGTATTGCTTTGGTGTTTATTTTACAGAATGTCTTGTCCAGACTGACAAAACCCATTTTTCCTTCATGCGACCTGGAGCATGTTCATTGCTGTCTCCACTCGAAGGCAACTCATGTGCTTTTTGTTTTTTTATTTAGTATATCTACGACATATTCCATTGGTGCATTTATCATGTTTTTTATTCCTTTATTCTTTGTCCAGTTCTTCGGAACAACATACGGGGAAGGATGGAGACCCATGACTTTATCCGGGAGGCCATGGTCACATGAGATGCAGAAATAAGGAAACTCGGTCAACCAAACGAATATTGGTCGGAGCTCGAGGATCATGCGGTTCAGGATGAATGAGTTGCCTGTTACAGAAGCGTCGTGGAGATGTCTCTTTTTTCTACACTATAAAATATTTACTATCATAATATGATTTACTACTTGTTTATGCACGTGAGGAATTAGTTTTTGGAAGACAATATGCATTTTTATTTGTCTCCTATTCCAAGTTGAGGCAAGATATATGATTCATTTGGTTTTGGTTGGAAATCACGTGTTTGATTACTGTTGTCGGCCATGCTACAACATCAGGGCTGTTGTCGGACGTAATACAGTGGCATGGCTGTTGTCGGACATGCTATAGTGACATGGCTGTTGACGGACCGAATGTAGACCTATGCCTGTTTGTTCTCTTTATCCAAATTGTTTATGATCATTATGGGCCGTTTTGGCCGACACTCCATTTGTACGCAAATAATTTACTTAGAGACATATATACCATTTTCTAACATATAAATCTAACTACAATGTACACGGCTGAAGTGCCAATAACCTACAGATTCATAATCTTTATTGACGCATGCTTCCTGCTGCTTGACGCAAGCTGTGTCCACGATCACCATTTCGAGTATTATGGTGGGTGAAATGATAAAGAAAATAAGAATAAAACATGGAATAAATCCAATAGTAATAACATGGAGTTTGGTTTATATATAAGAATATATGCAAGATTGAAAATTTATAATATAAATAATCAAAACAACCACATGAGCCGTGACCGCGGCACGTTATCCGGACGACATATCTGCTTCATACAGAAATCGTTCTCGGTTTTGAGAGATCATATCTGCTTGATAGTAATCATATGGTCACCACATTATTCTTGGTAGTAATCTTATGTATTTTGATTCTCAATATTTGCTGGCCGCTCAATTCAGATTATTCCATGCAGATTTTCCCCATGAGCCTTGTTGCCTTAGCCAAGCCGGAGGTGATCAATTCGCCTTAGTCTGAGCTAGTCAATGCGACATGAATGGCCAGGATAGACCTTGGACTCCCTACATGGCATATTATTAACTTATATATATTATAAGAGTATAAAACTTCACAAATTTGGTGATCGCAAATTTGGTATTCGCAAATTTGGTATTAAATTCGGAATCAACTCCTTATGTGGTACATGTGTACTTTCTATATAACTCCGAATGCATGTTCTCTATATGGACGGTTGTCGTATATATATTTTATTTGTTTTTCCTTCTCCATGTTATGATACAAAAATGAATCATATCAATAAAAGTTTCCTTTCATGAAGCAACACTATGCGTATATATATAATCACATGATCATTCGAAACCATCATTCTCTCTAGGGTCGTTTTACCTGTTGACACACAAATTTCGACGAGTACCACAGCAAAATGGCTAAGTATTCGGTTAGGATGTTCGTGATCCACATGGTTGCTCTCTTCTGCACACAAAATGATGCGTAAGTAGCTCCACAGATTCAACCTTGCACGTATATACTTGTTATTTTGAGTTTCATCTTATGATAATGTTTTATTTAATAACTGCATGTTTCTTTACATTTTTTATAGATCATGTCCAGTCTAGTTGAGTGACGGTAGTTTGAATCATCGTCGAGTGTCTAATGTGCATGCCATGTCAAGGCGTTACCAGCATGTCATGGAGTTGTTCCGGTACATTTATCGTTGTCAGGTGCGGGTTAATGACATGTTGTGACTTCAAGCTGATGATGGTTCTGAAATCATGTTGACGGAGGAATCCGATGACGGTGTATCTGGCTCGGGAATGGAGCAGCTAGACTAGATTATGTACCATTATGCATACCAAAATATGAATAAAAGTGGCTCTAATATTCTTTTTTGGAGTCATTATGTATACTTTATTTGCTTTATGGCTGCATTTTAATATGTTTTACATACTGTCTCATATATGCATTTTATTACATGATCTAAATCAATAATATTAACTTCAAGTAATTTCTAATAAAAAAACAATAATAACAAGCGCATGAACCCAAATGCATTTGATTCTCTATCGTATTATCACCCATACTTGTCTTTCTAAGTGATTGAGTAATTAATGATCAAACCAACCATAATCTAGCACCCAAGAGTTGCTCTACCAATTGGCCGAGTGGTTTCAATGTCAAACCACTAGAAACATTATTACGCAATCCCCAGGCACGAGACTACTTGTCACCCGAGTGATTTCAGTTATAAATCACCATAGATCATTATTATATGGTCCTCCGTCATGGTGCTGCCTTTTATCGAGTGATTTCGTCTATAATAAATCACAAAAACCATTAGTAATGCACAATAAATGAAACCAACAGTATGTATTTTTCATTTAGTTTTGCTTATGATGATACTGGTGATTGTATTAATAGCACTATCTTGAGAAGCAGATTTTCAAACAATTGCCAAATATATATTGTCGGTGTCGGTTCAAGGAATGAGAGAGCTCGATGATGTGTGCTACTTCTGCTTGTGTGATGAAACCAACAGTATGGATTTGCACCATTCCATCTGTCTCGATAATCATGAAGTATGAAATAATAGCACCTATAATTGGTGCTACAACACCCCCCGAGTCGTTGAATAATTAATTACGAAACCAACTATACTGTAGACCCCTAAAGTGAGTCAACCTATTGGCCGAGTGATTTCAATGTCAAATCACCATAAATCATTATTATAGGACCCTCGCCATGGTACTGCCTTTTGTCCGAGTGCGCCACATAAGTCAACACAGTGCGCCACAAGAATTCAGTACAGTCCTGGTAATGATTCTAGGTCCGTTCAACCTGACAGCTTGAATATGCATTACACACTTGGTAGTGAATCTAGCTCTATTTGTTTAATTAAGGTATTCGTCGCATCCTGCGCTTCTGTAACCAGGGCTTCGCATTGTGCATCTATAAGGTCCTCTTGAAACCCTCGGCAATCACGTCCAGCCTGATTTTTGGTATGTGTGATTTGGCAATGGCTAACACTTGAGCACCTGCCAGTCCTGCGATGTATGCTTTTGGGTCTGACTGGGGGCTTCTTGCAGCCGAGTGAGTAGATCTCGACACCTTGGCAGCTTCTCGTCAGGCATTATATATTGGGCCACTGCTTCAGCATCTTTCTACAGAGCTGCAAGGGACCAACGAAGATTTTGGTCACCTTCAATAAATTTCTTTTGCAGAAGCTCATAAGCTTTTTGAGATCCTAAAGACAAAGGTATATAAATTTTGGACTATAGAAGGCACTCGGACATGAGGGTAAATTAAAGGAAAAAATATTGATTACCTCTCAGACGTTTTTCAATCTCTTTCTTCTCTGCTTCCAGGGTTGTATTCTTCTCTTTGAGCTCGTCTCTTGCTTTCTCAATCTGCTTAAAGATATCTTTAATTTTGTCCAGCTGAGTGGTGGCGTCTTTCACTTCTTTTCCCGACATGATTACTCTGTTGTGTAACTCGAGACGTTCCTTCTCGTGCGATTTTACCTCTACTTGTGCCTCTGTTATATAGCAAACGCATGAGAAAATTTCCAATTTATTATTATTAAGAGTAACATTTCAAAGAGCACACCTTCACCTTTTTTTTTGCCAGTCGGCACGAGATTCATCCACCTCTTTAAAATTGGACTTCTGTTTCTCATAGTTATTTTTAAGCTCCTCCGAAGTTTGAAGTTGTTGTTTCAATTCTCCATTTTGTTTCTTCAAATCTTCGATGGTGCTCAAGGCCGACTCTAGAGTCTTCAAATGATCTTTTAACTCGGCAATGAGGATTGCCGAGTCAGCTTCTCGCTTGCATTTGGAAGAAAGCTCTATAATTCTTCAAGGGAAAGGATGAGAATTTGTGAACAATAGGGGCACATTATTTTTTGATAAATTCTTCAGAAGACGTACCTGCTATTTTGAATTTTAATTCATCCATATGGGATGATCGTGATTGTAGCTCCATGGTGAGGTGGACAATGTCAAGTCTTTCTTTTGCCAGCTGGTTTTCATTCTCTATCACTTTGGCACACTTATTTTGCACAACTTGCAGAAGTTTACTTTTATTCTCCACGTGTGTTTTTAAGCACTGACATAGCAGAACAAGAAGAATAAGTAACATATTTTTAGGATGATTACATTTAGTAGGATAAATATTTCAGGTCATACCTGAAAGGAGAGGTATGCCTCTTGTGTGCAACCTTCAAACTTCTCTAGCTCTTCCCGTTCGCCAAATTCATCCAGGCCGGCAACGGTAAAATTACCGATATGATACACTGTCCTAAAATGACTGGCCTCCGATATTGCTTCTTTTATCACTCGGTGGATGGGTGTTAGCACGGGTTCTTCCTCTAGGCCGATTGGATGATCATAAGTTGGCTATGGCATGGTTTCAAATACCAGAGTAGGCTCGTCTTCGATGATTAGAGGGGAGGAGTTTCCCTCTGTAGTTTTTGTCTCTGGAATATTCAGATCTGGCACATGGAAATCTCTTTGTTTACCCGGCACTTCTGTTGGCCGACTTGGCACCGGAGTGTCCCTATCATCACTCGGCATGTTGGCCGAGTGACCGGGTGCATGATCCTTGGACGTATCGTGCCTTGTTGCCTTTTCTTGTGGCTCTTTGGGAATATTGCTTTGTGGCATGGTGCCTTCTGAGGACGCACTGTTAGTGGAGCAGCATAAAGAGAGTTACTGATAAACTCGTTCAGTTTTTTAGTAAGGCAAATGCTTATTAATGGGCAAACTTACTTTGGACGGCGCTTAAACTTCAAGCCTGACACTTCAGGCAGGGGGCCGCCAGATGCTGTGGTCTTTGAGGTATCTGGTTTGTTTGAAGATGGGCCCTTTTTGGTGTTCTTTGCACCTGTTTGTGCTGTTTCACCAATAGTTTTGGCACCTCCGTCAGATTTTGTGCCTTGCCGAGTGGCTCCCGACTCAGCTGAAGTTTTCTTGTTTGCCTCTTCTTGTATCCGGGCAGTTCTGTCTGCCAGAGATTCCTCTTCATCAGAATTTACAATCTGGGCTTTATGACGCTTGTGAGCAGGAGGTTGCCCTGGCGATCTTTCCCGAACAGGCGGAGGCAATGGTGGATTTGACACATATCGGTCCAAAGCCTGTGATCAAACAGACCCATCAGTATTATAACTAGGAGACACAAGTTTAAAGGGTACACAACAATTTACTTACACTTTTCCTGCCAGTTTTGGAGTGATGTCCGGTTAGCTTTTTGCCTATAGTCCAATCAAGCAGAGATGAGAAAATATTTTCAAGTCTAAGTTTTATCCCCGTGTCAGACAGCTCATCTGGCACTTCTCTCGTGGGATCCCCTTCTAACAAAAACTTCCAACCAGGGACATGTCGCCTCTTGATTGGTTGAACGTGGCGGAATATGAAACTTGCTGCAACATCAACACCGGTGTATCCTTCGAACTTTAAATGAGCAATTTGGTTCATAAATTCATCCACTTCGGTTTTCTTTTCTAGGCACGCCTTCCTGTCCATTCAGGACGAGGAATAGGAACTTCGGCATTGAATTCAGATAGTGGTGGGGCATGGTTTCCATGATAGAACCAATCTGTATGCCATCCTTTATTGGTGGAGGGCAGGGGGACTTCGATATATTTGGATTTATTTCGTAATTGAAATCCAGCCCCACCAATCACATTGTTGCTATTGGACTTAAGAACAAATAGTTCTTTGAACAGCTCGAAATGAGGGGCAATACCCAGGAACACCTCGCAGAAATGAATGAAAATGGTGATGTGCAGAATGGAATTGGGATTCAAATTAACTATGTTAATCCCATAAAAGAAAAGAAAACCGCGGAAGAAATCGGAACATGGCATCCCAAATCCGCGGTAGAAGAAGGGAGCGAAAACAGTTACATGATCAACAGGTGGTCGAGGAAATCTTTGACCTATGGTCTCCATCCAGTCCGTTGTCTGCTGATCTTGGAGGACTCCGTCCATCACGAGCCGAGAAATCTTCTCTGCATCCATGGATGATACCGAGAACTCCTTGATGTCGTCGGGAATGTCGAGGGTTGGGTCATCCACGATGTGAATAGGGGAAGCCTTCCCTTTTGGCGAGGCCTTGGTGCTCTGACGATTTTGCTTGGGAGGCATGGAAGCTGCGATGTCTCTTGGAGGAGGCTGATAGTCAGAGAAGATCTAGGGTTTGGAGGAAGAAGAAGGAAGTGGCGGCTAAGGCAGCAAAGACTGAAAGGGAACGGTTGGGGTGATACAGAAATGGTTATATAATAGGAATAACCTAACGAGCGGTGCCTGTTTATGGGTTAACCTACCCGATAGGTTATGATACTGTAGCCTCATACCAGGGGGCTATTTGACAATGTTTTTAGTGATTTTTAATTGAAATCACTCGGACAATAGGCAGTCCCACCAGGGGGGAAAAATATGGTTGTTCCGGTAATTTATAATTGAAATCATCCGGCCCTTGTGGTAGCACCAATTGTTGGGAGCTATTATTTCATAATTCATGATTACTCAGCAGGAGGGAGTGGTAGAATCCTGAATTATTGGCTATGGTGCTTACAAAAATATTTAGCTTATATGATAATAGTCAGTTGAAAGATTATTGATCTTTGGACTCATATATTACGCCTACTTAGGTGTTCTTGGGGGCTACCGTGGGATATAGGTATTAGGTGTCTCTAACCACTTGGACGTGTGGCCGAGTGGGATATAGGTATTTGGAGTAGACGGAAAGTTGATATTAGAGATATATATAGAATTATTTGTAACCGAATACAGTGGCAGGGATGTTGTCAGACATACTACAGTGGCATGGCTATTGTCGGATGTGCTACAGTGGCATGGCTATTATCGACCGAATGCAGACCTGGACCTTTTTTGTTCCCTTTATCCAAATTGTTTATGATCCTTGCCATGTGTAGATTTTGCAAAATTAAATCAAGAAAGTCTGACATTAATTGCAAATATGCATAGTAGATTGTAATATAGTGATCTTCCCTTCGCTACTTCATGGTATGGATAGGGTTATGGTTGTTTTGAGAACAAGTAATACAAAGTACTCTGATTTTAAGTACCAAGTAAAGGGGGACATCTCTTCAGTGCGTTCGAACCCAACACATCATAAATCGTATATGTGGCCCATCTTGAGACTCTTGTCGATTATTTCTAAGTTAACTTCCCGTAAGCAACTCCCTCCATGCTTGCTCCCTACGGATTATATAGAAGTAACAAATAATAATGAATTGTTGTAGTATATAAGGAGACCAGAATAACAACAAAATGTTATTTTTACATCTTGATCCATCAGGATAATCCTTATACAGGTACACCCATCCATAATCTTATGTATGGTTGTTTTAAAGGTCACCCTTGCACGAAATTCCCAGCACCTATCATAGGTACGCTTATCATCAACCTCTTTGAACCTTAGAGTCCTGATGACGATGATGGTAAAAATATCAGAAAACAAATAGTGGTAGAGGAAGATCAAATATTTATGCTACACTTAACTATGCATGGAGGAAGAAGATTTGGCTTACCTCTTTATTGTCGGCCTTGGAAGAAGACCAATCCTTCTGCCCGTGGGTGTACGAGTGACGTATGTAAACTTCATGTCTGCAGGAACGCTGAATGATCTCCCACCGAGATGAATTACAGGGTCTATATATATAGTGTTTAGGCTTAATTATGGCGTCAATGAGTTATCACGAAATATATTTGGCGCCAATTTTATTCATTAACAGTACCCTCCACCCTCCTAAATCAAAACACTAAATCATACCACTATCATGTACAGCATGGAAACTGATTGATGTGGTGGACGATACCTTAGGAAAGCGAACAATGTTAAACTTGGAAAGCTATATTAATGCAGGATCATTATAAGGGGAAGTTTTTATTAATTTTAGAATACAACATGGAAACTAATATGTGCAAACACGAAATCTAATTGATGTTATGGCAGTATCTCAGGAAAGATAGCAAGGTGAAGCTTGGAAAGATATAATAATGCACAATCATGATAAGGGTAGATTTTATTAGTCTTTATTTATTTTCTCCTTTAACGAAACTATCCCTAAATAAATCCTTGACTATCAGGCAGTGCTTTTCATTTTATTTCCTTGTTATCTCATAACTTGCCATGGAGCAAAGAAGCATGAGATTCCTTATTTGGTGTAACAAGTAAACATCACACGCGGTCACCCTCCCCTTATCTGTGCCTGAATTGTCCAATCCCTTCATCGCCAACCCCAAAGCATCAGTGCTAACCATCAATAGTGTAGTAAGCGTTTCCCACCTCCTAGCCGCCGCATGTTGCACCACCTCCTGGTCGCATTGTGGCCCTTCCTCTAGGCCTTTCTTGCAGGTGTGAACAACCGACTCATTTACATGTGATTTCATGAAACAACTTTCTTTGATCATTTAGCTTTGCAAACTGTTGCTCATGATATATATTAATTGATTATATGGTATAGTTGGGTCATATGCTTCTAAACTAATTTGGTTTATTAGGTGTGACCTATTTATTTCCATAGAGGATGTTTCAATTTAGATTATCATGTTTTTCCTGCTCTAAATTAGTTTCGTATTTTTCTAATATAAACCACAAAGGAATGGCGCTCCCAGAGGTAGACGGCTCTCGATCCCAGATAGATGACGGTTCAGTCGAGGATCGAAATCGGTTTGTACTTATATTCTTTTTAAATATTATAAATATATTTGTTTTCTTTAAAGTGCACATACAGGTTTCATAAAGCCTATATATCTCTGTAGAGGGTATATAAATTTTGCTATAACAAATTTTGTAGGCCATAGTATATCCTTCTAAAATTTCTACATTTTCCGTGCCGTTTTGAATATTCCATTCAAGTAGTCATGCACAACCACATATTCCGTTGTAGTATGGTATGCTTCCATAATGTTCAGATTGAACACATGGTCAGCAGATGGAATTTTACTGCCAAGGTTTTCTTTAAAGGAAATGTATGTGTGCACCATGCTGGTAATTACATACGGCTTATTCTGATTGATGAGGAGGTGAGTTCACACTTTATAGATATATAAATACTTTAAAATCAAAGTAGGCAATAAAACAGTGTGTGCTTTCTTGTTCATGTTTATGATGTACAATAAACTGTTTGTAGGGAAGTAGGATGAAAGCTCTTGCATTTGGCTCGATATGTTTTCATTTGAACCGCACCATTGTTGAAGGGCATGCATACGATTTCAGGGATGCGTGTTTTGGAGACAAATTTGATATTTTTTTATGCAATCTATTTGTCCTACCTGCAAACTTCTATGTGGTCATTTCTGTTGAAAGTAGGGTCTCTGTATCTATAAGAAGGATCACCTTTCCTTTGTTTCCATGAGACTTCATGGATTTTGAAGAGCTAAGATTTACACCACATCAATCAGTCATAGGTATATTATGTAAAGCTAGATATGCATGGTGTCTTCACTTACCACCACTTAAATGATGATATATGATAAATATATACAGATGTTATTAGGGTGGTGGTCTACATCTCTGATGTTCATGATAACCAGTGCTCTTGGAGGCGACCTAGCAGACACATTGCCATAATGAAGACTAGGTGTGTTTGGTTTCATGTGTTTATATTACGCATGAACTTTACTATTCTACTATGATTTAACATTTGAATTTCATAGTTTGCAGATTGTTATAATTCATGTGCACAGTCCACACATTTCGCGTCATGCTGGACAATGGCAACCAGCAGAACAAAGTTTCCGCACTATTGCTGCAGTTCATATGAAAAATAATGGAACAAGAGGTATGTAATGCTTTAATAATTAGTGATATACACAAGTGATGGTGACTGAATGATTTATATGCATGTTGCACTAAAAATTATATACCTTATATGAACTTGACTTTCACAATATGCATTGGTTGAAACTCAGGTGTTTTGACCACCACTCGATATAGTAATATTATATTCTCCCCGGACAGGCAAGAAGCTGATGAAATGGAAGGTATTATTCATTGTTAAATTTTATCTACTACGTTGTTGTAAGTTTTGACAAAGGTTGTCGCTAAATTGTTTAATTTTACATTATAGTCTTTTGCAATAGGCTACTTCATGGACCCCGTCGAGCTCGACAACTTGCCTGAGATCACATGCTCGATATGAATGTTCTCAATGCCTAAACGGGAGTGATGAAGACAAAGTTAATAGAAATAATTTTTTGAATGTGTTGTGAACACATGTAATTTTATTAATATTTTTGAAACTATCTTTATGTTGCATTGTATTTCCACATAAATGGGTTTTCATGAATGATTGCTAAAAGGTGCAATTTTATGCCATAACTAAGAATGCCCTATCGTGTCATGGATGCTTGGTTCAAGATTTGCATAAAAAATATAACATTATATTTTTCAAAAATGTTCTTTTTCTTTTCACAAATAACTTTTATTATCACACAATCAGTACTTTCTAAAATATAATAGAAACCACAATGTATAAGACAAACGTGATTGAGTTATCCTATTCATAGGTATTCAGTGCCGTCCAGTAATCTATCGCTAACCATAAAAATATGGAAGTAGTTTCCAAAAATAAATAGAAATTCAATGGCATGAAAATAATTATGTTTCCTAATCGGGGATTGCTATATATTGGTCCATGCATCTATTATTTCCATTTACAAGTTTTCAGAAAATGTATTTAGTTTGTGGCAGCAATCAACAACAATCTGTCTACACGGTTTCATTAGAGGTGAAATTTTTATTATTTATAGATTCTTGCCTCTTATACTGGAAACTATTTCCAAATTCAGTCCTGATTATTAGGCCGTGTTTCTTCTAAACCCATTATTATGTGTCCATTCTTTGTACAAAAGGGGACCCCTGCCGCCCTCATCTCCACCCAGCAACCCAGAGCGGTGGCTCCCACTATCCTTTTCACTTTTATTTTCTACCGATACCGACTACCGGTCGATTTGCTGAAATTCCTAATCCCCTCCTCCTCTAAATTTGTTAACAGGTAGCAGCGACATCTATTGGAGGAAACACAAGACCAGGAGTACGTACTAGAAGCAATGTGGAAAATGTCTGACCCCATGGTGGACGATGCTGCCCAGATCACAAAGTATGTCGAAGTTGACACTGGTGGACCACCGGAAAACAGCAGGAACCTTGGGTACGATGTCTTCATTCTATCATTATACCAAACTACAGGCTTGTCTCCTCTTACTTGAGTAGGGCAAAAATTAACGTTAAGATTCTTGTCGTATTCATTAGATTGTTGATCAACAACTCTATCATATATGTGTGTAAAAAAAACAAAAAGAGCAGACTCTATCGAAGTAATCCCTCAAGGTACAAAATTACTGTTTTTGTAGACAAATAGAAGGATTGACATGTTGTTCTATTCATCTCAATATTATTTTTTATCCTTTTTTAACTTGCAGATTACATTTGCACATCTAATGAATATGGTTTGATTAAAGAGTATCTAAAAATTCTATCCAAGCCCGAAACAGTAGTGGTCAAAATATATGGATCTTTTGTTACAAAAAGAAACTTTGAATGCCTTTTCCGGCCTCATGCTTTCATATGGGGCAATGTAAGTATCCATTTTTCGTTATTTCATATATTTGATTCTTTTATATAGTTTATTTAATTATTTATTTAGAAAGTAACTGATATAAATAGTTTACATTGTGGATGCTTGGTATTTTGATAATTGCACGTAGGTATTGAGCTTGCGCATAGAATTGTTAAGGATGGAGGAGCATTTGCTGACCAGGGTTGGTGCAAATGTGTACCTAGAAGATACATTTGTCACCAGCATTATAAAAAAGGATGGAGTAATATTTTTTGATGATGTCCTACAAAGTGACGGTCAGTTCATAAGGGGAAGGATTAGGAAATACCTTGAGCATGACCTAGTAATAGTTGTGTGATATTTATATGTTAAGGTTATTGTATTCCCTTTTTATTATATGAAATAATTATGATTTTTTCGTCAGATATTTCTGCCAATTAACAAGCCCGATACGAAAGGGTGTAGTCCAGATATTAGACTCACTTGGGGAGGCAGTTGGTAGAGCTGACCTAGAGACCACGGTAATAAACCCATTTGTGAAAAAATATCAGTATTGATATTTTATTTTTATTATTACATATCGTATATATTTTTAAACATAATTGATAGTATATATATGTTGTAATAGTTAACCGGGCTCTAAAGACAAATAAACATTGCGAGGGACAACGGAGGACTGGACCGGAATAGGTGGCCAGACCTCGACGTCCATGATTGGGAGAGGATAGAAGTGGAATTTCCAGTAGACATGCAAATTGATGGGTAAGTTTAGTTTTTTAGATTTGGACGATTGCCTATCAACTTCTATCAATATAATATCTGAAATGTGTTTACTATTATATGTATAGCGCGTCTTGCGGGCTTTTCATGCTTTCCTTCATGGAGTTCTGGAATGGTGAAATTTTGTCTGAAAGTTTCACTCAGGTAGAATGATAAAATAATGTTGCACCTTATGCACAGCTGATGTCAACTCTCTCGCATGATCATAAATTTAGCAATAGATTAAGCAAATTTTACATGTTGTCAATTTTTCACACTCATTATACAAAATTCACTGCAGGTTGACATGTTCAATTTCGGTCTGAAATTAGCTGCTGTTTTGCTCGGACATGAGAAAAATATTAGACAATGGAGGCATCCCAAAAAAAAAAGAACTCCTGGGTTATTGTCAGGTTTCTGAGAGTGGAGAAGGTTCTGATTTTGTAGAGATATTGACTACACCACCAAAGAAGATGAAAACGATGGAACAATTGAGTAAAGATGAAGTGATGACCACTGTGGTGTCTCCGGTAAACCCATCAATTATCAATGATATGATGACTCCGGATGAGCGTATCATTGCTTTGTGTAAGTATATTCTTACCATTGATGACACCAAAACTTTGCAGTGCTCCCTCTTTACTTGTGTTTACTCATACCATTTAATATTTGGTAGCCGATTGCGATATGAATATAAGAAACTAACATTATTATTTTATTAATAGGACGGAGTGGGTGCGGAGTTCTTCTCCATATCCGATTTCACTAACCATTGCAAAACTTCAAGATGCATTGATGGTTCACAAGGATCTCCATCCACATGGGAGTTCGAGAAATTGTGTGTCATCCTACTCAACTGTTTGTAGAATATCCAGACCATTTTAAGGATCTATAATTTTCAATATACATCTTATTTTCTCTAGCGTACTTTAATAGTGTTATGTATATATTTTCAATCTTCATTTATGCCTGTGTAGCTCCTATCCCAATTCTACACGCATCCGGATTTTCGTAAGAAGCTTGATGTGGTAGCATTATCCAAGACACTTAACCACTGGCCCATTATGGAGTATAGAATAACTGATGTGGAACAGGTAATCAGATATCGCTTTTGGTGTTGTATGTTTAGATGTTTTGAATAATATAAAGTGATAAATACAATTTCTGATATTTATAGATGTTGCTGCCTCATATAAAAAGTGGTCCTGAGTATACATTGCTCTATATTAACATGAAAAAAAATACTATACATGTGCTGGACCCCCTTCCCATGCCATCTTACTACAAGCATGCATTGCAATTGAATTACAAGCGCAAGCAAGAAATGATTAGTGCAAACTTTGCTATGGTAATGGAGGTTGCTGTCCCAGGGTCTAAGATCGATATTTCATCATGGCCACTTAGGATGCCTTATGGTAATACACGAAGCACAAGCCGGTATGTTGAATATGAAAAAAAATCTTTCTTTCTTAATTTGGTACACAATGCATGAGGCATAGTTGTATCATTATTTTCTTCTTTACAGGAAAATGTCAGGCCTTTTATTTCTTCAATTCATGCGCTTGTGGACTGATGATAGAATCATATACAACATGTTATGCAGAGTAAACTTTTGTTTATAAGCATGCTTATCTATTTAACAATTTCATCCACTGATTTTAAAGTTATTTTTAGGAGCCACGTGTCATGAGGGCATGTTTTATAATAGACATGTTAAAACTTCAAGAAAATGAATGCACCACCAACATACCAGAGGACGTTAAGAAACTACTGGACATCATTAAACAGTATTGGAGATAGCCGTTTGTGTTTCAAAATTTTTATTATAAATTGTGCTATGTAATTTGCATCAATGGTTCTTGTGAAATGAGTGATATGTTTGATTTAATTTTGGTTGAACTCATGTAATGAAAATTTTGGTTGCCTTTGATTTAAATTCGCTTTTGAGAATTTTGTCAGACGTGCGTGCCGCACGTGCATCACTACTAGTTATTTTAAAATAGATGACTGGAGCCCAATAGAATTCTCCATCATGGTAAAGTATTTAGAGCGGCAAGGCAAACCACTATAAGCCTACCATGCTGCAAGTTGATGTCTGCTTGCGTTTCATTAGTGCAACCGGCTCATGCTTAGTGCTCAGTTTTTTGTTTTATCTGGAGAAAACACCTTTGCCCCTGTTTTCCCATTCTTCTGAATATTGTTTCTTGTAATATGCAGGTCTTATAACTACCTTTTGCTTCTGTTCAGCAATATATGGCCCACCTTCTCTCCCATGGGCAACTGGATGGAAGTGGTTAATTGTACCGTGTGTTTAACTTAAATTTGCGGAAGTTGTATTTTTAGCGAAATGAACTTCGCTGCATCTTATAAGAAAAGAGCTGTCTTGCAAAATACGTCGAGTTCATGTGTCACATCGCAGTTGAGAGCGAAAATATGCACTTACAGTATCATTCTTCTGCTAAGATTTGTAAGAAAAAAAAATGAATGGACATTGCCAGTTGCATAGCTGATCACGCCCTCCTGAAAACGTTTTTAGTTGTCAATGCATCACGCCGTGGCCCGAACTGGCGTCTCGAGGTGGTTCTGAGCCCAGGAGGCTTTCGTTGTGGGGCTAATGAACCGAAATATGCTCAGTTTCAGAGCAGATCAGGCCCAACCGAACGGCCGTTTCTAGCTGGGCCTGAACTGGCTCCACGTTGGATCATTTTCTGTGGAATAAACTACGTTTCAGATCTATCTAGTCCAAAACGAACAAAACCTCAGTGTGAGTTTGTTCTGACTCCAGAGTGCCTCCTGACTAAGGCTCCAGGTCCAGATGAATTTCCGGCACACTTCTTCCAACGTCATTGGAATCTGTGTGGAGATGAAATCATGACGGTATACTCAGGATACTACAAGGGGAGGATGACCCCTCAATTATAAACAAAACGAGTATCGTTCTAATCCCGAAGATGGAATCTCCAAAAGAACTTGGCCAGTTTCGACCGATCAGCCTGTGCAATGTTATATACAAAATCGCCTTGAAAGTTCTTGCTAATAGGCTGAGAGCCATTCTACCGGAGATCATATCTGAGGAGCAGTCAGCGTTCGTTCCGGGTCGTCTGATTACGGACAACATTATTACAGCCTACGAGTATATGCACTTCATGAAGAAAAAGAGGGCTAGAAATAGCCAATATTGTGCTCTAAAATTTAACATGCGGAAGGCATACGACAGGCTGGAATGGGACTACTTGCGGGGTATCATGCTCTGATTGGGTTTCAACCGTGTGTGGGTACAGATGATTATGAGATTGGTAGGTTCGGTGTCTTTCTCAGTACTTTTTAATGGAGATAAGCTAGAGCACTTCAAACCAACTCGAGGCATCCGCCAAGGCGATCCAATCTCCCCCTATCTCTTCTTGGTGGCAGCGGAGGGCCTTTCAGGTCTTTTAAATTCAAGAGTCCAGTCGTCAAACCTCAGTGACATCATGGTGGCACCATCAGCTCTGATGGTTAGTCATCTTCTGTTTGCAAACGACAGCCTGCTGTTTTTCAAGGCGAATAGGGAGAGTACGGAGGAGGTGCAAAGCCTACTTCACCTATATTGTCGAGCTCCTGGACAAAGGATCAACACCGATAAATCAGCCATCCATATCGCGAACGGTTGCAGTGATAGCATCCGGGACGAGATCAAGGGTTTGCTGAACGTGCACAATGAAGCTTTAAACGAGAAGTATTTGGAAATGCCAACGGATGTGGGCAACTCTGTCAATGGCGCCTTCAAGTACCTAAAGGACCGTGTGTGGCAACAGGTTCAGGGTTGGCTGGAGCAATGTCTTTCAGCAGGAGGGAAAGAGATTCTTATCAAGACAGTAGCTCAGGCAATTCTAACTTACTCCATGGCATGCTTTAGGCTCCCCACGGGCCTATGCCACCACATTGATGGTCTTCTGCGAGGATTCTGGTGGGGGAGCAAAGCAGGTAAACGACAGACATGTTAGGTTGCATGGGATGATATGACAAAACCAAAATACATGGGAGGGCTTGGGTTCAGAGACATAGAGTTGTTTAACTTGGCGCTTTTGACGCGCCAAGAGTGGCGGATGCGGAAGGAACCAGAGTTTTTGAGTGCACGAGTCCTCAAGGCTGTTTACTTCCCCAACACGGATTTTCTGGATGCCGAGGTTGGCGCGTGTCCCTCACGGGTCTGGCGTGCAATCGTAGACGGCAGGGAGGTTTTGAAGCAATGCATTATCAAGAGGATTGGCTCTGGCGAGAGCACTAATATTTGGAACACAAACTGGCTCCCTCGGGATGGCCTTATGAAGCCAGTTTGCTGGACCAGAGATTCACCGCTCCAACTAGTAAGTGAGCTGATTGATCAAACATCCAGGACGTGGGATAGACAACTCTTAGCTGATTTTTTCACACCGATGGATAGTGAAGTGATTTCAAATATTCCTTTGTGCACCTATCCCCTGGAGGATTATTGGGCCTGGCACCACGAAAAGACAGGGATCTTCTCCGTCCGTTCAGCCTATAGAATGTTGGTCCAATCCAGGTAGAGGAATTCTGACTGTCTCAAGGGCAGGGCTGGAAGATCAGACACACGAGCAGTAGAGAAGGTATGGTGTGGTCTGTGGAAGATCAAGGTCCCTCAAAAGTCAGTGTCTTTCTTTGGAGGTTAGCACGTCAGTCAATCCCAACTGGTGATGTTCGCCACCATAGGAACATGGCGCCAAACAACAGCTGCACCATTTGCAGACTTGAGGATTCCTGGAGGCACTCTCTCCTTGATTGCAACATGGCGAAGTGTGTCTGGGCTCTTGAACACGAGGAGCTGGTAGAGTTCTTGAGCCAGGTGGAGGAATGTGACGCACGAGCATGGCTATCAGTGCTGATGAAGGCGCTCAAGCAGGAGGACCTGAGTCGGGTCGTGGTTCGGCTTTGGGCGATTTGGCACGCGAAGCGCAAAGCAGTTCATGAGGGCCAGTTCCAAAGCCCTCTATCCACCCACACCTTTGTGGAACGGTTCTTGGAAGAATTGGGGGTAGCCCAGCCGGTACCGGTGGAGAAGAAAAAGAGTCGGAAAAATGCTCCAAGATGGATCCCACCGCCAGAGGGCTATGCCAAAATCAATGTTGACGGAACTATCTCGAAAAACTTGGGGATATCAGCAGTGGCTACAGTTGTACGTGACCGGACAGGAAGATTCATGGGAGCATCCGCACTGGTTATGGAGGGGCTCCATGATGTTGAAACGGTGGAAGCTATCTCCTGTCAAGAGGGCTTGGCGCTCGCTTGCGATCTCGGTATACGAGCATTCAGACTAGCTACAGACTGTGCAAATGTGGTGAGGAGTACTGAAGGGAAAGGTTTGGGCGTGTATGGCCCTGTTATCCAGGAGATCAATGAACGTCGGAAGAGTTTTACCCGTGTGGTGGTAACACATAAAAGTCGAGAGTCCAACGTGGACGCGCATAATCTAGCCAGGAGTTCGATTTATAGTTCATTAGGAAAGCATGTCTGGCTCCTCACTCCTCCGGACGGAGTTTGTATTTCATACTTTGTCTAATAAAGGGGTATGGTTGATCTCAAAAAAAAATCAAAAAAATCAAAACACCGGAAACCTGTGAACGACTCAAGGTACTTACAAATCTGTACACGCAAAAAACTAAAAGGTACTTACAAATCTTGGCGTGTGTGACTCCATGTTAAGCGTGCACATCTCTCGTAGCGGCCGTCTATGCAGTCATATCTCATACACGTATTATACTTAGCCATAGTGGGTTATATATACGGCACGTAAGATGATAAGGATGCTAGAACAGACAGGAGATGAATCGTGGCGTAGGAGGTTTTGAAGAATGTGTCCTAATGTTCAGTAGATGAGAAATTGCGGTACTTTAGCCGTGTGTTTGCTCTTAGCGACGTAGCGGTGGCGGAGCTAGAATTTAAAGTCAGGGTGAGAATTTAAAGTCAGGGTGAACCGACAAATAATTTTTGTTCGTACAATAAATTTAAAATGTCATCTTAAAATAAAAAATTAAGAGCGTAATAAAATGTCTTACAAATATAATATATCAATCAAAATTCAATATAAACATACATAATAATGAAAAAGATGAAGGTCAAGAATTTTCGAGGCACGAGCCATTGTATATCGGTCAAAGGAACCAAAGGTGAAGATGAAGAATTTTCTTTGCTGCAATTTTACAATATCTTCATCTCTCTTTATCTTTCACTAATATGCAATACGACAATTCAATTGTATAGAAAAGATTATCAAATTGTTGTGCTAGTAAGCTGAATAGATAAATCACACATTGCACTCAATTGATATAATTGGAAGGCTGCAGAATAAACAATAAAATTGCCGCAGAGCACATAAAGAGCACAAGGGCACATGCGCGCAGCGCCATGGTGCACAATAGGACTCGTTGATCGCCGCCGATCGCCCTTTCTCATGTTCCTTGGACCAGAAACACTAGTCCACCACCCTCTCGCCTTCGTTGCGCCGCCCCTTGCCTTGGCTGCTGCCTGCTAATGTGCGTCGCTTGAATGAATGCCTAGATTTGTTGCTCGCCTGGTTAGTCGTCGCTCACGGGCTCAGGCTGTTGGGCAAGGGTGTGGGCCGGCCGGCCCTGTCCACCCTATAGCTCCGCCCCTGCTATGTAGAGTAGTGAGAGCAGTGCCTAAAACTCTAGGAGTGTGCCTTAACCCTGTAAGCTGGTATCCCCAGCAGATTGGTCTTTTGCTTTCAATAAAAAGCACGGCGTGAGCCTTTCATCTAAAAAAAATATATACGGCACGTGACAAAATCTAGATCACCGTTGATTCCGTCGCCGGAGAAGACTGTGCCATGCCAGCAGGTCTACAAATGTTAATTCGAGCAACTCAGTTAATTTATAAGGGACGAAAAAATTAATTACCATCTACACTTTTTACCCCCTGTATATATTGGAAAATATTAATACTACAAAAATACAGCGCAAGAAACACATGCACGACGGTATCGATCCAGCAAGAAACACATGCACGCGATGGGCGTATCAACGGCGGGAGCAGCAGCTAGCTAGGCGCGCTTGGCCACGGCCTGCCTGGGCGCCACGGCGGCGGCCTCGTCAACGTCGAACACAGAGCGGCAGAGCAGCGCTGCCCTGCCGCTCCGGGCAAGCGGGGGCGCCGAGAGCCGCCGGCCGAAGCTGTCGTAGTGGATGACGCCGGGGAAGTCCAGCGGCTTGCACCGCTCCCCCATCAATATCGTCCGCCGCCACAGCCCGTCCTCCCCTTCCGCCTCCCCCACGCCGGCGGCGCGTGGCGGCTCGTGATTGTGATCATCGGCCGGCACGAGCTGCCGCCTATCCCGGTGGAGGCGGCCGCGGCGCGCGCGGAGGAGGCGGCGCGTGGCGCGCGACACGCGGCGGGCGCAGGCGGCCACGGCGCTGGACGCCTTGCTCAGGAGGCTGTTCGCCATGGATGCTTGCTGGCGCGCACTGTGGCTATAGCAGATCGATCGGTCCGGCCGGTGGTGGCCAAGATCATCAGAATAATTTGTTTGGGGTGAAAGATTGGAATGGAAAGTTTAGTTTGTCCGGGTTCTCTTATTTATCGATATATAGTAGGCTTGAAATTAATTTGAAGTCTCCTTCCAAGTTAGAAGAAGAATCTAAAATATTTTGGGCATTATAAATACCAGTGTTATTTAATTAAATCATAATATAAATGATCTATATCCTTTGGAATGGCTCCAACAGATTTTCTTGCGAAACCATATCTCCGTAGTGCGCCGGGGAAAAAAAATTGACTGCCTTTAGTTAAAGTTGCTATAGTCATATTTATAATCCTCTGTCCCTCTATCAAAATATATATTTCTGTGGAAATTATTTATTGTACAACGTAAAGAAAAAAAAATCCGCGGAATGATGAATGAAAGCAAAAATACTTGCTCGTGGCGACGCATCTGGCGCAGGAGCGGTGCGCCGACGACGCAACCAAGAAAAACGAGCTCCGCCGCCGTCTCGCGGTCGCGGCCACGTCGCCTCCCCTATTCACCTGTAAACGGGCCTGCACTAGACAATTTGGGCCCGACACTGATTTAGTAAGCTTCAGCCCAAATACCACAGTTCATTGTGGGCTGCGTGCAAAGCTTCTCCGCTTGTCGCGGGCGTGAAGCCCCCACGTCGTCGTGCTCGTGCTCGTGTTCTGCTCGTCGGCGTCTGAGAGACCGCCGGCAGCCGGCGGCGGAACCTTTGGAGCTCCAACTGCATCCAAGACACGCGACGACCGGCTGAGGTGAGGGATCTTGCTGTGAGTCTGCTACTCCTCCGCTCCTCCTCATGTGCTCCTGTTTAGCCCTTGGAATCGGATTCCGCAGAGAATGGGTTAATATCCTCGTGCCTCGTGGTGTCTAGAACTGGGATTGGTGCCTAACTGTAACCTTGCCTGTTGCCTCGACATACAAGGTTGCAATTTGTGATTCTCAGAGGCACGACGTGGGAATCGCTAGTTGCACAGGGGCATTCAGCAGCATGTCGTAGAGGTGTTTGAGGAAATTCCTGAGAGAAATGTTCTTGCAGTTTTTGACCAGCGCTTAGGTAGATTCCTCTGTTCTCTTTTCACTCCTGTGTGTTTGATATGAGTTACCACATGATGTGTCGGATGGACGTGTGTATGCAACACTGAGGATATTTGGTAGAGCCAGGCAGCCAGCTATGCCTATGATTCATTCTCTAGTCAATGGCTGAGGCAACTTATGTGCCTTTTGTTACAATTTACTTTTGACTTGAGATGCCCCGTTTGGTTATTGGACCACAAAATGTGGTGTTGTTAAATGTCATCCTTGCAAAGGACAAATGGAGCAGCTTGACTTGATAAAGCTTCACTGTGTGCATCACTACTTGAATGAGCAAACTGTACTAGGTGCCGTGGCAAGATGGCAAACCAAAATCCAGAGCAACATGTAGGAATATGAAGATGTTGGTCCTGTCATCACCATATCCATGACTTGTTAAGTTCTGGTATACAATCTGAATAATGAACCAGAGTCGTAGACGTTCTCTAGGTTATGAGCATGTCCATGCAGTAGTAAACTGTAACATTCTCAAGAACTATTCTCATTTTATTGCCCTGCTTGTCAAGCTTTATGGGGATGCGAATGTTTCTTCTTTGTTACCTATTTATGTTACTGTCATTTGCACCTTGAGATTCAATACAAGTAGTCTAAGCTACTGAATCTTTAGCTGATTGCTTGGAATGACTTTCAATATTATGCTATGCATTTTTTAATCAGTTGGCTATTCCATAGATAATTTGGGCCTGTTTGGAAGAGGAGGATTTCTCTAGGAAATGTAACGATTTATACTTTTATAGGCCAATTCGCACTGAATCCCAGGGATTTGATTCCTAAAACTCATTCCAAGTTGAGTCACTGACGTTTATTTTTTATTTTGCAATAAAACCCAGCGAGATGGATATTTTGTATCAGTGTAAGGAAGTCTTAAAGATCCAGAAGTTTCGGCGTATGGTGTCCTATGCCGGGTTCTACTGCTTCACTGCCCTCATTACCTATGCTTACACAAGCAATACGTATGTGAACACTGAATCAGAATTTCCTCTGTTTTACAAATCCATAAGTTGCCCGTTTGCACTGATTGTGATTTTTTATACCTCATTACCTGTTCTCACCAACAAGTATCTTTGGCTTATCACAGGACAAGAGCTGGGATTTCAAGAGCCGACCAGTACTATGCCTCCTACCCTGCTGGCACTGAGCTGCTAACTGACACTGCAAAGGTGTGGAAACTGAATTTATGTCTCATTATCAATATTATGGCAACAAGCCTTTGTAAACGTTAATGATGCAAATGTTCAAAAAATATCCTTTTTAATTTCCTTTGCCATTGTTTTTGTTTTATTTGGTGGTTTGCAGCTTTACAAGGCTGCATTAGGTAATTGTTTTGAAATAGATGACTGGGGACCAATAGAATTTTCCATCATGGCAAAGCATTTCGACAGACAAGGGAAACCACCATATGCCTACCATGCTGTGAGTCACCTGTTTGTTTTTCATCTGCTGCTCGCTATTCGTGCCTACTGCTTTCACAAATTTATTGTTTATCTCCTGAACACATACGTCTATTTTTTGCTACATTCTTCCAACTTGACATACAAGTCTGATATCTGCCTCTTGTTTTGTGTTTTCAGCAATATCTGGCGCACCTCCTTTCCCATGGGCAACTCGACGGAAGCGGATAAATATTGTGGCCTTGGTGTATTGTCAGTGCAATGAAAATCTACTTGATCTTGTACAAATATTCTATCTTGTTCAGATCACCGAAATGGAACCAGAATGAGACTGAATGTCAGTCCATCAGTTGTCACTATTTGATCTGGCGCAGCAACCTTCAGAAAATCCAGATTTTGTCCTGTTCTAGCATTTACATCGTCCTTTTGTTGTTGAATAAAACTCTTTGAATGTCAATGGATATATTATTTCCTCCGCCCTTGTCTGAAATTTCCATTGTGGCTGTTCAGATAATGTAATATGACGTTCTTCAAATTGCACCATGTTGATCTCTCACTGGCAAACTTGTGACGCTACCAGTCTTTGCTGCTCACTTGTCAGGGCGTACCGCGTGTTCTTCTACAACTGGTATAGGGAGACGGACATTTCAAATCCCACGATATTGCATCCGTTTGTTGGACTAAAAATGGTCATGCCTCAAGATTTTTTTTATAGTATCAGCTCTTCAGCCGTAGATATCTTTGGAGGAACTATCAGCGTAAAACATGACACCGCATTTAAGCCTAAAATTCGCCTCGATTATAAAAGTGAGCTTATATTATTCTTTGGTCAAATACAACTACTACCTTCATTCTAAAATATAAGCTTTGTTGATTGTGAGACATCATGATTGTTGACTACATGTATAGTACTTAATTTATAGTATCAAATAGAACAATACTTATATAATAAGAGTGCTTGATTTAAGTCAATATTTTTGGCCTAGAGAGACTAAGGCCCTAACCTGGCTCCGAAAATATGGGTGAGGGAGGCCTCTAAGTTAGAGACATGCAAAAACATCATAAATGACAGGTCTAGTCAACAGTCAGAAATTTAATCGGATTCGAATTTCAGTAATACAATATTGGGCCACATATGTGGCCCATATCACTTTGGTAATACAATATTGGGTCAGATATGTAGACCAGATCCTGATATATATGTAGCAACAACCCTTCCTATCTATCGTCTTAGGGTTACCCTCTTCTCCCCCTTACTTGCACCGCCTCTCACTTCTCTCATCCTCTCAGTCTCTTGGTAGGGTTACTCCTATTGTTGATCCGCCATTCCTATAGTATCGGTGATAAGAGTTCTTTATCATGGTTGCTACTCACGCGGTTAATTGAAACAGGAAATCATAGGTGCATAACTTCCTTCTCATCCTCTCCCTACTCCTAGTTTAATTTTGTATGACTTTGATTTATTGCGCTGCTTTATTTTTCTATATCAATTGATCGTATTTGTAGCCTACTTTGTATAGTATTGTGCCAGGTAGATCTCAAGTGCATGCTTGACTTATTGTCTAATTTCTTTGATATTCATTTAGATCTACTTGATGATGCATGTCTAGATTGATCATGCTTGTTTTACATATATAAAGTTTATTACAGGGTTCAACGTTTGTTAATGTGCATCCGTGGTTAGGATAGTATTTGCTTCCTTTTTAAGCTTTTGTTAATGTGCATCCGTGGTTAGGATAGTATTTGCTTCCTTTTTAAGCTTTATTACTACTTATCGATCTCTAGATGTTTCTTTATTGTTATTGGACTTTTTGACCATGAAATGTTTATTAGTTCTTTCATTTTTCTTGAAAAACGATTTGTTTTCTATAAAATTCTTATGTTTCGAAGGAGGATTAGGTACATGAGCTCAGTGTTTTGATTCTAGAAAAATAATTTGTTTTCTATAAAATTCTCATGTCATTTAATTTAACGTATTGGCAGTCTGCTTGAAATAACCTTGCGTCATGTAGATCTGGTGTGCATGCTTGACTTGCTGCCTAAATTCATTGATCTTCATTTAGATCTACTCGATGGTGCATGTCAAGATCCATTATGTTTGTTTTACCTATATGATCTTTGTTACAATTGGACTAACAAATGAGGCATAATAGTTTGTGTATCTTATTGTTATGGTGTTATTTTCAATCCATCGTCTTATATTGTTCACTATTGTGTTTTGTGTTGGTTTGTGTCCACAGCACATGCGTTTTGTGTTGATTTGTGTCCAGAGCACAGAGCCTCACGATGGAGGGACCACTACCTGTTCCCAAGCCGTTGGTCATGGAGGAGGAGGTGATAGCTACTGGTGCAGCTAAGAAGACCCTCCCTCCGATGCTGACAGTGACCATGAAGGCGCACGGAGTCCAACCTACACCGACAAATGAGAGAAGCACCCATGGCCAAGAACTACTACTGACTGATGCTATGAGAAAAGAAGAAGGGGAAGGCATTGACCACATTAGCGATCTCCCTGATGATATTCTTGGCACCATTGTCTCCATCCTCCCCACTGCCAAGGACGTCGCGCGTACACAAGTCATCGCCCCTCAATGGCGCCACATCTGGCTTACTGTCCCTCTCAGCCTTAACCTCGCTGACCTTCCGGAAGACAATGAGACCCTCAACAACGCTGTTTCTGGCATTCTCTCAGCACATCCAGGGCCAGGCAATAGCTTTTGTGTCCAGTCGTGTCACTTATATGAGCAAAACACCACTTTGAGTGCTTGGCTCCGATCCCTCGCCCTCAACAACCTGAAGGAGCTCAATCTTTGGGATGAGCTGAGCATGTTTTCACATTTTCATGTACGCTGGAAGTCACCGCCACCGATGTCAGCTGTTCGATTCTCGACCACCCTCCAGGTTGCCTCTTTATGCAAGTGCAAACTCACGGGCACCCCAATCGACATGGTCCACTTCCCCCAACTCAGGCAGCTTGCCCTTGATCAGGTCATCATCTCAAAAGACTTGCTGCACACCATGATTTCCAACTGCTCTGTCTTGGAATTCTTACTGCTTAACCGTAACTCTGGATACGGTCGCGTCCGGATCAACTCTAGCAGCCTTCGTAGCATCGGTGTGGGCTGGAATATCTCTAATGAACCCTTCGTAGTTCGGTCTAAAAAACTCATCATCCAAGATGCCCCAAGCCTTGAAAGGGTGATCAATCTTCAACCAGAGGTGGCCATATATGTATCTATAATATCAGCACCTAAATTGGAAACTTTAGGCTCTATTTCTGAATCTTCTACATTCGGATTTGGTGGCAAGGCTATTATAAAGGTATACGTGTGGTTGTTGAGTTAGTACTTTTTTTTCAAAAGCTGCTAAACTTCATTTATGTTTTAGATAATAAATAACTTTGTTTATGCTTTTGCATATGGTCTAATTTTTGTTTGTTCTATGCTGATCAAGGACCGACGCGTTACTAGTAGCCTCAAAACGGTGGTGTGCAGTGTCAAGATTTTATCTATGAATGACCTGCTTATAGATGTGGATAGGGTTGTTCGCGTGATCAAATGTCTTCCGTGCTTGGAGAAGTTGTACTTGAAGGTAATGCTTCATCACTGCTAGTTTAGAATGCTTAGTTGCACTTTTTACTGATGCACTCTTGAGAAATGTATTGTTGTATATACATGTTGAGTACGCATTATCCACACAATTATTATTATTATTTTTAGATTCGTGCCCATACACTGATGTCCAAAGAGTGTACAGTAAATTATTTGTGAGACCAAATTGCACTGATCTCAATGTACAATGTATGTTGTGGATTGTACACTCTCAACATTCACATATAAAAGTGAATATTTACTTACTGCACCAACGCTTATACCAATATTACTAATCTTTCTTTTCTATGGTCCAATTTCAGTACTGTGTATCAGGGGAGAGCAACAATGAGTGGCGTCATAAACACATGGTTCTTACAAAAAACCTTAACATCCGTCTGAAGATAATAGTGTTGGAGCCATATCTGGGCATTGACTCACACATAAACTTTGCCTCATTCTTCATCCTGAATGCAAAAGAGTTAGAGTTAATGAAGCTCCGGGTTAACCGTATTCATTACTATAAGCAATTCTTTGCAGAACAGCACAAGGTGCTCGAAATGGAGAAAAGAGCTTCAAGAGATGCCCAGTTAGATTTTGTAGCGGAGATATGTTCCCATGACTATCTACACATCGACCATGTTCGTGATTTATCATTAACTGATCCTTTTGAATGTAGATCTTGAAATTGGCTATGTTGTCTGCCTTTATTAGTATTGGTATGTATTTTTTTTTTTACTTTTTCAAGGCAGTCGTGTCCATTTGTATGGTGTGTTTTGAACACTTATTATCGAGAACCTTAGAATATTTATGAAAACTGTGCTTTACTTGTCAATTTTTGTTTTAATTTCAACATTTTTTGTATGCGTGCTGGTTTCTTAAGATGTGTTTGGTTGGTAGCCATATTTTATCACATCTAACTTTATGGTATGATTTTCTAGCAAAATTTTATGCCTTCTTTAGTCATGTCATGGAATCTTAGGTTGTTGTTGGTTCGCCGCAACTGTGATTTGTCATATTTTCTTAGCCCTCTCTACTCCATATCTAATAAACTTGGTATATATTTACCAAACCTCACCACAAGTGATGCCAATTTTCTTAACAATAATTTTTGTGGCAGACACACTTTGACAAGTCCAAGTGTGATTACCATAAAAAGTGTGGTGAAGTGTGGCAACCACATTTTGACCGGTGCAGGTGTGGTTGCCATAAAAAGTATGGTGAAAAAATTAGCATCTCATTTGTGACTAGTTTTGATTAAAAAAATTGAATCTATGGCTTGAGGTAGAGTGTTAAGGGAAAATTGCAGCTATGACATTGAACCAAACACACCTTACTGTCCTACATTGTCAGTTCAGTTCCCAAGTATCTAAGCTTATTGGTTCTTCTTCCAGCTTACCACTTCCACTTTGGAATAATCACTTACGTTGTTCACATGTGGAGCTCCTAGTCTAGAATGATTTCATATTTAACCAATCCTTTGGACATTTTGAGTACCCGCACTTTTGTGAAATTGTCTTCTCCGTATTATACATGTTCATAGATATAGTCTCATTACATATAGAGATTTATAGGATCTTGTTCCTGCAGTGACTCGGTGGACCCTGTAGCTGAGCATCTCTAAGGAATACCCCAAAAATGGGGCCAGAAATCTTTGTTTGTGTCTTTCTTAAAAAATATTGGAACAACTTTTTCTCCCTTACTCCAACAATTCTTTTAAATTAATCCAAAAGCACTTTTAACTTATCCAAGTAGCCACAACAATATTGTTTCCCTCACAAGGAGGGGTGTGTAGGAATCCAGCTCTTCCGCTATTTGCAGATCAATTAAGGAGGAACTAAAATATTTTTTAGATACTTTTTTATTTTTATTAATCCATAGGTATTTGATTTAAGGGGAGTATGTAGGCCCCTTATGTTGGACAAGTGTGGCCTTTCTTTAGCTACCCTGATAGTTTGCTTATCTGTACTTCCAGATAGTATTTTTTATATCTATATGATATGATTACAAAATTCAGTCTTAAGAGTACGAATTTCGAATGTTGTTATTTGTTACTGTCCACCCAACCAATCCCCAGAGATTCATCTTGACGGAAACACACGCTGTATTGGAAGATTATTTAGCTGTTGAAATGAGACAAACCAAAACATATAGGTTGCCAGTTCTCACTACGGGAAAACCGTCTTTTACCAAGTGCCTAGAGCTTTGCCGAGTGTAATTTCTCGGGCACTCGACAAACAGATCGTTTATTGAGTGCCCACTGTAAACACTCAGGAAATAGTGGACACTTGGCAATCTGGAGCCTTTGTCAAGTGCCATTGGAAAAACACTCGGCAAACATGTGTAAGGTTCATGACTATTGACGACTGTTAAGTACCAAATATAGTTGTCAATTACCTGCATAAAGGAGATAACATAATGAACCAACATAATGATAGGAGGTTAGTAATAATGAATTCATAAGTGTTGGTGAATATTTAAGTGCAGGTGAATTAACCACGAATTTAAAAAATATCTACGCCATCAATCCAAGAAAATACTGATCCGGCTAATCAGGAGCCAGCACAAGGGTTGCATACGTGGATACACAGGATTCCCCATGTAAACACGGGATGACACCAACTTAGCGAGGTCAGGACCCACCTAGAAGCCACCACTAGGAAGCAGAGGCCCACTTCCTGGTTGGCCGACCTAGCCCCTTGGCCGACCGACTTGGGGGTGGGCCATCTGACCCGAGCCTCCACGTGGCAGTGGTTACCGACTTCTTGAAGGCAGTGGTTACCGACTTCGCCTGGAGTAACTGCCCGCTACCGCCTCAAAACCGACCTTCAATTACTATAAAAGGAGGGGTCACTCTTCACTCACTCACACACACACACACACACACATGAAGAGAATAGAATAGAAGAGCCATACTCCAAGGTGCTTTGTACTACTTAGTTAGTACTAGAATTAGGGAGAGTTGGGAGAAGTTCGGAGTAGAAGCCTTGTCTGTGGGCCCTCTACCTTCACCTTGTACCTAGACAGAGTCCTGCCTTATTTAGTAAGTCTTCGAGTTTATCTTTGTTCTTAAGTCTTTCCTTTTTAAGTAAGTTGTGTGCTTAGTTACTAGCTAGTTCAAAGTCCTTTATTAGGTTGTCTAGTTTAAGTGATGACTTAGCTAAATAGTAGTTTATAACTTAGGCGTGGTGCTTAGGTTAGAAGCTATTTTTGATCACCTCGTAATCCATGGTCTGCAGAGGTAGGCAATAGGTGGTGACAACCCTATCTGTCTGTTGGATCCCTCCACGTTCGGTACAACATGTGCTCTAGGCGGAGTTGCCTTGTGTATGTTGGACGTGAATCCATACACGAAGTAGAATTAGAGTAACAACCCTGTTTAATTTAGATTGCTTATGCTTAGATAAACCTCTCTATCCTACACCGATAATTCTCTGTGTCCTTTGACTGACTATCTTTAGGATAAACCCAAATTGTTCCTTGGATTCGATAACCCTTAGAATACTCTTTTGGTGAAGTGCTACAACGGTATTTTTCATACGCTTGTGGATTTATCTGTGGACGTTAAGAAACACCAACAAGCATTTCTGGCACCGTTGTTGGAGAATGGTTGTCGCTTTATTCTAGAACCCTAGTCGTCCTCGTATCTTTTTTTTCTTTTTTTTATTTCTTTCCTTTTATTATGGACGGACCTTTTATCTCAAGTCTATCTAACCCTAAGGGCGAGTTCTACGAGCCACCTTTGTCAGGAAAGGTGATCCTGGCAAATTATTTTGAACTCTGGCTTATAGCCATGGTTCGGGAACAACCCTTCTCTGGGCTTATTAGCAAAAGCCCATATTTACACCTGCGTGAATTCAAGTTACTGTGTGCATGCCTAAGACTCAGGGGTGTTATGCAGAACACTCTCAAGTGGAAATTGTTTCCCTTTTCTCTTAAGGATCAGGTGAAACAATGGTACACACATACAACGGGTAGAATGAATGGTGACTGGGAGACACTACATAACAAGTTCTGTCTTGCGTTCTTTTCGTTGTCATGTATCACTGCTCTACACGTGGAAGTACATAGCTTCCAGCAGAGTGAGAAGGAGTCGATAGGAGCAGTGTGGGCTAGATTATCGCTATTAATCTGGTCAGGCCCCGAATTGTCTGTTCACGACCACGTGCTTTTACAACACTTCTGGACGGGTCTAGATAAGGAATCTACCCTATACCTTGACATCGCTGCTGGAGGTTCATTCGTATACAAAACACCGGCCGAAGGTAGAAAAATCCTTGAGTGTATCCTAGAAAATACCTCCTTCCGTGTCGAGTATGAAGAGCTATCGACAGAAGAAGTCAAGTCCAATGATGAGGCCCAAAATCTTAATGAGTCTGAGCCTGTAGCCTCTACATCCTCAGATGCAGATATAGAAACCTCGTCCGAACCACCCAATTCAGAGGATGAGGAACCCTCACCCTCTAAATCGTCATTTATATTCGACTATAGTCTATTATTTGAAGACTATGGGAATACCTCGAGTTATGAAATTCAGGTTAGATCATTTGCTCCTGACATTCCCACTTGTCCTTATGACGAGAAGTTTCTCCAAGAAACTATCAGGGAGCTTACCTCAATTATGAGTGATGGTTGGTCGAGGGAGACTGAGCTCTCATCTGATATTCTAAAAATGACCTCTCCACCATCCTACGTCCAACTCATGATTAGAGGCACACCAGTCAATGCCATGTACAATTCCACTGTCAGTGCCAACATAATGTCAGATTCTTTTGCGTTCCCCCATGTGAAAATCTATTTTTTATAGTGTAAATTTTGTTATTTGTGGGTGCGGCTGCACCGGGAGCTATACATGTATCTCCGCCCCTGATGGCAGGCCTAGTCAATAGTCAGACATTTAACCGGACTCGAATTTCAGGAATACAATGTTGGGCCACATATGTGGCCCAGATCCTGATATATATGTAGCAACATCCCTTCCTATCTATCATCTTAGGGTTACCCTCTTCTCCCCCTTACTTTTGCGCCTCCCGGTTCTCTCATCCTCTCAGTCTCTTGGTAGGGTTACTCCTCTTGTTGCTCCGCCATTCCTATAGTGCCGGTGATAAGGGTTCTTTATCATGGTTGCTACTCGCGTGGTTAATTAATACAGAAAATCATAGGTGCATAATTTCGTTCTCATACTCTCCCTACTCCTAGTTTCATTTTGTATGACTTTAATTTGTCGCGCTGCTTTATTCATCTATGTCACTTGATCATATTGGTAGCCTGCTTTATATAGTCTTGTGCCAGGTAGATCTCAAGTGCATGGTTGACTTATTGTCTAATTTCTTTGATATTCATTTAGATCTACTTGATGATGCATGCCTAGATTGATTATGCTTGTTTCACATATATAAACGTTATTACAAGGTTCAATGGTTGTTAATGTGCATCCGTGGCTAGGATAGCATTTCCTTCCTTTTTAAGCATTATTACCGCTTATCGATCTCTAGATGTTTCTTTATTTATTAGACTCTTTTATCATAAAATGTTTATTAATTCTTTGGGGTTTCTAGAAAAATGATTTGTTTTCTATAAAATTCTTATGTCATTTAATTTATCGTATTGGCAGCCTGCTTGAAATAACCTTGTGTCATGTAGATCTGGTGTGCATGCTTGACTTGTTGCCTAATTTCATTGATCTTCATTTAGATCTACTCGATAGTGAATGTCAAGATCCATTATGCTTGTTTTACCTATATGATCTTTGTTACAATTGGACGAACGAATGAGGCATAATAGTTTGTCTATCTTATTGTTATGGTGTCATTTTCAAGCCATCATCTTATACTGTTCACTGTTGTGTTTTGTGTTGGTTTGTGTCCAGAGCACAGAGCCTCACGATGGAGGGAACACTACCTGTTCCCAAGCCGTTGGTCATGGAGGAGGAGGTGGTAGCTACCAGTGGCAGATCTAGCATTTCAAATATGGGGGTACAAATTAAGCATAGGTTGTACCAAAATTAGAATATATGTACGGACAAAAATTAAACATCATTTCATTTCCTTTGTTTTGCTCTTCTCTAGGTATTTAGGCTTAAAAGATGTATGTTTGACAAGGTTTTCTATAGGGGGACACTGTACTCCCATGCCCTCTCTACTCCATATCTAATAAACTTAGTATATATTTACCAAACCTTAACGCAAGTGATGCCAATTTTCTTAACCACAATTTGTGTGGCAGACACACACTTTGACAAGTCCAAGTGTGATTACCATAAAAAGTGTGGTGAAGTGTGGCAACCACATTTTGACCGGTGCAGGTGTGGTTGCCATAAAAAGTACGGTGAAAAAAATTAGCATCTCACTTCTGACAAGTTTTAATTAAAAAATTGAGTCTATGGCTTAAGGTAGAGTGTTAAGGGAAAATTGCAGTTATGACATTGAACCAAACACACCTTACTTTCCTACATTGTCAGTTCAGTTCCTAAGTATCTAAGCTTATTGGTTCTTCTTCCAGCTTACCACTTCCACTTTGGAATAATCACTTACGGTGTTCACATGTGGAGCTCCTAGTCTAGAATGATTTCATATTTAACCAATCCTTTGGACATTTTGAGTACCTGCACTTTTGTGAAATTGTCTTCTCCGTACTATATATGTTCATAGATATAGTCTCATTACATATAGAGATTTATAGAATTCTGTTCGTGCATTGATCGGTTGACCCTGTAACAGAGCATCTCTAGGAATACCCAAAAAATGGACCCCAAAATCTTTGTTTGTGTCTTACTTTAAAAATATTGGAACCACTTTTTCTCCCTTACTCCAACAATTCTTTTAAATTAATCCAAAAGCACTTTTAATTTATCCACGTTAGCCACAACAATATTGTTTCCCTCACAAGGAGGGGGTGTAGGAATCCAGCTCTTCCGCTATTTGCAGATCAATTAAGGAGGAACTAAAAATTTTTTGAGATACTTTTTGATTTTTATTAAACCATAAGTATTTGATTTAAGGGGAGTATGTAGGCCCCTTATGTTGGACAAGTGCGGCCTTTCTTTAGCTATCCTGATAGTTTGCCTGTCCGTACTTCCAGATAGTATTTTTCTTATGTAATATGATATGATTACTAAATCCAAAGTATGAATTTCGAATGTTGTTATTTGTTAGTGTCCACCCAACCAATCCCCAGAGATGCATCTTGACGGGAACACACGCTGTATGGGAAGATTATTTAGCTGCCGAAATGAGACAAACCAAAACATATAGGTTGCCAGTTCTTATGATTATTCAAACCAGTTCGTTATGAAATCTATATTGCATCTTTTTATATGAAAACTAGCTACATGCCCTTGCGTTGCCATGGAAAAACAAATCTAAATGAACTCATGTCAACTGTTAAATTACATATAAACATGCCATGTTAAGGAAGAGTAAGGAATACCATTGTTGAATAATATAGTGTCATGAGTAGTAATCAAAGTAAATATTTGTAACCATGATTCTATGTCAAGAAAATATTTTATTTTCTAATAAATTTAGTCATGGCAAACTCTAAATATAGCCAGGTGCAGGCTCGTAGGTGCAAGGATGAAGAATTAAGAAGAGGTGGTTGAATTGGACATAGATGAATCGTCAACTCAAACTTTATAAGGACATGTTTGGTTGCCCTGCTCATCCTCCCGCCAGGCCCGCCAGGTGCAGGCCCACAACATTTGGTTGCCTACACAAGCACTGTAGCCAGGCCGAGCGCATGCAGGATGGCCTGCGGAGCCAGGCCACCGGGATTTGGGCTTCGCTCCACGGCCTAGCTCCGTTGATGCAGCTAGCGTGAGCTCGGACTCGGAGTCAGCTGAAGTCAACACCCACCCGCCCGCACCCAAGCCCTAATCATTCCCACCCGGACAGCTAGGGTTACCGCTCCCCCCCCCCCCCCCCCAAATCATTCCCAGCACTCGCTCTCATGCCGCCTCTTCTCGCTCTCGTGCTTGCGCTCACGCCTCCCTCTCGTCTCCATCTCACGTCGCATTCCTTCTGTGCTTGTTGAACCTCAGCTGTTGTACCTCGACGCCGCCGGTGTCCATGGTTATCGGCTTGGAGAATCCACCTCGGCATCGTCGCCCTTCGTGTTTGTTGGACATCGGTTTCGATGTCGATGTCCACTGCTCGTACACCGGTAGATTTGTGCACATCCATCTCTTTTCCCCTCTCAATCCACGGCTGGCCTTTTAGATCTCGTTCTTTGGTTGGATGTGACATATCATGTGCTTTCCCTTATCTTTATCAATGATTCTTGTATGCATCGACCTATTTGTGCTCGTTGTGACTTAGATCTGGACATTGCCATGCAGATTTTGAGCTTTCAACTACCTGCTTGTGATGTTGTCATGCTAGAACATGAGTGCAGTACCCACTTTCTATGATGTTGCCATGTGTAGCTGAGTTGAGTACCACATGTCTATGATGTTGCCATGTCAACTAAGTTGAGTACCACATGTTTGTGATGTTGGCTTTTTAACCTGAGTAGTTGTCTGTGATATTGCCTTGTTTAGCAGAGTTTAGCACCACATGTCTGTGATTTTTTCATTGTGAAGACGATGGAGGAACATCTTTGATATGGCAGCCATGTCTTATGTACACTAGTGCTATAAAAATGATCATATTTGCAGTACAACTATATCATTATAATTTTTTCTGTTTCTTGTGTGCTCTTTAGACATGGCTGCTCCAAACCAACAACTATTGAAGAGGAAGGCTGCAGCACTAGTTGTTGCCATTGCAACTTGGTTGTTTAGTTTTGTTAGTCATAGACAGCTCACCTCTGCTATCACCTATGGTCCAATGCTGCAAAGAGATATTGAGAAGCAGGGAAATCTCAGATTCATATACGAATCAGATGATACCAATTGCGCGTTGAGCGACTTGGGATGCGTAGGGCACCTTTCTTTCAATTGTGTAACCTGTTTCACCTATGGCCCAATAGCGTTCACAGCTCAATTGAAGAACAATTGCGATGTTTTTGTACGTTGTTGGTCACAAGCAAAGGTTTAGGGTGATAAAACTTACTTTCAGAAGGTCAATTGAGACTATAAGTAGGTATTTTTAAGAAGTTTTGTATGTTGTTGGGGAGGATGAAATGATTCTCCCTCCTTTCACCTTTGTCCATCCTAAAATCCTAGGTAGTAGAAGATGGTATCTATATTTCAAGGTTAGAACTGTTCCATTTTTTTAACTACTTTAGTTCACTTGCTATTGATAGAATTGTTGAATAATTCTATTGCTTTGACTTAGGATTGTATTGGTGCTATTGATGGCACTCATGTTTTGGCTAGAGTCCCAAGTAGGATGAAAGTTGCATTCATGGGAAGGAAGCATACTACCACACAACACTACCACACAAAATGTTCTGGCTGCAGTTGACTTCCATTTGAGATTTACATATGTCCTTACTGGTTGGTAGGATTCAGCTCTTTTTTTTATATAGTCTAGGGCTAACTATTTGACCCTGCTCGTGCTGGTTTGAAAAGTTGAATGAAATTTGCTGACTTTGAACAATTTGTTTCTTCCTTCTGTTTTGTTGTTAACTGAGCCAAGTATCAATTGTCAATGATGTTTACCATTTTATACCAATAATCAATTGGACATGACAGATCTGGTAAGTTTTCTTACCACATTCTTGTTTCTTTCTCCACTACTTATGTTCTCTATTATCAATTTAAAGGGACAAGAATGAGTTGGTATGTCGTGTTTCGGGGTCAGAAGCCAGGTGTGTATAGCTCATGACCCTTGTGTAGTGACCAAGTCATTGGGTTTGCTAAAGCGTCCTACAGCAGCTACGCATCTAAAGAGGAGGTTGAAGCTGCTTATGCTGCTTAGGAGAATCCTTTTTGTGATATGAGGTATGATGTGCTTAAGTCCAAAAAGAATGAAAGTTCTAGTAGTCATCACGTAAATGAAGTTGTGAAGCCTGTGAAACCGAAGATGACGAGGTACTAGAGAGATGTGGTGATTGTTAGTAAGTTCTTCATGATCATTTACTTATGTTACAAGCTCATGTAATTAGGGTAGATGATTCCATGGTACAACAGAGTTGTTACTTTGAATAGTGTGAACATTGAAATTATTATTGACATAAAAAATATTCTATATCCAATATTGTTTACTAGGTTTATTAATTTTTAAGATTGGCACAAAAATTGATTAGAAAACCTGCCTTGGCACCAAAACACCCTAAGCAACACAAGACTTGGCGCCAAAACTAGGTGGTAAATATACCTGGCCAAGTGGACGGGCTAAATGGGCCGGCATGAGGCCCGCCTATTTTGGCTTGGCCTGAGCATGGCACGGCCCGAAGCTAGACGGGTCGTGCCGGCCCGAGCATGACCCATTTAGCATGGCCCATTTAGCCCGTGAGGTGGTCTGTTTAGCCTGTGAAGCATGACCCAGCCCGGCACGGTCCGCCAAATAAAATGATTAATATTTCAGTATTTATATTGAAAATCATATTTTTTTAGTTCAAATTTATTGATGAAAAATATTTTATATATAAAAAATATCAAATTTTAGAGAAAAAACATATATACTCCCTCCGTTCAACAATATATGACATTTTATCTCTTGGCACAAGAATTAAGGAGAGATGAAAAGGTGTGTTGCATAGGAAACGAGGAGGAGAGAGATAGAGATAAAGATTATTGGGAAGAGAGAAAGATGCATTGAGATGCAAGGGTGTCATATAATTTGAAAAAACTTGAGAAGGACCGAGTGTCATATAATATTGAACGGAGGGAGTATATAATTTAACTGGGCTCTTGGCTAGGCCGGCTCGAATAGCTCGTCGGGTTGATGGGCTGGTGGGGCCCGTGTAAGACGAGTCGTGTCGTGCTTGGGCTTCAACGCAGACCCGTTGAGCCAGCACGGCACGACCGTTAACTAGATGGGCCATGCTAGCCCGTTATGGAAACAGCCCAACCCATCACGGGCTCGTGTTGTGCCGATCTGGCATGGCCCATTGGCCAGATATAGTGGTAACCTCACCCCAGTCCTCACCCTAGTTGGACTGGGGTGACCAGAACTAACTTCCATGCGGGCTACCAATCATCCCCACCTTACACTCACTCGTAGAACAAAGACCCAAATACAGACATACAAACAAACACAGACTCCATCGGACCAGGCCGAAGCTACCACAGGCAACCAAACTAAGGGGGCAGGCTCTGTTGGCCTGCATCCACCCCTCGACCTGGCTTGCGCACCAAGGCTACCAAACACACCCTAACCAATTTTGCACACCTTATTAACATCAAGACCTACACAATTCTACTAAGCCAAGATCCCAACAATTCTAGCAAAATAATACAATGTAAGCGGTGCTAAGCCAATCAACAAACATGAAGCTCATGGCAACCCTATCTCTATTTATACACAACTATAGAATTAAAGATGGTAGGTAAATACAGAGGTTAGAGAATGCTCATTGATTTTTAGCTCGAGGTCTCGAAAAAAATGACATTTTCTCCTAATTCTCGTTGAATCGACTCCTGTCAGAGTATCGATCCCTCCCGCCAATCAATGGTAGAGTCCTTGCACACAAGCTTGTATCACTCTAGGAGAAGACACAGTCACGTAACCGCTGCCCCAAGAGCTTAAGCTTGTCTCCCTCAAAAATTTGTTGCACTGTCCTAGTGCAAGCACATGTGCTCTCTTCTTGACACTCCTATCAAAAATGAACTCTCACCTTGTACAAACTTTGATGATCTTTATAACCAATCATGATAGGCTCGATCACCGACACCTAACCTATCTGGTCCTGACATAGAACAAGAGTAACAACACTACTCACTCTCTACATCTTCACTAGTCTAGAGATTAAGGATGCTATTGTTACTCTCCTTAACACTCAAAAATCGCTCTCAAATCTTTGCACAAGTGTCCTCTCTTCTTCTCTTGGCTCTCTACTGATTCCTCCAACATTCCAAATGGCCAAGAGACCTCTCCACGAGCTGGTCAATAGCTATTTATAGGCTCTAACCACTCTACTAGCCGTTGCCAAAAAGTTGACCGTTGTGGAATCACTTATCGTAGCTTATGGTGACCCATCACCGCACCTTACAGAGACCACGAAGTATTCAAACTATAGCACTAGTCATTCAATGGCCATATCGACGTACCATACGGTGACTTCTTCTCCTTACGGCGAGCCCTAAAACTCTCCGCCTTCTCTGCATAGTTTCCTCTTTAGTCCATCATACCTTATGGCGACTGCGTCGTAACCTTCACAGAAACATCCTTCGTTCTACTTCTCTTCTCCTCTCTAGGTCACCATACCCTATGGTGACCCCGCCATCACTTCCACAGAGACATTCATTTTTCTGGTCTTCACAGTGTCTCCCTCACCATAACCTACGACAATCTCGACCTTCCTTACGATGGCCTTTAAGCTCTATCAAGAGACTTATAGTCTCTCTCTACATTTTTTTGGCACTCACCGTAGATTACGGTGACTCAACCTTCGTAGCCTACGGTGACACCCATATACATGCTTGTATAGAGAGTCCAGCTCTCCTGGACCAGTCATCATACCTTACAGTGACCTCTTCTGGATCATACGGTGACCTCTGTTGCCTGACCCCTTCTCTAATTAACTCCTCGTAGCCATCAATGTATCATCAATGACCATGCCGTATCTTACAGTGACTTGTCCTGAAGCTGAAACTTCTTTGTCTTCTTGACTTCGTTTATTAGATTTCCAACCTTCGTCGATCCTTCTCCACTGCCTCTTCTAGTGTCCAAGAGGCTCACTGAGCATCCTAACGCTTCTAATACTAGGGAGACCTAAGAGAATGATTCGTGTTCTCTTGATAGTCTGATATTTCCTTTGTACTTGAACCTACACACTAGTCAAGTGAGCACAACATACTTGGACCTAACATGTTCTTAGTCTTGATCAATTTCTGTCACCATGACTCGTCATCACGATCTTCATGGCAACCTTTCGAATCCAAATCAATCACTAAGGCAACCAATCATCAAGATCATATGAAGATAATAAGTTTGTTTCTACATTCACAACACTAGATGTAGGTATTAGCGCACACTTTATATTGGTACTCAATCACCAAAACATTCATAGCTTTAGAGTTCCATACTCCAATGGTCATGAAGCTTATAGTCGAGACGGGGAGGCAATGACGAAGCAGGTTAGCTTCCTAAGGGCACTGGATTGGGCGACATCGAGCGGGCACTGGATCAATGCCATTTTGAAGAGAAAGTGGAAGAACAGGGGTGGAAGAGTCCCTCTAGGAGACAGGTGTTTTTCTTTTTTCTTAGTCACGCAAGAACATCGCATTGGAGGCTTGGGGCGATGGTCGATGGGTGAGCGCGTGGATTAGCACAGGTCCACCTGTCGACGCAACGATTTGTGGTCTGTTGGAGGCATGGCGACGACGAACTATCAGACACCACCAACTATAATGTTTATAAGTACAAATGAAAATGGGATAGACAATATCCAATCGTCTGATGCTCCAATCACCGAGAAAACAAATATGGCCAGATATGGGATATACTAATAGTCATCCGACACTATACGTGTCTAAATCCGAGTCAAAGAAAAACTATTTGGATAGGATATGAGATGAGCAGTATCCGTTTGGATAGGATCCAGAATTTATGTAATTTGATTTCATTTAAATCATTTAGATATTAAAAATATAAAAGAAATCTAGAAATTTGATATATATAATTAAACAAATTGCCTTATTTTTATATATTAGCTATTGTTATCTTTATTCTCACTCTAACTACATGTCCATCATATAATTTTTCATCCATGCAAATCTTATAATGGTGTCAGTATCTAAATTCGACTCTCAAATAAAAATACTAAATAGAGTACGGGATCAAAAAATAATTATCTCACACTATCCGTTCTAACACCGGATCTGAGAGAAAAGATAGAGAATATGGGATAAGCTATATCTGCTAGCTTATCCGTCCGTATCCCATCCAATTTCATCCCGACTTATAAGTAGTAAAGATACACAGAGTGTAGGTTTCCTTCCCGGCTAAATTCAGAACTGCATAGCTTAGCTTCAGATTACAGCGGCCTACATAGGTACCTTCTATAATCTCATGTAAGTACAATAGGATGAAATTCTTCTACTCCTTGATGTCACAATCATGGACAGTATCTGAATCACGCTCATGCTTATTCTTCCCAGAAATTAATAACAGGAGCAAGCTCTAAATTGCTTTTGAAATTCCCCTTTTCTGTGTGTCATCAGCAATCCAACTCAACAGCAGCCCTTAACATTTCAAGCTGCTCCTCCTTCCGAGCTGCGGCATGGTGGCTCTCAGTATCCCTAGACATAGGAAGAATACACTTATACACCATATTATCAACCACATACACAGCCAAGATAACATTTAACGAACAATGATCATATAGACAAACATTTAGTCCCTCCATTCTAAATTTGTTGAGCAAACCAACGTAAAAAAAAAGAGCACATATTTAGCAAACTGCTAACAAAGAACACATGGACAACATTTTTAGAAATCTCTTATATGCATACATTTGTGTTTACTGATTTCGCATACTGAGAATGCCTCTAAGTACTTGCATCAGCTAAAATGCATCTAACACAGGAGATAAGCTGATTAAGTAGACACACTATTACGATGTTACTTATGTCCATACAAATTAGGCAACAATTTCAGAACACTAATACAAATTTTCAGCAATATAAAGCAACCTCAGAAAACTAAATTAAGATACTACTAACTTTACCAGAACCATGCCATCCTTTGCAGCACGCAATGCAATAACGCAATCCCACAAAAACAGAGGAAACACAAAAATGACGAAAGGGCTTATCACAGATTCAGAGTCCATACCGTTCGCCGGAGAGAGGCCGTATCCCTTCCTCCGCCTCGATCTCGGTGGCCTTGCGCGCCTCCGCAACGCGTGCCTCGATCTCGCCCTCCGTGTACCCTGCTCCTCGAGCGCATCCTTCTGCTCGAGGAGCCACAGCTCCACCTGCCGCTTCCGGTCGTGCTCGAGGATGTCCCTGTTCGGCTTCCGTGTCCTGCAGACGGCGGCGGCAGTGGAGGAGGGGGGTCGGGGCTTGGCGAGGAACTTGCTCGCCTAAACGTGCCCGCTTGTGCCGGAGCCCCGCGCAGTCTGCAGCCCGACACCGTTATACATGGCGGCAGTCGGCTTGGGTTGGCTTGGGTGCCGCGGCGAAGGATTCCTAATTTGGACTCGCCACCTTTTTGGGGGCTTGAGACAGATCCTCCCCAACAGAGAACAGAGGAGAGCAAGAGCCGGGGGATTTTGTTCCGTGTCTCCGGAATTCCAGATACTACGGGTGTGTTTGATTACCTGCATCCACCAGGGCCTGGCTGAGGGGTGGATGCAGGCCCAACTGAGCCAGGCTCAGCAGATAGAGGCTTCCCAGTTTGGTTGCCCACATGAGGTTGGGCCTGGCTCGTTCGAGCCGGTTATTGGTTGTCTGTATTTGAGCTTGGGTCGCACGAGTTGATACAGGCATCGTGTTTGGTAGCCTGCATGAGGTGGCGGTCCGGATACCGTGGCCTGAGTCAGTTTTCATGTCACTGGTATTTGGCGCCAGTGTTTCCTGCCGATTTCCTTCTTTTTCGCGCCAAAGTGTGGATCAAACACAGAAATGACGACGAGCCAGGTATAATGAACACAGTTTTACACACGATTACTTGCAAGGTGTTGTACACTTGAGTTTTGAAACTTAAAGATAGATGATGTTATATAAGCTTATAGCCATAAGCATCAAGTTTCACAGGCTAATCTAACCATGTTACATAACTTATAGCAAAGATAAATGATAAGGAACCACTGGACAACAATGATAACCTCTTTCCAGTTTGACATTGGTATGAACTTAGCTGGCTTCGGAACCTTATGAAGGCCATAGCAACTACTAGAACTGTGACAGTTCGATGACTTCAAGACATACCTCATGTCTCTAGCAGCAGGGGACTCATAATTAGCATATGCAGCTTGTGCCTCCTCTGTTGATCCATAGGCGTTGTAGCAAGCGTTTTTGAAATCGTTAATTTGTTCACTGCACAATGGCCATGAGTTGTAAACTCCAGGCCTCCGACCACGAAACACAACATACCAACGCATGGAAAACCTTACATCATAGAATAAGAAACATTAGTCATGTTAAAAGGAAGAAAAAAAAATGAACTTGCCACAAGTTGACCAGGCAGTTTGTTGTCCACAAAGATAGGATGAAATAAAGCAATCATTGGCAGTTGGTGCTCTGCTCAGTTCAAATAATATGGAAGAACAACAAAAGAAATTGAATAGGGAAACCAAAAAGAGATGCAAATAGTTCAAAGTCTTCATATCTCATACCACACTTGAAACCAACCAACACAGGGTCAAACTGTCAGCCCTAAACTATACAATAAAACATGTCCCATATGCAGAAATGTTGGACACCCACATAACAATTGCAGTCAGAAACCAACCGAACAACTGAAGTGTGAGCCCCAGTCTATACAAAAAAGTGGTATCAAATAACAATGTTGTGATAGAACATAGTTTAGAAATACAAGCTAAAGCTGCAACTCTAATCTACATCAAAAATTAGTGGTCTGCATAGCTTAGAGAGGTTGGATGGCAAGTGGTGTTGTTTTCCCTAAACTATAGCTTAGTCGTTGTCAGCGTCAATATTCACATTGGCCTTGATCTTGGCAAGGAACTGCCTCAGCCAGAGCACACGGTGTTCCTGGGTCATGTGCACAAAGCCTATCCCCTGACGACTGTTGTCCAGAAGGTAGGTCAGTGCAGTCATCATGTCATCTTCCTCGAATCCAGGGAGTGACATGCACGCAGTATATAGCATAGGATGCACATCATTTGTCTCGACACGGACAGGAGCCTCAAATGCATCTGCCATCCTGTTTACAGCTCCAGTCAGACCTTTGAATATTCCAATCTCATCATCATTGAGGGACCTCCTTCTCTTTGGTGGGTTAGTAGGTTCTTCACCACATCTGGTACCTTGAGAAGGTGAAGCTTGAGTTCCAATAGCAGGTCCACTTCCACTGCCATTGACTGAAGCTTGAGTTCCAGTAGCAGGTCCACTCCCAGAACCATTGACAGTTGCAGCCCCAGCTCCAACCTCAGATGTAAGGTCAGTAAAGTCAGATGGAGTGCCTAGTGGCTCGTTGGATCTCATTGCATACCTTCCAGTTGCTTGTCCAGCTCCAAAGATGATTTGCATCTGCACATAGTTCTCAATTGGTGTGTTGAGGAACTCTGCATCTTTTGGGTGGTCCTAAAAGGGTTAAATGTTTTGGAAGTTAGATAACTATGGTTATAGGAAAGGTTGGTTAATGCAAAACAAGTTAGCAATCCTATGGTTAATCTCTAACCTTTGTATGGCCTAGCAGATGCTCATCATCTAGGATGATGGAGTAGGTATTCTCATCCCATGTTGTACCACTCAAGTCCTTAAGCCTGCACCCCTTCACCCAACGCTGGCGCCACTTCCTGAGATGGTTGTAAACTTGAGTGCCAGTTACTTCCTGGCCACTGAACTCGCACAAGCTTCTTGCAACTTGGTTGACATGCACCTCTTTGAACCCTTTATCTGTCTTCACTCCGCCTCCCACCAGATCAACAAACCTTCTTAGCACGAAGCTAGACATCACTGGAGTCTAGTGCATTGTAGTTCGTGCACCTCCACCCCCAGCAGCATTGACCCCTCCACCCCCCCACTTGACTACTTTGGCCATTGTCCACACCCTGGGCCCCCCAGTCAGCACTAAATTCACTCATGGCCTAATTGCAAAAGAAGTAAAGAACAGAAAATTGAATTAAAGGACATTGTCTTAGAACATCAATGCAAAAACAGAAGTAAAGGACATCATTGTAGAGCACCACACTGTCTTAGAACATCAATGCAAAAAACAGAAGCAAAGGACATCATTATAGAGCACCACACTGTCTCAGAACATCAGTGCAAAAACAGAAGTAAAGGACATCATTGTAGAGCACCATACTGTCTCTAAACATTAGTAGAAAATCATCATTGCGCAAACTTAGCAGTACAACACCGTTAGGTTCAAAATAAAGTGCATACATGTAGATCAACTAACTACTACTACATTACACGTGACTGGACCCTGTTCTGCCACATATGTGCTGCCATTTCATCCCTTTGTTGTGCCCAGGAATGGTTATCCTGAGCTAGATCATTAGTTCCATCAATAACATGATTGTTAGGTGCCTAATTGTCCTCTAATGGGAAATAAGCATCTTGGCCATGCCTAAGAATCCAGTTATGAAGGATGCAGCAGGCAAGCACAAGCCTAACTTGTGTCTTGTAAGGATGAAAGGGCTTGTTAAAGAGGATCTTGAACCTATTCTTCAAGGCAGTGAAAGCTCTCTCAATTGTGACCCTAAGGGAAGAGTGCCTAAGGTTGAATAGCTCCCTTTGGTTTGTAGGATGATTCCCTGATCCATACTCCCTCAAATGGTATCTTGTGGCTCTGTAAGGTGGAAGGAATCCAGGTCTCATAGCATAGCCAGCATCCACCAGATAAAATTTTCCTAGTGTGATGAAAACTATGGTCAGAGCATTCATGAGTGTTAGTTAGAATGAATGTAATGGGTGGTTGTGCAACTACCTGATGGTACCACTAGACCATCATTTCTATCTAGTGCATCATGAGCTGAACCCTCCCAACCAGCAAGAACATAAGTAAACCTCAAATCAAAGTCAACGGCTGTAAGAACATTCTGTGTAGTAGTGTGCTTCCTGCCCATGAATGCAGCTTTCATCTTACTAGGGACCCTAGCCAAGACATGAGCCATCAATAGCACCAATGCAATCCTATATGTTAACTCAAATTTATCAGTGCAATACAACACAAATAAAATAACTAATGCAATCTTACACTTAGATATTAGTCTTAACCTTGAAGTATGGGTACCATCTTCTGCACCCTAAAATCTTAGGATGCACAGATGTTGTCGAAGGAACAATCATCTCATTGCGCAGCTCCCCAACAGCATACAAAACTTCTTGAAAATATCTACTAATAGTCTCAATTGACCTTCGGAAGGTCATTTTGATCACCCTAAACCTTTGGTTATGTCCAACAACATATAAGAACATGGCTACTTGCTCTTCAATTGAGCTATGCATACTATCCCTAAGCAAGTTACTAGACCGAAACAGGTCACAAAGTTGGAAAAAAGGGGCCCTATCCATCCTCAACTGCTCCACACAGTTGATATCATCTGATTCATAAATGAATTGGAGATTATTCTGCCTCTCAATATCATGCTCCAGCATTGGACCATAAGTGATAGCAGGTATACTACTAACCCTACGTCTAAGCCAAGCAAACACCCATACAACAATGGAAAAAACTAGTGCAGCTGCCCTCCTCTTCTGTAGTTGACGGTTTGCACCCTCCATGTCTAAAGAGTACATAAGAAAGACATCACAACATAAGATTATATTGTACTGCAAAAGTTCATAGCACTCAGTCAAAATAATGCAGAGCTACCACATCCTAAGATGTTCCTCCACTGCTAAACATCAATAGCAAGAAAATCACAAGAAATAGGCACACAAGACAGGGCTGCCACATCCTAAGATGTTCCTCCAGTGTCTTAGCAACAGGGTGTGTTTGGTTAGCTGCAGTCATATCAAAGTGAAACAATGAAAGATGTTGCCCTACTCATATTCAACAAAAGCATCACAGATAGATGGTTCCCTACTCAAATTAAACAAGTTGTCATCACAGACAGGTGGTGCCCTACTCAGACTAAACAAATCCATCATCACAAACAAGTGGTGCTCTACTCAGATTAAACAAATCCATCATCACAAACAAGTGGTGCTCTACTCAGATTAAACGAGCTCGTCATCACAGACAGGTGGTGCCCTACTCAGACTAAACAAGTCCATAATGCATCAAAACAGATGCAAGAACTATTACCAATCACATATCCAGAGCATAACAGCAAAAAAACTACAGATCAAGAGCATCTAGTACTACGACCCACAGATCATAACTGAAGAAGTAAGCAAACCCTAGCATCTTGAGACCAATCAAGAGTAGGAGGAGATTTTAGGGTTCCTCGGCCATACCGTCGACGGAGAAGGGGAAGGCGGCAAGCACCAGGTGGTCGTCGAAGGGAAGGGGAAGGGGAAGGCGACAAGCACGAGGTGGTCGTCGAAGGAGAACCCGACGGATCAAGGACGAGGTCAGAGGCAAAGCAGGCAAGCAGATATCATCATCATCGGAGGAGGAAGCCCGAGAATGTGGAGTACTTACCTTATAGGTATCCATAGATATGCTTAAGTCGGTAGATGACCGGGTACCTCATCCATAAGGTAACCGATCGAGCCGGCTTGGAGCGCAAGGCAATTAGAGATAGACTTTCCATATGAATCCTTGTAGACTACGAGTAGGACTCTTCATGTACCCCTTGCCACCGGATATATAAGGCGGCAGGGAACCCCCATCAAGGGAGAACAACCACAACGAGACAACACACGAAACATAACATCAATACAAACCAAAGAACACAGGGCGTAGGGTTTTTACTCTCGTCAATAGGGCCCGAACCTGTCTAAATCGGCGTCTTGTGTCCTAACCACCAAGTTCTTAATCCCGACATAGCCCTATAATTTATTACCGAGTATAAGTCTTGACAGAGGTCTTCGTCGGCGGGGAAGCTGCTCGTCGCCGAGAGAGAGGGGAGGTGAGCAGAGCGGAGCACGGTGCGGGTTGTGGTGCAAATGGGAGCAGATGCTCGGAATCCTAGCCGCAAGTGGTTTTGTTGCCTGTAGGAGTGGGTGCAGTCTATCGGGCCACGGCTGCATCCATCGAGCCTGGCTACGGAGCGAAGGCCGAAGTTCACTTTCCGCTCGAGCTAGGCTGTGGGGCGACGACGGGATGAGTGGAGCCAGGCCCAAGAGCCGATGCAGGTAACCAAACACTGCAAAGCTGCACCGCTTGGACCTGGCCGGGGCCGGATGCAAGTAACCAAACACACCCTACATGTACCGGTTGATGTACACTTGCACAGTACTCCAACTATTATTTTTAGGTAGAAAAAAATATTTTATAGGGAGCAGTATTTAGTATAATAATCCATACTCGTTGTCTTGAAGAATATATTGTTGTTTAGTTTTTTTTCAAAACAAACTATCTTTTTTATAATTGGTGAGATAAGTACATGTACGTGTGGAATACTCTCGATGAGATGGATCATAGTCATACCATATTGTTGCTTTTCTATGCTCTATTTGCTTTATTATTTTAATAAAACATTGAACGTAACTGGGTACAGTTATTATTTTAGAACATTGCATAACATTTTACAATCTACTGACAATGTTTTACACACTGGGCCATTGTAGGCCATATAGTACCACCATCCTCACGGTGGTAATCTACTACACATTGATAGCATGTATGTTTATTATTGACACCACACTTTATATCGATGCAATGAGTACCAGCAAGTTCATTCCCGAAGTCTTCTTCAATTGATTCAATGGGTTGTGCGCCATTCATTGTGGCACTGGCACCTGTGATTATTGCAAAAAGAACCTTCAAAATATATAATGTTATTTGACATAACTAGCTAAAAGAAAGCAATCTTATATACTTACATTGTGCCATTATAGCAAAACATCCAATGAGGAGCATGACAGTGAGCATTCTTGTTGTGTCCATATTGAACTTTGTCATCTTATATCCTTTCTAATCGTCCAGAGAACATGTCAATGTCTTCTACTCACCCCACTTGTACTATTTGTAGATGGGAAGGTAATTTTGGCTTTAACTAGTTGCTTTATTTAAAACAATGAAACATAGCAGTGTATAACTGCTTATTCAAATTTATATGCTCCATAGAATAATAGGCACATTCTTATAACACTTTTTTCTAATAAAGTATAGGCATGTAAAAATTAGTAATGCTATAGATTTTACCTATATGCCCTATTTCACATGCCCCCTTTCACTTTGATATCACATAGGTCTAATTGTGCATTAAGTCAAGTGTAATACACAAACTTGAACTTCATCTGGTTCATGTTGAAAAGGGATTAGAAAATGTAAATGCAATAGATTAATAATCAAGTGATATTCTGGAAAATGCATTCAACTTGGCTACAATAAGGGATGCATGTTGAAACTGAACTTGTAAACATGATATCTTCCAGTTGGTCACAAAAAGCTCAATCGCAATCTGTAATCTCAGGGTGTTTTGAGCATACAACAAGAACTTGCATTTTGAAGACCAAAGTGGGGTGTACTTGTACTTCAAACAAATCCAAGTTTATGAAATATTTGTCATCAATAGCGCTAGAAATCTCGTTTTTTGTTAGTGCCACTTAAAGAAACCAGTAAGCTCGTGCTTCTCAAGTTAGCTTTGGTCATTCCATTATGCTCTGTTAGGTTTTTGTTTTCAATTTCCATCATTTTACAATTATATGCTTCTAAAATTGATGTGATGCTATGGAACTTGAGCTAACCGAGCATGCTATGAAACTTCTCTACAGTGATTGAATATCTTTCACCATCCTGACTAATGCATGGGTGACTTGTATATGTCCTCAACCACAACTAAATCTACTGGAATTGCCTTAACCATCCCTAACTAGGCCAGAGAAAGAAGCATTGGTGGTTCCTATGACCTGCACAAGTTCGCGAGAGTGAGAAATAAGAGTATTATGCTAATATGTACGCACAATAGCCCATATATGTAAGGAAGCATAAATTGTGCTAGCCAAAAAAATAAATAAATAATAAAAAATGGGCATCTCTAGGAGAACTTTCACTTAGCTTTGATATGTCGTAAACAACCTACTCCAGGGTTTCAGATATCTGTGTGCCAGTTACACCACAAAAAATAATTCCTCACTGATGCATAGACCACGCAGCTCCAAGGCTACCGATACTTCCAAGTTGCAAATCATAGACTGCAAAAAATCTTTGGACAGAAACCATAACTTATCAATCTATACTGTTTATTGCATCAAGTGAAATTCCTTAACAAAACTATATCACAATTCATCAGTTACATAGCGTAATTTTGCAACTACAATTGCCAATCAGTTGGGGCATCAGTGCTCTAAAATTGTGCCTCAACTTATACAAAACTAACCAAGCAAGACCACAGCTCACAAGATGTAAGCAATGTCCCTAATGCACAAGTATCTACCTAGACAAACTTATGCGAAGCAAAACTAACACATTGGGTAGGAATTTCCAAAAACAAGGAAAGGATGCATTTGGACTATTACTATCTGATTTTCTTGTTCATGTTGCCGGCAAGCTGGCGCATCTGGAACCTCCAGAACATGAAGATGGCAAGGGCGGCGCCGACAAAGACAAAGACTACTATCATCTCCCCCTCCGATTCCTGTTTCCATGACACCTCCTCAATCCGCCACTCCTTCCTCCCCTCCACCGCGCCCGCCTCCATCAGCGCGAACACCCGCCTCCGCTCCCGCACCGCCACCGCGGCCACAGCGCCATCGGGAGCTGCCTCGTCCCGTACCCCGCACGACACCCACCCGTCGTTACTGACGACGAGGCGCAGAGTCTCGGCGCCGCCCACCGCCACCGCCCCGTCGGTTCGGACGGCCACGGCTGCCGGAGCGGGGAGCGTGAAGGCGCCTGACACGGTCCTCGCGGCGCCGTCCTCCATATCGACGCGGAGGAGGCGGCCCGTGCCGGGCTGGCCCACGACAAGGAATCCCCGGCTCACGTGCGCGGTGAGTGAGCCCAGGGGCTCGGAGCCGTGCACCGGCGAGGCAGGGAGCGCGGCGAGGTCGCCCTCGGTGGAGAGCTTGTAGATTCGGGCGCCCACAGTGACGAAGGCGTACCCCGAGTGGGGATCGACGGCGATGCCGCCGGGCGAGGCAGCGTCCGGGAGCGGGGTGGAGAACACGAGTCGGTGCGGGCGCGGGGAGCGGAGGTCGTAGGCAGCGACGGAGCCCGTGGACGCCACGAGGAGGCGGCGCCGGCGGTCGTCGATGGCGGCGGCCGAGGCGCCGGAGGATATGATCGACTCGGTGACCCCAGCGTCGGAGACGGAGAGCACGGCGTCGCCGCCGCCGGCGACGACGAAGTGTTGGGCCGTGGGGTCCCAGGCGAGCGACGCGGGGGAGACGCCGCGGGTGGGGGAGAAGGTGATGACGTGGCGCGCGCTACAGGGGCCCGGCGCGACGGCGGCGACGAAAAGGAGGAGGAGGAGCGCGGGTCGACGGTAGGCGGCCATCATCGTGGGGAGATGGGATCGGATCGATCGCACGGAACGGGAACAGACAATTGGGGAAGGTCTTCCACAGCAGCAGGCCTAGAGCGAGGGCAAAAAGGGAAATTACTCAAACACGCATAGGCTAAAGATTGCGGAATTATTTTGAAAATCTTTCACTTCGGCGAGTTTTGTGAAATTTTTGTATGATCCGTATGAAACTCCTTGTTCTATAAAAGACCCGATGTCAGGGTTGTTTAGGTTCCCACAACAACTAGATCAATTTTTTTAGTGATGCCAAGAGCATTTGGGTAGGATTTGGATTCGTAAGATTGGAATACTAGAGCATCTTCAGCAGGACTTTTTAAATAAGGTTTCATACTTCTATATTTGAGAATTGGGTTTTATTTTTAAAATTTTAAATTTTTTTCATCAACTCTAACAGCACTATTTAAAAGAGCTCGTATTTTTCTACTAAGAGCATTTCCAAAAGAGTCTCATAGACTTTTCATAAATCAAATTAATGAGTTTAATTTAAAAAAATAATCTTCAACAACTCTCCGAAACAACTCATAGATTTATTATCTTCCTAAATTCATCTTATTTATAGTTAAAAATAATAAAAAGTTGAGGACCACAACCCTTATATTTTCAAGTGATTTAATGTTGTTATGGCCCAATCAAAAGTTTTTTTTATCTATTTTTAGTGAAAACTGTTAGAGGAGAGAAAAAAATGATCTCTAAAAAGTTTTAGATTGCTACTAAAAACCCTCTTTTGAGATTAATTTTTTAGGAAGCATGCTCTAATGAGGTGAACCTACCCGTCAATGACCCGATCTACCCATGGGCGAGGTCCGAGAGGCACGGGCGTACCCATTGCACCGCCACCGAGCTTTGTTGCATAGTCACACCGTCGCGCCCACATCTGCTCTGCTACCGCTCGCGCCCTCTCGCCGACCACCTCCCCCCCCCCCCCTTCCCTGCCATCGTGGATGGTTCATCGCAGCTGTCCACTATTAGCCAGCATGAGCCTGAACCGCACCCGTGCTCGCTCCAGATCTGGGCGAGGTCGGCCCGCCGCCACCAGGTGTCACCCCGCGGCCGCCGCACAGTTGGGCCTCCTTGAACCCGCACCACACCCGCGCTTCCTGCAGATCTGGGCAAGCTCTACCTATTGTCATGTGGCCTCGATCCGCGCCCGTCGCCGATCGCGTGATGGCCAAGAAGCGGTAGCAACAGGGCATGGTCTTCACCATGGGCACGATGGAGGGCAGTTTCTTGTCGAGGAGCTCGATCCAAGCCGCCCACCGCTGGAGCTCTTTGATCCGATCTGCGCCCGCTCGACTGTGCTTGCGGGGAAGCTAGTACAGTTGCTCAAATGAAGAAGAAGAGGAGAAAGAAAAAAAAAATAAAAAGAAATTATAAGACCCATATTTGAAGAGGGGAATAAAAGACCCTCAAACCTGAAGGATTGAAGGAGTGATTTGAGAGTCCTTGCATTATGAGAGGTTGAGTATGAGACCTGTTAAAATTGGATTTTTATGGCCAAACTCTTAAAATATGGAATAGAGGTTAATTTGAGAGATCTGCTTGAGATGCTCTTATAGTGATATATATACAGTATTGTCATTTACATATGACAGAAATGCTTTTGGCACAGTGGAGCATGCTACCTGCCTACCTCCATGACATTTGTGACAATTTAGAGCCGGTTGCATTAAATGATTGATGTTTTTCGTAGTTCATACTTCTAAATGGTTTTTTTTTTCTCGAACGACTTCTAAATGGTTTTTATCTCATAAAAACAAGATCTGTAGTGAAATTGACAAAAAAGACATGATAATACCCTTGCGACGAGGTCCAAATTGAACAAACTCCGATGTGAGAAGAAAATGAAGATTTTAGTCGTCATGTATGATACACAACCGTAAGTTTTGATACAGTCATAATGCAAACACCGATTATCAGTAAAATTTCGGTCATAAATCATTTAGGACGAAAATTTACTAGGGCAGTTAGAGGCTTTAGGATCAAAAAAGAGCCTCTTAGGTGTGAATGGAAAGGAGAGAAAAATGTCTTAGGCGTCAGTTGAACCACTATGCTTATGTAAACACGTTATCATTGACGCGTGATGAAGCACGTTGTGTTGTGTGTAGCCTCTCCATCAACTTCTCTATTGTTCTTTTCCCTTTTCAAATTGGGAGATGAGAGCATCTTCAACTCCAATGTTCCATACGGAGCATTTTTATCTCAATTGATTGACATGGACGTAGGACCGACCATTCAACACAGTGTACACGTAGCGCTGACAGGATGAGATAAGCCTTGCCTATCAACGGAAAACAGTCGCGATTCTTGAACTTTCTCTTGAGCACATATCCTATGACCTTTTCAATTTTCGGCCACAAGAATCTGAAATGTGTCAACTGACTCACCCGCCAATGACCGTGAGAGATTCCGGCTCCCCCAGATATTTTTTTGTGCGGCCGCAGCCGTGTCCTGCACCATGATACGGCAAAGTAGACGAAGGAAGAGCCCAGATGATTCGGAAAAGCGAGAGCCGTCCGTACGTGGCCATCTTGGTCTGTTCTCGGAAAAAGGTAAACCCGGTGTCGTGTCAGCCCGAAGGTGATATCCCGCGCCGGCGGAGTGCACGCCCGGATGCCACGCGTCGCGCCGGCTTGAACGGAACGGCCACTCTGCGCAGCCGGCGGCCTCCATGATTGAGCACGCTGCACGCGCTGAAACTATCCTCCCGCGCGCGCGGCCAAGCCGAGCAGTGGAGCACAGGGGGCGGGCCTGCTTGAGTCGAATATCCATTATTTTTAACAAAAAAATTTGTATATGTAATGCATTAGATGTATATGCATAGAAAAAATAAAAATAAGTAAAATTTTTTATTATATTTTTATTTTATCCTCTATTTAATTCACATGTTGTCAATTGGAGACCATCTAATTTTAGTTATGTTTGATGAATTCATAATTTAGACTATAAAAAAAACAAATACTCATAATTTAAATTCTGAGCCCACCCCTGAGCGGGCAGCCGACACGCAACGGAAAACGGAAAACGTCACCTAATCGAAAGAACACGAAAGACGATGACATGAAGGGAGGAGGGTTGCTTCGATATCAATGGATCTTGAGTTCTTCACCTATTTAATTAGCTTAACCATGAATCAGGATTTAATAACCGATGAAAACAAGTCGTTATTCTAGTTAACTGAATAACGATTTGAGCCGGTTGCACCAACCGACTAGTTAGCTATGAAAAACTAAAACTACTACTATAGTAACCGTATGATTTTCGGCGGTTGGTAAGCTGTTATTCAAACCCTGCCCGAGTTACCTGTTGACGCAGGCATTTGTGAAAGGAAGCCGTGACATTGCACGTACGCCACTAAGCCGCAAAACACGATGGTCAATCGAGAATACGGATTTTGATTTGTGTAGCGATTCAGCGGAATGATTTGATTCTGAGATGAATGATTGATTTTGATTCTCAAAACAAAGGACAGAAAAGTTACAGCGCCAGATACTCGTCATATCTGGATTCGTACGGAGTAGTTTGGTCAAGAAGATTTGGAATTTGGAGGCCGAGCCCAGGAAGGCCACGAGAGCCACAAGATCGGACCCCGCGCCGCGGAAAATATCTCTCGGCCCGCAAGAAAAGAGAGCGAGCGTCCGGCCGGTCCGCGAACGTTCCCGACGCCAGATATTTTGGGCGATCCGGCTCTCTCTCCTCTTGTCTCTGCTTCCCGCGCTTCGCAAGGCTTCGGCTATCCTCTCCTCTTCTCCTTTCTTTCCCCGTCTCCGAGTGCAACAAGCGAAGATATTTCGGCACCTGCCTAAGACTGCCTTGGGCTTGGGCATGGCCACGTTATATATACAGGCTGGCCCCCAGCCGCTGCTTTCCCTCGTCGCCCGTTCCCAGTCGCCATCACCACCGATCCAATCAAACCGTGCGCGCGCATGCTCTAGCAACAGCGCGTCCGTGATCGATTTCTAGCACCCCCGCGAGGCCGGCCGCCACGAAACGCCAAGGGAAGGGAGGGGAAGGAAGTCGAAGAGCCGAGAGGCAGGAGGAGGATCCATTGAAGAGGGCGCGTGTATTGGTGCCGCCGGAGGAAAAGAGTTGTTCGTCGCAACAAGGATGAGCGGGGGGAGGTCTTCCTACTACGCCGTGCTCGGCGTCCAGCCGGGCGCGTCCGCCGCCGAGATACGCGCCGCCTACCACCGCCTCGCCATGGTGAGTGGCTACCGTCCGTTCTTCCTTCCTTGTGTTTCCAATTCTGGTTCCATCGGTTCGCTCTCTCTGTTTTCGGCGCGCGGGGAAACAGAACAGAGCATGACGCGTTTACTCTAATAATACCATCGCAGAGGTGGCACCCGGACAAGGTCGCCCATGGCCGCGCGGACCCGGAGGAGGCCAAGGGCAGGTTCCAGCAGATACACGAGGCTTACCAGGTGCTGTCGGACGACAAGAGGAGGGCGCTCTACGACGCCGGGATGTACGACCCGCTCGACGACGACCAGGAGGAGGTCGAAGGGTTCCACGACTTCCTCCAGGAGATGGTCTCGCTCATGGCCACCGTCGGAAGAGAGGTATTACCCTTCGACTGTGCAAAATTTAATAGTATTTTTTTTTTGTTTTGGTGCATAACCACATTGCACGTCCTCATCTCGTTGTTTGTATTACACAATTGATGAATAGGGCGCACTAGTCAAACTCTTTCGTAATCTGGAATTTGCTGACAGCGCAGGACACAATGTCGTTGGAAACACTGACCCGAGTCTTGACATTTTGTTTTCTTGGCGATCGTGCAGGAGCCCGTGTACAGCCTGGGCGAGCTCCAGTCCATGCTCGACGGCATGATCCAGGACTTCACCTCGCCTCAACCCGACCCGACGACCGGCTTCTTCACCGGTGCCGGGTTCGGCAAGCCGGCCAGCACGGAGCCGCGCGCCTCCTCGTCACGCATGCACCCCCATCCCCAGGGCGTCGGCGACGCGGCATGCTTCACCAGGACGGCCTTCTCAAGGTGATCCATCCCAGTCAACAGTCAAGGTAGCATAAAAGACTCTTGGAACGCACGGAGCAGGATGCGGCAACGACTCAAATTGGCCATTGCTTTTTTTCTTCGGGGAGGTGGAGAGGTTGTAGTGTAGGACAAGGAGGTAGAATCACCGCGACTCCGTGAGGAGCCAATAAGAAGGATTTTTGTTTCCATGCTCCTTGCCTGTCAGGGTAGTCGTAGGGAGATATTGCCAAAGTCTCGAGGAGACTCAAAAGTTGTGTACAGGATGAGCGTATCGTCGAATCACGAATCAAGAAGCGCTGTCGCCTTTGTACAGCCTGCGGGTGTGCTTTTGTGAGAATCCGTGTTGAAAAGGTTTCCATTGTGATGTGTGTGGTGTTTGTTTGGAGCATTATGTAATACCAATCATTTGAGTAACATATCACTAAGCCATTTGGATGATCTCCCGGGCTCCAAATTAAGGTTACAACAACACTGCTCTCTATAGTCGCTATTAGTACCTTCTTTTCTAGATTAAGCAGCAAATGCACGAGTGGCTGACTTCTGATCACGTCTGCTAAAGCATACATCGGGAAGGAAAACATGGATACCGCGCAAGTTTTTCAATCTGACTTTATTTTTTTTTAGAGCAGGATTGCTTGGGCCATCTGACCAAGGTGAATTGGCCTGCCGCCTGAGCCCCGACGTTCCACTATGCAACCCCTCACTCAACAGGATGCAACTTAAATTTGCATCAACGTGTTAACCAACTCGAAACATGCGCACCAGCAAATTATTACAAAGACAGCACGAAGTCAGGAGCAGTACTGCTGAGGCGTGATGGCCTCTAAAGTAGAGGAGCAGTTTTATGGTACATATTATTATTACTGGTAGTAATAGTTAGGATATAATAATATAATTGACATAATTACTAAAATTCTTAAGTTGAATGTCCCTGGAGCATAGTCGTAACTTCCATCAGCCATCCTAGACCCACCCATCGCCCATCGCTCCATCATTGTCAACTAACTCCTAAAATCTAAGACCCGCGGTTTGCTCTTGTTTTCTGAGGTAGAGTTCACTTGATCCTCTGTTGCTCTGTTTTTTGCATTTAGCTGCATATGCACGAAGCAAGCCAGGCCGCCATAGCAGGACAATGGATACCCGGCGCTCGATGACAGAGGCCGCGGTGGCCAGTAACCCCATGTACGTTGAATTCCTATGCCACGCGCGAGCAGGCCTGCGCTGTCGTTCGAGCATGCATGTGCTGCCCTCCTTTCGAGACTCGTCCGCAGCCGTGGTGTCGCACAACGACATTGCATCCCTCCTCGTTGCCTACGCATCTGGCACCCTGCGGCACAGACCTCCGCTGCATCGTGCTCTTAACCTCGCCGCACACCCAATGCCCAAGCGTCAGACATGTCATGTCGTCGTTGGTGGCGGCAGCACTGTCAGTATTAAAACAGTTTACTCTAATTAATTTAAACAATTATACTCTGCCATTTTATTTTTTTTTCAATACTATTCTAGTAAAATCATTCCTACTTCTAATTACTGGTGGTAATAGTAATTGATAGACAACTAATCTGAACCGTTAGATTTTTATTATCTTCTAATTATTACTAGTAATTACTGGTGATAATATGAACCGTAAAACTGCTCAAAGTAACCGGAATTTCACTCCATTAATGTAAGAAAAGGGTCCACGGTTGAAGAAACTAGTTCGTTGATCACGGTCATCCTCATCCTGAGATTCCAGATGATGACGATGACGCCAATATGGCTTGGGAACGGGCCACCTGCAGGTCGTGGAAATTGTGATAAACTAATATAGGTGAAACATTGTACTAACTTATTGGCACCGGAGGAGAAGTATCAAAATACCTACCTGTTTGACCTTTGACTCTCATGTTGATCCATTCTCCAGCCAATCGCATCAGAGTGATAACTATCCCTGCCAGCTTCAGCATAAGTGCTGTCAAACATACAAAATAATTAAATATATCAATATGAGAAATCTAAGGGAGAGAAAATGGTTAAGGATAAGCTGAATATTTTTCCATAAGAGAAGAGGAATTCCTATTTTCTTATCATAGAAATTCATGCCAACAATTTGCCCATTATCATCAACAAAAGGCCCTCCAATCCCCATCTGGAAAGGTGATATGCAGAAATTGTCACTTGCATTGTGATCCAAACAGACACGTTACTACTACTTAACTTTGTTGCCACAATATACTTCTATACTGTTGTAAACGTAGACGCGAAATAATGGCAATACCTTAGTGATTTTACATGAGTATCCAAGCATCCTGCAATCAAATGTTCCTATCGCGCAAACCAGTAGCCCACCGACAGCCATTAACATGCCTGATTTGAAGCTACGCCCTACGGCAAGTACTCTCGAACAATTTTGATACTGGGGCTGGACCTATGCTGCATGAATAGCAAGACAATCCATGACACTGACTAGCGCAACATTGTAATGCAGTAGTGTCCCTTCTCTGTGTTGGTTGTTTGAAAGCAACACATGAATCTGCACATAGTAGATTGAAATTTGAGTATATTTAGTAATACTGATAACAGAGCAACGAGAATGAACACCAACCCTCAAGTTTTCAATGATCTTATTTTCATCACCAGTGGCGGAACTCTCGTCGTGGCAAGACTAGGGCCGGCCAGTGACCCTCAAGATAATTGGTACCGACGAGCTACCAATGTAGAAAGAAAGATGCAAAACAAACAATGTTAGAAAATTAAAAGGGATACAAAAATTAGAGTACCTAATATTTTAGTAGAGATCGGGTAATTCTGTTTCACCTAGCTAGCGTGCATCTCTGGTTCTACTTCTGTTTCTTAAGTAGGAGGTGCAACAGACTGTATTATCGAGATGGGGGCAGGAGTAAAATATGATGTCAGTGTCCTGTTCCTCTTCTTCATTTATGCAATTCGACTACAAAGTACAAATCAAAAGCAATTGATTCACTGCCAATGCCAATTAGATAGAGTAGATGTAGGTGACCAATTGATTAGGACTTAGGAGTAGAAAAGAGAAATAAGATCTTCAACCCAAGAGCTTCCTGTTCGTGCGATCTGAAATCTGAATGTTCTCAAACTCCGGCAAATCACGAGGCAGGGAGAGGGAGAACACGGCAAAGAGCACGATGCACCGTACCCGCTGGCGGCGAGCAGCTAGGTCACGAGGCGCCGTCGTCATGGACCGATCAGTTTTCTACGTGATGCTTCGAACACCATGAGGCATCAGCTGATCAGTTAGGATTTTGGGCCAAAACGATGTATACAAAAAATTATTTAGGTCTGAAAATTTATGACTAGTACTTAGTTTTTTTTTGACCCAAGACTAGGGCCATGGCCCTAGTGGTCCTCTGTGTATTTCCGGCCCTGTTCATCACCATAATTTCTAACCGAGCTCGCCGAAGTGAGAATAGTTTTACACCCCTTCCATTCAATGAAAAAAACCCATGCATGCAAAAATCCTCGTATTTCCTGCATAACCAAATAAAACTTTGAAAAAGTAATAAAAAATCGTTGAAAAGTAAATCGTTACTGTATAACCTACCATTGAATGAAGCAAGTGCGACAAAGTTTCGAATTATGTTAGAAGAAACCTAGTTTTACTGAGTTTACCCCAGACACCTTCGCCATGTTTGTACCCAAAAAGTATCTTCAAAACTATTAATTAAAGTAACAGAATCTGGCCAAAGAAATATGTTAGAATAGTTGTTGGTGATACAGCAGGGTTGTAAATATGTGTGGTGTGCAAAGAGCATGCAAAATATCGCAGCGTTGGCTCACCATCGAGCCTGGGATAACCATTGAGGTCTAAACCTGAGCAGCAAATTAACATTAGAAAGCTATCCTGCTTCAACATCATACACAAGAACATGGTTATTTTTTCTCCTCTGGTCAGGAGTTTCGTCCACGTCGTCTTTTAATTTTTTTACCGTCCGATCCTGATACGTAAAGAGTGGATTAGAGTGGGTTTTCATTGATCCGGTGAAAAGTTTTGTTTTGTACGGCCTAAATTCTGATTGGCTCTGGCTGCCTCACATTGGTACGGCGTCTGGCTTCAGTTGATGACGATGAGTTAGAGCAGGGCTAATAACCCAGCCAGCGGCCCGCGAAATGCTCACGCCATGTCATTTATCGATTGCACGGGTCGTATACAAGTATAGTGGGCGGGCTCTTAAATTACTAGTGTTTAGAATATTTAAATATATGTGCAACAATTTATTGACTGATAATTGCCTCACTCTCGGGTGGAGTGTGTAAGCCAGCTTATGGCTAGCGATTCACAAAACGCTAGCTCCTTTCTCTCTTCTATTTTCTCACTCTTCCACCTCAAATTTTGATGATATGGAACAAGCTTCCGCCAGCTGACTAGGCTTCATAATACTTGCTCTTAAAGCTCCCGTCAGTCTCCGTCGTCTTCGCTCCACTCTTCTGCGTCTCTTGGTTTCCTCTTCCTTTTCGCCTCTCCGAGTCTCCGGGCCTCTTGGTTTCCTCTTTCCTATTTTGTGTCTGATGTCAGGCCACGACTACGAGGTAGGATCCCAGTCTTTTTTCCTTTGGATCCTTCCTTTTGATTTGATATGCGCGATTCTTCTTCCTTTTTCCTTGCTCGCCCCCGTTGCCGCTCGGTCGGCCTCCTGCATAGGAACCCCAAGTACTTTTTGTTTTGGTTCTTTTATTTGATTTGATTTGCATAGTTCTTCCTTCTCTTTTGCCTGCTCGCTCCTGGCGCCATTCCGTCGACCTCCTCGAGGCGGAGTCCAAGAGGCCCCGGCCGCCCGGCCCTCGCGGCCACGGCCACCACGAGAACAGTGGCCGACGCCGCGGGAGCTGAAGATGCCTCCACAGCTTCGCGCGCGGCGACTCGCCACCGGCCTCCTCTGGGCGGCCTTGACGGCCTCGCGCACGGCGGCGCTCCATCGATCGCCTATGGGCACGGCCCTCGAGGCCCACTGCCCCGCGTCGCTCGGTCTTCTCGGGGCAGCTTTGGCGGCCTCGCGCACGGCGGCCATGCCCCAATTTGAATGTTGTTGCACTCTACCTAGCTAGGATTTTGATCTCGATCCGGTTGAAGGTGTGAAGTAATCTTGAGGAGATATCGACAATTCGTAGTCTTTGAATTTTTGATTCAATGGAACAAATATAATTTGTGGAAATGTTATCCTTGTTAACTTCGTGTATTTCCCAAACACTGAAGTAAGGATGTTCCAATGACTCAGCACCTGAAGTTGTGTACACATAGTGCTGGTCTTTTAGATGTTAGAATCCATAGGCTTTGGATAATAAATATATATCCAGAAGGTGTCAATCAACTCAATGTTGATTTACATTTACTGTCTATGGAGGATATTCTCGCCCTCATCTCGAGGATGCTTGCAAGAAGCTATATCCCTTATGGCCATACTTCTCCCCCTCATGTCTTGATTCAGGAGTTGAGTGATTTTTATTAGGCACTTTCACTCTTTCTGGCACAGGGAGTCCGATGTGATGACACCTTCATGACAAGTAAATTCATTTGGCAGACTATTTTGCAATATGATTGCAAATAAAAGAAATCTGAACATTAAGCTCATATTCTTGTTACGTGGACCTAAGGAATGAATGTGAATGTATTTGACATTCTTTGAGATTCCTGGCATTCTTAGTGGCATTCCCCCCTTAATGCCCAGAATAATCCTCAAGTATAAGCATACGAGCAATGAATGAGTCCGAATCCATAAAGCAATCGGATTTTCTCCATTGATACTTATATATGAGATCATGATAGATAGGGTGCCTTATGATGCATAAGGCTCCTATACTTATTGTACCAGGAATGGTTACTTTCCTTTTATAGAAAATGCATAACTATATATTTTTCCATGGGATGCCAAACTATGTTCAGCGTTTATTATTTATGTTGGATAATTGTGACCCTCAAGTGCGAGATTATGAAAATCCATAATGGGTCATCTTTGCCAACATGGGATTAACCAGAGATTTATTGAAAAATCATCTTGGTAATATATAAGAGGGATGCAAAATTTTGTAAATTCAAGTTGATACTTGAATTATTTTAGTGTGGACCTCATATGATGTGGTTAACAATTAGAGAGAACCATTGAAATGATGTCAATCTCTTAGTAGTAGGATGCATGGTTCGATATATATATATATATATATATATATATATATATATATATATATATATATATATATATATATATATATATATATATATATATATCTCGATTGATGCTTGTTTCCTTCTACTGTTAGTTAGATTATGTGTATTCAGGAAAAATACTTCAAAGATCGTTATATGTCAAGAAGATAACAATTAGATCTCATGGTAATAGGACATATTTTGCAAATATGCACTATATATCATGGTTCTACTACCTTGTGTTTCCCAAATATAAGCAGAGGTAATCACTTGAATTTTACATGGGGTTCAATTCTGCTTGTACAAATCACATGAGACCTAATTTAGGTGAATTGAACTTGAATTTTGCAAGAAATAAATCTCAATTGCGAAATTATAATATTGTATTGTGTTTCACATTTACTTCCTTGGATTAAACACATTGGACTTAATGATGGTTAATTAAATAGTGATGTGTAAGAGATATAAATCTCAATTGCAAAATAAGAATGTTGTAAATATGGTTGTGTTTCAACTAAGAAACACATGTGTGATATCTCAATTGCAAGAAATTGTCAATCTCAATTGCAAGAGATATTGATAACATATCATAGTGAATGCACACCGTGCAAACACATGGGACATAGTTATATTTCCACAAAATATGAGTAGTGGAATTCTAATTTACAACATAAATCACTAAACACAATGCAATTATTTTTATGTCATAAGGAATGTTCATTAGACAACCCATTGGACATAAAATATCCAAAAATTAATATCCCTAAATTTAAATTTACACATTTAGGAATGCTCATGAGCAAACTAGGTGATAATTTACATTTGTAAATTTCACAGAGTGCAAATTTCATCTGCCGTTGGCCGGGCATGCGCCGCTGCCGTTGTTGGTGGTTCGCGCCGTCATGCCATTTGCCGCGTAGACGCCATCGTTCGGTGGCCAGGCCCATCGTCATGCGGGACGGGCTTACGTCGCATCCGTGTGGACGTCGTGTTGCTGGCCATGTAGAGGCGCCACTGACGGAAGTCACCGTGGCCGGGACGAGGCGTCACTGCAGCCGGCATCATTGTTGCTTGCAAATGCACCAAGCAGACACCGCCATGTGAGGGCGGGCCATTGAGTGTGGAAGTGTAGTCGCACGTCGACATGGCCGGGCGTCGTTCGTTACCGACGAGCAAAGCGCCTTGTCAGACAGCTTTTGCTTCATCCGCGTGGCTGCGCAGTCACCGCGAGCACCCTACAGGACGGGCTGGAGCCATGTCCGCGTGGGCGCCGCGAGCGCCGTGCAGGACGGGCCGGAGCCACATTCATGTGTGGATTGGGTCACCGGAAGGATGGCCGAACCGCTGCGAGCGTCGAGCAGAAGTCACAGCCGTGTGGACGAACGGCGTGCGGGACGGACAGTCGCCTCGTCCACAAGGTCGTCCTGATGTGCCGCCGACTTTGTCGCTTTGGTCGGCACGTCGCCACAATCGCCTGGACTGGTCACTGTCTCGTCCATGTGGTCGGGCCGCAGCTGTTGTGGCCGCTAGATGCAATACACAACAGATGGCCGCTTGATGCAATACACAGCAGATCCTGGTCGGCGCCACCGTTGGTGGAGTCCTGGAATGGCGCGCCTCCCCCAAAACCGTGGAAGAAGGCACCACCATCGTGTAGCCGTCCCAAGCATGCATCGCGGTGGCCGCTGACACAATCCTGATCGCTTAGTGTTTAGCACTGTCGAAGCCGTGCTGCTAGGCTCCATGATTGCCATCTGCCGCCGGCAGACATATGACGGTTGCTGCTGGCTAGGAAGTGCGCAGCGGCATGCAGGCAAGGCGGTTGGTGGGAGTGCAGAACGCCGACAAGGGCGGCGGCCGGATTGTGAAGAACCATGCGATGATGCAGTTTGCAGGAGAAACATGCATGGTGACTTTTTCCATGGTGAATGTAGCGTCTGCCACATCCCTGGGCAAAGTGTATCAGGGAGAGAATAATTCATCGGGAGAGTAAAATAATCGTTTCAGTTACCCGATGGATTCCATTGTGTCTTCTTCGTCTTCTGACAAGCAATTTCCGTTCTCCTGTTCTTCTTGTGGCAGAGACGAAATGCTCCGTCTCGGTTGAAGATGAAGAGAAACAGGGCGCTGGTTCGCCTGGATATGGATGAGGCCTCCGTGCCTCCGTTGTTGTTGACGAACACTGCATGATCGAAAGGATTCTTGTAGTGGACGCTGATAGCGAGATCAACAAGATCTAGTCGTGGTTGTTCTTCGTGCCTCTCATAGATCATCTGTTCTCTCGCCGAGTAGGAGCGGCTGAGAGCGTGACTCTTGGTGTAGAGCATACGTGGCTGATAACGTGTTGAATGTAAATGAGACAATTGAGAGAGACAATGAACTGTGTTCTTTATTGATGATGATGGATATAATTTATAGTAGAAAAAAGAGTAGAGGCCAAGTAATCTTTATGTTTACATTAATAATGTGTTCATACTATAATCCCAGTGAAGTGTCGTGATTGGTCAATAATTCATCACAAGGCGTACCAGCGATGTCTAGGTAGGTTGGACCGGGACGACGCTTCCTGGAGAAGGCGGCGGGCGGACGAAGGTTTTGGCAATCGCTGGGTCAAATGGCAAAACGCACCTTCTTTTTTTTTTATTCAAAAATCTTCGTCAAGACTGGGGGAGAACAAGATGGGAAATAACGTTTGAAAAAACAGGCAGGGAAGAAGATGTGACTACTTCCTTATGATGACGCGGCAGTATATATATGTATAGTTGGTCCTAAGTGCGGAACAATAGTTGAAACATTATTGTGCTAGGTGAGATGACTGAGAGACCAGCCGAGAAGTGACTATATTTGGTTTGGTGTACACTCTGTCCCAATTAGGTAACAGCCCGGAACTGGAGAGGATAAACTAAGCGCACCAACAGAGTTACAGAAGCGATAAGTATTTTGTTCGGTGCAGCGTGCAGGCAAGCGGCAGAGCACACGCCACCCCAAAGAAACGTGCAGCGGTTCCACCAGCAACGCAAAAAACTAGACCACACGGATGCACCAAAACATGTTACCGTGCTGGGTATATATGGCCTGCTGGGTGAATTATTACTGCACGAATATTGAGCACCCAGTTTGAAAGAAAGATGATGGGGAAGCTAAGCCGAGTAGTCGTCCAAGCAATGCTGCCGTTGCAGGCCGCGATCCTCGCCTGCACCATCATGCTGGCGCGTTCCCCGGCGGCGCTGGGCTTCGCGAGCGACGGCAGGAAGTGCAAGTGCTTCATGTGCGTCTGCGACTTCGACCCGCACCCGCTGCCGCCGGAGCTGCCGGTCCACCACTACCCACCGCCGGCGGAACCCGAGCACCACCCGTCGCCACCGCCACCAGCGTTGCCCGAGCCGCACTACTACCCGCCGCCGGTGGAACACGAGCCGGTGCCCGGAGAGTACCACTACTACCCGCCGCCGGCGTACGGGTACTACCCGTCGGTGGGGCTGCCCTACTACCCGCCGGCAGGGGACATGTACCCGCGGGACAAGGCATCGTCCAAGTCCGGCGCGCACCGCCAGCGCGGGCCCACTCGTCTGCTTCTCGCCGTCGTCGTAGTGCTCGCCTCCGCGGCGCTGTCGTCGTCACTGCTGCAGGCTCCTTCTGCTTACTACTGCTAGTCGTGTCGCGCGCTGTGTGGAAGTTTGTGTATACGTATACACTCGGTAAATTGTGTTTGGTGTGTGCTGGCAGCATGTAGTAGCCAGCAGTACCACTCGCCTGACATTGAAAATGCGATCGTTTCCGACTCCTTCACCGGTTCTTGATGTGGCAATACGGCTAAACAATCCGGCCTAATAAATGAAGGGATGCGATGCAAATCACCTTGATAATACAGTATAAAGTACGATTAAAATTATATTTTTAGACAAGGAGAAAAAAAAAGTCTGCCGCCATTTAGTGAGGTTTGCATCCACGTCCTTGTGCTACATACAGTGATACAGCGCATATTCGTGCCAACCCGAGCGGTTCCAATAAAAACTGTGTCCCCCAAATTCTACAAGATCGACCAAGTCAATCACTGCCGTACGTCGGAGTATGCAGGACGCCCTTTAAAACCAGACCACTCCTCTTTCCGTGTCGCCATTCTCCGCGAGTCAACTCGACGTAGCTATCGGGGTTAGTATCTCTCGGTCTTACCACCTGACTCCGGCGATGCAACTCGGTCAGGTCAAGCTAGTCTAGTCCCATCCCAGCAGATCATCGAGTGCACGCACGACCGGGCCAGAGCAGCATCTTGTTCAACCGAATGTCATGAAATAAATTCTACTAGGTCTAGTCAAATGAACCGCACACGTCACGCACACCAACGTACGCTACAAAATGGCCAAGAACTCCAGTCCTGGACGGCCGACCCATTTCCATTCATGCTCCGTCTTGTTATATCCACACAACACATACATGGAGGGACAGATCGTTTCCCGGCTGTGCCGCGCCGTCCGACGGTGCTGCTTGACGACGACGACGCGCCGGCGGAGGAGGAGATACCAGCGGCTACCGCCGGCGGCGTCATCGAAGCGGCCGGCGTGGAGAGGGATCAGGCTCGGCCGCCGGCGACTGGCCCTAGGCTCGACGACAGCGTGGAGGTCGCTCGACCGGCCGCGAAGACGACGGGAGCGGTGGTCGCCGCCGCCGCTGCACATGCTAATAACCCGGGCCGTGGACACGTGCATAAACTCCGTGTTCTTGCGGCCGCTGAAAGCTGTGAAAGGCTTTTCGCCGCCGGTGCGGGTGGCCAGCGAAGAAGATGGCGCGTCGTCGCCGCCGCCCAAGCTGCCGCGTCGTGCTGATTCGTCGAAGCCCACCAGCAGACGTGGAAAAGTGTTGGGCTGCGGGAAGGGTGTGATGCTCAACATCTGCGTGGCGGAGGTGCTCCTGAGCCGGAGCTCGTCGCAGGTCAGGACCTCGCCGTTGCGAGTGGCAAGGAAGGACGCCGCGGGGAACTAGCTATCTTCCGGGTGTGCTCAGGAAAACAAATGTAGCGGTTTATAATTTTCGAAAGCATAAAAAGGGCCGGACGAATATAAGATAGAGCACGATTCGTTCGCAGGCCTAAATCAGCCTGGCCCGTTTAATTTTCTTAATCAGTTAGCCCAACGCTCGGTAAGTACCGAGGTTTGTAACTGAACTGGTATCCGGCGATTTGTCTGGAGCTAGAGCTTAATAGAACCCTCTATTTCAAAAAAAAAAAAAAAACGCTCGGTAAGTAAAAAAGAAAAAAAAAACGCACGTGGTACGGGCACTGCATCCAGGCCATTTCTTAATTCTTATCCTCCAGCGCGTCTGCTGCCATTTCTGTGATTTTTGTATGTAAATTCATTGGCCCGCTTGTGTTGTTCTGTTTGCTCCTCTGAGGTGTGTTGCGAAAGAGAACACAGACTATTGACTACTGTATAGTCAGAACTGTGTATTGTTAGTATGGTTCTGTTCTATATGTGAACAGTGCTCATCGTCATCTTAAAGTGTCTTTGTTTTTTTTTTCTAAGAAACACGCCCATAAAGGGTAATTTATTCAAACACAGGTAACTTTACAAAGTTTAGCCCATGAAGTACCTTTGGTTGAGCGTGAGATGGGACGAAGCAGTGAGAGCCAGAACGGGCTGGGCCGCCAACAGACAAGACGGGAATGCGGCCTAAAACAAAAGAAAGGAGTCAAATCGCGCGGGAAGGGCGCCCGCCATTCCCAATTCCACTGTCTTGCGTTTGCTTTGCGCGGGAAATGCAAGGGGAAAACGACAATCCACCACTTCCGATTCCCGAGAGGCACTCACCTCAGATCCACAGATGCAGATGGAGAAGACGGAGATGATGATGCCCTGGGGTCGTCGGCGTCCTCGGCCTCTGTCAGAGGAGGCGGCGGGAGAGTTGTTGGAGGTGGAGAGGTCCAGAGCCGCCAAGACCAAGACCGATCCCCTCTCCGTCTACGGTAACATCTCTCAATCACTACCTGTGCTGGATGACATACACACCGCGTACAACTGATTAATCAAGAATGTCCCGTGCTGCCGTGCCTTGCAATTTCGCTACTGTTTCTATTTCTTCCTGGATTCACCTCACCTTGTGCAAGCAGCTACGCAAGCATTTCAACATCGCCAAAGGCATCTATGCCAGGGTCATTTGGCTTTATTTGTCTTGTCTAAGATTGGCGTCCTCGTATGGATCAGTATAGCGAAATAATAACACGACCTGTCTCCTGCTAGTGCCAGAGCTGGTCAACCAAACTCATTAGTCAATGCAAACAAACCAATAACAAACACACTGTCTACTAACACGCTTTTCCCAAAGAAGTAGCAATTACTTGTTTTGTACTCTCGATGGTAGCAAACTTGTCCTCGGCATCTCTTCTTTCTTTTTGTTGTCAAGATACAGGTTAGTATTAGTCCTTGCAGTAAATCCATCCAATACTACCACTACCACTCGGTGGTTTCCAAGATACAGACAAGTAATACTGCTGCAGGGTATGATTGCAATCCAGCCCTTAATGTGCCTTTTCTATCTTTTATGTCCATTTTTTGGTAGAGCATATTAGCAGTACTCTTAATTCGAATGTAAAATAGAAAGGGCAACCATTGCAATTCAGTAGCTTTGCATAATCTACAATACGAAGACGCCATTGCTAAATTGAGGAATAGGAGCTATTAGGTTACTTATGTTCACTATTCATTATTTTCAGAGGCTACACTACTGAAGCTAAAGCATGGCTCTGTACAAGCTTTTACAGCTCCAAAGGATGGCACAGGGTCAGTAAATTCGTCTAAAGAAGGTGATGATGTTGGAGCTGTTCAAAACAATCTAAGGGCAACCAACAGGGTCTCATGAATTGTGATGCCTGACAATTCATTAGAATGTCATTCAGGGAGTGCTTGTTATATATATGGGTTCAATTTTATTCTGCAATGTATATTATGGTTAAAGTGCAATAATGGATGTGAAATTTATTTCATGGCTGTCGCAAACATGGAAGGTTGAAAGTTGAGACTAAATCCTACATTCCAGTTTGTTTAATAAATATGGCATTTCTGTAAGCTCATGGTTTGATTGACATAATTTCTACAAAAGATTAGTGTTTTTGCTTTTCTTTGCCTTCTTATTTCCTCAAAAAAAAAAAGAATCAAAGCTAGTTTACCAATTCCGCAAATATGAAATTGTTTAAATTGTATTATATTTTTGCCAATCATTTTTGTTAGATGAGGCCGTTAGTGTTGGCCTGGAGCAATGAACTAGGGTATAAAAACCAAGTCTATTCACTGTTCTATATTTTTTTGTTTGGACACGGCACTGGTGTTGTTTTCTATGGTTTGCATCTATCTTGAATCAAATCCAACTAGATTAGATAGGGTTGTTAGCCTAGTTTATTTATTGCTTTGACTCCATGATTTAGACATATGTTTTGTCCCTTTCCCTTTGGGCAAATAAGACGAACTCAAATGCATGTAACTCTTTCACTAGTCTTTCATATCTCTTACAGTCATAAGCTTAGCATATCTGAAATAGCAATCACGTTGCACACATCATCACTCAAACTATGTAAGGCAGTGAGTGGCTCCCACGACCTTCAGGCAAATCCTTCCAAGACTGAAGGATAGTATTCAATCTCTCACGCGGTTGTGTGTTTGACTCTTCTTTCGAGGTAAATTTCCTCATGAATAAACATATATTTTTATTCTTTATTCATTAGATTTTTTTTTCTTCAAAAAATGTTTCCTCGTGAATAAGCGTATATGTGTGTGCGTGCGGCATATATAAGGGCTTGTGGAGCGCCAGAACAGTAGAAGCCAGAAATCCTCCAGGAGGGGAAGAGGAGCAGTGGAAATAAATAACTAGAATGCCCTGCTCAAACCACACCATGACCATGTCTCCTTCGTCAGGGGTCGCACCACGGCACACCCCACACACAATGAACCATGAGTTGCTTAGAGCCGCTGCTACCGGCGACAAGGCGCTCCTAGAACACGTCCTGGGTTTGAGCGGCACCGCCAACGGGATGAGCAGCAGCTCTAAGACCTGCTTGAAAGGCGTCACTTCGGAGGGCAACACGGCGCTCCATACAGCCGCGGGACGCGGATACCTGGAGCTTGTCTGCATAATCTGCGACCAGGACGCTTCGCTCATCCAGACCAGGAACAACCTGCTCAACACGCCTCTCATCTGTGCCGCAAGGGCGGGGCATGTTGACGTGGTGCGCTACCTCATCGACCGTGCCCCTGCCGCCACCGCGGCGCTTGATGGCGCGTCCATTCTGAAGGCGAGGAACTCGGAGGGAGCGACGGCGATGCATGAGGCCATCAGGAACGGCCATGACGCCGTTTTGGAGACGCTCATGTCTGCGGATGCCGGGTTGGCTGCCGTGGTGGATGCCAAGGGCTTCTCCCCGTTGTACTTGGCGGCCGCGTTGGGTCGCGCCGACATGGTTGAAGTCCTGATCAGAGGATCTCCTGATGGGGGCAAGTCTCCGGCTTACTACGCCGGACCGGATGGCCAGACCGCCCTGCACGCCGCCGTCCTTGTCAGTGAAGGTACGTTTCCTTCACTTGTTCTCCAATAATAAATTAGTGATGCATGGTTTCTGATCGATCAATGTGTGACTGGGATTATTGCGCTAGAAATGAGCAAGTCACTGTGGTGCTGGGAGCCGACGCTAGCTAAGAAGGAGGACAACTTCGGCAACACCGCTCTTCACCACGCGGCGTCAGCCGGGAAGATCGGCGCGGTGAAGCTGCTGCTTCTCAAGGACTCGTCGCTGGCGTACATCCCTGACGCGGACGGGCTGTTCCCCGTGCACACGGCCGCCAAGATGGGCAAGATCGACGTGATCGACCAGCTGATGGAGACGTGCCCCAACTGCGACGAGCTGCTGGACAACCGGGGCCGGAACGTGCTCCACTGCGCCATCGAGCACAAGAAGGAGAAGGTGGTGCAGCACATGTGCCGGCACCCGCGGTTCGGGCGGATGATGAACGCGCGCGACAGCAGCGGGAACACGCCGCTGCACCTGGCGGTGAAGCACGGGCACGACCGCATCGCCGTCGCGCTGGTGCAGGACGCGCGCGTGAACCTGAGCATCATGAACAACGACGGCGCCACGCCGCTGGACGTGGCCATCGGCGAGCTGGACGGCGGGTACACGTACCCGATGAACCCGGAGGTGCTCATCGCGCAGTGCCTCGTGTGGTGCGGCGCGCACCGCAGCCCACGCCGCCGCGACGAGGACCTCAACAAGCACAAGCGTGGCGGGGACTCGTCGTCGTCGGAGAAGGAGCTGAGCAAGTACAGTAACCTGACGCAGAACCGGGCCATCGGGTCCGTGCTGATCGCCACGCTCACGTTCGCGGCGCCGTTCACCCTGCCCTCCCGTGGGGACGACACCGGCCGCGGGGAGAGGCCGGCGTTCAAGGCGTTCATCCTGTGCAACGCGGTGGCGTTCCTGTGCTCGACGGTGGCCACGTGCCTGCTCATGTACGCCGGGCTCACCACCGTGCACCCGAGGTACCGGAGCCGATACCACCGGTGGTCGTCCAACCTGCTGCACGTCGGCGTGCTGCTCGTCATCGCCACCTTCGCGCTGGGCGTGCAGCTCGCGCTGGGCCCGCCGCACAGGAACCGGGGGCTCAACGTCGCCGTCTGCGCCATGGCGTGCGTGTCCGTCGTGTTCACGCACCCGGGCACCTGGTGGCCCATGGTGCTCGCCAGGCCCATATGGGCGCGCCTCGGGCTCAAGGGGCTCCTGGACGTGCTCCTCGGCCCAAGGCCCATCCCGTGCCAGAAGCTGCTACTGTCTCGCACTCCATGGCTCAACCTATTCAAGATGCTGGCCACGCTGCTCATCCTGGCTATGATCCTCGTTACCTTTCTCCGGGACACGGCTCACCACCGGATGTCACCTCCTCTGTTTCAGCACCCTCACCTTGCTTCGTCATCCGCCTCCTGCTACCCTACTTAGTAGTACAATCCTGCTGATACGATGGATCATCTCCTGCACCTGACGTACATGTGAATATAATACTGATGTGTTCTTCAGCATTAACGCGCATCCATCGTCCTCCCACTCTACTTGATGCATCGCTCGTCTTCCATTGTAGCATTCAAACATCAAGGGCTCTTGGAGCACTTCGTTCCTTGGAAGCTAGGCTATTGCTTATTGTGATTTGTGATCGTTTATGCGATGGAAACTAGGGCGGATACAATTGCTTATGATTTTTCGCAATTTGCTAGCAACAAACAATATAACAGACTTGAAGCTCCAATACATATATATTAGGTCCCCACTGTCACATGTTATTATTTTTCCGAGGGCCGCATATTAAGAAAAGACTTCACATATACACCACAAAAGTAGTCGTACGTCCAAATTCAAAATGGAGAGCCTAGTCTAAATATATTTCAGAATATTGATTCTGCTCAGGCCTGTGGGTCGACTTCAAAAATCAGGTTAGGCCCTATGCCGAGGGTATGTACCACCATCAAAGATCACAGTTGATACCGATCCTTTTCTTCTGTGTTGGTTCGGTTCTTAAGTTACAAGATATCAGCAGTAGTGAAGCAGTCGTACTAGTCTGTGCTGGCAGACTGGTCCCCGGAGAAGGCACTTCCACCGCCAGAGAAGGCACTTCCACCGGCGGAGAAGGAGAACGCTGATGACCCAGACTGGGTCGCCGCAGTTGCACCCAGGCCCCCACGGCTCTTCTGAATCTGCCGAAGCCTGAATACGTCACGTGGCAAAGCTGCTCGGCTCTGCACCGCGGCATCCTCTTCCTCCTTTGCTCCTTGCCCTACATAAGATGACACTTCAATTACCTCAGATCCAATCACAAACAAGAAAATGGGACAGATCGCTGTGAGCTTACTCTCAATATCCTTCCTTCTCGAGGATTGGCCATCTCTTGGAGGTCTATGGACAGATCCATTCTGGTTCGGCCCAGATCTCCCGACAGCCGAGAGGTCACTCACGCCACCTGCTTTCGCTACATTCTGTGCAACTGGCAATGTGCTCTGCAGCAGCACACTAAGCACCACATCAATATCTGGTGATGGTCCTGTCAAGTCACCTCAGCCGCATTTCAATTTCTCAAATTTTCAGTTCAGACAAAAATTTCAAACACATCATGTGTAAACAACCTTCAATCTTTTCCATGTCATGAAAGTGAGGAGTGCGTACCTTCGATAGCTGGCAAGTTCTTGACGAAAGATATCGTCGATGGAGTAAGCATTTTGAGTATTTCTTCAACCTCCTTTGAGTGGGTACCGGCTGAGAACTCCGGACCTAACAAATCAACACTGAGTGAGATGATAGCTGACTTAATAGAGTGTTCATTACTGGGACAATGGAGAAGTATCCTTGCACAAAAAATACCTTTCATCTGTCTAGGATCATAGATAACCATTTGAGAAGTCTCAGGACGGACAACTTTTGCAGATTGTGGCAAGAACCTCGTGCTTGCACCAAGTCCAATGGGACCTTTGTCTGGGTCACAAACAGTACACACAATCATCACCTTTGCCATATCATGCTAAACCAATCATTGATAGAAAGAAGATTACCCAACATACCACTGCCACTTAGCATAGGTAACTTGTCAAGCTTCTTAACATTGTTTTTCACAAGCCACTGTAAAATAAAAATAAGAAAGTTGTAATAAGTGAGGCTTCTCCAGTGAGATCAATCATTAACTCTGCAGAATCTGTAATAGCGATATCAAACAGCAAAACAGAAAATAGGTGCATTTTTTACTGGAATTTTTCCATCCAAAGAATATGCTCTAGAAACAAAATTAAGGGAGAATTTATTCAATGCGGCAAAATCAGATTAGATATATCACCATTAGTACAGGGAATGTATCTATTCTTTTTGAGTTATTATTAAGATGTGTTTGTGAAGCTTGCAGTCTACAGTGACTATTCTGTGCCTTCCCATTGTTGATGGACGCTTGCAGAATCACTGCTGATGCCACTCATATACAACCATACATATTACGCAAACTTGTTAATTCAACTTATATCAAGAACTTAGTCTAAACAGGCTCATTCAGTGCTCAGAAAACTTGAAGAATGCATATGTAGTTTGGGCATACACTAGGATCAATGAAACTTGAAAGGTGATTTAAACTTGTGGGTGGATTCCATAATGACCCAGAGTTCAGAGCTCTAACTACAAGCATTTTATGTACACATCATGCAAGGTTAATGTATGTGGACAGTGCAGACCTCTTGCCTCGCTAGATAATCCAACTCTTTTGATGAGCATGGCCAAAGATCCATATAACTGTATCGAGAAACTACGTCATAAAGTGTGTTTTCCAAGGCAGATAAAGTGTCTTCTGATGTCCTAGATAAAGCTTCCTTCCTTCTTTGTTCCACCTGCGGACATACAATTTTGTAAAGCCATGAAAAAAATTCTTTTTGCCAGGAAACTATAAACAAGACTGGAAACATGAAATATCCAAAAGAAACAGTAATTAGCTAACCCTCAATTGGCTCTACATGACCAGGACTCAAAGGAAACGGAGAAGCAGGACCATACAAACATATATTTAACAAACATGATATAAAAGTAGCAAACAATGCAAGCATCTGTATAGTGGGTTGGCAAGGAAAGAACAAAGATATGATAGTACAAAACATTAAAACAAAAGAAAACCACAGGATAAACCAGAAATATCATGTTTTTGCAAATATAAGTATATAACTTAGCCAAAACTAACTGAATCATACACTTTGGTTTAATTTTATTTCTACAATACCTGTCAGCATTTCTTTGTAAACTAAGTACTACAGTTCTAACACACTCAGTTTTGGTGATTAGTCCTAAAAGAAAAAGGTTCTATTCGGTGCAGTAGAGATGACGAGTCCAAGCCACTAGTTAATCAGTCAATTTAGAAACCACAAGTATGCCGTAGCAAACAAATAAATAGTATCTTGCCCAGTGACAATTGTTAGATGTATATACTCATATTGTATTTTCCTATTACTGTAGGGGGCTCCGTACACTATTGTATAATTTTCCCCCTTTGGGGGGCTGATTGCTGCATTCGTAACAACCACCTCAACAGGCAATTTTGTAAAGATTTACAAAATCGATAGACAGAATCTACCTTTAGCATGCTTGATAAATCCCCATAAGTCTGCTCAAATTGAACAAATCTTTTCCACACCTAAAGGAGAATAAACATACATTAGTTCAGACAACAAAAAGATAGACGAATGTATACACCGAACATTCTTTTGCTGACATTCTCCTTAGCGGCATTATTATTCCTTAGCCATGGTGCTTACATACAGACATAACCATCATGTATGAGCTATTTTTGCTATTGCTGCTATTGTACTAGACACTAATGCCAATAAGACATCGGTCAGAAAATGTAAATTAATCACTTAATGCTGCAAGGCATCTTTTTTCATGATAATAAAATAAACAACTTACCTCTATGGATTCCTCAGGAGGAAGCAAGCTTAGTGCTCTCTCAAACAAAGCACGTACATTTCTATCATCATTTAAGCGGCACAGGAAGTCTGCATACCTGAATAATAATATCAGCTTTAGTTTTCGAAACGGTGTCCTCAACCCCGTATCACGTAGGTCCACGATTTACAGACATCAGGTTTCAAAAAGCAAAAGAGTAAAGCAGCCTTCACCACCCTAATAACATCAGTTATAGTAATCCGTTAAATCATAATTACAGTGACAACATGTGTGAATCTCCTTAATTTTCAATATATGAATACAAAATTTCCAGGGCATAACCACCAATGGAACATAACAGACAATGAAACAGGACAACTCCGGTACTAATGAATGAAAGAAGAAAACTCACTCAAGAATATATCCGGGTTCATGCATAAATCTCTTCAAACCAGCTTCAAAAACACTTTGTGCCACCTATATGAAAATAATTAAAAGATATTATACATTGAACCAATGATTATCAAGAACAAGTGTACGTGTAGCATGAAAAGCAGTATAAAAAACAAAACAAAACCAATTGTTGCCTCACAAAACTACAACTTTGTTACACTATCCAAATGCAACTTCTAAGAGCATCTCCTACAATTATGTAAAAAAAAATACTCTCTAAATCTGGGTTTAGGGAGTTTCTAAAGAATTATAGAGAGTGAAAAAACTTGTTTCCTCCAACAATTCCCAATATCTGATCTCCAAATGAATTTTATGCTTTGGGAGTTCCTATTTGGTTTCTAAATATAGCAACCTAGAGCACTTGTTTAGGGAGTTGGTATATTTAGGGAGCTGATTTACATAACGGTTGGAGAATGGTTTTGCTAATAATATCCTACATTTTGATTTAGGAAGTGGTTTTAGATAATGGTTGGAGATGCTCTAAGGATCAACTTTGTTTTCAACATTCGCACAACTTTACAACAAACATACACTCTGGCCTATTTGCTTCAGAACAGTTATGTCAGTACAGATAGTGTTTGTAATGGTACTAAAACCAAAACTTTCAGATTTATGCAGGTTTAATTTTTTGTTTTTCTTCAATCTTTGCCAAACTTGAGCAGCTTTGATTCAAGTGTATAGTAATGAGAACATGTGTAGCTATCCTCTCTGCGTTACTCAAGCAATTACTCACTACTAACTAGGATGGCCAGATTCAAAAAGGCCAAACTTAAGTAACCACTCAGAGAAAGACATGATAGCTTCATATGCTGAGATGGATGAATAACTAACAAAAAGTTTCAAGGATCAACCTAAACATAGCACGTGCTGCAAAGTGGGACTTATAAATGGTGTTGAACTGTTGATCACCCCATTTATTTGCAAAGATTTAGCTTAGCACCACAGTTTAGATCCTATGAAACTTACATAAATTTTTCTCCAATTCTCTTGGCCAGTGCTATGAACCTACGACAAATGCATAACAATCTGAAACAGGGAAAAAAGCACAGGTAACATCACTTTTACAACCTTTGCATCCTTGTCGAGGCAAAATGCCATTGTAGCATAAGCAACATAGACATGGTAAGTGCAGCTTGGCGACTTCCGAGCATCCAAAAAATACTTACGAGCTGCTTCAATGCCTTCAGTTCTCCTTAGAAACCGAATAAACTACAGTAGGAAACCAAAGTCTAAAGCTATCATGAAGCACACAGTAGGTTGCAAATACAATAATAAAAGAAATAGCACCTCACCTGAATATGTGCAAGTGAGGTCACACTAGCATTTTCAGCAATAAGAGACTCATATATTGTCTTAGCAGCCTACACCAGAAAGCGTATGAGAAAATAATAATCATATTAAAAATCATTGCAGTTTGTTACATGCAGAAGTAGCTAACAAACCTGAATTGCTCCTCGGGCCTCTTCCATTTCAGCATAGGCATACTTAAGCACTTCAGAATCTAAGAAACAGATGTTGTGAGGTTAAATTTGACCAGGAAATGGTACTCTAGATGTCACTCAAAAAGAAGAATGAATGAAAAGTTCTCCCTTCTTAATGCAAGTGTGCTACAGTTGGGTTAACGTGGACCCTAATGCACCTTTTAACCCTTTTTAATTGATTCACTTGATTTAGAATGCAAGCTGAATTGAGATAAAGTTTTAACATGTGTACCATACAAATATTGCCTAGGGTCTATATTCAGCGCTCTTAAGGGTAGACAGAAAGAACTGTCAGCTTGCTCTTGGAATACATTGAAGTGCCCAGGCATGACTAGTGTGTCATCATCATTCATCAGTAATTCAGAACACAGACTTGCGGAGGAGACGTATCCAGTATCCATTTAGGAAATACACTGCACCTTAATAACAGTATTCTCAAAAACGTCATCTCCAGGTGGGAATGGCCATCTCTTGGTAGATAAGGAATATTTATTCAAATTCAGATAAATCAGTCATTTAATTCCATCAGGATGTAATGCTTCTCTTGACAATAGGGAGAATTTTAAACCTCTAGTTTTTTATTCCCAAGGACCCTTCCACATTATCTGAGCATGTTATGAGTTCTTATGGCAGACCAGAGTACCAAATACTACCTCCGTTCCAAAATGTAAAAAAAAATTTAAATGTGAGACATCACGTTTGACTGAGTTAAGCTACTATGCACCGACCAGATGCACCCAAAAGCCTAAGCTGATGGGGAAGGGTGCACAATTCATTTATGGTTCAACACTCCCCCTCACGTGCAGCTCCCTCGGGGCGCAAACGTGGAAATAGGAGTGGCACAGCGGAAAATGCGGTCGCCAGGACTTGAACTCAAGACCTTTGGCTCGATACCAAGTTAAGCTACTATGCACCGACCAGTTGCACCCAAAAAGCCTAAGCTGATAGGGAAGGGTGGACAATTCACTTATGGTTTAACAGATTGTTTGTTTTATTGATTTTTTTTATAAAAATATAAAAGCAAATAAGTCATGTTTAAAGTATATCTAATGATATAACATATCATAACAAAATAAATAATATTGTTACAAATTTCCTGAATTACAGAATGGTCAAACATGATGTTGAATAGTCAACTAATGCTTACATATTGAAACGGAGGTAGTACACACTTAAAAAAAATTACTAGTGGAGTAAATATCCATAGATGAACCGACAACTGAACTCTAGGGAACATTATTACCAGGGATTGCTTTTAGAGCACGCTGAAATATTTTGGCGGCCGAATCCACAGAACCGTTCTTTGCATGCCACGTAGCATAATCATACCATATATCAGGATGATGGTACAGATACATCAGGCACTGCCAATAAAAAAGGTAGCAATTAAATATATTGCATGCAGCCAACTAATCAATATTTAGCCAATGTAATAGGTTCTGGTGTGCAAGGCAGAAACTGGTAAACTCAGGCCTCGTGGCTAAAATAATTGAAGTTAGACCATAAGAAGCTTTTAAAATGTGAATGACTGCATTAGCGATATCAATACTTTTCAGCATTTGTCTTATAATTACAAATATAAAAACAAGTATCGCATATAGAAATTGAAAACTGTTATTGGTTTCCATAAAGACATACTACTCCATTCCAAAATTGTTGTCGCCATTGAGTTTTTTAGTTACCTTTGATTAGTTGTTTTATTTATTTATTAAGAAAATTATCATATACTTTTTATGACTTGTTTTATTACTAGAGAACATTGAAACATAATTTATAGATTTGAATATTTGAACTAATATTTTAAATAAGACCAATGGTCAAACATAACTAAAAAAGTCAACGGCGATGACAATTTTGAAACGGAGGGAGTACAAGAATTAGACAAATGATTGATGTGCACGGCATCATAGAACAAAAAATCTCATGCATCAAACTACGTGGGTATAAAGGGGCTTACTTGTTCATAAGTAAAGGTAACACGTCTATTAGCCGTTGCAGCATCAATCCTTTGAGGGTTACCCCTACAGCAAAACAGAGTTCTTAGGAGAAATACAAATGTTAATATTAAATAGAAATGACAAAAGGTGATAAACTGGACAAGTTGTTAGAATTAGTAGTTCAGCCACCACAGATTGATCAAGAAAGAAGACCATGCATCTATATATATACAACTTGCACATTACAGGGTGTAAGCATAAGTTATGAACTAAGCATAAATTAAATTTTATGATACAGTGAGTTGTGTTCGCTAACTTCCACCCAAAGCAAGATGTAACAGAAGAATATGAAGAACAAGTATTAGATGTTAAGAGTCCCTTTAACATACAAGATTAAGTGAAAAAGCATCAATGATTTTTTTTCATTCATCGTAAATGGTTACTCACTTTTCAAATGCCAAAAGCCGTTTCCATGCCATACACTGTTGTTCTTCCTGTGGAATAAGTTAACCAGATATATGCAAGTCAAATACTAGTCACATTTAGACCTACCAACCAGGCTGCATAGCGAAGCCCAAAGCAAACAGTTTTTTTTTCCAATGTTGAAAGGAGGCCATCAGGCAAAATTATTAATCATCCAAAGCATGATGAATGAACGGAACAAGACACTGCACTTTTATATGAACGATTTTTATATTCATATTATGTGCAATCTGATAGCTGGAGGCTGAACAATAAATCAAGCTAAACACAAAGTGTAAACTCAAACCGACATAAATAGCCTAAACTCAAATTAAGCTAAACACAATATGAAAGAAGTACCATAGTATGGATCTTAAACTGACCTATTGATTGGAAAAATAGTCACAATCTGCAATAAGTATTTTATTTGTGTAATGCAACTGAATGAGGCTTCAGCTAGCTAGCTACACTGAAATGGTAATATTTGCCAACAAAATGAGAGGAATAGTGCTGCATAGGGAGAGTATTGTTACAAGGAAAAAGAACTATAAGCTGGCTTTCGTTGGTGCATTTCATTTCTTCTGTATGAGGGGCAAAGAAACTTCCATCACAGCTACAATCTAAGTTATTTCAAAAGGAAATAAAAAAATGAGAATTTTAAACTGAGACATAACAAATAATCACCCACAACAAGGCATTTAGTCACAAATAAAACGCAGTAGGCAGTAGGCTACAAGTAATCATCTGTGAAAAATAATTTGTACCCAATATGTATGGGTTCAAAGTTCAAACCATTAGTAGTGTAAATCAACATTAGGAACTGGAAATGGTTTACCTTGTAGGAGCCTGTAGGAGGGATGGCCAGCACGTTCCAATCAATATCATCAATATACTTCTTGCGCTCTCTATATACAGCTTTAGCACTGTTAAACTTTGGTTGATATTCAGATAATAAACCTTTCGCCTGGAATATGAATAGATAATCACTGACTCAAGCCTGAACTATGAAATAAAGACAACTTTACATCACAGAAGATTTAATAAATCTAAGATAGCTAGAAAGCACAATAGAATTAGATAACCATGTTTTTTTTTCTTTTCAATGCAGCATTAAACTTTTTTTTTGTACAATGTTATGCAGAAATAGAAAAAAACCTAATGTGAAGTGACATGTACCAAGGTACGGCTGACAGAATTCTCAAAGTTCTCGTAATCCTTCCATAGTTGTTCTACATGATTAGTTGGAACTAAAATTGCCTTCTGGTACACTTTTCGTACAGTAGTCATGCGATGTGATTCTTCATGGGGCGTCACCGCCTAAAGATTTTGCAAGTAGACAGTTACAGAAAATGTGACCACAAGTAAAAGGCGCATAGAACAGGAAACAATAAGGAACATATCAGACCGGCATTGACTTTAAGAAAGCAATATACTCCATCCAAACAGGACCAGAAGCAGCATCATTTCCTGGCATATATAAGCAATATTAGTCAAGAAATGTTGTATTCCACTCTAGAGCCACATCGTCACCAGACACTAGTTGGAATACAAATCTTCCACTTACCAACATAATTAAGCATGAAATCGAAAGCCTTCTTTGTCTCATCCAGACCCTCCGAGCCCCTCTTATCATTTACTCTCCTGATGAAGTTAATGTAACAACGCCTGCAAGTTTGATCCAGACCAATGTTACACTGGTGAGTGGTGAGATGATACAAAATTAACAGGATGCGTTGCTCAGCAACCTGAGAATCAATCAAAGTGCATGAATTGAAGACGGAATTTTGCATTCAAAAACTGGGCTTCAGTTCAAGTGGGGAACAGAGCAGACCAGAGGTTGATGTGAAGGCAGTTGAGCAAGCATCTGCTGAAAATCTGCTTCGTGGCTTCGTTGTTGTTGGCGGCGATGTAGGCTTCCACATACTGCTTCCAGTATTTGGCCTGCAACCATCACATTGTGGCATTACATACATATGCTTAGAACGAGGAACGACACTGATAAAAAAAAAATGAGGAACAACACAAAGGGAAGGGAAAAGGTGGGAGGAGGATATTGACTGCAGTAGGGAAAGTGGCGAGCAGCTTCTCGTATATGGGGGCGGCCTCGTTGATGGGGAGCAGCTGAAATTGACTGGATTAGGTTAGGGAAGGCATCCAGGTGAGCGAGTGGAGAACGAGTTGAGAGTGTGAGCATAGCACTGACGCGGGCCTCGTTGGCAAGGATTTCGGCGGCCTGGACGTTGTATATGTCTCCGCTATCGCCGCCGCCGCCGCTTGTCTTCGCCTCTTCGGGCATCTCTCAGAGAAGGGAAGGGTGGTCGTCGGCGAGCGAGCTAGGTTTACTGAATCGGCAGGGAGCTCAGGGAAGAGAGGGAGAGGGGCGCGGGTGGGACAGGGCACCGCTCAGGCCACCGAGGGTTCAGTTCAAGCCACCGCCGCGCCTGCGCAGACCGCTCGGCTGCTTCAGGGAGGGAGGGGAGAAAGCGAGCTTTGTTGGAAGTCGGAGGTTGAAGACGACGGCTGCGAGCAAGAGGGCCGCTGATGCATAGGCCCGGCCCATCACAGCATATAATTGGTCCGGCCCAAACAGGACCTGTCGACCCTAAGAGCTAAGATTACCAATTAACAGCCATGGCAAAGGTGATTTTCTCATTTTTGTTTGCTCTTAGAAAACTGAGCACATAGAGCTTGAAAAAAAAATATAGCTGTTTCATCAAGTCCAGCTGCAAGTTTTGTTTGATGGAAATTGACAAAGACCTTCTAAAAGGTGTTGCTTAATACTTTGAGCCAAATGATATAACTATAAAGTATGATAATTAAGCTTCTTCAGTGGCATGGAAACAGTGAATCGACTTGTTTTTTTTTCTTTTAGGTAGGAAGTAGATGAATGAGAGACCTTCGGCATGTTCAAAGGCATAGAGAATAGTCGTTCCTACAAGTCCTATAGCTTAGAATATTTGATATCAGAAACAATTTTACGATTGTGAGACCGAGACAAGGCTGAACTATTCAAGGTAGCGGCTATTAGGAGGGAGGAGGATTGGATCAGATGGAGTGTAGAGCAGGTGAATATCACAAATGCAAAATGATTGCTATACGCAGATGTACTCTCCATCCTAGGAACGACAGTGGTACATGTCGAACGACAGTGGTACATGTCGAACGACAGTGGTACATGTCACACTGTCTGGAGGGGAGCCAAAACATGATCGGTTTTTACAAAATTTGATAAAACTCAAAGAAGAGAAAGGAATGATGGTTACGATTTTATATGTTCTTTGGTTGTTTGTCTTTGTGTACTATTTTGGTCCTTGTAATAAGGATTAAACTCCCCCTCTTTTAAAAAAAAAGGATTTAATTTTCCATCACGCTAAGATTTTAGAAGGATAGTTGTCAACGTCACCTGCTCTTTCTGATTTGTTTCATCACATTATAATAAAATAATTGAGGTCATAAACTAAATCTCAACTTGATCATGACGCCGTTTCTTAAAAAAAAAAAAACCCTTGATCATGACGCCGAGATGTGTGTTACATGCTGGAGCGCCATTGCTGTCTGCAAAAGGGTCGCATAATCACAGAAACTTAAGATTGGCATCTGTGCGTGCATGTATATATTTTCAAGATCGTAGCATGCAGTACGTGCATGTGAATGAAGCAAAACAAAATCCTGATGAAATTCGTGTTCAACCAACACCCTGCGCTTTGCACATGATCCACCTACCGGGACACAGAAGAAGAATTGTCGCACGCCTCGACTTTTCCCAGCTGTAAAGGAAGAGGTGCACAGTTGCAGACACAAGTCGCCCTGTTTGATTAATTTTTCGTTCGTTTCCATGGACCGTAGCGCTGCTACCTACTAGTACTCCCAAGAGATTCGTATCGAGCGGGACCCACTTGCAGTCACACGAGGCGATCTCGGAGACCCGGCCCCAGCATTGGCCGCAACGGAATTATCACTCCTGCTCCGTCGTTACAGCTCATCAGTGTCCTTCGTCGTCCTTCTGGGTCTCAGAAAACTGAGGCGGAGAAATATCTGGTGCCCTGCCCCGGCCACTACTCTACTTGGTAGTCTCAGAACAGGAAGAGCAAGCAGAGCACAGGAGAGGACGGGGCGAGATGGACGGGCAGCACGTTTACCGCCCGCTCGCCGGCGATGACGAGGCGGCGGCGGCGGCGGCGGCGGCGATCTACGATAACGCCGGCGAGGGCGACGACTTGAAGCTGAGGCTGCTCGGGTACAAGCCCCAGCTGAAGCGCGATCTCTCGTAAGTGCCCTCTGACGCTCGATCTCTGGCTCTGCTCCACCTTCGCCTTCAGATATCGGCCATGCCTGTTTCTTGGTCAGATCTTGCGGGGGAGTTTTTCTTTTTTCCTTTGCCTAGCATCGCGTGTTTCTTTTCCGTTGACGTTGAACCATGAAATCTGTTGCTGTCGCTTACCGGTGTGGCGAACTTGCGTGCTTGTCCCCACGCAAACGCAAGTTCTCTCACTCGCAGCTGCTCTGACCTGTGGGCAGAGTGAAGCTCGACTTATGTCATAATTAGACGGACGGGACGGCCCAAACTAATTAATCACCAGGATGGTGTCAATTTTTGGCCCGACGCAAAATGAAAGTGCTCTGTGTGCAGGGTGGTGTCCAACTTCGCGGTGACGTTCAACATCGTGTCGGTGATGACGGGCGTGACGACGCTGTTCGGTACGGGCCTCCAGTTCGGCGGGCCGGTGACGATGGTTTGGGGCTGGCCCATCGCCGGCGTCTTCACCCTCGTCGTGGGCCTCGCCATGGCCGAGATCTGCTCCGCCTACCCCACCTCCGGCGGCCTCTACTTCTGGAGCGCCAGGCTCTGCGACCGTCGCCGATGGGGGCCATTCGCCGCATGGCTCACCGGATGGTACGTATACTACTGCCGTCGTATACTCGTTTTTTTAATTATTTTGCTTCAACATGTTGCTGTAGAAGAGAGTAGTGCTTATTCGTCGACAGGTACGGACGTACGGTGATCACGCAAATAGGTCACTAGTGGCTGCTACAGCTACTTTTGTTTATATCCAAAAACAAAGTACGTACTGCCCTGTTCCACTGGCAGATTTAGAAAGAAACGTGATCAACCAACCAAAACCCGTGGTGTCAATAGTAGAGCCTCTCAATGTCAAAAAAAAAAAAAAGTAGAGCCTCTCAAAAAGAAGCAAATTACGAATTAGACAATGTTGGGAGCGATTGCTGTAGGGTAGTGCTTATTCGTCAACGGTGGATCATACAAGTCAATATTAACGACTAATAGGATTTGGCAATTTTTAGTAGCAGAGCAAAGTAGTACTCCCTCTGTTTATAAATATTAGCATTTATTGATTTTCGGATATCACGTTTGACTATTCGTTCTATTCAAAATTTTTATGAAAAAATATTAATTTTACTATAATATCCTTTTATTATTAGATATATTTCAAGTTTTTTTTTGTTTTTATATTCTTATATATTTTTTAATAAGACAAATGGTTAAAAGTGATGTCTCAAAATCAACAAATACTAACATTTGCGAACTGAGGGAGTAGTTAGCAGGCTCTGTTCACACCTAACAAATGTACGTACTCCTCTGTTTTACTGTCAGATCTAGAACAAAAAAGCATGATTGACCAACCAGTGGGTTTACCAAGAGTAAACAAAAGGGGTGTTTGTTTTCATGAAGAGTTAAAGTTTAGCTCCTAAAATTTGAGCTAAAGTTTAACCCCTCTTAGAGAGCTAAAGTTTAGTCCTACTTTCAGCCTTTTTTCATCTCTATAGTTAAAGTTTAACTTTAGTTTTAACCCTTTTGTTTCTCTAGAACTGAAATTTAAACTAAAATTTAGTTTTAGTCCATTAAACCATAGAAACGAACAGCCCCGAAGCCTCCCAAAAAAGCAAACCACGAATTAGGCAATTGGGAGACGAGATCAGCGAGTAGTACTAGCTAGCAGCGTCCGGCGTGCCATTGCTGTTGCTGCCGGTCAGCATGTAGCAGTTGCAGTCAACAACTTGTTTCGCAACAAGACTGACAAAGGGAACCGGTCGCTATCGACATGTCGCCGCGGCGCCCACGCGGGCTTCCGTTGTCACTTCATTCCGCTGCCATATGTCGGGCGGCAAATATATCACGTTGCATTTGACCAGTAGCATGGATATCGGTATCACACAAGCTTCACTTTATTTGGTTTTTTTTTATATGAGTATTACCGGGCGCAAGCTAAGGGTTCGTGAATTAGGCCAATCTCAGTGGTAGTTTTATTTAGATTTTATTTTTATTAAATGATATGTCACATAGGCAAAGCTGATGACGTGATATGAGTTTTATGATGAAAGAGGAGAAATAAGTTTTATGGGGATGAAACTGCATGTACACGGTTACTAAAATCTTGAAATTGAAATAAAACTCTATTGAGAGTGTTTGAGTTTTATCTTTACATATTTATCAACTCTTATTGGTTATTTGGATAAAACGTTTAAATAATATACTAACATATGAAACCGTGAAATGAAACTTTGCATTGAGAGATCTAATTTCATTTGTCATTTCAAAAATTACACAATGACATGACACTCTTAGAAACAACAAAATAAAATCATGGACTGAAAATGGTCTTATTTAAAGTATACTACTCCTTCCTTTTAATATTATATGACGTTTTGGCTCTGGTCACAGAAATTAAGAAGAGGTGAAAAAGATGGATGCACAGAAAACGAGGAGAGAAATAGAGATAGAGATGTATTAGGAAGAGAGAAAATTACATTAAAAAGCGAGAATGTCTTATAATTTAAAAAAACTTAAAAAGATTAGAGTGTCATAATGTTGAACGGAAGAAGTAGTCTCTATACATAACGTAATACTAGCAACGGGATCGTCGTCTTGCTGGAGAAGAACAAAACAATCACATACAACAGCATCACACACGTGGTTTTTGCCGTGTGATGCAAACGTGCGCCTGGCCACGCGTACCAACACGTCGACACGGCACGCGCGACGGCTGACCGATGCGTGAAAGAAGTTGAAGAAGACGTGTCATCGATCTTGGCGCGTACGTGCCCCGACCTCCCCCACCCTGAGCGCGCCGGTGCACGGCGGCATCCGTCTCCGTCATCCGCCTACTCGATCGACGGGACGGATTCGGGTTTCGGTGATCTCCAAATAATTCAGACTCGTCGACGGCGACGGTCGTCGATCTTGTTGACTTGGAAGATGCATGATATCCACATCCAGATACTTACGTAGACGCCCAGATGGCCACATGCTGAATTGCTGACGAATCACCGATCTCTCTCTATGTTTTATTAGTCCATACATGATGAGCCCAGCAAGATGAGGTCGTAGCAACACGAGGGACAGGTCGTCCAAGTAAATTACTGGCGGCTAAGAAGGAGCAATCGGCTGTCGGCACTGTAGACTATACTACTCAAGTACAGCTATTCGGCCCGCACGTTGCCACCGGCATATGGAACTTATCTTAAACCCGTTTATGGTGGTACATGGACGCGCGCGTTCCACTTTTCAATCAAATAAAATAATTGATCAAGTATACTATCGATCGGGGCGCGCGTCCATCTGAAGCGTGCCGTGCGTGCTCAAACCGAATCCCGAATCATATGATATTATAAACTTCAAAAGGCAGTATGAATATCTTTTTTTTTTTAAAAAAAATAATAAGCAGTATGAATATCCTAGTACCATTTTTTTGGACACCTATATGACTATGAGAGCACATGAGAATCGGTGCACATCTTTGACTCCACCAGCTGTGGAAGACACAGTCGCATACACTGAACACTGGCTTGTTTACATTGACTCGAGATCCAAGTGCACTGTCATAGTACAGGTTAGGTTATCCATCATATTCTCCCCCACCTCCTCCATTCACATGCACGGCTATTTTTCCCCAACCGGCCGTGCGTCCGCCCCGCCTGATACTCTGATCCCTTCCCCATCCGCCCGCGCAGGGAGGGCACGCCGCCGCCACGCCCTTCGCCGTGGTGCTGGTGGAGCAGGAGCATGCCTCGCCACGCCAAACTTGACAGAAGGACAAAACAGGCTTTTTAGTTGCAGTGTGGACTAACAGTTAATTGAAGATCCAAACAGACTCCAGCTAATTATTAGGTAACGAATCATTAACCAGTTGATTGTTAATCCGGGTAATAATTAGTTCTAGTCCGTTAATCAGGTCGGCAGCTTCACTCACATGAGAGCAGCCGTCACAAAGAACGGTGGTACCAACAGTCATTTTCCTGTGCAAAGAAAACGGATAGCGACGCCGCTCTCGCAGGCTCGCTTTGCATACGTGCACAGAGCAACGCGTGCATAATAATAAACCTGGGGTTAAAAAACCGTGACGTGCCCACTCAAAGTTGATGAAAGAAACGCGCAAGTTGCATCTCACGTCACGGTTGATTGCTATGATGCGTCGAGTATTTGCACTGTCTATCTGTCTGCAAAGACTGCGATAGTTTATATATGGCGTTGGCCTTGAAAGCCACCCAGGAGAGACTCGTTCATTAGATTTCGTTCCCAATACCCTCTTCTTCGACACGGATATGGATGGAAATGGAAATTGGAATCACCTCCTCCTGACTGAATCCCACAGGTTCCGCGGATCCGCGCCGTCCCCCCGTTCTCCGGGACCCCACCGCCACTTTCGAGTTGACTGCATCCCGCCCGCGCGCACCACCAGCTTCCCTTCCCTTGCGCCTCCTGCCTCCATTCCTACAAGTACCCCCCTCCTCTCCTACCATTCCCTGCCGTCTCCACTCTCCACCCACCCCTCCGAGAACACGCACGGGCCCTGCCGATCCAGTGTTGTACATCAGGCAGTTGACACCCACGCACGCGAAGATCGATGACGTGGAACAAGTCCTCGGCCGTCGACGTCGGCGGCGGCTCCGACGACACCGGGCTCGCCCGCCTCCGCGAGCTCGGGTACAAGCAGGAGCTCAAGCGCGACCTCTCGTACGCCCTTCTCTTCTCTTCTCTTCTCTTCTCCCTGGTTCATCACTTGAGATAATCGATCGGTTCCTGACGAACACGGACCGACGCCGGCCGGGCTCCTCTGTTTGATTTGATGATTGGCAGGGTGCTGTCCAACTTCGCCTTCTCCTTCTCCATCATCTCGGTGCTCACGGGGATCACCACGCTCTACAACAACGGCCTCACCTTCGGCGGCCCGGCCACCATCACCTTCGGCTGGTTCGTCTCCGGCGCCTTCACCATGGCCGTCGGCCTATCCATGGCCGAGATCTGCTCCTCCTTCCCGACCTCCGGCGGACTCTACTACTGGAGCGCGCGCCTCTCCGGGAAGCGCTGGGCGCCCTTCGCGTCCTGGATCACCGGATGGTATGTATATATGTCACTCTCGAAATCATCCACCCCGTGTTCTTCGTTCTTGGTGGAACGGCCGTTTCTGAGGGTTTGTTTACTTATTAATTATCAGGAGGGATGATTGATGAGAAACAGAGCAGGGGACGAGCGAGCGTCATGTGAACTTGAGTTTAGAATATTGTTTTGTTCGAGGTTGGGATGGAGACCGATTCTTTCTTTTCCATGCTTCTTTCTTTCTGGTGTCGCGCACACTACATCGGTGTGAGCGACAACTTAGCATCTTTTTTTTTTTTCTGTTGCCCGACTAAAACTAATTAAGGGTCAGTTTGAGTTTGTTCCACCACATGAAGACCAAAAAGAGTTGTTACGATTGCTAAACCTGCACTACTTTGCAGTGTGGCATACTATTTCAGTGGCGTGGCCCGGGGGGAAATTGATCCATTTTTCTTTAAATAATGTGATAATAATGGAATATATATTTTTTCGTTTGGAATCATGTGCCCGTGACCATGGGTCAATATGCGTGCCTTGACTTACAATACCGTCCTGTGCAGACTAAACTTGCACACTACTAATTGCTCCAAAAGAATTTGATTCGTCTCTTGTCGTAAGCGCTACAGTACATCCTTCCTGCGGAAAGTAGGCAGAGGCTTTCTTTTTCCTTCTTATTAATAACGAAAAGACGGGACATCTGCCATTTTTGATTCTATATTGTGTGGTCAAGGGTTCCCAGCATCAAGTGTTGCATTTGGCTTGCGACTGATTAGTGATCCTATCAAATTTAGAACCCGTGTGGCTATGGCTATGCTCTGCTAGCCTCTAATTCAGACAGGGACCTTTTTTTTTTTTTTTGACAATTATTCAGACAGGGACCTTTAGCAACACACCAAACACTCTCCTACGACACAGATACGGGTCAATTCGTCAAAGACGGCAACCAGTGGGCACGCATTTCATGCTCACACTGAAAACTGTGAAGCCGATAAGTTTCTGTTGATTGTGATGTGATGTCCACTCCTACTTCAATTTGATCGACTGCAATTATTTTCCAGTCACTTTCTAATCCTCTGTTTTTTCTTGCCCTTCTGATTTTCAGGTTCAACATTGTCGGACAGGTAACCGGCCCTTTTCTTGGAACTTCCTTCTTTTCACATCAGTTTTTCTGTTGTATGCTAACTGAGCATCTTGTCTTGTGCAGTGGGCGGTCACCACCAGCGTGGACTTCTCCCTGGCGCAGCTGATCCAGGTGATTATCCTGCTCAGCACCGGTGGCAAAAATGGGGGAGGGTACATGGCGTCCAAGTACGTTGTGATGGCCTTCCACGCCGCCATCCTGCTGAGCCACGCGGTCATCAACAGCCTCCCCATCACTGTGCTCTCTTTCTTCGGGCAGTTCGCTGCTGCTTGGAATATGTTAGGTAACCTGCTTTTGAGTTTAAAGAACTCGCACTGACACAAGGCATCAAGCACTTTGTTTATGGAGGCTAAGATGCCAGTTGCAAACAATGTAGCAGCATGGATGAATCCGCTGATTATTCCGTTGTTGGCTGCAGGTGTCTTTGTACTGATGATCGCTGTGCCGACCGTTGCTACCGAGAGGGCCAGTGCGAAGTTTGTGTTCACCCATTTCAACACTGAAAACAATGCTGGAATCCACAGCAACTTCTACATCTTTGTTCTGGGGCTCCTGATGAGCCAGTACACGCTGACAGGATACGACGCTTCTGCACATATGGTACACAGAAAACCTGAAGTCATTTTACAGGGTGGCATTGTTTCGATGTTTTAATTTGGTTCTTTGTTTGTGCAGACCGAGGAAACGAAAAATGCAGACAGGAACGGCCCTATCGGTATAATCAGCGCAATCGGGATATCCATACTGGTCGGATGGGGCTACATACTTGGCATCACATTTGCGGTGAAGGACGTACCTTACCTTCTGAGCACTGACAATGATGCGGGAGGGTATGCAATTGCCGAGGTGTTCTACCTCGCCTTCAAAAGCCGGTACGGGAACGGCGTTGGCGGGATCATCTGCTTGGGGATCGTTGCCGTCGCCATATACTTCTGTGGCATGAGCTCAGTGACAAGCAACTCGAGGTGACCCAAAATGTTCTTCTGAACTCTGAATGTAGGCAAGAATCACTAACTCTTGCATTTTTTTCTGTCAGGATGGCGTATGCGTTCTCGAGAGATGGCGCGATGCCGTTCTCGTCCGTCTGGCACAAGGTGAACAAGCAAGAGGTGCCCATCAACGCTGTCTGGCTCTCAGCTTTCATCGCTTTCTGCATGGCCTTGACGGTAATTGACATTCCAAGCAACAGGCATTCTATTCCAATGCCGTTGTTTCACATTTAACCCATCATATTTCACAAACTGACATGTCATGTTTGCTTGGTCCAATAATATGTGCAGTCTCTGGGCAGCCTGGTAGCGTTCCAGGCGATGGTGTCGATCGCGACGATCGGGCTGTACATCTCCTACGCGCTGCCGATTCTATTCCGTGTGACGCTGGCGCGCAAGCACTTCGTGCCGGGTCCCTTCAACCTGGGCCGCTACGGCGTGTTCGTCGGCTCCGTCGCCGTGCTCTGGGTGGCCACCATCACCGTGCTCTTCTCGCTGCCGGTCACGTACCCGGTCACCAAGGACAAGCTCAACTACACGCCCGTCGCGGTCGGCGGGCTTTTCATCCTCGTGCTGTCGTCGTGGATCCTCAGCGCCCGGCACTGGTTCAAGGGCCCCGTCACGAATCTGGACGGATAAATAGATCGATCTGTGGTCATGCGATTTAATTTTGGCAGCGGGATGCTACGGATGTTCAGGTGGTTTCAGCTGCTGTGTGGCTGTAAAAAATGTTGGGCACGACGAGGCGTTCCACGGGAGAAGCTAAAAGAGCTCGGAACCAACGAGATGTCTGTCGTTGTAATTATTATTATTTTGTTCAACAGATCTTACTAAAAGTAGGATTGTTTAATTTAATGCACCTTCGTGAAGTTGAAGTGTTTGACAAGCGGCATTTCAAGTCGAGATGGAAACACAAATTAAACAATGAGTTCCGAACAAAAGAAAAAGTTTTAACAATTTTATTCAACCGATAAGTCTATTTTACTCAACCAAACAAAACACTTTATCTGTTTAATTAATAATATCTCAACAAAATCCTAACTTAATTTAATTAAACTATTCCAATTACTGCAATTTTCTTCTTGTTGGAATGTGTCTTTTCGGTTTCCAACAGAAAAGGTTTGATCTCAAATTCTACAGGATAATAGACGGCAACATTACCTATGTTAGAAAAATTAGTGATACTTTTTCAAAAATATTTTTCCATGCAGTTTTATATTTATCTTTTAAGATATTATTGTACACAATAAAACTATAAAATAATCCTGAAATAATGCATTTTAACTTTTTAACACGGAATACAATGTCATGCACGGTTATACAAAATCTGAGTTTTAAACTTGAATTGTACATGGTAAACAAAAGTTTAAACTACCTGAGGATCTACAGTCTACCAACTTAATTGATTGAGGGAGTAAAGCGAATCAGAATTTTATTATTACTAGTTTGCATCAGTAGCAAGCAACAGATGCAGATTATATAATCTGGATTATTATGTTAGATTGTATAATCTAGATTATATAATTAAATGGGGTTGTTTGTTTCTCTAGATTATTAATTTTAGTTGTAAGAAGACAACAATGACCTTTGCTATTTTAGTTTTATTTTTTTTTGTGACATTTGAATACTACGCTACATGAAAATTTTCCAACTTTCTATCACCTCTTATGTTCCCTCTTTTGACATTTTTTTTCTCTTAACTTTCGAGTAAATGAAGAGAGAGAAAAATTCCTCAGTTATCGATTCTCTCAATTATAGTGTGTCGATTTGCAAAGAAGAAAAAAAAGAGGATAAACAATGCATGCTACCTAGGCAATGTATTCTACGAGAACCGGATTCGTATGAGAACTATAATCAATATCACTGGATTCTAGATCAATAGCTAGGGATGGAGGTGGAGTAGTTTAACACTTAATCCCCCCTTAATCTTAACCTAATACTTCCTTTTGCACTTAACACCCCCCCCCCCCCCCCTCAGCTGAGTCGATCCTTCTGATCGAGGCTGAGCCGATTGCTGCGCCCTGAGGGATCGCTGCACCCCCGCCCTGGCCTGTGCGCTCGCCCGCCGGCTTCCGATTGCTGCGCCCCCGCCCTGGCCTATGCGCTCACCCGCCGGCTCCTGTTCCTGATCAAACGAAGGCACATCGCTGCGCGCCTGCTGTTCTAACTGTTGGAGATCACCGTGACTCATGTCGCCGGTGAACTCGGGAACGCACGCGAACACGAAGTGGAGACTGGTGTTTTGTGCTGCGATAAAACTGAGCAGCGTTTTATGTATATTGCTCAAGTATTAGAACAACCGAAAGGAAAAGCTAAGCAAGGTAGTTAGGCTGTCCTGCATGCGCGGCATGCACGCCTGCCGATCGGGCTTCACCACGACCACGCACTTGCCGCGCAGGACCCGGACGCACTCCCGCATGAACTTGCATGCGGCGAGTTCCATACACACGCACAACCGTTTGACATGGGCTGTGCGGATTACATTATTCAAAGAAAAAAAGAACAACAGAAATAAATCTAAGTAACATGGTGACGCGTAGGAGTATATCACAACATTCTCCCCCCTAATCCTCGACGCGATCACCAGTGTTTGTTGACGCCGATCTTGATCTGCAGTTCCTTGAAACGAACTCGACCGTGCGCCTTGGTCAGGATGTCCGCTAATTGATGTTCAGTCGCCGTGTAGCTGATGACAATCCTGTTCTCGTCAACACACTCTCGGATGTAATGGTAGCGCACATCAATGTGCTTACTCCGATCATGAAAGACGGGATTCTTACTCAGTGTGATGGCAGATTGGTTATCCACCATAAGCTCCGGCGCTCGAGACTCAAAGCCGGTCATGTCAGCTAAGAGCCGAGCTAACCAGATGGCTTGACAAGCTGCATTTGCCGCTGCTATGTAGTCAGCTTCATAGGAAGACAATGCTACTACCTTCTGCTTTGCCGATTGCCAGGTGATTGGATTGCCGTCGAGGAAGAAGATGACGCCGCTTGTGCTCTTGCGAGTGTCTATGTCTCCAGCCATGTCAGCGTCGCTGTAGCCGATCAATCTCGGACGCCCTTGCTCATGCCTGGTGTTGTGGATGTCGTGATCCTGCGTGCCGGCCACATAGCGTAGCACACGCTTCACTGCAACCAGATGTTCCTCAGTCGGCTGCTCCATGAACCGGCTAAGGTATCCCACCGCGAACGCCAGGTCAGGCCTAGTGTGCAGCAGGTACCTCAGTCCGCCGATGATGCGCCTGTACTCCGTGGCGTTCACCGGTGAGCTGTTGCTTCTCCTGCTCAGCTTCAGTCTTGGTTCCATGGGCGTGAGGCTTGGGTTGCACGCACTCAACCCGATGCGCTCCAGCAGCTTTCCTGCATAAGCCGCTTGACAAAGTTTGATGCCATCCGCGCTCTGACTCACCTCAATTCCAAGGTAGTAGGACAGCAGTCCCAAATCACTCATATGAAACATGTTCTTCGTCTCGAGCTTAAACGCAGCAATCTCCTCGCTGCTGGTCCCTGTGATGATCAGATCATCGACATAAACGCCGATCACCAGCCTTGTCGCCCCTTTGCTCCGTGTGTACATGCCGTGTTCAGAGCTGCTCTTCTTGAAACCGAGAGACACCATGGTGGTGTCAAGCTTCTCGTTCCAGGCTCTAGGGGCCTGGCGAAGTCCATACAGAGCCTTCCAGAGACGAAGGACCTTGTGCTTGTTGTTGTCGTCGATGAAGCCGGGCGGCTGGGCAACATAAACTTCTTCCTTGAGCTCGCCATTGAGGAAGGCGCTCTTCACATCCATGTGATGCACCTCCCAGTGTTCATGTGCAGCCAATGCCAGCATCACGCACATAGACTCAATGCGAGCCAGCCAATGCCAGCATCACGCACATAGACTCAATGCGAGCCACAGGCGCGAATACTTCATCAAAGTCGATTCCGGCGCGCTGAACATAGCCCTTCGATTCCGGTGCACTGAACGTAGCCCTTCGCCACCAGTCGCGCCTTGTGCCGCACCACCACGCCATTCTTGTCTCTTTTCACTTTGAAAACCCACTTCAGCCCGATGGCCTTGTGGCCGGTCGGGAGTGTGGTGAGCTCCCAAGTACCGTTGTCTTCGATAGACTTCATCTCATCACACATGGCTTGGCGCCAGCTCGCCTCTTGTTCTGCTTCAGCGAATGTTGATGGTTCATCAGCCAAGGTGAAGTGCAGTTCCTTGTTGAGCACCCGGCACGCGAGGCCGGGGAGCGAGGATGGCCCGATCAGGGAGTCGATGGCGTGGAACCTCAACGGGGCGTCGTCGTGGTCGACGTCGAGGTCCGGTTCTTGTTCGGCTGGTGGAGAGACGAACTCCGGTGGTTCACCTTGTACAGCCGCCGGTGGTGAGAAGCGGGCATCGCTTGGTGCAGGAGAAGGTGAGGCAGGAGCATGTACTTCTCGAACCAGCTCATCGATGAACTCGACGGTGAACGGCTCGGAGGCGTCGATGGAGTTGTCGCCGTCCTCCCAGCGCCATTGTCCAGCCTCGTCAAAGACGACATCGTGTGACACGATGACGGGCTTTGCGACTAGATCATAGCAGTGGTAGGCCTTGGATCCCTGTTCATAGCCGATGAAGATCGCCGGCGAGCTGCGGTCGTCGAGTTGAGGTGTGGCCACGTGTTCTTGATATGGGCGATACACCTGAATGTACGGAAGTAGTGGACCACCGGCTGCTCCCCGTACCAGGCCTCAAAAGGGGTCTTGCCATCGAGCGCACGCGTTGGCGCTCGGTTCAAGATGTAGACGGCCGTGGAGACGGCCTCGCCCCAGAAGAACGCCGGAAGCCCCTTCGCCTTCAGCATGCAGCGTGCCATGGCCACCACGGTTTGATTGCGGCGCTCAACCACTCCGTTCTGTTGTGGTGTATACGGAGCAGTGAGCTGCCGCTGGACGCCTTGTTCCGTGCAGTATTGGCCGAACTGCACGGAGGTGAATTCCCCCCCACGATCAGTGCGGAGGACCTTGAGTTTTCGGCTAGACTCGACCTCGACAGCCGCCTGAAAGTTTTTGATGGCCGACAGCGCCTGGTTCTTGCTTGACAACAGCTGGAGCAACATGAACCTACTCACATCATCAACCATTAATAATAAGTACTGATTACAGCTGGGCGTGGCCGGTGTGATTGGGCTGCACAAGTCGCCATGGATGAGGTCGAGGACATTGCTAGCCCGTCAGCGCGCCTGGTCGGAGAACGCGGCGCGCCGCTGCTTGCCGGCGAGACAGCTGTCGCACACCTGTTCCACTTGCTCAAGTTGAGGAAGCCCACACACCATCTTCTTCTGGGCCAGCTGACGGAGAGAGCCGAAGCTGATGTGCCCGTATCTAGCGTGCCAACGCCAGGCTGCTTCCTCGCACCGTGCCAACAAACAAACGGGCCTGCCGATGTTCATCTCCAGGATGTAGAGGCGTGTAGCAGATCGTTGGACTTTGACCAGCAGTTGTTGTTGCTGATCAAAGATCCGTAGAAGACCAGCGTCTATGTCCACCCTGGCCTCGTCCATCTGGCCAAGACTGAGGATGTTGGCCTTGAGGCGAGGGATGTAGTACACCCCTGTCAGTGCACGGTGCTCGCCGTTCTTGCACGTGAAGACGATGGTGCCGTGCCCTTCGATCTCGACCACAGAGCCGTCGCCAAAACGAACCGAGCCGCAGATGCTGGTGTCGAGTTCAGAGAATATTCCCCGGGCACCAGTCATGTGATTCGTGGCCCCGGTGTCGAGCACCCACCGCTTGTACTCATTTTCTTCCCTTGAGCCAAGCTAGGCGAAGACTTTCTGCTCTTGGATCTCGACGACGCGGCATGGCGGCGGAGTCGGAGAGGGATTCGCCGTGACGTGCGCGGCGGGTGCTGAGTTGAGGACGATGCCATGGGTCATCAGGAGGGCGTCATTATGTTCGTGACCCTCCTAGGCTAAGTGAGCTTGAGCCCGCTCGTTTCACTTCTTGGATCTGCAGACTTTCGCAAAGTGGCCTTTCTTGCCACAGTAGTCACACACATCATCTAGGCCCGCACCACCGGTTTGGGCCAAATCGCGTGAGCCACCGCCACCACGACCACGACTGCGCGTTCGGCCGCCGCCGCGCCGGTTGCCGGCGCCAGATCCTTTCTTGCTCGACTCGCCGTCGCGGATCTTGAGACGGTTGGCCCACTCCTCTTCAGTAAGAAGCAGCCTCCCGCTACTGTCCTTGATCGGGGCCGTTGAGGACTTCTTTCTCTGTTCGACGGCGCGAAGACGTCCGGTGACTTCCTCCACCGAGACAAGATCGAGATACATCGGAGTCTCAATGGAGATAGCCACCTGCTCGAGGTGTTCAGGGACAGAGTGGAGCAGCCTCTTGATGATCTCCTTGTCAGAGACGTTGTCGCCGAGGACGCGAAGTTGGTTGGCCACAGCTTGGAGGCGGAGTGTAAACTTCTCCACCAGTTCACCGGGTTTGAACGTCATCTCACCCAGTTCCCGGCGCCGCCTTTCGGCATTGGCTTCCTTCACGCGCTCGACACCGATGCGGATCGTCTTGATCGCCTCCAACGCGTCATACGCGGACTCCTTGCGTGCCAGCCCAGCCTGCATCTTGGGAGGGACGACGCGAAGGAGTGCGGCGAGCGCATTCCGGTCTTCACGATAATCGCCGATGACTGTGGACACCACGTCTCACAGGTCCTGGGCCTGCAGATTCACCATCACGACCGATGACCATTTAGCGTAATTGGTATGCGTGAGAATGGGGTAGAGGATGGCAGCGGAACTCCTCTCGACAACACGCTCGACGACGGTCTCGCTGCGGCCGTCGCGGCCCCGGGGTCGACGAGGTGGAGGAGAAGGGGAGGTGCGCCGTGGGGTTCGCAGTGGAGAGTGCGTGCCCTCCAAACGTCCGGCTGCCGACATGAGTAGGTTGGAGAGGTGCGTCGAGGATCTAAACACAGCTCTGGTGCCAAAATGTTGGAGATCACCGTGACTCACGTCGCCGGTGAACTCGGGAACGCACGCGAACACGAAGTGGAGACTGGTGTTTTGTGCTGCGATAAAACTGAGCAGCATCTTCTGTATACTCTCTCCGTTTCAAAATTGTTATCGTCATTGACTTTTTTTATTATTTTTGATCATTCGTCTTATTTAAAAAATTTCAAAAAATATAATATATTTTCTTATAATTTGATTTATTACTAGATAAAATTAAAATATAATTTATAATATTTTATATTTTAATAAATTTTTTAAATAAAATAAATAGTCAAAGATAACAAAAAAAGTTAATTACGACAACAATCATATAATTTGTTTTAAGTATTAAAACAACCGAAAGGAAAAGCTAAACAAGGCAGTTAGGCTGCCCTGCATGCGCGGCATGCACGCCTGCCAATCGGGCTGCACCACGACCACGCACTTGCCGCGCAGGACCCGGACGCACTCCCGCATGAACTTGCATTCGGCGAGTTCCATACTACGCGCACAGCTGTTTGACATGGGCTGTGCGGATTACATTATCCAAAGCAAAAAAGAACAACAGAAATAAATCTAAGTAACATGGTGACGTGCAGGAGTATATCACAACACTAACCACTGCTGCCGCCTTGCGCACGCCCTTGCGCTCGCCCTGCTGCCGCGCCCCGCAGTGGATCAATCGAAGGGAAGCCCGCCTGTGCGATTGATACGATAAGGTTGTATATGATTAAGTGCAATCAATATCAAATCTAGGTGACTTGCTGAATCTACATGACGATATCAACAGACTTGGAATTTATAGAGTAGCAGTAACATATGCGTGCTAATCATGTCCATATAAATGACGAGTACTAGTATAGCAAAACATAACATGATTACAGTTGAGTAAAATTCTTGCTCTAGTTTCTAAACATTGTTTGGTCAATTGCGTGCATCATGATCCAATACTTGGTTGTATTTTTCACACTTCCTTAGTTTAGGTTTCTTCTCTCCTTGATTTTTGTTTCGAGGTCATGAAAATAGTTTTGCAAATCCCTTTTTGTGCACCCAATATTCTCAAACCCACCCTCAGTGACATGGAGAAGTTGATATGCCTGAGAGGTGTCAATGCTAGCCTTATGACAACTGAACAATGTACTCTTGCCCTCTCATTATTTGGTGACATAAAACCATGGTTGTGCTCCATAACCATAGAAGATATTCAATACTTCTTGTCACTGCCAAGCTTGACAACAATATGTGCATCACAGTCACATCTGGATTTTATTATATTGGGTGTCTTTCGGATTCATGACTGACTTTTGGTACGGTCTCCTGTGTGTACCCTTCCCTTGAACAACAATATCGCTTGAATAATATTTCTTCATTTTGCTTCTTATGTCCTCCAACACGAATAGAGAAACTACATTCATGTGCATATGATTTATAAAATGTCTCCATATTTGTGAGTGTATCAAATATCATTCTAACCATAGGCTTCAAATGCTCTTTGCAATTTGTGTTGACTGTGGCACTTGTCCAAGGGACCTACATAAGTGTAAAATTGCATGATGAACAAACAAGGCAGCAGCCCAACAAACAAGAAAATGTTATTTGTAACTTACATCTTTATTAGGAGATGATTCATGCCTAGGTGTGCTTGGATCTTCAATGTGGGCTCCAACTCCGGCGTCAATGGCATCAATAGAGATAGAACCAACGACTATCTCGCTTACGGCGGCGTCCATGGCAGTGTAACGTTCCTCCAATTCAGTTTCTTATCTCTCGGAACTATCTGTGTGAGAATTCTATCCGGTTTTAAAAAAATAAAGAAAACACCGGATACATTAATGAAGAAAATAACCATTAATACTAAACAAAATAAATCAATGAACCAATTAACCAACAATACTAAACAATCAATGAAGCAAGGCGTTTTACATGCTAATTTGGATGTAGGGTGAGGTACAGTACGGTAAACTTCCTACTTGTCGTTTCAATTTCAATGTAGGACACTAATTTGGATGCATGAGCAGACCTCGTAACAGTAACCAAACGAGTGAGAGGACGATTATGTCGAAGTCATACGCACCGGCAAGACGATTAGGTTGAAGGCCTCGCCCTCCAAGTCGGCAACAGTGGCGGTGTTGGTTGAGGAGGCCAAGGCACCAGGGCGGCGGCAATCGCAGAGGCTAGCGTACACGGGCAGGGGCGGGCAGGCAGGGGCAGTGGCTAGCGCGCGCAGCGATGTGCGATCACAGGTGAGCGCATAGGGGCGGGGCCTAGTGCGTAGCGATCACCGATCGCAGGGGCAGTCGCACAGCGATATGCCTTTGTTTGATCAAGAACAGGAGCTGGCGGGCAAGCGCACAAGCCAGGGCGGGGGCGCAGCGATCGGGAGCCGGCGGGCGAGCGCACAGGCCAAGGGGAGCCTCGATCAGAAGGATTGGCTCAAGTGAGGGGGGTTAAGTGTAAAAGGAAGTATTAGGGTGGAATTAAGGGGAGGGGTTTAAGTGTTAAACTACTCCACCTCTATCCTAGCCATTGATCTAGAATCAAGCGATGTTGATTAGAGTTCTCATACGAATCCGGTTCTCATAGGATATGTTGCCTTCTACCAAGACCTTGCTACAACCGTGTCAATGGAACAACTGCAACAATGAGGAAGCAGGCCAGTAACATTGCACGCAATAAATTGCCGCCACCCAAGCCAACGGGCAGCAGTCATGCCGCCAAGGCCTCTAACGCCATGAGCCTCATCCCGAGCCCGGGTTCTCGCCGTGCCTGTGGTCTGCGCTATCAGAGCTCCCACCGCCCTAGAATCTTAAGCTCCCACTGGGCCAGAGGCCCAAATCGGGGCTCCCGCTGCGCCCGACGAGCTCAAAGCTCGAGCTCCTGCAAGACCTGAGGCCCATGGCCGGGGCCCCCGCCGTGCCTGCCATCGATGGGGCTCCTACCACGCCTGCGCGCCGTTCTAGGAGGGGGTCGACGGAGGAGGAAGAAGATGAGGAAAAAAAAGAACAAAAGGGTACATACATAACCAATGGTATAGTGGGTAATTTCTATCGAAAAATTTAAGAATGGTAGGTTTTTTGTTAAAATAATCTGAAAAAAGCTCATGTTGAGGAGATTATAGCTTTATCATAATCTGACGTTTAAGATTATATAATCTAGCTCATAATTTGATCTATTTGTTTATCATCTAGATTATTTAAACCAGATTATATAATCTGAATGGATTATAATCTGAAACAAACAACCTCTTACTTGCATCAGTAGCGGATAGATGATAAACTAAAACTTTAAACTATAAAATGAGTACAGATGAAGTCAAATAAGCAAGGCCAGTTGTTGGAGAAAATAAAATAAGCATTTTTCTTTATTTAAACAGTGCACCAACATAACATATATGCATGGACATCATGATTCAACAGTTTTTGGTATATGTTCTTCCCCGCACCGATTATTGATTCTCTCTTTTCATCGATATTGAGCAGGCTCCATTGTCATGCCTTTTAGCAGTCCTTGACTAATGGCGCTTCTGTTATTTGGCTTGCATACACGGAATCGATAAACCTTGAAAGGACTGAGTGACTCGAGAGGGGGGGGGGGGGGGGGGGGGTGAATCGGGAACTCGCACTATGTATCAAATTCGCCAATTTTTAAAAACCGACCACTCAAAACAACTCCTACACCATTCTAGTAATGATCACACTAGCAAGATAATGAACCTATAAAAAGAACAATAACCTAAGCATATTAGTGGATCACATAAGGCAAAACAACTCCTATGCAAGCTAATGGTAAAGGCACGCGGAAGCAAACATTAAGCTAGCAAAGAAACCTACTCATGCAATGCTACAAGATAAGGAACTAGAGCATACAACCATGAGTAGCACAATACATATAAGGGTGAATAATCAAGCCAATGCAACTCCTACACATGCTAGTGATCAAGTGGGAGCTAAGTACAACTAGCAAGTAGAGAAGCCTATTCATGCAAGTCTACAAACAATCAACTAGAGCAAGGTAAGAATACAAGCATCAATAGCACGGTATGTAAATATGGAAAGTAATGCATCATAGTAAGGAGTAGAGTAATTTTTTTCCTAAGGTCTCTGAAGGATGGCACCTTCCCCTACTCCTCGTTGGACCACTCTCGTCGGAGTCCCGATCCCTCCCGCCACCAATATGGAGTTCTCGCCCACGAGCCCATAATCACTCACGGAGTAAAGACACGGTGCGCGTCACCGCTGCCACCAAGGCATAAGCTCACCTCCCTCGAGAACTTGCCAGACTCCCCGAGCTGACACGAGCACTCACTATTGATGCTCCTTTTACCGGCGGGCTCAAACCGTGTACAAACGTGTGACGACCTTCACAACCGATCACGATAGGCTCGATCACCAACACCTAACCGGTCTAGGTCCCACCATAGACCAAGAGTAAGAACCTAGATCACACCCTCAAGGACACCCTAGTCTTAGATGTGCATCAATGCTCAAGTTACTCTCACTAGCACTCTCAAGATATGCAATATCTCCTCCTAGTACTCTTCGCTTTTCCTCTTGGACCTTACCAAATGCTCTCAGATATTCTACTGGCCAAGAGAGATATTTAAGACCCCAACAATGAAGTTATATAGGCTTCCAACCTCCAACTAGCCATTGCTCCACGAAGTTGTCATTCTGGATCCCAATGACCGGACAATCCGATCACTGCCAGACCGGACCGTCTGGTCTCTCTGGAACGGCTGCCAGAGCCATTGGCTGCTCTGTCTAGACCGAACACCTGTACTGACCAAACCGTTCGGTCCGTTTCTCTCTCTAATCCAGAAATGTTTCGCACGCTGCTTCCTCTCTGCCCAAGTCTCGACTCTACTGACCGGACCATCCGGTCACTAGACCGTACCGTCCAGTCTCTAGGGTTTCCAAACTTGATAGATTCCTCGCTGCTCGCTGTAAGTCCCAGACAAAACCTCTTAGTGACCGTACAATCCGGTCACCACTGACCCCTCTGTCCGGTCACTTCGTCCAGAAGCTGAAACTCCTCGTCCTCGCTTGACTTCGTTTCCCGGCTTCTCCAAATAGCTCCTTGGCTTCTCCACTATCATCTAGTGCCTGTGATTTTCTTGAGCATCCATACACATCACCGACTAGACATGACCTAAGAGAAATGACCTAGACTCCCTTGATAGTCTGATTTTTCCTATGGACTCAAAGCCCTAACAAGTAGACAAGTGTTCCCAACGCTTGCTCCATAACTTGTCCTCAGCTTTGATCCATCTCCATAAACCCTTGGACTCCATCAAGCTCACAAGCCTCCATGCTTGTGGTCAGTGTCATCAATTGCCAAGGCCGCCGTCTACAATCATCATAAGGTAGAAAAGGTTTCCTACACGAACAACACTCGTGTAAACATTAGTCATATTTTATGTTTGTCATTCATCACCAAAATATCATACCTTGGGGTGGCCTCAATGGTCATGATCCTTACAATCTCCCCCTTTTTGGTGATGGATGACAACCACTACTTATGATGATCCAAAATGGATGAGCACTAAGGAACCAAAGGAAAAGAAAGGATTGAAAGGATTACCTTGGTCCTTACCTTGGAAGTAGTCTCCCCCTTTGAATGTGCTTGGTGTTGAGGGAGAACTACCCAATCATGTACCCAATCATGTAGTGCACTAGAAGTTGAGTTTGAGTTGAATTTTGCGCCCGTCATGGTTTTGTGGTTGTTGATGTTGTTGACGTAGACACACACCATAGACATAGATGTTGGTGTAGATATTCAATGTTGTTCTTCTCCATGTTGGTGTGGATGTTCATTTTGATATGATCTTCATGTGTGCTCCAAGTGAACATGCGCCATTTCCTTGATCATCTCCAATATGTCTTCATGTTCTTTTCTTGGTCACCTCATATCTTCCTTGTATCTTCTTGTTCTTCTCCCCTTCTTGATGGTTGATCTTCATGTTCTTTTCCATCTTTCCTTCTCCTCTTGATCTATGACTTGGCTTTAGGATCTTCATGTTCTTCTCCCCCTTTGTCACCTATCACCAAAAACCAAAGACAAAACACAAGAGAACCAAAGAGCAAATAGTAAATGGCAAGAGTTAGGAAATTCCCCCTTTCATGGTGCTCCTCCTTGGTCACGATGGTGTTCCACCATAGCTCCCCCCCTACACACATGACTCAACAAAATATTTTCTCAAGTATGAAATGGTTAGTCATTTGTGTGACGGGAATGTATGAGCCACTTGTCGTTGAGCCACGCGAGTAGATTTAACCTGGGAGCTCGTTTGAACGTGACTCAATGGGCATGAAGCCAAAGATCACTATGTGATCATCTAGAGGGTCATGTACTTACATTGTAAATAAGCAACTCCCCTTAGAAACATGCTTGAGAGCATGTAAGGTATCACGATGTAAGAGTGCATGAATGCAAGTGCAAATGCAATAAGTATACAATTGCATGATGCGATGCTAAAAGAAAGAAAGAGAACCACTACAAACCAAAGTGTCAACGACGAGTTGTTCCCTTCTTGAGCTTACTCACAATGAACCATTCTTCAAAGCCTTTGGCACACTATGAACCACCATCCCAAGCTTAACCCATCTCCATTGCTATCTCAAGGAGGTCCAAAGTTGACCTACAAGCAAAAAGAAACTAGCACAAAACGAAGACACAAACAACAAACAAAACAAACAAGACTATACATATTTACAAGAGACAAGCTTTAGGGTTACTCAAGTGAAGTTTGAAAGGTCAAGAACATTGAGTTCTCCCCTTAGCTTGTTGAAGGTCTTCTTGTCGACTGGCTTGGTGAAGATGTCCGCCAATTGTTCATGAGTCCGGACACTCACCAACTCAATATCCTTCTTCTCAACATAGTCTCTTATAAAGTGATGTTTGACTTGAATATGCTTTGCATGACCATGATCTCCAGTTTTAAGAGCCATTTTGATTGCTCCCTCACTATCGCAATATGATGGCATTTGAGTGTAGTGAAGGCCATAATCCGAGAGTGTTTGCCTTATGTAGAGAAGTTGGGCACAGCATGCTCCCGCGGCCATGTATTTCGCTTCAGCTGTGGATAAAGCCACCGAGTTTTGCTTCTTTGAGCTCCAAGATACTATAGATCTTCCAAGAAATTGGTAACCTTCTGATGTACTCTTCCTATTCACTTTGCATCCTACGAAGTCTGAGTCCGAATACCTAAGTAATTCAAAGCTTATTCCTCTAGGATACCATAGTCCCATGGTAGGTGTGTACTTGAGGTATCTAAGAATCCTCTTCATGGCCTTCAAGTGAGACTCCTTCGGGTTTGCTTGATAGCGGGCACACAAGCACACACTAAACATGATGTTCAGTCTTGAGGCGGTGAGATAGAGCAAGGACCCAATCATTGATCTATAGAGCTTGGGGTTCACCGGTTTACCCTTTGTATCATCATCCAAGGATTTGCTTGTTATCATAGGAGTGTGCAAAGGCTTGCAATTCTCCATGTTGAATCTCTTGAAAAGATCCTTGGTATACTTCTCTTGATAGATGAAGTTCCCTTCTCTCAATTGTTTGACTTTAAAACCAAGGAACACATGTAACTCTCCAATCATTGACATTTGAAATTCCCTTGCCATCATTTCTCGGAAGTCTTTATTGAACTTCTCGTTGGTTGACCCATAGATGATATCATCCACATAGATTTGGCACACAAAGAGGTCCTTCCCAACATGCCTTGTGAACAATGTGCTGTCAATGCTTCCAATCTTGAAACCATTCTTGAGGAGGAAGTTCCTTAAGTGTTCATACCATGTCCTTGGTGCTTGCTTGATACCATAGAGAGCTTTCTTCAATTTGTAGACATGTCTTGGATGTTTAGGGTCCTCAAACCCCAGAGGTTGTTCCACATAGACTTTCTCATTGATCTCTCCATTCAAGAAGGCACTTTTGACATCCATTTGATATAGCTTGAAGCCATTGTGTGATGCATAGGCAAGTAAGATCTGAATAGCTTCAAGACAGGCCACGAGAGCAAAGGTTTCTTCAAAGTCAATGCCCGCCACTTGAGAATATCCCTTAGCCACTAGACGAGCCTTGTTCTTGACAATTTCTCCTTTTTCATCTTGCTTGTTTTTGAAGACCTACTTGGTGCCAACCACATTATGATTCTTGGGCCTCTCAACCAATTTCCATACTTTACACCTCTTGAAGTTGTTCAACTCTTCTTGCATAGCCATTACCCATTTATGGTCATCCATAGCTTTATCAATGGTAGTAGATTCAATAATTGAGATAAAAGAGAAGTTCTCAATTGCAACATTTGCCTCCTTATCATTTCCTTCACTCACATAGTTGGGCTTGTATTGATTTCTCCTTGTCCTGACTCCTTGAGATGGACTCCTAATGATCAAATCACGAGAATGATCCTTGTTTATGGCTTTAGGTCTAGGATAATGTTCTTGTTGAGTGGGAGGAGGTCTGGGTGATGTATCTTGTGCATCATGGGTTGCTTGCTCTCTTGATATATGAGTGTCTTGGATTGTAAGAGAAGTGGGGGAATCACTCTTATGCTTTCTTGTTTTGGACTTAGAGCTTGAGGTGGATGGGAAGGTATCTTGTGAATAGCTTGGAGAAGTGGCTTGTGGTGAAGTATGTGGTGAGGTTTGTGGCTCACTTCTCTCTTGGGTTTCCTCATGGGTAGGTGGATGCACTCTCAATAAATCTTGGGAGGAGTTAGTGGGAGAGACAATGGCATCTTGGTTTGGTTCTTGCACCTCGAAGGATGAGGTTGGCTGAGGTGATGGAGTTGAGGGCTCATTAATATCATCATCATTGGCCTCATGGGGTAAGACCTCGCCCACGGGCATGTTCCTCAAAGCTTCCCTCATAGGCTCATCCTTAATGTTCACTTCATGAAATTCATCTCCCTTTTAAGAACCATTTGACTCATCAAATTGCACATCATAGAATTCTTCCACACAACCTATTGCAGAGTTGTAGACCCTATATGCTTTAGAAGTTCCTGAGTATCCAACAATAATGCCTTCATCAGTTCTGCTCTCGAACTTCCCGGGCTTCCTCCTCTTCTTGAGAATGTAGCAAGTGCAGCCAAAAACCCGAAAATAAGAAACATTGGGTTTCCGTCCAACCAATAGCTCATATGGTGTCTTCTTCAACAATCATGGAGATAGACACGGTTTGAGGTGTAGCAAGCTATGTTGATTGCTTCAGCCCAAAACCTCTCATGAGTTCCATACTCATCCAACATGGCACGAGCAAGGGTGATTAATGTCTTATTCTTTCTCTCCACTACTCCATTTTGCTCGGGAGTATATGTAGCGAAGAATTCATGCTTGATTCCTTTCTTGTCACAATATTCCTCCACTGTTGTGTTCTTGAACTCAGTCCCATTGTCACTCCTTATCTTCACAATGCTAGCCTTGAATTCATTCTTTGCTCTCCTTGCAAACTTTCTAAAGATGTCACTTGGTTGATACTTGTCCACAAGAAAGAAGGTCCAAGTGTATCTCGTGAAGTCATCCACAATCACCAAGCAATATATATTCCCTCCCAAACTCTTGTAATGTGTTGGCCCAAACAAGTCCATGTGCAAGAGCTCTAGAGGACGAGATGTAGACATGAATGACTTGGTGGGGGTGAGATGATGCAACTTGCTTCCCAGCCTAACAAACACTACACAATCTGTCCTTCTCAAAGGTGACATCCTTGATTCCTTCAACTAGATTCCTCTTGACCACTTTTCTGAGTTGATTCATTCCAACATGTGCCAGTCTTCTATGCCACAACCATCCTTTAGTTACCTTAGTGAAGAGACAAGTGCTTGGTGGCATATTGCTTGATTTAAAGTCCGTGACATATAGATTTCCATGCCTCACTCCATGAAATACTAGTCCCTTCTTTTCATTTTCAATCTTTGCACCATCCTCATCAAATATGCACTTGAAATCTATGTCACAAAGCTGACCGATAGACAGGAGGTTAAAGTTGAGGGTTTCCATAAGAAAGACCTTGAGGAGATGGATGTCCTTAGTAATGGTCACCTTTCCTGATCCTCTAACTCGTCCCTTTGAGTTATCCCTAAGAGTCACCTTCTCACTATCTTTATCTTCATCAATGGTGGTGAACTTGGTTGGCTTCCCGGTCATATGTTGAGTGCACCCACTGTCAAGAATCCAGTGAGTACCTCCACTCTTGTAGTTGACCATGGTGGTAGCCATAAGACAAGCACTAGAGAAAGAAGGGTTAGTATCCAAAGCATTACTGGATTGACTAGCACTAACCTCATCACGTCGAATGATAAGACCATCCTTATAGATAGGGATCCTTGCAATCCCTTCCTGAAGTCTCCTCCTGATAGGGTAGTAAGGAGCACGATACCTTCAATGTCCATGACCACCCCCCATTTGTACATTATCGAGGTCAATGTAGTAATGGGGAGGACCATAGAGACCAATGATGTGCTCAAGCACATGTCCCACTTGTGAGTGGAGCACAAGTATCATCTCCATTGCCCTCTCAATTGAGAGCTCATGTTTTCTGTTGACTACCTCCTCAAGTAAGAAACTCCTCTCAGAAGCTGTGATTTGTTGGAGGAGCTTGTCAATCACTTCAAGTGGAGCAATCCTTCGAAGACCTCCGAAGGAGTTTATCCTGCACACAATATCATAAATCCTCAAGAAAGTCTCACAAAGGTCATCATTCGGATTTCTCACAACTTCATCAAATTGAAAGAAGAACTCTTGTTGTCGAGCTCGATGCATGCGCCAGAGTCGATCTTGTGGTGTTGGAGGTGGAGGCGCTGAAGCCGTAGTGGTGAGGTCGATCATCTCAAATGATCGGGCGAGCAATGTAGTTGGCGCTCCCCTCACACCAATGTGTGGTCCACCCGAAGTGTTTGGAGTAGAACTTGGAATGACACTTGAGGTAGAGCTTGACAAAGCGCTTGATAATGAGCTTGGTGAAGGTCTGATCCGTAGGGCTTGTAGAAGCTGTTGCAAGGCAATCTTGTGGAGGGATCAAAGAAGTTTGAGCTCGAAGCTACTTCTTTCCCTTTGCTTGAAGGTGCTTCATTATTCGCCTTGAATTTCTTCTTTCACGCCAAGCTTGCGGTGATCTCCTCATCCTTGAAGAGTAGCCCGATCACATCATCAACAGAAAGATTTTTGTCCATGATAAGATCCAGGGTGATGTAGAGGAGCTTGCTGCTAGGGAGCAAGGTTAGGATCTTCTCGACAATCAATATCTTGGGAAGCTCGAAAGTAGTCATCGCAATTCTGTCCATGGTACCTCAAAAGCGAATAAGAGAGTCAAGTAAGTCCTCATTCTCATTAGCACGAAAAGCAAAGAACTCCTTAACAAGTGAATCACTAGCATGATCAATAAAAAGCTCACAATCATCATCAATCCTAGTCATGCTAGTGGAGCAAGCAAGATCAAGAGACACATCATCGATCATTACATTAGGCAAACTAGTAGAGCAACCTATCAAGTCAACACTAGAAGAATCTAGGCACTCACTAGAACTAGACACATCCACACAATCATCACTATCATCATACACATGATTATCGGTAAAGGTATTGGCAAAGTCCACAAGAGTATCCATTCACTCATCCAGAATCATGGCATTTAGGTGGCTTTTCAAGCGATCCTTCCATGAGCCATGATCCGGCCCCAAATGGGATGACATCCCAACTCAATATGGCCACTACTCAAGGCGGTTAAGCCCTATGATGAGCACTTGGCTCTGATACCACTTGAAAGGACCGAGTGACCGAGAGGGGGGGGGGGTGAATCGGGAACTCGCACTTTCTATCAAATTCGCCAATTCCTAAAAACCGACCACTCAAAACAACTCCTACGCAATTCTAGTGATGATCACACTAGCAAGATAAAAAACCTATGAAAGGAACAACAACCTAAGCATACTAATGGATCACACAAGGCAAAACAACTCCTATGCAAGCTAGTGGTTAAGGCACGTGGAACCAAACAACAAGCTAGCAAAGAAACCTACTCATGCAATGCTACAAGATAAGGAACTAGAGCACACAACCATGAGTAGCACAATACATACAAGGGTGAATAATCAAGCCAATACAACTCCTACACATGCTAGTGATCAAGTGGGAGCTAAGTACAACTAGCAAGTAGAGAAGCCTATTCATGCAAGTCTATAAGCAATCAACTAGAGCAATGTAAGCATATAAGCATGAATAGCACGATATGTAAATGCAAAATGTAATACATCATACTAAGGAGTAGAGTAAGAGATGGCTCATGATTTTTTCCCGAGGTCTCGGAAGGATGGCGCCTTCCCCTACTCCTCGTTGGACCACTCCCGCCGGAGTCCCGGTCCCTCCCACCACTAATGTGGAGTGAAGACATGGTGCGCGTCACTGCTGCCATCAAGGCACAAGATTGCCTCCCTCGAGAACTTGTCGGACTCCTCGAGCCAACATGGGCGCTCACTATTGATGCCCCTTTCACCAGCGGGCTCAAATCGTGTATAAACGTGTGACGACCTTCACAACCGATCACGATAGCCTCGATCACCGACACCTAACCGGTCTAGGTCCCACCATAGACCAAGAGTAACAACCTAGATCACACCCTCAAGGACACCCTAGCCTTAGATGTGCATCAATGCTCAAGTTACTCTCACTAGCACTCTCAAGATATGCAATATCTCCTCCTAGTGCTCTCCTCTTTTCCTCTTGGACCTTACCAGATCCTCTCAGGTATTCCACTGGCCAAGGGAGGTCTTGAAGACCCCAGCAACGAAGTTATATAGACTTCCAACCTCCAACTAGTTGTTGCTCCACGAAGTTGTCTTTCTGGACCCCAATGACCGGACAGTCTGGTCACTGCCAGACTGGACCGTCCGGTCTCTCTAGAATGGCTCCTAGAGCCATTAGCTGCTCTGTCCAGACTGAACTCCTGTACTAACCGGGCCGTCCGATCAGCTGACCGGACCGTCCGGTCCGTTTCTCTCTCTAGTCCAGAAACGTTTCGCGCGCTGCTTCCTCTCTATCCAAGTCTCAACTCTACTGGCCGAACCGTCCGGTTACTAGACCATACCATCCGGTCTCTAGGGTTTCCAGACTTGACAGATTCCTTGGTGCTCGCTGTAAGTCCTAGACAAAACCTCTTAGTGACCGTACAGTCCGGTCACCACTTACCCTTTTGTCCGGTCACTTCGTCCAGAAGCTGAAACTCCTCGTTCTCACTTGACTTCGTTTCCCGGCTTCTCCGAACAACTCCTTGGCTTGTCCACTGTCATCTAGTGCCTGTGATTTCTCTGAGGATCCAGCACATCACCGACTAGACATGACCTAAGAGAAATGACCTAGACCCCCTTGATAGTCCGGTTTTTCCTATGAGCTCAAAGCCCTAACAACTAGATAAGTGTTTCCAACGCTTGTTCCATAGCTTGTCCTCAGCTTTGATCCATCTCCATAAACCCTTGGACTCCATCAAGCTCATAATTCTCCATGCTTGTGGTCATTATCATTAATTACCAAGGCCGCTGTCTATAATCATCATAAGGTAGAAAAGATTTCCTATACGAACAACACTCGTATAGACATTAGCCACATTTCATGTTTGTCATTTATCACCAAAACATCATACCTTGGGGTGACCTTAATGGTCATGATCCATACAACCCTTGCCTCATCACTCCAGTGACTCTGTCGTGTTTTGTCTCTCCCGTCTTATTCGTAGGACTACCTACCGCCTCGGAATCGCTATGAATCTGAAGGGACATTGCAAATCCTGAGATCCCGACCACTAATCCAATCTTTAGAAGCTTTAGTGACAATGTATAATAGCCATAATTTCGAATTCCTAAGAACATATTTGTGAATCATTAAACCAACATGCCAAATGTTTTCTTATGGAATTTTTCGATGTGCCTTACGTAATTTTATCTGACTTCTATTCAATTATTTTAGCACATTAGCTTGCATGATGAATTTGTTTCTTGGTCAAATTCAATAGAACTTCACGGATTTACAAATTTTATACATATCTATACATGTATCATGTTATGACTCCTGGTCCTAATACAACATACGATCTTTATCAACTTATCTCTACTATTTATTAATTTAGATGAATCCGCTTGCCCCTTAATAATTAATAGAGTTTTGGTGTTATTTTTTGTTGTTACATGGAGAAACTGTCGCATCCAAATACAACACACGTATATGATTCGGTTGCAGCTTGGAACGTATCGTACATCGCCGAAACCCAATACGAAACGACTGCCATGTGATGGCGTGAGCAAAAACGGCTGCTCTGCCATGCATCATCATCAATTTGTGTTGGAGCAAAAATGGCAGACCGGGGGGGGGGGGGGGGGGGGGCGCTCACCGGAGAGTCAATCACGTGACACGTGCCGATTGATGATCAGCGACCACCATGGCATGGCCACCTCATGCATGTACTCCAAAAGGACTCGCATTTCAACATCTCGTACCATCCTTCCAAGAAGTTCTAATTCTGTTTCTTGGTGCGTTTTCACCGATGTAATATTTTTTTTATAGAAAATAGATAAATATCCGGCCTCTACACTTGTTATACTCAGCCTTTGATTATTACAAACCTGCAGTCCATCGCTGCTCCATATAAATAGAAACAGGAAACAAGAAGAATTTCTTAAATCTAAGTCAATTTATTATTATGCTTTCATCCATGATTAGCTTATTTCAAGGCAACAACCTCCAAACCACTTTTGATGTAACATGATGCATTCTTAATTTGCCTCATTCTCTAATTAATTTGGCCCGGCCTATCCATGCTGGACAATATACAAGTCGAAGATCAATAAACTTGTAAACAAATTAAAAATGATATGGCATTATATCGGTCTTGATTTCTACGAACAACATTAGTACAATAAAGAAATGCTTCTGCAAGAATGCGGCTAACAACAAAGCTGGGATAAGCTAAGCTGAAAAAAAAAAAGAAATGCTTCTGCAAAAATGTAGCCCCTGATCGATTTAAAGATTCATCCACATTTCCGGAACGAAAATGACTCACCTCCTAGCACAGCATTCCTGTTCTTTCGTCAAGAAAGTGCAACCAAACTCTTAGTTTAAATCGGCTCCAGTGTATCTTCATCAATGAGCTTTCGTTTCTCTAGGTCATGCTCGTGCACATTTAATCTGTTGTCGGACTCGGTGTGTTGTAGATCTTGACCCCGTCGAGAAGAATCTTTACAAGAACACCGCTGTGATCGCACCTCTAAGACGTAGTTCTGAAGTCCATCGGATTGTTGATCTTCGAATTGGGTTAAGTCCTGTCTCCATTTGGATTAATTAGTTCAAGTTTTGCAAAATAGGTCATTTTCCTGTGAGTTGATGTGGGTCCTTGTGCAATCCAGTCATCACGTGAGTTATAGTTTCGTTGTGGGTGCTTTCCTGTGAGTTCATCAGCCTCTTATGCCATTCAGGTAATGACTTGATGCATCTAGGCTATGCACGCGTTACAATGCTTCGTTTGTCTTAATGCATCCAAACTAGGAGCAGGAATGCAAAGTTTCGTGGGTCTAATCCCGTTGTGTGTTTTATGCGCAGTTTGCTTTATATGGCTTAGTGTTAATCAGATATTTTCATGCACCAAATAGTTAAGAAATATATGTAGATTATCTTTTAATATATAAAAATATTATCTATCATACCATATTTATTAAATATATATGATTTTTTATAATTTGTTCTCCACAAATCCTGTAGCAACGCACGGACACTTTGCTAGTACAAGTATATAATATGTCAATATAACTATATATTTCCTCCATTGTTAAACTGTTATCATCATTAATTTTTTGAACTACGTTTGACCATTTGTCTCATTTAAAAAATTAAAATATAATTAATATATTTTATAGCTAAATTAATATTTTAAATAAGACAAACAATTAAACATATAACTAAATAACAATTTAAAAACAGAGAAAGTAAGTGACATCGACATATTTTATACCGTGATGTCAAATTCACATGTTGGACTCATACGCTAATTGTTCATTTCTCATGTTCGTACCTCTTTTTTCTGTTTCTGGGGGGTGCCTGGTGTTATTATCGGCAACTTTCTTTAGGTTTAGGTTGTTTCACTCTTGCCATTCAAACTCCAAAGACAGCTACAAGCCCGGCAGCGGCGGCTTTTTCCTACAGACGCGCTCCACCCAGCAGCAGGGATAGATAAACCTCAGCCAATTCAAATCCGTCCCCAAAATCACAAACAACCGGGACGAGCGCCGCTTCCCTCTCCCGTGCTCTCCCACTTCCCTCCAAAACACGAAACATAACCGAGCCAGTTCTTCCCCGCCCACAAATCTCCCAAATCCATCAGCGGAATCCCCCAAATCGCGGTGCCCCGATGACGACGGTACGTTTCCTTTAATCCCTAAAGCCCCCGATCCCCTCTGCTACCGGCGACCAATTCCATCGATTCTTTCTCCCGATTCGATTTGATTCGATTCCGGCTCGATTTGTGCCGTTGCGAGTTTGATGAATGGTGCGGTTGGTGCAGGCGGAGGAGGAAGTCGCCAGCGACGAGCTGGAGCCGCTGTTCGACTACAAGCGCGTGCAGCCCGCCATGACCTTCCGCTTCGACGGTACGTGCCGCGCCGCCGCCTCCGTCGGTTAGGGTTTGGTCGGGCCAGCGAAACGTTTTGCTTAGCTGTGCTTTTGTCGGCTCTGGTGTTTTTTTTGCAGATAGCGACCTGGAAAAGGCGGACATCTTCAAGCACTGCAACAAGCGTGCCAAGGTGGACGCCGCCGTGAGTGCTCGCGAGCTCGATTTCGATTTGAGGAGGGGAGGTGTTTTTGATGTGGAGTGATGATGTTTTGATTCTGCTTCGTGTTCGTTAGGAGGGGAATAAGGCGGATTTGAAGGGGGGCACGGGTGCGGAGAAGGCCAAGGTGGTGGACTTTGAGGAGGAAGATTGGTTGGCGCTGCCACCGCAACTACAGAAACCAGTGCCGAGGCCTGTGACTGAGGAGGATAGCGCCTTGAGAGAACTGAGGTTTAGTAACTGCTTTTCTTTCACATACTCCTACCTGTTACTGCATTTGTTACAAGGAAAGCTGTTGGTGCTAGTGAGATATTGATGTGGAGTTCGGTCGAAAAGACATCTCGGTGTGCTGACATAACCAACCTATAGTTGACAAGGAATCGTGTGCTTCTAGTTTTGTTTGGGTGTATTATTTTGAATTGGGATGTCCCGCCCATGCACTTTTGCTTAATGGAGAGTAGCATCGTGTCCACTTCAAAGGCACTTGTATTTGTAATGTGTGACTTACAGGTGATGGAACAAGCTGGCTTCTCAGGTAGGGCTGGGCAAAGAATGCTAAGTGTGACAACTGACCAATGCTTCAGGGCACATTGTTTGTGCTGGGTGATTACTTATTCCAGAAATTGCGACCTGGTAGTCTCATTTAGATTTTATGTTGCTCTGTAGAATACGATATTGAAGGCCATACCCCAACATTCTTCTAGTTTCAAAAGGCAATCCAATATTTTGTGTTGTCAAATGTTTCATTCAGTATTAGGCTATGAACTGCCTTGTCTACATGAGAATACATTGGAAGAGAGTGGTTATTATATTGCTCATTTTTTTCCTTACATCACCCTTCCAAACCATGTAATAAAATAACAGATCACCGATTTCAAGTCGACTAGTCGGACCTGGTCGCTATGAGACCGACCAGGCGACTAATCGTGATTAGTCGTCGACCAAGCCGATTAGTCGAACCTGGTCGAGACTGGTCGTCCAGATAATTGTCTGTTATGTTTTGGACATATATATTATATAATATATAAGTAATAGACATTCTGGACATCTATCTTATTTCTGGAGTAGTTGAGGAAGCCGAGCCAGCACCACATGATGCAGCAGAGATGTTTTGATCAGGCTCAGGCATGATCACTTCCACATATCCATATCAAAGATCACACCACAGACCACAATGATCAAGTGGCAGTTTCCACTTTGCAGTCCGGCAGTGCAAATGACAAGGAGATGGAAGAAAGAAGCAAGGGGCAAACGGCAGACCCACCATCGTCAGAGGAGGAGCTCATCTTGGGCGAGCAGAGGACAGCAGTTGATGGCGAGTTCACCACTTGAACCAGGCGGCGGCGGTAGAGATTAGGGATTAGAGAGAAACAGAAGTGAACGATCTATTGACGGCTTGATTGACTCGGCTGTTAAACCCCCAGCGTTTCTATTAGGTTTACAGATCCTTTTGGGCCAACAGGCCAGCCGCTAGCCCAATCATCGCTAGAAATAGGGAGCCCATCAACGAGTCAGGGCTGGTCGTCCCTCTCCTAATCGGACGATTAATCGTCCCTAATCGACGACTAGTCGGACGACCAGTTGACTAATCGCCAATACCTGGTCGAACTGCCTAGTCGGACTTGGAAAACCGACCAGGCCGATTAATTGTGATTAATCGCGATTAATCGGACAACTTGAAATCACTGTAATAGATGGTATGATTGCTTAGTCCATTGCAGCACCCACCTCCCGTCATCCCACTCACCCACCACCAAAAACACACCCAAACCCTGCCCAGAAAGAATGAACATTAGTGTGCTAGGCTTATTTGAATTCATGAATATTAGGCTGTTCTGTTTCCATTACAAGATTACCAAAAAGAATTTGAGCGTATTGTCGGTGACCCAAGAAGCAGTTTCCTAGCTAAGGGCATAAGGTGTTGCAGTCATGTGTCTGGGAATTTTCTTGAATAATAATACTACTGCCTATCCATTGAACACTGCAATTTTTTTGGAAACAGCCAAAAGACTTAGTACATGTTTTCTTGTTCATTAAAATACATGTGTATTGGCATATTGCCTTCATGCTTCTATTGCCTGAGTTGGACATTTGTAATGTGCAGATTAAAGAAACAAGAATTGGCAACTTTTTCTGAATCAGCTGAAGATATATTGCGTAAGTTGGAAGAAAGTGCCAAGAAAGAAGTTGGGGCCAAGGAACAACCTGAACAAATAATTCTAGACGATGCATATGAACCACAAGCACAGAAAGCGAGGGAAAAGATAGTCATATCGGTTCAGGATAAGGATGGGCAGCAACAGATCCGTATATACAAGGTTAGTGTTTTTTCTCCCTTGCATGGACTTTTGAGCTGCCTTTAGAGCGTCATATGTCATATCCTAATTTTGTTTAATAGTTTAAGTTATTCAACACCTAGAGGTTTGGTAGATATAGGTTTCAACGAATTTACACTCAGGTTTATCCAACCAATGACATATGGGTGTGATTGGTTCAGTGGCTAACTCCTAGCCAGGCTTGTGTAATACAGAAAAAGACCTTTTTCATGTGTTTGGTTGCCTGCATATTGTTCTAAGCCTGGCTTACCTAATGCAAAAAGTGCTCCTTAGCAAGGCTTAGCTAGTATGTAGAATCTGGCCGTTTTAGCTAAGCCAGTCTCTCCACAAGCACGCATGTGACTGTCCTCACCTTCGCTCCCAGTTACCTCATCTGGTTCAAGCAAAGAGAGCGGAAGCATCATCGGTCAAATCCGTTGCCGTCGATGAGTCCGTCCTGAATCAACGTGAGTTCGGCTACTCCACGAGCCAAGGCATCTCCCTGACATGTTCGTTTCCAGCGAATCGAGGCACCCTCCCTGCCATCACCAACGCCGGCCATCCTCAATTCAAGTTCCCCTGCTATTCATGGATTGGAGCACCCGCCGGTTAGCTTGCCACTTCACGAGGCTGGTGCTCGCGGCGCACTGCATGTTAGTTCTGCCGCACGGAGCAGCCATTTCTCTCTTGCTTGTGTGCTTGCCAGCTCTCTACCGTTTGTGCAGCGCCAAGGACCTGGCATCCACCATTCCCCGCATTTGAGCAGTGAGCATGGCCGCACACATGCTGCAGATTGAGCTGCGCGGCATGGTGGCCCAAGGCGAGAGCAGTTCACCTAGTTAGCCGTGTTCGATTCGCTCTATGTATGAGCATTTTTTTCCTTCTTTTATTTTCTTGTTTGATTGTGTATCTGAGTGGAATTAATTTAGCTGCACCCGCCATTTCAAGAGATACTGCAGAACAATTGTTCGACTGTCTTTTGAAATGTGCAGATTTGCAAAGAGAGCAAGCCATTCTGAATTTTCAGTGAATTTTGCACACTTATCTTTCTTTGTTTGCTAGTCGATGAAACCTCTCTCTCCGTTCTTCCCTGATGTTTGTTTATAATTCTTTTCTTTTCTTTGAAAATTGGAAGTAGAGAGTTATTGCTTTTATTTCTGTGCTGTTGAGCCAACTTCATTAGAATTCAAACAAATGGTGAGGAAAAAAAGAAGAAGAATGCTAAAAGAAAAATAGGTTATTGAAGCTAAACTCACCACCTCAAATTGTAGGTGATCACACACAAGCCAAGTCAACCAACCAAACACAATCATACGCAATGCAGGCTAAGCTAAGCAGACAACCAAACATGGAGCAAAGCATTGGTGTAGCCTGGCTTAAGTTGGTCTGGTTTAGATTGTAGCCAGGCTACATCTAAGCCAAGTAACCAAACACACCCTATATAATCGAGCTTCCTTGCACTTTGGTAGTGGGTTGCTGAATCTTACATCTGCAAGTATATATTACTATATTTATAGTACAATGTGTGTATGAGCTTAGTTAAGGCTCCTGGCAATCATACCTTACTTTTTTTTTTCTTGTTGACAAAAGAATCCTAACCTAACTCATTTGTTTTTTTATCTGTCGTCAACAGGATGACAAGTTTGACAAGCTCTTCAAGGCATACGCCAAGAAGGCTAAACTCAACCCATCCGATCTGACTTTTGTATTTGATGGTGACAAAATTGACCCAACAAGCACACCTGCGGACCTTGATCTCGAGGATAGTGATATGATTGAGGTGTCCCATAAGCGACGCTGCTGAGCACTAGGAACTGCTGGGCTCTCCTGGTCTACTGTAATAGGCATGATATATTTTGCTAATTCCAGTTTCTTATTAATAAGTTCATTGTCTATATTGATAGAATTGTATGTAGACCAGCCTGTGTCCAGTTTCAGGAATCGCTGGTTCCTCTTGTTCTGCCTTTTGGCTGTTTTGAGAGGTGTAGGTAGAATTCTTTTTAAATATTTTGAGCTTTTATACTGTGTCATAATGTACATATAGTTTTGTGTGATATGTTGTGTCACAATTCACCGCGACCTTATGCGGTTAAACATTGTTAACATTCAAGGATTTCAATTAGGAGAAGGTATTAACTTTTGTTTAGTACATTGTGATGACCTTTCTGGAAGTAAAGCAGGCAGAGAAAAAAATAATGAGGCGCGCGCGCTTAGTGACATAGATAAAGCTTCAGTAGTATGTCAGGCTGCATAAAAAAGAAGGGAAAATTTCCTAGTGGCCATCAAAATAAATTTGGTTTCCCTATTGGCCATCAAAAAGTTCCATTTTCCCTAGCAATTTGCCCTTGGATGCGTTTTGATATATTTTCTTTTTTAGTCATCGATGTTGAAAGACATGCATTATTAATAAGAGAAAAAAGACATGCATTATTATTTTATTAGCAATGTTCATCCTTATAATATTTGACAAGAGAAAAGATTTTAAATAAAAATATATATGATAGTCTGTTCATAGCTAGAGAATAAGGATTTCATACCAGTACCATTCACATATAGACCTTAGTCAAGCTTGACATCAAGTTTTAACCAAAAGCACCACAAGTCATCCATGGGCGTGATTGTTTCAAGTCACATACACAAAACAACTTATAAGTAACAAGAGTACAACATCACAAAACTATATTATAAACTAAGCCTTCCTTTATTTCTGGTGGCCATGGCTGGACTCATTTGTTCCATCTTTTTACTCCTTGTGCCCAGTGCAGGGCTATCATGCGGCACAGCAGGAACCACCTTCTTTTGTTTACAACGTGCATTTTTTATAATCCGTAGCCTCCTTTTCAGTTGCCTTTCTCTTCTTATATCCTTAGCAGCGGCAGGTTGCGTCTCGACCTAGAGCTTAAAGATGATGGCACTAGCACGGCAAGGAAATCGGCTCCTGGGGGGAATGTGAGAGGAGGTCAGCCGAAGGTTTTGGTTTTTTAAGATGATGTGGGGGAACAGATGCCGAAAGGAGGTAACAACAATGAGAAGGATCAGAATGACTCGGGTGATCAGCTCCGACATCAGGAGGGGGTGAAGTGCATTGTCGTGGCGCAAATAGCGGAGCATATGGAGGGGGCTGACCTGGAAAGCAAATCCTCCAGGCATGGGGGAGGCGATGGCTGGAAGGGGAAAAAGACATGGAGGTGGATGCTTTCATGGGGCTGAGCAAGCACTTGGAGAGAATATGCTAAAGCTAGATCGGAGGGCCCAGGGTTGCACTTTAGGGGAACACAAGGAGGTGAAGCCTGGGGGCACGAGAAAGGTGGAGGGAGGGGTAGGTACAAAGGGGAAGAAGCCTGGTTCGTTCAAGCGTGTGCAACGTACTACTGGAGGTACCGTTGATGCCACAAAAATTGGCCCGCATAAGAAAAGGCAGTGGGAGCAGGAGGAAGGAAAGGAGGCGAATGAGTATAAGAAATTGAGGGCGAGTGGGGAACCAGACGAGGCAACTTTTGAGGACATCAATGCTGAAAAGGCAGGACTGTAGGGTCAGTCCTGCCAGGATAAATGAGAATAATCGCGTGGAACTGCCGGGGATTAGGGAATGGCCCGATAGTTCGAGGGCTTCTGGATGTCCAGAAGAAGGAGGACCCCAATGTGTTGTTCTTATCTGAGACAAAGATGGATAAGCGACGACTTGAGACTTTCAGGTGGAGGCTGGGTATGCCTAACATGGTGGTGAAGGACAGCGTGGGTGCAAGTGGGGGTTTAGCATTATTTTGGAAGAGGACGATTGACTTAGTTGAGTTGGTCAAGGTATCATATTGATGCCGAGATCAAGGAGGACGGTGGTTTGGTTTGGCGGTTCACTGGCTTGTATGGGGAACCATGGAATGAGGAAAAGGACAAGACTTGGCGTCTGTTGAATATTTTGAAGCAGTGCAGCTCTTTGCCTTGGCTGTGCTGCGGTGATTTTAATGAGATTTTGTTCAATTGTGAGAAACAGGGAGGGACTACTCGGCTAGAAAGCAACATGGAAAAGTTTAGAAAGGCTCTGGAGGAACGTGATCTCCATGACCTTGGTTTTGTGGGAGATGCCTTCACTTGGCAAAATTATCATCGGAATGCAGCAACATACAAAAAAGAGAGGTTGGATAGGGATGTAGCTAATAGTGCTTGGAGGGCCCGGTTTCTACTAGTCCGGGTAATCAATGGAGACCCACGACCGGACCACAGACCGATAATTGTGGAGCCGGGGGCAAGGGAGAAGGACTAGTGGCGGAGACTGGTGGAGATGATGAAAAAGTTTGAGGTGAAAGTTGCCTAGGGGGGGGGGGTGGGGTGAATAGGAAATCTAAAAATTAAACCTGAAAAAGCACTAAGCTTTGATCAAATACAGCAACGACGGAACTTCCGTCAAAAACGGAGGAAGCTCCGTCACCACAGACAGAACTTCACCACCCTTTGTCTAAAACTAACTGAAATTGCGGATAACTAAGAGATAGAGAAACAATACTTGATTAGTAGCGAAGCTATAGCAATGTATACCAAGAGTTCTTTGATGGATAGCTAGCAATACAACAACAAGTGAATCGAGCACAATAATATAAAAGAAATACACAAGCACAATGAATGAAAGCGGGAAAGTAAAGAGAGACACAAAGATTTTAGCCGAGGTTCGACAACCACACTAAGTAGTTCTTACGTCCTCATTGAGGAGCCACACAAAGTGACCGGGTCTCTCTCAACCCGTTTCCCCACCAAGCAATCACAAAGATCGTGCTTGGAAATCTTTATCCACTTGATTCTTTTCCTCCGTAGGCGAATCACACCTTCACAAACGTCCCCAACTCACCACACTAAGTTGTGGAGTAACAGGTAAAGCAAGTCTTGTTGGGGAGGGAAAGATGTGCTCAAGCTTTTTAGTGGATGGATTCAATCATTTTGTGGTTGGATCTCTCTCCACTTTGCTTGGAATCTCAAGAACAAGTCTAGGAGTGAGAGGGGAGAGCTCTAGCTGAAGAATGAGTGAAATGCAAAAGTGTCCAACCCTTTCCACGGGGGAAGGGGTAGGTTATTTATAGGGCTTCTTCAAAACCTAGCCGTTAGGGTGTTTTTTGAGACTGGAGGAACTTCTGTGAGAACCCACGGAACTTCTATCAGTTCAAATTTAGCCGTTGCGCGAGCGTGGATACAAGGCAGATGCCATGACGGAACTTCCGTCACTCTTGGGTTGGCATGGATTGAAGGCTCACAGAACTTCCATGAAGGTAACGGAAATTCCTATGACGGAACTTCTGTCAGGGAGTGATGGAACTTCCGTCACTCTCGGGTTGGCTGAGAGGCTTGGAAATATAGGTGACGGAACTTCCGTCACTCTCTATTTGGCCCAGAAGGCATGAAACTTTTTGGACTTTTTGGCTAGATTGCTCTCAAAGATTTTTAAGGTTTGCTCAAGCACATCAAATCCCTGCAAGTAAGACATATTTACACATCTTGATAGTTCGGCATACCTATGACTCAAATAAATTAACGAAGAACTAATCTTGAAGAACTTTGAGTCGATTTCCTTTTGATCTTTAGTAGAGGGATGAACTTTGTCTCAAATGTGGGCAAATTATTTTCTTTTGATGATCTGCACATGTTCTCAATATACATGTTAGAAAGTTTTAATCGTATGTCATTAATCACCAAAACCCACTAGGGAACCTAGATGCATCTTCAATCTTCTCCTTTTTGGTGGTTGATGACAATAGATTAAAAAGGATAGAGAAATTTAATCAAAAGAAGCAACAACAAAATATAGTGAGGCTCCCCCTAAAGATATGCATGAAACAACCAAACATGTGAAGGAGCTCCCCCTATATTTTGCAAAAAGTGGGGTGCCTAAAAGTGTACAAGTGTGCAACAAAGATTGTTAAGCAATAAGAGCATAAACACAACACACTTGACACAATCAAACAAGATAAGGGAATAAACAAGCACCACACACTAACATAAAGCAATGTAAATACTACAACGAAGTTCACAAATAGTTTTCAAGCACTTGTCCATAGGTTCATCACTAGCCTATAACAAAAGATAAAGAGGGAAAGCAGACAAGCTCTCACATATATCCTTTTTCATAGCTTCTCTCCCCCTTTGGCATCAAAGTACCAAAAAGAATAAAAGGAAGAGAGTCAAGCTAAGACAAGAATCACTCGTCGTCGTCGTCCTCGGTGCTCTCATCATCGCCTTCTTTACACTCAAAGGAGCAGCTCCATCTCTAAATCTAGCGATAATGTTCCTTGAGTGCTCAACAAGAGAAGTGGGTTACCCTGCCTTTGGAGCTATGGTGACTCTGAGCATCCTATTGAGTGTAAAGTTGAAGTTGTGCATCCCATGAGTGGTACCCAGATATGTTGGATGGAGATCCTCATACATGAAAGTCAAATATGCATTTTGGTTTCAAGTTCTTTTGCATGGGCAACAACAAATCAAGCAATGTACAAGGTTCTACTCCACATTGGATGAATCCAAGATATTTAGCTCCCTCCTAAGCTCACAAAACCGCTTCTCATCTAAGGGTTTGGTAAATATATCAGCTAATTGTTTATCGGTTTTCACATAGCTAATCTCAATATCCCTCTTTAAGGAATGATCTCTCAAGAAGTGGTGCTGGATATCTATATGCTTAGTCCTATTATGATCAATGGGGTCATATGCAATCATGATGGCACTCTTGGTGTCACATAGGAGAGGAACTTTGGTCATCATGTACCCAAAGTCCTTTAGAGTTTGTCGCATCCAAAGTAGTTGAGGACAACAACTTCCGGCTGTGACGTACTCCGCTTTGGCTGTGGATATGGCAACGGAATTTTGTTTCTTGGATGACCATGACACAAGGGACCTACCCAAGAATTGGCAAGTCCTGGAGGTACTCTTTCTATCCACCTTACATCCAGCGTAGTTGGCATCGGAATAACCAACTAACTTGAACTTGGAACCCTTTGGATACCACAATCGTAGGTTGGGTGTGTGGACTAAATATCTCAAGATCCTTTTGACAGCCACTAAGTGACTTTCCTTCGGAGCCACTTGGAACCTTGCACACATGCATACACTAAGCATGATATGGGCCTAGATGCACAAAGATAAAGCAAGGAGCCAATCATTGATCGATATACCTTTTGATCCACGGGCTTACTGTTTACATCTAGTCCGAGGTACCCATTTGTCTTCATGGGAGTCTTGTTTGGCTTTGCATGCTCCATGTTAAACTTCTTGAATATGTCTTCAATGTACTTGGTTTGACTTATGAATGTTCCTTCTTCAAGTTGACTGACTTGAAAACTTAGAAAGAACTTCAACTCCCCCATCATGGACATCTCAAATTTCCTAGTCATAATCTTAGCAAACTCATACAAAAAGATTGATTAGTAGAACCAAATATAATGTCATCGACATATATTTGGCACACAAACAAATCATTATCAACTTTTCTTGTGAAGAGAGTAGGATCGGCCTTGCCAATCGTGAAGCCTTTCTTGATCAGGTATCCCTTGAGGTGTTCATACCAAGATCTTGGAGCTTGCTTGAGGCCGTAGAGAGCTTTGTGAAGCTTGTACACATGGTTTGGTCTCTTTGGGTCTTCAAACCCCGGAGGTTGTTGTACATACACCTCTTCTTGAATAGGGCGATTAAGAAATGCACTTTTCATGTCCATTTGGAAAAGCTTACAACCATGGTGAGTAGCATAGGCAAGTAATATACGGATTGACTCAAGTCTAGCTACGGGTGCATAAGTTTCACCAAATTTCAAAACATCAACTTGTGAGTAGCCTTTTGCAACAAGACTTGCTTTTTTCCTCACCACCACACCGTACTCATCTTGCTTGTTATGGAAAACCCATTTTGTACCTACAACATTTTGCTTGGGTCTTTCCACCAATGACCACACTTTGTTTCTCTCGAAGTTATTCAACTCTTCTTGCATGGCCATCACCCAATCCGAGTCTTGAAGTGCTTGTTCCACCCTAAGAGGTTCCATAGAGGAAACAAATGAGTAATGATGACAAAAAATAGCCATTCTAGATCGAGTAGTTACCCCATTGTGAATATCACCAAGAATGTTGTCAATGGGGTGATCCTTTTGAATGATTTGTCGGACTCGTGGGTGTGTGGGCTGATGAGGACATCACTCCTATGGATACACACAACACTCCTCCAAATCTGGATTTGCAAGGTCCAATGACTAGAGCTCGTGCATGACGACTAAATTTAGAGGTGAGCTCGTTCCTACGTTCTTCGCTATATGTTACTTTTGAGAATGGTTTCCTACCTAATGATTATTTTATGATTAGAAACCATGGAGATGACCAGGAGATGATGGGAGAAGGAGTTGGAAACGTGGAGGACCAGCGAGGGCTTGGAAGCCAAAGTGGAGGCCCAATCAAAACCGACTTCGAGTCTGTTTCGGGGCCCAGGACCAGTCTGTACTAAAACAGTCGCCCAGGACGCATACGAACTCGGATTTGGACGTTCTACATATGCACGGAAAGATAAGGAGAAGACCTTTCCAATGCTGCCGGCCTCATATCAAAATTCATCCGGAGTCATCGGGAATCGTCAAAACAAGAGAGAGTCCAGAATCTGTGTCGGTGCTGCGCCGCTTATTTTTGGCCTTTGGGCTTTGTATCTAGTTGAGCCCAATTAGGGGCGCGTCCAGAGGGTCTTGCACGACCCTAGGGTCTTTATATACAGCCGCCGCCACACCATTAGGGTTCGGGTTTTGCTTAGATCAATTCTGTTCCTAAACAGTTTCGCCGTTCATCGGTTTGTGAGACCCCAACTTCGAGAGTTTAATCATACATCTGCAATTGTGTTGCATTCTTCGTTGTTCTTGCTTGTATTCTTGATTCGCAGGCAGGGATTAGCCTTCTCGGTGAGGTCAATCGTCTTTTGGACGGTTGATAACCAGAGGAGACGTCGTGCTGCGATTGCGGGGTTTAGAACGTGCTGTTCTGAAGCCGGATCGATTTGTTGGGAAGGGAAAGATGTGCTCAATCTTTTGAGTGGATGAATTCAATCATTTTATCGTTGGATCTCTCTCACTTTGCTTGGAATCTCAAGAACAAGTCTAGGAGTGAGAGGGGAGAGCTCTAGCTGAAGAATGAGTGAAATGCCAAAGTGTCCAACCCTTTCCACGGGGGAAGGGGTAGGTTACTTATAGGGCTTCTTCAAAAACTAGCCGTTAGGGTGTTTTCTGAGACTGATAGAACTTCCATGAGAACCCACGGAACTTCCGTCAGTTCAAATTTATCCATTGCGCGAGCCTAGATACAAGGCAAATGCCATGACGGAACTTTCATCAAGGGGTGACAGAACTTCCATCACTCTCGGGTTGGCATGGATTGAAGGCTCACAGAACTTCCGTGGAGGCCACGTAAATTCCTATGACGAAGCTTCCTCAGGGAGTGACGGAACTTCCGTCACTCTCGGGTTGGCTGAGAGGCTTGGAAATGTAGGTGATGGAACTTCCGTCAAGGAGTGACGGAACTTCCGTCACTCTCTGTTTGGCCCAGAAGGCATGGACCTTTTTGGACTTTTTGGCTAGATTGCTCTCAAAGATTTTTAAGGTTTGTTCAAGCACATCAAATCCCTGCAAGTAAGACATGTTTACCCCTCTTGATAGTTCGACATACCTATGACTCAAATAAATCAACAAAGAACTAATCTTGAAGCACTTTGAGTAGATTTCCCTTTGATATTTAGTAGAGGGATGAACTTTGTGTCAAATGTGGGCAGATAATTTTCTTTTGATGATCTACACATATTCTCAATATACATGTTAGCATAATTTTAATCTTATGTCATTAATCACCATAACCCACTAGGGAACCTAGATGCATCTTCATGAGGCACGGCGGCTGGAAGTGAGGAGTGTGTAGGGAGGGTGGAGCAATCTTGGGAAAATGCTTTGAGCGAGGAAGGTGTGAGCTTGCTGGAAATACAAAGCCGAGTGCTGCAGGAGCTGTGGGAATGAGACCATGAGGTGCTTGGCGCCTTAAGGAGAAGAATTAATAATGCTATAAGGGAACTTGAGTGGTGTAGACGGCTTCCCATCTCTTAGGATTCGGTGAACCAGGAGCATGTGTTGAGATATAAATTGGACCGGTTGCTAGACCAACAACACGTGTACTGGAAACAAGGAGCACATTCCTCTTGGCTGGTCAAAGGGGATAGGAACACCAACTTTTTTCATGCCCAAGCATCAAAACGAAAGAGAAGGAATACGATCCACATGCTCATGGAGGATGGTGGCAGGGTCATGCAAGGGAAACATCTGAAAACTTATATAGCCAACCAATACCAATAGTTATTTATGTCAACCATGGGTGCAGGTATGGATGTGGTGCTTGATTGTGTGCAAAGTAGAGTAACCGAGGCCATGAATGCGCAACTGCTCCTACCTTTCTCGGGGGAACAAGTGTGGAAGGCATTGCAAGATATGGGTGACCTCAAAGCACTGGGGGCAGATGGTATACCTGTCATCTTCTATAGGAAGTTTTGGACCTTAGTGCAGGAGAAAGTAAAGGAAGAAGTGCTGGCTGTCTTGAATGGGGCTGCCATGCTGCAGTGATAGTACTTATCCCGAAAGTCAACTCACCGAGCAAGCTCAAGGACTTGAGGCCCATTAGCCTATGCAATGTGGTCTACAAGTTGATCTCAAAAGTGTTGGACAACCGGTTGAAGGAAGTGCTCCCAGAAATCATCTCACCATCACAAAGCACTTTTGTGCATGGTAGACTAATTACAGATAATGTCATGTTGGCGTATGAGCTTACCAATTGTCTGAATCAGAGGCGACGAGGGAGGAATAGGTTGGCTGCAATCAAGCTAGATATGAGCAAAGCCTATGACATGGTAGAGTAGCAGTTCTTAGAAAGAATGATGGTCAGGCTGGGGTTTAAGGAACAATGGGTGAACTAGATTATGCAATGTGTTACGATGGTGAGCTATTGTATTAAGGTGAATGGGGAATACACAAGGTGCATCCAGCCACAAAGAGGACTAAGACAAGGGGATCCCCTATACCCATATTTGCTTATTATATGCGCTGTCGGAAAGAGAGAGGGCTCTACAAGAGAAAGAGTACATATCCCAGCTCAGACTCAAGAATCTGTAACTGGCAAAGGAAATTGAAGAGCTCCAGAGAACCATCGGTAGAACGAGTCGCCAAGAATCAAACCCCACGCCCGAAACTCATCCATACCTCGAGCAGGGAGTACCACTCATGCCAAGCCGTCAACCGCTAGCCCTAGAGGTACTGCCAATTCAAAGGGCAAGCACAATGGGTGTAATTGACAAGGACTCACCCCTCTTTGAAGGGTTGTAGAGAGCCACCTACCCACTGCAGTTCAGGATGATACCGTTAGCCAAGTTTAGGGGAAACTCCGACCCAAAGCAATTCCTCATGAGCTATGAAGCAGCAATCATATCAGCAGGAGGAGATGAGGCAACCTTGGCAAAGGCATTCGTTTGTGCTCTCGAAGAATCTGCTCTGAATTGGTATTTTAACCAACCTCCTGGGTCACTATACAGTTGGAAAAATATCAGGGACAAGTTTCTAGCAAGATTTCGAGGGTTCCACACCATCATGGAGCCATCGCACGAGCTACCGAACATAACTCAACAAGAAAATGAGCTGTTGCATGATTACTACAGAAGATTCCTCACCCTTCGAGCTCAGGCCCCGAGTGTCACAGACAAAGCAACAATAAGCTCCGTACTTCGAGGCATGCGAGCATGCTAGATGTCATATTACTGCACGCGGACACCCCCTCGCACAATGCAGATATTGTGCTCGAAGTTTGAAGAATACAGTAGATCAGACGTGGATTACAAAAGGCGCAAGCAGAACCAGAGCAAAAATCACAATGAACCACACAACGAAGGTGCTTACCAAGGAAGACAGTACAGAAAATCCAAGCAGCCCACTGAATAGTTGCGATCGTTCGTAGGACATATTGAAGAGGAAAGACAAGATCACAATAACGAATATAGCCGCAACAACGATTACAGAGAGAATAACCACCTAGGTCGCGGTAGAGGCCGAGGCCCCCAAAGCCAAAGCCGACCAGCCAGAAAACCATACTGCCTCTATTGCGGAGAGGACAAGGGGCACAAAACTTCCACTTGCCTCGAAGCAAAAGAAATCCAACAAAGAATCAAAGCAGAAAAGAAAGTCCCATCCCAACCAAAAGCCATTAATTACACATCGCCCAACCTATGGCCCCAACAGCCATATCCATAACCCATGCAGCTCAATTATCATTACCCGAGCACCCATCACCACCAGCTGTACACACCATCCCCACACTCTAACACAACCCATCCAACTCAACCTCCGAGCCAGTATATTCAACCAAGGCAACTAACCCAGCAACTAGAGCCCAGCCAAGAGCGCCAAGCACAAAAGCAAGAGCCACAACAACTACCTCAGCCTAAGCCTGAGCCTAACCCAAACACGGACACAACTTTCCGAGTGCAAGGCTTCATCGGAATGATATGCAGAGGGTCATCTTTATACTGTGAAAACAAGAGAAGAAGAAGAGATCACTTCCGAATGGTAAACAATGTTTTCACAGAAGGGCCGGTCATCAAATCAAAATGGTCTCATATCCCTATCACATTCACGGAGTCGGACCTCAACCTCAAAGCTTATCCGCATGTTGATGCATTCGTAATCGAAGCCCACATCCACACATGGATGGTTAGCAAAGTCTGCATAGACAATGGCAATCAAGCAGACATATTGTTCATAAACGCCTTCGAGCAGATGGGCCTCAGCAAAAGTTCCCTACAGCCATCAAATGTACCACTCATAGGCTTCGGAGGAAAAGAATCACTCCCATGGGCACAATTTCCCTCCCTGTGTCGTTCGGCAACACTCAAAACCCCCGGACAAAGTATGTAACATTCGACATAGTGGATCTTTGCCACCCATTCAACGTCATATTTGGTCGAGGCACCATTAATACCTTCGAGGCTGTCATCCGTGGTGCGTATCTATGCATGAAGATTCCAACAGCTGGAGGGGTCATCATAGTTAGAGGAAACCAGCAGATGGCAAGGGACATAGAAAAAGGTTACACTCCGAGGGAAAGAAACTGTAACAACATACAAGTTTTCAGCCAAGAGCAACTAGAAGAAGAGGAAAGAGCCCAAAAAGCTCGTGAGCAACATATGGCGAATACAAGAGAAGAGACATGCTGTCTCGACAAAGAAAAAATCACAGTACAGCTAGACGAAGAAACCAGAAAAGTACTCCTTGATGCAGACCTTGTTCAAGCAAGCAAGCAAAAGACTCAACAAAGGACGCAAAGGCTACAAGCAATTCTGAATTTTTATCTTTCCTTTTTTCTACTTCCTTTTTTTTGTGCGGCCTTTTCTCTTGTGCTCTTTTGGGTTTTTCTTTTCTTTTCTTTTTTTGTGAATTAGAACTGCAGCAAGGTATTACTGCTAGAAAGCAAAAGGAAAAAAATTCTAGCACAAGGGAAAATTATGGTTTGAATATGATGGACACAAAGATAGATAATATATTGTTCCAAAACTCTCAATGTGTCACATGAACAAGCACTTTTCTCTCTTTTTTTTTGACACAAAAAGGAGAAGGCTAGGCGTTAAATAAGTTTTTAGTGCACACAATTCCAGTAGTACTATTCTCTCAAGATGTGCAACAAACTGATTTTTTTTCTCTTGATTGTCTATGAACAAGGACACACACGACTCAAACAAGACCAAAGAACAAGCACTAGACTAGCAACACAATTACATTGTAGGGACTAAAATTCAGAGAAGCAAACAAACTGAAAATTGCACGGCACAAGGGGGATATAGGACAGTGGAAACATGACGAACAAATATTTTTGTAGGGCAATTTTTTGAAGTTTAGGACTGAACAAAATAACAGGGATAAGAGCGAAACTAATGGTATACCTGAAGCTCTGATACCACTTGATGTGGACAAGGGTTCTCGATCTTCTGAAAGGGTCTTGGTAAGTTGATTTGATCGAAGGCGACACACAAATCGATACGGCTTCAGAACAACACGTTCTAAACCCCGCAATCACACCATGACGTCTCCTCTGGTTATCAACCGGCGTTGCACGGTTTACCTCGCCAAGAAGGATGATCCCTGCCTGCGAATCATGTTTGCATAGGTTCATGGACAGATTTACGTTCAATAATCCCTGGGGCTTTCACTTTGACACGTCTTCGTTCGTGATTGCTTAGAGCCCCTTTTCCATCAATAGGTACTCCCAAGGCATCGACCACACGGCCTAACATGGCCTTTCCTGCAGGAACATCCACAATAGATCCAGTGCTCTTGACAAGATCTCCTTCTTTAATAGAGGTATCACTACCAAAGACAACAATACCTACATTCTCATTCTCAAGATTCAAGGCTATTCCTTTCACACCGCTGGCAAATTCCACCATTTCTCCAGCTTGAATCTCATTCAATCCGTAAACACGTGCTATCCCATCTCCAATTGAGACCACTCGACCGATCTCATCCACTTGAAAATTCATGTAAAAGTTGGTCATTCTACTTTCTAATAGAGTCGTGAGTTCTGCAGCTCTTGGTGAGAATTCCATACTTTAACAAAGATGATGGATGAATGGAGAAATCCGCTTTAAAAAAAGAAAAATGAAAGGAAACTAATAAAAGTTTTAAGCAATAATAAAGAGCAGCCCAGGTTAATAAAACTAAGAAAATTAACTCGGAAAGTTTATGTTTGGAAGCTCCATTGCAGGATTCAAACCTAACCATTAAAGGAGAAGCTGTGGGAACGACAAAACCTACAACTGCATAGGATTGATTTTATTGAAAAGAATCCTAATACTTCATTGGGCGGGATGGCGGAACAAACCAAAAAAAATGTTTTATTTGATTTAATAAGGTTATAAATTAACAAATAAGATAAGAAAGAGTAAATATTTGCCCGCGAAACTTTATTGGATTAGAATACTTTACTATGATTCAATAAGGGTAAAAATAAGGAGATTCCTTATAAAAAAGACGGATTACATTATCTACAAATATAGAATTAGGATATATTCTAGATCTTCTTTCTTGACTATATATTTATCTATTTTAAGAAATGCAAAATAAGAAAACATATTCTATTATATATTGATGTGTATCTATCCTTAATATTATTGAATATTATGGAATTAGAGAAATTTGCACACTTTCTCATTTCATTCGCGAGGAGCTGGATGAGAAGAGTATCCCCCCACAGTACCAAGTGCACAATAAAATATTCTACCTTTAATTGAATAAGTTGGCATTTGGTAACTCACTCTTTTTACCTTAGTCCCTATAGGGCTTTTGGCTTCTCTTCATCTTGGGTGGTTGAAAGACAGAACGGTCTTTTATATTACACCATTCTCTCATCCCTATGTTCTACTTTTCATCCGGAGTTTTTCAAAAGATTTTAGCAAATAAAACTAAGTTCCTCCAATGATTCACTCGGTCGCTCAATGTGTATAATTCCTTACCAAGGCATTGAAGTTGCCTCTTTTTGTTCCTATCTCTAAATAAGGTATATATGGAGCTCTGGGTAGGAATAATTGAGACATACTTGTAACACATATATTGCTTAAACCAAAAGATTGAACCCACAGAGAAACAAGTCATACAATCTGAGCAAGATGTGCATGTGTGTGGAATGTGGTGGAATGTGGTGGAATGGTGGATACTCCTTTTTGAGTAGACTCTCTCTTTCTTTAATTAGCACTTGGGCATGGCTATTTCTTTTCTTCTTCTTTTCTCTTTTTTTTTTCATCATGCTCAAGATTGAGAGCAAGTATTTAATCTATGTTTGATAGCCATGCCTTCCATGCAACCAATTGAGAGTGAGTCATAACATGATATTCATGGAGTATATATTTTGCTAACTTTCGGGTTAGAAGATGAGCATATGGTGGATGCAATGGAATGATATTGCTATCTCCCAGAGTAGGAGCATTAGCAAATGATGGTAGATGTGTACGTGAATCGTGATCATAAAAGCATGAAGTGGATCTCACAAAAGTTGCAAGCATTTTGATAAAGCTCAATGCGAAAACAAGAAGCATATGTAGAAGGTTTTGCAATGAAGTACAACATATGGCCGTGGTAGGAATTTCATCATTGAGGAACTTTTCAGTTTTATCATTTTGAAAAACAAAGATCATAGCAGTTCTATTCTAACCATATCATGCCTCACAACAACCTAGACTTAGATCATGCTTTTTTGCAACCCACAAGTATTCAAGTTTAAGGCAAGCATGTTTAGCCAACAAACTCAAAAATTGGGACAATACTAAGTTGTATATGAGGGACTATAGAAAGATATAAAATAGAGCAACTATTCATCATCTCAACATGAAGGAATGAACATCCCTAGCATGCATGACAACCTACTATTTTTGTTCTTTTTAGTTTGGCAAATTTTTATTTTGTTTTATGAGGGTAAGTCTGACAAAGAAAAAACAAAGGAAAGATACAAGTCACCTTGGTGGGGGTGCTCCCCCAAGCTTGCTCTTGCTCACGGCTGTTGGTTAGGATCAAATCCTCTCCAATGGTAGTATGCTATCGTGTAGTCGTGGTGCTCTCGTAGCAGTTCCTGGTGGTGGCGAAACTGGTCATCACTATGCTACTGCCACTCTCTGGTGGTTTGGGCATGAGTAGTAAGGGTGTTTTGCATTTCCCCTGTTCTCACATCCAGATCGTCCATCCTCCTTGTAAGATCCCTCAATTCTGGGCCATAGTCATGATGACCAAAGCCTAAAAAAGAGTGGCATCCATCATGATGTGGAGGCGTCCTGATCGACTCAGGGCGATGTCCCCACTGTGCACTATTAGCTTGCTGCCAAGATGAACCTCCAGTCTCTTACTGCTGCAACATGAACATCCAAGCAGGGTCACTGGAATGTTCTGAGCCTACAATGTAATCATGGACTGATGGTGTAGTTTCGGCTGCACTAGTGGTGGCACGCTTTGTGCTTTGTCGTGTATCTTGATCGGCGGGCCTGCCTGGCATTCCTTCTCTCTGCAGCTGTATGGTTAGTTCCCAATAACTGTACAAATGAAACCCCGGGTTAGGAAGCTTGATTTCATTTGTATAGCCGGGGTAATAAAAGATGATAGAACCATCGGGACCCTTCTTTAAAGTGTGACCCTACTCTAGAAATTTATAATCTATCCTGGGACGGGGCTCAGAAAGATAATCAAATCTAGCATTAGATAAAGCCCCAATCCCTGCAGCAATACGGGTCACTAAAGAAGTGCATTCAATGGGTCCTGTTCCTCTAATATCATCTAACCATTGACCAATCATAGCTTCAATGGGAGCAATAGAAATTTTAGTAATTGAAGCAAACAAGATACCAATTCATCATTACGGATAGGTCTAGTGTCTTGTCTAGGGAAACAATTCATAGCAATCCACCTCCTTTGCCAAAAAGAACCCTTATCAAAATCCATGGTTCCACCATTTAAGTTAGTGTTGCAATAACTTCTAAACTTAAGAATGATGCTATGGTCTTTCCAAGTGAGACGGTATTCCTTCCCGAACAAGCGGAAAAGCACCCCATCATTATATTTTAGCAAGGTGTCCAAAACCTGGATAGTGAGGAGGCATGAACCCCTCTCAGTGATGTGTGCGAATTTGGTCCAACCTAAAGCTTTCCAAATAGAGAGGAACTCAAGGTCCATACCTATAGTGGAGAGTAGGTCATCGTCGTACACCTTGGTGTGCGAATTTTGAAATTTTTGTCAAAAGAAAGAAATGAGTTGGAATGAATTCCAACATGCATGTGTGAATTCCAAATATGCAAATGTAGAGGCTAATTTGAAAGAATCCACAAGTTTGGAAAAATTCAAACATGCAAAAATTGAGGAAATTAAATATGGGATAAATACCAAGTTACCTTTGGCAAGGGCTCACCATTTTCTAAAGTCCGATGAGCGGGGCTTTTCTCCATCGTGTTTAGCTTGATGTCGCGGTGTCCGGTTCTGGAGAAGTGGATGCGGATGGCTGCACTTCCTTCATTTGCCACACCTTCTTCATCTTTGGTGCGGTCGGTGGCTTCTTGGATTTAGGATTTTACTGCTTCTTTTCCAGAGCCCAGGCGTGCCCGTTGCTTTCTTCTTCTGGGTGGCAAGAGTGTGATTCTCTTGTGCCCAGAGATTTATCATGGAAGCCTTTAGGCTGTCCCTCCTTGGTTCTGTTTCTAGTTTCTTGATGTCCTGAGGGTTCGGCCAGCTTTTGACTCCACCCATGAGCAAGGCTGAAACTCAAACTCTGCTTTCTTGCCATTAAGGTCAAGATGGGTTACTTCAGCCCCCATGTCAATTTGTGCGAATGTGATGCTTAAGAATGGACGCCCACGGATGAGCGGCGTACTCTTGTGGACTTCCATGTCGAGCACCACAAAATCCACAGGGACAATGAATGTACGGATCTCCACCAGAACTTCCTTGACAATCCCTGCGGGGTATCGCAGTGTCGAGTCGGCAAGCTGAATCTGCATTTGAGTTGGGACTAGGCCTGAGAGGTTCAACTTGTTGAAAATAGCTCTTGGTATGATGCTGACACTGGCTCCAAGGTCACATAGTTCTTGTTCGAAGAATTCTGTCCCAAGTGAACACGAGATCATCGGGCTCCCTAGATCACCTTGGATAACTAGGATGATGTTCAATTCATCCTCTTCATCTTTTTCTGCATGGTTAGTATATGGCGAGTTGCGGGTATGGTTCCCCACCAGCATCACCGCATTCATAGTTTTTGTGGCAGATTCGGGTTGACCCAGAATTTTTCCACAGTCTGAGGCAGGCAAAGCAGCAACTAACTGAGCTAGTTGGGTTTCTAGCATTTTATTAAAGCTAAGCTGATTTTGAAAGGAAGAAGCAAGACCTTCTAACTTAGCATTAACACTTTCTAAAGTCTTGTCATTAGTTACAAACTTTTTAGTGAAGTTTTCATTGATTTTAGCTTGGCCTAAGACAAGATCTTTAAAGGAGACTTGATTGTTGGAAGAGTTAAAATTGTTACCTCCTTGATAATATGGGCGTGGTTGATTCCACCCGTTGCCTCCTTGCGGACGGTAGCCATTGTTGTTGTTGTTGTTTACGTACAATATGTCCTCACGAGTCTTAGGGAAGTCATTGCCCGAGTGACCCGTGTTGCCATAGACCTCACACGTCATGCGAGCGTCTAAGGCGTTGATGGTGCCGACTTCATTTCCTCTGGATTTTTCGTCCATCTTCTTCATGAGGAGGTCCATTTTAGCGGCTAGCATGTCCACCTCCTTAACAGTGTGTATGCCCCACAGACGTGAGTGAAGACGATCTTCACTCCATCCTTGGTTGGAGATCATCTTGTCAATAAGTTCTTTTGCCTTTTCAATGGTAAGTGAGAAGAAGGCTCCTCCCACAGCAGCATCAATATGATCATGAGCTAACAAAGTCAACCCATTGTAGAAGTTCTAGATGATAAGCCACTCATCCACCCCATGATGAGGACAGGCGGCAATGTACTCTTGTAGCCTCTCCCAAGCCTCAAAGATTGACTCCTTCGACTCCTGCTGAAAGCTTGAAATTCTCCCACAAAATACGTTGGTTTTGCCCAATGGGAAGAACTTGGCGAGGAATGCGACTGAACACTTTTCCCAGGTACCCACAACTGCACTATAAGGTTTTAGGGCTATTGCCACGGCATTCATCACAACAATGTGATTTTCGTTGCAATAGACATGGATAATTGCAATGAAAGGTGATTTTGGTTGTGATAGATTGGATATATCGCCACGCTTGCAGGTGCGTTGTAATTAGGGTGATGTTTTTGCAACGCTTTCCTATAATTGTTGCAATAAGGTCATTTCGCAATAGAAGAACGAGGTGTTGCAATAAGAGACATAGGTATAGCAACGACAATCGATGCGGTTGCGATTGCGTCTTACATATTGCAACGCAAATGTTTGTTGTTGCAAGTATGCATAGATATAGCAACCAAAATTGATATGGTTGCGACTGTGCCTTGCATATTGCAACAAAAATGTCTATCATTGCAACAAAGCATAGATATCGCAATGAGAGTTGATGTGGTTGCGACTGTGTCTTACATATTGCAATCGAAATGTCTTTCATTGCAACAATGCATAGATATCGCAACAAGAGTTGATATGGTTGCAACTGCGTCTTACATATTGCAACAGAAATGTCTATCGTTGCAACAATGCATAGCTATCACAACAGGAGTCGATGTGGTTGTGACTGTGTCTTACATATTGCAACAAAAATGTTTGTTGTTGCATTATCATGGGATTGCAACAAAAATTAAACTAAAGTGGCCAAACAAGGTAGTCTTTCTCAACACTTTAAAATAAAGTCAAATAAGTGATCACTCAGCCTACTTCACTCATAATAATTGAGAACATCATTAACACAACTGAAAACATGGAGCATACACAAGTTAAAATACAATCTGAGAGTGCATACATCATTACAAGTGTTCTAGTGATACAACAAACTTAAACTAAATATCAAAGACTAACAATAAAAAGGGGGGCCGACGAGGTGGCTACTTGAAACATGGGTAGGGGCGGATAAATAGAGGGGCTTGCAGAGGTATATTGAGTCGACCCCGGGTGGAATTGAACCGGTCATATTGCCTAACACGACCGTGATGACCATCAGCGAGGATCTTCACCATTTCTCCATCCATGTGGTTCGAAACATACAGACGTGGCAGACCCACTTTCTTGTCTCCTTCTGGTACAACAAACCAAAATGGATAATTTGCTCCCAGAAAAAGAGAGCGTTCACTCTACAAACCTCTCAACTCCGTCCATCCACCACCGTCTACTGGTCTCTCATATAATGTCACGCCATCCAGTATCGTGCACGTTGACTGGTGGCTCATTAGTTGCCTATAGGTTCATCTTCCCCAAAAGTCTCCCCACAGTTGGATGATCATAGGCTGGTTACGAGCTAACCGTGCAAGATACATCATTGACCCGCGTCTGCAGTGCGCTGGACGAGCATAAGGAGGGCCCTTGACCCATTTGGGAGATCCATTATTGGGCTTCCTAACCAGGTCCCAAACCGTCAGGTCTCCCCACCGACCAAGTGCCACCACATGCCCATCCCAGTAAGCAGCATCCAGAAATCTTACTGGACATTGTTTTCACTTGGTTATGCCGTCCACATGCCATCTGTCTTCTCATGGATCATGATGTCTCCTGAAGAGAATAGAAGTATCACAAAGGGACCATCATCTTTCCTGGGTGTCTTATAGAGGACTACGGGCTCGATGTACATAGGCCCACGACCACCAGTATCCTTCATGATAGCAGACAACAACTCCTCATTTCCATCGCTGTTTGACGACAATGGTGGAAGTGGGATACTCTTGCTAGTGATTGGGTTGACCAAGCTCAGGGAGAACTCCTAATCAATAGTGACGAGCCAGTCATCCTTCAAAGCCAACCATCAGCGTCCCTTCAGCACCTCTAGAACTGACTGATGTGAGGTCGTCTCTTCCCCGGTAATATGTAGCCCAAAAGATCTAGAAATTACATCAGGCTCATCTTCTATCTGGCCTTCTGGTGTGGATGCCGACGTTAGTAGCATAGGGACACCAGGTACCAAGCCATGCTGATCTTTCACCTGATTGAGTTCTTACTTTCCAATAGTCATCAGCCTCATGGCCGGAATCCCGTGCACCAATCTGACAATACTCTCCGAAAGAGCAAGAGGCAGCGAACGCCACTGGCTGACCCTGGAACAATGCCACAAATCACATTATATTATTATGGTGATTAATTTTTCATTTGCAAAATTTGATCAAGACAAAAATAAGCTCAAAATTCCTACGATGTGTAGCAAAACAATAATGAAATATTGTACAAAAGAATATTGAACTAGGAACTTTACAATTTATACTATTTTGTAGGATTCACTTATTTCTCATGTTGAAATATTGTACTAAATAAGATGGGGCAACTTACTTCAAAAAATTACAAATAAAAATATGACTTTATTTTCATAGAAACAGAAATTTGTTCATATTTGTCCTTAAATATCTTAGCCCGTGCATGTGCATGGGTCGATGGACTTGTATACTCAAAGGACATAAATTAATAATAATTGACTATAGGAAATAGATTATTGGCCAATTCTTCTTTGAGAGTAAATGATTCATCACAGAATAAGTAAAGGTATTAAGCCTCAACATCAACAGGCAGCCCACAAACCAGTCCACGAGAAAACAAAACAACGATGCGGCAACCTATCGATTGAGTCTTCCTTGTAAACTAGAATGAATATGCCTGTAACTATGGATAGACTATGTAAGAAATGCGTAATTAATTGGACAAAATAAAAGAATTTTAATTATATTACTATACTTGAAATGAGGGCCTAATTTTGCTTTTAGCCTAGGTCGATCGGTCCTCCAAAATCTACGATACGACCCTGCTGGCACGAATTCGACGAGCAATGCTAGAGCTACGTAAAACTCTACAAAATTCCTATGCATTGACTTAAGGCCCACAAAAGACAGACGTGGCTGGATGCGTGGAGTCGTGGATCTTCCTGCTCTACGCCGTAGCCACAAACCGATTAATAATAGTTGTTTTTTCCTTTCGTGTTACATTATATACTGCGGCCGTGATTTAGGCTGTCACGTCAACATGCTGCTGCGCTTCTTGTCTCCAGGGCCTCCCCTGAACTGGCAGGAAAGCTCCTGCGTCAGGCTAATGAGTAAGCGTAAGGAACAATGAAAAAAATGGCATGGTAGAGGCCACGTCATGTAGTAACTAGGATCAATCCTTGTTAGCACACATGAAAATAATGTCAATAGGAGTCATGCAATCGCAATTGAGATGGCGGCGTTCACGAACTCAGAGTGATCGGAGCTGTCACGAGAGGCGGCGGCGGCGTAGTGTTAGGTCATCTCCGCCGAGCGGTAGCACGAAGCAAGGCCCATTTAATCAGGTTTGGATGGTAACTTAGTGGACCCAGACCACATCAGAAGCATGATTAGGCTTATTCCTTATGAGCACGTAGACAATACATAAGCTAGTTTGTAACTCAAGCATTTCTCCGAATTCCACCTTCGTCTAGGAGGGCATGAACGCATGAGATTGCATGCATGCGCTAAAACAACCCAATGAAAATTTAAAAGGGGTATGGTGGAAAAGGTAACATACAATTGCTCCGAGTTATGACCAGATCCTTCTGCTTGAGACTCCTCTACAGCGAGGTCACTCGAAGCCAATTTGTAGCGTTTTGCCACGGGAGGATCTCTATGCTCGGCCATGACATGATGACCGGCTGAGGATCCCAGGATCACTCCGTTACCCCCTGTTTTCTTCGGCCTCTGCAGAAGATGGAAGTGGAGATGAAGACGACGAGAGAGGAGAGGTTGAAAGACGACGGGAGAGGAGGAGAAGTGAGAGACGTACGACGGTTGGGGAGCGAGGGGAGACAAGACGTCGAGGGTTTCTTAGAGCAGGATACGAATGGGGGAGGCGTGTCGTGGAGAGGCATTTCATGGTCATGGAAGGCAAGGGGTCATGGAAGCTAGGGTCGATTGTGTCCACGCGTTCAACTTCCCTGACGGGGGCTTTGTTCTCTGGGAACCGCGCCATGCACGCACACCAGTGTGCGGGCTCTTCGTCTTCTAGGAACTGCTCCACAAGTAGTTCACCCTGTTTAGTGCACACCCGCGAGTTTAGTGCCCGTCAAACAACTTCCGCACCCTGTTCACGGCGCCTGCCCGTTCAGTTCTAGAACCGCCGCGCTCCTCACCCCGTTCATGGCGCCCACCTGCCGCCCAGCGGCGATGCCATTTGCGCTTGAAATGCTTCCACACGCCGACCAGCGGCGGTGCCACCTCATGCTCCCAAGCCCTGCCGACCCGCCGCCTGCCATTGTCGCCGACGCACTTCGTCGTCGTCAAGTTCCACCACTACAACATCGACATAACTATCACATCAGATAGCAGCATCGTCGTCATGTTCCTTGAAGATGTCTGGCCAAATGAAGAGTCGCTCCTCATCGGTTTGGATACGAAGTGGCTCATCATTCCACGCGCCGATCATGTGAATTATGAGCCAAACAAGACAGCCATCATTCAGATATGTGTGGGCATAGCAGACGGTGGCCATCGATATCGGTGTCTCCTCTTCCAGATGTGCCACACCAACAAAGTTCTAGATAAACTAAAGGATTTCTTGGAGACCGTCGGTGCATGTTCGTCGGCTCGAACATTGGCGGTGACATCCATCGGCTGGCCATTGATCACAACATTCGTGTAGCCAGGATGTCGGAGCTGCAGGACGTCATGCGGGTTTGCTTCGACCGAACCTCACGACATAGACTTGGACTCGAGAACATGTGTGAATTAATGCTTGGTCTGACAATGGCCAATAAGCAGCCCCACAGTGCGTTTCACCACCAGTGGGGGTATAAGCACCTGACTAAGCAGCACATCGAGAACGCCGCTATATACGCCTGCGTCTCCTACGAGCTTGGTCAGATCTTTAACATCAAGCCATAGAACAAAGAAGTGTGTGTGTATAACACCTGCGTGCGCGCGCGTGTTCAACTAATTAATATCAATATATCACTAAAGTTGTTCAGTTCGCATGTGTTCAACTAACTAATATCAATTTCTTTTTTATCTTACTACAAAATATATCGATTCATAATGTAAACTTTCGTGACAATGTATAAATACACATCCTGCACTTCAGTATTTTTATTTTAATTTTTGATAACTTTTGGCTAATGTGTATCAATTGAATTTTTATTTAAGTGTTGTGTTGTAGTTAAGCAGCTTCAGCTGCATGTATGCTGGTTATGTCTCCAAACTAAGTTCATGTGTCAGATGTATGCTCGTTATCTCGTTGGCTATCAACTGTTATGTGCAATATTGATATGTAGATGCAAGCTGATGATAGAAAACACAATACAGTAACAAAGTTAGAGGATCTAGAGTGCAACTGAAATTTACACAAAAAAAATCATCATCAATGTTTGAATCGGCTACAGGTACGACTCCATCAGCATCAGGATCATTGTAGTCATCCTGTATGTTCTCATCATCCGGTTCTGGCATGGAGGCAGCACACGCCTCTTTGAGTACAGCAGCATCAACACGTAACCCTTCCACGTCAGTTCTGCTCCAATTTGTCAATTTCTCATGTCGGCCTTTAACATTTATATGTTCCACTCCTACAACGAGCGAGTCAATATCGGTATCAGTAAAATTATTTTCATTCTCCTCTCCTTCAGGCATGGCAAACATGTTCCTAGGTTTCATTCTAAGGACACTGCACCAATTCATTCTCTTGGCACTTTTCACATAACACACCTACTCTGCTTGGATCGCCAGGATGTACGGCTCTTTTGAATATCGAGTCCGACTGGTACCAATGTCGAGAATGCTATATTTATCCTTATTGTACCCTCTGGGTTTAATTTTTGTTCAGTGCCGGAACATCAAACCAATCACACTCAAACAAATCGACTTCCTTATTCTTAGGATAGTCCAGCATGATTATTCTTTTAATCACTCCGTACCATTTCACGCCATCCCCCTGGACGACAACACGCTGTTCTGTGTGGTTAAGTTTTTCTCTATTTCTTTTGTCTGAAAGAGAAATCCATTGATGAAGCACCTGTTAGCCACACAAATACGAGGACCTGGACCACGAGATAGAGCATACATCATGTGATCCACTTCCCCGTTTTCAAATAGTTTCCTTATCTGCCTCAAAATAATTTGGAGAATATGTTAGGAGCACCTTGTAAATTAAAATAACATGTATTCAAAAAATAGAGGAATATGTCTCACTTTACGCTCAAATCATCCTTTAACCTTTAAATTGTTCCTTGTGCCTTCTGTCAACATGCCGTGAGTCGGAATTTCTCAATTCCTCCTTATGCTCACTACATCGGTAGGCAAATGATCAGTTACCTAGTAGAAGACAATGCGTGTTTCCAAAAAAAAAATTATCATATGTGACATGCTATGACTTACTTTATCCATTCAATGCACTCATCACTGTTGGATAATATGTAGTGCTTCATCTTCTGAAATTCTCGAGGCTCAGCTTTCTCGAGCTAACAAGGAGTCTTTTTAGTGTAGTCCCTGCTGCAGAATACGCTTATACCATCCGAAGGTGGTTCACTAACAGTGTTCTTTTCTTGACGCTCTAGTCGATCGAGATTTGTACTAACATCTTCAAAGAAGCAAGAACAAAATGTAAGGCACTCCTCCAAGAGATATCCCTCTGCTATTGAACCTTCAGGACACGCTTTGTTCCTGACGTAGCCCTTGATGGTATGTAGGTACCTCTCAACTAGATACATCCATCTGTAGCAAACTGGGCCACTATACTTAGCCTCCCAAGCAAGATGAATTGGTAAGTGCATCATAATATCGAAAAAGGCAGCCGGAAAAATCATCTCAAGGCGACAAAGGGTCTCACCAATAGATTCGTCAAGTTTTTCAAGTTCAGCATCCTCAAGCTCCTTTGAACATATTGCGTTAAAAAACCTGCTGAGTTCAATGATCCCGACCACTACATCCTCAGGCAATATGTCACGTACCACCAAGGGTAAAAGTTTTTGTAATAAAACATGGTAGTCATGACTTTTAAGTCTAGTTACCTTGCAGCCACTAACATCAACACACATCCTGATATGAGAGGCATACCCATCTGGCATCTGAATATGTTGTAAAAAATTGCAAAAAATTTCCTTCTCCTCTTTTTCTAACGTGTACAATGCTGGTGGCAAAGTGTATTTACCTTTCTCTTGCAATGGATGTTGATCCTTCCTTATAGCCAATTCTTGCAGATCAAGTCGAGCCTTTTCACCATCCTTACATTTACCAGCTAAACCAAGCAAAGTCGCTATCAAGCTCTCGCAAATATTCTTCTCAATATGCATGACATCTATATTATGGCGTATCAGCAATGTTTTCCAGTAAGGAAGCTGAAAAAAAAAACACTCTTCTTTCTCCAGTTGTGCCACCTACTATCTTTATCTTGCTGCTTCCTTTTCCCTGGGGTAGTTTTTCCAAAACATACTTGCTCAAAACTCTCGTAATGCTGCAAAACTTGTTCACCAGTTAGCGGTACTGGAGGCTCCCTCTCTTCAACCTTGTCATTGAAGCTCACCTTGTTCATCCGCCACCTATGGCCTGAAGGCAAAAAATGGTGATGCCCCATATAGCAATGCTTTCTACCATGTTGTAACCACAAGTAATTAGTATCCTTGTGACAATGAGGACAAGCAAACTTTACTTTTGTGCTCCAACCAGATAACATCGCATATGCAGGAAAATCATTTATTGTCCAAAGTAGAACTGCATGTAGATTAAAATTCTTCTTCGCTTTTGCATCCCAAGTCACAACTCCTTTAATCCAGAGATCTTTCAGCTCATCGATCAGAGGCTGCAAATACACATCAATGTTAATTCCTGGAGATCTAAGCCCTAGAATGAGCATCGACATCATCCAGTAAGACTGTTTCAAGCACAACCATGGAGGTAGGTTATAAGGAATTAGGAGCACCAACCATGTAGTGTAATTGACATTCAACATCCCAAATGGATTGAAGCCATCTGATGCAAGTCCCAACCTAACATTACGTGGCTCCAATGCAAAGTCCTTATACATGTTATCTACGTGCTTCCATGCCAATGAGTTGCCAGGTGCCGAACTTTCCCATCTTCAACCAGTTCATTAGTAGCATGCCAAATCATTTGCTTCAATGTGGTCGCGTTCATATATAATCTTTGAAGCCAAGGAATAAGTGGAAAGTACCTTAGTATATTTTGAGGAAAGAGCTTCTTCTTTACTCCACCATCATGAGTGACACCACCCTCTGCATGCCCTCTAGATCAGCATTTTTCCACCTACTTTGTCCGCATGTTGGACACTCATGTAGAAACTGGTATTCTCCACGAAATAACACAGATTCATTGACACAAGCATGAATCTTCACATAGTCCAAGCCAAGTTCTCAAACTACCTTTTGAACTTTTTCTAATGTATCTGGGACACAATGTCCATTGGGGAGCAAAAGACATATTAAGCAAAGGATGTGCTCCATAGCATTGTTGCTAATGCCAAACATGCACTTAATCTGAAATATCCTCACATTGAAAGATACTTTTGTAGCCTCCTTACAACCTGGGTACAATTCTTTCTCTGCTTCTTTCATTAATTTGAAAAAAACCTTTGCTGACTCATTTGGCTCCTCAATATTATTGCTGCTTCCGCTAAGCTTTCCATGTATAGCACCAGTGATTAGTGAGTCAATCAGATTTTTAACAGAGGGGCTATCAAGAGCAGGTTGGCCTTCATCAGTAAAATCCTGATTATCATCCAGAACCATAGGCTCAGTAGCGTGACAATTTTTAAAATGATTTTTCTATGCTATGAAATCCTTATGAAACCCTCTGCTAAGCAGGTGTTGTTCAACCTCAACCTTTGTTCTGAATGCCATGCAGCCACACCTAGTATATGGACATTTTGCAGCCTCTCCTGGAAAAATGCCCTCAAAGGTGTTTTTAAGGAATTCTTCAACTCCGTCCTGCCAAGCCTGATCTTTTTATGTCGACAGCATCCAACTCTGATCGTTCCCGGCCACCATCAGTGAAATTAAAGCCAAATCAAAGGAACTAATTAACAAATTCCTGAAACAGGAGAAAAGGTTGTTGATGGCGGACTAATAAACAAACGATCAAAACTACTCTCCAAAAAAATAAAACTACTCATATTAACTAATCTGCCAATAAGCCCTAATCACAAATAGTATTAGAAGATCTCGACCTTATCATGGATGGCGCCCGTTTTAGAAGGCGGGGTGCGGGACAAGGCCGACCTCCACAATCCTGGCCGCGCGCGTCCACGGTGAGCGTACTAGAAGATCATCAATAGTCCGGGTCACGTAAGTTGTAGTCTTCCTACCGCCGAATGCCTTGGCCGTGTCGCCAGCGACTGTTCTAGGTTGGCTGATGATGTTGGAGCTGAGGATGGACTGGGGGCTCCATGCTCGTTTTAGACAACATTTAGCATACCAATGAGAGCATCTATGAGTTGTTTAGGGGAGATGTTGGAGATGGATTTTTAGACTAAACCCCATTAATTTAATTTAGGAAGAGTTTTTAGAGAGCTTTTGGTGATGCTCTCATTGGTATGCTCAAGCCAATGGTCAAGCAGAAGCATCTAACATGAGTTTAATCAAGTTGATCAAGAGGAAGATTGATGAGCAACCAAGGAAGTGGCATACGACATTAGCTGAGTCATTGTGGGCATATAGGATGGCTTGTCATGGGTCAATAAAGGTGCCACCCTCCCAGCTAGTTTATGGGCTTGAAGCGGTTTTGCCTTGGGAAACAAATCTGGGGTCCAGAAGAATAGAATTGCAAGATTAGTTATCAGCTGATATTACAAGCAAGTTATGATTGATGAATTAGACGATGTCGTGCAACATCGGATGAGGGCTTTAGAAAGAATTCAAGAGAACAAAGCTCGTGTGTCCAGATTTTACAATAAAAAGGTGGTGCCTACAAGTTTTTTAGAGGGAGATCTTGTCTGGAAATTAATCATGTCCATCGGTTCTAGAGATAATAAATTTAGAAAGTGGTCCCCAACCTCGGAAGGGCCATTCAAAGTGCACCAGGCAATGCATATTTCTTACAAGAGTTGGATGGAGAAGAGTTTGGGAGAGCAATTAATGGTAAATATTTGAAAAATATCACCCAAGTGTTTGGATTGGTTCATGATCTCGGGTGCTTGATCACGACCGATAAAAGAAGTATCGCCCTTAGTAGAAAAAATAAAGAGACAGAAAAATATTTACGGTCGATGAATAAACATCGACATTAGATGGCCGATATCAGGGATATCGCCCTTAGTTCAAAAAATATTACAAGGGAAAATATTGTTTGTAGATTTACAAGACGGCCTATATCTACTCTGGAGGACAATAGAAGTCGATGATGTCGATGGCGTGGAAGCAGAGCTGATCGACTTCTGCTATTGTGTAGGCGTCTTCCTCGTTTGACCCGAAAGTATTGGATGCTATGTGATGAGCCCATGACTCTTCAAGATGTCCATGGGGACATGACTAGTGATAATTCAAATATAGCAGTTGGTAATTCTCAAATATCATTTAGTCTTCAATTTGGAGCTATTTATTTTGATGAGGAATATGGCTAAATTATGGAGAACTTTACTAGCATTGGTCTATCATCAAATATATTTTTTAGAGGAGTAACTCCCTTTCACATCCACAATTAGTATTGGTCACAACATCCATGTACAAAACGTGCGCACAATCTGCATCTGCATGCATGTCGTCTTTGATCTGCAAGCACATCACGATCGGCACTGGTTGTGTGCTCCAACTGCTGAAGCCGTCCATTCATTCCAAAACGGTGTTGCCAAAGTTGTTAATTGCAAGGGGATGCAGGAAAGCAAGCAAAGCTGATAATACATGTTATGCTATTCTAGATGCACTGGAAGAAGTTTTAAATAAATGCACCGTAAGATAAGAGTGCATGCAAATTGGGGAATAAACAATCTACGACAAGCTCCACAAGATGCGCAGGAATGATCATTTTTTCTTTCCTTTTATTTAATTTGTAATTGTGATTAATCATAACAACAATGAAGTATGACATGCATAAGGCTAGAATATTCTATTGAAAAAACTTTTGTGCTAATAATATCCCACGACACACCTGATACTAGTACATGTTATGCTAGTAGAATATTCTAGGAGTACAAATGGAAGCAAAATGCTTTTTGTCAAATTCTTACCAAAAACTGTACAAAGAACGGAATGACAGACTAGTGCACATGAATTGACGATTCCCGATCCGACTGGATGGTCTTGCGCATGCGCAACTGCAGCAGTCCTGCTGACGTGCTTCAGTGGATCTGGCTGTCTTCTTTTGCATTGTTTACAAAGACACACACACACACACAGAGAGAGAGAGAGAGAGCGGAATGGAGAGAGAGAGAGATCACATGCCTTGAAACTTTCATACTAGTACTAGTACTACTAGGAGACAAAGAGAGAGAAAGAGTAGCGGGCATCCTCATCAGATATCAGAAGCGAATCAGATATCAGAAGAAAATCAGTAGCGGAAGGATCATGGGCAGTGGTGAATTGAGGGCTACTAGGACCCTAGGGAAAACTCCCTGGCGCAGGTAGCAACTCATGTGTCAGGCAACAACTCATGTGTCATCTGGCATGTTGAGCATAACATCTGGTTTCATATGGCCCACTGATATGTGGGGTCTGGTAGTCGGTGCCGGGTCAGCAAACGGAGTGGGTTCACACCCAATAGGGCCTGTCATGAGACCCGAAACAAGATTAGGGAGCTAATTATGCGTTTTTACAGTTGAGGTACCTAATAAGTGACACAACCGGTTAAGTTTAGTGACCGGCTGTGCACTTTACTCTTTTCATAATACAGAGACAGTTTCCTTTTTCCACGTCCCTATTCTCCTTTACTTGGTGCGGCTGCCCTCCTCCTCCACGTACGCACAAGAGAAGCAGAGGAGCTGCGCCCGCACACTCGCCATGTTTCCCGAGAGAGGCGGATGAGTCGTGACATTTCCAAAGAGAGGCAGGGGAGTTGCGCTCGTGCAGTTTGCCCGACCCATGTTTTTTCCAGAGCAGCGGAGGAGGAGAGACGATGCACTCGCACACTGGCCATGACCACGACGTGGTTCTTCTATAAATACCGCATAGCGATCTCCAGCTAGTGCTCCATCTCATCACGCAAACTAGCTACGCACTGATTCCCCACTCCCCTCCTACAAGCACATCATGGCTAGCTCCAGCGCTCCATCCAGCCACCGTTCTCCGGCCGGTGTTGGCTCAAGCGGCGAACCCGCGATAGCCGTAAGCATCCCCGTTCGCCATCTCCTGACCCGCTGGCTGGAGGACCCAACAAGCCGTTGAAGAAGGCCACTTGCAGCAAAGCGGTGGCGAACTATCTTGGGATAGCCCATGGAGTATCCACTAATTGTCTACTAAAGGTGAGCCTAGTTTGGATTGAGAAGATGTATTTAGTCATATGGTGGCACTGACTAAATATTGGGTTTTTTGCTGGCTTCGCTTCTATAGGTGGAGGTGATGACCAGCCAGGAGGAGCCCAAACCCAATAAATGGCTAGTCGTTGTTGCAGCCTGCCACTCTCTTTTGGAGCCTGACTGCGGCGTCAAGGTCGCCTTGGATGCAAACGATGGCAAGTGCTTCGTTCTGTGCAGGGAGCGTTTGCACGCTAATCAGTTGGATTATAAAAAGTTGATTCGCGTCAATGATGATCGCTACTCTGTTTGCTTCCATCGAAAGGAAGTTCTTGAATTGTACAGTGAGGATGTTGATCAGGTTCGTGGATTTAACATTCGCCGCTGATTGAGGGGTCAGGGGAACACAGAACTCGTAGGCCATAAGAGAACTCGTAGAACTCTTAGGCCATAAGTGATCTGGGTGATGTACTATAGTGTTTTCTTTAGTTTTCTTATTTCTGAACTCTGTTTGTTGAAAACTTTGTAATTTTGTTGCTAAGTTAATTAAATTCCCTGGTGTCGAATTCCTCCTAATTAGGGCATCTCCAAAAGAAAATTAATCTCATAATGCATGTTCTAGTAAGATGGGTCCCATAGCAAAGTAAAAATCTAGCAGTCTACCAAACGTTGCTTTCATCCCACTCACAACAAGCAACCCTGCCTCCCTACTGGTAATAACTTCACATTCTCTCCCGAGACGACGCGGTCTGCTGGTATCCCGAAAAGAGCATGCACCGCCAATCGTTGTTTCCCTTGCCTTCCGCTTTGCCAACCAGGAAAGAGGAAAAAACGTCAAATAAAAAAACATCTACTATGGAGAATCGAACCTGGGACCATGTCTTTGGGAAGTAGAGCTACTAACCAGTCACACGCTCAGGATATTATGACAGGATTCGAGGTGATGGCCCATTTATTATGGGTAAACATGGAAATTTTTACCTAATTAAATGTTCCTTGGTATGCTAAATGCTGTCTAAAATGAATTGTTTTTCTAGTATGGAGGGAGTATGTCATATATCCTCCATCTCCAACATACATTGATGAAAGCATTATTCATCCCAAGAAGTTTGGAAATATTGTATGTAGGTGGTATTTGAAATGGAATACTCGTCAAAAAAATCATGAGCTCAAAACACCACTTAATTACTTTAAATTCAATAGGAAGCAATTTGCACTTTTGATGAATCAGGAAAATACTAATGATTACGTGCTCTTTTAATTAGGAAAAACATAATTTAGAGTTAAGTCGTGACTCACTTGCATGCGCAGGGGTCCGACAATCCATTTGGAAGCAATTTGCACATTGGGATATTAATTATATTTAATCACTGTATTTAGCTTCGAAGGACTGATATGACAATACAAAAATTTAGACCCCAAGAAACGAACACACCCAAAGATCTAGACACGATGCACAATCTTGATCTCGATCCCGGAGCTCTTTCCATATGAGCACTTTGAATTTCTCAAAGCAGAGAGATATGACCTCTATCACCTCCTAATAAGAGGTAGGACTTCAATTCAATCATATCCCTTGATTTTTAGAGATAGAAATAGGAAAGGTAATGATGAGAAGAATATGTTGATCCCTAATGTCGTTTATGTCCTAATCGCAACAACTAGACAGTTGGTTTGTAAAGGAAAAATATGCTACACTCAGTGATGAACATACATTGGTACCTTTATTAAAATGAGGACATGCACCTCCACAGAACAAAAGTGCTACAGCACATCTATGCCCTGTTGCCGGAAAAATAATATAGATCATTAGCAATTGAAAAGCAATGCAAATCAGATTCTAAGATCAGTCATTATATTTCACCTTGAATTTGGCTAGTGACCATGTCATATAATAGTATCCATAATTAAACATTATACATTGATGGAGGCTATCATTCCATCATACTGTTTGGTAGGGCCACATTGTAGAAACTACCGACCTCCTGCCCCCCTTGGAATATAGGATAGGAAAAACATAGGAATAGGAAAAATATAAGAATTGAGATGGTATGCTTTTGAAATCCTATTGGAATTGAAAACATAGGAATTTGGATGAGAAGGCATTTGGTAGTCTCATAGAAATGATAGGTGGGCCCGAGTTTACGCGGTCCCATTTTTCAGTGTGTTAGCATATCAGAAACCAAGCGTGCTAGTATGAGAAAAGCTACCTCTCGACCTCACGCCTATGCCCACTCCCATTTCCACCATATCACTCCACTCTACTGCTTCTCGTCTTCTTCGCCGTGCTCAAACCATCGCTTGCCGCTCGCCACGCTCAACTGCCATGGCACCCACAGGGGACTTGAGTGAGGCCACTGGCAACCGCAATCTCCGCACCCCTATGCTCCCGGCGTCCGTGGTATGTTCCTGCCCATGTTCCGTGATCTCCGTACAATTTTAGGGATGTTTTGTTTGCTCAATATCTCCACAATTCTCGATAATATTGGTACTATTTGTGCTTCAATTTAGTTCTCGAGTTGTTATATCGTGATTTATGGAATGGGGATTTTTCACTGTTCATCGACTGTTTACAAACCGGTGGTTCGTCTTCTTCCATGGCTTGAGCACGCCGCGATGAGTTGCGCTCGCCTTCGCCAAAGCGCGACCGTGGCGCTCTGGTCCCGGTCGTCTCAGCGGCAGTGAAGGAACAGGAGGAGTTTGTCCCAACGTCAGAGGAGGAGGAGGAGTTCGTCCCGGCGTCAGAGGAGGAGGAGGGGGAGGTTGTCCCGGCATCAGAGGAGGAGGAGATCGTCCCAGCGTTAGAGGAGGAGGAGCTTGTCACGGTGGCCATCAGCGATGATGACACCACCGCCACCGACGACAGCGATGAAGAGCCCCCCTTCGCCACCGGCTTGCGCTTTCCTTACCAGCGCACCCCCTCTGACAAGTACTGGTACCGGTGCCCGGCCTGCAACGACGACCAGTAGTACAGCTCTAGGATGGAGGTTGTCATGCACTCGTCCCAGTTCATCAGCAACCCCGACAACGCAGGGAGGCCTGACACCGTCGAGCTGTACTGCAAGATTGCTCGGGTGGACTGATGAGTCCCCTCCTCGTCTTCGTCATCTAGCTAGTTTAAAGTCTCGTTGTCGTAGTTGCTTTTTTTCTTTCTATGTACCAGTATATTTGTGTTGAACACTTCTGATCATGTTTTATTATCCTCGTGGTTGAACTAGATGAACTGCGTTATTTTGTGAATGTATTATGTGTTCTGATCGTCATCACCTCATCGCCGATGTATGTTTGGGTCAGGATTGCTGTTTTTACATATTTAATTATGGTGAAGCTAGAGCAAAATATAGAGGAGGCGGTGCCTAGCTGGAGCAAAATAAAGGGCCAGATGAAAATCAAGGGGGTGCTGCACTGCTGCTAAGGGCCTGTTTATTTCCTGGCAAAATCAAGGGAGTGCTGCTACTGCTACCTAGTTGCAGTTTTTAGTGTTTTCTTGGTGAAAATAGCAGTATAGGATTGCAACGTATCATAGGAAAGTGACGGTCTCTAGAATCGGGAAGTTCTATCCATTCCAACGATCTGTCCTTCTTGACTAAAAAAAGGGGCAAGCAAGTCCAAAATAACTAGTATTCCTTAACAGAATTGCAAAATCTCACTACACCCCTTAAACGACCTCAAATCCCGAACCGAAAGTGAAGTTATAATCAGGACTCAATGACAGGTGGGCCCGAGTTTAGCGGTCCTATGTGATGAGTACATCACACTCATGGATACACACAACACTCCTCCAACTAAGATGAAAGTTCATGTGCATCACCTGAAATTACAGGTGAGATCGTTTCTAATGTTTTTATTATGTGGTTTTAAGAATAGATTGCTACCTAATGAATTAATTGTTATTAGAAACCATGGAGATGATGATGAGATAGCTGGGGAGGTGATTGGAGACGTGATGGGCCAGCAAGGACGTCCAAGCCAAGGTGAAGGCCCAATCAAAACCGACTTCGAGTCTGTTTCGGAGCCGAGAACCAGTCTGCACTAAAACGGATGTCCAGGACGCATATGGACTCGGATTTGGACGTTCTATATATGTCTGGAAAGATAACGAAAAGAAATTTCCAACCCAACAAGTCCCATGTCAAAATTCGTCTCGAGCCGTCGGCAATCGCCGAAACAAATCGACTTCCAGAATCTGTCCTGGTGCTGCGACACCGTAATCGGTCTTTGGGCCATGTATCGAGTTGAGCCCACTTAGGGCTGCGTCCAGGGGGTCTTGCACGACCCTAGGGTCCTCATATACAGCCGCCGCCTCTTCATTAGGGTTTGGGTTTTGCTTAGATCAATTCTGTTCATAAACAGTGTCGCCGTTCATCGGTTTGTGAGACCCCAACTTCAAGAGTTTAATCATACATCTGCAATTGTGTTGCATTCTTCGTTGTTCTTGCTTGTGTTCTTGATTCGCAGGCAGGGATTAGCCTTCTCGGCGAGGTCAATCGTCTTTGGACGGTTGATAACCAGAGGAGACGTCGTGCTGCGATTGCGGGGTTTAGAACGTGCCGTTCTGAAGCCGGATCGATTTGTGTGTCGCCTCCGACCAAATCAACTTACCAAGAACCTTTTGGAAGATCGGGAACCCTTGTTCACATCAAGTGGTAATCAGAGCTTCAGGTACACCGTTAGGTTCGCCCTGATCCTTGTTATTTTGTTCAATCCTATAGTCCAGAAAATTGCCCTACAAAAATATTTGTTCGTCGTGTTTCCGCTGTCCTACACCCCCCTTGTGCCTTGCAATTTTCAGTTTAGTTTGCTTCTCTGAATTTTAGTCCCTACAAGGTCATTGTGTTGTTGGTCTAGTACTTGTTCTTTGGTCTTGTTTGAGTCATATGTGTCCTTGTTCATAGACAATCAAGAAAAAAAAAATCAAATTATTGCACACGTTGAGAGAATAGTACTGCTGGAATTGTTTGCACTAAATATTTATTTAACATCTAGCCTTCTACTTTTTGTGTGCAAAAGAAACTTAGAGTGTTTTCTGTTGCACGTTGTTCCTTGAGTCAAGAGATTGCTGCACGTTGTTGCATATGAGAATTGTCGGTTCAGTTCTATATATACATCTATTCCTTACGTAAAAAGTGCAAAAAAGAAAGTTTAGGTTTTTCCTTTGTGCTATAAAGTTTGCAACTCTTGCTGCAGTTCTATGTCAAAAAAATCATGAAAGAAGTAAAAGGCAAAGAGGTGCTGAAAAAAAAATACGAATAAAAAGCCGCACCTATGACAAAAGAAAAAAATGAAAGGAGAAGAAAAAAAAATTCAGAATTGCTTGCAGCCTTTGTGTCCTTTGTTGAGCCATTTGCTGGCTTGCTTGAACTAGGTCCAAGACAAGTTTAGGCCAGTGACATAGACTAGCTTGGGACTATTATTCAGTTTTGCAATTTCTGAATTGAAATTTTGCTAATCCTTGCTACTATAAATTGCCTACCAAGCTCCATACATATCTTTCTGAATAGGCACAGATCTTTGGACCCTCGCAATCGTCGGATCACACTCTCCAAGGTATCCTCTGTTTTGCTACTAAGAATCTTGTAAGAACTCAGTTAGGTGCTGTCATTTGCTTGTTGAGAGTTTCCACCGTGATCAAATAGTGGTGATAGGAAAATATACTCTTGTGTGTTTTCTTGTTTTCTATTAACAATGATAGGTTACAACACCGATGGTGATGAGTCGATGGTGTCAAATGAGGTTGATACAAGTGTTGTAGCACAACGAGTGTTTAGTTCTCAAATGGAGAAGGTAGAGCAAAATCAAAAGAACAACTTGTTTTAGACTCACTTTGTTGTGAAGGATCGACGTTATCGTGTCATCATTGATGGAGAGAGTAGCAACAACATCGCAAGCTTGGAATTGGTAGAGAAGCTCGGCTTGACCACACAGCCACACCCATGTCCATACTACATCCAATGGGTAAATTCTTGTGGTAAGATAAAGGTAGATAAAATTACACGCATTGAATTTTTTATTGGTTCTTATAAGGATTGTGCAGATTTTAATATAGTGCCTATGCAAGCGTGTCATTTGTTATTGAGTAAGCCTTGGATTTCTACAAATAATGCTTTGCACAATACCATTGCTAATAGCTATTCATTTAAATACAATGGTAGAAGAGTTACTCTTAAACATATGTCTGCTGCTGAAATTTTAGAAGAGGATCAACAAAGACTTGAGAGAAGAAAGAATGAACCATTTAGGAAAGAATGGACTATTTCAAATGTTGCAACACTTACATCAAAATCTGAATTAGATGATGAACATATTTCCTTGCCTCTTGTTGCAACTAATACATTTCAGGTTCTACACAAAGAAGAGGATAGTGTGAAAGATGAAGAACATGTTGTTGCTTCAGGTAAGAGCTTCCTTGGTGTGATGAATTATTCCAACAATCTTGTTGTATTGGAACCTTGTCTTGATCTGCCTTTGCCACAAGTTGATTTATCTACTGATCCTTGTGATAAAGAGGAGTTGTGTGCCACTGCTTCACTTATACCTTTGCCACAACAAATGAATAATCTTGATGTTTTTGCTTATGATTCACCTACTAGTGCTGAAATAAAACATTTGATTTTAATAACATGTGAAAAGGATGAGCAGAAATTATTGTCTTCTCTAAATACTTTGGGTTATATTGAATTTGATGTTCTTTCTGATCTAAATACCGTGGAGAAGCAAATCTTTTCTCAAACTGAATTGCCTTTACTAACAAGAAACAAATTTTATGCTATAGGAAACTTTGATCATAGAGGTGTATTTATGGTGCATAAAGTTTATATTTGCTCAAACATGAATACTCCTTGTGTTGTACAACCAAATGATGAACTAGAAAACTGCAATAACAATTACCATGTCATGTCATGTTTTTCTAGTGTTTTTAAGATCACACATTTTCCATCTTGTCATAAGAGTGAGAATGACGTTCATATTGCTGAGCAAGTTTTCAAAGAGGTCATTAATTTGCATGGCATGCCTTCTATTGTGGTTTCACATTGTGATGATAATTTTCATAACACATATAAACACGAGGTGCATTCCAAGTTTGGGAATAGTTCCATATTTTATATTTCAGATTTGAGACCACTATTAGAAGAAAGAGATGGGATCGAGTCGAGGACGACTCTAATTCAAAAGGGGGAGAATGATGAGTACATCACACTCATGGATACACACAACACTCCTCCAACTAAGATGAAAGTTCATGTGCATCACCTGAAATTACAGGTGAGATCGTTTCTAATGTTTTTATTATGTGGTTTTGAGAATAGATTGCTACCTAATGAATTAATTGTTATTAGAAACCATGAAGATGATGATGAGATAGCTGGGGAGGTGATTGGAGACGTGATGGGCCAGCAAGGACGTCCAAACCAAGGTGGAGGCCCAATCAAAACCGACTTCGAGTTTGTTTCGGAGCCCAGAACGAGTCTGCACTAAAACGGACGCCCAGGACGCATACGGACTCGGATTTGGACGTTCTATATATGTCTGGAACGATAACGAAAAGAACTTTCCAACCCAATAAGTTTCATGTCAAAATTCGTCCCGAGCCATCGGCAATCGCCGAAACAAATCAACTTCCAGAATCTGTCCTGGTGCTGCGACACCGTAATCGGTCTTTGGGCCATGTATCGAGTTGAGCCCACTTAGGGCTGCGTCCAGGGGGTCTTGCACGACCCTAGGGTCCTCATATACAGCCGCCGCCTCTTCATTAGGGTTTGGGTTTTGCTTAGATTAATTCTGTTCATAAACAGTGTCGCCGTTCATCGGTTTGTGAGACCCCAACTTCGAGAGTTTAATCATACATCTGCAATTGTGTTGCATTCTTTGTTGTTCTTGCTTGTGTTCTTGATTCGCAGGCAGGGATTAGCCTTCTCGGCGAGGTCAATCGTCTTTGGACGGTTGATAACCAGAGGAGACGTCGTGCTGCGATTGCGGGGTTTAGAACGTGCCGTTCTGAAGCTAGATCGATTTGTGTGTCGCCTCCGACCAAATCAACTTACCAAGAACCTTTCGGAAGATCGGGAACCCTTGTTCACATTACTACGTTTCAGTGTGTTAGCATATCGGACACCAAGCGTGCTAGTATGAGAAAAGGCGCCTCTCGACCTTAGGCCCAAATCAGGGGCGCACTCCTGTTTCCGCCATCACTCCACGCTCTCCCGCTTCGTCTTCTTCACCGCCACGCTCAAACCCTCGCTCTCGTCGCTCGACACGCTCAACTACCATGGCACCAACGGGGGACTTGAGTGAGGCCGCTAGCAACCGCAACCTTTGCACCCCTCTCCTCCCGGCGTCCGCGGTATGTTCCTACCCATGTTCCATGATTTTGGTACAATTTTAGGGTTAGGGGTTTTTTGTTTTCTCAATGTCTCTGCGATTCTCGATAGTTCTCGACTGTTGTAGGCCAATATCGGTACTATTTGTGCTTCAATTTAGTTATCGAGTCATTATATCATGATTTATGGAAGGGTGATTTTTCACTGTTCATCGACTTTTTATAGACCGAGCATGCCGCGGCGAGTCGCCTTGCCTTCGCTGAAGTGCGCCCGCTGCGTTCTGGCCCTGATCGTCTCGACGACAGCGAAGGAGGAGGAGGAGGTGGCGCCGCCGGAGGAGGTCATCATGGAGACCGTCGGTGACAACGACACCACCACCGACTATGACAGCGTTGAAGAGTACTGCGACAACAACGATGAAGAGTATAGCGACAGCAACGACTCCGTCGACTACTACCACGCCCCCAACGGCGGCACGCACGTCATGTACCGGGAGGATTATTCCTCCGGCAAGACCTTGTACTCGTGCCCAGTTTGCCAAGATAGGGAGTTCGAGTGCAAGGAGAAGGTTCAGGTGCACATGTTGCAGTTCTGCCGCGACAAGGTGGGGATGCCCGACGACATTGAGAGGCACCGTCAGATTGCTCAGGCCACAGGATACAAGTCCGCCTTCAAGAAGAGATGGACTTCCTCCTCGATCGTTGTCGCCACCGCGCCTGGGTCATCCCGTTCATAGTTGTTAACTACTAGTACTAGTTTGATGTTTTTGTTTTTCGTTTCTTTCTTTCCGTGTGCTGGTGATGTACACTATCGATGTCAATCATCTATGTATATATTAAGTCATAATATATATATATATATATATATATATATATATATATATTGCTCGTTTTTCATTATCTTCGCCTTAAAAAGACGCTAGTTATTCTGACATACAATATATTGAGCATTGAGCACACTTAGTATTAATAAGCATTTAGCAGGAACATATATTGAGGCTCCAGGGATGACATAGAAATACCATTGCATAACAAATGAAGCATTCCTTACATAAGTATGGCATAATTCAAAATAACAAACTGGCATTCATTACACAAGTCATCCTAACACTAGATAAGTTCATTCATACATACCTAAGTTGATTATTTGTTATTCTTGTACACTCTGTCCATCACCTTCTTCTTCAGAATAGTCCGAAGATCCTCTGCCCTAGCCATGATCTGAAGTTATACAAGGTGCATAGTTAATAAGTATATATAGCATATCGAACTATATCAGTGTTGTATTCAACAGGAAGGACCATCACCTCCTTGCAAGACAACACCTCGTGAGGTCTAACATCGCTGCTTTCATAGGTGAACATAAACTTGATGTGCATTTTTTCCAATCTGAGGTTACATTGGACTTCACATCCTGGTGGCACATCCATGTAAGCCATGAAATCGAAGATGGGTTCAGATTTCTTCTTCCTTTTGTCTTTGAATCCTAGTGGCACATCGGGGAAGTTGGGCTTGAGGACCTATAATAAAGAGATTGATGAAATGAGATAATCATAATTTTTTGCAGAATAGCATGATACAAAATTGATGTAAGCATGTAAAATTAACATATAGCATAAATCAAAGTTCTAGTACAAATAAAACTAAAAGTACATTAATAAATCTATCTAATTACTATAACAAATTAATCAAGTGAAGTAGAGTGTAGTCACAGATCGATACATATAGAATAAAACAAACTAACAGTACAATTAATAAGCCTCCAACTATATTGATTAATGAATCTAAAAGTGCATTAATCAATCTATCTAAATACTCTCACAGATTAATCAAATGAAGCACATGGTATGCACACACGGATTTGTGGCGATGGCTGATGCAAAGGCTATTGCTGTTCCCTTCCCTTTCTTCCTCACGCTCGCATGGCTGAAGTAGAGGCTTCCGCAAACATCTTTCCTTTGTCCGTGGCGTTGGAGGCGCGCGGTTGCTGAGGCTGAGGCAGAGGCGCGCCACAGTGTCGAAGCTGAGGTCGAACGGGATGGGGGCTGAGGAGTCGCGGGTGGCTAACACAGACGCCGTGGTCACCGCACTACGCGAGAAGCGCCCACATGCATCATGCAGCTGGTTCCGTGACTGGTGCTGCTGGCGTTTGGACATCGTTGGTGGTTGTGGCTGCCCTCGAGGTCGAAGAGGATGGCTGCCAGCGTCGCAGGGAGACTGGGGATACGAAGTTGAATCAACGATGGGACGTTTTGGTGAGGTGATGAAAAACTATGCTTGAGAGAGCGTAGAGGAGTGTGCTTTGGTTGGGTTTGTAAGTCTAGGGTGTGTTTGGTATAGCGTTTGCTTATTGTTTAAATTGCTTATGCTTATGCTTTTGTATCAAAATTGATTTTTCAGCTTATCTAGCTTATTGAAGCATAAGCAATCCAACCATTTAGCAAAAGTGCTTATATGCTTATGCTTATCCTGTGGAAGTATGGGGATGCTCCATAAGCTAGAAAAGCAAGGTTATGGTTGCTTTGCCTCTCTAGGACAAAATGCCGAAGTGCTTATGGTTGCTTTGCCACTCAAAATGTGTCATTCAATAGGAGTTTCAATGGGCTTTCATTTGTATGAAACAGTGCCAAATGCCTTTCATCCCTATGAAAGGCATTTCTTTGACACCCTGCCTTTCTTCACCAATGAATAATGTGCATTTGGAAGCATTTAATATTTGAATCTTAATTGAGACAAACTAAATCGCTAGCTGAATAGCCAACCCGTTATATGAGATCTTTTCTTTGCATATAGAGTACTTCTGATGATGTGGCCTTATTATTTAGCCAGCTGTTGGCTAAACCATTGGCCAGGATCTGAGAGGTGGCATGCTTTGCTCAATTCCGGCTGGTCTCATGGCCCTGCGCGGAGATATGATAGCAGCTGTGAATACACACGTGGCATCGAGTAATAGTAGCAGCTATGAATGTTCACATCGCTTGACTCTCGAGGCGAGCGGCGCCGCCCAAGTCGAAATTGACTGGCTCCCCTCGCTCTATATTGCAATGGATTCGCCAGTCTGGGAACTTGTGTTTACACGAGTTCTTGGTATTTGGTTTTTTTGATTCTAGTAGCAAGTACTAGTAAAACCTATGAAATTGTGTATATATTTCTCTACCCAAATAATCTGATTCCTTTTTTCTATATTATTAGTATACAACTAGTCTCTGCTATCACATATGGATCAATTCACATCATGAAAATTCAGTTTGATCTTACTTTTATCCGAACCATGCACAAAACCTCCATACATGCATGTTTCTTTTTTTGGAAGGGCATACAAGCCTGTTTTGCTGCATGATGCGCAAACACATTCAGAGATCTAACAAAATGCACAATATCGATCTCGATCCCGGAGCTCTTCCATTTTTTCATCTCGCACATTTCAATAGTGCCACATCAGCTTCAGAATTTTTATCTTATAGATGAAATGGTCTTCCTCAATGCAAAACTTCATTTCACGATTTCACGACTAGGATTGGTCAATGCTTGTTAGGATGAAACTTTATGCTCTCAATGATAGTTTCAATTGAGTTCATGCATACTCCCTCCATATTAGCAGTTGTTAAGAAATGAATTCGTTTTGGCATATTAGCAATTGTTAAGAAATGAATTCATTTTGAATATTTTACACATATTTGGACTATTTGAATCACGTAAGAAACCGAGGCGATGTGGTGATGCGGCCCGCTTGCTTCTGATGCACACCCGTGCGGCCGCTGGCTCCCAATGCGTGCCGCAACGCTCTATTTATGTTCCCTGCTGTGGCCCTGTTTTGCTCTCCTTGCTCGTCAGCCACCAAGTCAATGGAAAATATGACAGCGAACGAGGTAGCCAAAAGGAAAAAATGACCACAGACTATTTTACATGCATGAACAACAAAAAGAAACCAGTTACTAGTACTATGCTCTAACGCTCGAGAGGTCGAATAAACACCACGTAAAACAACCATATACCCGTGCGTGAAAGAAAAAAAATGAAGCTTGTGGGGCTCGGGAGTTTCGAACTCGCGACCGTCCAGCATTGACCATAGCACTGCTAACCAGTAGGGCAAGTAAATGATAGCGAATATATGAGACCCGATGACCTATTTAATAAGGGCATACAGGGAAATTTACCCTCACATTAATCCTTCCTTGGTGTCCTAAATCATGTCCTAAACGAATTGTTTTTCTAATATGAAGGGAGTAGTACTATGAAATATTGTTAAATGAGTTCATCCCTATGAAACTCATTTGCCTAGTTTCATATTAATTACTCTGCCATGTCATCACTTTTGCCAATGTGACACATCATTTAATGCTAATGAAACCCCCATTGAGACTGGCCACACTTTGGCATCCATCTTCAAAGCACAAAGGTATGATCTACCCCGGATCTGTCCTACACAGAAATCAAGGAAAAGAATCAGGTTGTGTGCATTCACATTGTTCATGAACCACGCACGGCGGCATCGCTTAGTAATGGCTGTCGGGGGGAGAAGGGCTAGTTAGTAGAGCACTCGATAACACTGGCGAAGCTACGTATCCAGCTTAGCCTCATGTGTACAGTGACTGGAAAAAGCAATTTTTTATGATGTCTCCAACAGTGTGAGAGGTAGTAAATCCGACCATGCACTGACGCCCTAAAGATTTGCCTACCAGGACCAGGAGAGAGGAAATCCAACTTTACCTCACCTCTCTCCTCACAATGCAAAATGCCTACTCGTTTTCCTTTTCTGTTGGAGCTCGGTTTGGTGATGCACAATGTAAATTCAGATGCATATTTGGCCCTATGTATATTGCATAATTGGCAATATATGGTTGCACGATTGACCCTATTTTATTGCATATTTGACCCTATTTTTACATGTAATAGGGTGAATCATGCAATTCGTTTCCAAAAACCAGGGTCAAATGTGCAAACCCCAAATAAGGGGGTGAAACATGCAATTGGACTTGAAAAGAGGGTCATTGGCGCAATTGTCCCATGCAAAAACAAACAAAGAGAGAAATTATCATATTGCCCCTAATAAATGTAGCCTTCTCTTCTCAAAATACCACTTACTACTTTAAATTCAATTGGAAGTAATTTGCACATTTGGATGTTTTAACAAAAAAAGTTATTATGAAACCCTCCATATATGCACTATCGTGTTTTGCGAGATGATATGTGCGTTGTGACAATCCAGTTGGAATCCATTTGCATCATGCATGACAATCCGGTTTGAATCTTGTTCTCTTTCGACCCAACTCGCCAATCTCAATGGTAGTTTCATGGGAGTTTCATTCTCAATAAATGACATTCCACATAGACAAAACTGATGATGTAGTATGTAATTTATGTGAAGAGAGGAGACATGGGTTTCATTGGGATGAAACTCCATATAGACGTACGATTACCAAAACTTTAAAACTAAAATGAAACTCCATTGAGAGTGTTTGAGTTTCATCTCTAGTCATTCAACAACTCTCACTTGGTCATTTAGATGGAACATTTAAATGCTACACTAACATATGAAATCGTGAAATACTTTGCATTGATAAATCTAGTTTCATTCATCCATTTCAAAACTATGAGATGACATGACACTCTTGGAAATAACAAAATGAAACCATGCATTGAGAATGGTCATGGTCACCTTTTCACATGTTTATAGCTCACTAATTAACAAAGATGTGCTTGGCTATGAGAGAAGGATTTACGCACACGAGAGAATTTTGGCCGGCGTGGATACCATCTAGAGCTGCCATGGCATTTTAGGCGGAAGCGTGTGTGTCTCCTATCACAACACATGGTGCATTCTCTGGCACTCATCTGCCACATTGACCATAATGGCTGCCCAGGGCAGTGGATGGCGAGTGGGCCAGCAGACACTCACGGCCCACACGCAGCGGCAGCAGTTCTGCTGAAGAGAGAGAGAGAGAGAGACAGAGCAGCGGGCGTCCTCATATGGTGTCAGAATCACTTGATTCTTTTTTTTTCTGAATTCATATGAAACTTTTATCTATCACATATTGTATGTATGTGGTACTTGAAATGGAATACTCATCAAAACAACCATGAGCTCAAAACATCACTTACTTTGAATTCAATTGGAAGCAATTTGCACATTTGAATTCAGGAAAATACTGATTACGTGTTCTTTTAATTAGGAAAAACATAATTTAGAGCTATGTCGTGCACGTGAGGAGTCACCTGCATGCGCAGGGGGCCAAGACAATCCATTTGGAAGCAATTTGCACATTTGTTTATTTAAAGAAGAGTTATTATGAAGCCCCTCCATATATGTACGATCATGTTTTGCGAGATGACCATATGCGCAAACACACATTCCAAGTTCTAATGCACAATCTCGATGTCGATCCGGGAGCTCTTCCATATGAGCACTTTGCAAAGCAGAGAGATATGACCTACCCTCTTGATTTGATCTTAGATTGGGCCCTGTTAATTAGAACATCTCCAAGAAAGAGTCCCATAAACTCTCCCTAAATCAAATTATTGGGGTTTGATATAAAACACCATCTCCAACAGCTCCCAAAATAACTCACAAATTTATTCTCTCCCTAAGACTTCAATTCAATCACATCTCTTGATTTTTAGAGAGAAATAGGAAAGGTAATAGTGAGAAGAATATGTTGGTCTCTATCTATTCCAATGTTCTGTTTTCTCGACTAAAAAAAAGAAAAACTTTCTGCCTTCCATTTTTTATGACATACGCTGAAGTTATAATCAGGATTCAATGACAGGTGGACCTGAGTTTACGCGGTCCCATGTTTCAGTGTGTTAGCATATCAGACACCCAGCGTGCTAGTATGAGAAAAGGCGCCTCTCGACCTTAGGCCCATATCAGGGGCGCACTCCGGTTTTCGCTATCACTCCACGCTCTCCCGCTTCGTCTTCTTCGATGCCCTGCTCAAACCCTCGCTCTCGCCGCTCGGCACGCTCAACTGCCATGGTGCCCACTGGGGACTCAAGTGAGGCCACTGGCAACCGCAACCTCCGCACCCCTCTCCTCACGGCGTCTGCGGTATGTTCCTCCCCATGTTCTATGATTTTTGTACAATTTTAGGGTTAGGGGTTTTTTGTTGGCTCAATGTCTCTACGATTCTCGATAGTTCTCGACTGTTTTAGGCCAATATCGGTATTGTTTGTGCTTCAATTTAGTTATCGAGTTGTTATATCGTGATTTATGGAAGGGGAATTTTTCACTGTGCATCGACTCTTTATAGACCGGTGGTTCGTCTTCTTCCATGGCTCGAGCACGCTGCGGCGAGTCACGCTCGCCTTCACCGAAGCGCGTCCGCGGCGCTCTGGCCCCGGTCGACTCGGCGACAGCAAAGGAGGAGGTGGTCGTCCCAGCGGCAGGGAAGAGGGAGGAGGTTGTCCCGGTAGTGGCGGACGAGGAGGAGGTCATCCTGGTGGTGTCAGAGAAGGAGGAGATCGTCCCGGCGGTGGCGAAGGAGGAGGAGGAGGTCATCCCGACGATGGCGAAGGAGGAGGAGGAGATCGTCCCGGCGGCGGCAGAGGAGGAGGAGGTGGTCGTCCCGGCAACAGCAAAGGAGGAGGAGGTGGTCGTCCCGGTGGCGACAGAGGACGAGGCATCGTTGGAGGATGTCATCATGGCGACCGTCAGTGATGATGACACCACCATCGCCTACGACAGCAATGAAGAGCCCCTCTTTACCGTCGGCTTGTGCTTTCCTTACAAGCGCACCCCCTCCGACAAGTACAGGTACCGGTGCCCGATCTACAACGACGACCAGGAGTACGGCTCCAGGATGGAGGTCATCATGCACACATCTCAGTTCATCAGTAACCGTGACAACACGAGAAGGCCCGACGCCATCGAGCTGCACCGCAAGATTGCTCGGGTGGACTGATGAGTCTCCTCCTCCTCGTCGTCGTCGCCTCGTCCTCGTCGTCTAGCTAGTTTCAAGTCTTGTTGTCACCATCACTTTTTTTTCTTTCTTCGTACTAGTATATTTGTGTTGAACACTTCTGATCGTGTTTTATTATCCTCATGGTTGAACTGGATGAACTGCGTTATTTTGTGAATGTATTATGTGTTCTGATCGTCATCCCCTCATCGCTGATGTATGTTTGGGTCAGGATTGGTGTTTCAACATATTTAACTGCTAGCTCTTCCTAGCTGGTGCAAAATCAAGGGGGTGCAGCTAGCTAAGCCTGTTTGATTCCTCGCCATATCATATAATCTGGATTATAGGTGTTGTATTATATAATCTGCCTATTTGTTTCACCTAGATTATATATTCTGGGTGGATTATAAGCTGAAATAAACAGGCCCTAATAACTAGCTAGCTGCTGTTTTTTAGTGTTTTCTTGGGTGCTAATATGGTTGAAAATTTAGGACTACAACTAATTTTTCATTTTGTTGTGGATGCATTTGCACCCACTAGGTACAAGGTAGCCTCGCCCATGTTTACTTTTGTTTGTAAGTGATTCAAAATAATGCCAAAAAACTCAAAACTAATTAGTTGCTTTCAATCACATTATTAGCATTGCTTTAAAGGTTTTAGCGGTTATTAGTGTCAAACAAGTTTTTACTAATCTCAAATGGTTATTAGCGCTGCTTGAAAGGTTCCTTAACTTTTCAAATGACTGAAACATAGCAAGGTTCGAGTTTTTATTACTAGATGGAACGTTCCCCTCCAATTTTTTGGCGAGCGTGGGTGAATTTTTTTTTCACGAGCCCGCCTAATTCAACTCAACCCTTTCAAATTAATGTCGTTCAGTCCCCACCTACCCAAAACTCACAGCGGCATCTCAAAAGGAGAAAACTCACATCCGCTGCTACCTTTTTGCATAATCTATTGGAGGCGAACAAGCAGAGACAACTGGTTGTTTGCTCTGAGTGCGAGTTCTTCAACCATGACTATCTCCAACAACCGATCCGGCGACGATGGCACAACCGCGAGTCGACGATGAGGCAGTGAAGAAGATCACATTGATCCATCGTGCGAACGGCGGTGAGTAACATGCATTGAGGTTTATTACTTGCACGTGCTATAGTATGTACTAGTACTCCTCTTTACATGTAATATTTTCCATCAACCGAAACATATGTTTACTTTTTGGTTAGTTAATAAATGGCAGCCATGTCTACATTTTTTTAGGCCAATGACAACTTTAGTCATGGATACAAACACGCACCTCCTAATAAAATTTAGTTGGCTAATGTTTAGCCATGTAGAGTATCCAAACAGGGCCGTATACAATAGCTTGGATGTCAAGATGTCCCTAGTACTAACACTATTTATTTACACATGCGCAGCCCCCCCCCCATTGACCCGTGAAAGTTGCATTGTAGTAATCAAATGCCATGGAAGACACATGGAACATCGAACCGTTGAGACTATTATGGGCAAGGATGAACTGACATTTCAAGCCTTGGCATCAATCAAACAACAGCTTCGTTATAGAATGCGGGACTACATGTACTTCAAGAAGAGAACTGGAATTAGCTCAGCAACTCTTGAGGCTATCGATTTGGACGATGATGTGGAACAAATGTTGATTGCATGGCTGCCGAGAAAAAAGTGAGGTTGTTATTGATAACATGTAATGAAGCAGATAATCCATACGTCAGCATTACACCCCTAAAACGAGTGAGGGAGTCCAAGTCTGATGATGATGATGATACTATTAGTGACGAGAATGTTGATGCTTACAAAGATTGGCTTCAGGAGCAAGGATACAGGTATACATGTTCTTTTTGTACTCCACACAAACCACATGTAAACTATATTTTTTTTCTCCTATTTTTAGTAGTCCTATTGTTGGTATCTTGCAGGTATTTGCGATGTAGGCAGGGATGACTCAATTGCAGCATACACTACATGGCTAAGGGACAAAGGCCTCCTGAGAGAAATAAGTAACTCTTTTCTCATTCAAACTTCTTGTTCTGTAAACAAGTTTTTTTATGAAGACGTCAATATTTGCAATGTTTCAAATATATATATATATATATATATATATATATATATATATATATATATATATATATATATATATATATATATATATATATATATAGGGAAAATCTATTCTACTCCCAAGTGTAGTTACTCTCATGTTGAAAAATCCACCTTGGGTATGCGTTCATACCCATTTATCATTTTCAGTATATACACATACATAAAACAAGATTTTTGAGAGTGATAAGCATAAACAATTTTGAATGGTCTTCGAGTTATAAGCATATGAACATATATCGCATTTACTATTATATAAAAGTGAGTATGTCTCCATACTTTATGTATCCCAACAAAATAAAAGTGAGTATGTCCACATACCCTTTAGTATGACTACATACTTAATTTAGAAACCTCAAGTATGTAATGATCCTCTCTAGATTGTGAGATACACACATGGGAGTAGCTACTCCCCTCTTCCCTTCCCCTCCTCTCTTTCCTCGGCTTGGGCCTTTCCCTCCCGCGTGGCCCACTCCTCTCCCCTTCCCCCTTTCCCTCCCACGGCCTGCTCGGCCCAGCGAGCGCCAGCCCGCCCCGCTCCACCTCCCCGAAACCCTAGCTCCTATCGCCGCCTCCGCCTCCTAGGCGTGCGTGCCCAGTCGCCTGGGGGTCCATGCCCTATAAAAGCGGGACCCGCACGCCCGCGCCACCCTTTCCTCCCCGTGCCCCTTCACCTGCCCCCGCGCACCCGCCTGGGGCGCCTGCGCCGTCGTTGGCCATGGCCGAGCACGGAGCTCGAGGCCGACGCGCGTCGCCGCCACCCCGGGATGCCCCGAGCCCCGGCGACCATGCCCCGAGCTTCGCAAGGCCATGCCACCATTGCTCGTCCTTCCGGCGTCGAGATTTCGCCCCCGAGCCCCTTCCCCGATGCCGCCGGAGGTCCTCATCGCCAGCCAGCTATCGCAAGCCATCCCCGACCCTTGCCTCCTTTGCGCGACCCTTCTCGGTGAGCAGCTGTGTCCCCCTCTCTCTCCCCATCCCCTCCTGGCGAAGAACCGACGCCCGGAGTGGCCTTAAGGCCAACTCCGGCAAGACCAGCCATGGCGCCGCCGTCTTCCCCATGGCCGGCGGCTACCACCCTCGTCGGAGCCTCCCAGGCCGTCCAATCGGGATCCTAGGGTCCAGATTAGATCCCATCCCAGGAGTATGGACTGAGTCCATGGTGGACCGTGGACCCATGGTCAACGCGCGGTCCACAAACCCTGTGGACCTGGTCCATGATTTTTAGAGTTTAATGTAATTAAATAAATTCCCAGTAATTGCATAATTTGTGTTTAGGCCCCTAAGTTTTAATTAAATTAGATTCCAAACCTAATTTTTCTGCAGAAACTATCTTTCATTATATTTAGGCCTCTGAGCTTATAATTAATTATTTTCTTGGACTATATTTTTATAGAGAAGCCCCTAGACTTTTCCTAAATAATATTTTAGTTCTATACTTTTACAAAATAACCCTATACTTATTTTTAATTATATTTTTCTATAGTAATTTTACAAAAACATCCCTAGACTTTTTATTAATAATATTTTAGTCCTGCCTTTTTTACAATTTAGTCCCTGAACTTTTTATAAATTACATTTTGGTCCCTAAAGTTTTTATAAATTATATTTTGGCCGTGATATTTAACAGTTTAGCCCTTTTACTTTTCTAAAATTACATTTGGGTGCAAGACATTTCTATTTTTAATGTTTTAGCCCTTAAAACTTTAAATCTTCATAACTTCTCAACTGTAGCTCCAATCTGAGAAATTCCTGCACCGATGCGATCATAGTAATGAATATTATTTATTCGTACTATCTTACAGTAATTTACTAATTTTACTATTTGCACTCACACGATCGTAGCAATGCGTACTATTTTATCGTATTGTTTTCATAGCTGCTTGGTACTGTGGTGTATTTTTTTCTTAGTTTGGTTGTATGCTTATCTTTCTGATGTGACATTGAGTAGACGAACCGCTGTTAGAGATTTTCCGGGATCTCCATCTGGACGACTTTGAGCAGCAGCAAAGGGAATCAGGCAAGTGTCCTTGATGCATTTTGAACCTATGTTTTACATTCCTCTATATTTTCTATGCATGCTTGCTAATACTGAATCCTATGTGTCATTATCCTATTCCATATTATTCCTTGTCGCGTGGGTTCTGGTGTATTATATCAGTATGTGTACGTCATGCCTAGTTTGCTATGTCTGGAATGGAAGTGTCTAATGTTAATCTTGATATGGTTTAGTTGAACATAATCATGAGGGATGGGTAATCATATTTAGCAACATGGAACCTAGGGTAATCCAAGCAGGAGGATGATGATGATGGTGCGGGTATGCACATGTACTCGGTACAGTACAGTGGGTTTGTGGTGGTACCTACTTGGGATCACAAGGGTAGGTTCGTGGAACGTGCAACCATGAAAACAGTGCAAAGCACATGGCTGATATGGTTAGGCGTGGTTGAGTATCAAGATGTCTTCTCAGTTTTGCAGGCACTCGAGGAATGAGGACGAGACGGTTTACTCTCAGACTCAAGCGATGGACAGTTCACTCCTAGCCACGGCGCCAGAGGGGGCTTCTGTAGGAACGGTTTAATTCCGTAGCGGTGAAACCTTAGCATGTATTATTTGCAAGCTGGGAAGCTCTTTGAAAGACCTTGTGGTGATCTCCTGGTTTCACACCTAAGGTAATGTGGATTGTACAACATGGAGACTCTAGTCACTGCATAGTGATAAAATCACCAACCTGTGGGTAAAGTTGTGCAACCTCTATAGTGTGTCAAACTGTTATAACAGCCGTGCTCACGGTCATGAGCGGCATAGACCTTTCACACAATTAGCGGGAATGGTTGGGTGAACTTGGTGGGTATCCAAGTTTGGTTTTGTTGGGTTTAGTTGGTTTCTTAGTGAATAGTGTTCTATGTGAACTATACTCTGTGTGAGTTGGTGACTTTGGATTCTATGTGATTCATAGTCCTGTGTGGGCTATAACTACTTAACATTAAGGGGTTTTGGTTTTATAAATCACCTAGTATATAGGATTGCTTTTCAAATGGTCTTAGATATAGAAGCTCATTTATGCAAATGAACCATTATGTTAGCCTTTCTTCTATTAAGCCTGCATGTCATATTCCCTCCCACTTGCTGAGTGCGACATGTGCTCACCCTTGCTATTTCCCTTTGTTGTTGTACTATAAACTGCTGCTTAGAAGTTGATGGAGAGATGGATTACATCGACGAGGACTACTACTAGGCGTGCGTGCCCCTGGTCAATTGACTATGGTGTTATGGTGTCTTCCGCTGTTATTTCTCAAGAGAGTCATTTTTAGTCTTTAAAGACAATTACTTATGTAATAACGGTACGTTGTAATAATGACATTGGTTATACTGTTATTTACTTTTGCTGTCGATATGTGTGAAACTTGTCATGTGCACACATATACTAAGCATCTGGTTTTGTCCTTGAAACCGGATGTGACAGAAGTGGTATCAGAGGCATGTCGACCATCGGACGCAAGTCTAGATAGAATGTCCGTGCCATAGGTTCTATTTTCAAAACTAATATTTGGAAAACTTTTAGCTCTATAAAAAAATTCTTTTATCTTGTCTTCATACCTACTCTTTAGTTGCCCAATCTAAAATGATTGCCAAAATGTTATTTTGACTCTTTCCTCCCCCTTTTTAAAATAGTAGTTAGCCAACCTATGCTATGACAAACAAGAGGAATGGTTCAGAAGATTCGACAAGTTGGTTCTGCTTAGTATGAAGATGAATATTAAAAAGTCAACGTTGAAGGCTCTTCACAACACAATGGGCATTGGTCACCACTCCACATGAAGAAAGACTTTCCGAAGAACCATGGTTTAGGATCCTTCCTAGTTTAGAATAATTAACGCTAGATAGAACGTTGACAACTGATTGCTTGTGTTGATGGTGGTGTGCTATGTTTGAGTTGGATCTTTGATTGTGTGTTAGTGTGCTTGCAAAGTGTTTGGCTTTGTTATCACATCATTAGTTGTATCTTGTTTTAGTTTAGTTGGGGTTATCGTTTCTCTCTATTTCTTGCTCCCTTACCTCTATCATTTCATTCTTTCCTTTTCACTTATAACCTAACCAATGCGAGGAGATGTTGAAGTCAACCATTAGATTCTTTGAAGGAAGCACCGATAAGAGAAGCCATACCTAAGATAGTTCACCCTTATCCATGCCAGCTCCAAATAACGATTGTAAGTGTGGGATATTCTTACAAAAGAGGCAACACACAACTTCTGGCATCGCACCAACAACCCCGCGTGTGTGGACCAATAGAAGTAAATCTAGGTCATGAAAGAAGAGGAAGCTTGCCAAGGATGGAACTAGGGAGGAACCAATTGAGCGATCCAAGAAGACGCAGAAGGCATGCAGAGTTCAACAAGCCTGTTATTGTCACCAACATCATGGCCACCTGTGTTTGCTTCAACACATGGACTATGTGGCGAACCAATGGATTTATGATGTTTCACACATGGTGCAAGTTTACCCTTTAGAGGACAAGATTGGGAAATAAGAAGATAGTTATCATTTGAGGACATATATGGATCTTAATTTTTGAGCAATTCTAAGTGTAAACTTAAGGGTGGTAGAGATCACCACCTACCTTATCAACATGGGATACCAAGGCATAGGTGTTATACATGGAAGAATACACTTGAGAGATTTAGGACATCAAGATTTTCTTTGGAGAAGTTGCTGCAGCGAACACCATCAATCAATCAAGTCAATCGAGTTTAAAGATGAAGAATGAGAAATGAGTTTACCTTTACCCTTTTCTTGTTAGCGACGCAGAATCTCGGGATGAGATTCCTGTTAAGGGGGGTAGTCTTGTCACACCCCAAAATTTTAAATTTTGGTATGTGACCTAAATTTCACTAAATTTTAAAACTTTTCAAATTAGATTAAAATTTAATTTCAAATAATTAGAGAGTTATCATTTATTTTAGGCGAAATGATTATTTGTAAATTAAATAAATTAATTTAGATTATTATTATTTTGTTTGTTACATTCGTGCTGGTTACTTGCATTAGATTTTTATTGGCTAAAAAATATATTTTCAAAATCCGATTAGAAATCGTTTTCGGTTAGTATTGAATTTTGGAAAGGAAAAGAGAAAACCTTTCGGCCAAATTTCCTACGGGCCAGCCTCTTCTCTCTCAGCCTTGGGCAAAGTTACCCCCATCCCGCGGCCCACTTCTCCTCCCCTCTTTCCCCCTCTCTCGACCATGAACCACTTTCCTCCCCGAGGCCCGCCTTTGCTCCCCTACTCCTTCGGCCTTGGGCCAATCCTTCCCTACGCGGCCCGGCAGCTCCCCTCTCCCTTTCTACTCCTCTCTTTCCCTGGCTTGGGCCTTCCCCCCCTCCCACCCCTCCCCCCCCCCCCCCCGTGCGACCCACTCCTCTCACCTTCCCCTTTACCTCCCATGGCCTGCTCGGCCCAGCGAGGGCCCGCCCGCTCACTCGCCCACGGCCCAACCCGCCCTGCTCCACCTCCCCAAAACCCTAGCTCCTGCCGCCGCCGCCTCCTAGGCATGCGTGCCCAGCTGCCTAGGGGTCCATGCCCTATAAAAGTGGGACCCACACGCCCGCACCGTCCTTTGCTCCCCGCGCCCCCTTCTCCTGGCCCCGCGCACCCGCCCGAGCCGCCTGCGCCGTCATCGGCCATGACCGAGCGCGGAGCTCGAGGCTGGTGCGTGTCGCCGCCGCCCCGGGATGCCCTGACCCCCAGCGACCACACCCCAAGCTTCGCAAGGCCGTGCCACCATCGCTCGTCCTACCGGCGTCGAGATTCCGCCCTCGAGCCCCTTCTTCGACGCTGTCGGAGATCCTCATCGCCAGCCGGCCGTCGCAAGCCATCCCTGACCCTTGCCTCCTCTGTGCGACCCTCCTCAGTGAGCCGTCGTGTCCCCGTCTCTCTCCCTATCCCCTCCTGGCGAATAACCGACGCCCGGAGTGGCCTTGAGGCCAACTCTGACAAGACCAGCCATGGCGCCGCCGTCTTCCCCATGGCTGGCGGCCACCACCCTCGTCGGAGCCTCCTAGGCAGTCCGATCGATATCCTAGGGTCCAGATTAGATCCCATCCAAGGGGTATGGACCCGGTCCATGGTTGATCGTGGACCCATGGTCAACGCCCGGTCCACAAACCTCGTGGACCCGGTCCATGATTTTTAGGGTTTAATGTAATTAAATAAATTCCCAGTAATTGCGTAATTTATGTTTAGGCCCCTGAGTTTTCATTAAATTAGATTCCAAACCTAATTTTTCTGCAAAACCTATATTTCATTATATTTAGGCCCCTGAGCTTATAATTAATTATTTTCTAGCACTATATTTTTGTAGAGAAGCCCCTAGACTTTTCCTAAATAATATTTCAGTCCTATACTTTTACAAAACAACCCTCTACTTATTTTTAATTATATTTTTATATAGTAATTTTACAAAAACACCCTGGACTTTTTATTAATAATATTTTAGTCCTGCCTTTTTTACAATTAGTCCCTAAACTTTTTATAAATTACATTTTGGTCCCTAAAATTTTTGTAAATTATATTTTGGCCCTGATATTTTACAGTTTAGCCCTTTTACTTTTTTGAGATTACATTTAGGTTCTAGACATTTCTGTTTTTAATGTTTTAGCCTCTAAAACTTCAAATTTTCATAACTTTTCAACCGTAGCTCCGATCTAAGAAATTCTTGCACTAATGCGATCGTAGTAATGAGTGTCTTACAGTAATTTACTAATTTTACTATTGTAACCTTGGAACTTTAAATTTTCATAACTTTGTACTCGTAACTCCGTTTTTAGTGATTTTTGCACTCACGCGATCGTAGCAATGCGTACTATTTTATTGTATTGTTCTCATAGCTGCTAGGTACTGTATGGTGTATTGTTTCTTAGTTTGTTTGTATGCTTGTCTTTCCGATGTGATGTTGAGTAGATGAACCGCTGTTAGAGAACTTCCGGGATCTCCATCTTGAAGACTTTGAGCAGCAGCAAATGGAACCAGGCAAGTGTCCTTGATGCATTTTGAACCTATGTTTTACATTCCTCTTTATTTTCTACGCATGCTTGTTAATACTGAATCCTATGTGTCATCATCCTATTCCATATTATTCCTTGTCGCCTGGGTTCTAGTGTAGTATATTAGTATGGGTACATCATGCTTTGTTTGCTATGTCGGGAATGGAAGTGTCTAATGTTAATCTTGATAAATGGTTCAGTTGAACATAATCATGAGGGATGGGTAATCCTTTTTACCAACATGGAACCAAGGGTGATCCAAGCAGGATGATGATGATGATGATGGTGCGGGTATGCACGTGCACTCGGTACAGTACAGTGGGTTTATGGTGGTACCTACTTGGGATCATAAGGGTAGGTTCGTGGAACGTGTTACCATGAAAATAGCGCAAAGCACAAGGCTGATATGGGTAGGCTTGGTTGAGTATCAAAATGTCTTCCCAGTTTTGCGGGCAGTCGGGGAATTAGGACGGGACTGTTTACTCTCGGACTCAAGCGATGGACGGTTCACTCCTAGCCACGGCGCCGAGAGGGGGCTTCTGTACGAATGGTTTAATTCCACAGTGGTGAAACCATAGCGTGGATTTTTTGCAAGCTGGGAAGCCCTTTGAAAGACCTTGTGGTGATCTCCTGGTTTCACACCTAAGGTAGTGTGGATTGGACAACATGGAGACTCTAGTGACTGCATAGTGATGAAATCACTAAACTGTGGGTAAAGTTGTGCAACCTCTGTAGAGTGTCAAACTGTTATAACAACCGTGCTCATGGTCATGAGTGACATGTACCTTTCACACGATTAGCGGGAACGGTTGGGTGAACTTGGTGGGTAGCCAAGTTTGGTTTTGTTGGGTTTAGTTGGTTTCTTAGTGAACAGTGTTCTATGTGAACTGTTCAACTCTCTGTGAGTTGGTGGCTTTGGATTCTATGTGAATCATAGTCTTGTGTGGGCTATAACTACTTAACCTTAATGAGTTTTGGTTTTACAACTCACCTAGTAAATAGGATTGCTTTTCAAATGGCCTAAGATATAGATGCTCATTTATGCAAATAAACCATTATGTTAGCCTTTCTTCTATTAAGCCTGCATGTCATATTTTTCCCCACTTGCTGAGTACGACAAATGCTCATCCTTGCTATTTCCCTTTGTTGTTGTACTGTAAACTGCTGCTCAGAAGTTGATGGAGAGATGGATTACATCGACGAGGACTACTACTAGGCGTGCGTGAACCCGTTCGATTGCCTGCGGTGTTATGGTGTCTTCTGCTGTTATTTCTCGAGAGAGTCATTTTTAGTCTTTAACGACAATTACTTATGTAATAATGGTACATTGTAATAATGACATTGGTTATACTGTTATTCACTTTTACTGTCGATATGTGTGAAACTTGTCCTGGGCGCACATATACTAAGCATCTGGTTTTGTCCTTGAAACCGGGTGTGACACTATGAAAGGTTTAACTGCAATGCACCAGAGAATGAAGTCTCATACTGGTGATAAACTGAAAGTTGATTTTTTGCCAAATCTGGGTGGTCCCTATGGAGAAAACAGATGTATATTTGTGGATGACATGGTTACGGTTACAAGCTTAAGGACTCCACTAATTGGAGTTGGAAAGTGGAAAGATGTAAGCGAAGTAGTCAAGAATTCCATTGCAAAAAGCATTGTGGTATGTTAATTTTGTTGTAAACCATTTTTTTGTTGTTGATAATATATTAACATGCGTGGCTTACAATAGGATTTATGGGACATGGATCATATTGGTGATGCCATGGCAAAAATATTGAAGATTACGCAAGAGCGCTACAAAGAATGGAGAGCCACTTTTAGTTCTACATATAAGGCATACAAGAGTTATGGTGTCAGAATGAAGCATAAGCCTGAAGACCTGGACATTGTAGAGTGGCACTATTTAATCAAGTACTTTGGAACTTCAAAGTTCATGGTAACACAATATTCATTTCTTGTAGTCCAAATGCTCCAAGGTAACTTGTGAGTCTTTTCTCAATTGTTTGGACAAGTGGGATGCAATCCTCTGATCTTGGTTTTGTGGTAACTAGTGGCAATCGTAAGTATGCGAATGGCAAATTTCCCACTTTACACTCAACTGTGTTAGCCAGGACCTCCATTATGTCGTTGCTGACATTTATTGGAACTATGATTGATTTTTTGTGATTTATTACTCTCTAAAGCCTGTTGATTCAGCAAATGTGTGTAGTAGGGCTTTCAGAGATATCGTCTTGGGAAGCTTGCATTATTAGGAGAGAATCATTTTGTGTTGCTAATTTCTTGATTTCCAAACTGCATCTTATGAATAAGTGCTTGAGTGTTTCTTCTCTCTGTACAATACACATGTCACAGGTGTAGGAATCCAATTGCATGTTTCTTCTTCGCAATATATTTCCAGTGTTCAGTCTATCCTACAATAATAACCAGAAGAAAATCTTATTCTTTGGCTGACAAAAACAATGCCACATCCACCTAAAAATAGGGTGCACCGGGATATGACCTGCTATTAGTCGCTCATATACTTTTGAGGCAGAGTATTTGTTACTTTTGTCCCATATGTTTCCAAACTTCAGGAGATGCTATAAGCTCAATGCCATTAACCTGATCATTTAGAAGTTGCCACTACTGATATGCTTCCATTATTAGGAGTGTATCATCTGCATATTGAACTATTGGAAAGTCCTGACCTTCTCTGTTTTGTAGTGGTAGTTTGAGTTTTCTGACATTAATTGTTAACTTTTTGCAGAAGATCAGCAGCCAGAACTCTACGAATAGTCAAGAAATGAAAACCATGCATGTGATGGGTTCGAAGCCTTTCTATCCGTGTAGTTGGGAAATGGTAAACATTGTCATGATTGTTCTCTACTTGTAACATATTAATCTGATATATTAGTGATGTGTACGCTTGCATTTGTAGAGAGATGTAGAAACTGGTGCTGAGCCAGGCCCTATGGAACTCTTTAAGTTTACTCACACGAAGCAAGGGCAATGGTCAAATCAGTTGTTTGAAAATATTTATGTGAGCGCTATAAACTTTGTGAACTAGTTTTCTTTCAGTCGCAACAATATGTACATTGATTATATACATTTGTTTCTTTTCCTCAGAGCAATGCAGCTAGGAGATTGCATATGACTGAATCATCTGAACTGGGTCTAGACGAAGCAAGAAGTAACACATCTACTTCTGGTAAAGAGGGCCTTGTTTTCCAGCAAACGTATAGGGAAACAACCGGCGCGAAGTCAAGCAGGGTTACGTGGCCAAGGTTACATGTGGAATACAAACCAAAAGCAACTACTTCAATAGAGAGTCCAAGAACAAGCTCATGAGCTTCATCGACTAAAAGAGATTCTTGCAAAGCAAGCTGCCGATAAGGAAGTGCAGAAGCAAGAACTCATGGCCTCACTTCGAGAATCAATGATGCAAGAGTTTCAAACAATGATGGCATGAAACCGCAACCTGGAGGTAACACTCTCAAGCATACAACAGTCTCATCATATTTTTGCCTATTTTTACAGGAATGTTCTAGTGGTTTTCAAAAGATATAGTTTTTTTTTGCATCTGTTTTTGGCATTTTTCCATTCATTGGCCCACCCAAACCCGCCCGATAGCATTCGGCCCAACCTAGAGCTTGCGCCTTAGCCCCACCACTGCCAATTTTTTCCCAATTAAAGATTCATAATGCACCTGGAAATTTGTCGTATTACATAATTTGTGCCCTATTTTGTAATTTGCAGGCTACTACCCCCCAAACCAACAATGTACTAGAGAGCAATGCAGCTACAAACATTGGAAGCGCTGAAGGCAACATTGCAGTAGAGACCAATGAAACCAACATTGCAGTAGCGAACAGTGAAGGGATCATTGCTGAGGAGACCAATAAAGGGACAATCAATGTAAGCAGCAATACAACAGAACGCGAAGCTAGGAACACTGAGGACAACATTCAAGAAACACCGGTGCATAACAGTGTTCGAACACCCGAGCCGGAGAAGGTAATGGTTTTGAACAAGCATGGCAATCATGATGATGTTGTGCTTGGATTATAGCTAACAATGTTCCAACATCTTTATAGCAGATTGAGTCAAGAACCATTGTCACAACACACAAAGAAAATGTTGACCTAATCCCAAACAAAAATCTACTAAGGTGTCAAAGAATTTGGCGATTGAATATCGTGATCATAAGTCATCAAGAAGTTACATTTCTTTAGGATCGCTGACAGCTCAATCTAGAACGTGAGCAACAACCAAAAGAAACAAACAACTTGTAAGAACTGGAAAATTACCTTCATTCATACTGGCATTAATTTTTATCAATGTATTTCTATATAGCTCTACCAGCTGTAATTCTCATCTCACTAGAAACCTTATATGTTTCTCTTATTTTGGCAGAATGACCTTTTAGCTTTGACAGGGCGATATATAAGGATCAGGATTGCTTAGTACCCAGGTGCGAAGCAATCTTCATTCTCCCTTTATTGTTATCATTTTGGCATGCACAACTTTCTATGGATACAAGGACTTCTTGATTTGAATGGGTTGTATGAGTGAATATTGGATTGATGTATGTAACAATAATATTGCATTGATGTACATAAAATTACTATTGGATTGATGTATGCTATTCATTTTGTTTTTATACCTAAATACAGATTGCTACAACTGATATTTCGATATGATACACTAAATGCAGATTGCCACGACTGATATTTCAATGCGATACACTAAATATTGCCACGACTGATATTTTGTTGCGATACCTAAATACAGATTGCGACGACTGATATTTTGATGCGATACACTAAATGGAAATTGCCATGACTGATATTTCGATGCGATACACTCTATGTATAGCAGCGTCTAGTATTTTGATGCGATACCCTCTATATATATAGCAGCGGCCATTTTTCCGATGTGAAACCCATTAAACCTGTAGCAATGACAGATGTCATCGCGATTCCCTTTTGCGCGTATAGCAACTACAGGTACAACGCGTTGCGGTTGTAGCGGAATGTATAGCAACGTGGATCAGATGGTTGCAGTAGGGGGTCACATATCGCGACGAGCACCTGTGTGGCAATTGCGGGTATCGCTACGCCTCGTGAATGTTGCAATATCGCAAATTTGCAACAAGGCTCCATTGATGCAATAGCCATTATAGCAACGATAGAACGTAGTTGCGAATCCGCTTTACTACAACACAATCATCGTTGCCATATCATCTACACACAACGCCACATGTCGTTGCAACATGTCATAGCTACCACAACACAAATAAAAAGCGATGCAATATGCTATCGCATCGGCTGCAATTGCGACGCCTCCCAATGACCCGAAGTCGTTGCGATAACGTTATATTGCAACAAATCTGAAAAACACCAAAAACCTTGTAGTACTAAGTTGTATACGAGGGACTATAGAAAGATATAAAATAGAGCAAATATTCATGATCTCAACATGAAGGAATGAACATCCCTAGAATGCATGACAACCTACTATTTTTGTTCTTTTTAGTTTTGCAAATTTTTATTTTGTTTTAAGAGGGGAAGTCTGACAAAGAAAAAAGAAAGGAAAGATATAAGTCACATTGGTGGGGGTGCTCCCCCAAGCTTGCTCTTGCTCACGGCTGTTGGTTAGGATCAAATCCTCTCCAATGGTAGTATGCTACCGTGTAGTCGTGGTGCTCTCGTAGTTGTTCCTGGAGGTGACATAACGGGTCGTCACTATGCTGCTGCCACTCTCTGGTGGTCTAGGCATGAGTAGCAAGGGTGTTTTGCATTTCCCCTGTTCTCACGTCCAGATCGTCCATCCTCCTTGTAAGATCCCTCAATTCTGGGCCATAGTCATGATGACCAAAGCCTAAAAAAGAGTGGCATCCATCATGATGTGGAGGCGTTCCGATCAACTCAGGGCCACGTCCCCATTGTGCACTATTAGCTAGCTGCCAAGACGAAGCTCTAGTCTGTTACTGCTGCGGCGTGAACATCAAAGCAGGGTCGCCAGAATGTTCTGAGCCTGTAGTGTAATCATGGACTGGTGGTGTAGTTTTGGCTGCACTAGTGGTGGCACGCTTCGTGCTTTGTCGTGTATGTTGATCGGCAGGCCTGCCTAGCATTCTTTCTCTCTGCAGCTGTATGGTTGGCTCCCAACAACTATACAAATGATACCCTAGATTAGGAAGCTTGATTTCGTTTGTATAGCCGAGGTAATAAAAGATGATAGAACCGTCGGGAACCTTCTTTAAAGTGTGACCCTGCTCAAGAAATTTATAATCTATCCTAGGATGGGGCTCAAATAAATAATCAAATCTAGCATTAGATAAAGCCCCAATCCCTGCAGCAATACGGGTCACTAAAGAAGTGCTTTCAATGGGTCCCGATCCTCTAATAGAATCTAACCATTGATCAATCATAGCTTCAATAGGAGCAATAAGAATTTTAGTAATTGTAGCAAACAAGACACGCAATTCATCATTACGGATAGGTCTAGTGTCTTGTCTAGGGAAACAATTCATAGCAATCCACCTCCTTTCCCAAAAAGAACCCTTTTCAAAACCCATGGTTGCACCTTCTAAGTTAGTGTTGCAATAACTTCTAAACGTAAGAATGATGCTAAGGTCTTTCCAAGTGAGACGATATTCCTTCCCGAACAAGCGGAAAAGTACCCCGTCATTATCTTTTAGGAAGGTGCCCATAAACTAGATAGTGAGGAGGCGTGAACCCCCCTCAGTGATGTGCCCGAATTTGGTCCAACCTAAAGCTTTCCAAATAGAGAGCAACTCAAGGTCCATACCTATAGTGGAGAGTAGGTCATTGTCGTACACCCTGGTATGGACAAAACTGCAGTTGCGCAGGCGGTGGTAGACTCATCTCCTCGTTCATCCAACAGCTCGAGGTCGGTGTCGGCGAGAAGAACGTGTGGAGCATTCTCCTCCATGTTGTCCTCAACGGACGTGTGTCTTGTTGATTCATTCTCAATGGAGAGGTTCGTGCTCGAGCTACCGTGTGAACGGTGTGAACTCGAATGCGTCACTCGCTGCATCAATGCCTTAGCCTTCTTCATCTGCACCTACTTAAGCAAAAACACAAGAATAACTCGAACACGGATTATGGGTTAGCAAATAAAATCTGCCGGCCATGTTGATCTTGCTAACCTTTGCAAAGGACTTGGACAATCCAAAAACAAAGTAAACTAAAAAGGAAAATATTTTTGGTGGTTTTAGGAAAGACAACTTTGGAAAAGCAAGTGAGAGCTCAACAGTAAATGAGCGGAGGAGGGAGTGAAATGAGAGATGAGCTTGGAATGGCAAAACACTCTCCCCCGGGCACTCGATCTATAGGAAAAATCCCAAACGGTCGAAAATGGCTAGTGGAGCCAAATCCAACCATTGGCAAAAGACCAAGGTTGGTAGGCCCCACACCCCTTCGGTCGAACAAGGGTGTTCGGCCGACCTTGGGTCGGTCCCACTGGTCCCCCACATTGGCCCATAACTCCCCAACAACTATATTTTCTTAGCTCTGGGGGTTAGGTCCATAGTTTCTCAAAGTTGGAAACCGAAAACCGGATTTTGAAATTTTTGTCAAAAGAAAGAAATGGGTTGGAATAAATTCCAACATGCATGTGTGAAATACCAAATATGCAAATGCAGAGGCAAATTTGAAAGAATCCAAAAGTTTGGAATAATTCAAATGTGCAAAAATTGACGAAATTAAATATGGGATAAATACCAAGTTACCTTTGGCAAGGGCTCATCAATTTTAAAAGTCCGACAAGCGGGACTTTTCTCCATCGCGTTTAGCTTGATGTCGTGGCATCTGGTCCTGGAGAAGTGGATGCGGATGGCTGCACTTCCTTCATTCGCCACACCTTCTTCATCTTTGGTGCGGTCGGTGGCTTCTTGGATTTAGGATTTTGCTGCTTCTTTTCGAGAGCCCAGGCGTGCCCATTGCTTTCTTCTTCTGGGTGTTAAGAGTGTGATTCTCCTGTGCCCAGAGATTTATCATGGAATCCTCTAGTCCTTCCCTCCTTGGTTCCGTTTCTAGTTTCTTAATGTCTTGAGGGTTCGGCCAGCTTTTGACTCCACCCATGAGGCAAGACTGAAAACTCAAACTCTGCTTTCTTGCCATTAAGGTCAAGATGGATTACTTCAACCCCCACGTCAATTTGTGCGAATGTGGTGCTTAAGAATGTCCGCCCACGGATGAGCGGCTTACTCTTGTCGACTTCCATGTTGAGCACCACAAAATCCGTAGGGACAAAGCATCCACGGATCTCCACCAGAACTTCCTCGACAATCCCTGCAGGGTATCGCAGTGTCGAGTCGGCAAGCAGAATCTACATTTGAGTTGGGACTAGGCCTGAGAGGTTCAACTTATTGAAAATAGCTCTTGGCATGACACTAACGCTGGCTCCAAGGTCACATAGTACTTGTTCGAAGAACTCTGTCCCAAGTGAATACGAGATCATCGGGCTCCCTGGATCACCTTGGATAACTGGGATGATGTTCAATTCATCCTCTTCATCCTTTCCTGCATGGTAAGTATATGGTGAGTTGCGGGTATGGTTCCCCACAAGCATCACCACATTCACAGTTTTTGTGGCAGATTCAGGTTGACCCAAAATTTTCCACAATCTGAGGCAGGCAAAGCAACGACTAACTGAGCTAGTTGGGTTTCTAGCATTTTATTAAAGCTAAGCTGATTTTTAAAGGAAGAAGAAAGACCTTCTAACTTAGCATTAACACTTTCTAAAGTCTTGTCATTAGCTGCAAGCATTTTAGTAGTGTTTTCATTGATTTTAGCTTGGCCTAAGACAAGATCTTTAAAGGAGGGTTGATTGTTGGAAGAGTTAAAATTGTTACCTCCTTGATAATACGGGCGTGGTTGATTCCACCTGTTGCCTCCTTGCGGATGGTAGTCGTTGTTGTTGTTGTTGTTGTTGTTGTTGTTGTTGTTGTTGTTGTTGTTATTGTTGTTGTTGTTGTTGTTGCTGTTGTTATTGTTGTTGTTATTGTTGTTGTTGTTGTTGTTGTTGTTGTTGTTGTTGTTCACGTACAACACGTCCTCACAAGTCTCAGGGAATTCATTGCCTGAGTGACCCGTGTTGCCATAGACCTCGCACGTCATGCGAGAGTCTAAGGTGTTGACGGTGCCGACTTCATATCCTTTGGCTTGTTCGTCCATCTTGTTCATGAGGAGGTCCATTTTAGCGGCTAGCAAGTCCACCTCCTTAACAGTGTGCATGCCGCACTAACGTGAGTTAAGACGATCTTCACTCCATCCTTGGTTGGAGACCATCATCTCAATAAGTTCTTTTGCCTTTTCAACGGTCAGTGAGAAGAAGGCTCCTCCCGCAACAGCATCAATATGATCACGAGCTGACGAAGTCAGCCCGTTGTAGAAGTTCTGGATAATAAGCCACTCATCCATCACGTGATGAGGACAGGCGGCAATGTACTCTTGTAGCCTCTCCCAAGCCTCGGAGATTGAATCCTTGGACTCTCGCTGAAAGCTTGAAATTCTCCCATGAAGGGCATTGGTTTTGCCCAACGGCAAGAACTTGGCGAGGAATACGGCTGAACAATTTTCCTGGGTGCCCACAATAACATCCTTATTCGCGTAGAACCACTGTTTTGCCCTCCTAGAAGGGAGAACGAAAACATATGAAGGCAAATGGTGTTTTGAGATACGTCCTTCATCTTAAAGGTGCTGCAAATCTCCATAAACTATTGCAGATGGGTGCTGGCGTCCTCATTGGCCTTCCCACGGAATGGGCTGGCAAGCACCATGGTAATGAGACCCATCTTGATCTCGAATTTCGCATCTCCCGTGACGTTGGGTGCAACAGGAATGTTGGATGCCGAGAGAGCGGAGAAAGTGTGAAGACTCTTCTGGGTCATGACTTTGAAGCTTGATGGTGCGAAGATGACTGGTTCACTTGCAGACATGAACTTGTGAGGAGGGACGAGACGTGCACGTACCCTTCTCGAGAGTTGTTCGGGATCTTCAATGTAATTTCTAGCAAGGTTGAAGCCGGTCATGCACTAACCTGTTTTCACACAAAAGGAAGAAAACAAACAAGTTTAGCCTGTTTAGGCAAATGCCAAATAATCTCATGTGCAAGTATAGAACATGGGTAATTCTTTTGATCAATTTGCCTTCCCTGGCAACGGCGCCAGAAATGCTTGTTGACGTTTTGTAGCGTTGCTACTAAGTTGCCTTAGCAACAAAGCCTAGAAATGTGTATTGGTAATCTTTAATGAATGCAGAGAGTCCACAAGTGCACGGAGAATACCATTGTAGCATTTCACCCATAAGTATTCAGGGTAACATATTTGTTTTATCCAAAAGGAAGGCATATGATTGATCATAGGAATTACCATATTCTAAACATTACACATCAGATTTATAACACAAAATCCTCACAAGGGTAAGGATAATGATAAACATTGTAGTGGACACACAAATAGCATACTCAAGTTAAATAAATCTAGTTTAGTGGGGAAGGACAAAGAAAGAGCTAAGTTCCTATGTTGCTTTTATACAGTTACATAGGCTACATTATATTCTATTATACAGATACAATGACAATGCAAAACAATCAGATCATCACACCCTGGGCATCCGGTTTTCCCCTGCATCCACAGTATGATTCTGGCCAAGAGCCTATTGTGACATCCCCTCCGGGATAACCAGGATCGAGTACTGGAGAACACTCAACGAAGCGAATTAGAACAACACATACATTCATACAAGCCCAGAATATATTACATCATGGTATAATACAACAAGGTTTTCGAAAACAACTAAAGTTGTGCAGTGAAAACACTTAATACAACACAAGAGTTTAAAACTTGAAATAGAAGTTGTTCAACAACAGAAACTTTATTCCAACTAACTTGACTACAATGCCCCATGGAACACGACTGATCTTCTACTCCTCAGTGGACATGATACAATCCCACTGAATAGATCCTCCCTCCGGAAGTTGCCCTTCTCCTGACATGTTCTCGGACCAGCCATATGGATATGGCTCACCACCTAGAAAACATGATGAACAAAGCCCTGAGTATCTAATACACTCCACAAGACTGACCCGTCAACAAGGCTTGTTAAGGGCGACATCTAGTATGCATAGGCCTTTGGCTGGTAGGTTGACTTAGACTTGTGAAAACAGCACTACTTAGTGAATCCCTACATTCAAATTTTAGCTCAAGATTAAGTTCATTAACAATGAGGTTTTGCACCCTGCAACTACTACAATCAATGTTTCTCAAGCAAAGAATATTTAGCTGAACGAACTCTTCTCTTCTCATTACTCTCAATTATCTACGTTTGTGCCAAGTGAACAAGCGGTACTCATTGCTGAGAGGGACAGCGATTCGAATCAATTTCACCGGCTGGGTAAAAACTCGACTACACGACACATACGCACCGCATTGGTCGTATATGACAACTTTTCCTGGTAACACCAAACAGAGGTGATCCGTTTCCAACTTCCTCGGGAATATGGAGAGCCCACTTGATACCCATCCTAGACGTTATGCAGGGGCAACCACCATTTCCCTCCTATGAGACTTCAATCTCACTAACATGTAGAAAAGAAAGTTGGCTACGTTCTACCACTCAGGTAGTTAGGGTACATCAGCTTACTAGGTCCCACATACCAACATGTAGATCAGTACTGTTTAATACTTGTTCACGGAGCCGCCAACGGCATAGTCCTAATTTGACACAGACGGGGCTACCACCTTGCAAGACCCAGTCTTTGCCATTTCGTCTACGGGGCTTGTCCGGTACCATCATTATCATCAACTTCCATTTCAATTCATAATAATCTCAATCAACTTAAAGCCTCCAGGCTTTAAGATCATCCTACGCAGTGCTACCGATATTCCTATGACATAAGCATAGCAACAATCGTGCTACCTGTACCTGTATAGTATAAAGACATCATAGGAAGTGGTAGTGATGCAGGTGGTGTGGGGTCGGTCTCAACGATCACCACCTCAAGTTTGATCTCGACGGGTTGCTCGACGTTCTCAGATCCTATACGAGTGTCGATGCGTTGCGAGTTACTGTTAGCAATGTATGAATGCCAAATGCAATGCTTGAAATAATGGCGCAATAAAATAGTAATTAGTAATTAATTATTTTGTCAGAAGTATTTCCTTCTAATTAAAAGTAATAAGCCTATTAATTAAGAGGGATTAATGTACTTAATAAAGTTAATTCCCTTTAGTTACCCTATTATAAATTAATTAAACTTATTAAGGTAAAACATTAATTTAGGAAAATAATAAATTAATTATTAATTAAAAAGGGTATTTCTTATATTTAATTAAATGCCTAAAATTATGAAAAAAAATAAATATTTATTTTATTTCATAAAGTGGTAGAGAAAAACATCTGAAACCCATCAAAATTGGTCCCATTTAGGAATTCTAAATCAAATGCTATGATCTATCAAAGTTCTGGAATTATTTTTATACCCAAAATCCTGGAAATAAAATGGGCCACTCTTAATGTGGCCACATGGGCTACTCGGCGGGCCAGCGACACGGGGGCCCGGCCTAGCTCCATGGATCCCTCAGCTTGCCCGCGCATGGCGGCGCGACCGCGGCGCCCAGGGCGCGCTCCCAGGGCACGGCTCGGCCAACCGAGCGCATGGGTGGCGCGGCGTAGTCAGAGGAACTCAAAGGTGGGGTCAGCGGTGGCGGGTGCTCACCGGAAAAGGCGACAGTAGGCGGTGGCAGGGAATGAACTTTGGCAGGGCATCGGCGGCCAGTAAAACCTGGAGTTGATCACCACCCATGGAAGAAAAAAAAACTCAAACAATGGCTTTAGTCGATGCGCAATCAAGTGAGCAATTCTCCATAGCAGTGTATTAAACTGAGACTTGCTGTAGCAATGGACTTTTTGAAAAGAACAAGAGAAGGTCACCGATGCTCACCGAAGGAAAATGATGCAGTTCACGGCCATGACAAGGAGCTCACCCGACGGCCATGGCGAGAGCTTGGCTGGGGCTGTGCGTCAGTCTAGGACGGTGGGTTGGTCGGAGAATCGACAGCGACAGGTGGTGCTCAAGCTCTGGGCTTGCTTCAGCGGTGGCGGAGGAGAAACAGGGAGAGACTAAGAGGAAGAGAGAGATGAGAGAACTGAGAGCGAGAGGGAAAAGCCAGGGGTAAACCCCCTAGCTTGAGGGGCGCTAGGGCCCGGATGCAGCGCAGCGTGGCGCAGCAGGGCGCTCTCGCGCGTGCCAGTGCTGCCTCGGCACGGGCGGTGTTGAGAGCTGGGGACTGATAGGTGGGGGCCTACGGGTCCCATGGCACAATAAAAGGTAATATATATATATATATATATATATATATATATATATATATATATATGCGCTATACTACACCTAGAATCCATGTATTTAGTGTGCAAATAAATTGGAGAATTTAGTAAGTAAGGGTTTGGGCCCTTAGAATCCAACATATTCTCCTTTGGTGATAGAAATCTACAACAAACCCGAGAATTTAGTGTGCCAACCAGTTAGAAAATTTAGTGTGCCAACCGGTTGGAGAATTTAGTGTGCCAAACATTTGTAGAATTTAGTGTGCAAGCAGTTGAAGAATATAGTGTGCCAAGGATTTGTAAAATTTAGTGTGTCAAGCATTTGTAGAATTTGGTGTGCCAAGCAGTTGGAGAATTATATATATATATATATATATATATATATATATATATATATATATATATATATATATTTCATTTGGCAAAAATACAGAACTGTCACACCTATTGCGTGGGGGATTTCAAAGGACGAATTGGGCTGTCACCACCTGCCTACCCCTAACAATTCGTGGGCTACACAACAAATAATGCATTCTATTGATCTAAGCACCACGCTTACATCTTTAGAACAATACCCCTAATTCCCTAATGATGGATCAGAAATTGAGTAATCATATTTAAGTGAATACTAAGCACGTGGAAATGATCAAAGTCTAACATTAGTCTTGCATTATTATAATGATATAAATAAAGACTATAGTAAGGGCTTATGTCTAACATGGTAGTATAATATAACTACATTACTAACACGCAAGCATAATAACCACATATATGAATGGATCTTAAATAGAATAAAGTCTTACAAAAGGAGAAAGATACAAGAGCCATATCACAACTCCAAGGAAGACCTGAGAACTGAAGAAGACTCTATTCTAAGCCTAAGTCCACTAAAACTAGATAGAAACTCGAAATGACTAAGAGAGTGATGCTTCTTCGTGTGTGCTTTGGAGTGAGGCCTCTCCCTTCTATTTATATTGCCCAAAGTCGGTTCCTAGAGTCGGTAACCACCACGAAACCTGTACAACCGCCATTGGGGAATCACCAGGAGCCAACACACGGCAGCCATGCACCAGGGGGGCCACTCCCTGTTCGGCCGAACACTCCGGTGTTGCCGCCTCTGGTGGCCTGCTAGGTGGGTCCCACTACCCAGTGATACTGTAAGGTCGGTTGTTGAGTCGGTTTGCTTCTATAGGTGGACTAGTCAATCTATAGGAGTCCCAGTTGGCGAGCTCCGATTGGTAGAAGTTGTGTTTCTATGCCAACTAGGTGTGTTTCCTCCTCCATTTCGTTATTTCTCCTACATGTGAGTGATTCTCCAAGCAATAGTGGATATTTATTAATTCTAACTAACATGCATGGTGGGAATATACAATCCTTCTTTATTTTGAGCAATGTTGATGGCTGGAAATGGTATTTAATGACAATCAACAATGTTCGACCGAAGGTGGGAGTCTCCCCTCGTGCATGGTCACCACGTGTCATCTCCTGGTGCCTCCCTAAAGTCGGTTGTGCACATTAGAAGAAAGTTACCGCCTCTAGAACCGCCTTTGGACCCTATATAAGGAGAAGAGTGTCTCCACTCTCCACACACTTCAAGACTAGTTTAGAGCTTCATTTCCATAAGGCTTTAGCACTGCCAAAGTGCTTAGAAAATAGGGAGATACTCAGGGGAAGTCTGGAGGAGGAGTGGGCCTGTCCACCTCTTCTCCACGCTTGTATGTCGATGGATGCTTACCATATTTAGTAAGTCTTCATGATTCCTTTCTTGGTATTTAAGTTTCCTTTTTAAGAAAGTTTTATACTTAGTTGCTTTGCTCGCTCAGCACTCTATTTAGTTAGAGACCTTAGTCTTATATCTTCATAGCTAAAGATTAAGGAAGTAATTAAAAGCATAGACATGGTGTCTAGGTCATAGGTTACCTTTGTTTATCGCGTAGTCCATGGATTGCTTGAGGTAGGCAGTAGGTGGTGAGAGCCCTATCTGCCCTTTGAAATCCTCCATGTTTAGCTGTGGATGCTAGAGAAAACCGGATGCCCAATGCAAGCAACCTAGTAGTGCTCTTACCTTGATTAGAACCTTATAACCATTAGGAATCCTCTCTACCCAAACTAGAACTTGAGATTAGACACACACGTTCCCTGTAGATTCGATACCTCGGAATACTCATAGGTGAAAGCTACTTCGATATACTTACGCTTACGGATTTATTCTGTTATCGTTAACTTGCTGGCGCCATTGCCGAGGAATGGATGTTGTTTGATATTCAAACCTAGTTTGCCCTCGTATCTTTTTATCTTTTATTATTTCTTTCCCCTTCTCTACCATGGAGCGATTATCAGTTTAAGATCTGTTTGCTCCCAAGGGCGAGTTCTTCGAGCCGTCGCTTTCTGTGGAACCTTTCCATTCATCTGGCTCTAAACTCCATACAGGCTTTATAGCCATGGTTTGGGAACAATCCTTCTTGAGGTTAAATAGCGAAAACCTGTTCCATCATTTGCGAGAGTTTGAGCATTTGTGTTCATGCCTAGTGATCAAGGGCATGACTCAAGACACTCTCAAGTAGAAATTGTTTCCCTTTTTCCTCATGTATAATATGAAACAATGGTACACTTATTTCGTTGGGAGTATGAATGGTGATTGGAAAGTACTCCATGATAAATTTTGTCTCACATTCTTTCCTACATCACGTATTATATCTCTACGAAGGGAGATTCTCGACTTTCGCAAAGCTTAAAGGATTCCATAGGTGCAGCCTGGGCTAGGTTTTCCTTGTTAATCACTTCCTCCTCTGACTTGTCTTTGCCCAACCATGTGTTATTGCAACACTTTTGTATGGGTTTAAGCAAGGAGTCTGCCCTATATCTCGATGTCACTGCCAGAGGTTTGTTCGTCTACAAGACACCTGCAGAAGGAAGAGCTATCCTAAACCTTATTCAAGAAAACTCTTCTTTCCAAGCCGGCTATAGAGAGCCCCCTCAGGAGAAAGCTTCGTCGAGCATTGAGGCCACCCCACTAGTTGAACCTAAGCCAAATCATTGCCCATCCATTGATTCATCTAGTGAGACCTCAATTGAACCATGAGCAATGGAGGAAAAAGAAATTCAACCTTCAAAGCTCCCTTTCCAATTTGAGGAAAATCTTATAAAAGATCATGGGAAATTCTCAAGTTGTTGCTATCAAAAGAAATCACCAACTCCTGTATGTTCTCTCAATCCTCTTAAGGAGCCTTTGCTCCAAGAGATGATGATGGAGTTAACAATAAACGTGAGCAATGAGTCGGTGAGACAGGTTGAGCTTTCTCCGAACCTAATTTGGATTAGCTCCCCTTCCTCTTCTATTCAATGATTCAAAAGAGGAGAAAAGGTGAATCTTCTTTATAATCCCACTGTTGGTGCCAACATCATTTATGATGTTTGCATTTTTGCCATTTTGGGTGAAGAACCCTTGACACCGACTTGTAAATTTCTTCAATGTACCTCTGGACTCATGTGAGGACCGAACGCGTACCGAGAAGGTGTGTGGGGGGGGGGCGGTGAATCAGTAAGCCGACCATGAATATTGAGTACTTCAATTTCACACTACTAGATCCCGACAATTGTTTCAACCTAACAATTCTAGTACATCAAGACACTACACATGCTAGTGTTCATGATGAGTGCAAAAGAGGAAGCTAAACACACTACCCTATGCAAGCCACAATTCAACCAATTAACTATAGCACAAAAATACGGAATAGTACAGAGGGGTCAAGAAATGCTCATGAATTTTTCCTGAGGTCTCGGAAGGATGACGCCTTCCTCTAATCCTCGTTGGACCACTCCCACCAGAGTGCCGGTCCCTCCTGCCACCAAGTGAAGTTCTTGCACACGAGCCCACAATCACTCCCGGAGTGCCATGACTAGGAGCCCTCTAGCCCCATCAGCCCTACGTTGAAGCACGCCTGTCTGCGTCTGATGAGGACATCACTCCTATGGATAAACACAACACTCCTCCAAATCTGGACTTGCAAGGTCCAATGACTAGAGCTCGTGCACGACGACTAAATTTAGAGGTGAGCTCGTTCCTACGTTCTTCGCTATATGTTAGTTTTGAGAATGGTTTGCTACCTAATGATTATTTTATGATTAGAAACCATGGAGAGGACCAGGAGATGATGGGAGAAGGAGTTGGGAACGTGGAGGACCAGCAAGGGCTTGGAAGCCAAAGTGGAGGCCCAATCAAAACCGACTTCGAGTCTGTTTCGGGGCCCAGGACCAGTCTGTACTAAAACAGTCGCCCAGGACGCATACGGACTCGGATTTGGATGTTCTACATATGCACGGAAAGATAAGAAGAAAATCTTTCCAATGCCGCCGACCTCATGTCAAAATTTATTCAGATTCATCGGGAATCGTCAAAACAAGAGAGAGTCCAGAATCTGTGTCGGTGCTGCGTGGCCTATTTTTGGCCTTTGGGCTTTGTATCTAGTTGAGCCGAATTAGGGGCGCGTCCAGAGGGTCTTGCACGACCCTAGGGTCTTTATATACAGCCGTCACCGCACCATTAGGGTTCGGGTTTTGCTTAGATCAATTCTGTTCATAAACAGTTTCGCCGTTCATCGGTTTGTGAGACCCCAACTTCAAGAGTTTAATCATACATCTGCAATTGTGTTGCATTCTTCGTTGTTCTTGCTTGTGTTCTTGATTCGTAGGCAGGGATTAGCCTTCTCGGCGAGGTCAATCGTCTTTTGGACGGTTGATAACCAGAGGAGACGTCGTGCTGCGATTGCGGGGTTTAGAACGTGTTGTTCTGAAGCCGGATCGATTTGTGTGTCGCCTCCGACCAAATCAACTTACCAAGAACCTTTCGGAAGATCGGGAACCCTTGTTCACATCAGCGTCTCAAGACCCCTTTTCCTGAACCATGTTCCTTGAAGCACGCAAGTAGTCCTGGAGACTGGACATCCTCATGACTCGGAATCTTTCGACTCATTCAAAGGATCCCTCGCGCCCTGATCATGTTGCCCATGTGTTGTCCCTAGCACACATACTGCCTGTCGTGTGTGGACTCTCGCACGCCGAAGACTGTCTCCTTGACCGATCAAAGCGCGCAAAAGTCAACGACACCATAATGGCACCGCCCTCCCTTTGCCGCCTATACCTATGCATGTCACTGCACCTCTGACCAGTAAGATTGGACCTACGACCCACGCCGGAGTATGGTTATGGAGAGCTAGTGTACCTGAAAGCGTACCTAAGAAGCTACCTTGCGTGGCACACCCTATCGCGAACCCTCTTGGCAAGTCTAGACCAACCCAATTATAGCCTATAATAGGACCCTAGCCTCACCCAGCTGTTCATCATTTCCCTCAACCATCCCTTGCCAACAAAGTCACAAAACCCATCCCATTGACCAGACTAAACCCATCCCCACCTTATCCATGCAAGACATCACCCGGACCACTAACTACTGCCTAGAAGAGCCTGGTTTTCCCAAATTTTATCCTACTCGCCACTACAACCAAGCTAGGCATCCTAGACCACCTCGAGTATGTTGGAAGAGAGTATGAAGAATCCGGCACCAAGCGTTGCACCGTCATAGTCCAGATCACCACCAGCCCAAAAGCTCCCAGCATAAAGCCATGGAGAGTGACACCTATTGGGTTCCATTTTTCAGACACCTACTAGTTAGTCGTTCATAAAGCGATGCGATACCTATGCCAGTTGCTTGAGAAGCCCATCAGTCGCACCAGCATGTGATACTTCCTGCCTTTGGACAAAGACTGACCTTCTTGGAAAGCCCGTGTCGATAGCTTGGAAAGACAGGATAGAGACTCTACTATTGTCGCCACGACGCAATACCTCCTCGCTCCTGACAAGCTATTTGACCACCAAGCAGAACAACAACGAGCCTGCATCAAGCGAGCCGAAGAAGCTTAAGAGTAGTACAGAAGATAGCAAGTCGACCTCAAAGAAGCAGAAACTCAAGCAGCAGAAGCCCATCGTCGTGCTACCGGAGCCGAACCAGCCCTGAGATGCATAGAGAATTGCCACACTTGCGCCCTCAACTAGGCCTACCTCACCGGTCGTGCAGCCCATAGGACTCTGCACCTCACTGGAGAAGTGAAAGACATGATCCTTGAAGGAATCCCCGTCAGTTCCTTCCTCTTTGCGAAGCGAAGATTTTCAGTCAGTCCCCTGTCGATTGAAGTCAAAAGATACGAACCTTTCCAGGATCCCCTCGACGGAGAGACTTTCGAGTCGATCCCCCTGACTCAGCCAGTCCCCAACGAAGAAGGAACTTCCACTCTGTACCATTCGCCAACCGAGAAGCTCGAGGACACCGTCGAGTGAAGCTCGACAGGACCCGGCAGCACCGTCATGGGAACAAAGTCGTCTTGGTGTGAAGCTTAGTAGTACTAGCACCGTGAACCATGTATCCTTAGTCACAACAAACCAATAGTTTTTGACCCGTTTAAAGTAGACTTGTTTGTGCTCCGCGCACATCACAATTAGTACTCCGTCTAGTACGCCTAAGTGTGTAATTCAACCGTGATTGTGTGAATCATTGTTTGCTCATTTGGATTTTTTCATTGAGTGATGTTGTGTTCTTAGACCAACAAAGAACACAAATGCAACCAGAAGTCACAAAATAGTTGTGAATTCTAAACAATAGATAATATACAAGAATAAAGAAAAAATAGATCTACAGATCTACTTTTAGTCTCGTATCTTGTATTCCCCCTCTCCCCCTCCCCCCCCCCCCCCCCCCCCGGGCTTCTCACTAGCTTTGGATACCCCTCTGAAGGATCGAGAAGGCGACTAGAGGGGGGGGGGTGAATGGGAGCCTTTAAAAATTCTTTCACAAGAACTTGGCCTATGTCCCAATTTGCACCGAACCCAATACCTAAAGAAATTCACCAAGGTTACACACACCAACTTGTGATGTGCTAACCCTAAGAATGACAAACACCAGCGGAAAAGACAAGAGAGAACAAAGAAAACAACCAAATGGAAGGTTCATGGACCTGTAGCAACACAGGCAACGAAAAGAGACACTTCCTGAGCAAAAGTAACATGCTCTGAGCCAAAAGTAACACACTGTTTAGATCGGACAAGTCCAAACTAATAAAAGGAACACTTCCTAAGAGTAACACGCCCTGAGAAAAAATGACATGATGTTCAGATCGAACAAGTCCGAACGGATAAAAGGAACACTTTCTAGGAAAAAGTAACACACCCTAAGAAAAAATAACACGATGTTCAGATCGGACAAGTTCGAACTGATAAAAGGAACACTTCCTAGGAAAAAGTAACACTCCCTGAGAAAAAGTAACACACTGAGACAGAACAGAATTTAGCTCGGGATTAGGCAAAAACTTGATCAAAACCTAATCAAACGAACTCCAATTTGAGCGATTTTTGGACCAAGCAATCCTCAACATATCACGACCCTACTCCAATAAGATTCACTCAAATAGCACAAGGAATCATCATGAATTCTAGATCTTGTGCCAAGAACACCAAAAAGGGGACACTTGAGAAATCTTTCAAATCGAAAGTGCTAGAGCTCTTGATTCGGTCAAGGATCCATATAGGATTGTTCTAGCTCATCATTGCACCAAGATCCCCAAGAAATCTGCTCCAAAAACTCAACCAAAAGTGAGATAAAAAATTCCCACGAAATAGCTCCGAAAATAGAGAAAAAGAGAAATTTGGGATTAAGGGAGAGAACAAGAACTTGAGCATGAATTTGAATCTCATATCATTGATTCATCAAGTCAAGATGGATACATGGCTAGGAAGCCACCCTCTTCCTCCCACTATTTGGAAGAGCAAGAGATGTCTCTCACACACCCTCTCCTCTCCTCTATTACATGAAGACCTCTCCTAGCACTTTGAAAGGAAGACCTAAGGCAAGGCTAAGGGAAAGAGAGGCACCTCTTCCACCAGCCCTACCTTTCCTTGTATAGGCCTAGGGGTTGTCCTAAAGACCATCCTACCCCTCACCTACAATACACTACCACCTACCACCAGGGGCACAACCGTCCATCTTTTTCCTCATCGCCCGAACACCATCGAGTCACGACTTTGCTTTGCCTCGACGCAAGCTCCACGATGGTGCCATGTGCACCTCCAATCACCGCCATATGTTTTGAGGCCCAAACTAGAAAACCACCTTGCACGCTTCTCAAAGCATGACTTCTGGATCATGACGTGTGTCCCCTCGTCGCGTGTCCCCTACGCCGAGCACCACCACTGTTCCCATCCCAAGCCACCCCAATTTCCTTTTTCTTCTCCTCCCGAGCTCCACCGGCCATGGCTGCATCTCCACCAAATCCACCCCAATCTGGCCGCCCCTCCACGGGACTCCGCCTCAGATCGCAGCGCGTCGACCCCCCCTCACCGGAGCCCCAGCTCGCCAGCCGCCTTTCCCCTCTCCCCATGCAGAAAAGAGTTACCAAGCTCATCCATGGCGTGCGAGCAGAGAAGGAGAAAACAACTCCTCCCCGTTTCACGTAAGCGTTGGCAATTTTTCAAATTAGCCCTCCCTTTGTTTTCAAACCAACCCACCTCCTATTAATGACACACATTTGCAAACTATCCCCTTGGTCCACCATAAACCCAACCCATGCACCCAGTCCATAGAATAGTGGACTTGGTCCACAAATTTTCCACACAAAAATAATTCTGGAAAATCTTAGAATTATGTCCTTTTGCACATAAGCCACCGACCTTCTCTGTTATTCTATTTTGGCCCATAGAAACACCCCCAGACTTCCTAGAAAATATATTTTGCCCCAGCCATCTTACAAACAAGTCCCCAAACCTCTCAGTAATTATAGAAAGGCCCTTAAAACTTTCTAAAATTATAGAAAAGCCCCTAGAACCTCTGAAAAATCATATCTTTTGAAACATAAGCCCGATTTGAGCAATTGTGGCGCCCATGAGTTCGTCTCAGTGAGTAGTACCTAGTGGTACTACCCGCAACATCACCCTTGTTGAATTTTGCTAAACCAATGTTAGAGAGGAATAAAACAGAGCAACTATTTATCATTTCAACATAGGAAAACTATACACATTCATCCTCTAGTAATTCATATTTTAATGAAAGTGTTGAAACATTTGAAACAACTCATTCTATCCTAAATGGTTCGTTCTTTCTTCCCTCAAGTCTTTTTTGATCCTCTTCTAAAATTTTAGGAGCAGACATAGGTTTAAGAGTAATTCTTCTACCATTGTATTTAAATGAATAGCTATTAGCAATGGTATTGTGCAAAGCATTATTTGTAGAAATCCAAGGCTTACTCAATAACAAATGACACACTTGCATAGGCACTATATTAAAATCTGCACATTTTATCTACCTTTATCTTACCACAAGAATTTACCCATTGGATGTAGTATGGACATGGGTGTGGCTGTGTGGTCAAGCCGAGCTTCTCGACCAATTCCAAGCTTGCGATGTTGTGGCTACTCTCTCCATCAATGATGACACGACAACGTCAATCCTTCATAACAAAGTGAGTCTGAAACAAGTTATTCATTTGATTTTGTTGTACCTTCTTCATTTGAGAACTAAGCACTTGTTGTGCTACAACACTTGTATCAACCTCATTTGACACCATCGACTCATCACCATCGGTGTTGTATCCTGTCATTGTTAATAGAAAACAAGAAAACACACAAGACTATATTTTCCTATCACTACTGTTTGATCATGGTGGAAACTCTCAACAAGCAAATGGCAGCACCTAATTGAGTTCTTACAAGATTCTTAATAGCAAAACAGAGGATACCTTGGAGAGTATGATCCGACGATTGCAAGGGTCCAAAGTTCTGTGCTTATTCAGAAGGATATATACGGAGCTTGGAAGGTAAATTGTAGTAGCAAGGATTAGCAAAAATTTCAATTCAGAAATTGCAAAACTAAATACTAGTCCCAAGCTAGTCCATGTCACCGGCCTAAACTTGTCTCGGACCTAGTTCAAGCAAGCAAGCAAATGACTCAACAAAGGACAAAAAGGATGCAAGCAATTCTGAATTTGTATCTTTTCTTTTTTCTACTTCCTTTTTTTGGTGCAGATTTTACTCTTGTGCACTTTTGCCTTTTTCTTTTTTTTTCTTGAGAATCAGAACTGCAGCAAGGTATTACAAGTTTTACAACCAATGGAACTCCAGAATATTTTTTTTCTTACTACAAGTGCAGCAAAAGGATTCTTATAACAGCACAACTAAAACAAACTTCTATAACAAGATCAAGCTCTAATTGGTTAGCTTTTGATCACAATGAGACAATAGCAGAGCACTCTAATTTTCTTTTGCACATGAAAGTAGAAGGCTAGATGTTAAAGAAATATTTAGTGCACACAATTCCAGCAGTACTATTATCTCAACGTGTGCAACACTGATTTTTTCCCTTGTTTGTCTATGACAAGGATATGCACGACTCAAACAAGACCAAAGAACAAGCGCTAGACCAGCAACACAATGACTTTATAGGGACTAAAATTCAGAGAAGCAATCTAAAAAAAAAATTTGCAAGTCATAATGGGGTATAGGACAGCGGAAACACGACGAACCGATATTTTTGTGGGACAATTTTTTGGACTATAGGATAGAACAAATAAACAAGGATAAAGGCGAACCTAACAGTATACCTGAAGCTCTGATTACCACTTGATGTGAACAAGGGTTCCCGATCTTCCGATAGGTTCTGATAATCTTGATTAAGACGGAGGCGATACAGAAATCGATCCGGCTTTCAAACGACACATTCTGAACCCGCAATCGCAGCACAACGTCTCCTCTAGTTATCAACCGTTCAAGAACGATTGATCTCTCCGAGAAGGCTTATCCTTGCCTACAAATCAAGAACACAAGCAAGAACAAAGAAGAATACAACCAAATTTGCAAGTATATGAATCTCACAAGTTGGGATCTCACAAACCGATATGACGGCAAAACTGTTATGAACAGAATAATCTAAGCAAAACCCAAACCCTAATGAAGAGGAGACCACTATATATGAGGACTCTAGGATCGTGCAGGACCCACTGGATGCAGCCCTAAGTGGGCTCAACTGGTGTTGCAGCACCAGGACAGATTCTAGAAGTCAATTTGTTTTGGCGATTGCCGACGGCTCGGGATGAACTTTGACATGGGACCAGTTGGGTTGGAAAGGTATTTTCGTTATCTTTTAAGGCATATATAGAACATCCAAATCCGAGTCCGTATGCGTCCTGGGCGTCCGTTTTAGTGCAGACTGGTCCTGGGCTCCGAAACAGACTCGAAGTCGGTTTTGATTGGGTCTCCACCTTGGCTTGGACGTCCTTGCTAGCCCATCACGCCTCCAATCACCTCTCCAGCTATCTCATCATCATCTCCATGGTTCCTAACAACAATTAATTTATTAGATAGCAATCTATTCTCAAAACCACATAATAAAAACATTAGAAACGATCTCACCTGTAAATTCAGGTGATGCACATGAACTTTCATCTTAGTTGGAGGAGTTTGTGTTTATCCATGGGTTCACCAATTCGGCGGAATAGCTAAGATACAGTCGCCCTCTCACGGCGACACATAGGGATTATCCGGCCATAGTAGGTGCCTTGCCCAAGCACCATACCGGCAAGCAAAGACCTAATCCTCATCTTCATTTATGCACAGCTCCCACTCGATGTTCCAACAGTCGGGACGCTGGCCCTCCCAATGGAATCTCCCACCGCAGTGGCAGTCTCCGTCCTGGTCATCTGAAAACCACATAGAGCTACGCCCTGAGTAACTAATTTACTCAGTAAGACTGACCCGTCAAAATGGCCAACTACAGTCGACGCCTAGACATGCAAGGCTAGGGATAGGGTTTTTATTGCCAGAAGGCCCGCCTAAGAGTGGATCCTTATTTTTCAAGTTTCAGCATCAAGTTAAATTGTTGAGCGGAATTATAAAATTTAGTTTGCACTAAAGCTATAACAATCATGGTTGCAATACAATCTTACTAAATCCAAACAACAGTATTAAACCCACTTATCATCTTAATGGCTTCCGACCCTGTTCCGTAGCAGTGATCAAGTGGTACTCGTTACTATGAGGGGCAGCGACTCGAATCGATTTACATCCTGCAGGAGAAACCTGCTTGCACGACCCATACGCACTTCCGGGAAGCCGCATGGAGCAAGCAATAGTCGTAGCTCACGGTACCGTAGGGTCTTTCGGGTCCAGACTCCCCCGAGAAGGGTCCCCCAACGCGATGCGCCCCGTGCCGCCATCCGTGAGTGGATTGCTCCCTCCTCTCAGCCCCAGTTCCACCAAAGAAGGGAGAAGGCTATCTTCAGACCAAGCGATAGTCGTAGCTACGTCGGTTTACTGGGCCCATATCTCCAGCATGCAAACAGTACGTTCAAACTTGATCCCATGGGCCGGACATGAGGCGTAGCCTTAAGGGACTCGGACGGGGCTACCTCCTTAAAGACAAGCTGTCCTTCCCTTTCCACCTAGTTGCCCGTCCGGTCTTCATTGTGATTCCATCCACCCTTTCCTTCATCCGATATCATTTCCCAGCGATAATATTCTCTATCTACGAGTGGTCTCCATACCACTCGATGAGTAGTCGTCCTAACTTAAGCAGAGCGACTACCGTCCTGAGGCTAATACCGGGTACAAGGATCCTACTGCAATACTAGGTTTTCAAACAACTCCTATAAACTTAATGCACAGGCAAACCTACATCACACTATCTAGTGTAAAAATAAGAATTTAAAACAGGTTATGCACCGGGGCTTGCCTTGGTTCTGCTCTTGGTCAGCTACGGCACCTCCGGCTCTTTCTGGGTCCTGCTCCGGTCCCGCCTCCACGTGGTTCACGACGTGATCTATATGATGCAAAAGGGAATGCTATGAGAGAAGATTCATGGCACTTCCTCAATAAATACGTTAATGTACACTGTCATCGGTGGAATTAAACGGGGTGCGATGATGCGTTCAATAGTATATCTTATTGAGTGGGGCACAGGGTGAGGGCGTTTCGTGTATTTTCTTCATGGACTCCAGTACTTGATCGCGACGACGTCGCACCCAAGTACGGTGTGTCTGTGTGTGCCGGGGTGAAGCTACGTAAGTGATGTCCATGACTAGTAGGTGCCAATTAATTAGTATTTTAGTGTGTGAGCAAAACCCTCGCAAGGCACTAAGTAGCCGTGAACTAGCCCTAAAGCGGAACCATTTTTATTAACGGGTAAAATTGCACTCGGGCATAATTATTAAGTTGACATGGTTCTGATCTTCAAATGGGCAGGGTGATTTATTATAATTAGGTTACACCAGGATTGATTTAATTGTTAAGTTTCACTATCATGCACCAAGCCAATAATTTCTATTAATTATTATAAGGAAAAAAGCATTAAATTAATTTCAACTAATATACAGAGAATTTCTTTATGAAACTTTTCCAGGGATACTAAAACTGACAATCCTACTTGGTGACCAATTTGCAATATTTTATTAGCTCTCTGTAATTAATTATAATTTTATTAGTGTTTTTCCTATTTATTTTAACCCTGATATAAATATTACCATGCATGCGGCATTAGAATTTTTCTATAACAGTACATGACTAGGGAAACTCAGAGAATTTTAGTTTGCTCAAAAATACCTAATAATGAATTAGTTATGGATTTTTAAGTGTTTTCCTCATTTAATTAAATCCTAACAGTACAATTAACAAGAACTGTGATTTAGCATTTTTCCTTATTAGTACAATCCCAGACAAGGCTAACAAAATTTATTTTGCCACAAAATTCCTATTATTCAATTTACTATGCATTTTACCAATTCAACCTATTTCTGGAATTGATTAAATCAAAAAATCCGATTTTTACTTCGCGGGCCGCAATCCCGGCAGCCCACGGAGGCCTCGCCCACGGGGAGGTGCTCCTGGGCCAGATTCAGCCCAGGCGGGCACGGCCCAGCGCGCGCGCGCTGGTCGGGGGGCCTCGCCGTAGCCCGTTGCGGGCCCTGGCTCCAGCTGGTTTTGGAGGGGAAAACGGTCTACTCAACGTCGCGCACCCATCTAGGCGGTCGGGAACCGCCGGCGATGGCCGGGCATGGTCCCGCGACGGTGGTGGAAGCAGGGCAGGGTTCGGCGACGGCTAGCACGAAAAGGGGATGGCGGAAAGGCTCAGGATCTTGCCGGAGAGCTTCACCGGAGCATGGAGAAGGGTGTTATTGGGTTTCCCCTGCGAGGGGGAGGTCGGGGATGCGGTCTCACCGGCGGGGTGGGGGTTGCAGTGGTCGGCGGCAGCCCCAAGCTAAGAATCTAGGGAAGGGGTAGAAGGATTCGTCCAATCCGAGTTCAAACGCGTGCGCGATCAAGAGGGAGAGCTCCTCGTGCGAGGAATCGGAAGTTGGCTCACCTCGGGGTGAAGGCGGCGCGGGGGAACAGCTCGGGGTCGATTATCGGCGTCGGGGAAGAACCGGGCCGATCTCCCAATGCCGGTCGTGCGATGCAGAGGGAACAGGTGCAGGTTCGTCGGGTTGTCTCCGCGTTGCTCCCAGAAGCTTGGCTCGGGCTCCGGCGGGCGGTGGTGGCCAGGCGAGACGGGGCAGAGGCGACGGCGGAGGCAGAGGTGACGGGAGAGAGAGCGACAGCGAAGGAGTGAATGGGGGGGGTGTGCGTTCGGACAGGCGACAGAGGGTCGCTGACAGGTGGGGTCCGCGGGGAATTTTTCTTTTTCATTTCTTTTTCCATTCCTATCAGCCTACTGCATTTGTTATTTTTGATAAAATTAATCCAAAGCTGATACAATCAGACCAAAAATAGGGTAGACTCCCCATAATGTGCTGGTTTTTATAAAAATACTAACTACCAACAGTTCTCAATACAATTTGATCAGGTATTGTATGAAGAGAGCTGGTTTTTAACCATTCTAACATTTATTTGAGGCCTTTAATGATGGATTAAAAATCTGAGAAAATTCTCAGAATTCTAATTGACCATGACCATCAACATATAATTTTTGCAGTGGTGACTTTTACTAAAAATTTAGGACTTGCAGTACAAAGGTCATTCAATTGGATTTGAATTCAATTTGAATTGCAAAATTTAAATTCAAATTCTTGGTGTCATGATCTTATGCCGTCTAAGTGATACCCTTGGGACCCTATTGACACTAGGAGTGTCACAGCCCCCCCCCTTAAGGAAATCTCGTCCCGAGATTAAGGGAGGTGTTGACGGTTTACCTAAGTGGTGGCGTAGGAACTCGGGGTAGTGGCTTCGCAGGAACTCTTCAGTTTCCCAAGTAGCTTCTCTGGCGGTATGGTTGCTCCATTGGACTTTATAGAACTTCAGTGTCTTCTTACGTGTCGCTCGCTCCTTCTCGTCTAGCACTTTCACCGGATGCTCGACATAAGTCAGGTCAGGTTGTAGTTGTTGGGTGCTCTCCAGTGGTATGTCCACCGGTGTTTTCAAACATCTCTTGAGTTGGGACACGTGGAACGTGTCATGCACTCCGGCGAGTTCCACTAGCAGTTGGAGTCGGTAGGCCACGGGTCCGTATCTCGCGATGATAGTGTAGGGACCAATATAACGGGGTGCTAACTTCCCGCGAATTCCAAACCGTTGTACACCATTGGTGGGTGAGACTCACAGGTAGACCATATCGCCGACCCTGAATTCCAACGGGCGGCGCCTTTTATCGGCATAAATTTTCTGCCTGGACTTTGTCGTACATAAGTTGGACTGGATTTCGCGCACCTTCTGTTCAGCTTGCTGCACTAGCTCCGGACCAAAGATTATCCTCTCCCCTGATTCTGACCAATTCAATGGTGTGCGACAGCGGCGCCCATAGAGAGCCTCGAATGGTGCCATCTTGATGCTTTCCTGGTAACTATTGTTGTAAGCGAATTCTGCCAAGGGTAGGCACTCGTCCCACTTCTTGTTGTGATTCAGTACATATGCCCTCAACATGTCTTCCAATATTTGGTTAACTCTTTCCGTTTGACCGTCTGTTTGGGGGTGGTATGCGGAATCTTTGATCAACCTGGTGCCCAGTGTCTCGTGTAGCTTCTCCTAAAAGCGTCCCACAAATTGCGAGCCTTGATCGGATACGATAGTCTTAGGCACTCCGTGCAAACACAGGATTCGCTCAATGTATAGTTGCGCATTTTTTTGCATCTTGAACCGCGTCGACACAGGGATAAAGTGGGCGACCTTTGTTAATCGGTCAACAATGACCCATATGGAGTCAAATTTATGTGACGTCAGCGGTAGACCAACGATGAAATCCATACTGATGTCTTCCCATTTCCAGGCTGGAACACTCAAGGGTTGTAGTAGGCCTGCCTTCTTCAGATCATCGGCCTTGACTCGGCGGCAGGTATCACACTCTGTGACATAACGTGCTATTTCCCTTTTCATGCGAGTCCACCAATATTTGGATCTCAAATCATGATACATTTTGTTGCTGCCCGGATGCATGGAGTACTTTGTACTGTGAGCCTCATCCAGAATTTTCTTACGGAGTTCCAAATCCTTAGGAACCACCAGTCGATCCTTGAACCATAAAACGCCTTCTACATCTTCTCGAAAACATTGTACCTTAGCATCGCCCGCTTTTAGTCCCCTTTTGAGATGTGCTATGCCTCTATCATTTTTCTGGGCTGCCACTATTTCTTCCCGTAAGGTAGGAATTAATGCTAGGTTATAGAGGGCTCCGTGGGGTGTTACTTGCACATAATGACCATCTTGGACTTGGGGGCTGACCAGGATGTGATGGCAGTGAGCCTTGCGGCTTAGGGCGTCAGCCACGACATTCGTCTTTCCCGCGTGGTAATGGACTTCCAACTCGTAATCCTTAATCAATTCCAACCAACGACGCTGTCTCATGTTCGGGTGGTCCTGAGTGAAAATATACTTCAAGCTTTTGTGGTCAGTGTATATGCGAACTAAATCCCAAGGAGGTAATGTCTCCACATCTTTAAGGCCAATACCACTGCTGCTAATTCCAGGTCATGCACAGGGTAATTCTGCTCGTGCTTCTTCAATTGCCTTGATCCATAAGCAATAACTCTTCCGTCTTGCATAAGCACACATCCCAATCCAACACCCGAAGCATCACAATAGACATCGAACGGCTTCCCCAGGTCCGGTTGAGCTAATACTGGGGCCGTGGTCAGGTGCCTCTTCAAGGTTTGAAAAGCACCTTCGCAGCTTTCATCCCATATGAATTTCTTATCCTTCTTAAGCAACTCTGTCATGGGCTTTGCGATTTTGGAGAAATTGGGAATAAAACGGCGGTAGTAGCCAGCTAATCCCAGAAAACTGCGTATATGAAATACGGTCTTCGGTGTCTTCTAGTTTAGTACATCTCTTACCTTGCTGGGATCTACCGCGATGCCCTCTTTCGAGACAATATGGCCTAAAAATGGTACTTGCTTCAACCAAAACTCGCACTTGCTAAACTTAGCATATAATTGGTGCTCCCTTAACCTCTGTAAGACAACACGGAGATGCTCTGCATGTTCTTCCTCTGACTTCGAGTAGACTAGGATGTCGTCAATGAACACCACCACAAACTTGTCCAACTCGGGCATGAACACTGAGTTCAAGAGATACATGAAGTGTGCCAGTGCATTTGTCAATCCGAACGACATCACTAAATACTCATATAGACCGTACCGGGTAGAAAAGGCTGTTTTGGGAACGTCTTCAGCACGGATTTTAATTTGATGGTAACCCAACCGGAGATCAATCTTGGAGAACACCTTAGCTGCTATTAACTGGTCGAAGAGGATGTCAATACGGGGCAGTGGGTATTTGTTCTTGACAGTCACCGCATTGAGGGGTCGGTAGTCTACACACAGCCTCAGGGTCTCATCTTTCTTCTTCAAGAATAATGCCGGACAACCCTAAGGCGAGGAGCTTGGTCGAATGAACCCCTTATCCAGCAGCTCCTTAAGTTGCTCCTTCAACTCAGCTAGTTCCTTAGGCGCCATTTTATACGGCCTTTTGGATATAGGTGTCGTCCCTGGCTGAAGCTCAATCTTGAACTCAACATCCCGATCCGGTGGAAGTTCTGGGAGATCGTCAGGGAATACGTCCGGAAATTCCCTAACCACTGGTATATCCTTTATTGGTCCGGTGGTGGTGTGGTGAACGCTTGGTGCGACCAGTTGGGGTGGTCGTACTCGGAAGCTTACGCTACCATGGGTGGGAGAGTTTAGGTGTACAGTGTAGGCGTCTATGTCCAATATGGCTTTATGTTGCCTCAACCAAGGCATGCCCAGAATAATGTCAATGTGCACCCATCTAAGACCATGCACTTAGTAGGGTAGACTTTTGATCCTAGGGTTATTGGGAGTTTCTTTATTTCATATAGAGCAGGGGTTTGTCCACAGGCTGATCTAATGGTGTATCGTGCTCTCATAAGGGTACGAGGCAGCCGGTACTTATCAACGAAGAACCCACTAACAAAGCTATGTGATGCTCCTGAATCAAACAGAACTAGTGCGGGGTGGTCTCGAACAGAGAACATACCAGCAAGGATGGGGCTGTTCTCCGGAACCTCCTCCAGGGTAGTGTTGTTCACTCGCCCTGCACGAACTGGCCCTCGGTTGTTGCGGTTGTTGTTATTGTTGCTATTCCTCGGCGGGTTCTGGCCAGTGTTCTTCTTGGGGTGCGGGCACTCCCTCGAGAAATGCCCAAGACGACCGCAGTTGTAGCAGGGAAAAGATCCGGCCTGAGCGTTCGGCTGCTGGGGTGGGCGAAATCCACCTTGACTCTGCTGCTGGCGCGGTACCGGGGGTCGCTGCTGTGCTGGCTGAGGCGGGCGCACAACAGGTGCCGGCACGGGGGCGGAACGGTACCTCTATCCCGACGGGGTGGTGTACACCATGCAAAACTTCTGCGGGGGTCCACCGGATGGCCCCATAGCGCTTGCGGAGCGCTTCCGTTCTGCCATCACCCTGCGATATCCGTCTTCCGCGACTATCGCGTTGTTGACAAACTCGACGAATGAGCCTCCCATGTTAAGGTTGAGGCGGTCCTGTAGCTCAGCACTTAGCCCCTCCAAGAAATGGTCCTTGCGCTTGGCGAGGGTGTCCACTTGTTCCGGGGCGTATAGCACCAACCGGTTGAACTCTTCGCAGTATTCCTCGACACTGCGGTTGCCCTGTTTTAGAGCGGCGAATTCACGCGCCTTCCTGCGGACGAGCCCCGCAGGGATGTAGTGAGCGCGGAACGCATCCTTGAACTCGTCCCACGTAATCTGTCGGTCAGTTCCCATAGAGGCGACAAGGTTGGCCCACCATGCCCCAGCCGCACCATGCAGTTGCTGCGCGGCCAACAATGTCTTCTGCACAGGCGTGCAGTTAAGGAGTCCAAATTTAGACTCGAGCATGCGAAGGAAGTTCTCCGCCTCCATGGGCTCGGTAGTTGAGCTGAATGTGGGCGGCCTGGTGGCGAGGAAATCGGAGTAGGATCTGTTCTGCAGTGCTCCATCGTTGTGGCCATTAGCATTACGGGCTGCTAGGTTTTGTTGTGCTAGCTCCCGCATGAACTCCGCCTGTTGCTGCTGGTTCTCTATCACAGTGGCGAAAAACTGCGCCATCATTTGCATGGGGTTGGATGGCGGCGGCGGTGGTGGAGTCCCTTGCGGAGAGTCAGTCCCCCTAGCCCTGGAACCTTCGGGCTGCTCGCCATGCAGCTCATTGGTGTTGCGGGTGCGCACCATTCTGAAATGTAAGAATAAGGGCCCAATTAGTCTCTTGTCCAACATGAGCATTATAGGTTACCAAAGCAAATAACACAGCACACGGGGCAGCAATTTGGTAAACAACATAATTTCGATTAAGCGGGAATTTTCCAAGTTAACCTGATTCTAGTACAAGTCAACAGTTCCACTCTACATAAACTCAGAATATGTGGCCATCGAGTTTGCAAAAGCTATTCACACGGGTGACCCCCAAAATACAACAACCACGCGTGGAGTGTCCCAAAAGCTATCCATCTACCATGCCCTACAAGCACGACCTAGTCGCGGCTACTACTACTGCCATGCCCTAACACCGGCGGTGCCAGAGGGCCCTGGTCGGTCCACATCGGTCGGAGCGGGTGGCTCGTAGTCCACGTCGGACTCCTCACCCGCGTCCTCCTCGGGCTCCTCCTCTACGGGTGCTGCCGGCGGTGCAGCAACCGCGTCCAACTGAGCCTGGAGGTCCCGGTTCTCATGAGCCAGGGTTTCCAGGTCCTCTGCCATAAGGTCAATCTCCTGCTGGGCACTCGCCAGCTGCTGCTGCAGGTGCTCGTTGTGGTTTGCCTGCTGCTACATAATCAACCCTCGTCTATCCACCTCCTACGCGAGAGTGTCGCGCTGCTCAGTGACCTCCTTCACACGAGTCTCACTCGCCTCCAGAGCGGCAATCAACCGCTAAATCTCTCTGTGTTGTGCATCGACCTGTGCCTGCAGGTCGTTCCTCTGCAGCCACACCTGCTCAGCATCCGCCTGCAAGACTCTGCTGCAGCTGCTAGACTCCTCATCCAAGTGGAGGAGGTACTCGGAGTAGTGAGCTACGCGGTGGTACCCCGCGTGGTACTCCGGGTAGTCGTCACGAGAGACGCGTCTCACGCGCCTCTGCCACACCGGGTCAGCCTGGTGCCAAATGGGGATCATCTCGAATGGAGTCCCTGAGAGCGCTGCTACGTTGCGCCCACAGAAGTGAGTGAGAGCCCGGTGGGCGACTCTCTCCAGGCCCTCCCTGAGGCTTCCGGCCGTGATGGTGCTCTCCATATCCGCCAAGTCGGGGTTGCGCGGGTGTGGGGAGACACTAAGATGCACCTCTGCAAAAGGCACACCGTGGCGGCGGGTCTCACGCCCACGGTACGACGGCTGCTCCTCATAGCCCACGGCGCGTAGCATCTCCCATAGAAGGGTGGGAAAGCCACGGTGGTGTAGACCGGTGGTATAACACCACCCGTCGTGCTGGAACAGCTCAAACCCGTGCTCGTCCATCTGGAACACAAACCCCAAATAGTGAGTACTCGTTCCTAACACAGAGGGTGCAGGCCAAAATAAAACAATTTGATGCAGTGATTGATATACAGACTCTAGCCTGATACTAACAAGGTAGAATCCTTCACCACTTTCCCGAAAGCGCGACTACAGCCCTAGGGGTGAGCGGAACAAGGAATTATGGATTTTACACAATAGGTTAAAATCTGAAATTTATATTAACCCGATTTCGACGTGCTGACTCGAACTGCCAAGATGGTATTGTCCAGAAATTTTTAAACCAAAATCTTTTTACTGAATGTACAGAGAGTTCATTCTCGATTTCAATAAGTATTCGCTTGCATGCTTTTGACCTTCCGGTGGAAAGATATCGATTTTTATATGAACGACCCGTCTGCTAAAATTTCAGTTTCTTATTAATGTCTTGATGCCTTTTAATAGTTTTCATTGATGCATATGATTTCGGCCTACCCGTCCTCACCAAATAAAAATTCGGTCACGAATAGGACCTTACATATAGTCGATGGCAATCGATCTCTCAAGTCAGTCGTATACTACCCGTTTCTTACGAGAATCATGGTTAGCATACCTGCAGAAGATTCATTCTAGAAACATTGCATCAAATCAAAAGAAACGAGCCAAAAATAATCCCTTATTATTGTCCTAGGACAGGACACTGATGTTTTACGCAATCAGCCCGTGTTCACACCATTGTGCTAGCTTCCCATGTTACAGTCCACCGGGCGGGACACATACCTGCGTCGACGATGCCGTAGATGCGGTATTTAAACAAACAACCTCCTACAGTTAGCTTTGCCACCTGGGCCATAACTATTAATAACCTATTGGGCACGTCCTCACACAATCGTTACGGGGTTTTCGAAAATATGTCTTTGAATATTGCACTATTCCCGAGATAGCTCTGATACCACGCTGTCAAGGACCCGCCTTACCACGGAGGCGGCTCCGTTCCAGGATCTCCCTCGGGTGGTGACACGCGCTGTGGCGCCTAATAGTATAATACATGACAGAGAAAAATAATTGCAACAAGAACATAGGTGGGGAAACAGAGTTTACATAAATCCGAAGTTATATTACAAAGCACAGTTTTGATAGAAATAAATTACGGAAGCGAAAAGTTCGACAATTGGTTCACCAATTCGGCGGAATAGCTAAGATACAGTCGCCCTCTCACGGCGACACATAGGGATTATCCGGCCATAGTAGGTGCCTTGCCCAAGCACCATACCGGCAAGCAAAGACCTAATCCTCATCTTCATTTATGCACAGCTCCCACTCGATGTTCCAACAGTCGGGACGCTGGCCCTCCCAATGGAATCTCCCACCGCAGTGGCAGTCTCCGTCCTGGTCATCTGAAAACCACATAGAGCTACGCCCTGAGTAACTAATTTACTCAGTAAGACTGACCCGTCAAAATGGTCAACTACAGCCGACGCCTAGACATGCAAGGCTAGGGATAGGGTTTTTATTGCCAGAAGGCCCGCCTAAGAGTGGATCCTTATTTTTCAAGTTTCAGCATCAAGTTAAATTGTTGAGCGGAATTATAAAATTTAGTTTGCACTAAAGCTATAACAATCATGGTTGCAATACAATCTTACTAAATCCAAACAACAGTATTAAACCCACTTATCATCTTAATGGCTTCCGACACTGTTCCGTAGCAGCGATCAAGTGTTACTCGTTACTGTAAGGGGCAGCGACTCGAATCGATTTACATCCTGCAGGAAAAACCTGCTTGCATGACCCATACGCACTTCCGGGAAGCCGCATGGAGCAACCTTTCGCTCACGGTACCGCAGGGTCTTCTGGGTCCAGACTCCCCCGAGAAGGGTCCCCCAACGCGATGCGCCCCGTGCCACCATCCGTGGGTGGATTGCTTCCTCCTCTCAGCCCCAGTTCCACCAAAGAAGGGAGAAGGCTATCTTCAGACCAAGCGATAGTCGTAGCTACGTCGGTTTACTGGGCCCATATCTCCAGCATGCAAACAGTACGATCAAACTTGATCCCATGGGCCGGACATGAGGCGTAGCCTTAAGGGACTCGGACGGGGCTACCTCCTTGAAGACAAGCTGTCCTTCCCTTTCCACCTAGTTGCCCGTCCGGTCTTCATTGTGATTCCATCCACCCTTTCCTTCATCCGATATCATTTCCCAGTTATAATATTCTCTATCTACGAGTGGTCTCCATACCACTCGATGAGTAGCCGTCCTAACTTAAGCAGAGCGACTACCGTCCTGAGGCTAATACCCGGTACAGGGATCCTACTGCAATACTAGGTTTTCAAACAACTCCTATAAACTTAATGCACAGGCAAACCTATATCACACTATCTAGTGTTAAAATAAGAATTTAAAACGGGTTATTCACCGGGGCTTGCCTTGGTTCTGCTCTTGGTCAGCTACGGCACCTTCGGCTCCTTCTGGATCCTGCTCCGGTCCCGCCTCCACGTGGTTCATGGCGTGATCTATATGATGCAAAAGGGAATACTATGAGAGAAGATTTATGACACTTCCTCAATAAATACGTTAATGTACACTGTCATCGGTGGAATTAAACGGGGTGCGATGATGCATTCAATAGTATATCTTATTCAGTGGGGCACAGGGTGATGGCGTTTTGTGTATTTCCTTGATGGACTCCAGTACTTGATCGCGACGACATCGCATCCAAGTACGGTGTGTCTGTGTGTGCCGGGGTGAAGCTACGTAAGTGATGTCTATGACTAGTAGGTGCCAATTAATTAGTGTTTTAGTGTGTCAAGCAAAACCCTCGCAAGGCACTAAGTAGCCATGAACTAGCCCTAAAGCGGAACCATTTTTATTAACGGGTAAAATTGTACTCGGGCATAATTATTAAGTTGACATGGTTCTGATCTTCAAATGGGCAGGGGTGATTTATTATAATTAGGTTACACCAGGATTGATTTAATTGTTAAGTTTCACTATCATGCACCAAGCCAATAATTTCTATTAATTATTATAAGGAAAAAGGCATTAAATTAATTTCAACTAATATACAGAGAATTTCTTTATGAAACTTTTCCAGGGAGACTAAAACTGACAATCCTACTTGGTGACCAATTTGCAATATTTTATTAGCTCTCTGTAATTAATTATAATTTTATTAGTATGTTTCCTATTTATTTTAACCCTGGTATAAATATTACCATGCATGCGGCATTAGCATTTTGCTATAACAGTACATGACTAGGGAAACTCAGAGAATTTTAGTTTGCTCAAAAATACCTAATAATGAATTAGTTATGGATTTTTAAGTGTTTTCCTCATTTAATTAAATCCTAACAGTACAATTAACAAGCACTGTGATTTAGTATTTTTCCTTATTAGTACAATCCCAGACAAGGCTAACAAAATTTATTTTACCACAAAATTCCTATTATTCAATTTACTATGCATTTTACCAGTTCAACCTATTTCTGGAATTGATTAAATCGAAAAATCCGATTTTTACTTCGCGGGCCGCAATCCCGGCAGCCCACGGCGGCCTCGCCCACGGGGAGGTGCTCCTGGGCCAGATTCGGCCCAGGCGGGCACGGCCTAGCGCCCGGCTGGCCCACTGGCCCGCTCGCCCGAGTCCCGCGCACGCGCGCCCTCGTCGGAGCACGGCGGCGTTGGCCGGGGGGGCTCGCCGCAGCCCGTTGCGGGCCCTGGCTCGAGCTGGTTTTGGAGGGAAAAACGGTCTACTCAACGTCGCGCACCCATCTAGGCGGTCGGGAACCGCCGGCGATGGCCGGGCATGGCCCCGCGACGGTGGCGGAAGCAGGGCAGGGTTCGGCGACGGCTAGCATGAAAAGGGGAGGGCGAAAAGGCTCAGGATCTTGCCGGAGAGCTTCACCGGAGCATGGAGAAGGGTGTTATCGGGTTTCCCCTACGAGGGGGAGGCCGGGGATGCGGTCTCACCGGCGGGGTGGGGGTTGCGGTGGTCGGCGGCGGCCCCAAGCTAAGAATCTAGGGAAGGGGTAGAAGGATTCGTCCAATCCGAGTTCAAACGCGTGCGCGATCAAGAGGGAGAGCTCCTCATGCGAGGAATCGGAAGTTGGCTCACCTCGGGGTGAAGGCGGCACGGGGGAATAGCTCGGGGTCGATTATCGGCACCGGGGAAGAACCGGGCCGACGTCCCAATGCCGACCGCGCGATGCAGAGGGAACAGGTGCAGGTTCGTCGGGTTGTCTCGGCGTTGCTCCCAGAAGCTTGGCTCGGGCTCCGGCGGGCGGTGGCGGCCAGGCGAGACGGGGCAGAGGCGACGGCGGAGGCAGAGGCGACGGGAGAGAGAGCGAGAGCGAAGGAGTGAATCGGGGGGGGGGGGGTGCGTTCGGACAGGCGACAGAGGGGATGTCCGAACGTGCGGGTGGGACCGTCGATCCGCGGCAACGGCCGTTGGCCGTACGCCGGCGACCACGCGGCGCGCGTCGGGCCGGGCAACGTTGCTGCGGCCGAGTGTGTTTCTTCAGGGTCGCTGACAGGTGGGGTCCGCGGGGAGTTTTTCTTTTTCATTTCTTTTTCCATTCCTATCAGCCTACTGCATTTGTTATTTTTTATAGAATTAATCCAGAGCTGATAAAATCAGACCAAAAATAGGATAGACTCCCCATAATGTGCTGGTGTTTATAAAAATACTAAATACCAACAGGTCCCAATACAATTTGATCAGTAATTTTATGAACAGAGCTGGTTTTTAACCATTCTAACATTTATTTGAGGCCTTTAATGATGGACTAAAAATCTGAGAAAATTCTCAGAATTCTAATTGACCATGAACATCAACATATAATTTTTGCAGGGGTGACGTTTACTGAAAATTTGGGACTTGCAGTGCAAAGGTCATTCAATTGGGTTTGAATTCAATTTGAATTGCAAAATTTAAATTCAAATTCTTGGTGTCATGATCTTATGCCGTCTAAGTGATACCCTTGGGACCCTATTGACACTAGGAGTGTCACAACACTTGATTTTGTATGTTGAAAGCCCTAATCAGTGAATTCTTGTTATACTTATCACTGCTAGTTTCCATTGTTGGCACCCTTGCTGCATATGTTTCTTACTGGTGGTTTAATGTCCTCTAAGATGATTCCAGCTTGTAGGGAGATTTGAACCTATCGAATTTCCCTAGAGGATTATGGGCATGGCGAGTTTCTTAAAGCGGTATCTTTTCAGAGCTTCTTTAGTTCTATCTAACTATTCAACTAAATATGCTGCTGTTGGGCATTTCCAACCATAAAACCTAACCATACCATGTCCTGATCCAATAGTACCCACAATACTCTTTGCGCTTCATCCTCCAGATTATTTTTGTAATATGCTGGTGGACGCCAAGGCCAACTAGGCCTTAGCCGTTGAGGAACTATGGCTATTGTCTGTTCTGTTGTTAAGTGGATGGGAGAACAGTTCCACCACTGTTTGAAGAGATATGCTGCTACCTCTTATATAATGCCATGTGGTTTTTGTCCAGATGCACATAGACCGCATGTTCTTTCTTCTGCCTTTCAAGGTCTTCACTAGTGCTTCGAAGATGTTAGTCCTTCAGTAATAGCTGCAAGTACTGATGACAAGTAGAAATGTAGCAGGGCTAGATAGATGAGATAAATAGGGAAATTGGAGATGATCAAGTTCATTTCTTACCTTTTCTGATCAACAAAGCATGTCATTTTATAGTGTATACTACGAGCCCCTTCTATCTTTTATTTAGTCACTTAAATCTAGTGTTCCAACCCACTGCAGCTGCTCCTTGAAATCAGTTAAGCAGTTCTTGTTTGTTCTTGTGACTAGATGATGATTTGCTTCATTTTGGTGACAAACAGTAGTGATGTTCTAGAAATCATTTTGGTGTATTTGCCAATAATTTTATACTTTTATGCTCTTAGTAGCAACCAAAATATTTGAGTTTGGTCTAGCTTGCTTTTAATGTGGTTTCTTTTGCTGCTTTGATTCATATAGTCTCTTTATTACACTCTTAACATCTATCATTGTTCTTCTCTTACAGCCGAGAGATTGCACACCCAATTTATCTGTATGGAGACACTCCTGAATTCAGAAGCAAGTCTTGGAGTTCTATGATGTCGATATTGTTACAACCTTTCTTGTCTATCTTAGAAACTGAGACTAGTGGGTCATGTCAGCTGGCAGTGCGCAGAATTGACAGCAATGAGGCTATCTACACTGTTCCAACACCTGGTTTAGGCTATGTTCATCTGTGGAGGGAGCATCTATATTTGTTGACATCTTTGATGAACTTCAAACACGATCATCTTGGTGTTCTGCTATGTGGAAACTGCTGTTGCCTTTATTGACTCTCTTGATGCCTGAGAATGCTAGGTCATTTCATCTTCATGTTCCAACCGCTCTCTGCACTGAGGTTATTTACAGCATCAAAGATATGGGAAGAGGTAACGCTTGTCTGTTGATGGAGCATCTAGTAGTTATTGATGATCGATACTGTTCAATCTGGCATGTAGCAACTGGTGAGACGATGGCGATCTTTTCTGTCCAAGATATGTTCATCACGTTCCTTCCAGCCAATTCGAGCATTGTCCTTGCCAGTTTATGGGCTTTAGTTCGGAGGCTGTCATACCATGGTAATGGATTGTGGCTTGCAGAGGGGGAGCCACGTGGCTGGGCAGGCCTGCCATATCATCTCCTGCAGTGCATTGTCACCCGCACATCCTGTGTTAGGAGCATGAATGCTGCCTTTGACACCTGCTCCTCCTGGCGCTATGCTATTTGTACCCTTCCCTGCCCTGTCTTGCTGTGCCCAAATAAGAAGTCCAGACCCGTAAACATATGGAGACTTGTTGGACCAACAAGAGCGATCCACAACAACCAGTGCCAGAACTACCGTAGCATGTCTATACCTGTACGTCACACATGCTACGATTTGGTTGGCGGGTCAGGTTCACACTTGATATTCTTCCCAAACTACATTTGTTACATCCAGAACATCCACACTGGCTTAACTACTGCTATATCAGTTCCGAAACATTGTGGTGATGTATACTATGGGATATCTCTGGTCCACCGACATCTGCTGAATCCTACATCATCCTTGTTAGTAAATCTATGCTTTCCAGAAAGAGTTTTGTTGATGGAGACTGGCTTATAGCTTCCCTGGAGATAAATGCCAAAAGGGTTACTGATATTGTCTTGGTTGGAGGAACTGCATATATGATGGACAGCGAGAGAGGTTTATACACTGAGCGAAAGCCTAGAAATTGCAGCAGTAAATGTTGCGGGTGATGCTGTAGTTGCTGCCCCTAAGAATCTCAACTTTGGACCCCGGGTGCGTGCTTCAAGGAAAGTTGTTGAGAGGCATTGGCTATTGGAATTCCATGGGAATCTTATCTGTGTCCGTTACGTTCAGAGGGAAGATATGAAAGCTGGTTTTTTTGCCTTTGGTCTTAGTGATAATCCCATGCATGAATACTTTGACAGTCGAGCGACAATTCTTGGAGTTCCAAACATAATGCCACATGAGAAGTCTTGGCAACGAATCCATAATCTTGGAGATTCTTCTATATTCTTGAACTGGGGACCATGTTCATCTTTTACTGCGGATCTTCGTGGCCGACGGGGTCTCATGGGTGAAAGGGTCTATGTCGGTGATCCAGATGAACCTTGGACGTCTGTTGATTTTGGATGGGTTCAATACACCCAGGACAACTTAATTCCTGTGAATGCAGAATGGCCCTGCCCCATGTTTATGAATCCAGGTGGTTTGTCTATACTTTGCAGTTGTATTTTTTCATTCTTTCATACCAGTTACACTCGCATGAATTTGTTTCAGGATTTTCTTTACTAAATGAGGAGCCTGTTGATGAAAAAGCTGATGGTTGAGTCTCTTTTTGCTACGGACTGAAGACCAAGGTAATCACTATTCTCTCCCTTCGTAGATCTCATAGTTCCTGGTGTAGTCAAAGTTTATATGTGGTTCAATGTTCATGTTCTTTATGACATAGTGGTTTGTTTGGTTCTTCCCAATGATATCTGTTTTCAGTCTCAGGATTCTTCTGAGAGGATTATGTCATTCTAGGAAAGTGACGTAAGAATGTTTTACAGTCTATTAACCTCTTATCTTGAGAAGAGGATACTGTCATATTTTTACCTGACTCACTAATTTTGGAGCAATAATTAGAGCCTAGAAATATATGTTTTAGTGTTCATTGGGGTTATAGTTTAGTTTGTGTTTTTGTAAGCTAAGGACATGGTGCTATTCTGTATTTAGAATCTATTGTCTTGTTGACAATGAGTGTGGAGACCTGGCTTGTTAAATGAACTGTTGTCATCTTGGGATGCGCATGGCACTTACTTGCATACCTGTTTGGTTTCATTTTGATGGGGTTAAGTTCTGTAAAGGAAATTCAAAATAACATGCATGCTTGTGACATGGTCAAAATGTAGAGTATTGATAGAATTTGCAGCTATCATATAGTTTCCAGTCTCAAGGAGGGGCAATTGTTTTCCAGTTTTTGCAAGGAGAATGGTTCATTATTTTGTTCTTCTCCTGTTGAGATACTTTTTGGGTTCGAAGTGGTTGATGAAAATGTGCGTAGTGCACAAAATGTACACCAAACTTTCTTTAATTTAATGATTGAGGAAATGGTTGATGAAAATATTTATGGGGTAAGCCTTTTCAATGGAATATGTAATAGTTTCCAGTCTATAGGAGGGGCGATTGTTTTCCAGATTTTGCAAGGAGAATGGTTCATTATTTTGTTCTTCTCCTGTTGAGATACTTTTTTGTTTGAGATCGTTGATGCAAATGTTCGTAGTGCAGAAAATGTACACTAAACTTTCTTTAATTTGATGATTGAGGCAATTTAATCATGGATGACGTAATAAAAATATTTATGTGCTTTTATGGAAGTTGTGGGGTAAGTCTTTTTATAATGGAATATATGATTGCTTGTGCTCTGCCTTATGAACTACATTATAGCTTATGGATTCTTTTATCTGTATCAGTTTGGTGTTGCATGGACAAGAGTGTGGACATGATGATGGTGCTTGGACCTTTCACGATGGGGACATGCTGGAAACGATGAGGATTTATGTACCATAGAATGGGTGAAACAATGTCTGTTTACTGGTGAACTATGCCCATGTGCTGAAAGCCTATTGAATTATGCACCTGGATGTTTTTGCCACGCTTTCCTGACTCGTATTCTTGTATTGATCCCCGTTACATTGCAACGATACTCTGTCCTTGCTTACCTACGAGATTTGTTGTTTTTGTTGCCTCGCTTCACTAGAGCATTATAAACTCTCTTTTAATAATGTTTGTGCCACAGCGTTATGGATATCCGTATTCATGTGTCATACCCAGCCTCTCTTAAGTTGGAGATTTTTGTTATTTTACTTACGAAACTGATGGGCTTCAGTAAAATGTTCATGTTACATTGAGCTTTTTTATAATGTCCACAAAACTAACGGTAATACCGGTAAAATGTCCATACTCGGTATTTTCAATCATCTAAATTTTTTTTACCTTTTTTTCAACTTAGCGGACGGAAACACCACTAACCATCTTAACCTTTTTTCCTCTTTCCAGACCGAATTGGTCTCTGCTCCTCTCGGTCCCCTCATGAGATTTTTGGTATTATAGCCATGAAACCGATGGGGTTCTACAGAATAGCCACAAAACCGTGGGGTTTTTGTAAAATGGCTACGAAACCGAGCTCCTACCGATAAAATGACCACGACGTATTTTTCAGACTAAAATGCCCTCATCTTTCTTCTACCTCTCTTCCTCTCTCTCTTCTCCTCTTTCTCGGCAGCGGAAACAGCGGCTACCAAGGGCGGGCCACCTCGGCGACGAGCTCCTCCACCTCGGTGAGTAGGCAGGCGGTGGTGGTGTGGCGCGTGGGGGAGGTGGCGAGGCAGCGCGGTGCGCGGCGAGGCGGGCGGGGGAAGTGGCGCGGCACGGCGCGGCGCAGCGGGTGGGGGCGTCGCACAGGGGAGGCGACACGGCGGCGCGGCGGCGCAGCGTGCGGCGAGGTGGGCGGGGGAGGCGGCGTGCGGTGAGGCAGGCAGGGGAGGCGACGGGGCACGGCGGGCGGTGGCGACGCACGGGGGAGGCGGCGCGGCAGGCGGGGGCGACACGCGGGGGAGGCGGCGCGGCAGCGCAACGCGCGGCGAGGCGGGCGAGGGAGGCGGCGTGGCGCGGTGCGGCAGGTGGGGGCGACACACGGGGGAGGTAGAGTTGCCGGCGGTGCGTGTTCGAGAGAGAGGAGAAGAGAGAGGAGAGGAGAGAAGAGGGAGAGAGGAAGAAGAAGGGTAGAGGTATTTTTGTCTAAAAAATTGCTCGAAGTTATTTTACCGCTAGAAGTTCGGTTTTATGACCATTTTATAGAAGACCACGATTACGTAACCATTCTGTAGAAGCCCGTCAATTGCGTGGCTATAATATCAAAAATCTCTCCATGGATGTACGAGCCCCATGCCCGCTGTTTCTTCTCTGATCGTCGACGCTGACCAGGATGACCAGGAGCGACGTGGCGGTGCCCCACAGCCTAGATGGGCAGGGCCATGGACCCTATAGCTCGCCCCAAGTGCGCCCGTCGGCCCGTCCTATGTGCTTCAGTTCTTGGCGAGGGCGTCGCCGTCGAAGATGCTGCCGAGGCCGAGCACGGGACAGTGCGAGTCCCAACTCCGCGGGGACCGCGGCGACCAGAGCAACGTGCTGCCGGCGAGCTCGGGCCGGGGAAGGCCACAGGTCGAGCGCAGGCTCCCTTGTGGGGCTGGCATCGGAAGGTGAAATAAAGGGCTGGGCACGGTGGTTGCTGCCCTTGAAGGCGGAGATCGCGGTGCGGCAGGCGGCGGTCATGCGCGCGTCCGCGCGTGGCTCAGCAAGGAGGGAAGGAAGAGAGGACTAGGCGGCGGTGGGGTAATTGATTCCTGCCATCCATCTAAAGAGCGCATCTTAAAATTGTCATTTATAAGTAGGTTTTTCTCTTCCTCCACGCCACACACAAATTTCTACTTCATTTTTATTTTATTTTTTGTTCAAAACTCGATGTGAAGTGACCATTTTATCCTTGTGTTGTTTGTTCCCTCACACTGCGCCTGCCTGGAGCGCCGTCGGCTGCCTCAAGCGCGTCCCGAGAGCAGCAGCTACCTGCCTTGTTCATTTGGAGCGTCGTCCGACCCACTGGAGGAGTGCGGCTCCCCAAGCATCGCTCGACGCACCGAGAGATCGGCCGCCCGCCACCGCAGGAGCTGAGAGGAAAGACACATGGGCAAGATGGTCGGTTAACATCGAGTTTAAGAGAAAAGAAAAAAGAAAATGAGGAAGAAATTCGGGTGTGGTGTAAGGGAGGAGAAAAACCTGCTTAGTGTGATAATTTTAAGATGCGCTCTTAAGAAGCCTTGTTTTTACGATGTCAATCTTTAAGGGTGGCAAGAATTTAGTTACCCCGATGACAATGACGTGCTCCATGCGGGAGAGGAAGATAGCAAAACTTAGTTAAACTTTATACCACTCTTTACACCATAAACAACTTGTACAGAAGACGAGGAGGTGAGTGATGTAAGCTTTTTTCTTCTCTAACACAAGTGAAATCATAGCTCTATAATCACATCTTCTTATATCATGGCCACCAGTAGCAAGGAGTTTGCCATCAGATGAGAGGTTGCACTATACTATTTTTCTCTTTGTGATGTTATAGCTCATATGTCATCATTTTGGAGCTGATATAGCTCGTTTATTATATAAAATATTACTTATGCATATTGTACGCTGAATAGGGCTTCTTTATCATAATCTACAACTTGAGAATGCGTTTTCACATGTGTCCAAATCTGTCCATAAGGACTACCCGAACCTCCTCTGTTTGGTGTGGCCTATTCTTATCTTTTGAAGGGGAGAGAGAGTTAGGGTTTGAGAGGAGATGGATGAGCCTTTAATTTACCAAATCCACTAATATAGAAGCGAAATTAGTGGGGATTTCGAGCCTCCCCAATCTTGTAAGGTCCTACCTCTTATATCTTTCATCTTTAGGGTGGATTGTTTGCTCATCGTCACCCCTGGTTTTTTCACGCAAGGGGTTTCCACATAAATCTTGGTGTCTACTCTTGATTTGGTATTGTTCTTATCATATGTATTGATGCTTACAATATTGTTTGCTATTGGTGCCATTTACTCAAGTTACATGACGTATGAATATGTTGGCATATGAGAGATCTATGTGTTCTTTAATATGTTGATGATGATTCGAGGGGGTTGTTGTGTTAGTGAGCTTAGTTTTGCAAGTATATATATTCCTTATTATGAAGTTTGGACAACGTCTTATTTGGAAATATTAATGTTAAGGGAGTGTTATGATTTATGCACATAAGGTGTTGGGTGAAATACTTGTGAGACATTAGTTTGTTGTTTTGATCACTTTCATTGTCCCTCTATGCTCACAAGTGGTATTAGAGCTATTCTATATAAAGGCATATGTTAGATTGTTGATTTGCTTAAATATGTCAATTCTGAAAGCAAACAAGTTTGATATCACACATTGACATTCGGCTATGACCAGTGGCGGATCTCGCAAGGAAACTTAGGTAGGGCGGAGCGTAATAAGCCGCAACAAAAATTTAACGGATGGCAAAAATCAAACCATGCAAACACATATATATGAATAGCAAGCATAAGAATGAAGATAGTACCTATAATTTGAAGATTAAAAGAGAATACTATGACTTATGAGAATATACATACCATCATCCACTGATAAGCCACTAAGTACGTCTAGGTCTTCTTGGAGGCTTGGGCAATTGTCTTGCTCTGTCTTTCATGGATTGAAATGTCTTTTTAATATTATCACATTCAAGATTTTTGAAAATATCTTTCTCAATATAGCACATAATCAAATCACTGAGCCAATCATCTGACATTCTATTCCATAGATCAGTCTTTATTATATTTATGGAAGAGAATGCTCTTTCAACGGATGTTGTTGCCACTGGAAGAAGTAATGCTAACTCAATGAGGCGATAGACCAATGGAAATGCAAGATGCTTCTTAGTTTGGACCATCTTTATAGCAAAACTACCAAGATCATGACAAGCAATGAAATCATCAACTCTTCGTGCATGTAGAATGAAGGTCTCAAGTTGATCTCTTATAATATTACGATTAACAATTGAGAAATCTTGGTCATATATCTTAGTGGGCGAGCAATTTTATCAATATCAAATTTAGAAAAAGAGTCCCTTGGATCTAGACAATATATGCAAGCAAGTAGCTCCAAGGATACCTCATTAAATTAATGATCCAACTCCGTGATAACAGCATCAAGAGTAGCAAAGAAGGTATCCACACAATAATGATGGCCTTGAGTGATCAAATTTCCACCAAGCCTTGATCGACCCCATCTTGGTACTTCATCATCCATATTTGGAATTGGAATATGTTTAGCAACACAAAATAACTTTACGTCCACAAACAATGACTCCCAACCATCATTTCTCAAGCTGACCAAGCGAGCTTTCACATCAATAAGCAAAGACATGGCCTGAACTATATTTTAATCTTTTCTTTGTAGAAGAAGAGATAATTCATTTGTAATACGAGGTACCTTCAACATCAACTTCATATTTAAAACAAAAGAAAAACTCTCCATTTTGTGCACCAAACCACCAGCTCGGCCTGGGTTACGCTCATCCACGTGAATCATGGACAACACTTGGACAACAGAATCCCACATTGACTCAATATTGAGTAATGTTGTGAAATGGAATCCCCATCTTGTATCTCCAGGTCTGACCAAGATAGTACTTTGATGTTTTCCTTTTCCTGAAAATATCTCACCGCTCTCAAGTTTTTCCAAAATGGTTGAGCGATGCTAAGCAATTAATTTATCCTTTCTCCGACATGACGAACTAGCACTTGTGACAATCAAACCCACATAGGTGAAGAAATCATTGAAGGATGAACAACATGATGTTACAGAAACAATGACCAACTATAATTGGTGAGCAAAACAGTGGACATAGAAAGCATGTGGGTTTTCATCACGGATTTGTTTCTGTAAGCCATTAAACTCACCTCTCATATTTGAGGCCCCATCATATCCTTGCCCTCATAATCTGGAAATAGATAACCCATATGAACCGAGCATCTCTAGCAAAGCTTTCTTCAATGCATTAGATGTCGTATCCTCCACGTGCTTCAGACCCAAGAATCTTTCCACTATCATTCCCTTGTTGTTCACAAACCTGCAGGAGACATGATTCAATTATGTGAACAAAAAACTAATGTTGAACCTCTGTACCACCATGTGAATAAATTTTACTAACCTCACAATGACAGCCATTTGCTCAGCTATTGAGATATCACGGGATTCATCGATCAAAACTGTGAAAAGCTTATCACCAATCTCTTCCTTTATCACTTTCTTGACTTCTTTTGCACAAGCTTCAGTAAGGTCTTTTTGAATATGGTGAGAAATCAATTGAGCATTTATAGGACATAACTCATCAAATGCAACCCGAGCATCTTTATTCCTTTTTTTGTACCACTCAAGCATCTCTAAGAAATTGCCTTTATTCTTAGATGAGGAAGATTCATCATGACCACGAAATGCAAGACCTTGAGAAATGAGAAAACATGTGATGGCCAAAGAAGTTGTCAGTCGAATGTCATATAGCACTTCTGCATTTTTTTTCATGTGTGACAACCTTATGGGAGATACTTGCTCTTTGGTTCTTAAAATCATCAGATGTTGTCCTGGCTCTATTGTGGCAGCTCATGGCACCACCAACATGAAGAGGAAGTCCATGGTATGCATTTTTCCAATTCCTATATCCTACTTTAGTGAAAGCATCATGACCAAATTTTTCATCTAAAAGTTCCTGCCAAAAAAGAAAGCAGTAGAAGCAATATGTTGTATCCTTAGACGCACTATACTCCAACCAATCATACTTTGCAAACCATGATTCTGAAAATGATCTATTATCCTGAGTGCGAGGAAAATTATGGCCAAAAGGTTGAGTTGGTCCTCTCAATAAATATGCCCTCTTTACATTATCTCTAATATCAGGATGGAATGCATCTATAGATAAACGGAGTCCTGGATCAGAAACAAGATGAATATCAGGATTGAAAACCTTAATAAGTTCAACATCTAGTGCTTTTTCTGGTTGTTGTTCGCCTTGTGCAACATCAGCTACCGCAGATTCAATCAATGGTTGTTGTTTTTCAACATCACCCGATTCAGTGTCACCGCCTTGCACCTCACCATTTGCCTTAGACATTACAGCATTTACAGCCTTAGACATTACAGCATTTACACTTTCCTGGGTGCTCGGGTCTAAACCAGTGCCCGAAGGACTACCACTTGAAGAATTCCTACTAAAGAAACTTTTCAAATCTACAAAATTATGTAACCATTCATCAGTCAGTAGTCAATTTGTATACTTAATTTTTTGAAGAAAACTAACTATTTTAAGTATCAAATTTACAGTTTACTCACCTAAGCTTTTGTAGCGTTTCTTCTTTGCAGCTGCAGGGGCATCAGTCCTGCTTGAATTGGTGCTTGCCGGCGCTGTAGATGGAGCTCCCCCTCCTCCCAGGGATAGTCTATTCCCCCGCCCTCGCCCACGCCCTCCTCCCCGTCCGAATCCATCACCGATGCCGCCTGCTCTGCTTCTGTTGTTGCTGAACGTTGTTGCGCCTCGACCGTGCCCAGCGCCAGAGCCCGACGCGTCGATGCCGCCTTGCCTCAACACCATCTTAGCCGTAGGGGCCACAAGGGCAGGCCGGGGGGCGGGGGCGACGGCCAGCGAGCACTAGGGTTGGGGATTTGGGGGCGAGCGGGCGGCAGGGCGAGCTGAATCGATCGATTGGAGACGAAGCCGTAACGTGTGCGATGGTTTGCTTCTGGGCTCTGGCTTCAGTTCAGTTTCAGTAATTAGCTTGGCCTTAGTTGTTGAATTCATGGCTCAGTTATAGCCAGCCCATTAGCACGTAACGCTTCATTCTTCTTCTTCCTTTGTTCCTGTCTTCCTGCTTTGACACCGTCAATGGCCATGGCCTGAACTGAAGGTGAGGTTGAAGCTCTAGACGACGGGATATAAGGAGGATTCAGCGCAGAGCTTAGGTAGGGCGGCCGCCCTACCATGCCCTATTGGGAGATCCGTCTCTGGCTATGACAAGTATTGATTTATATTTTTTGAGGGTAGACAACCTGTAGGCCATTTGCATGATGAAGGTAGAGTTTATGATGTAAACAACTATGAAACTCTGATGCTGAACACGATTGGGCTACGATAAGTATTGACTTATATTTATTCATTGTTGTGGTTGTTTGTTTCTTAAATCATATTATTGGTTGAAGTTCTAGTTTTATTTGTGCATACCGTTTGTTTCCATTAATTGTGGTTTCCACCTTTGAGTCTATTTCTTTGGGGGTTCAGTTTGTAAGGCAATTACTTGAAGCGCAATGTTGCTTGGTATATGTTATGTTCAGAATTAGGAAGTTTGTTGGCATAGTTCAGGTGCTCATAGTTTGTTGTCATTTAATATGTTGGAGAGATGATCAGTGTATTTAGAAGTTCTTTGCATTTGTTTCATTTGGGCAACCTAAGATAAATGCTTCTATTTCGGATCCAATTTATATCTCTACAATCATATGGTATTTGGAAGTTGGAACATGTTATTGTGTTATATGGTTGACTATTATTATGGTGTATCTCATTACTGAAAGTATGAGTTATTTCTATTTCGATTGTGCTTTTAGGAAGCATACTCTCTTGTTTGGGACAGCTTTTGCATTCAGGTATGAGTTACTTCAATTCTATCAGCTTGAGCATTTGATAAGTATACTCATAATTGTAAGCCAAGCAGTCATTTCATATGTTGGAGATCATCCTTTACTATGATTACTCGGACTTTTGTGGAGGTTATATCTAGTTTCAGCCATCTCGTGGTGGTATAAAGATACTTTATTGTGCATCCCATAGTTTGATGAAACTTTGGGTCCCATTCTGAATTCAATAGCTTCATTTATGTTGGACAGCAATATGTTGATGCTTTGGACACTTATATGGCTTTGAGTTCTATTCGGGAGAAATTTGATTTCCTATCATTGCTCACCGCTACACCGTGGTGATCATATTTGGAAAGATGAACAAAATATTAAATTGGTAGAGATCATTGCATGTTCTCTTATGTAAGATCGAGCTTGTTACTTTTGCTTGCTACTTAAAAGATTCATTCTTTTTCTCTATAATGACTGATTGCTTGACTTTGAAGGAGGTATGTGTTGACAACCACAATTGGCACTCTAGGAAAACTGGAGGTTCTGGTTTTCAAAACCGGATGGTTTGGTTTTCATAGACCAAGTGTGGTCAAAATTGTCTAAACTGAGGCTAACAATGATTATTTCACAAGTTTGGTGTTTAGACATATTTTGCAGGTTATTAGAGTATTTTAGGTGCATTTTGGCTAATTTTCACCTAAGAAGAAAAGAAGTGTTTAAAAAGTTAATATGACAAAGCCAAAATGTATATTTGAAGTTTCCATGACGAAGCCCTCGTCGAGACGATTGAAATGGATATATGGAACACTTAATTTGGACTCCGGATGAAGGAGTTATGGTTTTTATAAAGTACTCCCGGGCTGCAAAACCGGACAGTCCGCTTCTGTAAACCGGAGGGTCCGGTTTTGATAGGTTTGCTAGGGAAACCGGAGGGTTCGGTTTGGGAAACCGGATAATCCGGTTTTGACTGTCTGAGACCAGAGTTCTAGATCCGTTTTAGGTCGATTTCTTTAGGGTTTTTCTTATAGATTACACCTCTCATGGGGGTAGACTTCCCCACCCTTTATATACAAAGGGCCGATTGAGGCAACAATCCCAATCGAATCTATCAATTTACTTACATGTTTTTCCCTTTAACCTTCTTTTCCAACATTTCCACGTTGTTCGTCTTATGATCTCTACGACCAGAGATGATGTCCTAGGCTTCTAGGGCACACCGACGACGCCCACGTCATGACGGGGTCCCTCCCGGACGAGAGCTTCGACGGCCTTTGCTAGTTTGCTCGTAAACTAGTCGTTCTTCATCACGTAAGGCGTCGTTTACCTCTTTGTTGGTTTGCTCATAAACCTATCCATCCTTCACCACGTAACGGTGATAGTTACCCTCTTTTCTGTTGAACACGACAAAACCGGACCCTCCGGTTTGCCAAACTGGAGCATCCGGTTTCCGCAGACTCAATGACAAAAAAGCGGGGCTGCGGGCTGCACTTGGGTGTGCTCGTGTTTAACGACGCGTTTTAGCGTCAACACACCTTTTGACGACTCCGCTAGGGAAGATTATTTAGGTTATTTAAATAACCAAATTTTTGACCCTAGCTAATTATCTAATTGATATATTCTTAGGATTTGCCATCACCATTGATTCTGGCCCTACAAGCCGATTCCATTATTCCTACTATTTTTTCCTTGTTGGATAGGTATTGCTAGTAAGGAATCAAGAGCTTTGTTGTTGATTGCTGAAAGTTTCAAAGAAAAGAAGAAATCAAGGTTGCTTTGCTGCTACAGTTTCAGAACAAAAGCAATCATATGGCGGGCTATCCATACACTTCACAACAGTATTACTACAACGAGCCCAAGGTACAAATAGCAAATACATTGCCTATTGCTAATAATTATTTTGCAAGTACCATGAATTCTCATGTTGATGTTGCTAGACCAACTTATGAGCATGCTGCAATGATTAGTAATTATTCGAATAGTGGTTTTAGATATACAAATTATGGATCCGATAGATATTTGCAGAATCCTGTCTCAAATAATATGCATGCTTCGAATTATAATGCAACTAGTAACATGCAACATATACCCACATATCCTCATATATCGGCACCAAATCATGTTCATATGTCGATTAATTATAATCAAAGTCAAATTAACATGGTGAGTTCGGCAAATAGTTTTGAAGCATCATATGCTACTCTTAATTCTCATAATTTGGTTTCTCAAGTTAGTAATAATTATAATTGAATTAATGAAAATTCAGCAAGCATGCATACACCTCCACATACTACTATAGCATACACTTTGCCCACTAATTCGGCTCCATATGTTGCTGAAAAACATAGCCGAATAAATGAAATTTCAGCTGGTATACACACTACTACATCATGTACTTTGCATACTACACAAGATCGTTCTAGCAATGGTTGTACATCAGCAAGTAGGTTGCACCAAACTGAAGAAAAATCTAATAATTTTAGTAGTAAAGATTGGGTCAATCGGTTTGTAGAATTGTTTTCTCAAAAGCCGGTTAGCTCAGAATCATCACTTACTAATGAGGTAGAGGAAACAAACTTAGCCACACAGAAACATGTTAAGTGTAAAAAGACAGACATATTTGATTTCCCTAAAGAGGTTGTGTTTTTATCTAGTGAATATGCTATCGATGATAAGCAACAACCTATATCCGAACATGGTTCGGTTAGTGAAAAGTTTCAACAGGACCAGAGCGGATTCAAGAAGGACAGGAGAAGGCACTGGAGTGCCATGATTCGGAAAGGCTTGGATATTCTAGATTCAAACAAGAAACTCCACTTTCTATAATTGAGATGCCATACATCTTCAAAATACTAAAGAAGGTACGCTCTATTACTATTTTACCTTTTTCCCAATCCGATCATGTATTTATTATTAATGTGCCTATTGGTAATAGTATCATGAGTAGTATTATGAGATCGATTGAGGATAGTAACCTGACTGTTCACAATAGTAGTATTCTAGAAAATGTCGGCCATTGCATTGTAAAAACTAAAAAAGGCCGATGGTAGTAATGTTTTGACATTCAAAATTTCCTCATCGTTATTATCAAAATATTGCTTTACACTGTTTGCTTGTCATCATTTTCAACTCAGGAGTTTTAGACCCAACTTTTTGAAAACTGTAAAAACCGGATGTTCCGGTTTGGGAAATCGGAGGTTCCGGTTTTGTCTGGGAAAATCTGAAACTTTAGTTTCGGATACCAAGGTGTTGGGTGATATTATAAAAACTGATGCTAATATATTGGTCAATTTTAAAGAATCTAGAAAAGAGAACACAAGAAAATATATAGCCGAATGGATTGATGAGAAATCTGAACCATTCGTTTGCTTTGCTTTAAAGCCGTCTCCACAAAAGAATCGTCTGAAGAAAATTAAATACACTTTTGACTTGACTTTCTGTGATGATTTATTTGATAGTTTGTTAGAGAACAATTTTATTAGGCTATTAAATCACAAAGTCATGTCATCTACTCAGGATTTAGAAAAGCAAATATATTGCAAGTGGCATAATTCTTTGGATCATAGTACTAACAATTGTAATATGTTTTGACAAATAGTTCAATCATCCATTGGCAAAGGACAATTGAAATTTGAAGAAGTAAATGAGAACGACCAGTTGACTTCAATTGGTATTGATGACAAAAAGCTTCTAAATTGGTTGTCACAAACCGATTCATCTAAAACTGAAGAGTTGGTTGTTGGAGAAGATGACTTGAAGCCCTCAAGTGAGGAAAAGATTACTACGCATGAGATAAAAGTTGATTCTCCTAGTAGTAGTAGTAATTCTATAAATATTTTAGAAGATACATCAAGTACTAGGGGGCAACAAAAGGTTTTCATGTCTTGGACATGACCGATTGACTTCAAATCGGCCATCAAAAGTAAGTCTGGAAAAATCAGACCATCTAGTTTGCCAAACCAGACCCTCCGGTATTGGCAGGGTTCAGAGACAGAAGATATTCAAATCAGGGAATTTGGAGACCAACAACTATAGGACTAAAGGAGGTAAAGGCCAAGTCAAGCATGAAAAGCCGAAGATCACTTTTAAGGACCTTATGGCTAAATATGTCAAGATGAGAGATGCAAAGAGTGTTTATAGGCCAAACAACATCAAACAATCAAGATTACCTCCAAAATACAAATCTGAAGATTGGAATCGGCAAAAGAAGGAGTTCCATACAGCAATGCCATATTCTCCATTTATGTCAATTTCTCCAATGTCATATAGACCACCTCCTACAATTTTTCATTCTTATGCATCATGGGGATGCCATGGTCCATGGGTACAACCTCCAACATATTCTACACCTCATCACTTTCAAAATGCAGCTTCAAGGAGGCCAATGCATGAAGGAAGACCACATCTAAAAGATTGTTTAGATCAAAAGAATCGGTCAAGAGTTCAAGAAAATAAAAATGTGGTTAAGCAAGTTTATCGCGTCAAGAGGGATGGCCGTAAAGATAAAAGTTCAGATTTGTCCACAAATAATGAAAAGCTGATAAATACTTCGGCTAATATTGTCAAAGAGGTGAAGCAACAATTTGTTGATTCACTAGATGTCAAATTTGAACCACAGAAGTTAGAGGCACCTGAAATCAAGCTAGAATTGCCAATGTCCAAGAGGGAAGTAAAACTGAGAGGTTCACTCAGTTTATCAAATTGGCAAATAAGAAAAATGCAAAAACTTATTGTTGAGAAGTTGAAGGAGAAGAACATGGCATGGGTTCCCAAAGGGAGTGTGCAAATTTATAGCAAGGATGATGCTCAAGTGAAGGGTGCAAAAGAACCAAAGGAGAAGAAAGTGAAAACAAAACTAAGGTATGCGCCCAATCATGAAAATTATTGGTCATTTCATCATCCACATTTATTACCTTTGCCACCAATGCATATGTCGTCGAATCCATCCACAAGGATGTTTGCATACCCTTCGTTTCCTTCTTTTAATCCTTGGATGCTCCTAGAGCATTCATATTATGGAGGGTATCCAAATTATTACATGATTTGATTATTAGTTGCTCAAAGACCGAAATATTTACTTGTGTTGCCTTTATAGTAGTTCCTGGATTTTATTTCGGTCATGCATTTTTATTATGGATGGATTAATTATTGACTCTATTGTTAAATGCATAGATACTATATTTTATTTTGATAGATATCCATTACGTATCTAAGCATGACAATGATAAGGTTTAGTTATTTGGCACAATAGGCATCTGGTTTTGTTGCTCAATAAAGACATGTTCTCAGTAATCAAGAGACCGTTGTTTAAAACTGCCAATGTTAAAACCCAGAAAAACCGGATGTTCTAGTTTCTGAAATAGGATGTTTCAGTTTTCACTAAAAACATGTTAATTTGGCTAATATTGTTTAAAAAGGTTGGTAAGCCAAATTAACAAATTAGTAGAGTCCTATTATTGGTTATATATATAGGTGTAGCTAAAAAGTTGATAAAAGCTCGGCACTTGATATCTTTGCATAGTTTTGTAAGTTGTGAGTCATATTGCCGAACTATGGTTATTTTCTCTTGAAGAATTTAATATGACTATAGAAGTGGATCATGGACCTACATGTATGGCCGATGAGTTGTATTGACCATCGTTGAGAGACAAATGACTTCAATGCTCGGAGGGGCAAGAGCTATTATGTAAGATGAAGGTAAGACCAACATTTGTTTGGATCATCCTCCTTAGGCAATTTTGGTATAAAAGATTATTTTCTGGTACGCAAGCTTTACTAGAAAACAGGGGGGCATGTGTTGACAACCAAAATTAACACTCCAGGAAAATCGGAGGTTCCGATTTTCAAAATCGGATGGTCTAGTTTTCACAGACCAAGTGTGGTCAAAATTGTCTAAACTGAGGCTAACAATGATTATTTCATAAGTTTGGTGTTTAGACATATTTTATAGGTTATTGGAGTATTTTAGGTGCATTTTGGCTAATTTTCACCTAAGAAGAAAATAAGTGTTTAAAAAGTTAATATGATAAAGACAAAATGTATATTTGAAGTTTCCATGATGAAGCCCTCGTCGAGACGATCAAAATGGATATATGGAACACTTAATTTGAACTCCGGATGAAGAACTTATGGTTTCTATAAAGTACTCCCAGGTTGCAAAACCGGACAGTCCGCTTTTGTAAACCGGAAGGTCCGGTTTTCATAGGTTTGCTATGGAAACCGGAGGGTCCGGTTTGGAAAACCACATAGTTCGGTTTTGACTGTCCGAGACCAGAGTTCTAGATCTGTTTTATGTCGGTTTTTTTAGGGTTTTTCTTATGGATTACACCTCTCACGGGGGTAGACTTCCCCACCCTTTATATATAAAGGGCCATGGCCGATTGAGGCAACAATCCCAATCGAATCTATCAATTTACTTACAAGTTTTTCCATTTACCCTTCTTTTCCAACCTTTCCATGTTGTTTGTCTTCTGATCTCTACGACCAGAGATGACGTCCTAGGCTTCTAGGGCACACCGATGATGCCCACGCACTGACGGGGTCCCTCCTGGGCGAGAGCTTCGACGGCCTTTGCTAGTTTGCTCGTAAACTAGTCATTCTTCATCACATAAGGCGTCGTTTACCTCTTTGTTGGTTTGCTCGTAAACCTAGCCGTCCTTCACCACGTAACGGTGATAGTTACCCTCTTTTTCGTCAAACTCGACAAAGTCGGACCCTCCGGTTTGCCAAACCGGAGCATCCGGTTTCCGCAGACTCAGCGATAAAAAGCGGGGCTGTGGGCTGCACTTGGGCGTGCTCGTGTTTAACGACGCGTTTTAGCGTCAACATTATGATAATTTATTATTTTTGTTTGCTAACCTTGAGGGTCATTTTCTACCAATTATTTGTGGATGTTTATGTTTGGCATTTTGGAAGTTTGGTGTTGACGGTCCTTAAGTGCTAAATATGACCGTCATTTTCTTGCATAAAAACTACAAAATAAATAACCAACTAGTGGTAGGAGTTTATTACTAACAAATTCCATAAGTTTTGGTGATTATGTGTATGCAGGTGATTTACCACGGAGTATTAATAAAACACAAGTATTTAAGGGAGAAAACACACCTTCAGCCAATCAGGAGAGAGCACATGAATTGAAGGGCCCATTTTCAGTACTACACCAAAGAAACACACAAAACGACCTCGACATATGGGATGAGAACCCACCTAGCAGCCACTCTGAGGAAACACAAGCTAGGAGGGCCCAGCGGGGTCGGCCGACCAGGCCTGCGCCCTTTTCTCCTAGGCTTGCACGTGGAGGCTCCTGGTTGATCCCTGAAGGTGGTGGGCAGGGTCTTTCTTGGCGGTTACTCCCCTTTACCGACTTATAGAGGTTATAAATAGGAGGGTGTGGCTTCACACTCACACACACAAGAAGAGAAACACTTGAGCTCCACTCCAAAAGGCAAAGCACTACCTCCTTAGTGCTTAGAGAATAGGGAGAGAGTGAGGGGTAGTTCGGGGAAGTGCCGGCCTGTCGGCACTCTTCCCTAATCTTGTACCTCGACGGAGTCTTGCCATTTCAAGTAAGTCTTCAGGATTCTTCTATGGTATTGTTCCTTTGATTCAATAAGATCTGCTCTTTACATGCTTACGGGTTCATCGTTCGTAATTGAATGCTTTAGTCTTTGATCAAGATTAGAGTAGTAATTCGTAGCATAGGCGTGGTGTCTAGGCTATATATTACCTTTGATTGTCGCGTGCTCCACGGATTGAAGAGGTAGACGACAGGTGGTGACAGCCCTGTCCGTCCTTAGTAACCCTCCACGTTCGGGTACGTCATAGAGCTGTAGGCTGGAACGTCCTGGCAGACCAGGGGGAAGCCGGCGCTCGAAGTAAGCATTAGAGTTCGACCTTACCTTGTCCTTGGTCCAATCCATCCTAGAATCCTCTCTACCCTCGCCTACCATATTCTTGTTGTCCCTGGACGAGCCCGATTCTTTGATAGTCCACACATGTTCCCCGTGGATTTTGATACCCTTAGAATACTCCTAGGTGAAAGCTACTTCGATAGTGTACGCTTGCGGTTTATTACCATGAGTGACCGCTGGAGTCAACATTTGGTAGTTAGGAAAATCCTTGATAGTGATTATGGAATTTTGGATAAGACACTTGTAGTGTTGTATCAGTTACCCATTTGATTGTCAGTTTGTCTAGTTACCCATTTAGTTCAGTTAATTGTTTCTCCTTGGAGATTGAATGAGTAGCGGGTATGTAACATTTGCGGTGAAGGCTTTGTCACTAGTTAATCCACTATTTGGGCAACGTGCTTTGGTCATTGTCCTAGCTATTATAAGAGGATGTACTACGTATTTATCACAAAATTTCAGTCATATACTGCTTGAGATATAGCAGATAGCCACAGTTGATATTGATGATGATGTGATTGAGTTCACAGTTAGCCATTTGGTGAAGATTCCATTTGCATGTTGCTATGATATCATGAGGAATCCTTTGTTTACTGCCATTCAGGTATGCATTTGAATGGTTTTTTGGGGTAACATTGGAACCTCTTTTTAGTTGCATTTCAGGTTATGTACGAGGAGCCAAGCTCATACAAGAATACCATTTATTGGTCTGCATGTAACTATGTGGGCTCATAAAGTTCATGACCCCCCCCCCCCCATCTCTGGTGTATAATGTTTTCGGCAGGCAATGTATTTGATAGTTATGACTAGAAATTAGTGGTAGCAGGTAGCCGGAACGAAAGAAAAGGCGCTCATCTCATCAACGTCTATTCGCTACTGACCTCTTGTCTAGCCTTGTTGCGGTCTTGGATCTTTATTCCTACCTCATCTCCATCATGATCATAAGGCCTTACGCTCACAGATATAGAACTGCATGAGCATGTATCGTAGCTAATCCTCATTTTTTTCCACCTTTTTCTATTGTTCTTGGCGTTCATCTACTTTAAGCATCCTAGATGTAGCACTCATGTGAGTTTAATTTTGCTAACTTGAAAAGGTTTTGGTAATGGTAACTAGCCCCTCCTTAGTTTCATGGTTGGCTCTGCCGCTGTTGTCTTTGTGGAGAGATGCAATTCATAGATTGCAGTTGGGTCTTTTTGGTTAAACATCCTATCCTATTGATGCTCCATGATTCAAGACTTGTAATTTTTTGGAAGTCTTCAGTTTGTTGGAGAGGTTTGTGTATCTTTTGGTATTCTCTCATTTGATGAGATTTTCAAGAAGGCTTTTCTCAGTAAGAGATGTTGGAATATCTTTTGAATTTTGTCTCCATTGAGGCTTATTTTCAAGATGTCTGTGTGTCTTCATATATTATCTCTATTGTGAAGCTCTCTTTGTTACTTTAGTTTGCTTGGGGGATTTGGTTACCAAAAGATACTATCTCATTGTTTGAAGTTCTTTCAGTTTAGAGTCTTGTTTATGGTTGTCACACTGCTTATAGTAGTTGGTATTGAGGTAGAGTAGTTGGATATTTAGGATTGCTTGTGTTAGAACCTCATAATTCAGATCTATGGTTTGTGGCCAGTTCATATACTTCGAAGACAATGTTTGTCTTTTGGTAATTATGGTGTTGATAGATGTATCTTATGTGACAGTGATACACTATATTTATTTTCTGATTCATGCAGAGCTCACTTGAGTTTATATCATCTCGAGATACTGTCAGATAGTTTATATTCTTGTTGTATTATGCTCATGGCATCTTAGTTGCAGCTTTCTTTGGAGCCATTCTAAATTTATTATCGACGTGAAGAATTGGGTGCAGCATAGAGCTAGATGTAAAAATTGTTCAATACCTAGAGGTTTGTTAATCTCATTTGGTGAGGTGTGCTTTGGACTTTCTCTTTGTTTATGTGCTCATTATGTGGGCTTCATGTGAAGCATGTGATAGAGATACTATATATTCACTCGACTTGAAATTAATTGGAGATTGATCGTTTGGCATTATTATCATTGATGTGGTGGCCATGTTATTCACTCATAAAAGTTTGGTGATGTGTTTTCTTATAGATCAATAATTTATCAAGTTGAGGCTAAGCTATCTTCATGTGGAATATTGGAGGCGGTGAGTATAGTACATATTGATTACTTAATTTAGTATAAGATGGAGCATTTGAAGATTGGACTTTTGCCATTGAGAAGCTTAATGTATTTGCTCTATGGTTCAATGGTCGTTGAGGTGATGAATTGTGATGTTGCAGCTCCTATTTCACCATCTGGAAGCTTGTACGCTAAATAGAGGATTCTTTATCATAATCTACAACTTGAGACGGTGTTCTGAAAAGTGCCCAAATCTGCCCATAAGAGATACCCGAACCTCCTCTATTTAGTGTGGCTTGTTCTTATCTTCTAAGGGAGAGAGGGAGAGCTAGAGTATGAGAGGAAATGTGTGAGGTTTTGATCTATCAAATCCACCAGTAGAAGAGTGAAAATAGTGGGGATTTAGAGTCTCTCCAACCTTGTTGGCTTCCACCTCTTGAATTCTCTATTTTCATAGTGGATTATTTGCTCGTCAACGCCCGTGATTCCCCCCCCCCCCCCCCAAGGGGTTTTCACATAAATCTTGGTGGCTACACCGGTATTGTTTTTGTCATATGTGTTGATTCCTCACTATCTTACTCGCTATTGGTATCATTTACTCTATATTTATGTGTTCTTTGATATGTTGATGATGATTTGATGGGCTTATTATGAAGTTTGAACATCATCTTATTTAAAAAATATTAATGTTAAGAAGTTATTATGATTTATATGCATAAGATGTTTGGTGAAATACTTGTAAGACATTAGCTTGTTGTTTTGGTCGCTTCTGCTGCCACTCTGCGCTCACACTCTTTTGCACGTGCTTTTGCAACCTCATCAGAACAAAACACTGCAATAATCAACCCTTGAGGCTTCAGTGATGCATTGATCTCGAGCAAAAGAAAAAAGGAACAACTCATAATAAAGCAAAACCATCGCCCACACCTGGTGCAATACAAGGATAATGAGATCTAGAAATAGATATGTAGAATTCAAAGGAAATAACAAGACGGTGTATTAATTGGAATAAAACATGGGAGCCATCTCTTATTTAACCTGAATTTATATGCAGCATTTTCTAAAGCACATTTGCCCAAGAAAGGGGCTTCAGATATTGGCATGTACACGTAGAAAGATTATAACGAGCTTTACATTTTCTCACATGGTCGAAGCAAAAAAACTAGGCAGAGAGCAAACGAAAACTCCTTTTATCGATCTATGTTGGTGTTGACGTAGTGCAAGCAAACTGTAGTTGGTGCAGACGGGGAAAGGGGAGGTGGTGAGGAGCCGGAGAGGGGAGAGCCTATACGGTTGTATCGATTGGCTGGGAAGGCGACGGACATGTTGGGACTTAGTAATACTGCCACAAGGCGATGCCGCACTAGCAAAAATACTTGTTTGAGGCGTCGCGCGGGATGCGATGCGTGGTTGGCGAGCTGTTCATTGACGGGTTGAGAAAACCGGCTGCTGTGTTGGCGGTACTGTTAATGAACCGTAACTTAAGTAGATTGAACAGTACCTATAGTTACACGGCAGCTCGCCGGTTTCACTTCCAATTTCCTCAACCCGCCAATGAACACCTGCTTGTAGCATCCAAACAGCCCCAAGGACAAAAGCACTCAGTACCTGGTGCATGGGTTGTGCACCTAGTTATTCTCCTACATTGTTCTAGAAAAATGTCGCGCCAAGACTCCAGTGAGATTACGTGATGTACCAAAAAAATATCTCTTTGTAAAACTTCTGATCTGTTACAAAATGGCAAACAAAGTACCACACCAAGGACTTGTGTAACGGATTGTTATATGAACATTTTTGAAATAGGAGAAAATTCAGTTTTAGCAATTTAGGTATCCACCTCCCTTTCCGACAGCTAATACGAAAAACTCCATAATGAGACTACTCAATTTATTCCTCTGATATTGTGACTGTGAACATTTCACTAGGTGCGCACTAATAACAAAGTTAGAATAATTTATGCACAAAATTTCAGCCATAAATTTGCTCCGCATTAAAATTATCTCTTCATCGTAAACTCTGAATGGGTCATTCAGATATGCTTCATAACCGAGCACGGTCGCACAGATACACGAAACGCGCGGCAGCTGGTTCGGAACTTGCGGCACTGCTCCTACGCGCTTTCTGTTGCTCGAGGGATTTAACAAATTAGAACTTTATCGGATGAACACTCTTTAAATAAGACTCTCTCTATTGTTCTTAATTATATATGACTCTTTTCAATGTCTATTCATTATTTAGGATTATGTATGTGATATAGACAAATTTTATATGAATGACATAAAAAGATAGTGTGAAATGACATTTTGCCCCCTAACTCTCTCTGCCATTGTAGCCAACCACGTCGACGCAACTAGTTGGGGATGCCACCTCCGAACTCCGCACGCTCCTCTCTCCCGCTTGCCATGTGCATAAAGCCATCCACCTCACCGAGGTAGAGCGCGTCGCCTGCCATATGCACCATCGAGTTGGCCCCCAACATCACCCACGACGTTGCGTCGCTCCCACATGAGCTCGATGTACAAGTGTGCACGTGTCGAAGGCCGAGTTCATCGGCCTTGCTCGCAAGTCTGGCAAGTTCGACGAGGACAGCCTTACGTTCCAGTCGCGTCTGCTTGTGCCAAGTCCGGCATCGACGACGAGTCATATATGCCTCGATGCGGGGGACCAACATCACCACGCTGGGACCCCTCGTCCTGCCCTTCTCCGAGCAGATGCTCTTCTTCGCGGGGGGGTGCTGTTCCGCCACCTGTTCCCGTTGAAGTCCACCTCCCCGCCGCCCGGGGAGGCTGCCACGGCAGCGGCGGCGCCGTACATCCCGGACTTCAAGCGCGCGTTCGAGCACTTCAAGCGCTGCACCGGTTCGGGAACACGTCCAGCAGTAGCATCTGTACGAGTGGGTGTGACACTCCTAGTGTCAATAGGGTCCCAAGGGTATCACTTAGACGGCATAAGATCATGACATCAAGAATTTGAATTTAAATTTTACAATTCAAATTGAATTCAAACCCAATTGAATGACCTTTGTACTGCAAGTCCCAACTTTTCAGTAAAAATCACCACTGCAAAAATTATATGTTGATGGTCATGGTCAATTAGAATTCTGAGAATTTTCTCAGATTTTTAATCTATCATTAAAGGCCTCAAATAAATGTTAGAATGGTTAAAAACTAGCTCTGTTCATAAAATTCCTGATCCAATTGTAAAGGGAACTGTTGGTAGTTCGTATTTTTATAAAAACCAGCACATTATGGGGAGTCTACCCTATTTTTGGTCTGATTTTAGCAGCTCTGGATTAATTCTATCAAAAATAACAAATGCAGTAGGCTGATAGGAATGGAAAAAGAAATAAAAAAGAAAAACTCCCCGCGGACCCCACCTGTCAGCGACCCTGAAGAAACACACTCGGCCGCAGCCGCGCTGCCCGGCCCGACGCGCGCCGCGTGGTCGCCGGCGTACGGCCAACGGCCGTTGCCGCGGATCGACGGCCCCACGCGCACGTTCGGACATCCCCTCTGTCGCCTATCCGAACGCACACCCCCCCCCCCCCCCCCCCCATTCACTCCTTCGCTCTCGCTCTCTCTCCCGTCACCACTGCCTCCGCCGTCACCTCTGCCCCGTCTCGCCTGGCCGCCACCGCCCGCCGGAGCCCAAGCCAAGCTTCTGGGAGCAACGCCGAGACAACCCGACGAACCTGCACCTGTTCCCTCTGCATCGCGCGGCCGGCATTGGGAGATCGGCCCGGTTCTTTCCCGGCGCCGATAATCGACCCCGAGCTGTTCTCCCGCGCCGCCTTCACCCCGAGGTGAGCCAACTTCCGATTCCTCGCACGAGGAGCTCTCCCTCTTGATCGCGCACGCATTTGAACTCGGATTGGACGAATCCTTCTACCCCTTCCCTAGATTCTTAGCTTGGGGCCGCCGCCGACCACCGCAACCCCCACCCCGCCGGTGAGACCGCATCCCCGGCCTCCCCCTCGCAGGGGAAACCCGATAACACCCTTCTCCATGCTCCGGTGAAGCTTTCCGGCAAGATCCTGAGCCTTTCCGCCCTCCCCTTTTCGTGCTAGCCGTCGCCGAACCCTGCCCTGCTTCCGCCACCGTCGCGGGGCCATGCCCGGCCATCGCCGGTGGTTCCCGACCGCCTAGATGGATGCGCGACATTGAGTAGACCGTTTTCCCCTCCAAAACCAGCTCAAGCCAGGGCCCGCAACGGGCTGCGGTGAGGCCCCCCGGCCAGCGCCGCCGTGCTCCGGCGAGCGCACGCGCGCGCGCAGGACTCGGGCGAGCTGGCCAGTGGGCCAGCCGGGCGCTGGGCCGTACCCGCCTGGGCCAAATCTAGCGGGATTGCGGCCCGCGAAGTAAAAATCAGATTTTTTGATTTAATCAATTCTAGAAATAGGTTGAACTGGTAAAATGCATAGTAAATTGAATAATAGGAATTTTGTGGCAAAATAAATTTTGTTAGCCTTGTCTAGGATTGTACTAATAAGAAAAAATGCTAAATCACAGTGCTTGTTAATTGTACTGTTAGGATTTAATTAAATGATGAAAACACTTAAAAACTCATAACTAATTCATTATTAGGTATTTTTTAGCAAACTAAAATTCTCTGAGTTTCCCTAGTCATGTACTGTTATAAAAAAATGCTAATACCGCATGCATGGTAATATTTATACCAGGGTTAAAATAAATAGGAAAAACACTAATAAAATTATAATTAATTACAGAGAGCTGATAAAATATTGCAAATTGGTCACCAAGTAGGACTGTCAGTTTTAGTCTCCCTGGAAAAGTTTCATAAAGAAATTCTCTGTATATTAGTTGAAATTAATTTAATGCCTTTTTTCTTATAATAATTAATAGAAATTATTGGCTTGATGCATGATAGTGAAACTTAACAATTAAATCAATCCTGGTGTAACCTAATTATAATAAATCACCCCTGCCCATTTGAAGATAAGAACCATGTCAACTTAATAATTATGCCCGAGTGTAATTTTACCCGTTAATAAAAATGGTTCCGCTTTAGTGCTAGTTCACGGCTACTTAGTGCCTTGCGAGGGTTTTGCTCGACACACTAAAATACTAATTAATTGACACCTACTAGTCATGGACATCACTTACGTAGCTTCACCCCGGCACACACAGACACACCGTACTTGGGTGCGACGTCGTCGCGATCAAGTACCGGAGTCCATGAAGGAAATACACGAAACGCCCTCACCCTGTGCCCCACTCAATAAGATATACTATTGAACGTATTATCGCACCCCGTTTAATTCCACCGATGACAGTGTACATTAACGTATTTATTGAGGAAGTGCCATGAATCTTCTCTCATAGCATACCCTTTTGCATCATATAGATCACGCCATGAACCACGTGGAGGCGGGACCGGAGCAGGATCCAGAAGGAGCCGGAGGTGCCGTAGCTGACCAAGAGCAGAACCAAGGCAAGCCCCGGTGCATAACCCGTTTTAAATTCTTATTTTAACACTAGATAGTGTGATGTAGGTTTGCGTGTGCATTAAGTTTATAGGAGTTGTTTGAAAACCTAGTATTGCAGTAGGATCCCTGTACCCGGTATTAACCTCAGGACGGTAGTCGCTCTGCTTAAGTTAGGACGGCTACTCATCGAGTGGTATGGAGACCACTCGTAGATAGAGAATATTATCACTGGAAAATGATATCGGATGAAGGAAAGGGTGGATGAAATCACAATGAAGACCGGACGGACAACTAGGTGGAAAGGGAAGGACAACTTGTCTTCAAGGAGGTAGCCCCGTCCGAGTCCCTTAAGGCTACGCCTTGTGTCCGGCCCATGGGATCAAGTTTGAACGTACTGTTTGCATGCTGGAGATATGGGCCTAGTAAACCGACGTAGCTATGACTATCGCTTGGTCTGAAGATAGCCTTCTCCCTTCTTTGGTGGAACTGGGGCTGAGAGGAGGGAGCAATCCACCCACGGATGGTGGCACGGGGCGCATCGCGTTGGGGGACCCTTCTCGGGGGAGTCTGGACCCGGAAGACCCTGCGGTACCGTGAGCGAAAGGTTGCTCCATGCGGTTTCCCGGAAGCGCGTATGGGTCGTGCAAGCAGGTTTCTCCTGCAGGATGTAAATCGATTCGAGTCGCTGCTCCTCACAGTAACGAGTACCACTTGATCGCTGCTACGGAACAGTGTCGGAAGCCATTAAGATGATAAGTGGGTTTAATACTGTTGTTTGGATTTAGTAAGATTATATTGCAACCATGATTGTTATAGCTTTAGTGCAAACTAAATTTTATAATTCCGCTCAACAATTTAACTTGATGCTAAAACTTAAAAAATAAGGATCCACTCTTAGGCGGGCCTTCTAGCAATAAAAATCCTATCCCTAGCCTTGCATGTATAAGCGTCGGCTGTAGTTGGCCATTTTGACGGGTCAGTCTTACTGAGTAAATTAGTTACTCAGGACGTAGCTCTATGTGGTTTTCAGATGACCAGGACGGAGACTGTCACCGCGGTGGGAGGTTCCATTGGGAGGGCCAGCGTCCCGACTGTTGGAACATCGAGTGGGAGCTGTGCACAAATGAAGATGAGGATTAGGTCTTTGCTTGCCGGTACGGTGCTTGGGCAAGGCACCTACTATGGCCGGATAATCCCTGTATGTCACCGTGAGAGGGCGACTGTATCTTAGCTATTCCGTCGAATTGGTAAACCAATTGTCGAACTTTTCGCTTCCGTAATTTATTTCTATCAAAACTCCGGTTTGTAATATAACTTCGGATTTATGTAAACTCTGTTTCCCCACCTATGTTCTTGTTATAATTATTTTTCTCTGTCATATATTGTATTATTGGGCGCCATAGCGCGTGTCGCCACCCGAGGGAGATTCTGGAACGGAGCCGCCTCCGTGGTAAGGCGGGTCCGTGACAGTAGGCGTACGTGGAGGCGAAAGGACGCGTGCGTCGCGGCGACCACGTCTGGCAGCTCGCGTTCGGCTCCGGGTTCAAGCGCAACAGCGCCGGGGGCGCGCCGTGCGCCGCGTCAGGCGCCCCTCGCGCAGCCTATGGATCGACTCCATCGACCACTACCCCGCGCGCATGGACGCCGATTAAGTTGGCTATCTTCTTCTCTGCTGATCAGGCCGTGCAAAATTGCAGCCATGGTAATGGCGACCATACGAAGGAGAAAAAAAAAATACTACTAGGAGGAAGGAAGCTACGGGTTTGCATGCTTGCTGAGTTGTTTACAACATGCATGTCCTACCCTAAGCAACTGTTTCAAGTTACTTTGTTGGTTTGTGTTGCTGTTTAATTAGCAGTTGTTGAGAGAGACCAGAGACTACGAGGGGCTTCCGCGTATATGTTTCCCACACGTACATGTGGCCGCTTGCACTATCGGACGGCTGCGTACTAGGCACTTTTCCTCGGGATACAGCGAGCATGCAGCCACGGCCCTTTTGTGGTCCCCTCACGGGTCAACTGCTCTGTTCCTCTCGTGGCTGGCCGCGGCTCCCAAACATTTTGCAGAGGAAATCCCCCCGCTTCGAATCTACACATCCCGGCCAAACATCCTTACGTTTCAAATAAAAATATCCAGGCCAAATTCATCTGCTGCTGCTGGGCGCCTGGGCGTCGTTTCCACTCTCCACCTCTTGACCACCGCATCCATATTTTCATGGCCTCACGCCGCCGCCGCCACCGCCGTAGCTCGTCAGATCAGATACCAGATCTAGTACTGATCACTTGCCACTCTACTCTAATCAGTCGCCGACGATACATCCAGTACCTTTTTTTTTTTTTTTTTTTTTAGCTCATTCGTTGTTGTGGAAAGAGGGGAGCAGGCAGGGAGTCATGGAGAAGCTGGCGCCAATGAGGAAGTTGTACAGCCAACACGACCGACCTACTGATCTGCCGGATGGGGCACCGCAGGTCCCGTCGGCATCCAACCGTTGGCCGCACTAGGTGAGCCCGAAGTCCGCGACTGGCCCGTCATTCCCTTTCTGGAAGTGGCCTCCTTTGCCATTGTTGATTCGTTGGTTTGGTGCAGTTGTCCCAAGCGATGAGCATGGTGATGCTCGGTGGGCAGGTGATGGAGGAATTTAAGAGTCTTTTCCGAGGTTACGATGTTTTGACTTGAGATTCTTTCGCCAGGGTGGAAAGTGGACAGATTCAATGCTCTCTTCTTGTTTATGACGAGTTTTGGGGCATGGGAATTAGATCTCCCGTGATATTACAGTCTTGACCTGGGAGCAAAACAAGCACTCTTGAAAACATGTATTGAAACTGGAATGTAGTTTACATTTTGGTCTGTTTTGTGGCTCATTTTTGTTTTGTTAATTCTTATTATTTCATAAGTAGAACAATTCCCTGCACAATTGCGCGGTTACATTAAAAGGATATTATAGAAAAGTATTCCATAACTATGAAAAGGATACTATAGTAAAGTAGTTAAAAATTTAATACTTGACTAAATATGGTTTTTAGTGGAATCATATTCTGATAGAGACTCAGACCTGACACATACAGATGCATCCATACTCTATATACTGTTGCGAATAATACTTCAGATCAAGATATAATACATACCGGGGAGCCACGATTCATGATGTCTTGATGTTCACACATATTGTTCTGTTTCGCTCATGCTGACTCTTCTCCATCCATAGAATTATGTAGGAAATACTGCTCCAGAAAGTCCAATAATGACCAAATTAGATCCAGCTGCATGAAGTTGCGAATAGATTGCTGCTTGCACAATCAGCCATATTTAGATAAAATTCGGTTGCTTACCCTTGTATGTAGCTTGCAGTTGGTTGTTTAGGATGTCCATCTAACCGATGCAGGCTGAGAAAGAGGCATATCTGGCCACTTAGTTACTCTTACCAATAATTAAAAGCTAGAGTTGTTTGTTCCAAAGATTCTGATGATGAGGACTCGAGTGATGATTATTCTGATTACTGTTGATGAAGAGTCCGATTGGAGGATGCTTCTGCAAGTAATGAGGACAATCCTGATGATAATGCAGCACTTCTTTAATATTAGATCGTCTCTAGAGTCATGAGTGACCCCCACAGCAACATCTACACTAAAAGGTACTATATGTTTTTGTGTGTTTTACCTTTTTCATTACATGCAATTCACTACTTTTGATTCTGTATTTACCTTTTGAATTACAAACATCATGTCTGCTGTGTAAATACTATAGTAATACTGTTTAGCAATACAGTTCTGAATCTCGTGTCTTACTTGTAGAAGGTTACTAAAAATTTGTAGACAGAAATCCATTATTGAGCTTCTAATAAATATCTGAATTGTCCCATATTTCTAAGTGCATACTTTATGTTGCCATTAGACAATGCTCCTTTTTAACAAGTCTAAATTATCCTATATTCCTGTTTTTTTGTCTTACATTACATTATAGTCTGAGTGTTTCCCTTTATCGTCGTAGGAAAAGGTACTATATGTTTTGTGTGTTTTATCTTTGCATTACATGTAGTACATTACTTTTGTTTATGTGATTACTTTTTGAATTACAAGCATCATGCCTGGTGTTTAAACACTATAGTATTGTTATTTAGCAATACAGTTATGGATTTCGTTTTTCTCGTCAGTATACTAGAAATTTGTACCTTGTTAGATACTACAGAAATCCATTATCGAGTTTTTATAAAAATCTGAATCGTCCCATATTTCTAAATGCATATGTTATATTGCCATTAGACAATGCTCTGTTTTGAGTCTTTTGACAAGTCTGAATTGTCATAGATTTCTGTTTTTTGTTTTACATTACATTAGTCTGAGTGTTGTCCTTTAATGTCGTATGAAAAGGTGTCTAAAGGGTTCAAACTACCTGAAAGCAGGCTACCTAGATATATGGGTACCATTGAGGAAGCAACAAGGAATTCCCAGAATATTACCGGACCTTGCAGGAAATCCATTTGTGAGAAAGAAGTATAAGTTAGTTTGGTCATTTATTGTAGCTGTTATAAATGTTTTCTATTTCTTGGACACTGCCAGGTTCACTACCAAACAGCCACTGAAATGTTCCTCCAATAGTAGGGAACAATTTGGAAATTACTACTTAACTAGCATGGAACAATTTGCTACAAAAATACGTAAGTAGCTATGAAAACATCCTTGTCATAGAAATTCTTCTTTTATTGATAATTAGTTAGTGCATGGGGCCGCCGGTTGAAATGCTCTAGTGTGCTTGGGCTTGGTTTCCAGGTGGAGGCGAATGAATGAGGGGATATGGCTGAGGTCGTTACAGAGAACAACGTTGATATCGAGCTGCCTGAAGTTCAAGAGGGTGCTGCACCATAGGAGCACCAACAACGAGCATGTGGTTCCAAGAAGCCTGTGACGGCACCAAATAAGTGCGCTTGCATGGATGCCTGATGGGTGGAGTATATTGTCCGTTTATACTAGCAGCTTCGAGTGTTTTCCGAATGGTAGACGTGCAGTACCTCTCAGATTTGCATGTGAAATGTGGGGACCTTTCAAATTTGCATAATGCTGCTCTCAACAACTTATTGCGCAATGAACTTATTTCGTTGCACTATGATTCTATTATGAAAATTTGATGTAGTAATCAACCTATTATTTTGCTACCTCTTTTATTTGTTTTATAAGGAACATGTACTAGAGCGGCCACATTCAAGTCCCTCTGTTGTAAGGAAGAAAGGTAGACCCAGATGAAAGAAGGCTAGAGGCAGAAGGGCATATAGAGAAAATAAGGCTAGAGGCAAATGGCATATGGAGAAAAGAAGGTTGGAGGCAACAAGGCTGGAACAGAAAGGACAAGTGGAGGCAACAAGTGTGGAGGCATAATGCAAGGTTAAAAAGTCATTACTTTTGAACCTTGCTTGGGTATATCATTTAGCACATTTAAATTGATCTGTTCATCTTGTAACAAAACCATTTCTGGACCAGTTTTCATCCGGTGTAAAAGAACATTTTTCTAATGCCACACAAGATGCGTCACGATTTTCATTGGTATAGCAGCAACAAGTCATAGCAACAAAGTGGTGTTCTCGTAATGGTGCTGGTACTTTTCATTGGTATATGTGCAATCAAAGTGTGCGTACTTTTTAGTTTATGTTTAAATGGTTGGTACTTTTCAAATGTATGTGTGTTGTTGGATTGTGCGTACTTTTCAGGTGCCGGCAAAAGCCAAGAGGAGTTCTCGTTTTATATCTTCACCAGTAATTAGAACATGAGATAGACACTTTGTTTGTACCAAGCCCTAGCAACAAAATAGTGTTCTTGAAACTCTTCACAAAATAGTGTTACAGATGCAACTAATGATTATTACAAGCTGAATGTACTTTTCAGCCAAATTAATGTCTCTTTGGTGCTTTCATAAGTTACTTCTGCAGTACTGGTGGTATGTTTATTACACACCTTTCCCATGCTGTTTAGCTTCGATGCCAAACACTCCATTAAACATCTTTGTATCCTTATGTGTTGGATACACTTGTGCCATCCTTCCTTAATAAATTAACCATAAAAATATCTGCCGATGCAAGCAAACAAAGCATCATGAAGCTCATTCACAATCTCATATCATGGGTGAAATCCTCTCCATCATGTTGGGTGTCCAAAATTGTTATCTTCCAGGACTCAAAATCCTTTCTGTCATCGAGTACCAGAGGAATGAGCTACAGACACAATGATTAAAATTATCAATAGTCATGCAGTACCATGAAGATTTGACACATCAAGATGTATCTCTGAAACCGATGAGGCCATTCCAATTTCCAAATCAGCCATTTGCTTCACTACCACATCCATCTCAAACTTTCCAAATTTAAGTAGTTCAGTTTCGAACTGCTCAACGCCATATTGAATATTCGATGACACAGCAACCAAATTATGCCAATTTTCACACCAACTGAATTGTTCAGCAACCTTGCTGGTGTGGTCCTTAACAAGCAAAAAACGGTTTGAATCTAGGTATTTGAAAGTGGCCTTGATGGCACTTCTTATAGCCTTTTCAGCGGTGCAACACAAATCTCCAAAATCAAAATTGTGTTGGACAAATCAATCTTAACTGAACCCTGGTAGCATGAATCAGATAATTTCTTGCATCCGTAAACTGGAAATGCTGGTGACTTCAAATCCTCCATTAATTTATTAAGCATGTATCTAAATGGTATCTCCACTTCTTGCTTTAAGACCTACATTATGCAAAACAAATATAACTAATGAGTGGATCACTACTTAATCAAGACACGTATTTTTAAAATAAAGAAACAGAGACTGGGTGTAAAGTGCATTTTGTTATAATTTTTCTCAAAATTTTATTTTTTAGTTTTTATTCCAAATTTCTAATGGTACGCAATAACCAAACTGCAGCTAGATAACAGATCTAAATACATTAGCTGAGCCATAAACTAGCCCTGCATATAGCACATGGTGCATTGTCAGCAAATGTGATAATAGAAAATTGCCATCCTGATAATCTTTATGGTACAGTAGCAATTTTTCCATAACCAATTTGACACAGCCGCAAATATTTCAAACTCATAACAAGTACACTTCATTTCCAGTGCAAACAGACTTTAAGAACAACTAAATGATAGCACTGCTATGGGTGAAATATTTTAAACAAATTGAAAACTTTTAATTCGACCAGGAAATAAACTGCCGACCTAGTAGTCTACTCGGCATAGCAATTCTTTCATAACCAATTTGACAGAGCCACAAAAAGTGCACACTTATAACCAGTACATTTCTATTCGAACAGCTATACGTTAGCATTGCCATGGATGGGAGGTTTTAAACAGAATGAAATTTGTTATTCGAGCAGCAAAGATAGTAATAGGAAAGTGACGACCTAATAATCTATATGGTACAGTAGCAATTCTTTATTAACCAGTTTGTCAGCGCCACGAAAACTGCACACTTATGACCAGTACATTTCATTTCCGGTGCAAACACTATTTAAGAATAGCTAAAAGAAGTAATTGCCATTGGTGAAATGTTCTAAACACAGAGATAATTTCTTAGCATCATGTGTAATAAAAAGAGTGAGTACTACTGCAATATTTTTTGAGAAGTGCTCCGGTGGAGCTATTTTTATGTTTGCACGAATCTTAAAGAATTAGACTAATTATTTTTTTTTATTGATACCCTTAATCACAGGATCCACCCTAACCATCCAACCGTAGACCCAAGAGCCCTGTTCAGCCCGGTCGAGAGGCGAGAAAAATAACATATCGATCAAACAGACATAATCCTATCTTCTCCATTCTCTCTTCATTCCCGGCGGCGTAGGGGCGACACTAGCCGGCGGCGACCTGCTGCGAGGATCCATGGAGGCAGCATCACTCATCACCAGCCGGCAAAAGTCGAAGGTTGCAGGCGAGGCGGCGTCAATGCTTCCTCGATTCCTGCTTCGACGCGGTGCGTCTCTGCGTTGCATCCTCAATCGGCACTGAGGAGAGCGAGGGAGTCTGAGTCGGAGGCAAACACCTCGACGTCCGTGAGGCGGCGGCAGATCACCGACGCCTCCGCATCGGCACCCATGTCCGACGACAGCCACACCGCCAGTTTGTGGAGCATGGCACGGTGAGAGCGCGCGCGTGTCGCCTCGCCACCCACGTAGCGCGGCCTGCCTTCGCCCTTCGGGCCACAGGGCGTAGAGTCGGTTGTCGTAGCTTCATGCATGAGTTAATGGCTGTCGTAAGATTCAGTTGCCTCTGTACTCCATCGATAGGCTCATATCCAGGTTTAAACGAGAATCTTCGTCCAGCCGCCAAGGAGGAGGAAGACAACAGAGACGGAAGTGAACCGAGAAAATGCTCGAGTTTTGATTGGGCTCGATTGGGCTTCAGGTCTAGGTTAGATGGATAGGACAGGCCCGTGATTAAGATAATTAACAAAAAACAATTAACTAGTATGCTGCTTTAAGATTCGTACAAACTTAAAAAGAGTTCCACCGGAGCACTTTTCATATTTTTTACCATCAGCTAAATGACAGATGCAAAAGGTTGTTTAAAAATGGCAGTCACAGCTTCATGTGCAATAAAAAGAATCATTGAGAATGAGCACGACTACACCTAAGATGTATTCTACAAAATGGCATCTGGTTCCAGCGTTGATTACAGGTGCAATTATTCCTACTAGGGAACTGGATTCTTGTTTGTGAGATCTCGTCTGCATAACATTGTTTTTTGGTAAATTTCTAATGGTAACACAAATCTGTGGACGAAACACTACTCGCAATCAAAGAGTTTCTGAAACCACAAGACGACGGAGCGGGACGACTACAAAATTGAAAAATGTACGGCACAATGCACTATGAAAGTTGCGTCGACGTGGCTAGCTACGGTGGTAGAGAGAGGTAGGAGGAAAGCAAAAATATCATTTCACATCATTTTTTTATGTCATCCATACAAAATTTATATATATGACATATATAATCCTAAATAATAAATATATATTAGGAAGAGTCCTATATAGTTAAGGGCAATAAGGAGAACCCTATTTAAAGAGTGTCCATCCGATTTTGTTAAATCCCCCTTCTGCTGCCCTGCATCAAGGACCTGCATCCATGTGACCATGTGCTCCGCCGCGCCTACGCTAGCGTGGGTGTGGACTGAGAATTTTTTTTATTTAAAATAATCATTTTTAATCTATAATTTTAGAAAAAATCTACTCGAAACTAAAATTACAAGAACTAGACGTTTTTAACACGCCAATCACTCTGGTGTGTTTCGTGTATGAAACACGTCATACTCATTGACGTAATTGGATCAATGTCAGTGTCGACTGTCACGTCAGATCCGAACAGGGACTAAGTTTGACCGCAATCACACTAATCTGTTTGGCATGTCTTATGCATTAAACATGTCATACTAATTGATGTGTTTGGTACTTAATCTCTTTCAGACGACCCAGACATGAACTGACATTAATTAAACACGCCAATCCATTTGACGTGTCGCCAATCAGTATGACGTGTTTTATACACGAAAGACGTCAGAGTGATTGACATGTTAAAAACGTCTAGATCCTACAATTTTAGTTTCGAGTAGATTTTTTCTGAAATTATAGATTAAAAATAATCATTTTAAATAAAAGACACGTGGACTGGAGGCTGCTTGCACGAATGCATGACGATGAGATTTGTTTAGTCCGTACCAGTAGTAGCACTTCTTTTTACTCGATTGTTAATATTTAACAGGCACTTGTAATTAGATTTCATGTATTTTTTCGGAACTTTTTATCAAATTTTGATCCAAACTTTTTATCAAACTTTAAATATAAAAACTTTCATCAAAAGTTTGGATAAAACTTTCTAATGAAACTTTTTGGTCAAACTTTTTATCAATTTGAATATAAACTTCTATAAAAAAAAGTTTTGATCAAACTTTTTAATGAAACTTTTTTTTGTCAAACTTTAAATACAAACTTGTATAAAAAGTTTTGATCAAACTTATACCGATCCTCTACTTGTAATTATCCTCATCCTCTTCTCTATTATGCCATAATTTAACATCCTTCGCAACAAAAAGAACATAAAAATTGTACGATGGCCTAATCAACTCTTACATGGAACAATAGAACCATGTGTCCCTAAACATGCATCAAACTCGCTGAATGGACAGTGCAGTACATGCAAAGCTGTATTTTTCTGCCTAGCATGCTGAGGCGGTGTAGTTGCATTTAGCTTGCAAGGCGATCTGAGACATGAAAAAAGCACGCGGGACCGCAGGAAATGCTAGCAGGCATGACGCCCGGTGCCGCAACTTGGCAGGTTGCGCGCCGCAACAATAGATGTTGCAATAGGAATTTTAAGAAATCTAAACTAAATAACAAGAATTTCGGTCTCGACAGAACTAAATTCACAAGAAACATGAGCTCCAGAAATAATTTGAACATCATAAAAGATCTAGGATTCATAAGAAAATGCAAACAAACACGAAATGCATTACAGCCACATGTTCAGTACAAATGAGACATCTTCAAAGGGTACAGAAGCGCAACCAAGATTTCTGAGTTACAACTACAAGCTTCAGATGCATATTGTATTTCAGCATACAACAAAGACGACCACAAAAAAAGAACATGGTTAGTTCTTGAATCCAAGTGGCTCAAGAAATCATGTTAGCTACTTTTTCATCATGTGGTCATCTGAGCCAGAAAACTGCCTTGTTTCTATATCTAACAAACAGAATGTAAAGGTCGACACGGATGACTGTAAAGGTCGACACGGATGACGATCGCTATCATACAAGTCATTTCCAGAGCTTGACAAATCTATCATGACTTACTGAGGCAATCTTCCCTGTTGCGCTTGATGCTGCTAGGGCTGCAATTAAACCATCATGTGCGTTGTTGAAGGTCATGGCATTCTTCTCTCTTATGTCCCAAAGTTCTAAAGACTGGCACAAATAACAGATGTTAAAATCATTGTATAAGCTATAAATGTATTCAATATATGTTTTAACTCAAGCCAGATAAAAAACTTGCCTCATAACAGCCGATTACTAACAAATGTGGATAAGTTGGGTGGAAAACACATGAATGGAATTTGTTACCACTGCAATTCAACTCATGCATAAATTCACCATCATGCCCAGAGGCAAATGACCATATTCTGACAGAGTCTTCGCTGACTGAAGCCAGATAGTCACCCGCAGAATCCCAACAAACTGACTGAATAGTCTTATTGTGGCCCTACATAAACGAATTTAATTTGCTTAATATTCAAATCTGCACCAAATGCAAAACAGATCATATCTGAAATCTAATGTAATCCAGCCTCAAAAAGTACTACTACCAAAAGCTCATTGTGCGCATCCTATTGAACTTTTCTAAATTTCACTAGTGTTACAAAATGAACCAAACTATCATGAACAGGGAAAGCATTGATATAGTCAGAAGATAATGAAACAACATGGCAAAAACTGCAAATAATAATGAAGTACAAATCAATGCTCAACACACTCAGTGACCTCTCGAACCAACCTGTAAAGGGCTTCTACAAGGATGTTGTGTTTCCCCATCAAGTATGTAGATAGCCTTCTCAGAGGCAGCCGCTAAATATTTTCCCTTACGAGGTTGAAATCTCATTTGGGTAGCACCTGCCTGGAATGAAGATATGATTCCAAAAAGGAAAAAAGTCGGAGCTTAAATATTCAAGCAGAAGATCCCATGAAACAAAAAAATGTTATTTCAAGTTACCTTAAATGCCTTTACACAGGTCAGACAACTACCGTTGTTTATGCTCCAGCTGCGCACTTCCCCATCACTATCACAGGAGCAAATCATATCTTCTTTATTCGGATGGAAATCAAGTGACATAACAGATGCTGAATGGCCCGTGAATGTACGGAGTGAATAGTCAGTCTGCAGATACACAATCAATCACATATTGTTAAGTAGACCATGCATTTTAAGCTGTGGAACAAATTCCAGAGCATTTAGAGGATGAAAGAGAGCAAGAATCGAGGAGCATACATTGTCAGCATCCCAAACTCTCACGGTTTTGTCAAAGGAGGATGTAGCAAGGCGTGACATGCTTGGGCTAAATCTAACATCCATAATCAGAGACGAGTGCTCTTCTAGTGAAGATTTAGGCTTTAGACCAGGCTCTGTACACCACAAAACAACCTGTACAGAAGACGAGCAAGTGAGTGATACAAGTTTTTTCTCTAACACTGGTGAAATCATAGCTGTGTAATCACACCTTTTTATCATGGCCACCAGTAGCAAGCAGTTTGCCATCAGATGAGAAGTGGCAACAAACAACTTTGGTTGCACTTGCACGTGCTTTTGCGACCTCGGCAAAACCAAACCCTACAGCAAACAGACATCCAGCTGTTAAATTGATCTCCAGAATAATACAGTAAAGAAAATTGTGTTTTCTTACAAGGTGCCTTCATATGGCCAAGACAAGTATAACATGCTTCAAAACGGCTATGTACAAATTGTCATAAGTGAAGACTAATCGTAAGGAATAAGATCGGATATGGACAGATGCCCTATTTAAAAAGAAATTAAATCAAATCACTCGTTATTTAAAATAAAGACAATATGTTTCTCAGAATTAATCAAAACACCACTCAATTATAACAGGCTTGAGATAAATCAAACACAGATTATAGGGGTCAAACTAAAACCAGGTTAAGTACCATCAAGAAATGAAAACATACCTTTACTGGCATCCATGCAGCGCCCCAAGGAGTCCCTAGGATCCATGTCATCTTGTGATAGGAAAGATTCAACATTTTCATCTAATGACCCATCCTCCAGTAAACGGTCTACATCATCCTGAGAATAGAGACTTCTGTAACAATACTGTCTAATGCATTTCACAAAATAAGAGAATGGCTCTCTAATAATGAATACATAAACATATGTGCATACCAATGGGTTTGCTGGTGATGTCAAGCTCCCAGTGCCATCAGAGCCGAAGATTACCATGGGTTTAGCTGAACCACCATTCTGCTGCAACTGGGGCACAGACATTGCATCCCCTGGTGTATGAGTTGATGGTGTCGATGGTGCAGAACTTGGAGAGGGGCCAGCGGTGTTTGCTGTCCCTGAACTATTAGCTCTGCCAGATGATGAGCCTGGTTTCTTTCTCTTCTTTGTTGTCTGACCACAAACAGCATAAATGTAAATGAAAAAAACCACTCACATCAACCAATTTGCCAAGTCTCTTATCAACAAAATATGAAGATCATAACAGTAAAGTAACAAAGTAACTTAATTCCAGTGAAAAATACAAATCACTTGTTTTACTTTACAAAGCAAATTCAAATTCATTACCGTTTATTATATAGATGTACTCACATACCACTCATTTAACACAGATGGCACAAAGCTCAGTTATTGTATGGGACTTCCAAATCAAAGCCAAAAGTAATACTGTATGCAAATTTCTTCAGATAAGCAGTTTTGGGTAAAGTGATATTTCATAGAAGAAAAGTATCAGCTCATCCATATCAGATGCATGCACAAAACATTAATATGTTAGGTTCGAATATCCATGAATAATGGAGCACAAAAGGCGTTGTATCTATACAACAAGAACAGACCTGTTCAGCTCCCCCAAAGGAGTTTGGCATGCCTCCATCAACAGGCATACTACCGATTCCTGCCTTGTCTTGTTGGAGAAGCTGATTTGAGCTTTGAGACTGTTGACTAGAGACAGCAGGTTGTTGAAGCTGATGCTGTTGTTGGCTATTGCTTTGCTGTTGTAATAGTTGCTGCTGCTGTTGCTGCTGCTGTGCGTGAGCAAGTTTCTTCTACTACACAGAAAATCTGTATAAGAACATAATGCCAGAAAAGGGCTAGAAAACTATTGCTTAGGAAGTTATTAACAAATGCTGAATCTTGAAAGGTACATGTAACATAAATTCACAAATCATTTCAAGGTATATGCATAAGTGTAAAAGAAGGGAGCCATACACATTAAGAACAATGAAAGCTAAATAAATGTACATGAGGGTTGATAGGTATTGAAAAAATGAGAGATATTTCTAATTTTCTTTGCTTTCTTCAACTTTTAAACAGCTACCATTACCATTCCCATGCCAACAACTTGTATACGACATTGATATTTCAGCAGTCAGGCAAACTGGCACTCATGCTCCATGCCATGCAGAAGCAAAAACAAATTTTGCAATAGATACAGCTACCAAAACCAAGAGTTTGGAACTGGCATGTTGCGGCAAGGAGCAACACACTCAATAAAATAAGGTTATATCAAAGTAATTGTTCATTTCGTTTATACATATGACAGAATACTATAATGCTGAGTTTAATCAGATAAGTCGATACAATAAGAATTTACCATAAGAATCATGGGTGCCATAAAAGCCGATCTTATTCACACCAGTTGGTTACAGAAAACTTAGGCCCGCAAGAAAGCAGTCAGAAAGATATACCTTTATAAGCATATCAATATCTCCGCCACTTTGACTAGGAGAACCAATATTTGGAATAATATCGCTGCCACTAGTTGTTTGGCCATCTCGCCCAAGAACAGCATTTCTGCTGTTAAGCATCATCCTCAATCTTCTGCTATCAACATCACTAGATGTTGGGGAAGCCATATTTTGCTGAGCCTGCAGCATAAGCTGCTGCTGCTGCTGTGGAGTCAACATTTGGATCTGCTGGTGCAATTGTTGGTTCTGCATAAATGACTTCTGTTGCAGGATCCCAGACCGAAGTTGTTCAAGTCCCTGTGAAAACAGAGGGAAAATAGGTTAAATAATAGTGTGCAATAGCAAGTGTATATCACAAAATTGCGACTGGTGAAAGACTCCTAGTTCCTGCCAATGACGATATAAGTAACCATTATATTTATATTGCACCAAACCCCCAAAATTTGTTTATTTGACATAAAGAGCCCACAACAAAAGCATAGACTTCAAAATTAAGAGAGTTACTACTCCCGCAGTCCAAATACTTGTCATTCTGGCCATTTACCAGGTTCACAGCAGATTCTATGAACCTGGACAACCTCCAGTCTGACACCCAAAAACAGAGTCAGGATGACAAATAAATTGGGACAGAGGGAGTATACGGATATAATTTCTCATTATTCGACTACCTCCCGGCAGTGGGTAAATAGTGGGGTTGGACTGCTAACCAGAAGTATATGGAGGGTTAGTTGATATGTAATTTTCATTTAGAAAAAGGAAGTTTGATTCAATTCAAGCTCCACACTTTAAAACAAAAACTGTAGTCAGAGATCTCCAGTTGGTTTTGGACCCTGCAACTTACCGTGAGTGGCCATCCTTTCAGAGTCAAATTGTTCCCAGCCTGATTAGATCCTGTTATGATTACATCTATTTTAGCCCCAGAAAGATATTCACTTGACAAGATTGAAAATGGAGCATCTTTTTTACAGAACTACAAAAACTCAACAGATACATACAGTTTAAAACCAATTGTAGAGATATACCTTGGATGCCAATATATGAGCCCTCTGGGCCTGGAGTTCTGGGTGTCAGAATGGGATTAATCTCTGTCTTGATACTCTGACAAAAAGGAATATATGACGAAAACAGCCTGGCTTTTCCCTCCTCCCAATGAGAAGACAGTGTTTATGATGGAAAAATAGATATTTGACCCAGAAGACTGACCTGAGCTGGCCCAGGAAGCTGTGGACTCCTGGCCTGAACTTGTTGCAAAGTTCCTGACAAGCCACCAACAGCTCCATGCAATATTTGCCTATAAAAGTGACATGTTAGCTCTCTGAGAGAAAATTTAAAAAGATATACCAGCAACAGTATATGCATAAACCAATTAATGAAAATTTTAGCCCCATTTAGGCATCTAAATTCCGTTTATTACATATTAACAACCAAACTTTGGGACATGCATTAGCTTTTGGACAGGGCAATTCCATTATTCTGTAGAAAAAAAACGAGTTATACAAAAAAAAAGCACTTAGGGGGGTGCAACATATTAAAATTATTTCTTCCTAGGATTAATACATTACTATTGCTACTATGCAACTAACTCCACATAATTAGACTATTTGCTCCAATTCATAACAGATCATTATATTGACCCCTTGGCTTCTATCCTTGCACACAGTTGTGGTGCTTGCAAAACTTTGCCAGGGTACATCCTGTCATGATATAGCTCCATATGCATGCCATCAAACATGGGAGTGCCTTTAACGCCTTGAGCGTAACAAGCTCATCAGATCAATGATGTCTGCATGATACTCTTCAACATGCAAAGAGTGTGGCTTCATAATTGCCTAGAATATCAGTGTAAAGTTGCAGTGCTTTGGGAGATGCTGCAAATAGGGAATGCAAGCGGTAGGCTAAAGGTCAAGGAAAGGAGTGAGGGTCATCTTTCAAACGTGTAGTTCATGTGATTAAAAACATTGGTGAAACTGCTAGTGGTTTCTTAAGTCTCATCAGTTACTGCCATAGCATATGCAGCACAAATACTGTTGCTGTTTTTCTTTTCACAGTTCACAGGTTCAGCAGTACCCTGAAGATTGTCCACTTGCAGCTGCTTTCAACAATGATGCTTCGTTGGAATCAAGTAGCTTCCCAGCATTCTCTCCATATCTTTGCTGCAACCGGAGTTTGATGTTACACAGGAATTATCCAAAAAAAAAAAAGGAAATAAACTGGCAAGGTGAACATGGTACTTTGAACCTAGCTAAGGATGTACCTTCATTGAGGCCTCATCCAGAGAGTCTCTCTGAGAATTTAACCTCTCCTCATACATTTTTGTTGCCATAACATTTGCAGTACTTTGGTTTTGACGCATTAACGGATTGTTTCCAGATATTCCATTTGCTGCACCATTGAGAAGGTGGGAACCATCTCTACGCTGCTGCTGCTGCTGCATCTGCTGCTGCTGTAGTTGCTGCTGCTGCTGCTGCTGCGGTTGTTGCTGTTGTTGTTGTTGCTGCTGCTGCTGCTGTTGTTGCTGTTGCTGCTGCTGCTGCTGATGCACAGCTCTTTGCAAAAGCATCTGTTGCATTTGTATATGCTGTGGTTGCTGCTGCCTCTGTTGAGGTGGCTGTTGCTGCTGCTGTTCCCGGGCTTTCATGAGCTGGGTCTGTAATAATGCAGTGATTTATAGATGGGTAAGTGCTACTAATTTAGATTTGACCTTCCCAATACTCGTTATGTAGTGATGCAACAACAAACTCACACACCTATAATAGAGCTGTAGGTAATAATAGGACCCCATAAAAAATAGCAAAAAACACTTTAAAATATAAAATAAATGTAAAGAAATAAATATATGATGCACAATAGAATTTTTGCACCATAATGCATCTGACATGGGCAATAAGCAGCTGAGAATTTTCTACATAGCACTTAATGTGAGCAAATATCACAATTTGTGAAAATTGAAAATAATTTTTCTTTAAGAATAGTTTAATTATAATAAGAGGATATTAAAAGAAAAGGATCGGATCTTTTCCTACAGAAATTGAGCTGAACTCCTGCTGTAGTCCAGCCAATCCTAAGGACTTATTCAATATGTACTCCAGAGCACTAACAAATTTACACTTTGTTGCAGGGAATACAAACAGAATCATATAAATGAAATGCATATTAAAAAATTTTACATGACAAGACAATCAAATGCATAGATACTTACTTCAATATATGATGCTGCAACATCAGAATGTTTCTCGTTTGTTCTTGCTATGAATATGTCCCAAAAAACTGACCACCACTCAAATAGAAAGCCACCAGGTGCATCAATTGCTGCAATAAAGCAAACCACGGAAATTAAAAACTAAACAACATCCTTGACAAACAAAAAATGAGTGTGAGTGGTTAAACTCATGGAAAAAGGACTTTGACACAACTAACAGACAAATACATACCAACAGGATCAGAAGAGACCTTTCCCTCCGCTTGGAAGGCCTTTGCAGTTGCCTGCAAATTTCTCTTCATAAAATAGTCATATATGTAAACATCCAACCTGTTTTATGAAGTAGTCAAATAGTCAGAATAGATGTTTGACAGGAATATTAAAAAATACAACCTACGTCCACCAGTGTTCAATAAACAACAGTATGAACAATGAGAACTAGGAAAGCAAATATCTTCAGCAGCACAGGTATTCTAGATCAATACGATTAGTTTTTCTTTCTCCAAATCAGCTAGAAAGGACGCCAGGCACCAGCCTTAAGGTAAACATAGTTCGATTACCTGACAATAACCTTATAATTCAATTAACAAGACATGTTCTGCGTAGTTTACTTTCAAAAAAAAAAACTACAGAACGCAAGAACAGATCAGAGAAAAGCAGACTCAACCCCATGCTACTAAAATTGTCTCCTTAGCATACAATCAGTCTGCAGTTTTCGCATATCTGTTCCATTTCTACCTTCTTGCCGCAATGGGCACTAGTAAACAGTGGAAATAGGGACACCGAATGTCACACAAGTGTTCTCTCAACCATGCTACTAGGTCTAAATGGTACCAACCCACTAACTGGGTTTCCATTCGCACCATTACTATTGTCGCTCTCATAAAAATACTGCTGTTCCTGAAGAACCCACATGTGGCAGCCAAATCAGACTCCTATCAGATTTTAGTATTCCGAACAGCTCAATCACTACTACTGAATATTCACAAATGCTGCTAAAATCGCAAAATTTCTCAGTATCTCAAATCGGCTGAATCAGTCCCCCCTGGTATCCCAACCCCAAAATCTGCGGCACTGATCTTCGAAGACCAACAGTGGATATTAGCACTTAGGAATAGCATCGAAAACGCATCCCACGAGCCAAAACATTAGGTGATTCCAGTAAAAAAACAGAGCTGGTGCCGATTCGGTAGAAAACGAGAGCACCCCCGAAACCCTAGCTGACCCAGCACAGGAAATCCTCCCACGCAACACGGGCCACAACTCACAACAGCACCCCCCCCCCCCCCCCCCCCCCCGCGATTCCTGCTCTTGAAATCACAACCGAAAAGCAGCAACCGTCCAAGCTAAAAAAATCGCCCGGAACACACGCCGCGAATCAGCAAAACGGGAAATAGAAAAATGGTGAGAAAAAGGAAGAGCAAAATCCTCACATCTTGTCCGCCTCCCAGTTCGTCTGCGACATGGCTGCGGCTCCCGCGGCGCGCCGGCCCGGCGCCCTATTCCCCTCGAATCAAACAGGCAGCCGCGAATAGAAACGCAGGTCCGCTCCGGCCACACCTCAACCGCCACCGACGCCTCCGCGGCCGCCGCCGGGCGGTGGGTGGATGCGCGTGGGCTGAGCACGACGTAGTAGGGGGAGCCGAGTCGAAACCCTAGCGGCGGGGTGGGGGTGAGCGGATTGGAATCGCAGTTTCGCGGGGAGGAGGGGAGAGGGGGCGGATGCGTAGGAGAGAGATGGGAACGGAAGCGAGGGGAGGGGAGGGGAGGGGAGGGGCAATTGGGGAATAGAAACGGGAAAGGTGGGGCCAGGACAGGGAGGAGTATAATAATGTCGGAGGTAATATAAATATTTTTTTTTTCTCTTCGGCAATCGAACAGTGTACAAGATCGCTTGCGTTGCGGATCTTAGTCGTGAAACGGATTGTTTGTGCCAATGCTATAGCAGCCGCCGTAGGATCTGATCCGAATGGCTCGTTTTTTCTCCGCTGCTTGCTAAAACAGTGTTGCCTTGCGATTTCCACTTTCGCACGCGCTCCTTGTCTCCTTCGTTCGTGCAGAATCTTCGTGGGCTTTGACAGTCGGACCCGCGAAAATTGATTGTGTTGTTTGAGCACATAGAATCACAGGAAAATTTGGCTACATCCATGATAACCCGTGTTCTACATCCACTACTATAAAAGAAACCTTTAGTAACGTTTCTTTTTTTATTATAACAGCAGACATAATAAGATACGTTATTACAGTATACAAATGCTGACATCAGTAGGTTAAGACGCTATTGTAGTGCACTTAACAATATCGGACGATGACATCAGCGAGAGCGTCAATATTACTGTCTGGGCTATACTGTAATATCGGACATGAGATGACGTCAGCGGTCTTGAGTTTATATGTATCTATTTATGTCTCATAAAATAACTGAACCTTATGCTCAGATCAGACCTATACTCATGTAAACTCATTTCTCTAATGCTTCTATTCTACATTGCTCTATTCATTCTTCATGTTATTGTTGTTGTTAATTCACCATTGTCTCTAATCTGCTTTCTTCACTAATGTGGAGTAGAGATGCTTAGAGCCTCTATTGCCTCTAATCTAACACCGGAGCATATTAGAGGTAATAGAGGTTTTTTTTATTTTTCTGAAAAATCACATCAATATCAGATGTCATCCTACTGATATTATTGTGTTTTACAATAATATCGGACATGATGATATTAGCATGTCCGATATTGCAGTTCCAACTACAACATCAGACACTGTTGACCGATATTGCTACGTGAAGCCAGCAATATCGTTAGAGCAATAGCGTATAATATATCCGATATTGAAGGGCCTAAATGTCCGATATTGCAGGCCTCCATTGTGGTAGTAATCATCTGGAGATGCACGAATCTAAACGCTCTAACTGTGACTTCATTCATCTTGAACTTGAAGAAAGAAACTTGTACTACTCTTCTAGCTCAAACTGAGGATAAGCCATGCTTTCAGATTCTAAGGGTGGATGCTATGCGGGTGAACACTGCAAACCGTGAAGTTACTTAGCAAAGTCAACGAATCAACGAGTGGTGCTTTACTAGTGGTACGTATAATATTTTTAGATCCTCGCATATAAAAGGCAAAGGTGCATTATCTTAGACGGTTACCACTATCTTTGTTCTCACTTTGCTTCCATATATCCTCACGCGTAAAGTACCATACTCTGCATGTTTGACCTGCAACACTGGTGAGAAATGAATATGTTGGTATGATTCTCTTCAAGTTTATTGAGAAATTTCAATATGTTGGAGAGTCAAACTCTCTGAGGCCCATAAGAAAAACTAGTCCTTGAATTAAACTAAAATTAATAAAGAGAGTGATCCTTGATAGATATTATCAAATCAATCCTATGAGCTTTTAACTCACGTTATCATGTAGCTTTGGGGGTGTTAGGACAAGTACAATGGTATCATCTTATATGTCATTTTATGCATGATACGTAATTTTAAAACGAGTTATGAGACTACCTATACAATGAGTGATCTATTCAGTTGTCTCATATTAATTATATAACTCCTTAATTTATAGATGTAAGAAGAAATATTTATATGTTAAAAAATCATAATAGTTCGTACAAAAGGTGTTAGAGTCATTTCATACTCCTAAATTTTAGCGCATGAGATGGTTGTTTCACGAAACAACCAATCTCTCTCTCTCTCTCTCTCTCTCTCTCTCTCTCTCTCTCTCTCTCTTCTACGTCATTGAATATCCTATGTGATAATGTATAGGACGGACTATGAGACCGCCTACGTGTAGTGTCGTATATGTCGATTCTCACGATGGTACAAGGTATTTGAATTCAATGCCACGAGCTTGTCTCTTCTTTTGCACTCAATTTTATTGGGCTCATAGAGTAAAATAAGTATTGGTCTCGACTATGGAATGAGCCCAAGTAAAAAGAAAAAACTTCATGCCAAGCTATTAATGTCCAGGAGGGAATGGTAATTGACTATTTGGTGTGTAAGGGTTGAATCATATACACCCCAAATGAAAATGTGAATTTGCTCACATTGGATATTTTAGACCTTTTATGTGCACCAATTTCTAAAAGGAAAAAACTTCATTATTCCATCATGAGAAAACAAATAAGTCAAATTATCAATACAACTTATGCAAATTCTATTACTATGTTAGGGTTTATTACGTTAACGTTGATCTAAGAAGAAAGACAATTAATCTTCTAAAGTCGGTTGCCACGATGGTACTCTGCGACATGTAACACTAAAAAGTAGATTTACACACACGTCTTCTTTTTTTCTACTCCTTCTGTCCCATGAAGAGTGTCTCTTTTAAATTTTTAACGTCGTGTTTGACCGTTTGTCCTATTTATTTTTTATAAATATTGTTTATTCTTTTATGATTGATTTTATCATTAAATATATGTTAATCATAAAATATTTATTGTATATTTATATTGATTTTTTAAATAAGACAAAAAGTAAAAAATGATGTTTGGAAATCAAAAGCAACACTCTTCATGGTGGGACAGATGTAGTTGTTCTTTTAGCTTCTAGGTTGTTCCATGATTTTTATAATGCTCATGCTCATATTTGTTACTTCTTTATCATGACAAAATATGTGTGTTATATGTTCTATAAGAAGAATAACATCTCTGAAGGAAGCACACTTATTATCTGGACAAAAAAAAGTATTTAAATTGATCCTAGGACACAAGGCTTCATTTGTCAAGATACGCATTAAGTGGGTTTTTGGTATTTTCTGTTAAGCTTTTACCCTAAGAGCATAACAATTTGCAACGTGTACAGAAACAAAAACAATTTGTTCTTCCAGCCTTTGAGATAGGCAAGGGTCAGGGTCGCTTGAGGGCCTCTTTTGAGAAACAACAACATGCCTGGGTATCTTGTGGCCGTATTACCAGCAATACAACTTTAACCCGCGTATGAACTATAATTGGCAGCAAATTATTACTCCTACAACTGAACTTTAACCCACGATTAAGTGTCGTGCAAGGCATAATTTGCCGTGTATTTATCTGGAAAGTACCTCGCTCGAACCATTCTCGAACCTCAGTCTTCCGCAGCCTATAGGAAATTTGCTGCGACCCATTTCGAGGTGAGAACAAAATAAAATTTCGTCTTCGTTTTGAGCCGCGCCTTGGTTTCCAAGTAGTGGTTGATAAAAGTTGCTGTATCAGGTTTTGATGTGGTACACTTTCTTTTATTTGCTTCAAAGCTGCACTGGCGAACTGATACGGAATCAGTGCTTTCTGGTGACGGATTTGACAGCTGAGGTCTGAGAGAGCACAGTGATCGGTCCAGACATCGGACCCATCCCACAGAGAGGGAGAGATATCACATTAACTTCGTGATAATTACAAATTTTTTCGATAGGCGGATGAAGCCTCTGACTCTGGAGGCCAGCCACCGGCCTTGGTCGTTGCCTCGTTGGTTGTTTCTGCTAGACGAGACGAGGCGTGACAGGACCCGGCCAGAGTCGCAGAGCCACCTCCACCTGGAAAGTTGGGTCGCGTTAACTCCATTTGACTGATCTACTGTTGCTGGTTGAAGCTTCACAATAGCTCGGGTAGTTTGCAGGATTAAATCGAATTATCTAGGCCAGTTAGCCGAATAAGGTGATTTGGATTCTTTACGAGACCCCACTCCATGTTCGTTATGAAGCGAGACGAGAAGGAAATGATTAGATACCCGGTCATGTCACGCGATGCAGGTGTTACGTGTTTGACTCTACGGGTCGCGTCCAAAGTGAAGTGACCACACCAGTCATTATCCAGAGGAGCGATCTCTTAAAATATCTTTGCCTGCTCACAAGAAACAGAAGAATCTGTACCCAGCCGTGGAGCAACGGCAAAAAAATCCCTCTAAAAAAAAGACTCAATTATACTACTTGAACCATTAAAATAGTATGAATCAGATCCAACCGTTGTTTTATAGGGACAAATCTGTAATTGACTAGGTAATTCAATAAATTACATATTATGCCACCACGGGGTTCCACGTAATTTGCGTGAACAACGAATCGTTATTCCCTGAAAAAGAGAAACTCCGCCACCTGACGCACGCCTCGCCGCCGCCATTGAAGAAAACGAACTCCGACACATCGCACCGCCGTCGGTGGTGCAGCCGTTGCTAGCGTTGCGCTGCCAGCAATCAGCAAACACTCCCATCGGATCCATCAGACTTATGCGTGGCTGCTAACATCTTGCCACCGGCACCGTAGACATTATGCGAGGCATACGCATTTGCCAAAGTGATTTTGATACATCATTTGCTTAAGTGAACTGCATTCAAACCTCGATTTCATTTTTATCTTTGCAGCAATGAACACATACGCTTGCTTCCATCCAATGAGAACCATACGACACTTATTCCATTTTGCTCTGAACCTGGGATGCATGGTGTGTGATAATCTGGGTAAAAATCTGGTTGGTTCAGCTTCAATTTACACAGAAGATGGAGTCCATATTCAATTGTCATGCCAACGCACAGGCAAATACATGTAGATGAGTAGATCGAAGTAAATGATCTTAGTAATCATATATATTCTTTCAATTAATTGGTAACTACAGCAGTGACAATAAAACAAAAGGCAGGAATAGTATAATAGAAATAGTCTAAATACAACACAACAACTGTCTGAAACAAGAACAAGGCCAACCCCCACCTCTGCAAATGGTGTCTCGATAAGCAAGACAGCAAACCCCTCCAGCACCAGGTCTCCATCGTCACTAGCGATTATGGGCACCGTGACGATGTGGGCAGCAGCAGATACCGAGCCTACTAGTGCACCACCATACCCTCCAAGTTGCGCCGTCTCTGCCGACTGAATCGTCGCCTTGCTACTGAGATCAAAGCGAAGGAACGAAATCAATGGCAGTGGCGGGGTGGCAAAGGGTTTGACCGCTCAGCACTCACGACTGTGGCTCCGTTCATCTTTGCAGTGGTGGGCACCATCGATTTTGCTCTGTCTCGTCAACCTCGCCATGCGCCGCCAGACGGAGAGGGTAGAAGAACGGGAGAAATCCATAAAACTACAATTTGCCATTATCTTTTCTTCTCATAATCTAAACTAATAAAGGACGAATAACAGGATCAGTTTTATTACCACAGACAGCTACTTACCTAAGGATCTGGAGTCTCCGTTCTGTATAGGCTACCTCCATCCAACCATAAAATATTTATGCACCCAGTACATATAAAACTTTTTATACTCATTCCTTCACAAAATTTACTCATCCCTCCCCTCCCACCCCGTTTTTTCTTACCGCCCTACCCACCTGTACATACATACCCACCCTCACGCTTGACACACCCCAAATTCCCTTCTTTGATTGGCTCCTTTTAATTACGCTTTCTTTTCAGTTTTACGTATCTCTTCCCTCACGCTTGACACACCCCAAGTTTCCTTCCTTGATTGGCTCCTCTTAATTACGCTCTCTTTCTAATTTTACGTACCTCTTTCTTCCTTGGTAGCAACCTGGCAATCCTGTGTTCAAGATCCAGACACCGTCTAGCAGCATGGCGAGATCACCTTGATCTCGAGGCGTTCCTGCATGCTCACGGCCGCGTTCTTTGGGCTACCGTTGGCGAGATCACCATGATATCGTGGCGTTCCTGGCCATCGCATCCTTCTTCCACACGGTGGTCGACGGCGAGATCACCTTGATCTCGATCGCGTCCTCCCTGCACATGGCAGTCCAAGGACATTCAGCGTGGTGGAGGAGATAATCGCGGTTCCTGCACACGACGCTCGAAGGTCCAAGTGCCACTCGCCAGGACGTTCGGCGTGGTGGACGTCCACTCGCGTCGGTCGATCCCCAACCTCACAACAGTCGATGGTGAACTTCGTGGCGTTCAACCACCAACATCGTGACCAGTTCATCGCTGCTGCTTCCGGTGTTGTCTTCCGTCTTGTGTCGACTTCAACGCTGGTGCTGCCGAGAGTCTTGCGTCGTACAAGCGGGAGACCAGTACATGGTACGTACTAATGCTTGCTGGTGCATTTAGATTTTAGGTATAAATCAATGCTTCATAGGTTGCTGCCTTTATCAGTTTGCACACTGACGCAAATTACTAAATTTTGATACAGCTTTGCACACTGACACTGACACGAATTGGTTGATGGCTTTATTAGTTTAGATAAATCTTTGCACACTGCCACTGACATGAATTGGGTTGTGGCTTCATTAGTTCAGATGTGTTATTTTACATGAATCAACTTGCATGGTCTGATAATTTTTGAGAAATGAGAAATTATCATATACTGATTGGGTCTGCACGATTGCTCTGGACATAATTGATTGGGTCTTAATTATCATATATTGAGAAATTATCATTGATTTTTTTAGATATAGGCCCCCCTTGCCCGGCTTTCATTGGAAGCCTTTATAGGGGTGTGCGGGGCGGGGGATCGAGCTCCCGTTGGCTCGGCTCCACCCTAGAGCCTTACCACCGTGCCACAGGCACGTCCGTTGAGAAATTATCATTGATCATTATCGTTATATCGGTTCTTTCATTTTTGGAGCACATCTTTGGGTCATACTCTTCAGCTACTCTCTACGGTCTCAAAGTTATCATCGTGTATGTGAATTGCAGTCGCATGGTCAATTTCCTCTTCTCTTTTTAATTGTTTTTGCATGACCCTGATCTTATTATCCTATTACAGTGTCATGGTGGATAGTATATTTACGCAAAAGCAAGGGGACAAAGAAACGCCCCATGTTTGCCAGTACGAGGCAGCCCTTTGGTCATCAATATAATTGTACGTGATCGAGTAAAACTTTTATGAATACTACCAGGCCATTCTCGTATCCTTTACTGTTCAACATTTTAATATATTTAATTTAACATCTCTACAGGTAATGATGGCGACAGGGATAATGAATTGTCTGGCAAAAAAAATTTGTCCTAAAATGGTAACTGTTTTGTTGCCCCAGTTGTTCTTAATGATTTTGAATGCTCATATCTGAACATTGTAATTCATGAGACCTCATACTGAGATCCTATAGTGTCTTATCCTAGACCTCATGACCATAGAGACTTACTATTATTTCCTCTTTCACATAAGAGGCCCAACATCTTTGACCTAATAACCATGAGAATGCTTTGGCACTGCAATTGATGAGGATTGAGAGGAATTGGAAAGTTGCATAGCAGGACTGGATAAAATTAAGATTAGGATTAGGCATAGGGTATCGCCTAATCTGATGCTACTCCGATCTGGAGACCAATGATCTTATGGATGACATGTGCTGAATATAGTGGTTTTATTATTGAGCATGTCATGGACCGCGTGATAGGCGCGTATGTCGGGAACGACGTTCGCTGCTCAGGTCTGGATGGCGGCAACCTCTGCGTGGATGCATTCGTGGGATGGATCCACACCATCACACACAAATTGACTTGGCCTTGCGTCATAGGATACACAATAAAACCACTGTCCCTAATTTTTCTTGTCGTCCATTAATTTTATTCATGATTTCTTTTTGCTAAAATCATCAGGATTATAGGATATATATTTTTGCTAAAATCAGCAAGATTATAGGACAACATCGATTCGATACCACTGTATTTTTTTGGTTGATGGAAGCCTAATTATATGTAGGCCCCAATATATAAGCATATGGCAGATCTTGTTGGCAAATGAGCTACAATGCTTCATGTCCCTGCAATTACAGTCATTACTTGTGGAAAGCATTCTGGGGAAAACTCTTGAATTCTGAGACATATGATAATTTCAATGTTAGTAATATGCTCTGCAAATCCACACTATTATGTCAATAATCATACCAATGTTATCAGCAACATAAAAAAAAATTCTCCCAGGCCAAGCTACCAAAAACATCATGTTAGATTATGCTCCGTACAAATTTACACAACACACTCTTTCCAATGCATCTTTTTTTTTCTAGTGTATGGTTGATTTGCTTATGATTGATTCATTTGGTTTTCTTCTCCTCAGTAGATGTTGTTTCTTGCCAAGAATTTTCTCTCCAAATGCATAAAAAAGATCTTGGAGAAATATGGTTTCAGAGGGTTGCAACATTGGAAATAGGATGACGGCTTGGCTTCAAGTATTTCGAGACAAGTAGGCAATTTAATTTACATTTTCTTACATATTTTTGTTTTTCCCCATTGTTTTCCACTCTTGGAAGTGGAAACTATCATATAATTTTAAAATCGATATATAACTTGTTTTCACGTGATAAAACATTTTCTGAATGCTTGGATCTTATCATTGCTGAGAGCTAGATATAATGGAAAAATAAAATTGTTAATTAAGGTCGCTGCTACTGTTGCATAGCTAAATATTGAAACACTGATTATTTAAAGTAACAATAATGATGCTTGGCAGGTGTGGAGGCCATCTTTGCTGCCAAGTTGATGATGACACACTTGTCATAGAAGCCATTGTGGTGCCCATCCGTAGAGCTTGCGTTTCACCACTATATATTACACTATTTTTGCCTCTACTTTTATGTCTGGTCATCTCGAAAGTTTTCGATCCTTCTAATGCAGGTGAGATTTCTCAACAAATTATTTCAAACCTATATCTTGTTGCATCTGTCATTGTTTGTTAGGTTATCATTAAAAACTCATTTAAATCTTTTTGCTTCACAATTTTTATACAACATTCAGTCAAATGTAATTTCACTGAAATCTTTATGTTAGAGGAACGAGACCATATGTAATATATTCGAAGGGAGAATGTATCAACCTGAGATCATTGCCTACATTGGAAAGATGATGGTGGATGGGCGCTTGTCATGGAAGCCGTCATGGCGCCCATTCGTAGAGCTTGCGTTTCACTGCTATATATATTCAAAGTGGTCATGAACTACCTGAAACCTCAAGTTGTTCCTCTCTTTACTAAACATAAACAATGTATGTGATTTGGTGGATTGCTTCAAAGTTTTGTGCCATCCTCGCAGTGTTCTCTTTTATTGTTTCTCTAATTCTTTTGCATTTTATAGGGACCATAAGCAGGCAGTTTCTTGGAGCTCTATCTCAGCTGCATATCAATTTTGACTCCTCAAAACCTTTAGATACATAGAACACTCTACATTTTAATGGAACAACTTAAGATACAAAGCACAAACATTCAAGGCAAGCAGCAGTGTGTAGGGAGCTCTCGATTCTATACAATCCACAACGGTAAATTTCTTAACATGTTAATTGCGCTTTTACACTTTGAAATGTTTTGCTCTGTGCTACAAATACAAAATATGTTGCTATAGAAAAATATCTATTTTGTACAAATTTTATTTGTAATACAAGATGCAAAATACTCCCTTTTGAAGAATATTAATTAATCCAGCCTATCAGAAATAGCGTGTTAAAGTTAGGTTGTTTTGATTTTTTAAAATGTCTGAAAGCTCAGAACATCCACCAACAGTTGTTATGCTTGATTTCATTTTGATGAATAAGTACATAATTTCATGAGATGTTTACTTGCTGCATTACACTATGTTTGGGATCTTACTTGCTCTCTCCTTGCTTAGAATAGCCACCAACAGGGAAAGTGTATGGAAGGTCAGATATAATCCACATGGTCTTACAAATTTGAAAAACAAAAATTAAAGAAGACTCTTTGTGCTATATCTACTGCTCTGAAGTTGCCATAGAGAAGGCCAAGTTGAATCGTCTTCAACAGCGGCTCCTGTAGGCGATGGATCGGTTCCACCATCAACCATTCTAGCTCTGTAAATGGATCCTCTACCTCAGGTAAACAATTTAATAATCAGTATGCCGTAGTGCTCTCACTATCAGTCTATCACACATTATGACTACATGTACTATTTATACTTTATCTATCTAATAAGATCATAGGGTACACCACCATTACCAACACCATGTGCTTCACTCACACTGCCACTGGTAGAGGTAGTGACTACACACACCATGCTTGACTAATTCACTTATATGTACACAACAATCATACTTTCAAACATGACAATTTGTCATAATCTCCTTTATATATTCAGCTCTAGGAAAGAATTAGCATATGGAGCTAAAAATCCTGATACTAAGGATGAAGACCATTATTGATAATCTTTAGTAATGAATCAATTGTTCTTGCTGAAACTATTTCTCAGTCATATTATTTTGTCAAAAATCTATCTTTTTATAACTTTTTCTCTGATGAACGTGTGTTAATTAGATTAGTTTAAACCCTATTTATTTGGGGCAAAGCTGATCAGATTCGTCATTTTATAAGACACAGTGCAGGAACACTTAAAACAAAGTTATTCAATCTCCTGATTCAGAATATATTAAATTTTGACACACTTTAGGGGTCTGGGATATTTATCATCTGTGTGGAAGCTGGACCAAAGATTATGTGATTGTATTTTTCTCATATCTATCATTAGGCTAGCAGATTTGCTTCTGTGTGATTGTATATAATTTTTGGTCACATAAGAAGTTATCTAATGATTATAATATGTTTGCTTACTGACTATCTTCTTATCATTCATCTTGACAACATCATGTTTGCTTACTAATGTCATCTCCTGTTTCCGAACATTTGCAGTACCATTTCCCCCTTTCTGCAACCTTACTGGTCAGCAACTCAACTCGATCTAATTAAACCCAGTGATGTCATTGCGACGTGCTTTATTTTGTTAAGGTCAGGAGATGATATACTATACCCATCCAGTACCCTAAGATATTTTCTCCTTCTTAACACAGTGCCTACAAAGCCCGTTGGTAATAATCTTGTTCAATAGTATATAGTATAAACATCCATACATCATCATACCTGGGTTTGTAGGATGTAACGGGGTCTTTCATTTTTTCAGTTTAATGATTAATGATTTGTTTTATGTTTAGGTAATATATTAGACAAGCAAATAATTGCCTTTGTCTGGCTAACAGTTGGGCTATTGACTATAAGTATGATTAACACGTTTTTTACCATGTTTGTTGTATTGGACAAAAAGGTGTGTTCCATGTATTATCTGATAATTTCTTCATTTTTTCTTATCTAACAGTTTACTTGTTTTTCCATGCAAAATAATTCTTTTTCTTGTTGATCTTGTAATTCTTGTTAGGATTTCAGATGTGGTGAATTTGGTGAGCAGTTGCGAATTTGGTGAGGGCTCGGGAGCAGTTGCAAATTTGGCGAGGGCTCAGGTGATTTTTTTACCATAGGAAAATATGAATTTAATGAGAGCAATGGTAGTGAGAATGGCGATCCTCTTCACCTTTGAAGAATTAGATGGTTTTTTTTATCACTCAAGCTACACAACACATTCGTCATTGCTATTAACCTATAGTGAGAACACCTCACTATTTTGTTGCTTGGCTGTTGTTTACTTATTTATAATAATTAATTTTATAAAATGATTGTTTTTACTATTGTAGAAGCGGTGCCAAATATGATACTTGAGCTCATGAATATTGAAAAACTAACACCAAAAATATTGCAAGTCACCTACAGGCAGGTCACTTATCCCATCTTATTTAAAACATAGAAAAAGCACTGGTAAGGCCCCTAGATCCTACACTTATATACGCGTGGCTCAGTATTAACTGTAATAAACATACTAACAAAATTTTGGTGTCCTATACATGACATCAGATCTGAAAGAAACTAACATGAATAGTCTATGTAGTTGAAGACAATTAAATAAAAAATAACAAATATTTTGCTTAGTTGTTTACATCTTTATAATGTACTGAAAGAAATTAAAACCCATCATAGTCTTGTTTTTGGCATGGTATAGTGAAGGCTCATAATAGAAATCCCCTGTGTATTTGAAATGCTTTGGATTCTAATTATAGGAAAGTATCATGGATCAGTAAATGAGTAATTACGAAGGGGCTCAAGGCGCAGTGGCAAAGGCCACTGTCGGGAAGTGCTCCAGTCCAGGATCCCTGGGTGCTGCACCTTTCCATCTTATTTGCCTCCTCTAGGATAATGCATCAAATAAAAAGTAAATGCATAATTTGTCTATATAGGAGATGACAGCACTCTGATTGTACTCTTTATGTCATTCTCTATTCAGCATTATACAATATTCTTGGCCTTACAACCATTTTTTTTTCTTTTGGGCATTGTGATCTATTCAATGCACTTGACTTTTTGGTTGGCCTGCTGATCATATTTTCTAAAGCTAAAAGTGATCTTTTAAACACATTCATATTAAACCCATAATTAGCCCACGAGTCATAAAAAACAAACTAATCGAAAGCCTCTTGGATTATTACAAAACTAGCCGTTTTAATTGTTACACGAGCAAAAAATTGTTAGAATACTCTCTCCGAATATTTTTTGTTGATGTTTAGACATGACAGCTAAATTTTTGTTTGGCACTACCTCGTTGCGTTCATGTTGTTGCTGTGAGTAGAGTCTCATAGATCGGCTATGAACGTGCCAAATATGACACGACCTGGGTACTTAATAATAGATTGTTTATTTTTGAAATCTTAATCTTGTATACGATTGACCAGTCTTTGCTGGTTAAATTAGTGAGTTGTCTATGCAGAAGCATCCTTAAAATTTTTATGGTTGAACCCTGAGGTGTTGTCTTTCCTTCTTTAAATGGTAGGGCGTGGTCAAGATAAGTGATTTATTTGCAACTATTATTTGAAGGCAAACACGATATTTTTGTCGGTCATGTTAATCTATGAGAGTTTGCTCAGTAATGGTTGTCTTGCTCAATTATACTTGTGCACGGTTGTAATGAGTTGTGCGAACCACATCAGAAACATAGGGCACTCATCTCATAAACTGGCGAAACAACCACCATTCTTTTATACAGATCAGCAATCTCACTGTAAATAGTCACGTCCTGTTCTATTTAGGGTAGCGAAGAAAGAAACGTGGTTTTGAAAGTTGAAATGCGTGTCTAGCTGGAACATCATGTTCTGTAAGCTTGGGAATTATTAGTCCACTTACCTGCTTTAGATTAACATATTTCCACGCTTGTTATGTTCTGTAAGCTGCAACATTGTAAAAACAATTGACAGTTATTCCTGGAGTGATTTCTATGTGACGGATCTACAATAATAAAGATACGGATGTGGGAGCCGATCGGCAACAGATCCTGTGTGATCCGGTGGAGTCTTGCACCTTCGGCAGCAGCACGAACGAAGCAATTGCTTCGCACCTCTGTCATGAAGCTTGTTGTTCTGAGGCACCAGAAGGCCCTACATAGTGATGCTTTGCTACCCTGTGAGAGCCAGACAGACAAGCAGTTGTCAGCTTTAGTTTTCTTGTCGAACTCGAAGCTATCTAGATCTTCGTCCTTGTGCCATTTTCTTTATCGTTCCATCAGATAGTCCACATAAGTCGATTCTATCTATTCTGTCTTGAAGGTCTCACTATATTCAGATGTATTCAACTCGGTTGGTTGTGACAGAAGAGGCTAGGCTGATATATTCAATTTCTATTTTAAATTAGTTGCTATTCTGCTTGATCATGAGAAAAAAGCACACAACAGAGGAATTCTAAAAAATCACAAGGAAATGTTAGACAGATTACTATGTATTTATGAAAATGACATTACTTTATCTGCATGAAATGACTATGGATTTCATCTCCTTATCCTATTATATTAACCATTAGAAAACTTAAGAAGACGTGATGGTTCACAAGTGATTATTTTTACATGGGAGTTCATGAAATTGTCTGTCATGATACTCAGCTTTTTATATATCACCCCAATCATTTTATGGACCTACAATTTTTGTATGCAACTTATTTTTTTAGCATACTTGTACGATTGTTAATATATTTTTTATTTTCTATTTTTTGCCTTCCCATCTCTTATCTCAATTCCACACACATTCAGATTTCTGTAAGAATCTTAATATGGTGAAATTATCAAAGACCCTTGACCACTGACCCATTATGGTGTACAACATCTCTGATGTCGAACAGATAGATATATATAAAACTTGTATATTGTTGGTAATTCTACTGTTTTAATATATAAATGAAGTTTTATATTTTCACCTTTTTATAGGTATTGTTGCCTTATATAACAAGTGATCTTGAGTGCATATTATTCTGTATTAACATTGCAAGGATGTGTTTTTTAATAGACATGTTAAAGCTCGAATGAAATGAAGGTGATGAAAACATATCAAGACGTCAAAAAAATTGTTAATAGTGTCAAATGATATTGGAGATCGACGTCTATGATTTCGCTTTTTTTCTGATATATTTGTTGGGATTTGTCAAAGCGTTCCTTATTGCTTTTAGATTAGATTCATATTTATGAGTGATCCAAGATAGCAAATGAGTGGTCCTGACACTACAATTCATTTGATTAATTGGAAAATTTTAATTATCTTCGATGTTATTTCTCGCTTTAAAATTCAGATGTGCGTGCCACACTTGTATCACTACTAGTACCCATAATTGTTAATACTACTTCATACTATTTAAAGAGATAAAGTAGTATAAATAGATCTATTAAGAACAACGAACGGTACATATCAATTCTAGCCCATTGTAAAGGTGATAAAAAAAACGACAGAAAAATCAGATGGAGACAGAAAAGAGAGAGCCTGGTAGAAGCGTCCATGGAGGACGGAAAATTACACGGGAGCCCCTACGTGCAGACAAAGCAGAAAAGGCTCAAATGAGGCCCAGACAAGCCCGTCAACAGCCCATCAAACATCTGCCTCAGGGATCGCGCAGCTCATTAGCGGCCCGGTAACATCCGTCTCTCGGCCCGTAGTCCTGTACCCTCTCATCTCCCGCTTGCGCCGCGTGAAGACAAGCCCATCAGCAGCCCGTGAAACATCCGCCTCACGGCCCTTACCCTCTTATCGGGATATCTCCCGCTTCGCGCCGCGTGCGGCTTCCGCCCCGGCGCCTCTCGCCTCCGTCTCCATGGCTCCGCTCCCTCTCCCCCTTCCCGCCATCACGAGCCCCCACCATTCCAAGCCCCACGAGGCGCCGCGGCTGGCCGCACCCTCCATCCAGACCGCGCTCGCCTCCCTATCGCAGAGTTGCCACGAAGGCGGCGGCCTCCGCGAGGCGTTTGCCCTGGTCGCCCGCGCCGAGCGCCAGTCACCATCCCCATCGGCCGTGGGCCCAGAGGTGTACGCGTCGCTGCTCCAGTGCTGCGTTGCGGCCGAATCTCTCCGACCGGGCCGCCAGGTGCACGCGGCGGCGATCAAGCGTGGGCCCTACTACTGGCGCAACGCCTACGTGGGGACCAAGCTCGCCGTCTTCTACGCCCGCTGCGGCGCGCTGGACGACGCCGAGCGCGCGTTCGGCGCGCTCCCGGACAAGAACGCCTTCGCGTGGGCCGCCGTCATCGGGCTCTGGGCCCGCGCGGGGCTCCACGTCAGGGCGCTCGCCGGGTTCGCTGACATGCTCGGGGCGGGCCTCCCCGTGGACAACTTCGTCGTGCCCAGCGCGCTCAAGGCGTGCGCCGGGCTCGGGCTCGGGCTGGGCCGGGCCGGGAGGGCCGTGCACGGGTACGCGTGGAAGACCGGCGTCGCGGAGTGCGTGTACGTGATGAGCAGCCTCGTGGACTTCTACGGTAAGTGCGGGCTGGTGGAGGACGCGAGGCGAGTGTTCGATGCAATGCTGGAGAGGACCGTCGTGAGCTGGAACTCGATGCTCATGGCGTACATCCACAATGGGAGGATCGACGAGGCTGTTGAACTGTTCTATGAGATGAGAATGGAGGGCGTGCTGCCAACGAGGGTGAGCGTCGTGAGCCTCCTATCCGCGTCGGCTGATCTTGAGGCGATTGATGGAGGAAGGCAGGGCCATGCCGTGGCGGTGTTGAGCGGGTTGGAGATGGATGTGATTCTAGGGAGCTCGATGATCAACTTCTACTGTAAGGTTGGGCTAGTGGATGCCGCGGAGGTAGTGTTTGAGCAGATGATGGAGAGAGACGTCGTCACATGGAATTTGATGATCGCGGGGTACTTGCAGGAAGGACACATTGACAAGGCTCTTGACACTTGCCGCCGGATGCTGGAGGCGAACCTTAAATTTGATTGTGTGACGTTGGTCTCTGTTATCATGATTTGTGTCAAGTCCTGCAGTTTAGTAGTTGGTACAGCTGCTCATGGTTATGCAGTCAGGAACAGTCTTGAATCAGATGCCACTGTTGCGTGTGCCCTGATAGAGTTGTACGCATATAGTGGAAGGATTGAACATGCACGTCGAGTGTTCGATGCCATAAGACAGAGAGACATGGTCATGTGGGACGTGATGATCTCCGCTTTTGCAGATTGCGGCACGAGTTCTGAGGCTCTGAAGCTTTTAAACCAGATGAAGCTCGAAGGTATATCCCCAAGTGCAGCGTGTTGGGATTCAGTAATTTCAGCTTTTATACGAAATAACCAGTTTGAAGACGCTCTAGACATCTTCAATGATATGCTTCTGACTAAAACACGCCCTAATTTGCGCACCTGGAGCCTGTTAATAAGTGGCTTATCTCAAAATGGTATGCATCATGAGGTAAAAGATCTATGTTGCAAGATGCAGGAAGTCGAGACAGCTCCTAGTCCAACAATCTATTCAGCAGTGCTCCTTGCTATTAAAACGGCGGCTTCAGTACATTATGGCAAGGCAGTCCATGCGAGTGTTGTTAAGAAGGGTCTTTTGTTGTCCAAGTTTGTGATAAAATCGCTTCTCAATATGTATAGCAGTTTTGACGACAGAGATGCGACGGAGAGTTTGTTAAGATTGTTTGCTGAGTACAGTTAAATAACAGAAAATAGTTCCAACAGTATCGTACATACATCTGTACATAATAATTGTATAGAGTTGCACATACTGCAGTCATTCATATTCATTATCAGTGTGGTTGTGAAGTAAACATCCACTTTAGCTAACATAGGCAGGCTTTATATGGTATCGATGAGGCCAGAAGGTTCCAATCAGAAAATGACCACCTTAAAGAAGGCGGACCAGCGATCAACAGTGCTTCTGTTTGTGCTGTCACAGGGCTTCTGTTTGTGCCATGCAGCTTATGCTATGGATAGCAAGTTGACTCTTCTCGGATGTGCTTGACTTGTGATAACTGCCGAGCTTGCTCAAATTTGGATAAGAATCTTCACTCCATGGCTTCATGCTGGTCCCTTTTGGGAATTTCAGTAGACAAGGTTGGCCCAGATGTTATGGGCAAATTTCTGTGCCAGTCATGGAGACTGTCCTAGTAGGCGATGAAGAGCTTGCTTTCTTCACGATGTGGCTCCACTTGACCCTCAAGTCAGATGGGAGGCGTGTCCGGTGAAACACATCACTGTCATATTCTAGTATTTGAACCCATGGAATACTGTTATTATCCTGTGGGCCAAATTTCTCCATTGGTTCCTGGATCAGTACAGTGAAAGCCATTAGTATGCGAACCATGCAAACACACAATTATTTAAAAACCTAGCTCTGCACAGCAAAAGTTGAGCAGTGAAATTGACAACCGAAATATGATTACCTTCAAAGTTGTTTCTTTTCTGTCCAACTGAGTTTCGAGCGTCTTCCAGTAGGCACAAAAGGATTGGAACTGCAAGATCGACATTCGTGGTAGAGCTTTATTTATTGCATATCCAAATCAACACTCAATATAATTCTATTCTAAATTAATACATTCCTTGGTCACGTATCTTTGGGATATATGAACACCGCAAGTGAGAACAGAGTTAGGGAAAGTATTGGCATTGAAACTCGACTGTTAACACTTACTATGCTTGTGTGTGCCTAATTTCCTTTTTTTGATGGAGAAGATATGTGTTAATCCTGCTGCGTGATGGTGTTTCTAGACTTACTAGATACCACTGTCTCCTTTTCTAGTAATCTAGATTTCCTGTATTTCATCTTGCCAAGGGGGCGATGATAAATTTGCCAGAGCCATTTGATGATGTAGCTTCTATTTCATCAGAATCATTAGATCGGTGTGACTTTGTAGGACCATCGTCTTTGTCAGCCTCAACTTCTTGATTTGCAGGAGGACCAGGACCATCGTCTTTGTCAGCCTCAACTTCTTGATTTGCAGGAGGACCACATCTGTTTTAAGATGAACGTCTTGTTGTCCCTTTGCTTTGCTGCTCTGCATCCTGAACTTGGTTGCTACTATTATTCTTGAGAACAGAATGTTTATTTATGGTTCCAATATTATTATTTTCAAAAGGGGATGCCTTCTCAATGTCTATATCTTCAGGATAACCAGTACCTGTAATATCAACTTTCTGCTTCTATTCTACCTATGGTGACCAGGCTCTTCAATCTTCATCTCGATGAGTAGTGTTAGCTGCTTCATGTTGATAGATAGTTTTCCTTTTTGATGGATCAGACATGTATGATTGACCCTCTTTGTTGAGAGCCCTGGACAGAACTGCAGTTAATAGATTATCATGTTGACTGACCGCTTGTGTTATTCCAAGGAAAGTAGTGAGGTTCTTTCTAGTTTCACAATATGTTTTCCTTGCTTTTATATATTGGGCAGTAGAACAGGTCACTCTCTTGAAATGTCACTAACAAGCAGCATCTGCATTCAGAAGCTAACCAGCTTCACCACATTTGATGTACAAATCTTGTTGCGACAGGCCCTCAAGAGAACCATTGATGTCTCGATCCTTGGGCCCTTCATAGCCGAGCTCCTGTAACTGATCTCCAGCACCATCATCTTGCAGCCTCTCTCCATCGATATTGTGAGGTGGTTGATTTGGGGATTGACCAGACTGGGAGATTGTTGTTGAACCATGGCAGCATGAATTCTGTTTCCTTCTTTGACAGGGGTTCAGTATTGCTTCCATGCAAACTTGCATTACAGCCTACTGAAGCAGGCACGGTTCCAAGTGGCACATTCTCATTCACAGCAGTATTCTTTTCTGGAGGCCTGACACCTAAACCAATAGCACCTGCTATAAGCAATGGACGTTAATGTAGAAACTTAACAGGATCATATTATCATAAAAAATCTGAATCTTCTGTTGTAAGCTTTAAATTTTAATGAGAAAACGTAACAGGATCATATTAGCATTAATTGATTTAACCGCATATAGCAACATTCTTCATGTGTTATGCATCATAACACTTATCACATATTCTTCAGATGGATCATGTGTGACTCCCTTTCATGTGCTATATGGAGAACCATATCTTGATATCTTTGCATGAATAAGGAAGTATATTTTTCTCCTCTCTTACTTCTGACTTCATTGTTCTCTTGATGATAAGAGAGCTAGCTTTTATGTGTGTATACCTTTCATTCTTATGCTTCATCTTTTATGCACAAAAATCCTTTAATACTCTTATATATATTGTATGCTTATGCTTTTCTCCATACAAAAGAGAGCTCATTGTCTTGTGCTATTACTTTTATACATTAGAACAAAAGCTTAAATTTTGATGCTCTTGCTCTCTTGTCTTTATGCACAAGAACACTTTTCATGGCAACTCTAATTCTTTTATGCTCTTATTTGTGTGTGAGATGCTCTTATACACACAAGAGAGCTCTTATTAGCCATGTTTTTCATGTCTTTTCATTTTGTACATATGCATGTATTTATAGGGCAAGGTTGGGCCTCAACCCTTCATGCAAAATATTGAGGTGGCTACCCAAATATTATTTGGTCATGCACCAAATAATATTGCACTCATGTGGCAAATATCATCTGTCCTAGCACATATCTTATGCATGCACTTTTTCTTCTCCTATATTCTTTTAATGAGAAGGAAAGGAAAAGGAGAGTGGTATGGTGGAGCTCCTTCACGTAATGAGAAAACGCATCCTTTATAATGCATAATAAATGCATTCATATTTGGTGATGAACAAAAGTTTCTTTTTTTCCTTCTAATAATCAGTTAAGCAAGCGAGGAGCAATTCCTTTCTTTTGCTTCCCTTAGTTCTTGGCTGTTTCATCTCTTTTTTTTTGCCTGAAATTAGCAGAGGACCCCCCCCCCCCCACCAATTTAAATTTTATAAACAAAAGGTTTATGCATAAGTTATTTCATCTCTAGTAGCGTACCCTAACTCGTTTGAGACTAAACAGCTTTGCTACTGCTGTAATCAACTAAGGGATCAAGGAGCATTTCATCAGCATGCATCGGCTGATCACTAACATGGTCAGGCATGAATATTGCAGGGAATAGAATATTGGGTTAGTGATCTGCTAAGGTAGAAGCAAGCTTACACCAAAATTCTACACAAGAAACACAATACAATTACAAGCAAACATCTAGCCAATCACAGAACAGGATCTCGTGAAATTATCCCCTTCCTTTATTTTCCAAGTCACTTACTCTTTATGACGGAGGACTCGATGGCGACGGCAAGGGCGTCGACAACCCAGTGGACGACGACGCAGGTGGTGGTGTCGGAGGCTAAGAGGGACGGCGGCATTGCAAGAGGCGGAGGAATTTTCAAACGTTTGAGGGGGCGAACTGCAAAAAATACTAAAATACCAGTAGTAGTGTAAAGTATCTGGTTTGTTCTAAGTATAGGCATTAACTAGACATATTAACATCAATTAGGATAAATTGAACGGTGACCGAACTGCTTAACCGTGAGCCAACTGCTTAACCGTGAGCGAACTACTTAACAAGTTTAGCTGCAATAGAAAAATCACGAGCTCGTCAAAAGTCAAGGCTCACTTGGTTAAGGAAGGGGGACGCAAACACGAAGTACTTCCAAATGATGGCACAGACTAGAAGCAAAAAGAACTACATCAGGGGTCATATATGAACAGGAAGCAAAACATCAGGCAATCTTTCAACACTATCAAAATCATCTAGGTACTTATGTACCACGTCAACTTCGGATTGACCTCCAGAGCATCGGGTGGCAACCAAGACAGCTTGACAATCTTGACCTTCCTTTCTCTGAAACCGAGCTGTGCGGGGTTATCAAAGCTCTACCCAAGGAAAAAGCGCCCGGACCTGATGGATTTATTGGGTTATTTCTTCAATCATGCTGGGCCACAATCAAAACTGAAATACTAGAGGCGTTCAATCAGTTCTACAATATGAATCATCAAGGTTTGTAATTCCTGAATCAAGCATTTGTTGTGTTGATCCCCAAGAAACAGAATGCACTAAGGATTGCTGATTTCAGGCCCATTAGCTTGATCCATATCTTTGCTAAACTAGTCTCCAAGGTGCTAGCTAATAGATTGGCACCGGAATTGCACCATATGGTGTGGGTTAACCAAAATGCTTTCATTAAAAAGAGGTGCATTCATGACAACTTTATGTTTGTACAGCAAGTGGTCAAGGATCTACACAAAAAGAAAATTCTAACGCTGTTTATTAAGTTGGACATTTCCAAGGCGTTTGACACAGTAAATTGGGCCTTCCTGCTTGACATCATGCAACACCTGGGGTTCGGATTATGCTGGAGAAATTGGATTTCTTCTCTGTGGGGCACCACTTCCTCATCGTTCTTGTTGAATGGTGAGCCGGGCAATAGAATTCTGCACCTGAGGGGGGTACGCCAGGGAGACCCCCTCTCACCCATGCTATTCCTGTTAGCCATGGAGCCGTTACACAGAATGTTTCAAAAAGCTCAGGATATGGGGATCTTGCAAATCTTACACCCAAACTGCTCTAATTTCAGGATGTCCCTTTATGCCGACGACGCGGCAATATTCATCAAGCCTGATGAGCACGATCTGGCAATCACAAGAGCCTTATTGAAGATTTTTGAGTTGGCCTCGGGGTTGGTGACTAACTTGACCAAGACTGAATTCTATCCGATCCAATGCAGTGGGATTGATCTATCAGGCATTCTTGGTGACCAACAATCTATCTCACACTTCCCATGTCAAAACCTGGGCCTACCCCTGCACTTCAAAAAACTACCAAAATCAGCCATACAACCTGTGATATAGAAAATTGGCAATCGTTTACCAGGTTGGAAACGCAATTTTCTGACCTACCCAGGCCGAGAGATATTGGTCAAGACGGTTCTTTCGGCGATATCCACCTACTTCTTAACGGTGTATAAGTTACCTGCTTGGGAAAACAAGCAAATTGATCGTTACAGAAGGTAAAGACCCCGACAACGTGCGCGGTGGACACTGTCTAGTCAAGTGGCGCATCTGCACTAAACCGAAGAAGCTAGGCGGCCTGGGAATTAAAGATTTCAAGCGATTTGGAAGAGCACTTCGTCTTTGGTGGCTGTGGCATCAATGGGATGAATGTGATCAGCCATGGTACTACTTAAACACCAGGACATCACCGACAGAGAGCTGTTCTTCAACTCAACCATTATTTCTATAGGTGATGGCAAAAATACGCCCTTCTGGGAAGGAAGATGGCTGCAGGGTGTGGCGCCTAAAGATCTTGCACCTAACTTATATGCTCAGGCAAGATACAAGTTCAGAACAGTGCATAAAGAGTTGCAGAGTTTTAATTGGATTAAAAATCTAGAGAGCCTTGACTCTGAGCCACTGATTGATGAATTTGTGCTACTTTTTGGGACACTGCATGACATCCATTTAACCACAGCAAAAGACCAAATCAAATGGAAGTGGACGGCATCAAGGCAATACACCACTAAATCAGCGTATAATATTCAATTCCTCGGCTCATATCCACACTATTGAAGATATGCCCAAGAGACAATACGGATTTGATCCGTATGTGAGGGTCATACGGATATTGATCCGTGAGCAATTAGTCTACTAATGGGCCAACTAGTCGAGGCCCATTAGAAGGGCCTATTTAAGTGGAGGAGGGGCTTAAGGCGCAGGTGATTCCACCAGTCCTTAACCCTAGCCGCCGTGCTCCTCTTTCTCGCCTATAAAACCCTAACCGTGTTGCCGGTGCTAGCACGCTGCGCATGGTGTTCCAACCCCGTACGTGTGGATACCGCGAGGAGGCGCTGCTGCTGCTGCGGTGCCGACGGCTGGACTAGAAGGAGACGATTGACGTGATCGACTACTTACTCTACACCGACGCGCGACTACGTTGGATCGAGCTGCTCTAACATTCGCTTCCGCTCCGCCTGCGCGTCTAGTGGTAACGATCTATGATCCTCTCTTGCAAGGTTTCCTGGTTGAACGGTAGAAATTATTATATGCTATCGTAGCCTACCCATTCCGCAACAGTGGTATCAGAGCCAACCTTGTGTAGTTTGTGATCTAGATCTTGTGCATATAGTTGATATGTTGATGTACTAGATGAGATCTATTACATGTTTTTGTGTTCGGATTGATTAGATCAATGATGATAGGGAGGTTCACAAGGTAATGGGTGGATAGCAATACATGCATCATTGATTTATTTGTGTTCCTTCTCCGTGCGCGCGCGACTTGTCCCTACCGGCTGGAATCACCATCGGGACTAACTGCGTGCGCCAGTAGAGGAGCCAATAGTATCATAATCATGTACCGCAGTCTACTCATAAAAACCTAATGAAAAACTAAGCCATTGTGAATGACTCAAAATCGGGCAAATATGATTTTCCCGATAGTCCCGATTGTTAGAACCCTTTTTGGCCACATGTTAGCATTCGCTTCTCGCCTAACTTGTTTTTACAGAGAATGTTGTGAATGGTATGGCCCAAAAGATGCATGTGATGTATATATGTGATTTGCATGGCCTGCGTGCCATGATTAATTACAGCTTTGTTGAGGCTGTCATATTATTGTATAACGGCCTGCGTGTCGACCTGTGATGCTTGATATTCTCATGTAATTTATTACTAGCTATTAGTTGTAGTAGCTAAGTGTTAGTTCATGGAGGCCTCAAGCATGATGGTTGAAGGGACGGGAGACATGGCGATGACAATGGAGATGGAGATCACCAATTGAAAGGGGCCATACTATTTCACAGTTAATATGATTGCCTGTGATGATGTTCCTATCATCTTATTCTTTCATGTGTTATTTATATTAGATATGATTAACATTTTAGAATAGGTTCCCTCAAGAAAAATTAAATTATATGCCCTTCCAATAGCTGCACCTATTAAAATTATGATCGTTGTATGGTAGGTCTGCCAAAGTAGAGTACCTCAACTATCTTAATTATTAGGATAAATGTCGGACATTTATATGCATAATATTGGTTTAATTAATAAAGCTATCAAAACGGTTTTGGGCTTTAGGGCATGGTGTTGGCGCCGGGGCATGTGATGCCACCCAACAAACAAGAGTCACATAGAGATGTGATTAGCAAAGTGTTGCTTACCTATGTCACTAGATTTCTAGCGGTGATGCCAAAGCTCACTAGGATCTAAGTTGAATATGGATCTTGAACCACTATGTGTCGTTTTGAGGGAAAACGGTTCCAAGCATATAGTGGAATAATGAACTTTTGTTAAAATATTTATAAGAGTTTTATATTTACATAGTGCTTATATTTACATATTTTCTGTTATAGATCATGGCACCAACCGCTAGTAACACTTTCAATTTGTGCTCAATTCTTGAAAAAGAAAAGCTTAGTGGAACAAACTTTATTGATTGGTATCGCAACTTGAGAATTGTTCTCAAGCAAGAGAAAAAGGAATATGTTCTAGAGCTTCCCTATCCTGATGATCTGCCAGAAAATGCTACTGCCACTCAGAAAAGGGAGTATGAGAAACATACCAATGATGCAGTTGATGTTAGCTGTCTCATGCTTGCCACTATGTCCTCTGAGCTTCAGAAGCAATATGAGAACGCGGATGCCCACAATATGATTGAGGGACTTCGTGGCATGTTTGAGAACCAAGCAAGGTCTGAGAGGTACAACATCTCAAAGTCCTTGTTTGCATGCAGGCTAGCTGAAAACGGTTCTGTCAGTCCTCATGTGATCAAGATGATTGGTTACATTGAGAATCTGGAGAAACTTGGTGCTGCTCTACACCCTGATTTGACCACAGATGTGATTCTCCAGTCGCTTCCTGTAAGCTATGAGCCTTTCATTTTGAACTTTCAAATGAATAGCTTAGAGAAGACATTGGCTGAGTTGCATGGGATGCTTAAGACAGCTGAGGCAAGCATCAAAAAATCTGGTCCAAGTCAAGTTAACTTGGTTCAAAAGGATAGCAAGAAACGAAAGCGCAAGACTAAGGCTAAGGCTATAGATGAGATCTCTAGCACTAAGCCTAAGCCTGCAGCAGCTCCTAAGCCTAAACCGGCGGGTAGTGATCCTTGTTTTCACTGCAAGAAACCCGGTCATTGGAAGAGAAATTGCAAGCTTTATCTGGAAGAGCTGAAGAAGAAGGATGGAGACACTTCTAATTCAGGTATCAATGTTATTGAAATTAATAATGTTGCTACATGTCCTTATGATTCATGGGTATTTGATACCGGATCGATGATTCATACTTGCAAATCGTTGCAGGGGCTTAAAGAAGCAAGGAAATGTGCAAAGGGCGAGGTGGATGCTCGCGTCGGCAATGGTGCAAAGGTTGCTGCGTTGGCCGTCGGAACTTATCCACTTTCATTACCATCAAGATTAGTTTTGGAGTTAAATAATTGTTATTATATTCCCGCCTTAGGCAAAAATATTATTTCTTCAAAATGTTTGGAGGAAGATGATGGTTATGAGGTCATAATAAGGAACAAGTGTTGTTCCATTTATTTGAATAATATTCTCTATGGTAATTGCCCATTGGTGAATGGATTATATTACTTAGATCTTGAGAATAAGCCTATTTATAACATTGATGCGAAAAGGCTCAAGCCTAATGATTTGAATCCCACGTATACTTGGCATTGTCGTTTAGGTCATATAAATGAGAAGCGCATAAAGAAGCTCCATACAGATGGTCTTCTAAGTTCTTTTGATTTTAAATCAATTGATACATGTGAGTCTTGTTTACTTGGCAAAATGACTAAGTCGCCTTTCACAGGAAATAGTGAGAGGGCGAGTGAACTATTGGGACTTGTACATACGGATGTATGTGGACCAATTAGTTGCACGGCTAGAGGTGGTTTTCAGTACTTCATAACTTTCACCGACGACTTTAGTAGATATGGTTACATCTACTTAATGAGGCATAAATCTGAATCCTTTGAAAAGTTCAAAGAATTTCAAAATAAAGTACAAAATTAATTGGGCAAGACTATTAAACTCCTACGATCTGATCGTGGTGGTGAATATTTGAGCCATGAATTTGGTGAACATCTAAAGCAATGTGGAATTGTTCCACAATGGACTCCGCTAGGAACGCCCCAATGGAATGGAGTATCCGAACAGAGGAACCGAACCTTGTTAGACATGGTTAGGTCTATGATGAGCCAAAGTGATCTTCCATTGTCCTTCTGGGGATACGCTCTAGAAACTGCCGCTTTCACACTTAATAGGGTTCCATCTAAATCCGTGGAAAGGACACCATATGAGATATGGACTGGGAAGCGTCCCGGGTTGTCTTTTCTTAAGATTTGGGGATGTGAGGCTTATGTAAAACGTATGACGTCTGATAAGCTTTCTTCCAAGTCTGATAAATGCTTCTTTGTAGGATACCCTAGGGAAACCAAAGGTTATTATTTCTACAACCGGGAAGAGGGCAAAGTGTTTGTCGCTCGTAATGGTGTTTTTCTAGAGAAAGAATTTCTCTCCAAAAGGGTAAGTGGGAGAACGGTGCAACTTGAAGAAGTTCAAGAAGCTCCAGAAAATGTTTCTTCTTCCGCTATACCACAATTGGATGAACAAATTGTTGTTGAACCAATTGTTGAAACACCAGCCCCGCGTAGGTCAGAAAGGGCACGTCGCGCTCCTGAAAAGTTCACGCTCCTAACCACGGGGCAGCGAGACGTATTATTGTTAGACAATGATGAGCCTAAGACTTGCAGTGAAGCAATGATGGGACCGGACTCTGAGAAATGGCTTGGAGCCATGAGATCCGAATTAGAATCCATGAGAGAAAATCAAGTTTGGAACTTGATAGATCCGCCTGATGGTGTAAAAACCATTGAGTATAAATGGGTTTTTAAGAAAAAGATAGACATGGATGGAAATGTTCACATCTATAAGGCACGATTGGTGGCGAAAGGTTTTAAGCAAATTCAAGGGGTTGATTATGATGAGACCTTCTCGCCCGTCGCTATGCTAAAGTCTATACGGATCCTTCTAGCAATTGCCGCATTTTATGATTATAAGATATGACAAATAGATGTCAAAATGGCTTTTCTTAATGGAAACCTAAGTGAGGATGTGTATATGACACAGCCTGAAGGTTTTGTCGATCCACAAAATGCTAGAAAGATATGCAAGCTTCAAAAGTCCATTTATGGACTAAAGCAAGCATCTCGGAGTTGGAATCTTCGCTTTGATGAGGTAGTCAAAGGGTTTGGCTTCATTAAAAATAAAGAAGAGCCTTGTGTTTACAAAAGGGCTAGTGGGAGCGCGCTTGTCTTTCTGGTCCTTTATGTGGATGACATATTGCTGATCGGTAATGATATTTCAATGCTTGAAGCTGTTAAGACTTCTTTGAGAAAGAGTTTCTCAATGAAGGACTTAGGAGAGGCAGCTTACATTTTGGGCATTAAGATCTATAGAGATAGATCAAAGAGGCTAATTGGATTAAGCCAAGACACGTACATTGACAAGGTATTGAAACGGTTCAATATGCAGGATTCCAAGAAAGGTTTCTTGCCCATGTCACATGGGGTTTCTCTTAGCAAGACTCAGTGTCCCTCGACACCAGATGAGCAAGAGAAAATGAGAGCGATTCCATATGCTTCGGTTGTTGGGTCCATCATGTATGCCATGATAAGTACTCGCCCAGATGTAGCCTACGCTCTTAGTGTTGTGAGCAGATACCAGTCAAATCCAGGAGAAGCTCATTGGGGAGCTAATAAGAATATCCTAAAGTACTTAAGAAGGACTATGGGTATGTTCCTAGTCTATGGAGGTGAGGAAGAGCTCGTTGTAAATGGTTACACTGATGCTAGCTTCCAAACCGACAAAGACGATTCGAGATCGCAATCTGGATATGTGTTTTGCCTCAATGGAGGCGCGGTGAGCTGAAAGAGTTCCAAGCAAGATACGGTTGCTGACTCAACAACGGAGGCTGAGTACCTTGCCGCTTCAGAAGCTGCAAAGGAAGCTGTTTGGATCAGAAAATTTGTTTCTGAGTTGGGTGTGGTTCCTAGTGCATCCAGTCCAATGGACCTCTATTGTGATAATAGTGGTGTCATTGCGCAAGCCAAGGAGCCTAGAGCGCATCAAAAGAACAAACACGTACTACGGCGTTATCACCTTATTCGGGACATCGTCGCTCGAAGTGATGTAAAGATAGGCAAGGTGCACACGGACTCAAACATCGCTGATCCGTTGACAAAACCTCTCTCTCAGCCCAAGCATGAGGCACATATGAGATCCATGGGTATTAGATATCTGCATAATTAATGTATGAGAGATTGTGTAATGTCTATGTTTATGTGTGATTGAATAAAGTGTTATTCTGTTCTATGGATAATAATTATTGCATTGATTGACAAGTGCGTGACTTGTTTGTGAAACTCATTGTTCTTTCATAATATTATCCTAAATGATCCCTAGTTCCTTATCATTGTGTTGGACAATAATGATTCATGGACTAGCATATGTATTGGTTGATGATCATGTTTCATAGATCATTGATATGGAGATATCAAATCAATAATGTGGACATATGTTGGAGAACATAGTGTTGGACTGACCCACTAATAGACTTTGCTGAGATGTTATTGTTGTGCCATCAGTTGTCGTCTTATATGATGTACCTTTAGGATCCTTAGACCTGAGATTGTCATTGATTCCCAGAATGTGTAATAGCATATTTAGGGATTACCAAACGCTATTCCGTAACTGGGTAGTTATAATGGTAATTTTCGGGTATGCTATGAAACATGTCGTGGGGTGTGAGCGGTCAAGATGGAATTTGCCCCTCCTAATAACAGGAGAGATATCTCTGGGCCCCTCGAGTTAGATGGATTTGGAAGTGCATGGCCATGCCAATGTGATTAAAAGTTAATTATAATGACTAAAAGTTAGTCATGATAAATCCACTAGACGTTCGAGTGAATGGTCGAGCTATTATAGGGATGGCACGTATCTCGCCTTAAGCTTGACTGATATCGTGAGGCAAAGGGATCGCTGACTGCGTATGTCAAAGGTTCAACCGATATGATCTTTATGTGTACACGAGAATCAGTATGTGCTGCTAGGTGCCGCTATTGATTTATGATTTGAAAAATGGTTTTCACATCATTGTCGTGTACATGTGAACCTAACGGGTCACACACTTAACGGGTTGGAAAATCGCTTGCCTATGTGATTGTCTCTAGTGCAAGTGGGAGATTATTGAAGATATGCCCAAGAGACAATACAGATTTGATCCGTATGTGAGGGTCATACGGATATTGATCCGTGAGGAATTAGTCCACTAATGGGCCAACTAGTCGAGGCCCATTAGAAGGGTCTATTTAAGTGGAGGAGGGGCTTAAGACGCAGGTGATTCCACCAGTCCTTAACCCTAGCCGCCGTGCTTCTCTTTCTCGCCCACAAAACCCTAACCGTGTTGCCGGTGTTAGCACGTCGCACACGGTGTTCCAACCCCGTACATGTGGATACCGCGAGGAGGCGCTGCTGCTGCTGCGGTGCCGACGACTGGACTAGAAGGAGACGATTGACGTGATCGACTACTTCCTCTACACCGACGCGTGACTACGTTGGATCGAGCTGCTCCAACATTCGCTTCCGCTCCGCCTGCGCGTCTAGTGGTAACGATCCATGATCCTCTCTTGCAAGGTTTCCTGGTTGAACGGTAGAAATTATTATATGCTATCGTAGTCTACCCGTTCTCTAACACACACTTCAGAGCTTCGACGTTATGGAGGGCAAAAACTGAACCCAAGTGTCGTTTCTTTGCCTGGCTGGCAGTCCATGAAAAAGTTTAAACAGCAGACAATCTTATAAAAAAAGAACTGGCCTTGTAACCCAAACTGTGCTCTTTGCTACTGTTTGCCGGAATCCACTGCACACCTTCTCACGAAATGCAATTACACGGAAGTTGTCTGGGTCCAGGTAGCATCGACGCTTCAACTGCCTCCACCTTTGACTCCTTTCCATAAAGGAGGAATCATGAATTGGCTGCATTCCATTCAGGCTTCGGGCTCCAAAAAAACAACAACAAAAGTTAGCAGGGGTGGTTTTCTTCTTCTGGTGGCACATTTGGAAAGAGCGTAATAGAAGGATCTTTCAATAACAAGAGACTTCCTTCATGCATGTGACCTCCCTGGTTTTAGACAGCATTAGTAATTTTGCTTCGGCTTTTCCCGATTGGTTGTTGGTGCAGTCGTTTGCCTGAGTGTATGCGCTCAGGGGACCCTGGCTGCTGGCCGGGTTAGTACTTGTACATATTAGGATGTAATTTTGACTTCTTTTTTTTCTTTTTTAATGAATGGCAGTGCTCCTGCCGGTTTTTCAAAAAAAAACTTAGATATATAATACCGTGGACAAATTCAAAAACCAATCGTACACTTCCCTCCTTTTTTATTTTTTAAAAAATATACGAGGTATTGCGCACAATTCACATAGATATATAACACCATGACATGTTGTAATTATCTTGACCACATCTAATTGAGAATTTTGATCAAGCAAATCATCGTCCCTATTTGCAACTGTAACTTATTGTATAAAGAAAAGAGTGCCTTTCTTTTAGGTGTAACTTTGAAAGATTAGGCAACGACTTCAGCAAATATCCTACGATATCATCCTATATCGATTTCAGATCGGATTGTGTCTGTCGTCGGCGAGGCCGAACTGGAGTTGTCTCCATCGTCCGAGATAAAGAGTTTATTAAAATTGCTTGCCTAGTACAATTAAATAGCAGACCATGATTCCGATAATATTTGCACATACAGCTGTAAACAATTGTATCGCTTTGCACATACCGTAGTCATTCATATCAATTATCAGTGTGGTTGTGAAGTAAGCATCCACTTTAGCTAACACAGACAGGTTTTATATGGTATGAAATCTGCATCTGGTTCGGGAAACGTATCCATGAGGTCAGAAGGTTCCAATCGGATAATGGTCACCTTAAAAGCGCGGACCAGCGATCGAACAGTGTTCTGTTGTTACAGGGTTCTCACTCCGAAGATTGCAGCTACAAACGGTTGAATTATTTGCGGCAAAGCGATCCCTTAAGTTTATTATGCAAGGATACCAAGTTGACTGTTGTGGAATATGCTGGGCTTGTGATGGCTGCCTAGTTTGCTCAAATTAGGACCAGGATATGCATTTCATGCTGGTCCCTTTTGGGAATTCCAGTAGACAAGGCTGGTCCAGATGTTATGTCCATTTTTGAGTGCTAGCCCTTGTTACTGTCCTAGGTGATAGAATAATTGTGGATCTATACTGTGATCTGCAGTTTTAGTAGATCATTGAACATATCTTTTTTTTATATATAATAAAGGTCTAGAAGAATGCAAAGTTATTCTGTCATGAATAGATGATATACAGTAGTGTTCTTTTTGACACGTGATTATTTTGACTGCGTGCCTTCTGATGCTCCGCGTCTGCGGCTCGTTCCAGTTGGCATGTGGTAAGCACCGGGCACACACCGTCTATTTCCTTGTATGTTGAGTCCAGTCTCTGGTTTGGAGAACGAGGAGCACCTCAAGTTTTATGCTGGGGTCGCCTCTGAGGGAAGATTTTACCGTGGGTACCGCTTTGTAAACTGTAAAGCACGGACCAGGTTTCTTCCAGTTCCAGCAGTGCCTGATCTTATCAACGACATGATATCAAAACCTGGCAGCGGCGGTGGTTCTGCATTCGTTTCAGGCTTCCAGTTGCTTCGGCCGACCCGCCCGGCGGCAAGCTGGGTCGCCGCGGCCCACGGCGAGAGCGCGGGGCCGGGCTCGGCGGTCCAGCTTTCGCGAGGCAGGCACACGTGAGGAGCGGGCGCTGCTCCCAGGCGCATTGCACTTGCACGACGGAGCCCATCTGCTTCGCTTGCTTGATGCGATTTTGTTCTGTTTTGCTTGGGAATGCTGGTGAATGTAGGTGCTAATAGAAAGACACTAGATCGGATCGTGAAGGAACGGTGACCACTGGAGGCCAGGCCTACATGGACAACTCACCGAGCTTTCCCGATCAAAATGGCATCATGGCTTCAAGGCTCCTGAGGTGTCCGTTTCGCCATCCCCACACCATGAGCGCAAGCAAAGCGAGCATGGCATGTTGTTGCTCGCCGGTAGCGGCTACGATTTACTAGTGTCTGTTGTTAAGTGGCACGTAGCGATAAAGGTGCATGAGGACATGGACGGGTCTGCCGAATGCCGACGGCCGATGCAGGAGGGAGGAGCCAAAGATCTGGAACAAAGACGCGCCCGGTCAGCCGCCAGCCAAGCAAGCACCTTGCATTGGTCAGGTTTCGACTCGTGGGTTGATCCGCAGTTGACCGCTGCTGATTCTTGGGTCGTGCCCGGTGGAATCACGCGCGCTGATGTGATGTCTCCCTCTCCATGTGCTCGTGCTGTCAGGCTCGGGTCTTTGTGCGCGGACAGTGAAACCCGGGCCTCACATCACATGACACCCACGAGAATGTGCTGTGCGTTCCTGCTTGACTCGACAGTTCGAAAACACCGGTGAGTTTGTGACCTGCGGCCACAGGTTTGGTACAAGAAAATCTTATCCGCGACACTTATGCTTGCCCAGGAAATTATGTATGTGAAGGCAGTGTAGCTCTTTTCGTTCCATGGGCATTTCATAGGCTTGAGTGAGACAAGCGAGCGACAACAAAAGTATTGGTGCAGCGCCTGCAAATGATTAGATTTGGAATGCATTGCTCCCAGCTCAACGTGGGGGTCACTAGTTCCAACACAACAAACATGACGACAATGGGAACAATTAGCAAAGGGACCAAAGAAGCTAAAGAAACTTACATTTTTTACTTCATGAATGAAGAAGAAAAATACAATTTGATCCAACAAAACAATGACCTGGTTAAAAAGAAAAAAAAAAGGAAAGAAACAAAGAACAGGAGGAGGCTGACATACATGCACCAATAAACAACCTATGCAATTTTAATCTGGCAAACCTTTTTTTACCCTCTTTCTCATGCTAAACGACAATACCGAACGCATCACGGCGTCGGGTCGGCCGGCGGCGTGCCCCTGGACCGCTCCTCCTCCGACGTGCCGCGATGCCCCTCCTCGCTCTCCTCCGTGGTGGTGCGCCCGTGCCCGGCGCCGATCTCCTCGATCATCCTGACCACGTCGGGCGCGTCGGGCCGCGCGTCGGGCACCGTGGCCACGCACGCCATGGCCACCTGCAGCAGCGCCACCATCTCCTCCTCGGCGCTGGCGCCCAGCCGCACCAGCTCCACGTCGAACACCTCGGCGGTCCACTCCTCGCGCACCACGGACTGCACCCACCGGGGCAGGTCCAGCGTGCCGTCGCCCTCCAGGGACGCGTGCGAGGGGGACTTGCCCGTCAGGAGCTCAAGCAGCAGCACGCCCAGCGAGTACACGTCGGCCTTGAACGAGAGACGCCGCGTGTCCACCACCTCCGGCGCGCGGTACCCGCCGGCGCGCGTCGACGACGGCGCGAAGAGCGGGTGCAGGCAGAAGTCCGACAGCGCGGCGGCGTCCTGGTCAGGGCGGAGCAGCACGTTGGAGGCCTTCACGTTGCCGTGCACGAGGTTGTGCGCGGTGTGCAGGTGTGCCAGACCGCGGGCGGCGGACAGCGCCGAACGCATGCGCGCCTCCCAGTCCAGCGGCGTCCGCCCGGACCCACGGCTTCCTGCACATAATAAATTGCATAATAAAACTTGCTGTGAGAAAACTTTACAGCATACTAGTAGATACAGCAATTTCACATTATAGCTGCCTGGAAAAAAAAAATAAAGAACATACTGTATCCAATAAAAAAAAATTCTCCATTCGTACATTTCCATTGGTTCTTTTTCCGCACTACATTTCCCAAAGCTTACTTAAGCAATGTCAGATAAGCAATGCATATGACTAGCACTAGAAAACATCTCGTGGCGACACAAAATTTGAGGAACGCTCTCTACTAGTTTAATCAGTCAGACGAATAAAGAATCATGTTGAACTGGTCCAAAAACCCACAGGGGTTTGTCACTGTCAAGGAATCAGTGATGCCTTTGTTTGTTAAACAAAGCCAGTGCTAACTTGAATGCAGAGAACGCGGACTCGCTACATCAGGCAACGTAAAGAAGGACAAGATATCTGTAATTGGTCAAGCACAGTTGGACAGCAACAACAACAACACAAAGGCAATCAATCATCGGCCGGCGTAGGTTGGTTAGGTGTACTAAGAAACGAAACGGTAAGAACATACTTAATCAGGGTAGCGCGTCACATAGCTAGACAGTAGTACTAATATTCACCGGCATTTTATTTTATTTCCACTGTTTGGCTACGTACTAACCAACCAAGCACATCAGGCAGATAAACTGGTAGGACATGACAAGCCAGCAAGATCACCGAACTAGTAGGTTGCTTCTATAATTGCACGGCCACACAGAAAATAAACATGCTGCTGTTGCTGTAACTTAGTAGTAGCTCGAGAAAGAAGACCACAACTTCAATTGCAAACTTCCCATCAACGACGCAACGCTGATATAATGTACTACTAACAGAGGGAGCGTTGTGCATCGACTGTGGACAAACAGGGGCTGGTGAGAGAGGGAACGACTGCTTCGCCAAATCCTACCGTTCATAAGCAAATTTGTGACTTCTTAGCAAGTAGGATATGAACATTGACCAGCAGTGAGCCCACAAAGTATGAACATTGACCAGCAGTGAGCCCACAAAGCAGAGGAAGCATCATTTTGCCTAGGCTCAGCGTTAACTGAAGTGTCAGATTACTAAAACAGTCCATAAGACGATGGCAGCATTGCGCATTGACTAGGCACCGGCTATGGTAGTACTAGTACCGCTGTACACCACCGGGACGAGCAAAGAACATGTGGCCACCCTAAATTACTCCCAGGGTCACGCCGAGCTGCCAATTGCCGAACCAGGGTTCCAGCGCGGTCAGAACTGTTGTCGTCTCTCTCTCTCGACCTTGACGAACGACAAGTCTGTTTTCATCAAGAAAGGGAAATAGGAAAACGACCAAAGATTGCAATTGCTATCTATCCATTGTCCACGACAGGTTACCCGGCAACCACCCCGCTCACTACTTCACTCCACTATAACGTCGAACGGTTGTTGAGGCGTCTCGGGCACGGGCAAGGATAGTTAAGACATAACAGTGTGAGAGAGGCGGATTCAGGTGACAGATACACACAAAAGATTCAGAGACGACGTCAATGCCATCACCCCGGTTGCAGTGGCTGCTGGGCACGGTTGCATGGCCAGCAGGGAAGCCGTTTTCTGGGCAACCACCGCCACCGCTTGGCGGATTCGCAAATGCAAGGACGTGCACCCATCCATGGGAAGACGACTGGACTGGACTGGACCGAATTTCGCCGCCACATCCGCCACGGGGGGAGTGGGGGGGTTGAGGCGTGGCGGACTCGGCAGCACGTTGAAGCGTCCCCCACCGCGGACAACTCACACTGCATTACTCTACTGACCGCATCTACCATATCCTAGTGCAGTGGCTACGCGCACAGGACTGCTGTACTTGAACCGTCCGAGGCGTCGGCGAGTACGGGGCACACCATCTAGTAGCTGGAGCATTTGTGCGCGCCTTGAAGCCGAGAGCATCGTGCAAGGGTAGGGCACACTAGTCACTACATTACCGAGAAGTAAGTGGAGCACCGGACAGTCTTTTGCCCTTTTGGCGACAGGTCCCATGTTCAGGACTTACTACTACTGTCTACACCACGCCGCATCGGACGATCAGTGCACTAGTGCAGGACACAAGAGAAAGATGATACCAGGAAGCACAACAAATACGCCCAGCTCGATCCTCATGTGCCAATTAACTGCGGCACACGCCGAAGCTACCGTACCCGACCCAGCGTTCCCTCCCCGGCGTGCCAATGCGTCCGCGCGAGCGTGCGTGCCCGTAGCGGAACGCGACCTGGATCGTTCTAGACTCCGCTGTTTGCCAGGCGTCGGGGTGGGAACAGGCAGCAATCGTCGCGAACAAAACAATTCTTGTGCACAGGGCGTGAGCATCCACGAGGGGGGTGGGGTGGGGTCGGGGCGTGCAGGACCATGGTAGCTTTACAGCCAGGACCTCACGCTGGCTCATCACTCCCGCGCACGCAGAGGCCACCACTACTCTCGCGCGCGCGCGAGCGCATCTCTCACTCTCAGTAAAAGAAGAAAAGCGCCGGGAAAAGGGATGGGAAGAAAAGCGCGCAAGAACCACCACCACCACCATCAGTTCAGCGCCCCCGCAGCCGGCCGCCCACATGGCAAGGAGCTGTGGGAGGGGACGGCCGTAGAGTTGGATTCGCTTCATTCACCGCGGCCGGAAAACAAAGGAATTGTAAGAACTGCGCCGCCCGAGTTGGAACTGCTGCAACCGGCCATCAATGCCGGCCGGTTCTGGCAGAATTTTGGCATCCACGCGCGCGCCGCCGCTGCCGATGCGATGCGATGCGCGCCGTACCGATGTGTGTCCGTGGACACGTCGTCTGTGCCAGCCCGCGCTCTATAATCAATCAGTCTAGTAACGTCCCAATTGAAGGCGACTTGAATTGTTGGTGAGTTTGTGGCGCAATTATGCGGTGGTGAATTCTTGGCAAAATGTGGCGGCGGCTGGTTCTCTCGGCACATTCCGTTCCGACGCGCGGAACGGAACGCCCATCCACGGCTAGAGACGACTTGAAACCTTCAAAGTCTCCGAGTACCTCTCCTCTTGGCAATCAAAATGGTAGCGACGCACAGAGCAAGCAGGCAATGCGGCAGCGACGCCGCGACAGCGACCGGTTTCCCGGCGACGCAACACCGAATGCAGGAACAAAAACACGAGGTAGAGGAGCGGAGAGATAGCAAGTGAGTGACTGACCGTGTAGCATTGCGGAGAGGCTGCCGTTGGGCAGGTAGTCGTAGACGAGCAGCTTCTCGTCCTTGGAGTAGTAGTAGGCGCGCACGGGCAGCACGTTGCGGTGCTCCACCCTGCCGAGCGCCTCCATGTGCGCGTCGAACTCGCGGCGCTGCGCGGCGACGTCCTTGAGCCGCTTGACGACGACGGTGGTGCCTTCCTCCAGCACGGCCTTGTAGCTGGTACCCACGCTGCCCTTGCCCAGCACCTCCGCCGACGCGCGGAGCAGGTCCTCCAGGTCGAAGCTGTACCCGGCGCCCTTCCCCACGAACACCAGCCGGCTGTGCTCCCCACCCGCACCGGCCCCCGCCGCCGCGGCAGCAGCAGCAGCAGCCGCGGCCGTTGTTGACCCTGACGTGCCGCCGCCGCCCAGGTCCTCCTTGGACGAGGACGTCATCCCGGCGCCCTCGCCGGATGTCGGCCCTCGCGCCGGCGCGGCCGCCGCGGAGGCCACGGCGCCCTTGGGCCCTTCCTGACGGGCGGCCGCGCCGCGGCGGTGGTGCACGGCGCAGAGCACGCAGACGATGAGGAGGAGCAGCGCCGCCACCACCGCGCCGACGACGATGCCGGCGATGGCCGCGCCGGAGAGCTTCCGCTTCTTATTCCCCGCCGGCACGGGCTCGCCCCCGGGCGGGCCGGCCCCGGGCGACGCCGCCGGGGGGAAGAACGGGCTGCCGCACGGGTCCAGCGGCGCGCCGCAGAGGAGCCGGTTGCCCGCGAAGGAATCCTTGGGGAACCGCGAGAGCGACCTGGGGATGGACCCGTTGAGGCTGTTGTCGGAGACGTTGAAGACGTCGAGCCCCTGGATGCTGATGCTGGGGATGCTTCCAGATAGATGGTTCCCGTCGAGGCGCAGCACGCGGAGGGACGTGAGGTTGTTGAGCGCGAAGGGGATGGGGCCGGAGAGATTGTTGTGCGCGAGGACGAGGCGCTCGAGGGAGGCCAGCCCCGTGATCCCGGCGGGGATGGGGCCGGAGAGCTCGTTGCGCTGGAGGAAGAGGGATTTGAGGTTGGGGAGGGCGAGGAGGTCGGAGGGGAGCGCGCCGAGGACGCGGTTGGAGCGGAGGGAGAGGACGCGGAGGTTGGGGAGCCGGCCGAAGGTGCCGGGTAGGACGGCGCCGACGATGCCGACGCCCGGGAGGCGGACGTCGACGACCGTGGAGTTGGTGGGGTCGCAGGTCACGCCGAACCAGCTGCAGGCGGAGGTGGAGGTGGTCCAGCCGAGCCGGCGCTGGTGCGGGGTGGCGGTCTGGAAGGCCAGCAGCGCCGACCGCTCGCTCGCCGGCGGCTCCGCGAACGCGAGGGAGAGAAGCGCCAGGACGACCGCCGCCACGGGCGCGCGGGGGCCGGCCATTGCGACGAGCAGGGGAGCGAGCTCTCAGCTGCGGGATGCGGCTAGGGGGTGAGGCATTGGGGACGGAGGAATGGCAGGAAGGGGAGTTGAGTTGCAGATGAAACTGATGAAGCCTCACTGGCGTTGCCGCTTTTTGGTGCGGGCGGTGACGGCCTTTTGCCCCCGGGGGGTTGCTTCTCTTGTCGGGGACGGGAAATTTGGGGGCGGACGGAATGTGCGCGTGAGAGTGTGCTGTGTTTTTATGCGCGCGAGTACAGCGCAGCAGAGCAGTGGTGGCTCTGTGCAGAACTTTGACGGCACGGGCAGCGAACGGGTGCGCCCGTGACGGCGTCGTGTGTGCCGCCCTGCGCACGCTGCATCGGACCGGCGGCTGGTTCCCGTGGATCGACGCCTGGACCTGGGCTAGCGCTATGCTTTGCGGGGTCGCGCACGGGACGCCGCTCTGCTTTCCGGGTGCTGGTTTTGGGCGCGGTACCACAGCTGCTTGGCGCTCGCTCGCCTTTGATGCCGCCACGTCCCGGAGTGGAAAGCATGTTACCATGCCCCGCACGAGTTGCTTTGACCACTCGTGTGCTTTCGGCAGTGTTAAGGAACAAGGAATGTTCTTGCCGGAAACCGCACACTAAAATAACAAGCATCTGAGGTAACTTCGTGCTGTGATAAAGTGAATTACAATCCCGGGACGGAACGGATAACTGCGTGCACACAAACACGGGACGGGTCGAGTTGGAAGACGCTCGGCGGTCACCTTCGGTCGGGGGCCTGGATTAGGCGAGCAACCGGAAGCACATTAGCCACCAGCGCACCCACGCATGCAAGCGCAAAAAAAGCGTGAAGCAACGTACTAGCGCTTGTTTTTGCTGCTGACCCTGCTCCATGTTAACAACAAGCTCCACCTACACGCTACTACTGATACACACCTGGACCGCGTGATTTAGCCAGGTCACCACCTCCGTCCATCAGCCGAACCGCCGCGAGGCTTGGAACGGAAGCGATGCGAATGCGATCGATGTCCACGAGGATGATGACGGCAGCCGCGCGATGCAAGCGAAGCGACGGACACGGCCCCGTTGTTTTCACGTGACGGCCATCATCCGGTTCGTTCCTTCATCCCCATCTCGAGGACCCGCGCCGGGACCGGGACCAGCCAGGCGCGCGCCCGTTCGTGCCTCCGTTTTGATGGCTCGGAAGATGTTGGTCGGCGGCGTCACAGCGAGGCCGGTCCGTCATCTGCCGTACCAACTCCACTCCAGTGATCCAGTCCGTCACCGCGCACTGCCGTGCCACTGTGCCAGGGAGCTGAGCTCAAGCCGTGTCTTCCTCGTTGCAACGCCTGCCTTGGCGGCCGGTTCGGATTGGATGCTCCGGCGGCGTGCGTGGAGCCGGTTTGCGTTCGCAGCTGCAATGCAAGCATTTCAAGGCCCGAAAGTCCGTGCCCGCACACGGCACACCCCCTCCGCGTCGCACGAGGAGAGAGCGGAGAGCGAGGCCGACGTGTGGACAAGCGAGGACGTCACATGGGGCAAATCCACGGAGCAACCGGACAATCTCGCCCCGGGCTGGGGGCCCTGTCTCAAACACGTACAGACACGCGCACACTAGTTTAGTGTACTGCCATTATTTATGACAGTGCTTGTAGAGTACTAGTACTACCAATGCTGATGTTATTAATCGATTTCTAAGACTGCCAACGTCCAACGAACACGGTTTTGTTTTCTATTTTGTTCTTGCGCGGGGAAGGAGATCGTTTTTTTTCTTCGTTGTGCGAGGAGGCGGCTGCGAACTGCAATGTGTTGCTCTGTTCGCTGCTCAAGCTCAAGCCAGCCCCGCCCATGGTGGGCGTGACATGTGTCAATCATTGTGCTGCTCAATTGCAGCGAATTAGAGCGACAAAAGGAACATGGAAATGAACACACCTTATGCAGATTTTTTTTCTTGTATATAATCAGGTATAATCCAAAACTGATGGGCTCAATTCGATATCCACTCTGAAACTATGATTGCATCGGCCGCAAAAAGAGGTGAGGTAGTAGCGCCCCTGCATGCAAATTAAACAAGAGACGGCGGCGCTGTACTCCACGATAAAACAGAGAATGATCACGGAAATCCTTGTTGTGGCGTGTGATGGATTTCAGCGAGGACGACCCAAATAATTGGCTATCAGGGCAGCGTGCAGCCGTAAAGGAGAGGGGTCTTGTGCTTTTCAAATGTATTTTCTTTTCGAACAATCTTTTCCCGGCGTGGCCTCATCATGCACCAGCTCGGATTCGGTACCATGATAACCTTCAATTCCCGGGCAGGCGTGCCATTATATGAGCACGTTAGTAATCTTGCTGTACCGGTGCACATGACGTTTCTCCTTTTCGCTCGATCTCCTTTTGATCTGCAGCCAGCCGGTGTCACGCATTACGCAACCACCAACGTGCATGCCGCTGAAGTTATTCTGTCAGTTTTCAACACGCAGAAGAGTACGCCGTACATTATTCTCGTTTACGGATCGAATCCACCTGGCTTCATTGACCCGCTGACGTACAAGAGACATGCTACCGCGTATCCTCGGTTTTCAATATCAGGGTAGTGTGCTACAGCAGCAGAACATGCGCACCTGCTTAATGCGCTGCACGGAGGGCACTGGGCAGCCCTTGGTGACGAGCCTCGCACCCATGTATCGTTTTCACTCACGAAACAAGCGAGGCAAATCTCTCGAGAACAACAGGACTTGGTGAGGTTAGACAAAGGGTTTGTTAGGTGGTTGATTTCTGCTTTCCACGTTTCCATTACACGCATACGAAGCCAATAGACCAGCTAAGCTAGCTCAGCGGCCAGGTAGGAGTATGAAGCAAACACCGCTAGAAAAAGAAAGCGTGGCCCCGGTGACCAGAAAAACGGGCTACGCAATGATTGATTCAAGGGCCGGAATGTTTTCACAGGGAGGAACACGGAGGAATTGCTGGAAGTATCTCTGTATGTATCGCCTTTGTCCTACTGGCCACATCCCCACAGGACCACCGCAAAGCTCTGCTCCGCTGGTTTACCGTGCGCGCGAGGCTGCTTTGGCTGCCCATCAACCGTCCGCCGTCCTCTGTTTTGAGGTCTGGTTTGTTGACCTCCTTCCCCTGCATACCAGCTCCAGACCCAGAGTGAAACTTCCCATTGGTTTTTTCGATCTCCCAATTCGACTCCCGGGGTCCATGCGAAATTACCCGTCCATGTGTGCTCATCTAACCTGCACCTTCGTTTTCCTTGCTTTTGGTTTTGTGTCGGGTCACATCCCAACCGCCACTCTCTACTTCCAGTTGCGAACCCCAGTTATTGTTATTGCTGTCATTGCCGGCGCCGAGCGGCAGCAACAACCGAGAGAATAGCGTGCGGAGAAGTTAGGGGCGGCTCCCGGCATCAACCGGGGTTCGATGGGGGCATGCAGCCAGCCAGAGTCAGCAGCGGCCTTCTCGCTCGACTGGTTGGTCGGGCTCGATGGTGGTGCACCGGTGGGTGGTTGCTCCGTCCATTCTCGCCCGCGCGTGTACGCCCCGTTGACGCGATCGGCAGAACCGTGCGACGTCGCTCCCGCTGCGTGCACGAGCAGAATCATACGCCGCGGCGCACGTAGACACCTCCAGATTACTGGGGCGGAAGAAGCCTCGCGCGCAGCAATTGCGGCGCCGGGCGCGTGCCAGTGTCATGTTAGCGTGTGTACTCGTACGTTTGTTGGCGGTTGGACTCGTTTCGGACAGATTCGATGACGACGTCGCCCCGTGTGCGCGCGTGAGGAGATGCAGGTTCCGACTGCCGTTTTCGTAGAGCGATCGATCAGCCGATGATATCATAATGGTGGGATTTTACGAGCAGCATCTGTTGTCGTGAACGACCATGTCCCTGCCTGGTTTCTCGACCGTGATCACTCCGTCTCCCTCTGCAATCCCAGATGTGTTGTGGAACGATGGCGGGGTTCTTTGCTTTTTTCTTTCAGATGCTTACAGTTGACATTTTTAACGGAAGGGCAAAAGCTAGAAGACGCCTTTCTTTTGGGATACACGTGAGCCTTTTCTTGCAAAGGATCAAATGCGCTTACTCAAGAGAGCACATGCAAACTGGTGGACGTGCCCAGTTGTCAAGAAAAGAAGAGAAATGTCCAGAAAGCCTGCAGCGAGAATGTTGCCCCTCAAAGAAAAAAAAAAAGAGAGCAAAAGGAGATCGAATATCTGCTAAAGTTGGATTCTGATGGAAGTCTTACTGGTTGATTAGTTTATCGACAAGCATCCATCTTGAGACAGAACTTTCGAGCGGGGAGCATGCATGAGTATCAATGTATCATCTCTTAATTTCTCGTCTACTACTTAAATGCGGATTGATTGAGATACGAGTACTACTCCACGCTACAGGACCAAGACGGTCAACATGGGACTGCAGAGCACCTTTCAGCCGTCACTGCCAGCGTACGGCGCCTCTCCTCACGCTGCCGCCCCCAAACCAACCACCTCGTACATGCTCAACCGCAATACAGATCAAGTGAAACGGACACCAGTTTATGAACAAGATTCGCTATGGCCGGACATGGGGGGTAATGCCATGGACGACTTTCTTTTGCAACGGCAAGCAACGTGTGCGCGCACCAGGACCGCCGATGTATACCGTGTCCGGCCGTGTGCCGTCATGACTTGCGCTATCCAGCCGGTGCTACATGCTGTAGAGGATGGACAGCGTCTTTCAAAACTCATACTCAAGAATACATGTTTGAAGTTGACGTCACATAGAACTTTCGAAAAAAAGTTGGCGTCACATGCTTTTCAATTTTAAACATTTCACGCTGGGCAACCCATCACACCAGGATAATTCACCTAGTATATAGACCTCTGTGCCAGATTGACCTACATTTTTTTTTTCCCTTCTCTAGACTAGAAAAGATATCCACATTTTGTATGCTAGGCACGTACGAAAGGTAGCTGTGGTCGTTGTTGATGCAGAAGCAAGCCAGTCAACCGGTCACTTTGAAGTCGAGATTTGCTTTGGTCGATCTTGCGTTCTGTTGTAACAACCATAGACTCCGCCTGTCTCCATAGATGGATAGATACATAGGTAGGTGGGTGGAACAGCAGTGTACGGTGCACCGACGAGTTGAACAACCTATATCCAATCGTAAGTGTGTGAAGACACAAGAGCATATGAGTTTTTTTAGATAAGACAATCTGTTCACTTCCCAACGTTAATGGAGAAAAACTGGTGGAAGAGTTAGCTGCTTCATTGATATTGCCGCATCGACATTTATTTTTTATATAACCAGCAGTTGTGTATCAATCCATTGTAAGAGGCACAACACGGCAGAAATGACAGAGATGAGTTTAGCGTGTAAAGGATAGGCTGGTAGGTTGAAAGGCTCGAATAGAGAGGTGATGGCCCAAACTAGAGGCCCAAGAGCACGCTGTGTGAATCGGCGAGAGGCCCAGCCCAAGTTTGTGATCCGATATGCTTAAGCATCCCTCTTGCTTGCAAATAACTCGGAGTCAGTCGGAGACGGCGTCCGACTCGGGATCAACCTGACGCCTCGTTGGCCTATAAACTCGCCAGCGATGGCAGCCCGCAGAATGCGTGCGTGTTCGATCGGTATCGTATCCGTCCATTGGCCCGGGGGATCTCGCGCACTACACGCTCATCAGCCATGCCGCCGCTGCGTGGATCCCGTCGCCGTACCGCCGCGGCGCCCTACACCACCGCCAAAGGATGGCTGTCCTGCTGTCGCCGCCAGACAAGGTCGAGCAGCAGGAAGGCCGACCAACACGTGGATGATGACCCTTTGGCCGTCCTCCCCGACGACGTTGTATCGGCCATCTTCTCCACCGTGTTCACGGACGACGCCGTCGACGTCACGCGCTGCGCCGCCGCGTTCGGGCGCTGGGCCTGCGTCGTGGCCGCGCGCACGGACGCCATCGCCCGCGCCATGCCGCCGCCCGGCCGGTACCTCCCGCACATGGCCCTCGGGTTCTTCCACGGCGGCAAGGACGACGACCAGACCCGTCGTAGGCAGCTGCCGCAGCTGCGCTTCGTCCCGATGGATTCGGCCTCGCTCCTCCTCGGCCCTCCGCCGTTCCCGGGTCTCGCCAGCATCAGCAGCAGCAGCTCGTTGAAATTGAAACACGGCCGCGTGGTGGCGTCACGCAACGGCCGCGTGGTCCTCGAGCTCCGGCGCGAGTCCCGCGGCGCCGGCCTCGCCCTGTGCGCGTGCAACCCCATGACGGGTGACGTGGCCGCCCTGCCTCCCCTCGCCGGCGAGCACGCTCCCGGGAAGGACTACGCGTGCGCGATACTCGCCGGGGACGACCTCGCCGGCGACGCGACAGGATCGTCCTTCCGCCTCCTCCTCGTCTACAACCGCCGCGGGTTCACGGCGCTACGGTCCTACTACTCCGATTCCTCCTCCTCCTTCTCGTCGGACGCAGGCGGCACGTGGGGCCCGAAAGGCAGGAAGCCCGGCGCCAAGATCGCGGGCCACGTGCTGCGCCGACTGGGCCCGGCCGCCGTGGTCCGCGGCGTGGCCTACTGGCCCATGAACCCCTCCGTCGCGCTGGGCGTTCGCGTGGATGGCGGCACGGCCCACCACGTGTGCTACGTGCCGTACAGCATGAAACACTACTACCCGGACGACAGGGTGCTGGGCGTGACGTCAGACGGCATGCTGGCCTACGTCAGCGCCGGGGTCAGCGGCGACGCTCTCCTTATAATGGTGGAGGCGCTGGACCTGCGGCAGATGATGAGCGTCGAGGACGGCATGACGATGACGAGCAGCGCGGAGGAGGCTAGAGAGCGGTGGGAGAGGCGCCAGTGCGTCCGCTTGACACAGTTCAAGATTTCCACCGCCACGGAGATCAAGCTGCGCTGGTTCGGCGACAAGAGCGGCACGGTGATCTTCACCGTCGGAGAGGGGGCCAACACCAGCGGCGTGTTCGCAGTGAACGTCGCAACATCGGCCGTCCAGAAGCTGGCCGACGGCGTCCACTGCCACTCGTGGAAAAACGTGTGTGGCTACGAGATGGACCGTGCCGGGCTACTCGCCGCCGTCGTCGCGCGCATTTGAATTGATAGCGATCACCTCCAATCCAAGCCAGGAGATATCGATCCACACAACAGTTTAATTTTGTATTAAAAGATAGGAGGCAGAAATAGGAGATGAGTTTTGCGGCTGTGGAAGTATGAAGGTTAATTAGGCTGATTAAAAGTCCAACATAACTGATAGACAACTAGTCCAGTTTCATTGTTTCTACATTTTAACATTAAGCCCTGAACCTGGAAGTTGATTGCCTCTCGCAACTGCCCTCCAATACATTCGGTTGTTGCAGAGAGAAAATATGTTCTCTATGTCGTGACCTCGACGGCGACAACTGGTCCACTTTCCCTCCTCACCTCCCTCAGCTCCTCTCTTAGATTATGCACGTCACTCTCCGGACACTAACGTATAACGAATTACATCGCGTAGACTAATTGCTCAAGGCGGGTCAACGGATGTTTAGCCCAATCATCTAGAAACCACGCACGTATCTAATGTTAGCCTGTACATTACTACTCGCTCCACTTTTTTTTTTTTTTAAAAACAAGCATTTCATCCGCGCTACGCGCTATTTTTATATTAACAAGGTATTGCAGTTTCATTGCATGTACACATGTACACGATTTGATAATTGATATACCCATTTTTTAATCTCATCAAGAGAGAATATGGTCGATGCAAAATAAACGCATCATCATATTAATGCAAATAATATTGTGTCCAGAACTCGTACCTAAATGTTGTAGTCATACGATCCATGCTCAAAGGAAAGGTTGGTCTTGGAAGCAAGCTATAACTTGTTGGAGTATAAGACTTTGTGCATATATATAGTTTTATAATTTTTGTTGTGATGAATGGTGCTAATCAGGGGATGAACTACAAGACCATCATCCGTCAAATTCAAATTAACGCCACCCTCTCGCTGCCTCTCGCCGCTCTTTGGCACGCCTCTCTGGCGTCCTTTTGCAATAGAAATGGCCGCGGCGGGGACGTCGAGGGGCGGCGACTTCCATATCTCGATGCCACAGACCGGCACGGCGGCGGCCACCACCTCAGACGCGATCCTTGAGAGCTCCACGACGCCGAGCCACCTCCGCGGCACCACGCCACCGGCGCGGCAGCACAACAAGGCGCTGTTGCCTTTGCCTACGCCCATGGACAAGACGCTGACGAGCGTGGCCAACCTCGCGAAGCTGCTGCCCACGGGCACGGCGCTGGCGTTCCAGGCGATGTCCCCGTCCTTCACCAACCGGGGCGCCTGCCTCCCCGCCAACCGGTACCTCACGGCCGCGCTGATCTACGTCTGCGTCCTCTCCTGCGCCTTCTTCTCCTTCACCGACAGCTTCGTCGGCGGCGACGGCAAGCTCTACTACGGCGTGGCCACGGCCAAGGGGTTCCTCGTGTTCAACTACGCCAGGAACGACGATGACGACGACGACGCGGCCGACGCCGAGCGACGGAGGCGGGCGTTCAAGGACCTCCGCCGGCTCAGGATACGGTGGGTGGACTACGTCCACGCCGTCTTCTCTGTCGTCGTGTTCCTCACGGTCGCGTTCAGCGACACCGCCGTGCAGACCTGCTACTTCCCCGTCGCCGGCGACAACGTCAAGCAGATGCTCACCAACCTGCCGCTTGGTGCAGGGTTCCTCTCCACCATGGTGTTCCTCGTCTTCCCCACCACCCGGAAGGGGATTGACTACACCGGGCCGTCAACAAATTCGTAATCGAGATGCCTGTATGTGTCTGTGTACGTACTGAAATGAACTTGTGTACATGTAACTGATGAACTAAATAAAGACACTTCCTGTAGGTGTGTGTTGTGCTAGTTGATCAGCAAGTGATTGTTTATCCGGTGGCTAGTGCTTGGTCTTTTTCTACTGAAATACACAAACTTTAGTCGAGTGATTTACAATCTGCTACCTGCCTGTTGAGACATATCTAGTGCTTCCAGCGGCTCATATGCTCCCGTGCTCCATTCTATATAACGTAAAAGACATGTATGTAAAAATTACAATAAAAATATAAATAGATTGATAATATTATCATTTATCATCATGCAAAGTCTTATGTGCAACGGAAATTTGAGTAAGATGCAACAAAAAAGTGACATCAATGAATCAACAGTAACGGGTTACGGGTTTGACATAAATAATATAATCTGTAACTATTCGGTGCAAGATTTCTCATTTTTATTTCTCTATAAATAATTATTCATTGCATCTCAAATTTTGTATGATACTAGAGGATTGCATTCTTTATCCATATTTTTGTTTGAACTTTTGATGCACGATAGCTAATGCAATAAAGGATGCGAGTACGGAACCACCATAAGGTGCGAAGCACTTGATACTTGGAGAACGTATTAGTGCTCCCAACGGGTTAGTTGCTCTCATACTTCCACAGTTGATTTCCATCTAAAATAATGCATGAAAAATTTAGACAAAAATATGTATGGATAGTGCATCATGCAAAACTGTAGATATAGTGAGTACTTATATCAGGTGCAATAAAAAAGAGAAATCAGCATTTGAACAGTAACGAATAGCGGGTCCGAGATGAACAGTTATAACCCATAACTGTTGAAGCTGATTTTTTTTTGCTGCACCTTGTACAAGTATTTGTTGCATCTCAAGTTTTGCATGATATTAGATGAACATGTAGTATCCATTTATATATATTTTTAGATTTTTTCATAATATTTTTGTAATACAAATTAATTGTGGGAGCAACTAAAGACTAGGCAGCACCAGATATGTTCTCCTGATACTTCCTGCCTGCCTGTTCTGTACGAATCATTTGCTTGCAGCATGTAGCTTAGCACATCATGTCACATCTTTATATTTTTATCAATATTGCATTCAGTCTGCTACCTGTCTGTTTTTTAATTCTTGTTGTAGTGAATTGATCTTTGGCCTGGTTGATAAGTGCTTGACACTTGACAGATGCACTTGTGCTCCTGTATCTGTTCTCAGTATCAGCTCTCGCATTAGCTGAATAATGACGAGCTTTGGAGCCACGTTTAATGGGCCTAGCTGAAGTGTAAAAGCACAATGCCCCCCAAAACCATGTGGCAGAAGACATCAGTGATCCTGACACCACTTCAAAATTATCTGAGATGTGGCACTGTGTATCAATGATCCTCACACGATTGCTTCATAGGCAATGTGTGAATTACTTAATTCTTATTGGTATTTTATTTGTTATTATTAAAGATTGCATAGAGATAAGCAATACTGTTTTTCATTTATGAATTCAATAATTTTGTTATTTTCAGCGTTTATCTAATCAATTCTTAGAAACCTATTATGACAGTATTAAGTAAAAACGGTCAATAATTAGTTCTGGTTCAACTGCTATATATTAGGAGTTTATATGTCAAATTTGTTGATTTCAAATTTTGAGGTTACATCGGTTTTTTCTTAATTGACTTGATATGCTGATTATGCCAGGAGCTAACAAATTATTCAGAAGTCTTATGAATGTTGATGGATTCATTGGAACACAAAAAAGCAATCCAATGACTCAATGCTGCCATTCCAGCAATTAAGGAAGATCTTTCATTATTTTTTTAAGCATCCCATGTCCCATTGCTTCACTGAGGTGCTCATTGCTCCGTCACTTAGTGCTTGTGACCAAAGCGATGGTTCATGAGGCTTCTTCTTGTGGCTTGGGTCCTGCTATATTCTGAGACTTGTGTCATTCTTAGTTATTCAGTAAATGTTTACTCGGTTCATATTTTGTAGCTTATCATTCTACAATACACTTGAATCAATCAGTTTCTAAATAAATAAAGATTTATTTGCAAATATTATTGGCTCATTAAAGTTTTTTGTCCTGTTCCAGTATAGTGCATCTTGTATCTCCAATTACACCTGCTTTAAGTTAACTAATCAGTTTACATATCTGATTTTCGCATTTAGGATGAGACGGGGTTTGGGCAAATACGTTGGTGGCACTTTTTTCCCTTTATTTTTCAAACACTGAAAATACACATCCTATATGGAACAAATTGTTTAGAACAATAATCCTACTGTATAATGGAACCCGTGAAAGAAAGTAGTATATCCTTGATTTCTTTCTAAATTTTTTGTTTAGAAAAATGTTTTTTTGCTTTATATTTTTTACACGCTTACACAAGTTATTAGAGGAAAAGCAACCACAAAAAAATATTTAGTATCAGAATGTTTTATGTTATATAGCAATAAAACTTTAGTGACAAAATCCTAAGTTATGAGAATTTACTTGTGTTGTAAAAAAATTATGATGTCTCTAGTTTGCATCTTGCAACATATAATAATTCATCACAATATGACACTGGCTTAGTTTGCGATGATTTTTTATTAATGTTTTATACGCATTTAAATTCCTCATTACTAAAATGAATGAAGTGCACTAATCTTTCTTCTATGTAGCAATGAAATCATAATGTTGCAATAGAACATTATTTGTAGCAATGACTCAAGTGTTTGTTGCCATATCAAAGACTTGTTGCCACGTTTCAATTAGCGTTTCAATATCTAAGACCTAGTTGCAACAATATCAGTTTATGTTGCTATATCTAAGACTGCTTTTGCAACACTTCATCTTTATGTTGCCATAACATAGACTCTATTGCTACACATGATAGTACCAATAGCAACAATTGATATTCATTGCGATATGGACAACAATTGCAACCATTACATGAAAGCGTGGCAAAAACATCATTCTAATTACAACGCAAATATATGCATTGTGATATATCCATCTTATCGCAATGACCACAATTTAAATAGCAACACTACATAATTGGTGGCAACATGTCTCTCTATCGCAACCAAAATTGACTACTATCACATTTTTTCCTATGTCTTGCAACGAAAATCACAATGTCCTAATAAATTTCGTGGCATTAGCCCTAAAATCTTGTAGTGGTGCCATTTATTGATGAAATGCCTGAGAGGTTAGCTAAGAATACTTATTTTAGCTATCTTGATGGTTATAGTGGTTTCTTTCAAATTCCTGTGAGACATGAAGACCAGCATAAGAATACCTTCACTTGCCATTATGGAACTTATGCTTACCGACAGATGCTATTAGGACTTTGCAGTTAACCTGCTACCTTTCTGATGCATGAACGCCATTTTTGCTGAGTTTATTAAAGATATTATTGAGGTATTTATTGATGACTTCTCTGTTCATGGATCTGACTTTGATCATTGTCTAGCAAATTTAGAGAAAGTTTTGAAGCGATGTGTTGAAGTCAATTTGGTCCTTAATTGGGAAAGTGTCACTTCATGGTAATTGAAGGGATTATTTTGGGGCATGTTATGTCTAAACGAGGAATTGAAGCTGATGAAGCCAAAATATCCACACTTGAGATTTTGCCGCCACCTACATAAAACCTTACAAAGCTTTCTTGGACATGTAAATTTCTATCACAGGTTTGTCAAAGATTATTCGAAAATTGCTGAACCTTTGACATAATTGTTGCAAAAGGACGTTGAGTTTGAGATGGTTGACAAAAGTCTCCATGCCTTCCGCAAGTTGAAATAAGCTTTATGCTCTGCGCTCATTCTGCAAGCACTTGATTGGAAATTGCCTTTTGAGATTATGTGCGATGTGAGTGACTATGTAGTTGATGTAGTTCTTGGTCAGAGGAAGGAAGGTAAAGTCCATGCAATCTATTATCCCAGCAAGACTCTTGATACAACACAAATTAATTATACCACTACAGAAAAGGAGATGTTAGTAGTAATATTTGCATTTGTGAAATTTAGATCCTACATCCTCAATTCTAAGGTTATTGTTTATACGAATTATGCTGCTATAAGATATCTTATCTCTAAAAAGGAATCAAAACCTATATTGCTTATATGAGTTTTGATGTTGCAAGAATTTGATTTGGAAATTAGAGATAAGAAGGGTATTGAAAATTCTATAGCCGGTCACTTATCACGCATTTTACCTAAGGAAAAGAAGGCACCTATTGTTGATGAGATGAGACAAGAGCAACTCTTTGCAACTTATGATCACAGAGAAAATTGGATGCAAAATGGTTTCAAAGGGAAGTTTGATCAACTTGGAAAGAATGCAAGAAGAAGGGTAAAAAGAGAGATGAGAAAATTCATTTGGGATGACCCGTACTTGTGTAGATATTGTGAAGATGGAGCTGTAAGAAGATGTGTGCCTCGTGAGGAATGAGAAAGTATATTGGAAAAGTGTTATTATTCAGAGTATGGTGGACATTATTGGCACTTTAGAACACAAGCAAAAGTCTGAGCTAGCGGATTTTATTGGCCTACTATGCATAAAGATGCTAAAAGGTATGTTGCTAGATGCTCACAATGCCAAGGAGTTGGAAATATTAATGGTCATAATGTTATACCTCTCAAATATAATTTGCTAGTTTATGTTATTAATGTTTGGGAAATGGACTTCATGGGACTGTTTGTTAATTCTAATGGTTATGAATATATCTTGGTTGCTGTGGATTATGTTTCAAAGTGGGTAGAAGCCATGTCATGCAATTTCAGCTCAACTAGAGAATCCAAAGCAATGTTGACTAATTGTATATTTTGAAGATATGGAGTTCCTAGAGTCATTATAACAGATGGTGGTACTCATTTCACGGAATTGTTTGTGTAAAAACCTTGAGTAAGATGAGAGTTGAGCTTAGAGTTGGAACAACCTACCATCCACAGACAAATGGTCAAGTAGAAAGTTGAAATAAGCAGTTGAAAGGAATTCTATATAAGATTGCCATGAGAGAACGAAAAGATTCGTCTATAAGTTGAATGGAGCACTTTGGGCTTATTGTACAACATTCAAAACGCCAATCGCTATGACACCATATCAATTGGTCTATGAAAAAAATTGTCATTTACCTCTTTAATTAGAACATATGGCATATTGGGCAATCAAGGAGATGAATTTGGATTTAGACGCTGCTGCAATGAAACAAAAAAAAAAAATACAATTAAGTGAGCTTGTAGAAATGCGACTCCAAGGCTTATGAAAATGTAGCCATCTATAAAGAAAAAACTAAGTGATGGTTTGACAAAAAGTTGCTGAAAAAGGAGTTCAATGAAGGAGATCGAGTACTTCTATTCAATTCAAGTTTTTAGTTATTAGCAAAGGAAAATTGAAAACTAAATGGGATGTATCACACCTTGTTCATAAGGTTCTTCCTTCATAAGGTTCTTCCTTCAGGAGCCGTTGTCATCATGGATAGAGACAAGAATACATATACAGTGAATGGTCAGCGACTAAAGGTATACCTTGAGCCCGACACTTTTTTAATTAAAGTCATTTGATATCTATTATGTGAATTGAGTGATTGGGTGTCAAGCTAAATGACATAAAACAAAGGTGTTGTATGTTTTTCTATGTTTTCTGTTTATTTTTTTATTTTTCTGAATTTATTGAGTAAACAGCGACAATTTTCCCGGAAAGTCTCCCAAAATTTCATCACCTAGACTCGGACAATTTGGAAGGCATTAAAGTTGTTGGTCACCTGGATGACGGTGCTGATCGGCATGGCGGAGGTGCCAATCAGCACAATGCACTCCCATGTACTCTGACACTTCGGGAGACTTTCTGGGAAAACAAGATTCATAAGGAGACCAAGCTTCATGGATGCAAAAGTATTCACTGCAGGAAAGGCCATCAGAGGCAAATAGAGAATTTGATGAAAGAAGATTCGAAATACATCCCTGGAAATATTGTCTATGATGATGGTTTTCCCGTTGCTAAAGGTGGCAAGGTGCCCAAAGAAATTAATGATGGGATCCTGAGATGGATGAAGAAGGAAGCAGCAGGTAAGAAGACAAGGGAGAAGAATCTTGAGGAGCTAAATGCATATTTCACAGCTAATGCCAAATGTGTCAAGCAGCACGCCCCTGGTGTCGATCGACACGACTTGAAGATGGTCGTTTTGTGGAAATTATTGATGATTCTTCTGATGATGAACCAGAGGATAAGAGATCAAAGGAATTTTAAGGAGTTCATTGTTTTGTTTGTCTCTCCTCTAAACAGAATAAACGGTACTTTGATTCTGTTGACACCGTTTTTTGACACGTGTCAGGCTTGGCTTCGAGAGGAAGAATTGGAGGAAGAGCCGGTTTCACTGGGAGAATCCCGATCGGTTAAGAAGAGAGAAGTTGCCGATTTTGTCTGGTTACCGATTGGGAAGATGCCGATTCTTTTAGGAAAGACAGACCGGGCTGCCGCTTTAAGGAAAGGTTGCGTAAGAGTTTGGGTTTGATACCTGTACGATGCCAGTGGTCATCTACGAGATTAAATCAGATCTAGAAAGAATATCTTAAGTTGTAAAAGAGTCTTTATTCTTAGGGAGTATATTTTTAGGAATAGTTTTGTTTTAGAGATAGAAAGTTGAGATTTTGTCGTAATCGACTGGGGAACCTGTAACAAGGGTATAAATAGCGACCCGAGGGGTCGAGAAAAGGATGTTACACACCAAATACAAAAAAACCCTTGACGTTTTTCACATCTACTTTTTCGTACTCGGCGACTTCGCTGCTTTTCTCTTTTCACGAGTTCTTCGAGCTTGCACGATCGCATCGATCCGCTGCTTGCTGGTAAGTTTCATTTTATCAAATACTTTCTAGGCTTTAACTTCGAGCGCATCACTGTCGTTTCGTCTAGATTTATTCACAATTTATCGATATTAGATTAGATCGGCAGGTTTTTCTTGTTGTTTCTAAGCTTTTATCACCCTTTATCTGGTTTGGAACCGTTGCTATCGGCTAGGCTGGTTTTCCAATCCATAGTCGATTAAATACTGTTTCAGACGCCATCGTGTGATACTAGTTAGATTCATCTTTTGATAGATCTGATCGAGATTACACTCTCAGATAATCGGCAGATTTATGTTTGCTGTTTGTCTCATATCCGTATCGGCTTCAAGGCTGTTACTTTCAAACAATCGGTACTCGTTGCCGATTCTACCCGGTAATTTGATGTTTTGTTTTCTCCTTGTCAAACTTACATATCAAATTGACTGGCACGCCTCGGACTCGGAATCTCAGTGTGTTAGCTCGCGAGGATGTTTTTCGTGTCAACAGATTGGGATAGCGACCTCTCTCAATCTGTATATTATCTAGAAGAAAACTCCTGAGCATGGGATAGAAGAGGTTGGTTCGGAAGAGAACCAAGGGGAGGAACCGATGGAAGAAATTGAGGAAGAGGAAGATAATGCTGAGGATGATGTTGACAAACAGAGTGATGACAATAAAGGAAAAGAGAACACCCGCTCAAGCTCATGGGGAAGTAGGGCCAAGCAATGCTGCACATGGTACTGGGTGCCGACCGGCATGGTCATCGTGCTGATCGGCACCAAGAGGATTTGATAGGAATTCACCCATGCGACCTGAGTATCATGACCCTCCTACTTAAATTTGTGTCCTGTCCGTGTTGGCGCTTTCTAGCATACCATTTTATATGCTAAAAGCAACCATATTCTTACCATTTCCCACCATATTCTCATCATAAGTATGTGCTTTTACCTCCAATTTTGATGATTTCCATATATAGTATCATTTAAGTGCTATGTTGTAGAATTAGGTGAAAAGACACTAAAAAGGTTCAATTCGTGCAGTCCAGAAAGAACACTGGATTGCGATGCAGTGTTGGTGTTCAAGACTTGCTCGAATGGGAAACTTTTGACTACAGAAGTTATAGATCTCATCGAGAGCTTTTCGGAACAAATATGGATCATATTATTTGTACTCTAGAGCTATGAGATATGGGCCTTGCAAGATGACCTGCGATGAGGACTCTAAATCGTGACAAATACTTTTGCATTGCATATTTGGGAATGAAGATGGCTGAATCTGGACTTCAAATAAATACCATCTTGGATAGAGTCCGGACTTGCCTCATTTGGACTTTGGCCACGAGAGTTATGATTTTTGGAAGTCGGTGCTTGATATGGGAGGTATGAAACCGACTTGGTTTCAATCTCTAAGAGCTAACTTTGTGGCCAAGCAAGGGAGGACATATCCAAGGGCTACATAAACATCGAGTGACGCCCACACAACATGAGGACATGACTTGGACATTGGAAGACCTAGGGAGACACCTCACACACCCAAGATGCCGTCTAGAGTTGAGAGCCATCATAAGGAAGAATGTAGTCTAGGCTAGTTAGCTTGCCTCCATGTGCGGTTGGTTATGGCGGAGTTCTTGAGCCTTCCTTGACGTTCGTCAAAGTATGCAATTGATGGTGAGCATCATATCATTGTGAGAATTCTTTGTATTTAATTGGATTACTTTGGTCTATGCGATTGTGCTTGTTCTTTAGTTCTAGACACTTAGTAAGAATAGACTCATGGCAAAGGTTTCTTCTTATGGATCTAACCGTATAGTGCAAGAAGCTGATGGGGAATGATTATACCCTGCCGTGACAGGGCCAAGGTGAGCAGAACCACCATGTCTTGTAGAATGCCCGAGTAGTTTGTTTAAACTAAGACCTTGGTTTGACGTGATTTCCCCTATGGCTGGAACTACTAGACTCATATAGGTTAAGCACTTGGATAGGATCTTGGTGAATATCAATTTATTCTTTTACAACCCACGATGCCGATCAGCGTGGCCTCTGTGTCGATCCGCACAACCTTTATCCTCCTTATAACTCATGTATGTGCAATAGTACTTAATGCTATAATTATTTTATTAGATGAAATAGTAACCCTAATTGTGTTCTCTTGCTGATCCTTGTGGATTCGATATTAAAACCTTGGAATACTCTAAGGGAAAAGCTACAATGTACACCCTCCACTTGTGGTGTATAAATTAGGTGCGTGTAAACGACCAACAATCTATAGATGCAATATTGAACGTTTTCAAAGATATATGGAAAGGTGCAATAGGTACCAAAGAGACATTGATCGAAGGGTTCAAGATATGGTGAATATGAATGACACATATTACTCCTTCCTCCTTGGGAACATTCGAAAGATTTTTCACATATTAAGGAGGAATGACATGGATTATTAGGTTGGTTTAGGTGTCTTTCTCTTACAATGGGGACATTGCAAAGTTTGAGTGTGGGATAAGTTCACATCTCCCTTTAGAGTTGATTGTTTTAAGTTTAGTGTTTTTCTATTGAGAGTCAAAGGTGTGAGAGTTTTCTTAGGAAGGTTACTTTTGAGGTGCTTAGTTAAATTATAGAGTCAAGAATAATCATGATGTCCTGAATAAAGTTGATATTAGTTGTCAAATTAATGCGTGAACCCCATATTATTGATCTTGTTTTTGACAATTATTTGCCAATTCACTTGAGTTCGTTGAATATCACTTGGCTTTATATCTAATTTGTGAAAACCCCTTCTATCATGACTAGTTGATGCACTAAGCTAAGATATGAGTGATTGCCTAATACACTTAGCCCAAATGAGTTGAGAATAATCTACACATAAATCTTTGGGAAATTTATCTGAGAGACACTGAGAAACATTGGTTTCGTCCACAACACACTCACAATCGCGTTTTTTGTCTGAGACACACTACGATTTTGGGTGCCCTCATATGTGGCACACTATTATCGTTTGACAATTGTTTTCAACTTTTTTATCTCAACACACAAAACATATTGGAATTTGAATCTTTTCACAATCATACATTGTTGCATTCTCTATCACTAAAAAATAGAGCTAGATTTTTCGACATTGTTCACATGGTTTTCCTATTATTTTAATATATAATTTGTCGAGCATGCCACGCCGACAATAACAAAAATATATCTCTATTTTTTAGTGATAGAGAATACAAACAATATATGTTTGTGCAAAAATTGAAATTTCAATCTACTTTGTGCATTGAGATAAAAAAAGTTGAAAATAATTGTTAAATGGTAATAGTGTGCCACAGAGAGAGCACCCAAAATTGTAGTATGTTTTAGATAAAAATGCGATTGTGAGTGTGTTGTGGACGAAACCATCTTTTCTCAGTGTCTCTCAGACAAATTTCCCTAAACCTTTTGATTAGGAAGCGACTTTGTCAACTCCATGCTCATGATTACGACTATGCTAGAAGGGAGAATTTCATTTTGTTATCTAAGTTTTTTAGCACCTCTACTTATTATCTCTTTCTACATGAAGCTTATATGTTGTTGTTTCTTCCTACTCCTTGATACAACCTAGAAGCAAAGGAAAGTGCAAAATTAAACAGGACTACAAGCTGAAAAATACTCCACTTTCAAGATGTTAGTCTGCAATTATAAAAAAGGTAGAGGCCTGTGCCAATTGGCACTACATTCCATCGATCGACACAACTATTGGCGCTTTCTAGATACACATTATTAATCCATATTTAAGGTTTTTTACACTTTATTTTATTTGTTTATTAAAAATTAACCCACAAATATTGCATATATTTGTAGGTTTTGGCTTTCTGTATTTTATGAAGGAAATAGGTGAAAGCAGAGAAATTATGGACCAGGAGACCCGAATTTGGGCCAAGTCCTAGAAGTCGGAAGGCCGCGTCGATCGGCATAACCCACGTGCCGATTGGCACATATGGAGTAGGCCCGAATTGGAGATGAATTCTACAGTATTAAGGCCTAGCATGGATTGGAGTCGGTATCGACACAACTGAACCCGGAGCATGACAATATAAAGAGAAGGAGTCATCAACCGAGGGGGATCGATCAAGAAACTCTCAACCTAGGGTTTTGAGGAATAGCGGCAGTAACAGAGGCCATCATCAACCATCACCGCTAGGAAGGAAGAACGTGCCGACCGGCACTCTGCCGTGCTGATCGGTACCTGTGAATCTCATGTTGTATTCTCTCATCTACCAAACCATGCCAATGGATCTTGTAGAATGAGTGAGTAGTCTTCATATTCTCTCCCGTGGGGAAAGAAACCTAGTTATGTAATCTCTCAACTCTTATGAATTCATTTGGTGTGATTAGTCTATGTGTGATGAACTTATTCCATATGAGATTGTGCATGACCCCATATATGAATCTATTAGCACTGCTAGGTGTCTGGCTATGCTGTGAAGATCACATAGTGCAAGAAACCAGTGGGGAACGATTAGCTTTTGACATGACAGGGCCAGAATGAGTGAAACCACCATGTCTTGTAGAATACAAAACTCACCAGACGAATCTACGAGTGTGTTGGTATTTCTTACGATCACAGATAAATCTGCAAGCGCACAAATACCTATGTAGCACTTCACCTTGGAGTATTCCAGGTAATCGAATCACAGGGAACATGTGTGCACTAATCTTCTAAACTAGTACGTGCAAGGACAACAAGAATATGGTAGGCAGAGGGTAGAGAGGATTCCTATGGTCAAGGATATTATAATAAGATAGGTTCAATCTATTACTGCTTACTTCGGGCACCGGCTTACCCGTGCATCCACCGGCGACTCCGGCCAATAGCTCTACGACGTACCCAAACATGGAGGATTACTAAGGCTGGATAGGACTGTCATCACCTACTGACTACCTCTAACAAACTGAGGGGCATGCGGCAAACAAAGGTGAAATTATTCCATATGAGATTGTGCATGATCCCATATATGAATCTATTAGCACCGCTAGGCGTCTGGCTATGCTGTGAAGATCACATAGTGCAAGAAACCAGTGGAGAACGATTAGCTTCCGCCATGACAGGGCCAGAATGAGTGAAACCACCATGTCTTGTAGAATACAAAACTCACCAGACGAATCTATGAGTGTGTTGGTATTTCTTACGATCACAGAAAAATCCGCAAGCACACGGATATCGATGTAGCACTTCACCTTGGAGTATTCCAGGTAATCGAATCACAGGGAATGTGTGTGTACTAATCTTCTAAACTAGTCCGTCCAAGGACAACAAGAATATGGTAGGCAGAGGGTAGAGAGGATTCCTATGGTCAAGGATATTATAATAAGATAGGTTCGGTCTATTACTGCTTACTTCGGGCACTGGCTTACCCCTGCATCCATAGACGACTCCGGCCAACAGCTCTACGAGGTACCCAAACATGGAGGATTACTAAGGCCGGATAGGACTGTCACCACCTACTGACTACCTCTAACAAACTGTGGGGCACATGACAAACAAAGGTAACCTCTAGCCTAGACACCACATCTACACTATCAATTACTACCAAAGTCTTGGTACCACGCTTATAGAAGACTAAGATACTCTAACTAAATAGAGCGATGATCCCATAAGCAATAAAGGAAAGAACTTACTTAAATAGGAAACTTAAATACCAAAGAGGAAACACGAACACTTACTTGAAAAGGAAAGCATCCACCGAGGTACAAGCATGGGAAAGATCACTGACAAGCCTGGCGCTTCCCCGAACTCTCCCTCACTCTCTCCCTATTTTCTAAGCCCTTTGGTAGTGCTAAAGCCTATGGAATGGAATACTAATTCTTCTTCTTGTGTTGTGTTGAGAGTGGAGACACTCCTCTCCTTATATATGGCCTAAAGGCGGTTCCTGGAGGCGGTAACTGCCGCCCTAAGCGGAGGAACCAATCTTGGAAAGGCGATGGGAGACCCCTCGAGCAGGCCTGGGCCGAGTGGGCCTCAGTGTTATTTGGCCGAACATGGATGTTGGGCCGAACATCAACTGGCCCTACTTGGTCAGAGCCTTCTCTGGGACACTGACTTACTATCCCCATTCGACAATCCACGTGTTAGCCCTTCTGGTATGTTGGTTTGCTCTGTTTATGGGCCCGTGGATCCGTGTACCGCATTGTGATTGGTCGGGAGTGTGTTTCCTCCTCTAATTACTTGTGCTTTCACTCTAATACATGGATAAATTACCTGCATACAAATATTCACCAACACTTGTGGAAATTGTTAGTAATAAACTCCTACCACTATGTTGGTTATTTCTTTTATATGTTTTATGTAGGCAATTGACGGTCGGATTTAGCACTTAAGGACCATCAACAAACACCCCCACACTTAGCCTTTGCTTGTCCTCGAGTAAAGAATAAAGACTAAGGTGGATCATAACTTCTTTTGACACAAGACTAGCATGCAAATTATTCCAAATCATACCTATACCCATGAACTTTGAAGTGTCTATCATATCTACTTGGGTAGTTGAAGAATGGAACAGTGTTGACTATAGTTATCTTCACTCCTTTTGCTGAGTAACTTGGGTTTTGAAATATTTCAAAAACAAATCATAGCCATTCTCCTCAAATGATTCTCTCAGATCACTCAATATGTGTGTGGTTCCTCACCAAGGCATTTGACTTTTTCTCTTTTCATCCTACCTCTAAATATGGCTTATGTGGAGCTCAGGGTAGGGGGATAAAGAAGGCATACTTGTGTCTCATATATTACTAAGTCAAAAACCAGATCCACAGAGAGAACAAGTTATGAATATTGATCAAACATGTGCACATGAATGGATGGGATGTATGGAAAGGCGAATGATGGATGCTCCTTTTGAAATCCACCCTCTCTTGTATTTGAGAACATGGGTTATCTCTCTTTCTTTTTTTTTCTTTTTTTTGAATACTTGATAGCCCATGTCTCTTTTTGCAAGCATAATTGGAGAGGGAGTTTCTTAAAGCATGGTGGAACACTTTACTTTGTGGATGGATGAATATGGATGATGCTATCTTCCGGTGTAGAAGAGTAACATATGGAAGGATGTGGATGGTGGAAATGGATCAATACTCCTTTATGTGTAGACTCTCTTTCTTTAAAATGATATTGAGCATGGCTATTTATTTTTTTTATCTTTCTCAAAGATGAGAGCAAGTGTTTTTTTTTCTAATAACCATGCCTTCTATGGAAACAATCGAGAGAGAGAGAGAGTCATGACAAGATAATTATGGAGTATTTCTTTTGGTGGATGGATTGGATGATGGATATGAAAATGCTACCTTCGAATGTAGAATGTTAGCATATGAAGGGAAATATGCACATGATCTTGATCAACAATACATAACAAGAATCTCGCTAGGGTCACAACAATTTGACAAAGTTCAATGAAACAACAAGCAACATATGCATGAGATTTTTAATAAATCTGTCATATGACTTTAGTAGAAAATTCACATCATTGAGGAGAGGGCCATTAATTTTAATTTTGAAAAGAAAATTCCCAAGCACTACAAGCATAAGAGCAAGATTTCTTTGATCACACCATATCTCATAAGTCAACTACTTAGGTGACATGCTTTCCTAAAGATGTAGTTCACAAGCAACAAGTAATGAACTAGGAATAAGAAGCATGCAAGTCAATCAAAGAGAAGCATGATGAAGAGGGTTCATAAGAATTGCTTTTAGTTTTCAGTTAAATTTATTGATTGACTCAGGATAAATTTGATTTAACTTGGAAACTAGGAGGAAAGGGATAGAGTGTGCAAGCCATCACTATGGAAGACGTGGAAGCTTAGGAGAACCATGCTTGTTTTGACTGCCCTCGTTGGTTAGTCGATGTCTCTTGGAGCCCAGTCACCTTGCCCTTTAACATGTTGGCTTAAACGATGATGTGCAACGCGTTAGTGGGAGGCCTTGTATTGTTTGTGCGTTGAAAATCTTAAAGGCCCCCCCCCACACTTGATCTTGTACCTAGCTGCTTTATTTCAAGAAAAACAACAACAACAACAAAAAAAAAAAAACAAAAAGGGTGAAAAGCAAAAGGGTCTCTATCGGCTTTATGGGCCCGATAGAGTCTCAACTTTATTTATTATTATTTTATTCTTTTCTAGGTGCACTATAAGATTGAATTTAGAGGAAATAAAAAGTAAAAATAAACTAAAGCGCCTCTTAATATTTTTTTCTTTTTTAGTAGGGCATGAAAGCAAGAACTAGCACCACCTATAAACCGGGAGACAATTGGTAAGAATGGAACTTGCTATGAGATACTTATAGACCCCCCCCCCCCCCCCCCCCACACTTGGATTTTTGTATCATGAGATGCTGAAAATCAAGTGTGCAGTGTTGTAGGATTCTTGTAGTGGGTTTCATGCCAAAAGTACCATGGTGTTCAAGTTGATGTAGCTCCCATGTTCTCGGGTACAGAATGATCATCGTTCTTTTTAATCTTAACCTGAAATGGTTAGCGACAAAAAATACCTGAAGGCTAACATAACCTAAAAAACATATCCTTGCTTTTATTTGAAGAAATGGGAAATGATAATCCGGTCCATCTCCTGGTAGTGCTTTGTTTATGGCCAGAAGCTTGACCACGGGGACTTCATATTTGCAGCCATCATTGGTGATGTAGTTCCTAGTCCACCACCAATTCTTGATGTGTCATTGAAGCTCTAGCAGCAAGGTTAGTGCCAAAGTACAACTACGAGATTTGCAATATTTATGATAAACAAAAGCATCTACAATCATCCTAAAAAATATTTTGGAAACGAGGCTTTTGAGGCGATTGTAGTTCTCGTAGGTGCGCTTGGCACAAAAGTTGATTGACTCTAGAGATTCATTAAATGAGCATGTATCGTGTGGGTTTTCAAGAAAGAAGCTCTCATGCTTGTTGGCACTTCCCAAGTGCCCCTTTTATATGTGAATATTACCCCAATTAGAGCATAATTGATACTAATTTAGGCCATTTACCTGTGATATTGCCTATATATTTGTATATGCGTTGTTTTGGAGCTTTATTGCAGAAACAGGTAAAATTGGTGATTAATGCGATGATGGAGAGACAGGAGTCCAGAACCGACGAAAAGCACTAAAGAAGCCCAGTGCGCCGATCGGCGCAGTCCATGAGCCGATCGGCGCAAGGGTGTTTTGACCCACTGAAGTGACCGAGGCCCATTCCACATGTTTATGGAAGTTTATCTGCGCAAGACACTTGAAGATATTTGTCTAAGAAGAATTATGGAACTTCAAGAAGATTTATGGAACTCCAAGATCTTAATATGCAGTACAAGACTTTATCTAGAAGGAAAAGGCCCACATGGCAGCTGTGGAACATAAAGGAACTGACTCGGAGAAGAAATCAGAGAAGACACGGCTTGCGCCGATCGATGCAATGCGCCGATCGGCGCAACCGCCTTATTTGCTAGAAACCGAGTCCTTTACGAGTAGAACCCCTATAAATACTTATAAACCCTTGCCGCAGAAGAAGGAGGCGACAGAGGGACACCAGATCCGTGAGTTAGAGCCACCGGGGCTTGCCCCGTTAGAATAGATCTCTAGTTGAGTTTCAAAAACCATTGGAGTCAAGAGTTGATCCGTCAAGGTAGGCCATCTCGACGGGGATGAATCTTACTCTATTTATCTCAAGGATGATTGAATATGTTGATGATGGTTTTGGTGATTTGTCTATCTTGATTCTATAATCATGCATGTGCTTATTCCAATTGCTTAGTTCTAGGCTAAGTAAGTAGATATTATCTTAATCGTGGTGATTAGGATAGTATTCGGACATTGTATTGATTATGGTTGCTTGATGATGCCAGTAGTGTGGTTTAGCGGTGACAGCACGAAGCCTGCGCAGCACTATTGGATAGTTGAGTAGGGTAAGATACTCGCGTGATTAAGGGTTTCCTCCCCGCTACGATAAATAGGGAGCCGCTTGGAAAGCAGGGTGATCTTACTCATTATAGGTTTTCATTGATCTATGTAATTACCCATTATGATGCTATTCAATTAGACTTTCTGGTTATGATCTCACTAGTAGATATCTGGCTACTCACTTACCAGCATAGGTTTACAAGATCTGAAACACTTTGGCTTAGATTCACTGGTGTGCCGATCGGCTCAACCCCTGCGCCGATCGGTGCAACAACTTTGGCTTAGACTCACCAGTGTGCCGATCGGCTCGACTCCTGCGCTGATCAGCACAACTCCAGATTTAATAGATCTCATGCACTTTGACTTAGTTTCATTAGTGTGCCGATCGGCTCGACTCCTGCGCCGATCGGTGCAACGACAGATTTACTGTCTGGCGCACCTTTGCGCTGGCCAGTCTCCCCCTCATGCAACCTGACCTTGACAGTAGTCTTGACTAGATCTTTTACTGTTATCTTTGTTTAATAAACCCTAAGGTCTCAATGGATTCGATAAACTTTGGAATACTCAATTTAAGGGAAAAAAGTGCTACAATCGTACACCGTCCTCTTGCGGTATATAAGTGGGTGCGTAGATACGACCAACTATGCTCACCTATTGAATCTTTTCCTCCTGTTTCTAGAGTCAGTGGCTCAACAAATCCAATCGCCCAAAGTTTCTCCTTCTCACAGAATCCATCGATAAGGGTAACAGTCGATTCTTGATCACCATCGATAACAGAGTAATGAGGGCAAGAGAAAAAAGGCTTAGGCAAGGAAGGTGATGGTTCAGTTTCAAAAGGATTTGGAGTTTTCCCTTTATCGTCATCTTCTTGGGTGAGAAGCTTCATGTTCTCATAAAGAACGCGCTTCGATGATGCAAGTTGAGAAACAAACATCACTTTCTCAAGCGGGGGATGCTCGAGATGAGGCCTCACCAATAGATTTTCTAAGCAAGAGGTCTTGGTGGCAAAAGCAATCTCCCTAAGATTTTTAGTAAGGCTCCCTTGAGATGCACCTAGTAGGTGGAGTTATTCTAGTGGGTGGACAAGGAGGAGTTCAAAATTGATGATAGGAAATACATGGAAATCTAGGTGAAGCTCAACATTTCCTATCTTGATTGGTATAGCCCTTGCAATCCCCCGACATGGAGATGTTACTCCAAAAGCATCTTTGTAGATTAACTCAATCGACTCTAGGGGTATATCATCCACAAGATGTAAAGCTATATATTCAGGGATGATATTAACTCCTATGGTTGGATCATAAAGGGCCTCTATGGTATTTCCCCGTATATAACAAGGAATGGTTGTGAAAGGTGAATGTATTTGGATAGCTTTGAAATAGCGCCTTTCTTCCTTCAACCACTGCTTCTTCTTGGCCTTCTTTGGAATTGCTTGTTGGAAAGGATCAGGAGGCAAAGCAGATACCGTAGTCTTGTTTTGATAGATGTAATTCAAGGTTTTTCTATGATCATCAAGTAAGCTTTCCTCAAATTAAACTGGCAACCCATAAGGTAGAATTTCTTCTTCCTTCTGAGAGGCATCAACAGCAAAATCAAGAGATGAGAGAGCTATGGGTTTGAATTTAGTTGTTGAGGGACCGTCGTGGGTTGGATTTCCATCCTCTCGAGAATGAGAAGGACAGACGGGAACTGGTGTGTTCTTTTTGGAACAATAATTCGAGGTGTTCCCAAAGTTTTTGAAAAGACCTTCCTCTAATTCAAAAGAGAACTCTAGAGGTTGAATTTCTTCTTCGTCCAGTGTACGAGGTTCGGAGGATGGCTCAAAAGTTAAATCTAGGGATAGGCAAGGTATGGGCTCGGATTTGGTTATTGAGGGGTCCGTGCGGAACGAGTAGCTTCCACTTGGAGGGGCTCACTAAGGTTGGCTAAGAAGGATGAGTTTTCTAAGATCCGGTCCAGGATTGCTCTTCCTTCTGTTGCAGTCTTGTGGACAAACGATCCTCCAGTGGTGCTGTCAAGGTATTGGGCAGATTCCTTGCTTAAACCCGAATAAAAGTGTTGAAGCAACATTTCATCGAGTATAGACAAGTCTAGGCCTGATTGCAGTAGCAAAGAAATCCTAGCCCAAGCTTCTCCAATAGATGTCCTTCTCACTCTGGCAGAAGCAGAGAATTTCCATGCGAAGGGAGACAATACGGGATTGTGGGAAGAACGCAAGACAAAATTTATCCGGCGACTTCTCCCAATCACCATTTACACTCCAAACAATTTGAGTGTACCACTGTTTTGCCTTCCCCGTGAGGGAGAAGGGAAACAATTTCCACTTTAGAGTTTCGTGTGTCATGCTGTCGATGAACAAACATGAACATAGATACTTCAATTCTCGCACATGATGGTAGGGATTTTCAAGATCTAGTCCAGAGAAGGATTGCTCCCTAACCGTGGCTATAAAGCCAGGGCGGAGTTCGTAGCCTGATGTGCGAATTGGGTCCGCAGACGGTGGTGGCTCAAAGAACTCGCCCTTTGGAGCAGAAAAGGATAGAATGGTGGGTTGCTCCATGGTGGAAAGGAAAGAAATAAAATGAAAATAAAAAGGAAAATATATGAGGACAAACAAGGTTCAAAGATGATACAATAACCATTCCCCGGCAACGGCGCCAGAAATGCTTGTTGGTATTTCTTACGATCATAGATAAATCTGCAAGCATATGGATATCGATGTAGCACTTCACCTTGGAGTATTCAAGGTTATCGAATCACGGGGAACGTGTGTGTACTAATCTTCTAAACTAGTCCATCCAAGGACAACAAGAATATGGTAGGCAAAGGGTAGAGAGGATTCCTTTGGTCTAGGATCTTATAATAAGATAGGTTCGGTCTATTACTGCTTACTTTGGGCATCGGCTTACCCCTGCATCCATAGGCGACTCCGGCCAGCAGCTCTACGACGTACCCGAATGTGGAGGATTACTAAGGCCGGATAGGGTTGTCACCACCTACCGACTACCTCTATCAAACCGTGGGGCATGCGATAAACAAAGGTAACCTCTAGCCTAGACACCATGTGTGCACTATCAGTTACTATGAATGTCTCGGTACCACGCTTATAGAAGACTAAGATACTTGAGAAACCATGTGGATATGTGCCATGGTTTGCAATATGTGATGAGTAATTGACATTGGTTGAGTTGGTGCTTGAGTTGAAATACGGGAATCTGGGGATTGCATGAGTTTGTGCATATATGAGGCAAACGCTCTCGGATTATGACCTCAACTACACTCAAATGCCACTCTATTGTGATAGTGAGGTGGCAATCAAGATGGCTCTCAAGACAGGAGATCATGGTCATGCAAAGCATATTCAAGTCAAGCATCACTTCATAAGGGACCATGTTGAGAAGGACACTGAATTGGTGAGCGTGCAGACTCATGAACAATTGGCGGATATCTTCACCAAGCCTCTTGGTAAGAAGACCTTCAACAAGCTAAGGGGAGAACTCAATGTTCTCGACCTTTCAAACTTCACGTGATGTATCCTTGAAGCTTGTCCTTTGTAAATATGTATAGTCTTTGTTTGTTTTGTTTTGTTGTTTGTGTCCTTGTTTTGTGCTTGTTTTTCATCCTTTTGTAGGTTGACTTCGGACCTCCTTAAGATAGCAATGGACATGGGTTAAGCTTGGGAAAGTGGTTCATGGTGTGCCCAAGGCTTTGAAGAATGGTCCATTGTGAGTAAGATCAAGAAGGAAACAACTCATTGTTGACACTTCGGTTTCTAGTCTCTCTCTCTCTCTCTCTCTCTCTCTCTCTTCTTTAGCATCACATCATGCATTGTATACATGTTGCATTTGCATTCCTTGCATTCATGCATTCTTGCATTGTGATACCATACATGCTACCAAGCATGTGTCTAGGGGGAGTTGCTCATTTACAATATGAGTATATGACTCTCTAGATAATCAAATAGTGATAATTGTGCTTCTTGCCCATTGAGTCATGTTCAACTGAGCTCCGAGGTTAAATCTACTCGCGCGGCTCAAAGACAAGTGACTCATACATTCCCACCTCACAAATGACTAACTGTTGCATACTTGAGAAAATATTTTGTTGAGTCATGTGTGTAGGGGGGGGGGGGGCTACGGTAGAACACCATCTTGACCAAGAAGGAGCACAATGAAAGGGGGAGTTATTCTAACTCTTGCCAACTATCTTTTGCCCCTTGGTTCTTTTATGTTTTGGTGTGGTTTTTTGTGATAGGTGACAAAGAGGTAGAACAAGAACATGAAGACATGAAGATCCAAAAGCCAAGTCTAGTAGGGGAGAAGAAGAATGTGAAGAACATGAAGAATACAAAAAGGAAATAGCACATAGAGGGAGAAGAACATGAAGATACAAGGAAGCTACGAGGTGACAAAGAGGAGAACACGAAGACCAAATGAAGATGATCAAGACAATGGTGCATGCTCACTCGAAGTACATATGAAGATCATATCAAGATGACATCTACACTGACATGGAGAAGAACAACGACAGTGTATGTCTACAACAACAATGAACATCTACACCAACATGGAAAAGAACAATGACAGTGCATGTCTACAACAACAATGAGCATCTACATAGACATGAACATCTATATTTTTGGTGCGTGTCTACTTCAACAAGATCATCAACCATGACACCAAGACAGGCGCAAAATTCAACTCAAGATCGATATCAAGTGTGCTACATAATTGGTTAGTTCTCCCTCAACTCCGAGCACATTCCAAGGTGGTAAGGACCAAGGTAATCCTTTCAATCCTTTCTTTTCCTTTGGTTCCATGTTGCTCATCCGTTTTGGATCTTCATAAGTAGTGGTTGTCATCCATCACCAAAAAGGGAGAGATTGTAAGGATCATGACCATTGAGGTCATCCCACGATATGAATGCTTTGGTGATGAATGACAAGCATGAAATATGACTAATGTCTACACGAGTGTTGTTCGTGCAACAGATTCCTCGCAGTCCACCTCTCTGATCCTCTAATGACTGTATAGTCCGGTCTCTCTAGACCTTCTATCCGGTCACTCTGTCCAGAAGATAAAACTCCTCGTCCTTGCTTGACTTCGTTTCTCGGCTTCTTCTAACACCTCCTTGGCTTCTCCACTACCATCTAGTGTCTGTGATTTCACTGAGCATCCATACACATCACCGACTAGCGTGACCTAAGAGACATGACCTATACCTCTTTGATAGTCCGGTTTTTCCTATGGACTCCAAGCCCTAGGAACTAGTCAAGTGTTCCAAACACTTGCTCCTAGCTTGTCCTTAGCCTTGATCCACCTTCATCAACCCTTGCACTCCATCAAGCTCTATTAAGCTTCATGCTTGTGGTCATTGTCATCAATTGCCAAGGCAACCATCATCTATAAGATTTGTAGTAGAGTTCAAGATGATTCTCGCACACACAACACTCATGCAGATATTAGCCCACAATTTCATAGTTGTCATTAATCACCAAAACATCCATACCTCGATTATACACTCATCAATGGTCATGAAAATTACAATCTCCCCTTTTTGCTGATTGATGACAACCACTACTTAGTCATAAAACAACATGGCTAAAAGAGCTACACTAAGATCGAGGGGAACGTCAAAGGAATAGGAAGGAAGGAACATGGTCCTACTCAAATCAAGCATCATCAAGAGCTAAAGAGTAAAGAGAGAAAAGCACATTCTAGATGATATACATGCATGTCATGATTGAATATTAAAGAAAGCATAAGGGCATGCAATGCAAGACATGAATGATGATATGCAACAGGTTAGAATGGCAATGCATAAGAATTGAGAGCAAGAAATCATCATCACGGAATACATACATAGGCATACATGATAAATAAAGAAAAACAAGGCACTGCATATGTATATAAACCAAGTGAGATCATGACGAGTCAAACACAAGCGAATGAAAGACCATGACTTATCAAAATCCATGAATATTTTAATAAATATCTCAAAATTAAGATCCAAATGTATCTCCCAGCCAAAACCATGTATACTCCCCCTAGATACAAGCTACCCTCTCTCGATGGCACAAGTCTCACTCCCCCTATCTCAATGTCTTCTCCCCCATTGGCAAAAGCACCAAAAAGAGAGGAAAAACTACTGAGTGCTCGAGGTCGTAGGAGATAGTGATGCAGCAACATCCTATGAAGGCTCTGCGCTGGGCTCTCCTGTGCTGGATCCTGCTACTCTCCCTGAGTCTCTGCTACCTGAGCATCAAGCTGCTCAAAGAAGGAAAGGTCCTTAGGTGACTCTGACTCTCTGCCCTGAGCTTCCCCTGGGATAGTGAAGGTCTCCTGCAATAGTCACCTGAAGGAGACTAAGGTCGGCCACATCCTGATCGGAGAACCCTCCACGGACCAGCTATTGTTATCTGTGGTGTAACAAGTGAAGTGCCAATAGCAGAGGATGGTGGAGCTGAGGTTGTAGCTGACTCTATCTATGGGGGTGCCTGAGTGTTGTGCACTATTTTGGAGAACAGACTCCTGACCGGTGGCTCTAGTGTAGAAGTGGAAGGCACTGCCATCTGTGAAGCTGGAGACTGTGTAGGTGAAGAGAATAGTGCAGACATCGAGAATGTGTACAACAGGGAGAACTACGAAGGTGAGAAAGTCTGTCATACTCCCCCTTTCTGAAACTCCCCTGAAAGTGAAGGCAAGTTGCTAGACAGTGTCGTAATCATCGAAGTAAATGGGCCTCCCAAAGTCAGAAGCTGCTGAAACTATGGAATAGTAGGGACTCCGGTCTGCTGGCCAACCTATTCCCGAGTGAGCTCTGTCATTTGACTCATCAACATCGTCATCATCCTCATCTACTGCTGCTAATACTCTGCTTGCATCCTCAACACATCCATAATTTGACGCCTCTCCTCAGTAGTGCTCTAGATGAACTCACACAGGCATCCTGCTAGCGCTGCAACGGTGGAGGCGTGCTTTGTCTCTATAGGTGCTGGGCTGAGGTGGTGCACCCACGCTACCTGAGTCAGGAACCTTCGTCTCTGGATGAGCCTCCTGCTCGTGAGTAACTGGCAGTGACTCCTGCTCGTCTGTCTGCTGGCTGGAGGCAGACTGTAATCCTCTGGGGACACATGGTGCATAGCTAGTCATCACCTCAGAGAAGGGCTCGTACTGCTCCTCCATCACTAATCCCAGTCTCCTCAGAAGGGAGCAGATGTATGGTGCATAGACTTAGTGATGACCTCCAACTCTCTCAGAAATGACCTCCTCCATCTCAACTATCATAAGATCAGTCAAGTCAAAGCTCTATCTCCTGAGCATAGCTGCAACAGCCCACTAGTGCAGCAGAGTGAACTCCTCCATGTACCTAGACCTCGGAATGGTAGTTCTGGTGACTATCACCCTTAAAACCTTTCCCTCTGCAGTGAGTCTTGCACGACGTCTGTCAAACCCTGGTGTGTGAGGTGGTTGAAAGGCTATCGATACCATGTCGTCTGGAGGTAGCATCCCTCCCTGTGGTCTACGAGGTGGAGCCCAGTCTCCGTAAGCACTCCGGTATAACTGTGAGTTAAACGCTATCAGTCTAAGTGCTGCAATAAGATCCTATCTGCTCAAGCGCTAAGGCTCTCCTCTGAACATAAACCTGATCTCTAAACGATCTCTGGCCACCCAAAGTGAAGCATAGAACTCCAGCACTATGTCCTCTCTGAACCTATAGGGGGTGGTGATCAGCTCTGCCAGTCCGGGCATATAGTCGAATACTGTTGCATGTTACTACCTCTGGCTCTCCTCAAAGCCTGGTAAGTCACATACTACTAAGGCACGAACACTCCAGTCTTGCCCTTCTTGGCAAGGTAACGTCGTAGACCCTCACCAATCCTCCTCTGCAAACTAGTCCAGCACCTATCCCCTCCAGCTGGGTCCCAAGGGACTGGAAGCCACTGCAGTCACCTGGTGCACACTGCACACGTGCACTACGGGTCTCCTGCCCAGTGAGTTGTCCTCTACTAGAGTCCTGACTATTGTTGTGGTTGTTGTGGCTGCTCCTCATCTGACTCCACTGACTTTGACTGGTTAGACTCAGACTCTCCTATCTTGATGTGAACAAGGGTTCCCGATCTTCCGAAAGGTTCTAGGTAAGTTGATTTGGTCGGAGGCGACACACAAATCGATCCGGCTTCAGAACAGCACGTTCTAAACCCCGCAATCGCAGCACGACGTCTCCTCTGGTTATCAACCGTCCAAAAGACGATTGACCTCGCCGAGAAGGCTGATCCCTGCTTGCGAATCAAGAACACAAGCAAGAACAACGAAGATTGCAACACAATTGCAGATGTATGATTAAACTCTCGAAGTTGGGGTCTCACAAACCGATGAACGGCAAAACTGTTTATGAACAGAATTGATCTAAGCAAAACCCAAACCCTAATGGTGCGGCGGCGGCTGTATATAAAGACCCTAGGGTCGTGCAAGATCCTCTGGACGCGCCCCTAATTGGGCTCAACTAGATACAAAGCCCAAAGGCCAAAAATAGGCGACGCAGCACCGTCACAGATTCTGGACTCTGTCTTGTTTTAACGATTCACGATGACTCCGGATGAATTTTGACATGAGGCTGGCGGCATTGGAAAGGTCTTCTCCTTATCTTTCCGTGCATATGTAGAACGTCCAAATCCGAGTCCGTATGCGTCCTGGGCGACTGTTTTAGTACAGACTGGTCCTGGGCCCCGAAACAGACTTGAAGTCGGTTTTGATTGGGCCTCCACTTTGGCTTCCAAGACCTTGCTGGTCCTCCACGTTCCCAGCTCCTTCTCCCATCATCTCCTGGTCTTCTCCATGGTTTCTAATCATAAAATAATCATTAGGTAGCAAACCATTCTCAAAAGTAACATATAGCGAAGAACGTAGGAACGAGCTCACCTCTAAATTTAGTCGTCGTGCACGCGCTCTAGTCATTGGACCTTGCAAGTCCGGATTTGGAGGAGTGTTGTGTGTATCCATAGGAGTGATGTCCTCATCATATCTTCTCCTCAGACTCCTCTTGCTGCTGCGTGGAGGATCCCTGGTCCATAGTTCTCGACGAACCTCTCTGGCAAGAGGCCGGAGTACCTTGCGTCCAAATTGGGAGTCGAACACCTGTGTATAGCTCTGGGGCTCCTCCTGAGACCCTGAGCATCGGCCTGTCTCCCTGTGATCAACAGGGCTCCTGGCGTCCTGCGTGACTGCTCCATAGCGTCCAGGTGTTGTGCAAGCTGTCTAGCCCTCTCTAACTCTAGATCAAGTCTAGTCCTCTTCTTCCCTCTGGTCTTCTCTGGCATCTTGCCCTTACCCTTATCCTGACCACCTGCCATCTCTGCTATTGAACAACTATCACTGCACGCACATGGGTGGAGATAGGATAAGTATAGAACCTAGTATATGATCTACAAGTAAAGCACCGCTAGATAAGAATGCACACTAGAAATCCTAGCACCAAATGAAGGACATGATCACTAGACAAATTGTTGGCACCGGAATTTGGACCGGTCCTAGTAGTCAGCGGCGTGGAGTTGGAATCGGCCGAGCCAGGAGAAGTCCAATGGCCAAAGGGAATAAATTGGGCCTGCTAGGGTTATTTTATCTCTTTCTGGTTTTAGTTTAGATTTTGTTTAGGAATAAACAGGTCTGGTTTCTTAGTTTGGAAATCAAAGAGTCCTGACCTAATCGGGTCAGAAACCCCTTGCACGGGGCTATAAATATGTAATAGGGTCTGTACAAAAAAAAAGATTAACACTTTCGTTCAATACAATTCGACGCATCACCAATCTTTCCTACTCGACGAAATCCTCGTCTCGTGCAGGCTGCATCGGCTCCGATCTCGGCGAGAAACTTAGATTAGTCACACCCAGTAATTTTATCAACTTCAACTAGTACTTTCTCATTGATTTGATATTCTAGTTGTTATCTTTGAAATTGCTAGTTATTCGGTAATTAGATCTTTACCTAGCTTGTTCTATCGACTTAGATTGTAGTACTGTCTCGGTTAGGTCCGATCTTCTACAATTTTATTAGATTCTATAAGTTTGGTTTAGACTTATTATTCGAGTCACTCTATCAATTTTATCTATAAATAGATTAAATCTAGCTTTATTTACTGTGTTTGAACACTGTCTTGATCAAGTTCGATCTGTTCAAATCAGTAAGGTTGCATCAACTTTGATCTCTTACTGGGTTGATAGGGCTAGATTTGATCTATTTATAGGTAGAATCGATAGGGTTCTATTAGGGCGTTTATCCCATAGGTTATCATGGTTCAATCGACTTCCTAATTTTATACTCAATTTCTTATGTATTTTGGAAGTCGATTACCCCCTTATTGAAATAAGTTAGATCTGTGATTTAGGACATATTTGCAATACCAGCTACCAGATCTATCGACTTAGCACCGACTACGACCCTGCATATGTTCACTGTAGATCTATTGACTTCGTTTGATCGACTCAATGCTATCGACAGAGTGAGTTTTTACACGTTCAGCGTTTATCTATCGACTTTGCTCTATCGACTTGACTCTATCGGCAATTCTTTATGCTTTATTGACTTATTTAATTAAGGTTGCCAATAAGCCGAGTAAATTGGCCGATTAGATTACTTTTGTTATTATCTTTATCTGCTTTTATAGCATCGGCTGGTTTTCACTTTCAGTGACTATCGGCTTTCCTCATAGGCCTGTCCGGGGTCGGTGACCCAGGGAATTTGACTGTTTGCTTTCTTTGTCGGTTTGCAGGGAAAATCAACTGGCACGCCTTGGTTTCTTGTGTTGAGCCTGCACCAGAGCTAAGAAGATCTCTCAGGTCACGCATGATGATTTTCAAATCAACACAAATATGCAAAGTACAATTGTGGTCATCGACTATAGGTGTCTGTTCCAAATCATCTAGTTTATAGTCAAATAATGGTAATCAATATAACTATAGGCTAAGTGAGAGACAATCCTAGAATTGCAATTAACAAATAGGTAGAGAATTAATTGCAAACTAGGTTGAGCCAATAATCCTAATTAATGCAATCAAATATTAAGAAATTAATCTGACTGCACCAAATTAGGTAGTAGCTTAGAAATTAGGGCATAATATGATGAAATTGGAAGAAAGGCTCAATACCCTGAGGAATCGAAGACAAGAACCATAAAGACCGCAACCGATCACCAGAGAACGCTCAACCGATCGCTGAAAAATAGGAATTTTTAGTCGTCAGTAATGGAAAGGGGCAAACTTTGCACTTGGCTTCGCGGTGGATCTTGGCGAGGTCGGCGAGGTGGGAGGCGACAGCGATGTATACTGCGCGGGTTCTCGACGTCGAGAGAAGAACGAGAGCGATTTTGGGTTTTGACCTAAGTCAAAAGTGATCGGACGGCCGAGATCACTTAAGGGCATGATCAACGGTCTAGGTTGACGGGAATACTCGCATTTCAATCATAGTGACCAAATGGGACGGTCTCTAGACTGGACGGTCTGGTCTGCTCTGGATCTGCTGGCATTTCATACAGACCGGATGGTACGGTCCCGAAGACCATTTTGTCCGGTATATATGATCAGATTGCCCGAGGCACTATGCACAAAGGCACTGACCGGACTGTACAGTCGAATGATCGGACTGTACGATCACTACCATGATTTTGTTGAATCAAGGAATTTCTTCAATTTCCAAGTGCCCTTACTCAACACCCAATTAAACACAGCACTTGGAGCATCAAGGGAACTCTCAAACCCTCCCTTTTAAATAGTGGCTCTCTTTGGCCTAATAGTTTTCGCAAATGCCAAATAAGGAATCGAGCAAATAAGAACCAAATGGGTATGTATGAGCCTTAGTTCATGAACCGCATCAGTGGGTTTAACCTTAGAGTCCATAAGAGCTTACTACAAGGGCATGAAGCACAATCCTTTCCTTTGGTCACACTTATGGAGATGTATTCTCATATAGATCATGAGGCACAAATTTCTCTAAATGTGACAAGCCTCTTTTGTGTTTCCTATATGATGCATGCAACAAGCATTTTACAAATGCAATGAAAGTAAACATGTCATGTGAACGCAAGCAATATTAAACAAGACACAAAGGAAATCTAACAATGTCAAGTTTGACCGCCCCCCTCTCAAGCTTAATCACTATAAGTCATACCCTTGCCTTGAGAGAAGCCAAACCACCATCTCAAGCACTCCCCCTTGCTTATAGCTATCTTGAGTGGGTTAGACATTGACTAATTCTTATGTTTTTTTTCTTTTAGTTATTTACACATGCATGGATGCAAAACATACTGGTCACAAATGAGTCCTAATTACCATGCAATGCAAGAAAAGAAGGAACGCACTATAACTACCAAAAACAAACACGATTATCTCCCTCATGAGTAGATATGACGTTGAGGTCCATGTCACTTATGGTGGACTTCACTTGATCTTCAAGTAAGCTCTCAGTCCACCACCAACACCATCATCTAGGTCTTGTTCTTGGGCACCCACTTGTACTTAGTTGGCCTCTCAAGATCAACAATGCACTTAGGAACCCACATGCTTCTGACCTTTCTCTTCTTGTTTTGTGGTCCCAAAACCTTTGCTTTCACCTTGCCATCCCTGCCCCTAAAAAGCTTGAAATGTGTGTTCTCATGGAACAAGTTAGCCTTAGGAAAAACAGTGGAACTTCTCACCATGGTACAATCCTTGGTGGTGTGGTCATCCTTGCAACACCTCTCACAATAGTAGTCGTCAACGAGCAGGGGTTTGATCCATGCAGGAATGGAATCACTCATCCCGATAATGTCAATGGTGGCGGTATATTAGCCAAGTCCATAGTGACAGATGTTGCTAACAAGATTCCTCCCAAGAATCTCCTTGTGGATGGCTCTACCACGTGTAAGGCTCTCAAAGCCATCCATCGCCATCTTCCTCTCTTCCTTGAGCTTATGATATTCCTTCAAAACAAATGGCTCAACGGAAGAAACCTCGACCGAGGTGGTTAGTTCATCACACATAGTAGAAGCATCACTCTTTGATGAACTAGAGGAGGGAGAGGCAAGGTCATCAACATTGATGGTCTCAGAAGTAAGCTCAAGGACCTCGTACTTCTCACGTAGCTCTACATGATTACCCTTGAGTTTGTCATAACTCTTATTTAGGGCCTCATAAGATATGACAATGTCCTTGAGCTCACTCTCAAGATCAACAACACGGTCCTTAGCCAACTTACATTCTTTTCTTACCAACTCCAACATCTTGGACTTCTTGACGGCGATGTCATAAGCTTGTTCAAGCATGCTCCAAAGCTCGGTGTAGGAGAGCTCCTCATTATCGCTGTCATCACTACTCTCATCCTCATTCTCCCCAAGTTGGCTCATGGCCATGAGGCACATGGGAGGTGGAGAAAGAGCTCGAGGTAGAGTGGTCTTGATCATGGCTAGGCCAGCCACTTTTTCATCATCACTTGAGGAAGAGGATACTGCACTTGACTTGTCACTTGTCCACTCTCCAACAAGAGCCTTGTGAGAGAATTTCTTCTTGAGCTCTTTGCCTTTGCCCTTGTCCTTTTTAAGTACCCCTTCTTCTTGTGCTTGGCTTTGGGATCTTCTTCTTCTTCTTCATCACTTGAGTCTTGAGCTTTGAATGATTCTTTTTTTGGCTTGGGGCAATCTCGAACAAAGTGATTCTTGGAGCCGCAGTTGAAGCACTTGCCCTTGGACTTGAAGGCAAACTTGTTCTTGAAGGTCCTAATCTTCCTCATGAGAAGTGCCAAGTCCTCACTAAAGTCATCTTCATCATCATCATCTTCTTCTTCAGCCATTGCCTTCTTCTTGCTCTTCTTGCTCTTGACAGATTTTTGCTTCTCAGCTTAAAGAGCTAGGTTGAATGGTTGTTGATCATCCAAACCCAACTCATAGGTCTCAAAGGTAGTGATCTTCCCAAGAACCTCTTGGATGGTCATTTTCTTGAGATCATCTTGAAGGATGAAGGTGATGATGGACTCATACGTGGGGTCTTTGAATAGCCTCACAAATCTTCTTATCACTTCTATTGGCTTGAGCTTGAAGTCATCCCCAAGAGAGTTGATCTCCTCCACAAGCACATGAAAACGAGAATACAGATTGTTAGCTCTCTCATGTGGCAATCTAGCAAAGGTGACATACTTGTTCTTCAGTACATAGTACTTTTCTTCCTTAACATCATGAGTGCCCTCATGAATGCTCTGAATTTCATTCCAAATACTATGTGCTGTCGAACTAGCGTCCAATCTAGCAAAAACATCCTTAGAGATGCATGCAAACCGAGCATTCTTGGCCTTAGCGTTGTTCTAAATGAAACTAGGATCCAGTGGGTTCACATCCGCATCTGAATCATGGGTCACCTTCCATATCTCTTGTGTTGACACCGGAATTTGGGTCGAGCCTAGTAATCAGAGGCGTGGAGAGTGAATCGGCCAAGTCAAAAGAGTTCAACCGCCGAAAGGAATAAAGTGGACCCGCTAGGGTTTGTTATATCTTTTTCTACTTAGTTTAGATTTAGTTTAGAAATAAATCTAGTCGGTTCGTTTGGAAGCCAGAGAGTCCTGACCGACTCGGATTAGAATCTCCTTGCACGGGGTTATAAATATGTAATAGGATCTGTATGAAAAACATTAACACTTTCATTCAATACAATTCGACGCATCTCCACCTTTCCCTATTCGACGAAATCCTCGTCTCACGTGGGCTGCATCGGCTCCGATCTCGGTGAGAGACTTGGATTAGTCACCCTCGGTAATCTCATCAACTTCAGCTAGTACTTTCTCATTGATTTGATATTCTAGTTTTAAACTTCATGATTGCTAGTTATCCGGTAATTAAATCTTTATCGTGTTTATTCTATAGACTTTGAGTTGTAGTACTGTCTCGGTTAAGTCCGATCTTCTATGACTTTTAGTAGGTTCTATGAACGTGGTATACATCTGTTATTCGAGTCACTTTGTTGATTTTTTTCCTATAATTGAGTTAAATCTAGCTTTATTTACTGTGTTTGAGCACTATCTCGATTAAGTTCGATCTGCTCGAATCAGCAAGGCTACATCGACTTTGACCTCTTGCTGGGTTGGTAGGGCTAGATTCGATTCTGCTATAGGTAGAGTTGACAGGGTTCTATCGAGACGTTTAGGCTATAGGTTATCATTGTTCGATCGACTTCTTTGTACTTTATCTGATTATTTGCATGTTTTGGCAGTCGATCACCCCCATTGTAGAAATAGATTAGATCTGTGATTTTAAGGCATATTTGCAATACCACCTAACAGATTTATCGACTTAGCATGATCGACTGTACGAGTCTATGCACGTTTATTGTAGATCTATCGACTCTGCTCTATCGACTTAGTCATCGACCGAGCGAGTCCCTGTGTGTTTACTTTAGATCTATCGTCTCTGCTCTATCGACTTAGCACCATCGACCGAGTGAGTCATTGCATGTTTACTGTAGATTTATCGACTCTGCTCTGTCGATCTAGTTCTTATCGGCATTAATGATTCATAGTCTTTTACTTAATGAATTTTACCGATAAGCTGATATAAATCAGCCGATTAGTTTATTTTTATTATATTATTTGCTTAATAGCACTGGTTGGTTTTCACGTACAGTGACTATCGGCTTTCTCATCGGCCTATCCTGGGCCAGTGACCCAAGGAAAATCAGCTGTACGCCCCGGTTTTTGTATTGAGCCTGCACTGGAGTTAAGCAGATCTCCCAGGTCGCGCGTGTAGATTTTCGCGTCAACACGCTTTTTGGCACGCCTAGTGGGACCATGAACTTCAAGTTTTTGCATCATGTCTCGAATGCCAAAAGATCCACCACCACGTCCAAAGCACGATGTTAGCGGGGATCTGAAAGGGGATAATATGTTGCCCGTTGATAAGGATGATTTGAGCGATGAGTTGAAGGCGCAAATCAATGAAAGGGTCACTCAGTTTGAGAATCTTCTGTTGGGAACTTTCAGCACGACTCGACATGGCAAGGTCATACAAAAGGGACAGTTGCCTATACCCGCCATGGTGGAAGAGGATGCTAAGAAACAACCAGTCAACAAACCAACAGAAGTGATTGATGAAGAAGCACTGAACAATATGATTCATACAGTCGTGCATCATGCATTAATTAACCAGTCACCCATATTGGTTAATACTTTGAGGGCTTTGATTATACAAACTATAAGCACCCAAGGTCCACACCCCGAAGGGCTCGACTCATATTTTGAGTGGACCCCACACACCCACCAACCTATTTACCGTTTCATCCTCGCTTCGCATAAAAGGGCTAACCCAAGGTTTGTGGTTGTGGATAACCTAGCCTTATATGTTGGTCCTCCTCCCATTAGACTAGCAAGGTGGTACTAAATTCCCACCCCCTCATGCACATAAGTGCTCATGGGCCACTATGGGCCTAATCTCAATGGGTGGGATGTTACAGACACCCCCCCTCAAAGGAACGACGTTATCGTCGGAACACAGAGACAACATACCCCACACTGGGCAAGCTACCATGAACGTTCCCCTCTTGGGCACGTCCGTGTCCAGTGCCGGCTCATATGTCATGACATGCCCCACGCATGGGCCTACACGTGTCATGCACCATATCTCCGGACCTCCTGGCTACCACGCGCACCGTGCCCGTGAGCGTTGGCTCTGATACCACTTGTAAGGACCCAGGGTCCATACTCGACTGGGCTCGACTCGCATTTTGAGTGGACCCCACACACCCACCAACCTATTTATGGTTTCGTCCTCGCTTCGCATAAAAGGGCTAACCCAAGGTTGTTAGTGGTAGACAACCTAGCCTTATATGTTGGTCCTCCTCCCATTAGACTAGCAAGGTGGTACTAAATTCCCACCCCCTCATGCACACAATTCCTCATGGGCCACTCTGGGCCTAATCTCAATGGGTGGGATGTTACACAAATGGAGGAGGGTTGCGTGTATGATGATCCATCGCGTGGGCCGATGTATTTTGGTGTTGCTGGAAATGTTCCTCGGCCTACAATTGAGGATCCTAATATGCAGCAGGACAGTACAAGTACAACAGCTCGTGGGATGGGTTCAGGACCACCACCTACTGATACTACTCCACCTCCAAAGAACACTGATGGTAGTGCAATGGGGAGATCACCCCGCAGAGTAATTTTGCAAAGAACAAGCCCATAGACGCAGACACGGCATTATAGGCAGGATGCATCGGCTCTCCCGAATGTGACTTATGGAACTACACCTAACGTTGAGCCAAGTCTATTTGGGATGCCATCGTCATCTGCTTTACCAGGAGAACTAGGAGGTCAACACATTGTTGCTAACTACAGGTCACAGACTATTCCTGGAGTATAGCATCTGGTCTTGCATTGGCTAACGCGCAGGCCAATGTAGTGACCGATGACTGGGCAGCAAGGATAGATGAAGTGATGAGAGAGCAGTTTGGGTTGAAGCCGAAACAGCAAACTTATATGTATCGACCCCCATATCCACCTAGCTATGAGTTGATCCTGATGCCTAGCCGGTTCAGAACACCAGAGTTTACCAAGTTTACTGGTCAGGATAACACCACCACCATAGAGCACATCAGTCGATTTTCAGTACAGTGTGGTGAAGCTGACGCAACAGAGGCACTGAAGATCAGGTGTTTTCCCATGTCACTTTCTGGACTGGTCTTTTTGTGGGTTGCATCACTGCCACCAAACTCCATTATTACATGGGCCGATCTGGAACAGAAGTTTCACAAATATTTCTTTCCTGAGACGAGGGAGATGAGGTTGTCAGACTTGATTGTTGTGAGACAGAAAGCTACAGAATCAGTGTAAGATTACGAGCAGAGATTCAGGAAAGTGCACAACAAATGCTTTAGCTTGCAATTGATTGATACGCAGATGGCACAGATTGCATTCAATGGTCTGACATGCCCTTGAGAGAAAAGTTTCCTTCAGTAGAATTTGAAAGTTTATCTCAACTAGTGCAGAAGGTGTCGATTCAGGAGAACCTGACTCGGGGGGGGGGGGGCATGGTCAAGGCCAATTCAAGTCAACTATAATGATTACGAGTCTGAGTCTGATGAGGAAGCTGAAGATGTCGATATGCTAGAGTGGACCAGGAATAAGAATGTTTTATCGTGTCCTTGGGTGAAGCAAAATGAGCTAGAGGAAGCATACTACTTTGATTTCACCAAGGCCGACAAGATATTTGATATGCTACTTCAAGAGAAACACATTCAGCTGCCTCCCAATCATGTGATTCCGCCTGCTGAAGTATTGAAGAAGAGAAAGTATTGCAAGTGGCACAACTCGCTGTTTCATCACACCAATGACTGCAAGGTGTTCTGGAGACAGATTCAGTCGACGATCGAGCAGGGAAAAATCAAATTCAGTAAGGGTACTATGAAGATCGATGTGCATCCTTTCCTTGTGAATGTTAACATGGCTGGTATCGACAATGTGGAGCTTTTATTAACAGATACCAGAAGAAGAGAGATAGGGAAGTTAAAGAGTCATAATTCGATCCGCATTGGGAGTGTCCATTCTTTCAGTGCTGCTGGGACCACAACATGAAGCTTCCCTCAATTGACAATTGTCCTAGTTGTAGCAGGCATGCAGATCAGACGTACAGAGAAACCCTGAAGAGTCATCGGCACGAGCGTCGACAAGACAACATTAGAGAGTTGATTGTGGGTGCAGCCGATGGTCGAAGCAGGGTGTCAGCACTTGATTGACTTGGGGCTAAAAAGATTGAGAAAGTGGATCGCTTCAATAAGGAAGTTGATGAAGAACTACAGGAAGAGCAGGAGCAGAGTGATCAGTGGTGTCCATCAGGTATTTTCTCCAGGAGTCAGAAACACAGGATCCAGAGGATGCGCAGTAGAAAGATAAGGGCTGGCTGGTATTATTATGATGAAGATGATGATCAGTCACCCAAGAATGTCTGGAGGCCAAAGGTGAAGTCACAAGTGCAGGTATCTGGTGCTACAGTGGGCATGGTAATGATGCTACCTCAAGAATTCATGGCTCCAGAAGAAGAATTGTTTGCTGATGAAGAAGAAGCACCATAGCTAGTATTTGACACGCAGCAGGAAGTATTTGATAAACCAGATGAGTCTAAACATTGGCACTTGAAGGAGTTATATTTAAAAGTTTTTGTGAATGGAATGTCGAAGGGATAGATTATGGTCAATGGAGGTGTTGTAGTAAACATCATGCCGATCACCACTACCAGGACGTTGGGTAAGACTGATGATGATTTGATTGATACTAACATGATATTAAGAGATTATGGTGGTCGTACTGTAGCAGCTAAGGGAATGTTAAACGTGGAGCTTATAATCGGCAGTAAAACTTTGTCGGTTACTTTCTTCATTATTGATAGAAAGGGAACCTACAGCTTGTTATTAGGCCATGATTGGATGCATGACAACTGTTGCATTCCATCAACTATGCACCAGTCTCTTATTCAGTGGATCGGGGATCAAGTTGAGGTTGTGCCGGTCGATGAGATCGTTAATGTTGCATCGGCCGATTTGGTGCCATGGCATGTGGATAATATGGAGTGTCTGTCTGGTAAGATTTGGGATGGAGACTACATCAAGATTACAACTCAAGGTCTTGAGGTGATGGTCCAGTCAAATTCAAAGTTGTTTCTCTGATAGGCGCCCAATGGAATTTGCAGAAGATGGCAAGCTAGGGAAAGGATTCATGTCGGTCGACGAGTTATAGGAAGTCGATATAAGAGATGGCGATAAGCCAAGGCCAACATTTATTAGTAAAAAGTTAGATAAGGATTTTAAAGTTGAATTAATAAAATTATTAAAGGAGTATCAGGATTGTTTTTCTTGGGATTATTCTAAGATGCCTGGTCTTAGCGGATCTATTGTTGAACATCGGCTGCCCACCAAGCCTGGATATCGTCCGTACTAACAACCGTCGAGAAGGATCAATCCTAAGATTCATGAAGACATCAAGGCAGAGATTACCAGGTTATATGATGCTAATTTTATTAGGCTTTGCCGATATCTAGAGTGGGTTTCAAATATTGTGCTTGTGTTCAAGAAATGTGGGAAGTTAAGGGTTTGCATTGATTTTTGCCCATTGCATAAGGCTACTCCGAAAGATGATTACCCAATGCTGGTAGCAGATCTTCTGGTCGATGCAGCGGCTGGACATAAAATTGTTAGTTTTATGGATGGGAATGCAGGGTATAATCAAATCAAATTTTTATGGCAGAAGAAGACATACTGAAGACTACTTTTAGGTGTCCTGGGGCTATCGGATTGTATGAGTGGGTCGTTATGACTTTTGGATTGAAGAATGCTGGGGCCACATATCAGAGAGCTATGAATTCTATATTCCATGACTTGATAGACAGGTTGGTGGAAATTTATATTGATGATGTGGTGGTGAAGTCGAAAAGGATAGAAGATCACATAGCCGATTTGCAGGAAGCATTCGAGAGAACCAGAAAGTATGGTCTAAAGATGAATCCTAAGAAGTGTGCTTTCGGCGTATCAGCTGGTAAGAGGAATCGAGATTGGTCCAAAAAGCATCAAGATTGTCAATGACATCGAGCCCCTATCAACAAGATCGAGTTGCAGTCTTTGATCGGCAAGGTTAATTTTATAAGGAGATTCATCTCGAACCTGTCAGGGAGACTCGATGTGTTCACTTCAATGTTGAAACTGAAGGCCAATCAGAAGTTTGTGTGGGATCCTGAACATCAGAAGGCCCGGGACGACATCAAGAAGTATTTGGTCTCGCCTCCAGTATTGGTACCACCAAGAGGGGGATTGCCCTTCGAGCTTTATCTTGCAGCTGATAAGAAGTCGATTGGATCGGCTTTTATTCAAGAACAGGATGGTAAAGAAAGGATCATATTTTATTTGAGCCAAAGATTGATTGATGTTGAAACCAGGTACGATGAGATTGAAAAATTATGTTTATGCTTATATTTATCATGTGTGAAGTTGAGGCATTATCTGGTATCGACCGAGTGTGTGGCGGTATGCAAAGCCGATGTCATCAAATATATGCTATCGGCTCCAATTTTGAAGGGCGCGATTGGAAAATGGAAGCTAGCATTAGCTGAATATGACCTGACTTATGAATCGGCGATGGCAGTTAAGGGTCAGGTTCTGGCTGATCTGGTGGTAGAACATTGTGGTTCGAGTGCTTCAGTGGTTGAGCCGATACCATGGATTTTGTTTTATGATGGTTCTGTATGCAAGAACGAGTGTGTTATCAGACTCATCGTCATATCGCCTCGGGGGGGGGGGGGCAAGATTTTAGTTTGCTTTTGCTGTAGAAACCTCAACGAATAATCAAGTGGAGTATTGAGTTGTTCTTAAGGGGCTGCAATACCAGTGCTTTCCATACATGTATAATATTTATGCCCAAAGTTGCTGGATTCGTATAGTTGTTGGCTGAACATTGGGCACATAATCTGGTCATCTTTAGAAACAGGTCTGACCAAAAGGAGGATAAATCTTTCCATGCTGCTTCAATGAATGTGGTATTTATTGCAATGGAACATATGCTTGATGATGCTTTTATCCACGTATGATACTCTTATTGATAGTTTAAAAATTGGTACAGTTCTTGTCTTCAATGTCAGATACAGAACATGAGAATCATCAGGTTGACAGCAACTTTGATCAGCACTTGGGCAGCCTTACATGACCTTTCCTTGGACACTAATGACAAGAAATGAACTTCCATTAGGTAGTAAACAATTCTTAGTAATGGCATGGTCATAATCATTAAGGAGTAGAATCACTTCATGTTGTAGTAGCTTCTCTCTTGCATAAGTCATTAACTCCAAGTTAATGATGGACCAACGGTGTATTATGAGGGATGTCCTCATCATCCTCCCCTTCTTCAAAAAGAGTCGACCTCGACCCTAATTTTTCAGAACCAAGAAAGAATGAAAACAATAATCGAGCAACCTTGAATGTGTTACTTGTTGTAATCTAGAAGGCACTATCATCAATCATAGCAAGGACCTTGAATGACCAATCTCCTTGATGCTTTGGCCTATGAATTGTACCCATCTGATGACATGTGGCAAAGATCATATTCTGAAAGTTCTTATGGAGCTTCATGGTATAGGACCCTAATTTCTTCTCAATCTCAAGCTTTTCCTTTATGCAAATCTTCTTCTCATTTTCAACCAGCTCTAAGTCCTCCATATTTACTTGCTCTCTCAGTGGAAGTGGCAGCCAATCAAGTGTTGTAAATGGTTGTAACATGCTGCACATTTGTACTATACGGTGGACTGCCATACCAAGTGAAAACTTGACATGTGGCAAGAAATATCCATACTCTTTGATCATTACCCACAGCAGCATGGACAAGTGCAATTGGCCGTTGTTGATTTTTCATCCGTTTGTAGGTGAAATGGTGGTGAGAACAACAACTTTGTTCTGAACTTGGTCCAAAAGTAGCCCACATTCTTCACATCATGATCTGCAGCAAAGATTCTTGGCACTTCATGTATCCTTGCAACTTTCCTAAAAAATAAGTTAGCTACATGCAACACATTGTTGCTCTGCAGCAAAGATTCTTGGCACTTCATGTATCCTTGCAACTTTCCTAAAAAATAAGTTAGCTAGCATGAGAGTGCAGTTTGCACTGAGGCTTATGACAAGTGGTACATCTCTGCACCAATATATCCACATATTGCCTCAACTTAGGCCAATGGAGTGGATGTTGCAGCAGCAAGTTTTTTATTTCATTCTCAATGTTGTCCATCGATTTTCTCATAGATGATTCCTGCAATAAGATTAAAGGCAAGGGCAATTCTAGGACACACAACTTGTTAACATAAAACAAGTGCACATCATTCTTTTGATACTAAACCCAATATTTTTCACCCTGCCATTTCAAGTATGGAGCTACAAAATCAGGATTAGTGATAGAAAGCTCCTTCACATTTTTCTCAGACATGAGCTCTTTAAACAATTGCATAAACATTTCAGCATGCTTAACAATGATGTGGTCATACGTGCCAATGTTATCAAAGTAATGATGAATCAAGCGTATTGAAGTGTATGGCATACTAGTCGGGCTCAAACTATTTGCAATATGATGGCACCCACTAAGCAAATCAGTCATAGTGAAATTACTAGAACAGTAATTCTCATCATACATTGCATAAAAATCAGGATCAAGATAAATATAGCCAATGCCGATGATGTCATTTAAAGTTCAACAAACATAATATGCACTTGATGTTCTATCTTTTGTGTGGACAAGAGCCATAAGTACAACACAAGAGTGAAGGACCCTTTACCAAGTAGCTCTCGTAGTTGTTGCTGAAATTCCCTTGTTGCCTTGCAATTGATGTGGTAACAAGGTGGAGAGAGGACAACAGGTTCCTCCTTCCAAGATATCCTATTCAATTCCTGAAACACATTGGAAAAGGCACTAGGATGAAGAGTTAACTCATTAGCAAAAAACAGCACATTGTCATTATTTGGGTATTTTTTTCTCATTTCTCTCATCTCAAATTTTGTGTCTTTCATGACAAGGATGTAGCCCTCATTCTCTCTTTTTCCTCCCAAGTTTGGCTTGTGGCACACACTCAAATATTTTTGGATGGCACTCACATTTTTCTTTTCTTTCCTTCCCTCATCCAATGTCATTGTCTCAATTTTCTTATGTAATTTTGCTGCAATGATTGTCAAGAGCAGAAACTCATCTTCTTTACTTTGCCACATTAATGCATGAGAGTTCTCATGGTCTTCATATATTACATGGGCATAAAAATTCCATGATCTCACCATAAGTGTGTACTAGCCCATCCTTAGCATAGCATCACACTTGGCCTCGATGTATTCAGATGTGTTGAAAGTATGTTTTGCCCAATATTGCATTTTCACATAATAATGATCACTTAAACAATATACAGGCGAAGGACAAAGATGATTTAGCAAGGTTGCCTTGTTTTCGTCAAAACTTTTCATGCATTCAAGATGATTGAAACAACAGAAATCTAAAATCAACCCACCCAAATTGTTATTCAGCTTGACCTTTGGCTGCAATGTGCTGAACAATTGTAATTCTTCTTCATCATTAATTCAAAGATGATTCAGTAGAGCTACTCCAAGTTTATGACAAATATTCATGCCATGAAAAAGATTGCAGCCACTACAATCGATTGTCAACTCACCTGAATTGACAGTTAGGTGGGAATTGGGCTAAGATGAGCTTGACCATTGTGCTTGTTCATAACTCTTGATCTGAACACTCAATGTTTTGACATCCACAATAGCATGACCAACTTCTGAAGTACATAACATGTGTTCATTTTCTTCTTCCATTTGGATAGCATAGAACTTTCCTTGTTCTATGAGATATTCACTCATATCTTCACTAGCTGATTCCTTTACACCATGTTCAGTTTTAGCCACCAAAATAGTACTGCAACAATCCTCCAAAATATGACTATGTTCAAAAGATTCAATATATTGATCGCTACAACTTTGTGAGGTGGAAAGTTTTGGACTGTTTATTGTTGTGACTGAACTAATGATCTTCTCCTCACTTGGTGATTGCATTGTCGTCATGGATGCAGAATTTTTAGCATTTGACTTGGGGTCATGGCAAGCTGAAAACAGATTTCTTCCTAAGTCAAATTATGCATCTTTTGAGCCATGACGCTGAGCATTTGATGTCGGGCTTTGGCTTGTTGAAAACAGACTTCTTCCCAAATCAAACTTCACATCAATGGCAGCACTGGTTAATGAACGTGAGCTCAAAAATTCATTGTCGGTTGTTGGAGCTTCATCTTGCAACTGTCTTTCATCCGTAGGTGCAAGAATATTTTTATTTTCACAACCTCTCGCATTGTTGTGAGTAGCACCACTATCTTCAAATCAAAGCCTTGTCCCATGCAGAGGAGTAGCATGTGCAGCAGCCTGTAACTTAAATTAAAATCTTTGTGCAGCAGCACCTTCATTGCCATGACCTCGCACATTGCCATGGGCAACAACATCATCACCTCCGCCGAGTCTTGCACCATTTATTGCAGTAGCATGGGAGGCAACTTCATTGGCAAGATCATCAAGTCCTCTTCTATGCACATCCTCTACCAATGCCTTCACAATATTTCCAGCAATGTTACTCTGAAATTTATTCATGTTGGTATTGAATTGAGTCTTGAAATCTTGCATCAATTGCTGGATTTAGAGTTGAGTGACATAACTCGATTCTTTCATTATATCACCTGCCATGGTTAGTGGAAGGACTAGATCAAATAAAGTTATGTGGCTGTGTGGAAATCACTCAATCTCACCTTCTCTTACCACTGACGTTCTTGTAGATCCTTGCTGAATTTGCGAGCTGCACAAACCTTGGTGGTAGTCGGCACAACAAAGATGATAGATCAAGCGAAATCAAAGTCATAGTGCATTCTAAACAGAGGTTTATTTGTGGAGCTTGGAGGGTTATTTATATGGTATGCAAACTAAAACTTCAAGCTATTGTCAAGTTAAGTAACAATCCAAACAAGAAAGCAAAGTCGAGTTGCTGAACTGAAAACAAATGAAATGTCAATTGTGTTTAACAACTCACGCACAAAGATGGTGGAACTTGCAGCCAAGGAAATGATCTAAACTATAAATTTCAACTCAAGAACAAAGCTCATTGCTACACAAGTTATGGAGAGACGCTAGCTGATTGCTCACATAAATTGAGAGGGCTACAAGATTTGCACAAATGTTGAATATATGAGAAACTAAAACAATAATAAGCAAGTCAATCAATATGATGATCTCAGCACGTAATCTTTTTCTTTTGATTCTTTTGTTTTACTCTTTTTTTTCTACTGAAATCAGCACATCAGATTGTATATAACAAGGAAGTAAGGACATTCAAACAAATGTTCAGTTCAACTTTGCAGTTCAACAAAGTGCAAAGCCCTTAAGCAAAAACCTACAGCTAGTTTCAATAGGTTCAAAGTTTTCACAAATGATGATATGGTGTACTACTGATATATACTACACTTGGTGTACACAAAGGATAAACCAATACACGGGAGTTCAGTTTCAGTACAATCTGAAATTTCACCAATAATAGTAGCTGAACCTTTTCAGGGACAAATAATTAAACAACTTTATGATTCAGAACTTGAGCACCTAATATTCTGATAGCACTTCAAATAAGCTTTCCAACAAGCTCAATAACACCAAAAATGGATTTCAGATGCAAAAGTTATACTCGTTTTGGTATATGGTGGTCAAACTTTAAATCTAAGCACGAAAATATTTCAGGATGAAAGCCGACCTGAACAAGAACACAAGAACGAAGGAGAAAACACAAATCCTGATGGGTAACTAATAGAAAAACAAATTAGATGCAGAATACGGAGGGAAACACAAAGATTCAACAACCAAAACTCGATCTATTGGACTGAAACTTAACAAAACTCACTGAAATTTTAGATCGGGTATTGGGTAGTAGAAATTTTTGGTATTTTCAGTTGAGGACAATAAACAAAGGGGGAAACAAAGGGTAAAGATCCTACCGAGAAAATCGTAGCTCTGAATTCCAAGATAATGTAGGGGCTTGCCCGATCTTCACGTTGTAGGATCTAAGGACAACTGACCCGTGAAACCTGATGAATCGATGGCACCAACAGCTGCTAGAACAGCCACCTATGACAAATGATTTCGCCCAACAACACGCTTTGGTGGATGCCTAACCTGAACCATGCAAAGGAGAGGTAATGCTCTTGCAAATCACAAGGAAACACAAGAACAAGTGGTAGAGGAAACTCCCAATCCTCAAGGGGGCAGCAATGGCACAACCCTAAGGATAAGAGCACTTGGCTTCTCTATTTTTCCGAGTTCAATTCGTGGTTAGGGTTTCCACCAGGTGTATAAGGGTTATTTATGCTAGGAACATCCCTCCTAGCTGGGCCAAATCAAAATTACATGGGCATGAAATGAAACAGGCAAACAAAGTCGCACAGGAAAGAAAAGGAACACGGCGTTCAGATCGGACAAGTCTGAACTGAAAAAAAAGAACACTGCGTAAAATAGAAAGGTTCTAGAGCAGTCTTCACTAAAACGGGCATAACTCCCTCTACAGTAATCCAATGGATGCTCTGTTTCTTGCATATGAAATTAGACTCCAAGACCTTTCCATCCATGTATAATACTTACGTATGAAATTGCTGGATTCGTACAGTTGTTGGCTTGAACATTGGGCACATAATCTGGTCATCTTCAAAAACAGGTCCGACCAAAAGGAGGATAAATTTTTTCATGCAGCTTCAATGAATGTGATATTTATTGCAATGGAAAATATGCTTGATGATACTTTCATCCACATAGGATACTCTTATTGACAGTTTATAAATTGGTATAGTTCTTGTCTTCAATGTCAAATACAGAATATGAGAATCATCAGGTTGACAGCAACTTTGATCAGCACTTGGGCAGCCTTCCATGACCTTCCCTTGGACACTAATGATAAGAAATGAACTTCCATTAGGTAGTACATAATTCTTAGTAATGACGTGATCATAGTCATTAAGGAGTAGAATCACCTCATGTTGTAGTAGCTTTTTTCTTGCATAAGTCGTTGACTCCAAGTTAATGACGAACCAGCAGTGTATCATGAGGGATGTCCTCATCAGCAGAATATGGAAGCAAATGATTTAGCACAGAAGGCGTCAGGCTACCAGTTGAATACTAATGGTGTTATCGTCAAGGTGGCCGATGTCGATGAAGATGATTGGAGGTCCAAGATTATTCGGTACCTCAAAAACCCGACATAGCGTACTCCTCGCAAGATCCGATACATGGTGTTGAGGTATGTTTTATTACAAGACTATTACTATTGACTAGGGTTCTATTTTTACTTCGAAGGAATTTTAAAACTTTGCTGATAGTATAGGGATTAAACTGTTGAATTCATCGCCTTATTATGCTCAAGCCAATGGTCAAGCAGAAGCATCTAATAAGAGTTTGATCAAATTGATTAAGAGGAAGATAGATGAACAACCAAAGAAGTAGCATACGACATTGGCTGAGTTGTTATGGGCATATAGGATGGCTTGTCATGTCGATTAAAGTACCACCTTATCAATTGGTGTACGGGCATAAAGCAGTTTTGCCTTGGGAAACAAATCTGGGGTCCAGAAGAATAGAGGTACAAGATCAACTGTCAGCCGATGATTACGCACAAGTTATGTTTGATGAGTTAGAAGATGTTGTGCAGCATCACATGAGAGCCCTAGAAAGAATTCAAAAAAAATAATAAAGCCCATGTGTCTTGGTTCTACAATAAAAAGGTGGTGCATAAGAGTTTTTCAGAAGGAGATTTGGTCTGGAAGTTAATTTTGCCCATTAGCTCTAAAGATTATAGATTTGAAAAGTGGTCGCCAACGTTGGAGGGGCCATTTAAGATAAGCCGATGTGCACCAGGCAATGCATACTTCTTGCAAGAGTTGGAATGGATGGAGTTCTCCATAAAGGGGGCCAGTTTCATGGTCTGTGAGCAATATATATTGAGCCTTAACTGTATAAACCACCATGCCCCCCTTGCTGAGATGGTCTGGTTGAGTTGGGGGCTGATGGCAGTCAGGTGGAGGAGCTGGTACACAGAACCCAAGAGAAATCTGCCCAAAGGAAATTTTATGCCATCAGCCAGAATTTCTGTCATGCTTTGAAAATTGTGGTTGGCATGCAAGAGGATCCGCAGAAAATAAGTGCTCCAGCCAAAGGTTCAGAAATGCAGTTAACTCTCAATGGGAGACTATACCATTTTTCTGGTATGCAGCAATGTATTTGGGCCAGCTGTTCTGACCCTTGGTATCTAATTTGCACTGCTGCTTGGTGTTCTAAATCAAGAATGAATCGAAGTATTGGTTGACGTTTAGCCCAGTCGGCATGATCACATCCATAAGAGAAGGAGCCATGGGTCCTTGGTTGAACAGGAAGGCGTTCAAAGCATCAGACCAAAAGTAAGAGGCTGCGGCTAGTATGGGCTCATTCTTTGCCATGTCGACCAAAGACAGTGGCAGAGCCTCATCGATTTGGGCATCTAGAATAGTAGCAACATGAGAATTAGTAACCCTATGGTACCAATTTCTCTAACCTAGTATTTCTGATGGCCATGATCTAAAAATAGTTTTCCAAGGTTCAGGAGTAGCCAAGGTGGACTTGAAAGGGATTCTATTTGTTTCATAGTTGATAAAGTCTGTAGGGTCAGAATCATTGAGTGGGCCCAAGTAAAAATGGTTTTCCTCAATGACAGATGGGATGCAGATTTGGTTCTTAAGTTCCTAGTAAAAGCGAAAAGCTAATATCAACATAGGGATTAAGAGAATACTGAGTATGTTACTAGTTCATGGTTAAATAAAAGTGCTATAGTGGCTATGAATGGTGAACAGTAATGAAGAACATTAGAACACAGATTGGTGAACCCTAGGAGGCCAGAGGAAAGCAGAGAAGTGAGTTACCTAGGGAACTTGATGCCGAGTCGCCATTGCCGAAGGAGGGGATGAACTTGTCGGAGCTCACCAATTGGGGCCGAATCGTGTGGGAAGTAAAACGCGCCGGCCAAGTAGGAGAGAGAAGAAGGTAAAAAGGCTTGGGCTTGGGTGAAAATGAAAGGAAGAAGAAGATGCATTTATAAGGATGGGACACCGGTAGGTTGTAGAGAAGACACACGGTCAACAAGGAGTTAAAATCAGGCGCATGAAGATTTCGTACCCCAGACTCGGGGGGCATGTGTTGACACCAGAATTTGGGCCAGGCCCAGTAATCAGAGGCGTGGAGAGCAAACTAGCCAAGTCAAAAGAGTTTAATGGACAAAGGGAATAAAGTGGACCCATTATGGTTTGTTTTATCTTTTTCTATTTTAGTTTAGATTTAGTTTAGAAACAAATCTAGTCAGTTTTGTTTGGAAGCCAGAGAGTCCTAACCGACTCGGGTCAGAATCCCCTTGCACGGGGTTATAAATTATGTAATAGGATCTGTACGGAAAACATTAACACTTTTGTTCAATACAATTTGGCACATCGCCACTTTTTCCTATTCAACGAAATCCTCGTCTCGCGTAGGCTGCATCGGCTCCGATCTCGGCGAGAGACTTGGATTAGTCACCCTCGGTAATCTTATCGACTGGTACTTTCTCATTGATTTGATATTCTAGTTGTTATCTTTGTGATTGCTAGTTATCCGGTAATTAGATCTTTATCATGTTTATTCTATGGACTTTGAGTTGTAGTACTGTTTCGGTTAAGTCCAATCTTCTACAACTTTTAGTAGGTTCTGTGAACATGGTCTAGATCTGTTATTCGAGTCACTTTGTTGACTTTTTTTCCTATAATTGAGTTAAATCTAGCTTTATTTACCATGTTTGAGCACTGTCTTGATTAAGTTTGATCTACTCGAATCAGTAAGTCTGCATTGACTTTGACTTCTTGCTGGGTTGGTAGGGCTATATTCGATTCTGTTATAGGTAGAGTCGATAGGGTTCTATCGGGATGTTTAGCTGATAGATTATCACGGTTAAATCGACTTCTTTGTACTTTATCTCATTATTTGCATGTTTTGGCAGTAGATTGTCCCCATTATCAGAATAGATTAGATCAGTGATTTTAAAGCATATTTGCAATACCAGCTAACAGATCTATCGACTTAGCACCATCGACAAAGCGAGTCTATGCACGTTTACTATAGATCTATCGACTTAGCGTCATCAACCGAGCGAGTCTCTGCGTGTTTACTGTAGATCTATCGACTCTGCTCTATCGACTTACCATCATCGACCGAGTGAGTCATTGCATATTTACTGTAGATTTATCGACTCTGCTCTATCGATCTAGTTCTTAATGGCATTAATGATTCATAGTCTTTTACTTAATTAAATTTGCTGATAAGTCGATATAATCAGTCGATTAGTTTATTTTTATTATATTATTCGCTTAATAGCACCGGCTGGTTTTCACCTACAGTGACTATCGGCTTTTCTCATTGGCCTGTCCTCGACCAGTGACCCAAGGAATTTGAAAGTTTGCTTTCTTTGTCGATTTGCAAGGAAAATTGACTGGCATGCCTTGTTTTTCATATTGAGCCTGTACTGGAGTTAAGCAGATCTCCCAGTTCGCGCGTGTAGATTTTTACATCAACATCTGGTTCAAGGGATACAAGGTAGGCTTGCATACGAGCTTTCCAATACCCGTAGTCCTCACCATTAAATATACTCCCCATGTCTCCCGGCATCCTTACTCAAGGCGGTGAAGCTTCTAGATTGAGCACTTGGCTCTGATACGAATTATAAGGATCGAAGTCATACCGAGGGGGGGGTGTATCGGTAAGCCAACCACGATTATCGAATACTTCAATTCCACTCCACTAGATCCTAGCAATCATTGCAACCTAACAATTCTAGGAGGCCAAGACCCTACACATGCTAGGATTCATGTCAAATGCAATGCGGAAGCTAAGCCACACTAGCCTATGCAAGCATCAAGTCAACCTATCCACTATAGCACATAATTACGGAATAGTAAAGAGAGGGTCAAGGAATGCTCATGATTTTTCCTGAGGTCTCAGAAGGATGGTGCCATCCCCTATCCTTGTTGGACAACTCCCATCGAAGTGTTGGTCCCTCCCGCCACCAAGTGGAGTTCTCGCACACGAGCCCACAATCACATCTGGAGTGAAGACACAGTTGCATCAACGCTGCCACCAAGGCATGAGCTCACCTCCCCTGAGAACTTGTCGGACTCCCCAAGCCGACACGGGCGCTCACTGTCAATGCCCTTTTCACTGGCCTTCACAACCAATCATGATAGGCTCGATCACTGACACCTAACCAGTCTAGATCTCACCATAAACCAAGAGTTACAACCTAGATCACACCCTCAAGAAAACCCTAGCCTTACATGTGTATATATGCTAAAGTTACTCTCACTAGCACTCTCAAAATATCCAATATCTCCTCCTAGTGCTCCTCTCTTTTCCTCTTGGTTCCCTACTAATGCTTCCAGCAATCCAAATGGCCAAGAGTGGTCTCCAAGACCCTAGCAATGAGTTTATATAGGCTTCCAACCTCAAACTAGTCATTGCTCCATGAAATTAGCTTTCTAGATGTACAGACCGTACAGTCTGATCTCTGCCAGACCGGACCGTCCGATCACTCTTGGATGGCTCCTCCAGAGCCATTGCACTTATGTCCTAGCTGACTTCTACACTGACCAGGTCATCTGGTCTCTTCAACTCTTGCTCATTCCAGAGAGCGTCCAAAACTACTCCTCTCTATTTCTACTCCCATCCACATAGGCCAGACCGTTCGGTCTATAAGGATCATGACCATTGAGGTCACCCCAAGGTATGAAGGTTTTGATGATGAATGACAAATATGAAATGTGACTAATGTCTACACGAGTGTTGTGCGTGTAGGAAACCTCTTCTACTTAAGATGATCATGACGGTTGCATTGGCAATTGATGACAATGACCACAAGCATGGAGGCTTGTTGAGCTTGATGGAGTCCAAGGGTTGATGAAGATGGATCAAGGCTAAGGACAAGCTATGGAGCAAGTGTTGGGAACACTTGTCTAGTTGTTAGGGCTTTGAGTCCATAGGAAAAATCAGACTATCAAGGGAGTCTAGGTCATGTCTCTTTAGGTCATGCTAGTCGGTGATGTGCAAGGTTGCTCAGTGAAATCATAGGCACTAGGTGGTAGTGGAGAAGCCAAGGAGCTATTTGGAGAAGCCAGGAAACGAAGTCAAGCGAGGACGAGGAGTTTCAGCATCTGGACATAGTGACCAGACAGAGGGGTCAGTAGTGACCAGACTGTATGGTCACTAGGAGAAGTTGTCTGGGACTTTCAGCGAGAAGCGAGGAATCTGTCTCTACTGGGAGCTGTAGTGACCGGACGGTCCAGTCTACAGACTGGATGGAACGGTCTGTATGGCTCCACACAGGGCAGAGAGGAAGCAGCGCTGAGGAAGTTTCTGGACTAGAGAGAGAAACTGACCGGATGGTCCGGCCAGCTGACCAGACGGTCCGGTCAGTACTAGAGATCAGCTAGGATAGAAGTGCCAACAGTTCTGGGAACCGTTCCAGGAGTGACCGGACGGTCCGATCAGGCAGAGACCGGACAGTCCGGTCAATGTGTCCAGAAAGGTGGAGCAATGGTTAGTTGGAGGTTAGAAGCCTATATAACTTCATTGCTGGGGTCTTGGAGACCTCTCTTGGCCAGTGGAATACCTGAGCGCATTTGGTAAGGCCCAAGAGGAAAAGAAGAGAGCACCAAGAGGAGATATTGGATATCTTGAGAGTGCTAGTGAGAGTAACAAGGAGTGATCTTGCACATCTAAGACTAGGGTGTCCTTGAGGATGTGATCTAGATTGTTACTCTTGGTCTATGGTGAGACCTAGACCGGTTAGGTGTCAGTGATCGATCCTATCATGATCGGTTATGAAGACCATAACATGTTTGTACACGGTTTGAGCCCGCCGTTGAAAGGGGCATCGCTAGTGAGCGCTCATGCCGGCTTCCGGAGCCCGGCAAGTTCTCGAGGGAGGCGAGCTTGTGCCTTGGTGGCAGCGATAACGCGCAACATGTCTTCACTCCGGGAGTGATTGCGGGCTCGTGTGCAAGAACTCCACTTGGTGGTGGGAGGGACCAGGACTCCGGCGGGAGTGGTCCAACAAGGAGTAGGGGAAGGCTCCATCAGACCTCAGGAAAAATATTATGAGCCATCTCTTACTCTACTCCTTACTTTGATGCATTTCCTTTCAGTCTTTACATACCGTGCTATTCATGCTTGTATGCTTGCCTTGTTCTTGTTGCTTATCTTGTAGACTTGCATGAATAGGCTCATTGCTTGCTAGTAGTGTTTTAGCTTCCGCATTTGATCACTAGCATGTTTAGGAGTTGCATGGGTTTGCTTGATCACTAGACTTGCATAGGAGTTGTATTGCATTGTGTGATCCACTAGCATGCTTAGGTTGTCTCTCCTTTCATAGGATTATCTTGTTAGTGTGATCATCACTAGAATTGATTATAGGAGTTGTTTCTATGTCCGGTTTAGAAATTAGCGAATTTGGTACATAGAGATAGCTCCCGATTCACCCCCCCCCCCCCCCTCTCGATCACTATGATCCTTTCACGGTCTCTATGGGCCTTCGTGCAACATATTCCTCATAGTCCACCTCTCTGATCCTCTGATGACCGTACAATCCGGTCTCTCTCGACCTTCTATCTGGTCACTCTGTCCAGAAGCTAAAACTCCTCCTCCTCGCTTGACTTTGTTTCATGGCTTCTTCCAATAGCTCCTTAGCTTCTTCACTGTCACCTAGTGCATGTGATTTCACTGAGCATCCATGCACATCACCAACTAGCGTGACCTAAGAGACATGACCTAGACCCCCTTAATAGTCCAGTTTTTCCAATGGACTCAAAGCCCTAGCAACTAGACAAGTGTTCCAAACACTTGTTCCTAGCTCGTCCTTAAATTTGATCTATATTCATCAACCCTTGGACTCCATCAAGCTAATCAAGCTCCATGCTTGTGGTCATTGTCATCAATTGCCAAGGCAACCATCATCTATAAGATTTGTTGTAGAGTTAGAGATGATTTTTGCATACACAACACTCGTGTAGATATTAGCCACAATTTCATAGTTGTCATTAATCACCAAAACATCCATACCTCGGGGATCCACTCATCAATGGTCATGAAGCTTACAGATGTCTAAAGGTTCTCGGAACTAAATGTGGAAATAAATGCAAAATAGAAGCTTCCATGGCAGAGGCATACATTCTCGAGAAGGTGTCAAACTTCACAACAAAATACTATGCTGACAACCTCCCAAGCATGAATAATCCACTACCTCGTTATAATGATGGCAAAGGTGAATTGAACCTTAGCCTTTTCCAAGGCTAGCTCGGAAGTTCATTTGGTGCAAGCCAGAAGAAGTTGACACATCCTGAGTGGCACACGATAATGCTATATGTGTTGATCAACCTTTCTAAAGTTGAGCCGTACATACAGTAAGTTCTTAACAGTTCTCTTCTCGAATAGTCACTCTTCTGCATCCAACCCTCTTGTTTTCTTGTTGGTATAAGGAATTTCTACAACAATTCTGGTGTCTAACAAGGGAACCTACCCCGCACAAATTTGATACCCTACTCAAACAGGGTGAGGGGAATGGAATGTCTGATTTCATTTCTTGGTTCAAACAGAAGGTAATGTACCATTTATCTTGTACTTAGTTTGACATTAGAATTAGCGCGTAATTCATGAACTATCCTGCTCTGACTTGCAGGGACAAATTGATACGTCCATGAGTGCTGAGTTGAGACAAGTTGTTGTTGGCTTTGGCTATAGGGTCAAGTGCTTTAATGGTTATGATGCTAAAGGATATCGCTTTCACACAAGAAGCTACAAGGAGGGTCGTCCCAATCAACAAACCACAAATACCGGAGTTTTTACGTCGGGCCTTGATGGGTCGAGTATTATGGAATAATTGAAGAAATATACCAACTCTTGTTTCATGGATCCAAACCTCTTATTCCAGTCATTTTCAAATGCCATTGGTTTGACCTGCAAGTAATTAGACGGATGACTCAAGTTGGGATTGTTGAAATTCAACAATCCTTTGTCTTACACGGAGATGATGTCCATATCGTGGCTCAACAGGCCACGCAAGTTTATTATGTCTCGTATCCATGCCAGAAGGACAATCTCAAAGGTTGGGATGTTGTGTACAAGGTAAGACCACACGGTAAACTACCTCTTTCAAACGATGCCAATTACACCATAAACCCAAACACATATCATGAAGATGAGTTCTTTCAAGACGATGGGCTAGAAGGAACTTTTGAGATAGAATTAACCGAAATGTTTGAAATGGAAGTAGACAATGAGGACGATGCAGATGAGATTGATAATGTAGATGACTTATGTGAACTTGAGTGATTATGTTTGGGCGTTTATGACAACCATACTCCTACTAATCCCAATGTTGGTATCGACATGGGGACAAGTGATGATGAGGATATGATCTAGCTGATCCCGATGATGATTATTATTTCTAGATGAACATGTATGAATTTTGTTTGCTCATTGTTATTTTGAATTTTGTTTTATGTATCAATTTATAATACTTTAATATTTTGAATTCTGTTTATGTACTCTTTTAAAGTATTCTGATTGTTTTCTTTTTTAGTAAAGTACATGGCCGGTCCTTAAACTTATTCGGCTATGTCACTTAAGTCCCTGTACTCTCAAATTGCATTTCTGACTACCTAAACTTAGGTTCGGGTGTTATTTTGGTCCCTATACTCTCAAAATGCAAATTTAACTCTCTAAACTTAACTTCGAGTGTCATCTAGGTCCTATACTCTTAAAATACAATGTATCCCAATCAAATTGATTACATTTGAATAATGAATGCAAATCCGATTACACAAATGCATGCTATATATCATTGATCAATAAAAACAAACATTATCATAAAATAAAAGGTAATAAAGAGCATAAAAAATTCTAGCAATACCTAGCTATTAGGTAATGAACAAAATACAATTTTGTGGTTTAGCATCATAGTGTGATCTAAATGACCATCACTTCATTTAGTATCTAGCTCTACCATTGACATAACATGACTTTCATCCACACCTATCAATATTCTAGATAGACATTTTGAGCTAATTCATGTTTATTTAACTACTCCCTAGTTGTCGGGGGTAAAAATTGGAGGTGCCACATGGCACCGATTAAACCCACCGGCGCATATTCGCCTAACTTGAGACGACGAAGCCACCAGGGCATGATCGATGGGGCGTCAGTACGGACCCGCGAGGGGAGCCTTGGCACCGATCAAGTCTTAGGGGGCGCAGCCATGCTGCTCCCGCCTCGCTCGACCCACCGAGGGCCGAAGGGCGGCCTTGACACGCTCGACCCACCGAGGGTCAAGGGGCAATCGCACCCCACTCACCCTATCCGGGGGTCGACGCTCGTCCCCGACTTGCTCGACTCCTCGAGGGTCGAAGCAGCGCCAACCCGTCCTTAAAGGCTCGGACGCAACTCGCCTCCCCAGATCTGACAAACCCGCTCTCCGCCCTAACCGGTCGTCCTTAGGATAAGGATGGCTGATTCATCTATGCCTTGACCGTGACGACAACAAATGGACGCCAGAACCGCTGAATGAGCCCTGCTCGTGCCAACTCTTGCCCAGTAGGTCCCACCCCGGTGATGGGACAGCCCAATGAACCACTAGCTTAGCAGAAGTAGCAAGACGAAAGCACTCAATTGCCCTGACAAGACGGGACGGATCCCCATGTTAGGTGGACTCGAACAAGCGCAACCTGACGCCTCGACCCTTGACGAGGGGGTTGAGCGGCACGATAGTCAACAACTGCCAACCAAGCCGCCTTAAATGTTGTACCGAGCGTGCGCGCACAGTATCATGGGGTCTCTATTAAATCCTCGTTCTATGTGCATGATGATTAGTTTACTCATAGATTATTGGTGCATCTTCCTGTTGTCTCTATAATTAATACAAATGCTAGCCAGTGGATGTTTTTGTGTCCCGTTTATTGTGGATCCATAAATTATTGAAAATATTGACTATGATTTGATCTCTGTGTCACTTCTAAATATACGTTATATGAATGAACGAAGGGAGTATAATTAAGTTATATCTATAAAAAAATAACTTTTAATCAATTCAATTAAGATGACACTATATTTTTAGAGTATGAGACCTACATGACGCCTAAAGTCAAGTTTAGGGACTTAGATGACATTTGAAGTTAAGTTTAGAGAGTTGAATTTGCATTTTGAGAATATAGGGACCTAAATGACACCCGAGGAGTTTAGGTAGTCAGAAATACAATTTGAGAGTACAGGGACCTAAGTGACACAGCTGAACAAGTTTAAGTACCGGTCATGTACTTTACTCTTTCTTTTTTTTATTATAGGTGATTGGACAAAGATGGTGGGCAGCGGTCTGGTGAGGTCAGTCGCATCGTTGTACAAGAAAGTCAAGACAGGGAAAAGAGGGAGGCCTAGTACAGCTGAGGACTCCGAGAGCGGTCGAGGAAAAGAGAAGGGTGGAGGCGGTCGAGGGAAAGGGAATGGTGGAGGAGGAGGTCGAGGGACAGGGAGAGTGAGAGCAAGGAAGCCGTGGCCTGTAGCTGAGCAATCCTCGTCTGAGGAGGAGGAGGAGGAGGAGAATAGTTTTTGCAGTGCCCAGAACAAAGGTTTCAAAAGCTCCAACCTATAACCTATGGGTTGCAAAGTGCAATTTGTAGGGATGATAGTTATATGTACTGTATTTTTTTTATTTACTCACAACTGGCACTACTTGGAATCTTGGATGATTTTTTTGAGGGTCTTGTAATGAGTTAACTGAGAATTGAAAACTAATATGCAATCTGAATTTCGAGTATTGTCATGTTACATGAAATGGATGAGAAGAATAATGAAACGTGTATCAGTTATATCTTGAATCTCGTTGGATTACAGACTCAAGTTACAGATTTTGTCGTCGGCGATGCAGTCTCACGCATTCTGAACAAGAATCAGTAAATCATTGGGACAGAGAGTTTCCCAAGAATCTATTGCATCGAAAAGTGCGGTGCTTGTCTGTCTCTCCTACTCCTGCAGGCAGCAGGGTCTCGGCGACGATCTCCCGCATCGCGCGGCGTGCGACGAACGGGTGCGCTTGCAGGCGCGATGAACGGGTGCGCCTGGGGTCCTTGTGCGGGCACGCGCGGTCCTTGTGCGGGCACGCCACCACGAACCCGGCGCAGCTCGGCCGACGAGCCCTCCGGCAACCCTCCGGCACGGACGGCGTGTCCCCGTCGAAGATGGCCCGCCTCAGGTCCGCGTACTGCGGGCACTCCACCGCGGGGATGAAGGCGCGGCGTCCCGTGAACAGCTCCAGGACCGTGATGCCGAGGCCCCACACGTCGGTGGCAGCCGACGGGTGCCGACGGGCGCGAACCGCTCGGGGCTCATGTACGCCGTCTTGCCGACGGCGACGGGCACGCGGCGCGCCGCCCCCGCGCGGTCGAGGAAGGTCCTGGACTCGCTGAAGTCGCCGACCTTGACGTCCCCGTTTGCGTTCACGAGGAGGTTGTCGGGGTTCACGTCGAGATGCGCGGCCCCGCAAGCGTGCAGGTGGGCCAGCCCGTCCAGCGTCCAGGCACCGTGCGGCCGTCTCGGCGAGGGCGGGCTCCAGGAGGCCGCGGTTGCCGCGTTTCTTGAGGATGGCGCCGAGCGTGCCGGCGTCCATGAGCTCGGGCACGTACGCGAGCACGTTCTCCTCGGGCTCGGCTAGCACGGCGTGGCACCGGACCACGTGCGGGCACCCGGCCGACCGGCGGAGCGCCTCGGCCTCCGTCTGCTCGTCGTCGTCCACTCCGCGATTGGGGAAGAAGGTTGTCTTGAGCGCGAACACCGCGCCGGTAAGGCGGTGGCAGACCTTGGTGACCACACCGCTGGCGCCCGTGCCGAGGTGGTAGATCTCTTCTAGTTCCGACAGACGCATCGTCATGTGACTGCATGAAGGAAAGCGGGCGTCAGCACAATTGAGGATTTATCCTTTTTATCAAAAGTCATTAGTCAAATATCCCTCTTCTCAAATTTCTTTATAAAATATTTATAGTTCTCATTTCTTTTATTGTCTTAAATGTGCCAAATCGTCACTACTTTACATGCCAAATCAGCATTTTCAACTTCTTGACATGGCACACCTAAGTGAAATGACAGTTTTGCCCTTCTTCTTTCTCCTTCCGCTGGGCCGTTTTAGAGAAAAGAACTTTCGCCCAGCTTTATTACGAAAGCCACAGTTTTGCTAGGATACCAGCTTACAAATAAGAAGTTTAGCCATCCGAGTAAAAAAGTACTTTACTTACTAATCTACTTAGCTAAGTGAGCTATCATCCGAGATTGCAAACAACACGGCTACAACAAAAAGCTCGGTTCTCACCCTAACCCTATTCTTCTAGATTTGACGCCCGCTTGTTGATGGAATTCTTCAAACCTTCAGTTATCTTCGTAATCGTCTCCCGCGCACTGTCAGTACTCAGCCCTCTCTATTTCTGCAACAATATTACAAGCTTATAAATTAGTGAGTCTGAATTAGCTAAAATCATATTTTTAAAGACGTATTCATTTCTATTCAGCCAGATAATCCAACATGTTGTTCTCACAATCACAGCAGTAACTTGTCGGTTTTCTGCTTTCTTCTGCAGAATTACAACGTTTATGTCATTCATGGTAGCCGGGGTACACTCCCATCCACAAATATCTTTTATGTGACACCAGACATCGTCCGTCGCCCTCGCCGACGACCGTCTGGGCTCCCTCCACGTCCTCGTCGTTCTCACCGCCGCCAAGCTCCTGAGTGCAGTCACATCCTCTGCAGTTGTCCTATCAACTACGAGCGCAACAGCCGCGGCGGCCTCCTCCGAGCGGTATCCGGATGCAATCGCCGGAACGCCGGAATTCTGCTTTGCCTTCATTCTAGATGGCCTGCCGCCGCGCTTCTCTGTGATTCTCTGGCATCGATAGCATCCTGCACCGGAGACGCGACTGCGGAGAACACGTTGCTCTGTGATTCTCCCCCGATACGAAGTTTAGTTTCGTTAGCATTGAAAATTGTAAACCAACAGAAGTTTTGTTAGCGTGCATGTCTTATGCACTATTTTACAGCTTTGTTAATTTTCAGTTTGACTTAACATTTTGTACCTCTCAATCACCAGGAATTACTACTACATAGGTTAAAACTACGATGCAATGTGAATTATTTATCTAATGGTTCAAAAAGGTAGTGAAAAATAACATAATGGCGTTATGAAAGCAAGAGCTTTGAGCACAGAATATAAAGTACAGATTGCTGAAGAACATTCCCAAACTAACAACCTTGAGTGAGGACAGTAGAATCTTTGTTGGTGTTGAGTATGTCAAGAGCCTTCAGATGTCTGAGGTTTTCTCAAACATTTCAACCACCGTAAGTTTAGTTTAACTCCGTGTTATGGCAGTTGATCTATGAGTAGTTATGTGGAGGCAAAGATAAAAGAGAAAATAAAAAGGAAGCAGGTTTTTCTTATTCTGAGAAATCAAACTTGTCATGCTAATTTCCTTTGTATTACCGGAACAAACACAGTACAACTGACATGTTCTTGTTCTGTGTATATGCAGCTTCATATAAAGTAGGGCAAATTCCTTACATGCCATTGGTATTAACTTTAATCCCTAATTAGCCATCAAAAAATATATATCTCTTCGATGCCATTAATCTTAAATTTTATTCCTTCACATGCCATCTTCATCAAATTCATCATGGATAAAGACTTTTTTACCCTCAACCCCACTCGTCAGGAGCTTCTTCTTTCTTCCGTGCTTTCCTGAGTTGGATTAGCAGGTCGCGTGCTATAGAATGAGCAGATCACGAGCTCTTCAGTCCCTTTGACGCTAATGTTCAAATCAATTAAATTAATCTAATCTGATGCTAATGTCCAAATCAACTAAAATATTGGAGACCTGTCTGCAGCGGCGGCGGGAGATTCAGGCATGACTTCGTCCGCTGAGCTGCCCGGATTCCATTTGCATCGGTCATATACGAGTTCGTCCGCGGAAGCACCTGCCCGCCCCTGTTGTCGGAGCTTGCCATATTGCGAGCTGACTTCCCGCAGTGCGACATCTCCATGGCCTGAGCGCTGTTGACCGTTTGTGCGTGCGTCCTACCGACGTCCTCACCTGGCCTCGAGCCATGCCCCCCGTCTTCTCCACACAAGCACCGACGGTGAGAGAGAAGATCACAAGGCAGTATTGGCATTTTAAAGTTTACCTAGGAGTCAAACCATATGTAATGGCTTTTGAAACATTAAAATTTAGCACCAATGGCATTTGTGGGATACACGTTTTAGCGGTGGCAGATAGGAGATTATAGTTTAAGCCAATAACATAGAAGAAATTATGCCTACAAAGTATCAAATCGAAGACCTGACACCTAAACAAAAAAGCATGCAATTGTACCAAGTCACGCCCGGCACCGGAAGAGAATAGAGAAGATTGTTCTTTCCAGTTCATCTGCTTGTCTGAAGGAGATGCTCAGCGTAGCATCGAGGGAGATCTCACATGCGAGATAGGAGCATTGATCTCACATGCTTTGCCCATGATGAACGCAACCGACTCGGTGTCGGCCTGTTCAGAGCACAGGAAATTCCTTATCCGCAAATACGTGCAGAAATCAAGCCGTTTTCTACTAATTTCAGGTCAAGATCCATGCCATCCCCGTGCCCGTTTTCAGCTGTTGCCGGATGTAGGCCATACCCCGGGATAACGCGCCTAGGTGGATGGCGCCCGGCGCCGGATCGGGATAACCGTCTGCCCCGGGAGGGAGAATGCGACTGCGCCAAGGAGCTTGGCGGCGTGAGCACGACGAAGACACGACAGTCGTTGGCGAGGGCTACAGACGACGACCCAGCGAAGCCATTGAAGCAGAGGAGGAAGAAGAAGGGCAAAACTGTCATTTCATTTAGGTGTGCCATGTCAAAAAGTTGAAAATGCTGATTTCACATGTAAAGTAGTGGTGATTTGGCACATGAATTATTTGAAAAGAAATTTGGGAAGAGTAATATTTGACTAATGGCCTTTGGTAGAGGGCTTCTGGGGTCGCGAATTTATAGCGCTTCTGGGGGTCATGAATTTATAGCGCGAGAGGTTGAATTCGAATTGGAGTTGAGGGCAGGAGGCTCCTAGTGAAGTGGCGTGCAAGTTGTCGGATGACAACTACCGTGTCCGAGAGAGAATAAGAAATTTTCTATCTAAAATTAGCATTCTCATTTCTTAACTATATTTTTCAGATGAAGATGAAAACAAAACCGATAAACTCAGAAATAAAAATAATAATGATACTGTCAGACTTCAAAAATAAAATTATCGATACGAAAATATGTCGATAACGATCGATCGATAATCATGATTAATACTACTGCTACATACTCACATCGACACAATTACAATCATGCTATTCATCTTGCTCAACAAATATAAGTGTGTGTCACTAGATTAACATGACAACAAAAAGATTGATATTTGACATAATAAATTAGAATGAGTGACGTATAAAAAATTAATAGTTATAAAAGATGACTTAAGGTACACGCAAAAATTAATAGTTATAAAAGGTGACTTAGGTCGCTGGCGAGGGCTATGGACGATGACCCAGCGAAGCCATCGAAGTAGAGGAGGAAGAAGAAGGGCAAAACTATCATTTCACTTAGGTGTGCCATGTCAAAAAGTTGGAAATGCTGATTTCGCATGTAAAGTAGTGGTGATTTGGCATATTTAAGACAATTTATAAAGAAAAAGTGAGGACCATGGATTATTTGTAAAGAAAATTGAGAAGAGGAATATTTGACTAATGGCCTTTGGTAAGGAGGATAAATCCTCAATTGTCCCGCGGGCGCTGAGGGCTTCGGGGGGCTCGCGAATTTTTTGAATTGGAGTTGAGGGCAGGGGGCTCCTAGTGAAGTGGCGTGCAAGTTGTTGGATGACAACTACCGTATCCGAGAGAGAATAAGAAATTGTTCTATCTAAAATTAGCATTATCATTTTTTAACTATATTTTTTCAGATGAAGATGAAAACAAAACCGATAAGCTCGGAAATGAAAATAATAATGATACTGCCAAAAATCAAAAATAAAATTATCGATATAAAAATATATCAATAACGATCGATCGATAATCATGATTGATACTACCAACTGCTACATACTCACATCGACACAATTACAATCATGCTATTCATCTTGCACAACAAATATAAGTATGTGTCACTAGATTAACATGACTATAAAAAGATTGATATTTGACATAATAAATTAGAATGAGTGACGTATAAAAAGTTAATAGTTATAAAAGCTGACTTAAGGCACACGCAAAAATTAATAGTTATAAAAGGTGACTTAGGTTGCTGGTGAGGGCAATTTTTCTATTTCTTGATTTTTTGAAAACAGTCATTGGTCGGTTTATCAAAATTTCCATCACCTTTTTTAACTCTACTAACAGTTACTACAATATAATGCTTTCTTGAAAAGTAAAGGAAAAAAGTCACGATGCTTTGCTTGATATATTTCGTGACCGTCACGAGCACACCTGCTCGGCGTTTCCGCGGCTTCCTTGCATTCTCTGCCCTGAGTGACCAGTATTGGCTATTGCCGTTTGCGCCCCGTCGTCATTGCCGGCCGCCGAGCTTGAACCAAGCCGCGTGGCCGTTGTAGAGACACCCTGGCCATGACACCACTTCCACAACAGATCGACCGGTTTCATTCTCCACAGCCGGCTCATGGCTGCCACTTGTTGTCTCCATTAGCGTCGTCGACCACAAGCTCCATGCCGACTTGCCGAGGATGTTCACGTTACGTTGAAGCTCAAGCAGAGAACCACACAGAGCACGCGACGCTGCTGAACTTTCTCCACCCCGACTCACCGTCAACCACTTTTCAGTGAGCTCCAGTGGCCAAGGAGGCAAGGACCGCCCCTAAACTTGTTCTTCTCATCGAGCTTTAACTTCTGGTGTACGACTTGGGCCTAGCCATTGTCATTTACCCCAACTCCGGCAAGAACGCTGCCGCTAGCCAGCTGCCCAGCCATGAGGTGGGTTGGGCATCCCTCGCCCAGAGGGAAGTCAGGTGTTTTGTGTTCCAAAAAAATCATGAGAAAATAGTAGCAGGTTCCTTTCATGCTGTAGTACCTTCAGTTATTCTGTCGTCTTTCAAATCCATGCCATTCTTTGATTAATGGTTTATAATATATATAATTATATAACCTGTGATTTATTTGTCAAATAATCCTTCCATGCTAAATTCAAAAAAACTGCTGATATTGTTGCTTGAGCTCATGTGTGCCATTGGCAACACTTTCATGTCCAGAATAATACGTTAGACTAAAGTTACTTCAGTTTTAATACAAAACAGAACACACTAAGACAAAAACATAATGCTCCCGTTGAGTAATCTGAATGACGTACACACTAAGAGACAATTATGCATAGCAATAACAAGCATGGGTATTTGATCATGCCTCAATTCAACGGTTTCTGCAGCTCATACACACAATCCTGGTAATGGTGTCACTAACAAAAGGAACTTGCACTAGCAAGGATATCTGAGTGTCCAAATAGATAAATTTCACTTAACATATCCGAATGAATTAGAATATGACAACCCACATGCCTGCATGGCCAAAAGAAGTTTCTGTCCTTGGTAGTATGACAGGGCGAGCAAGTTATGTAACACCAGACTGCTACAGGCAAAAGGAGAGTTGAACTTGATGTTGATCCAGCATAGAGAATTGACCACCCTGAAACCAGAAATATTCAAAGAGGTGCTTATTAGAGTATAACAGAAAATCAGTATGCTTGTATGTTATGTGCATAATAAGGTACTTAAGCAGCATGTTACTTACAAGGCAGATAGATCCTGGATGTGAAATTTCAAGCCTTCTTGGGTGACGATGTTTTGGTATCTATATTATGGATTATATATGTTAGGACCAGTATGTACAACAAAGCAATGCAAATAGCTGATTCTGAGAGCTTACAGTCATGAAACGAGGCAAAACTGAATGGGCTCATCTCAGGAATATTCAATTTCGTGATCAAATCATGTTCATCTGGAGTAGTCAGCAACACCGTCATTGCATCATCTGCATGGTATGCTTCTTTTGGGATTGTCGAGTTAAAAAGGACTATCAGCTTCTTACTTGACAATATATTTGTTTCAATCCTGTGGCCAAGGGAGAAAGATAGAGTAGATGATGTTTTTCCTTCAGTGACATCAAAAATGCAGTCATCGAACATTTCCATTATCTTCTTCTTCCAACTTGGCCAAGAATCATGGTCTCCAATTGCAACAAAAACTTTTGAAGGACGTAAGGCGTTGGTCACATGCCACAGCGCTTCCACCTTTTTGTCATGAGTCACTTCAAGATAGCATATTTTCTCTGTCAACAAGAACAGCACTTTTGTCAACTGCAAGACAAGAAAAAACACATTTCAAACACTTTCTTCTATATTATGAATAATATTTGTCAGTGTATGAAATGGATACTGGTTATATTTGCAACTATCTCAAACAAAGAAAACAGAGGACTTGAAACAAAGAAGCATATAAAAATGGTATTATTATAACAAAGAAGCATAGAAAACAGACACTTGGAGCAAGGAAGCATACCTAAGCTGGAGATCAACTTGCTTTTTTTTTGGCAAAAATTGAATACTGGGAAACCATTGAGCATATAAGCCCATCTTCCGAGCAATCCTTGTATGTCTTTGTCAGTTTCAATCCTTGGGCCTCTTGTTAGATCATCTGCAAACTTGAGCTTCTCACGAGGTTCCCACCGGCATACAGTTTTCTTGAAGTATCGCTTCATATACCTCAAAAGCTTGTACATATCCTTGAATTCTTCATCTTCAGATATTTTATAGACACCTCTCATAATCTGATCTACAGTTTCATTATCTGTTGAAACTTGTAGATAATCTATTCCTAACTCAATGGCTGTTTTCAAGAGGAAATACTAGCAATTGCCTCTGCTTGTACTGATTTTGAACAGGTCACATGCTCAATTACTCTGCATGAAACCACCTGGTTGCCTTTCCAAATCAGGATGCCGACTTTTGCTACACCATCTGGGGCTGATAATGAGGCATCACATTCTCTTTTGAAAAACACAAAGTCTTCAGGTGCGCACTTAAGACCATGATCATAGGTATCGGCATTTGCGGATGTAATCAGATTGGTCGTCCAGTCTTCTACTACGATTATTCTTTGAGCACTCAGAAAGTCCAGAAAATATATCCAATCATTCTCAACAATCGTTTTGAGTATCATCATCAATGTATACGATGTGATATATCTTGGGAAGTGACCCAGTATCCTACGGTATGCTTGATGCAACTCACGAGTCTTCTTATGGTTGAATGGATGAGGGGAGATTAAGCCTTTGACTCTCAGTGCAGGTTTAATCAGCCTTTGGTAATCTTCTTTAGATGAGTCAGGTGCCAAGTCATTCTTGCACATCACCATATCTGAATCTAGCACATTGTTCAGCATCTGTGCATGACCTGTCAACCTATCACCTCTGTCAATGCGAAAAGGCTTTGTTGCTGAAGTATACCAGGTTTTTTATGCCAATAGAAGATCCATAACGACGGGAGATGATAATGGCAATTCCTCGAAACTAATGGCATCTCTTTTTGTGGAAAACAGCCTCCTCTGAGAGTAAACATTGTCCTGGATCCACAAGGCAAACTATGTTAACTAACGCAAGAGAAATGTATGACTTGTCTCAGGTTCAAAACATTTCACATTGAAAATCGAATTTCACTGGTAGCATAAAAAACAAGAAAAAAGGTTCGATTCTTTTAAGGATAATCCAAAGCACAGGAAATATAGTATTGTAAAGGAAACCAAAGCACATTGGCATTCTTTGTTGCAAGATAAAAAGAAGGGCATAACAATTTTTAGATCGAATTTGTGAACTCCAGCTGAACAACATTGGAATCATTCGACCAAGACAACAACGCCCTCCTCCCTGACACAAAGATACTGCTAAGAATATGAGGAAACCCATAACAAAGGTCTTCATACTCCACTAAAGTGAAGATGAATCTTCATCTGCAATACTTCTTGCAGTTAGGACGGCAGACATTTAAAAAAAATGCCTTTTACAATTATTTTGAGCCGGATATCCTATTTCATTCAGAACAAAATACAACCTTTGGGGAGGAATCACCCCGCGTAAGATCGAAAGAAAAGGGGGAAAAAGGTAAATTTTAGGATGAAATAGCGCCTAGACCGTAAGCTGTAGAAGGCAGCTGCAAGTTTCGAGATCAAAATTAAATCAATTATTTGAAAAACCGCAAGAAATACCTTTGAGCACCTCTCCGCCGGCAAGACTCGAGTGCGCTGCCGGGACGCCTCACGAGGCGTGTCTTCACCATGAGTACCAAACAAAACAACAAAAATGGCCTGTAGCGGCGGTTGGAAAGGCACTGTAGTGGCCTCTGCCCGCCGCTACGCAAACGCAGCTACAAATATGCGTTTGTAGCGGCAGGTGGTCTGTCGCTTAAATAAACTGTCGCTACAGACACATTATTAGCGGCGGTTGAAGATGTCAATCGCCGCTATTGTTGGCTATTAGTAGCGGCGGTTAACATCTTCAACCGCCGCTACTGTTGGCTATTAGTAGCGGCGGTTGACAACATCAACCGCCGCTACTTGTTATTTTCCAAAAAAAAATAAATAAAATTTAGCAAGTATACAGAAATCATAGATTCTGCATACACAAAAATTTACAAATCTTGTCACAGATATTGACAATATCTCAACACAGGTATTTACAATCTCATCACAGATATTTACATCTCATCATAGAATATATACAATATTGTCATCAAAATGTTTAATCTAGCTTACAAAATATTTTATATGAACCCTAATGCATAGTCATCAACTTTTTTCGACACATTAGGCTCATATGATGCTCTTGAACTAGCTCACTTACAAAGGGACCTATGTTTTGTTGCTAGTTCACTGTTTGAGTCAAAGCACTTCCCTTCTGGACTAATTACCTCTCTTAACATAAAACGACAAAGAGAAGCTACAACTAGATACATGGCATTTATACTCAAGTGAACGCGTGATTCAGGAATTATACCCTTTTTGATCGCGTCGTTCATTTTCATCTTTGCAGCCCATTCTCTCTTTGACCTCATGGCTTTCTGTGTCACACGAGCAGAGTCCTCAATGATATGGTCCAGGTAAAGTAAAATGGACATAAACAAAATAATCTTACCTCTTGTTGAGACTCCTTAATGATATGGTCCAGGTAAGTTGAAGTGGCAGCCGAGAACACACAAGTGTAGTAACCACAATGAACACTTCCTCGTATTTGTTTATTACACTATAAAGTAGAGAACACAAGTTCATTACACCTATGATAATTATATGAATGGATAGTACGATAAGAACATGTATGAGATGCATATAAGTCTTACCCAAAACTTATGACAGAAGTACATCTTCTTTTTTCTTGAAGGATGACATGCCCCACCGGCTATGACATATTTCTCGTAAGCACTGCACGGTCGATAAAAGCTTATCAGTAGATGATATTAACATCATCAAACCATACACACGTAGACCAATTTCTTATCGATCTATGACTTTTAGAATGTCGTCGTATAAGTTCTTGTCGTAGTCCAGGCTGTCGAGCGATAGAAGATACCCTTCTTTCAGAAATATCATCAGACAGATCTAATGATTGCTACAACAATGTTTGTTGTCAATAAGTTAATTATGATTGGATTTAATTTTAACATAGGATACATGACGAAGGCAGTAGTTGTCCAACTTACTTGAAGTTGTAAGGGGCCATAATGCACTCTCTATCTTGCCACCTCATGAAGTAGTCGTGCAAGTAATTTACAACATAAGTCCTTGCTTCTGTTGTCAAGACCGTCTTCATTTCAGCAAGCCCTATCGGTGTCTTATCCGGATAATTTTTTGGATTTACAGTTGGGTTCATTGAGCTTTGGTTGATCCGGCTTGGGTTGACGTAGGCCACCCTCCAATCTTTTCTATTGGTCTTCCTTCTTTAGAAAAAGGAGTTCACACTACAAAAAAAAGCATAAGATCATATATGGAATTATGCTTGAAATACGAAGTAGATCGAACACGACACTTACATGCACCACAGGGTGATGAAGGTGACGTCCATCTGGTCTAGACGAAACATCGAGTGGATATCCTCCCAAAAAAGGTATATGATTTGTTCGTCATCTTCGTTGAACACCTCTTTTAGAATCCTACAAGTGATTTCGGTGACCCCTTCCTTCGACGCCATCATGTACCAGTCGTGCAACTTCCGCATCTCCCACGGCAGGTTCTTGTACATGTTATTTGATATAAGGGGGTTTATCGAGTATAAATTTCGGGTAGTCCACATCATCTGCAGGATTCTCCAAAATTTGATTATCGTATGATAATACATCCCGAGAATCTTCTTCTTGCAGGATGAGCTTGTCGATGCTTGCTAGACGTTTTTTCAATGCAGCCAAGTACTTATCAACATCACTTTTTGCTTTTGGGTCCTTTGGTTCTTTGTCAAATCTGGTAATCGTCTTTGGGATTACCGAAGCCTTGATGACAACTGGTGCAGGCTGGACTTGAATTATCGGAGCCTGAACTTGAACACTCTGCGGAAGAGGCTCGTTGTCACTATAGATTATAATACTATGAGTCGAGTCGGCTTTCGCATGAGGAGATTAGAGCTTGTTTCCCGAGGCTACCACAGACATAGGAGACGGTTGTCCACCTGTATTGATTGGTTGGCTCGCATGAAAGGACTCGTGCCCAGACAACGGGGGTGGAGAAACTCGTGGTGAGAGGACAACATCACGGTGTTTCCAAATAATGAAAGAGCCGAGGGCATCTTGGAGAGTTTCTATACCTGCCTCAGGTATCGGGCATTCGATCTTGTTGTCCTCATAGCCAGGTATTATTTCTGACACGGTGACACGCACGTAACCTGGGGGGATATCCCTGTTATGGAGCATCTCTCCTGGAAATGCCATGCCAGATGCAACTTTCATCGTCTTCCCCATGTAACCAAATGGCACATGCAACTCGCAAGGAGTATCCTTAGTGATGTTCTCTGTTTCTGATTGCATAGGGACTGATGGTTGACCGGAGATGAATGGTTGCGTGGAGACGGATGGTTGCATGGATGTGGACGAACCACATAAGAAGGCATCCATCGCAGCCTGCAGGTTGGGGTCCAAACAACCGCTTTCTTTGTCGATAGCAAACATAAGAAGTTGCCGCCTCCAATCCTCCTTGGCTTTATCTTCTCGCTCTTTCTTGTGCAATGTATGCTTCTTCTAGAGGTGTGAGGATGTATTAGATAAACCTTCTTTCCATGTTGCCGATGATGACACTCCTCGTACCCGACCACCATGTTCTTTGGTCCCAATAGCCTTCGCTAGCTCATCCTTGTGATACTCCGGTATAAACAGACCAGCCTCCGTCTACATCACGATGGGACCTTTCAAGGCTTGCACGACCTCAACTGTCGCGGGATCCTTCACAATAATCTCTGCTTCATCGTTTAACTCAGAGCGACCATATACCCAATTTCTGGTACGCTCATTGGTGTTTGGCAAAGGATGAGGTTTTTCCTTCCGCGCAGAGCTTGGCTTCCTGCTCTCTCCAAATCGGAATTTTTTTTTTGTATCCGCCCGGACCTAACCGTGTCTTGTACTTGTTCTACTTGTTGAGCTCAACCATCTTTTCACTGAGCTCCTTCAAAGCACTACTCATCTTCTGCTCAACAAACTCGTCCCATTCCTTCTGACTAATATTTCCATGCTTGTCGAATGGGGTTCAATTTTTCTTGACGTATTGACAGTTGAGATTGGACTTGTAATCTCAAAAGATGTGACTGAGAGTGGACATCGTGGCCTTCTTGACACTCTCGAGATCTGCTGGCTGGAACTGGATGGTTGTCGTGATGTCAGTCCACATATCGTCTTTTCTGCCATCCGGGACTTGGCGCCAATCTTGCCACGTGATTTTGCAATGGTCCCTCACCACTTTGCCACAACGGTTCTGCCATTTGGCACTAACACCAGCGGGTTCAATCGGTTCTCCATCTTTGGGGTCTAGTATAGTAACCTCGTAGATGCCCTCTGCCTTGTTCGCGAAGCGCTGACCGCGCTTGCGTTTGTGTGTGGACACTTGGGCAGGCACCTCTTCCACTTGCTGCTCGAGGGCCTCATCTGTCACAGCCTCTACTGCAAATAGCCGACGGGCACTTCGTCGAGGTCCCTAGGATATAATTAGTAGATTTTAGTTTACAAATTAGTTGAACAAATGACAGAATTATCTTTGACAAGATACCTCATCTTGAGGCACGAAATCAGGATCCGGGCTCCCCAATCGACGTTCCTTTAGTAGTGGAGGATGCGGATCTTCTGGTTCTTCCCAATGTTCGCTTGATCCTTCATCGTCTGAAGATGACCTCGCTTGTGAGTGCGCCTTGAGGGCGTCTTCCTCTTGAGACGGCATATTGTCCGCCATGACGAGAAGACTTTGACAGCTAATGTTAGATATGACGACTAGTTTAGAGACAAAAAAACAAAAGAAAATAATAGAAAAATCAAAATTTGCTCTCAGTGCGGGTTGCTGAATCAACGGCCTTCCAACGCTCTAAGATCCTTGACTCATACAACAACATATATCTGATATCCTAGGATATGGTCTATGTCATCACACTAGCCTCACTTAGCCCGCTTTCATCATTGAGCATAGGTCGATTGCCTACATAGAATAGATAAGTAGTACAGAGAGACAAGGAGAAGAATAGAAAAATCAAAATTTGCTCTCAATGCGGGTTGCCGAATCAACGGCCTTCCAACGCTCCAAGATCCTTGACCTGTACAGCAGCATGTATCCAATATCCTAGGATATGGTCCATGTCGCTATACTAGCCTCACTTGGCCCCCTTTCATCATTGAGCATCGATCGCCTATGTAGAATAGATAAGTAGTACAGAGAGACAAGGAGAAGAATAGAAAAATTAAAATTTGCTCTTACTGCGGGTTGCCGAATCAACGGCCTTCCAACGCTCTAAGATCCTTGACCTGTATAGCAGCATGTATCCAATATCCTAGGATATGGTCCATGTCGCTATACTAGCCTCACTTGGCCCCCTTTCATCATTGAGCATCGATCGCCTACATAGAATAGATAAGTAGTACAGAGAGACAATGAGAAGAATAGAAAAATTAAAATTTGCTCTCAGTGCAGGTTGCCGAATCAACGGCCTTCCAACGCTCTAAGATCCTTGACATGGTCCATGTCGCCGGACTAGTCTCACTTAGCCCGCTTTCATCATTGAGCATATATATCATAGGCAATAAGCATGTTCATAGGCAATGAGCATATATATATCAGAAGCCTATATATCATAGGCAGCCAGTATATGGAATATGAACATCGCGTATATATCATAGGCAATAAGCATGTTCATAGAGCAAGCATATAGGGCAGCTAGCACATTCAGATATGGCAGCAAAAGAAATACCACAGGCAGCAAATAAGCAACTATAGTGAGCATGACAGTGAGCAAGCATATAGGGCAGCTAGCACATTCAGATATGGCAGCAAAAGAAATACCACAGGCAGCATATGAGCATATGACATATATATGTAGAATCGATTTCAGAGCATATGACATATATATGTAGAATCGATAAAAAATAGAGTATATATGGCAGTGAGCATTAAACAACAGTGAGGGCAGCAACTAAACTGATCAAGGCAACAATGATAGGGCAGTTACTAGAAGTGAGCATAGGCAGCAAGAACCAGGACCCACCAATTCTCAGAATTTTTAGAACCATGACACACCATGGCAGCAAGCATATGCAACAAGCATACGGGCAGTTTTTAGAATTTTCAGCAAGTAACTAGTGCAAGGAATATCACATTGCATATATGAAACAACTACATGACACACCAATTTTTAGAAATTACCTATGCACAAATAAAGATAATAATGATACTATGATCATTTCAGAGCATATGACATATATATGTAGAATCGATAAAAAAATAGAGTAAATATGATAGTGAGCATTTAACAACAGTGAGGGCAGCAACTAAACTGATCAAGGCAACAATGACAGGGCAGTTACTAGCAGTGAGCATAAGCAGCAAGAACCAGGGCCCACCAATTCTCAGAATTTTTAGAACCATGACACACCATGGCAGCAAGCATATGCAACAAGCATACGGGCAGTTTTTAGAATTTTCAGCAACTAACTAGTGCAAGAAATATCACATTGCATATATGAAACAACTACATGACACACCAATTTTCAGAAATTACCTATGCACAAATAAAGATAATAATGATACTATGATCATTTCAAAGCATATGACATATATATGTAGAATCGATGAAAAATAGAGTAAATATGATAGTGAGCATTTAACAATAGTGAGGACAGCAACTAAATTGATCAAGAAAATAATGATAGGGCAGTAACTAGCAGTGAGCATAGGCCGCAAGAACCATGACACACCAATTCTTAGAATTTTCAGAACCATGACACACCATGGTAGCAAGCAAAGGACAACAAGTATATGGCATCAGTAATCATAGGACTGCAAGCATGGACATCGCATTTGACAGCAAGTATATGGCATCAGTTTCAAGCTAATGAATTCAAACGCACATACATACGAAGAGAGAGGGCGAGTGAGGGAGGAGGGGTGAGGCAGAGGGCACATCTAATGTAGAGGACAGGAACAATCACACACACAGAATGCTTTCAAGAGGGATGACGCACCTGGTCGTCGAGAGCAGGAGGGCGTCAGAGAGGGAGGCACGAGGAGGGAGCCCATGGCGGCGCTCGGGGACGAGGAGGCCCACAGCGGCGCTCAGGGATGAGGAGGCCCACAGCGGCGCTCGAGGACGAGGAGGGGGCCCACAGCGGTGCTAGGGGACGAGGAGGGGGCTTGTGGCGGCGCTCGGGGACAAGGAGGCGGCCCGCGGCGGTGCTAGGGGATGAGGAGGGGGCCCGTGGCAGCGCTCGGGGATGAGGAGGGTGCCCGCGGTGGCGCTCGGGAACGGAGGAGGGCATTGTCGACGAGGGGGAGGCCCACGCGACGACGATTGGCGAGCACGAGGGAGGCACCAGGAGGGAGCCCGCGGTGGTGCTCGGGGACGAGGAGGGGGCCCGATGCGGCGATGCTCGGGGATGAGGAGAGAGGAGGCGGCGCTCGGGACTTGGGCAGCCTGACGGCGTCGTCTCTTCTCGCCGTGGTGGTTAGGGTTTGGGCCCCCCGCGCCCCACTTTATATAACAAAATTCTCTTTAGCGGCGGCTCAAAAAGCAAACCGCCGCTACAAAGCAATAGCGGCGGTTGACTTTGTTAGCCGCTGCTAAAAACATGTCGGTTTGGGCCCTGCCGCGCCCTATTTTATATAACAAAATTCTCTTTAGCGGCGGCTCACTAAGCAAACCGCCGCTACAAAGCAATAGCGGCGATTGACTTTGTTAGCCGCCACTAAAAACATGTTAGTTTTTTTAAAAAAAATTGTGTTATTCATTTTCCAAAAATTGTATTATTCATTTTAGCCCTTGATTTTTTTATAAAGAATATATTAGCCCTAAAATTTTACAAAAGAACCCATGAGTTCATTATTAATTATGTTTTAGTCCTATCTTTTTACACTTAGGTCCCTATACTTCATAAAAATTAATGTTAGGTCCTAAAATTTGTAGAAACAACCCTATTATTCATTTTCTAAAAATTATACTATTGATTTTCTAAAAATTATATTATTCATTTTCCAAAAAATTGTATTACTCATTTTCCAAAAATTATACTATTGATTTTCTAAAAATTATATTATTCATTTTCTAAAGAATAATAAAAAAGGCCTGTAGCGGCGGCTAGGCCACCATAAAAACATGTCGGGTTTTTTAAAAAAAATTGTGTTATTCATTTTCCAAAAATTGTATTATTCATTTTAGCCCTTGATTTTTTTTATAAAGATTACATTAACCCTAGAATTTTACAAAAGAACTCATGAGTTTATTATTAATTATGTTTTAGTCTTGTCTTTTTACACTTAGGTTCCTATACTTCATAAAAATTAATGTTAGGTCCTAAAATTTTGCAGAAACAACCCTATTATTGATTTTCTAAAAATTATACTATTGATTTTATAAAAATTATATTATTCATTTTCCAAAAAATTATATTATTCATTTTAGCTCCTAATTTTTTTTATAAATAATATCTTGGCCCTGTAATTTTATAAAAGGACCCTTCAGTTCATTATAATTAATTATATTTTAGTTTCGTATTTTTATAGTTAGGCCCTTGTACTTAAAAATTATGTTTAGGTCCTAAAATTTTGTAGAAACAACCCTATACTTTTTATTAATTACATTTCAGTCCTAATAATTTTACACTTTAATTCTTGTCTTCTTATAAAATTACAAATAGGTCCCTAAACTCGTTTATATTTACCTTTTAGCCCCTATAACTTCAAACTACATGATGCTTATAAAAATAAGTTACACAATCTTTATATTCAAATAAACATAAATTACATAGAACATAATACAAGGTTCGAATAATAAAAGATACTTAACAAAATAAAATTACATGATGCTTGAGTTATCCTTAAACGACTTTTCGTTGGCAATGATCGATGCGCATGTAGGGCATTTCGTCAGCAAAGGAGAGTCTTGCTTCCAAGACTTTAAAATTTTTCGGATCTATGAAACATGGCACCTCGTCATATTGATTGTAGTCATCTCGATCCTCCACATTCTCCACTCCAACGATTCTTTATTTACCTGGAACAACAATGTATTTCTTTTCGTCCTTTGGATCAAGTACATAAAACACCTGTTCCACGGTCTTGGCAAGTATCCAAGGCTCATCTTTGTGACCAACATTGTTAAGATCAACAATTATGAAACTATATTCATCTATCTCGATATTCATGAGTGTTGTACGCACTTATCTTTAACTGTTCTATGTTTACAAGATTCTTGATATTCGATGAGAAACCCGTCGATACTTTAATCCCACTGAGGCACTTATAGAATGTTGTTTTCTCCTCAATCGTAAGTGTATAGGCTGCCGCAAGGAGAAAGTACTTTCTATTTGCTCTTTCTTGCGGATGGAGCTCTGATCTTATTCCTATCACTACAAGATCTCTACATGCGTTGAGTCCATCCTTTGTCTTACCGGGTTGATCGAGTATAAGTCCGCTACTAGTATCAAATACACTCGAGTATAAGTCCGCTACTACTGTCAAATACACCCTTCCCAATATGCATCTAGTCGAAGGCATGATTCACTTCCAATTCTTTCCAATAATTGAAATATACGAAGAAAATGGATTTCTTCTTAAACGGTGTGAGACCTTTTGCATTTTTGGCTCCTTTCACCGGCTTTCCAAAAACAACACTGATATTTTTAACAAGGTCAAACACGACCCTGCCAGTACAACGTCGAGGTTCTGTGTCGTTCTCAACTTTGCCATCAAAGTGTCTAGCCATCGCGCGATACCTGTGTTTTGCTGGTAAGAATCGGCGGTTTCGCGTATACACTAGCTTCTGGGATGCTGGAAGGTACACATGGGATGTATCATCAACGCATATGAAACATGACGGCTTTCCTTTGACTTGTCCTGATAGCACCCTTAGTGTCGGGGAATCACTTACCGTGCAAAAAATAATTTCTCTGAGCGTGAAGTACTCTCTTCGATACTCATCCCATATACGGACCCCCTCCAACCATAGTTTTTGCAGGTCTTCGAACAATGGTACTAAGAACACGTCTATGTCATTACTAGGTTCTTTAGGCCCAGATATAAGAGTGGTCAGCAGTAGGTACTTACGCTTATGGCATAACCATGGTGGAATGTTGTACATTGCTAGTATCACTAGCCAAGTGCTATGCGGATTCCTCATTTGACCGAATGGGTTCATCCCATCTATACTCAATGCAAACCGTATGTTCCTTTCCTCATTAGAGAAGTCTCGATGATCCTCATCAAACATTTTCCACTGTGTTCCATCTGCGGGGTGCCTGAGCTTACTGTCCCCCTTGCGTGCATGTCATGTTATCATTGTCGCATCCCTAGGGTTGGCGAACAAGCGTCTGATGCGATCGACCACGGGTAAGTACCACATGACTAAGGCAGGAACCTTACTGTCATCACTGTCATCGACGATACAACTTCTTTTCTTCTTTCTCCCCTTAGTTGTATTCTTCACGCCACTATCGGCATCACAGTCATTGTTCCTCTTGTAACGACTGCGTTTGCACCTTGGGCATCTCACAGCGTCCTGATGCTCCTTTTGATACAATATGCAATGATTTGGACACGCGTGAATTTTTTGCACGCCCAACAAAAGTGGAGAAATCAGCTTCTTAGCAAGGTATGTTGTCTTAGGTAACAAGTTGGGCTTTGGCAGCGCATCGAAAATAAGTTCCAACAAATCCGTGAAACTAGCATCCGACCAGCCATGCATGGCCTTCAGCTTCATCAGCTCAAGTACAGTACGCAACACGGTGAACTCTTTACCACATCCCTTAGATTCATCATATAATGGATCCTTTGATGCTTTCTCTATTCTATGAAAATTATCAAGCCCTTTAGTTGTACCGGCATTGATCAACACCTGCGGCTCAATATGACACAACAACTCCTCAACATCAAAATCGTCTTCATCAGGTGAATCCATCGCATCTGCACCAGGCGAATTGACAACCTCGACTTCAACTTCAATATGCTCACCATGTTTTGTCCATCTCGTGTACCCCTCAACAAAACCCCTCCGCACAAAGTGTGACTTTATTACTTCTATATCATTCCACGGCTTCTAATTTTTACAATCAAAACACACATAATATATATCAGTCATCCGTTCACGTCGAGCATGTTGTGCGGCCGCTTTGATGAATTTGGAAACTTCTCGTAAAAATATTGGACCCGGTCTTGGTGCCTCGTACATCCAAGATCTATCCATCGCGAACGGCCTTGAACGGAAACCCAAAAATGATTTAAATTCATTAATTAATTATGTGTGATAAAAAATTTAAACATTCACTATATATATATATATATATATATATATATATATATATATATATATATATATATATATATATATATATATATATATATATTGAATATTACATGAACTGAAAAATATTATGCAAGATAAAATGAAAAAACATCAAATTATTTTATATATTATTTAACTTTTATCACATCTAGCCAAAAAATATTAGAAATAAATTAATTAATATGTGTAAGAAAAAACTAAATATTCACTAAATATATAAACATTGAAAAATAATATACATGAAGTGAGAAATATTATGCAAGGTAAAATGAAACAAACATTAAATTATTTTATATATTATTTAATTTTTATCAAGAGATAATAAAATAATTAATATCCCTCTTGCCCTAATACTACTTTCTCTCTCTTTTAAAAACCAAACTAGATCTAGATTCTCATTGACATAAAAACAAGCTAAATATAATAATTTTTTTTGTGTAGTGATGAAAAGAGATGATGTATACCTTCATAAACTTCAACTATAACCAAGTAGAACCATCCAAATCAAACAAATTTAGCTAAAATTTGATGAAAACCTTACAAACTTAAAACCCAAAATTCTACTTGATTTCGAAATGAGAGCACAATGTCAACCGCCGCTATAAATATGGGTCGTTTATAGCGGCAGTTGATAATGTCAACTGCCGCTATTTGGTGTCCTGTAGCGGCGGTTTTAGTTAGGGCATTGCCCATTGGCTCTGTAGCGACGGCCGAATTTGGCTCGCGCCGCTACGGCGGTTTGCCTGCCGCCGCTACAGGCCCTATTTGTGGTAGTGACCACAGTCAAACATGGATGCCGCCATCAGCTCCTCCTCTCTTCCCGTCGCCTCTCCGCCCGCCTTCTCTCCTCCTCCCTCCTCGTCTTTTTTGCTTCAGTATCGGTAAATGTAGGAAAACCCCACGAGTGATCGGAGGTCAGCTAGGCCCGTGTGCCGTGTCTATGCACCACTCCCGGTGAGCCAGCGAGCCGCCATGCCCTAGCACACTTCGGGTCTCGTCTCCTCCCCCTTCGTCCCTTTTCTTTTCTCTCCATCACCCTCTCTCTTTTTTTCCTTGTTTTTGTCTTCTTTCCGCGACGCTTAAGCCCTGCTGCGGGAGTGTAATGGAGTGCTGCAGTTGGTGGCCAAATTGCTCCACAAGACCCTTAACATTGTTATATTGTCACACATGCTTCCACGGCTGGATGGGTCTCCACGTCTGGTAAAATTCTCGCAACTCTTTTAGGAGCTAAATTATGATACTCCCTCCATCCCAAATTATTTGTCATGCTACACTCCTTCAGTTTTTTCTATTTACTTGTCATCCTCGCAACTCAATGTATCTTTTTCTCTTCCCAGTATATCTCTATCTCTATCTCTCTTCTTCTTGTTTTCTGTGCATCTACCTTTTTTACCTCTCCTTAATCTCCGTGTCCAAGTCTAAAACGACATGTAATTGGGGACGGAGGGAGTAAGTCCGAATTTTCTTGCAATGAATTGATACTAAAATATGAATTTTCTTAACTAGCTATCTGTAATTGTATACTATAGTTGATAGGTTGACTTGATTCTTGCATAGACTAGTGTGGTTGTGTGGCTTAGCTTCTGCATTGTTTGCATATTTTGGTCTCCTAGAATTGTTAGGTTGTAACGATTGCTAGGGTTGAGCGGAAATTGAAGTATTTGTTGATTAGGTCAGGGGTCAGGTGAGCTCTGGGATTAACAAAATTAAGAAATAATGAATTATCTAGGCATGCTGCTTTTAGATTCCTTCAGGTTTTAGAAGAAGCTCCACCAGAATATTTTCTTAGAGAAATATAAATTATGTTCGTGCAAAATAAATATGTGCATGTCCGGATGTGTTGTAACTTATGAGTCGATCACAACAAGCAACAAAATAGACATGCATGAGACAAGTAGTAAAGACTTTTGAATCTTTATTGTAAGGAAGTTGTTAATTTTCAGACGACTAGGGATTATTTCAATCAACGCTCTTAACGCTCGAATTTAGATTCAATACATAAAATTGAATACATAAGTTTTTTTCTCTAAATAATACATAAAATTGCTACAATACAAAGATAGCCACCAACTCTCTGTGTGAATCACGTGGACGGAGTCGACTGAAAGTTACGAGAAAATCATCACCGTATGTATATGTTTAACATGTATTATCTATATTATTTATATTATGTTAAGATTCATATTATATATACTAGCCAAAGATTATATGATAAAGTATATATTGAAACTATATTTTACCAATCCTAATATAAAACATGTGACCTAGACAGTACATGTTCAATATTTACATGTGAAAATTTCGCTTTGGAAAGTTATAGGTGTTTTCAGACGACTGACGACCTTTATTGAAAATAATGATATGGTGATTACATGTCGGCGATGATGAGAACCTTCCATCGTTAGACTTTTTTTATTTAAATAATATTATTTTAATTGAAAATTGTAGAACTGAGGTACAAATCTAAAAAATTACAGAAATAGAGACCAGTCGGTTGTGGGAAAACCGATTAGTAACCTATCGATCATCCAACGACCGATAGCCTATGTGGCGGTGATGTGGCGTCGGCAGATGACCTAGAGGCACGCTGTCGAATCATTTTGTATGGCCGAGAGGCCTATCGGTCATTGAATAAGGCATATTGGTAGCCTACTGGTTATGGGATGACCGATAGGTCCCCTATCTACAAAAGTTCACAAATTATTTAATAAAAATAAATCTTAAACAAAAAAAACTATCATGGGACCGATAGAAATTTTTATTTTAAAATAATCATTTTAATATAAAATTTTGAAAAATGACTGAATACTAAATTTCCAGATCTAGACGTTTTAGTTAAAAAAGGCTGAATACTAAATTTCCAGATCCTGACTTGTCTTGGTGCCACATCACGGGGGAGGAGTGACTCGGATCCAAGCTCTCTGGCTTGAGACACGCTGTAGTATTTGGCGTATCACTGGCTTGAGACACGCCCATCTCTTTGGCGTGTCTAACCTGTATACCTGTCGCATCTAGCCTCCATCCACTGACACGTCGGAGCAGATGGCGTGTCAGTCAAACACGCTGTAGTAGATGGCGTGTTTTGGTTGATGAACACGCCAATGTGCTTGACGTGTCTGAAACATCTAGATCGTAAAAATTTAGTTTATGACCTTTTTTATAAAAAATAGATAAAAATAATTTTTTAAAGAAAAAAAGGGCACAAGCTTGTCCGGACACAAGCCGAACACGACACTGCATAGCGGATACCGGTGGACACTGCTGTGCACACCCATGTACTCTAAGCAACGCCAAAGCAAGCTCAGACATAATAAAACTAGAAATGGTTGGGGAGTTGAATTGAATAATTGAATTACTACGAGAAGAATCTTCGTAATAATAAAATCACTTCATGATTATAAGTTGTTCTTTGAGACCTATCGGTCGTCCCGTAACCGATAGGCCAACATTGCGTTGTGCCCCCTTCGATTGCGATAACATGACAGACTAGTTCGATGACATGGCAGACTAGTCGGGAGCTAAAGTACCGATTTGTGCTTATCGGTCAGCACGCGACCGACTGACATGGTCGAGGAAGGCCCTGGACTCGCTGAGGTCGCCGACCTTGACGTCCCTCTAGAGTGGCCAGAACAAAGGTTTCAAGACCTCCAACCCGAGTTGAAGATCTACAACCTATGTTGCAAAAAGCAATTTGTAGGGATGATAGTTATATGTACTGTATTTTTTTTTATGTACTCACAACTGGCACTTGGAGTCTTGGATGATTTCATTGAAGGTCTTGTAATCAGTTAACTGAGAATTGAAAACTAATATGCAATCTGAATTTTGAGTATTGCCATGTTACATGAAATGGATGAGAAGAACAATGAAACGTGAATCAGTTATATCTTGAATCTTGTTGGATTACAGACTCAAGTTACAGATTTTGTCGTCGGCGATGCATTCTCAGAGCAAGTATTATAAGGTACAGTCAGCAGGCGAAATAGGCTGCCATGTCAGCGGAGTCCTATATGGAGTAGCGAGGAAAGAAGAAAGAGAAGAAAGCGGGCGTCTTGCGAGTCGCTCGCTGGAAGCGGCATACCCGAGAAAGAAACGCCCGCTCCCAGCCTGCAGCGAGCGATTCAGCCGGCGCTTGCTTCCTCCACTAGATCCCCTGCTCCATCCGCCTCCCTCGCGCAGATCTTGCCGCCAAATCGATGTTCCCTGCGCCAAATTGTTTTTCTCCGTGTCGAATCGAAGTATGAAGTCCCTAATCACCCCTATCTTCACTTGCAAATCCTAGACTATAGATCCACCCATCCATGGCTATGCTCACTAGCGCGCCGCTGGTCCGGCGTGGTCTAACCTTCTGCCGCGACTCCTCCCCCTTATTTCATACATGGTCACAAAGATCTTGGTCACATCAGATTGTATTTATATGTCTGCATTTAATACTTGCTATTTAATATAATCACTCTCTTAGTCAACCTAATAGCTAGCTCCATTATACCAGCTGGCTATATGGAAGGCTCCATGTGACATGGCCTTTGCATTCTGCCAGCAGCCGGCTGAATCATAATTGGGACAGAGAGTTTTCCAAGAATCTGTTGCATCGAAAAGTGCGGCGCTTGTCTGCCTCTCCTACTCCTGCACGGTCTCGGCGACGATCTCTCGCATCGCGCGCCGCGACTCCTCGACGTCGCGGCGCACGACGAACGGGTGCGCTTGCAGCTGCGGCACGGTGGCGCGCCGCCTGGAGTCCTTGTGCAGGCGCGCCGCCTGGAGTCCTTGTGCAGGCACGCCGCCACGAACCCGTGCAGCTCGGGCGACGAGCCCTCCGACACGGACGGCGCGTCCCCATCGCAGATGGCACGCCTCAGGTGCGCCTACTGCGGGCACTCCACCGCGGGGACGAAGGCGCGGCGCCCCGTGAACAGCTCCAGGACCGTGACGCCGAGGCCCCACACGTCGGTGGCCGCTGCGCCGCGCGGGCCCGCGCGGGCGCCGACGGGCGCGAACCTCTCGGGGCTCTTGTACGCCGTCTTGCCGACGGCGACGGGAACGCGGCGCGTCACCCCCGCGCGGTCGACGAAGGTCCTGGACTCGCTGAGGTCACAGACCTGACGTCCCCGTTTGCGTTCACGAGGAGGTTATCGGGATTCACGTCGAGGTGCACGACGCCGCGGGCGTCCAGGTGGGCCAGCCCGTCCAGGCACCGCGCGGCGGCCTCGGTGAGCGCGGGCTCCGGGAGGCCGCGGTTGCCGCGTCTCTTGACGACGGCGCCGAGCGTGTCCGCGTCCATGAGCTCGAGCACGTACGCGAGCATGTTCTCCTCGGGGTCGGCGAGCACGGCGTGGCACCGGACCACGTGCGGGGACCCGACTGACCGGCGGAGCGCCTCGGCCTCCGTCTGCTCGTCGTCGTCCACGCCGCGGTCGGGGAAGAAGGTCGTCTCGAGCGCGAACAACGCGCCGGTAAGGCGGTGGCGGACCTTGGTGACCACGCCGCTGGCGCTCGCGCCAAGGTGGCAGATCTCTTCCAAGTCCGACAGACGCATCGTCGGCTCCGCCTCGTTCGACGCCGGTGCCGGCGGCTTGGGCGTCGTCATGTGATGATGATGATGAGGCTGGCGGAAGAACTCGTGGGCCGTGACGGGGAACGCCGGCCGAGCCATTGGGGCGTCTGCCGCCGCCTTCGCCATGTGACTACACGAAGGGAAGCAGGCGCCTGAGGGGCTCTGGGGGCTGCGAATTTATAGAGCGAGAGATCGATTTCGAATCGGACTTGAGGGCGGTGCTCCTAGTGAAGTGGCGCGCAAGTTGTCGGATGACAGCTGCCAAGTCCGAACGAGAGGAGGGCAGGAGGCATGGTCGCCTGGGTCCACCACTCGGTCACACGGAGTGGCTTGACTTGGAGTGAAGACCAAGAAAAATAGGATCCTATTTGTATCAATGAGATTTTAAGAATTCAATTTTAGAATCAAAGAGAACTCTAACACCAGATTCTAAAATCTAGAATCTCAGATTTTAAGAATCTCATAATCTGATTATATCCAACTAGAGCTAGATTTATATGTCAAAAGACTCATTGTCCTTTAAATTTTAAAAATCTGATCGGTATGTATCTAAACGCCACCACCCAGATTTTATTTAGAATCTAGATTTACACCTAATTCCAATAAGAGCATTTTAAGGACCGAAGACGTACCGAGAGGGTGGGGGAAGTTGAATCAATAAGCCGCTCATGAATCTAAATACTTCAATTCATACTATTTGAATCTAACAATCGTTGCAACTTAAGCAATTCTAGTAGACCAATACCCTACACATGCTAGTGTTCATGATGATAGCAAGCGCGAAAGCCAAACACACTAGCCTATGCAAGCCACTGTTCAACCTAGTTACTAGAGCATACAATTATATAATAGTAAAGAGAGGGTCAAGGAATGCTCATGATTTTTTTCCCGAGATCTCGGAAGAATGGCGCCTTCCCCTACACCTCGTTGGACCACTCCCGCCGGAGTCCTGATCCCTCCCGTCACCGATGTGGAGTTCTCGCCCTCGAGCCCGCAATCACTCCCGGAATGAAGACATGGTGCGCGTCACCGCTGCCACCAAGGCACAAGCTCGCCTCCCTCGAGAACTTACTGGACTCAAGCTGACACGAGCGCTCATTAGCGATGTCCCTTTCACCGGCGGGTTCAAACCGGATACAAACGTCTGACGGCCTTCACAACCAATCACGATAGGCTCGATCACCGACACCTAACCGGTCTTGATCTCACCATACACCAAGAGTAACAACCTAGATCACACCCTCACCTTAGATGTGCAAGATCACTCCTTGTTACTCTCACTAGCACTCTTAAAATATGCAATATCTCCTCCTAGTGCTCTCCTCTTTACCTCTTGGCTCTCACCAAATGCTCCAAGCAATTCCACTGGTCAAGAATTGTCTCCAAGACCTCAGCAACGAAGTTATATAGGCTTCGAACCTCCAACTAGTCGTTGCTCCACGAAATCAGCTTTCTGGGCCTATTGACCGGACTGTCCAGTCACTGCCTGACCGGATCGTCCAGTCTGCAAACTCCAGCTCCAACGGCTCTGCCCTTGCTGATCTTCGTACTGACCAGACCGTACGGTCAGTTAACCGGACCGTCCGGTCCGTTTCTATTTCCAGTCCAGAAACATTTCGCGCGCTGCTTCCTCTCTGCCCAAGTCTCAACTCTACTGACCAGACCGTCCGGTCACTAGACCGTACCGTCCGGTCTATAGGGTTTGCAGACTTGACAGATTCCTCGTTGTTTGCTATAAGTCACAGACAAAATCTCTTAGTGATCGTACATTCCGGTCTCCACTGACCCCTTTGTCCGGTCACTTCGTCCAGAAGCTGAAACTTCTTGTCCTCACTTGACTTTGTTTTCCGATTTCTTCGTACAGCTCCTTGGCTTCTCCACTGTCACCTAGTGCTTGTGATTTCACCGAGCAACCTTGTACATCACCGACTAGACATGACTAAGAGAAATGACCTAGACCCCCTTGATAGCCCGGTTTTTTCTATGGACTCAAAGCCCTAACAACTAGACAAGTGTTTCCAACACTTGCTCCATAGCTTGTACTTAGCTTTGATCCATCTCTTTCAACCCTTGGACTCCATCAAGCTCACAAGCCTTCATGCTTGCGGTCATTATCATCAATCACGAAGGCAATCATCATCCATATGATTTGTAGTAGAGTTTAGAGATGATTCCTACATAGACAATACTCGTGTAGATATTAGTCCATAATTTCATAGTTATCATCTATCATAAAAACATTCATACCTTGGGGATCCAATCATCAATGGTCATGAAGCTTACAAGCATCTATATGAGTTCCTACTCCCTATGGGTCCCATGTGTCAGAAAAAAATCAAGATATTTTTTCTCTCCCCGACTCCTCCAACGCCTCGCATGCACCATCGCCCTGCTCCCCGTAGGCGCTGGCGCCCTCACTGTGCTTGCGGTCACCCGAGCCAGCCTGAGTGCTCGCCACGGCCGAGGTGGAGCTGAGCGACATCTGGTCAAGCGCGACCAGCATAGGAGGCGATGAGGTGGGAGGCAAGCCGATGTGCATCGGGGTGGAGCTCGTCGGGGACACAACTTGCCGACAACTAGGCGCGGTGGAGGGCTCAGGCGGTGGGGGGAGTGGCGGCATGTCGGGTCGACGCTGGATGGCAAGAGCACCGAGGGAGTGTCGGGGCGCAACGCCGGTGGCGGAGGGAGGGAGGCAATGCAGCCTCGGCAGAGGAAGAGGAGAGAGAAAGGGAGGAGAAGAGAGGGAAAATGAAAGAAAAGATAGAGGAAACAATGAGGCTCACGTTTGGGAGGAAGATAGATAGCCTACTGGAGTGAGTTTTTTTCACTAGAGTCCTAAATTTTAGAATTAAAACCCATGTAAGAGACTCTATTAAAGATGCTCTTATAGTTACAAGTTTCAGCCATGTTCTAATCAATATAATTCCCATCCAATAGCACGGCGTGCAAAAAAAAATCGACTGGGAATATGTAATTCTACTAGCAAAGTGCCCATGCGTTGCGACAGGCTTAAGAAAAATAAAACATTCTGTATGATTTAAATAAAAAAAAATCATTTACACAATATATTTGTTAAACATATATAGTATTATTAATATTTTTACATGATAGATCATATTTATATTACTGTTGATGCTTCTTAGTGTATCATTTTATATGCAGAAGCAATCATTTTCTCACTATTTTCTATCATATTCTCATCATAATATGTTTTTTTATCTCTAATATTGACAATTTTGATATGTAGTGTTGTTTGAGATGTTGCAAAATTAGGTGAAATAACACTAAAAAGGTTCAAAGATGAGAAGTAGCGATATGAAGCCCAGCTCCGAGTTTCCACAAGCCCATGACACCTATAAGATACCTTTGTACGTACATGAAACCCAACATGCAAGTCCAAAACCGTGACCTAATGACTAAGGATTTCTAGAAGGTTTATCCGAAAGGAAAAAACAATTTACGCAGTCTAAAAATAGCACTGTATTGCGTCGCGATTTTGGATTTCAAGACGTGCTTCAATAGGAAACGTGTGACTATGAAAGTTGTAGAGCTCGTCGAGAGCTTTCCGAAACATATATACATCATATTATTTGGACTCCGGAGCTATGAGATATAGTTTCCGCAATAAGACATGCGTAGAGGAGTCCAAATCAAAACAGATATTTTTGTATCATATATTTGGATACAAATACTTCCAATCTATGAATCTATTAAATATCAAAGTTGTAGAACTTTTTAAGGGCTACGAGATAGAATTCGAGTTTGTTTCATTTGGTCTCCGGATGCGGGAGTTATGATTTTTAAAATTCGGTGCTTAATATGGAAGGTATAAAACCGACTTGCATTCAATCTCTAACTTTGTGGACACGAAGTGGACGACCGCACCTCAATTAATAAGTTGTAGAGAAACAGTTTTATCTCCTTTTTGTGCTGTTAGCAACACGCAGAGTGAATTTTTTTTGTTACATAAGAAAAAATGACTGATTTCGACTCAAGAGTAAGGGATAGAAACACAATTATCCCATCCAAAATTAGCATTATCATTTCTCAACTATATTTTTTAGATGAAAATAAAAACAAAACCAATAATCTCTGAAATAAAAACAAATATAAGTATGATTGGAATTATTGGTACAAAAATATGTCGATATCGATCAAAAATCAATAATTATGATTGATACTACCAACCGCTAGATTCTCACATCGACACAATTACATAATCATGCTATATATTCATCTTGCACAACAAATATAAGTATGTGTCATTTGATTAACATGACAACAAAAAGATTGATAGTTGACATAATAAATTAGAATGAGTGATATATAAAAAATTAATAGTTTTAAAATGTGGCTTAGGATACACGTAACAATAATCAGGAGTCCAAGAGGAAGTTAAGGGTTATGGATCTTAGCGTGTTGGTGGTAAAGTCCGCTTGAGTTTGAGTTAGTTGGGTAACAAAGATTAGCCTTTTAGAAATTTGATATTTTTTCAAAATTTTTTTGAACAAATACGATATATCATTCATTCAATAAAAAACCGGCTCTATTGTTTTCATTTTTGTTTATGTTAAAGTTTTTCCATTTCTATTATTATTTTTACATTTTTCATAATTATTTTCTGGTTTCTTGTTTTTCTGAAAACGGTTATCGGTATATCGAAAATTTTCATCACCGTTTTCAACCCCACTAACAGTTTGTACTACAAAATAATGCTTCTTTATAAAAGTAAAGGAAAAAAGTTCATGATGTTTTGCAAGATATATTTCGTGACCTTCACTCATTGAGTATGCAGAAGTCATGATGTACGTGAAAACTAGTAATGAATGACTATAGAATGCGGATAGAAAAGGATTACAACATCACTTGCAGCCTGCGGGGCAATGAAGCTTGCAGCCGAACGTACAAGATGTTTCAGATCCCATAGAATGCAGAGGAGAAGATCGACGCCACATGTTGTAGAACGTGAAGTAGATGAAGAAGAGATGCCAGAAGAACTTGACAACGTACGTTCAAACTCCATCAGACTAAGAAGAGGTGCATCAGAGATTGAGAGTATATGGGATCTCAATGACAACCTGCAATGAATGGCTTGCTGGTTCGAAGGACACAATTGAACCCAAAACTCAAAATTCAGAGACGAAAATGACCTTTTTCGAAAGTTAAGGGATGAATGAATTGAGCTTCCAACAAAGGTTGAAGGATGAAACCGGCTATTCGGCTGCCTTTTTATTCTTGTTCTCTGTCCATGACGTTTTGATGATTGGGCCCCTGCACCTGGAGTTGTCGGTCGAACAGATGCATTTTTGGCCCATTTTTACTTTACCTGTCCAGCTCGTCTTCAGTGCGGTATTTTGGAAGCCTGTGGAATATATTCAGACATGTTGTATACTTACCGCAATAAAAAAAAGTTTTATACTCAAAGAAAACGCTAAACAAGGGTGCATCTTATTTCAAAAAGAAAAAGAAAAAGTAAAACAGGTGCGCAATAAACCGGGGTTGTGGATAAGCACTAGGGATTTTATCAGTATTTTTTTAAAAAACTAGAGCGGTATGTACACATGACGGTTTTAAAACAATGGGTCAGGTCTTTTAGAAGGTTAACCGTTTGTATTTTGTACTCTCTCCGTTCTTAAATTATTGTTACCGTTGATTTTTTTAGTTAACTTTGATTATTTGTCTTATTTAAATTAATTTTGAAAATATCATATATGTTATCATAGTTTGTTTTATCGTTAAAGAAAATTAAAATATAATTTAAAATTTTTCATATTTAAAATAATATTTTAAATAAGATAAAGGGTCAAAATTAAATAAAAAAGTCAACAGTAACAACAATATAAGAAATTGCAACCGTTTACTTGTCCTGATTCAAGGCGCTGCACAAGACTGTCCAGTCCATGCTACGAGCGTGTTGCTGATCTCTTTTGTTCTGTTCGTAATATTATAGAACCAAAGACGTTCCTAACTGGTGCATGTAGTGTACGTGTATTAAGATATTACTGATGTTATCGATGCATTCAGCATAAGATTTACAAAAGATGGACTCAAGTCAGCAAAAGAAGCGGCGCAACTGATAATCTTTGTTGAGCATTCGGTCAAAAAAATTTTGTTACACGATCTTTACAAAATATACTAGGCAATCTTTCTAAAGAAGAAGAGAAAAAACTTCTATAACTTACAGTATAACTAAAGAATTCAAAATATGGTGTACTACACCAATATCCACAGCCCAATATGTGTATCGACATCCCAGCTCCTATCGTCATCATCTCTTCTGGAAGTTGAACTTCATGATGGCAAGGCCAAACAGGAAGGCGAAGAGCACGGCAAACGCCACGACAATGGTCGCCACCCATCCCAACCAGCTGTGCTTGAAGTCGAAGTAGTCCTCGACAAACACCTTCACGATTGTGCCGTCCTCCATCTCCGTCATCATGTCGCCAAACTGGGACACGACGAGTCCGTAGAGCGTCCATGCAACGGGGCATATGTAGCAGTACCACCTCCACCAGATCGGCACTTTCTGAATGTAGCGTCAGGCCAGAAAAGAAATGAGCACCGGAGAAGGATGAAATTTAGAAGTAGCAGGTGGCACTACGAGGGTGAAGCACTTACCGGTCGGGGGATGATGAACCCGGAGAAGAGATTCCATATGGCGTAGAATGCCGAGGAGACGATAGCGGCGATGTGGTAGTTTGGTGTCATGCCAACAGCCATCATGCCGTAGAATGTGAAGTAGAGCAGCGTGAAGTAGCCGAAGAAGAGGTACCAGAAGAACTTGGCAGCCGTCCACTCGAACCCGATCATCGAGTACACTATGACCCCATATATTGTAGCCTGAACCAGTGCATATGGGAGCTCAATGACAACCTGCGAGGAGATAAGCTGATCAGGTCCTGCTCACAAGAATATTCAGCAAACAGCAGCAGAAAAGGGAATCCCAAACTGATTTCAGGAGAACCATTCACCTGGCCAAATGCATATGGGAAAGCTGAGTACATGCCGGCAGCTCTTTCACGGTAAAAGACAGTACGCTCCACAGCCACCACTGGCTGAACTGAGGTACAGTTCATAACGCCGATGAACAGCACTGCAGAGTACATTGACCCCATAGCATTAAACAAGTCTTGCGACGATCTCCTGGAGGATGAAGAAAATGTCAATAAAACTTTGAATGTGGCCACTTATTTGCTATATGTGAGATGGTACAATTTGTTATCACTTACACTTTGCCACCAAGATCCCAGAAGATTGTGCCGAGGAGTAGAGCGATGATGGTAGTAAAAAAGAACCTAACTGTATTGTAAGGCGGGTTCCTCCAGTATGACAAGTTCTGCTTCCACAGGCAAGCCATGCATTGTGTGAAGGAAGATTGTGAATACCTGCTAGGGAAATACAGCTCGCTTGAACCAGGAGCTGGTTGACTTAATTCCTTTATCAAGGCCTTGTTTCTCCTGTAAAAAACAAAGAACCAATACATCATCCGGCTGAAGAAATGCTCTGGAGAAGAAAGGTTGGTAATATTGAAAACTGCAAAGTGCAATGGTATGCAGTACTCCTCTGTTCTGATTTTGATTTAGTTGGTTAGTTCAACTTTGAGCAAAGAAAGAATGGAGTAATAGATATGACAAACTAACTATATAATGCCCACGAAATTTCGACCTATCATACTTAAATTTGGTTACTTTGTGCTCCTCCTAGTTACTGCAACCACTGGGAAGTTACTTACTGGTAAAGTTCAGAATTCTTGTATATGTCACTGAAATCAACACCTAGAATCTGTTCTTGAGAGACTGTGGTCACTTCCAGCATCCATGTTGCTGGATTGTAGCCCTCTTTAATTTTGCTAACCCCTTCAATGCCCTGGATAATATTAGATCACAAGGTCGTATCAGTAATTTTGAAAAAAAAAATTGATAGATGTATATCAAAATTTGTTAATGTCACTTTACCTCAAAATATTTGATCAACTCTAAAGAATGATGGCCTAGTGGACCAGCATAGATCTCTTCTCCACCACGCTTCAGCAGGAAAAGCTGCAAGCATTAATAAAACATTTCAGGCCTTGCAAGTTTGTTCAGCTGTGGAAAACCAGCTACAGGAAATTGATGGTCAATCTAGCACTTATTTAGAAAGAAGCTAAGAAAAAAATATCCGATGTGAATTGTCACTCACCTCATCAAATGCTTCAAATATGTCAATACTAGGTTGATGTATTGTGCAGACCACTGTTCTACCAGTATCCACAGTGTTCCTCACTGTCCTCATCACAATTGCAGCTGCTCGGGCATCAAGCCCCGAGGTTGGCTCATCCATGAAGATGATTGAAGGATTTGCAACAAGTTCCACAGCAATGGTAAGCCTTTTCCTCTGCTCAGTCGACAGACCATTCACCCCAGGAAGCCCGACCAAAGCATCTCTCAATGGTTTGAGCTCCACAAGCTCCATCACCTCCTCAATGAAGATCTGCACACTCAAAAAGGTAAGCAGCTGTCTACAGGGTATCAACTGAAGTTGAAATGACAACTATGTGGGTGACAGACCTTTCTTTTGTTTGAATCCACTTCCTTAGGAAGCCGAAGCCATGCTGAGAACAGCAGTGACTCATAGACTGTCACCTGAGGTGAGTGGATATCATTCTGTTCACAATATCCCGATACACGTGCAAAGGTCTCTTGTTTCTTTGGGTATCCTGAAATGCTGATGTCTCCTTCAATGTACCCGCCAGTCTTTCTCCCTGCCAACACATCCATCAGAGTAGTCTTTCCTGCACCACTGACACCCATAAGCGCCGTCAACACTCCTGGCCTAAAAGACCCACTGACACCTTTGAGGAGCTCCAAACGGTCTTCAACAACACCCTGTGCTTTCATTTCCTGAATTCAATTTGGCAGCAAGGTTACAGACTAGTAATCAATTATCATTGTTGGCATTGTAAGAGAAGAAAGTTTCTATCTTTACCGGTGGCATGTCAACAGAGTATCTGACATCATCGAAGGTGAGTGAAAGCGGGACAAAAGGGAGGATCATTCCCCTTTGAGCCGGAGAAGAACCATCTTCAGCTGTTCTTGAATCAGATTCAGTATTGATTCCTGTTGAACGAGTGCTTCCTGATGCCAAGTTATTTACATCCAGAAGCTCTCCGGTGATGTTTGCATGCTTCTCCTTTAGCTCCTCTTCAGAAACAGATGGTCGGGAGTTGCCGTATGCTGGAAATAAGAAGAAGAGCAGGTTTAGATATTGTGAAACCCGAGAACAAATAGCAAACTATGAGCAACGAGTTAAGCAGGTACTCACGCCTAAGGTATGTAAGGGCAAGAGTGAAGAGTGTGTTGAAGAGTAAGGTGAATCCAATCATTGCACCAAACCCAATCCAGTACCACTTTGCTTCCGTGAATACTCCACGGGACTTAAGGACTTGCACACCTAGGGTTTCATTGGATGTTCTGCTATCCAATATTTTATTCCAGCTATGTCCGAGCATCTCATTGACAGAAATGGCATTCTGAGCATACATCATTGGGGAGATCCAGTAACCCCAGATCCACCATTTCTTGATTTTCTCTGCAACATTAGATACAAAGAAGCAGATATTTATGATGAAGCTGCACTGCAATGAAACAAACACGAGAGGGTAAGGTGAGTTTTTACCTCTTACTAGAATAAATCCTCCCAACACCATGACAACTAGCAACATAAATGATGCAAAGACATTTGAAACAATCATGTTCCTCGCTATCCCACCGATAAATCGGAAGAGTGCCGATGCCATCTGATTCACTGCTAATAGAAGCAGATATTGCTTGACGAACCTGAGGGAAACCACTGTAAGAACATTTGTGGCACAATAGCAGAATAAAACTTGGCTACGAACACATTTGTCTAATGATGTGTCTCATAGTATGTCAAGAATGGCAAATCTCACCTGCCAACATTTGGGTCAAAGCCAATGACATAGTATGTCAGGAATGTGTATCCACCGACCTCGATAAATGTGATTGGTATTTTGAGGATCCATGAGGGTATAGTGTAAGACCATGCAGGAAAGAAAAGGAGGTCCCTCTGCTTAAAGAATACAGGCAGCTTGAAGACAGTAAGTGCCATCTCAGAAAAGCCATTGAACATGATCATAAGCACTCCAAAGAAGAGAGCACCGATGTAGATTCCCCCATCAGTCACCGAGTCACGCTTCATTTTTGTACGGAAGAAGAGAGTCATCGAAATGACTGACATGAGCATCAGCTGTATTACCAGAGCATCAAGGAGTTAGTCATGCTACCATTTTCCGTTACATGCCAATCCTTGGACTAATGAAAATTACCTGGAAGGTTCTGAACATGTAAACGAAAGAGTTCCTCTTCATGAGAAGGATCTCACGGTCTATGTTTGCCTTCAGCAGTTCCTTGCCACTCACCCCGTACCTCGTGGTGGTCAGAGCGGCTGGATGGCTCTTGCTCTTGTCAAAAGGAACAGCAAGCTCATTTGCTATAGCTCGGCCAGTGTGGAATGACTTGAATGCAGTCACAAATTCCTTCACGGTCACAAACCGATAAGGTTCATCACGCCGCGCCCAGTACTGTCTTTGATCCTTTTTTGAGGTCACCTGTTCAACAATTTAATGCAATTAGTTAACAAAAAATTTACATACATATACATTAAAATATGGTGTGCAGTACGTACTTCTTGCAAAAAATCAGCAACACCCTTCCTTTCAGGGCATCTGAACCCCATGGACTCAAAAAATTCAAGCACATTCTCTCGGGGGCCCTGGTACACGATCTGGCCGTCTGAAAGGAGGATGATGTCATCGAAAAGGTTGTAAGTCTCAGGTGCAGGCTGCAGCAAGGAAATGACAGCTGTGCCACTGAGGATGTGAATGGACTGCCTCAGTGAGTTTACAATCTGGAATGTCGTAGAGCTGTCGAGCCCAGTTGAGATCTCATCCATGAAAAGAGCTCTGGCCGGCCCAACTAGCATCTCACCTACAGGATATATGCAAAGAAAAAATCACTCACAACACTCTATTTAAAAGGAATGTTTTGAACTAAAAAATGGTCATCTATTTACCAGTTGTAACACGCTTCCGTTGTCCACCAGAGATGCCTCTCAGCATCTCATCCCCTACCATTGTGTCTGCGCATATCTCTAGTCCTAATAACTGCAACAAGTAGCATGCACATAGTAAAGACAGATTAGATTTATATTTCAATCTGAACATACTCCTGTTTTACAGCAAAAACTTGCATATACCTTGAGAATATAGTCAGTGCCCACAGTGGCTTCTTGCCCTCCCATTGCAGACGCCTAATTAAGTTCAGCAGAAAATTTTAATGAGTCTTCACTTTTGATTAGTTAAGTGTTATGAATAAGTGAACAATAGAAAGCAAATCCTACTGGATTCATTCAAGTCATGTAAACACTTGCCTTCATGAATGCATCGATATCAGCATCAGGCTTGATATTTGCTGCCTTCTCCCTCCTTGACAGTTCAGTCAACATATCTGAAAGCATCAAAGGAAAGAAGGAAATCTGTTAAGTATCCAATCAAACCAGCTGAGTGAATGTGCATATGTAGCTAACTGCTAAGAATCCTACCAAGACGGGAGCCAACACCCTGGCACCGAGCAGAGAACGCAAGTGTCTCTCTCACAGTCATCTCTCCTATATGGAGGTCATGTTGGCTGATGTACGCAGCTGTCCTTTCAGGCACAAATTCTGTCATCTCGTGCCCGTTATAGGTCACTTTGCCCTTAACCTGCACATTGTTTCAATATCAGTAATCTGTATCAGCAAGTGCCCATAAAGGTGTCCCCTGTTTCTTCTCTGCTCATTCAGTACAGAAGTTGAGAGTCAACAGGATGTGATGAATATGCATGAGTATACAGATTGTAGCTTTGAATGCATTGTTAAGTGCAGTATAATATTCGATTTGTGCAACCTTGAGGTCTTTGTCAAGCCTTCCAGCCAACGCGAGCAGCAAGGTGGTCTTGCCTGATCCGGGTGGACCTAACAGCAGAGTCATCCTGCACCAACGTGAAGAACGTGAGGTGGGACTGGTGGAAATAGCGAAGAAATGGAATCCCAGTGGGTTCAGAGTAATAGCTTATTCAATTTCCACGACATGGAAGGGGAATGAAACTATAATTGCACTTTTGACTGTCCAACTAACATCTCATCATCGGAAGATTAAAAAAAAACCCAACTAATGAGGAATTAAAAAGACGTGAGCTGTTTTTCCCACCTGCGGGGCTTGATGATGCCGCTGACGTCGTGGAGGACGGGCATGGTCTGCTTCCTGCTGGGCAGTATGTGCAGCGCGTTCGCCGCTTCCTGGACCAAACAAGAAGCGCAGCGATCAAACCATCAGTTTTCGCTGTCGAACAAGGAGGAGAAATCCACAGCGTGCGGACCAACGGGGGCAGGGCACGTACCTCGACAGTGTTGATGACGGAGTTGAGGACGGTGGGGAGGCCGCTGCTGCCGACGCGCACCTCCGCATCCGCCTCCAGGTTCTCGAACCTCACCTCGATGGTGGGCATGTCGATCCCGACCCTGCACCACATCAAAAAACGCGCGCAAATCGTCAAACACCCGGCGGGCGAGGGAAACAACGCGGACTCGAGGGTGGTCGCCAAGGGCTAGTCGTGGGGCTCACCTGTCGATTCGGTCCTTGAGCTTGAGGAGGAACCGTTCGTTGTCCTCGTCGGCGACGCGCACGACGCGCTCCAAGAGCGCCCGTCGCTCTTGGGGGCCGAGGCTGAGCACGTCAACGTCCACGACGCCCTTACTCCCGTTGGCCGCCGCCGCCTCGCCGGCGCCGAGGCCGAGCGGGACGATGGCGCGGCGGACGCGGTCGTTGGTGGGGAGCCGCTCGAGCGCCGCCCACCGCAGCGCCTCCTCGTCGTCCTCGTCCCGCGAGGAGCGCGAGAACACGTCGTCCCCGCGCCGCCACATGGACCCGCTGTCCCCGCGCCGCATGCTCGCCACCTTCTGGATTTCCCCCGCCGGGTCCATCGCGCCGCCGCCTCTGCTGCCGGGCCGCCACCAACCAAATCAACGAAGCAGTTTTTTTCACGCCGCTGAGATTCTCTCTCTCCCCCTGCTGAATCCGTCTGGGAGTGGTTCAAGTTCCTTCTCGCTTCTCGGGGCGCGTGCGCGGCTTTTTGCTGCAGCGCCGGTTTCTCCGGCTGCGAATGGGAGAACACCGAGAGGACAGAATGGGGGGTTTATGTAGGGGGTGGGTGAGCACTGTGGGACGGAACCGGGGGGGGGGGGGTGATGGTGAGTTGGCTTGGCTTTTGAGTCACCGGTCAGCGGCGTGGGGCCGCTTGCCTGCCAAGAAACTCCCTCTGCTCGCCGAGCCGCCCCGTCTCGCGGGGCCGAGCACGTCGCTGCCTGCGTTCCTTCCTTGCCCGGTTCGGAGTTGTGGGCCTTCTAGAAGAGGACCTGTTCTCATGGTCATTGAAATGGGGAAGGTTTAATTATCTCTGGTCAATGGATTAACGCCCATTTAACCAACGTGCAGCAGCCTTCTAGAACGGACGGCCCGGGTGAGGACGGGAGCGTTTGGTCCCATCACCAGAAAAACAGAGGAATCTGCCAGTATTCCATTTACACAGGCATGAGCATGACACGTGGCCCTTCCAATGGGCAACTCGTGATGTACTGTATGCCGGTCCAGTAGTAGCACAATTATTCATCTTTAGCCGCCTGCTGGTGTTACTACTACTGCCAACTCGTGAAGTCTCTACTACTTAATAAAATAGACGTGGTCTTTTATTTTTGTTGGTTTTCATGAGTTGGAGCGTACGTTAATCGGATTTTGCCATTTCCTTTTTAGTTTAGTAAGTACTCCTTTTTCTTAATCCTATTGTAACCTTGTATGTTTTTTCTGTCCACTGCCTTCGTGATTTTTCTGTTTCACATACGCTCCAGCAGTACCGCTCCACCTCTCATTCCTGATCCCACGCGTGGTATGTCTGATGGTCCAAAAACACCCAGGTTTCAGCGCCAGTCATCTTCTCCGTTGGTGGGTGATCGTCAAATCCCGTCGATTTGTGGAGCCATGTTGGTGTTCCGGTCTCTCCGTCGGCCATGCTAGGCACGCCGGCTCAACCATTAGGTGAAGGGCGCAATCCAAGGTGCATGCTCCACCATCAAGCGTAGTCTCGGCTGCTGTGTTGACCTACTGCCCAAGATCCAATTCGTAAACATCGTAAGGATGGCATCCGCGTCGTCGTCACCTGTAAGGGGGAGTCAGGGATAACCAGTCAACCACGATACGAACGTCGTATAAAACTGATGCCATCACGGGTCTTAGGCAGAGTGCCTTCGTGACAGAAGGATGGCTGGGCAAGCATGCTCATAGCTCACCATCCTGGCTGGCTCGCATGTGTAGTAGGGTGTCATGCAGTAGAGGTACCCGGCGAAGGGCACACCGTAAGGACCCCAGAATGACACAAATCCAGAAACAGAAGTTGTGTGCTCATGGTAGGAGCCGTAGTACACTGGACACAATGTCGCAGCTCCTCTCGCTAGGGCATGGCAGCGATCTGCAGCAGTAAAATGGTGCAGGTTTGCACTTTAACATGCAGCAGCAACATTGCGCAAACCATGCGGTTTTTTTTGTAAAGCATGTGCATGAAAGAGGGAGACCTCACTACTAGCCCATTCTGATGTTTCCTACCAGCAGCGTTTTGGAGGCAGCCATGCTGCTCATTTACATACAAATATGCTGCTTGAACTGATGATCTACAGGCTACAGCTACAGTTTTCCCATGTCAAGGTTTTAGATGAACTGCAGTTTGATGCACATAATATATTTTAGTAGTAGTTTTTTTATAAAATTCAGAAGAAACAAATTATTTTTGTTCATTACTTAGATATGCTGCTTCAGCTAATGAACTATAATTTTTGGGTTGCAAAGCTCAGTTGTATTAGTAGTATGAGGGAATTGTTCAAATATACGAAACCAGGATGCCATGATCTTTTGAGTACGAGGGAGTTGTGAAAAGTCATGCTACAATATGTCTCATCCATCCTAGATTTTTACAAGCTACATGATGCTTAGTTAAACTCAATATTGTTAAACTAATATACTTTTACAACCCTGGTTGGTGATCAGGTTTTGCTTTTCAGTGGGCTAATGTTAAAATATTTAATTTGTGCAAGTCAAACCATGTCAGATGGTTCACAAGGGGGAAACAAGGTTAAGTGCCCCAGGGATGGAATGTTGAAGAGAAGAGCGAGATAGAAAGCTACGGCTTACCAAGCTGAACCTTGAGAAAAAAATAGGATGCATGAATGTTTACTCGGTAATGAAGCAATGTCTATCTCTCAATACTTCTATGTCATTTATAGCTCAAAATACAAGTTATATATGCATTTTCAAAATTTGTAAATGTGATGCTATACTAGGTAATATCATATAATTAGGAATTATATATATAATTAAACTGTCATTTGCTATGAGTACTTGATCTGTCATACATGGATGAATATAGTTTTTTATACTATTTAAAAGCAGCCCGTAGCGATGAATGAATAGTTTGCTAGTATACAAATATATACGCTAATACTAGCAAAGTTGTCCATACGTTGCTACGGGCTTTTAAAAAAATACAATAAACTATATGCATCCATATATTTATAGTACAACATATTGCATGCAACTGCCTCTTTAGTCATTAAAGAGTGATGGGTTATGTTTTTTCTTATTTTTCTGCACAATAATGATGTTTAATTGCTAGGGATATTTAAGTTTGAAGGTATTTTTGAAAAAAGCATCAAGGACACACATGTAGTATTAGAGACATATAGTATTTTTATTTTCTATTTATGTTGTTTAATTGTTTCAGATTCAATAACAGGATATGAATATATATATGTAAAAAACATAAAGGATTGAGAAACACATGAATTTTGCTAAAAAAATCGTTTATGTATACAGATCACAGAAAATCTTTTAAACGGAATAATGCATATGAATTTAGTTACCATTACTAAAACCATCATTAATTTTACTCTTTTCTAACGGTATATGAATGTTTTTTTAATTTTCATTTAAAAATGGCAACCACAATAGAAAATCTTGGAAATCTCTGATCCCTAAATAGAAAGACAAAACACCTTATCCGACGACGACGATGTCCTCAGTGGATTGTAGTACATCCGCACCGTCTCCAGTCAGTGCGAGTGGAACCTCGCCTCCATGCGCACACCCATGTTCATCATCTCCATGTATAGAGACATCTTCCTCTTCTTCTTCTCCAGGTAGGGAGCGCCTTTTCTGTGATCTTCTTCTCCCTGTCGCTAACGATTGCGGGCATAAAGCAAAGCAAGATGGAGCAGTGGTTGTATCTTGAGGGTTTGGTTTGATGTCACGAGGAGAGGGGAGAGTATTCTCACGACTATATAGTTGGGACGACTCCTCTGGCGTTGAGTTACATATATTTTATAGCCTTGACTTTATCGTAACCGAATCTGATATTTTATTTTCCCTAAGTTTTTTTTGTTGCCTCAGGAGTCTATCATCGGAGTGCAGGTTGCCTCCATGGAGTTACCATCGGAATGGTTGCTTTGAGGGGGTACAAAATTTTTTCTCCTGAAATCTATCTGATTGTTTTGCCTTCAGGATTTTTGCCTGTACATGTATGCATGGAGTCCGACTATGATGCATACAAAATTAAGTTACGTATTCTCTTTTTTGAAACAAAACCGATATCCACTAAAATAAATGCCAACATCAAATTAAACCAACATCAATGACGATCTCACCTAAATTAATAAGTTATAGAGAAAAGAATTAGCCGGCTAGCTGCCATATCTGCGGGCAGGATTTGACATCTTCTGCTGCCAAGGAGAACATGGGAGACTAGTATAAAGGAAGAGCAGAAAAGGCTAGTATGTTTCAATCTGATTTGTATTTTATAATAACAAAATACATGAATTGTTTGTTCTATACTATGCTTCAATACGCATCGCGGCGGACAGGCCGTTGGCCTAGTGGCAAGACGCCGGGTTGACAGCCGCCAGGTCAGGGGCTCGACCCCTGATCCCGCACGCTATAGTGTCAGGTGGTAAAAAATTCCCCTCGCTCTTTCCAGACTAAAGCATTGGTAAAGTCTCGCGTCACAGCTCACACGGCTAGCTGAGTCCTTATATATGGTTGGGGAGGGGGTTCGGGGATTTTTTCAACCTGCGTGAAGGATTGTTCTCCTTAATATAATGCTGTCGGGGGGGGGGGGGGGGGGGGGGGCTTCTTCCCCCGGCAAGTTGAGTTTTTGCGTTGTTTGCATATATATTGTGATATATTTTCTGGAAAACTTTAGAACAAACAACTTCAAATAAAATCCTACGGATCATAAACTTGAAGAAAAAAAGACATGGTTGACCGTAGACATGATAGCATAGAAATATCAATGGTTTAAAATTGTGCGGGCAGTGGGCACTACCGGGCGCGGAAAAGGACCGGTCGGAGATTCACTATATACTGAATGAAGCACGCGAGGAGATGGACTGATTCAGGAGATAAGAGTAGTCCAGGTCAAACAAGAGTTTGACAATGTAGCTCATGATTCAGCTCAACTGGCCTCGAGAAATATACACTTAGCTAGCTGTCTGTTAGAGGTGAGAGCTTGCGTGTGTCCAAAACCTTGTTATTAAGGAATTTAATACTTATGTAGACATACTGTATTTTTTATGATATGATGATCCTATAAGGCACCATCCTTTTTCAATGTCTCCTACCCTCGATGATTCATTAAGAATCCATGAACCAAAATTCTATATGCCATGGGCAAAGGACGTGAGTTGTTAGGTATAGGAGTGGAGGCAGAGGAGATAGACACCGAGAATTTTGTGTACATGGTGTCTTAATCTAAGGACTATTTGGATCCACCCAGATTATAATAAATACAAGCTAGTTATGTTCAAGATACAAAAGGGGGTTTATACTTTTCAAAGCAGCTAGTGAGAAAGTTACTTCCAACATTGGCAAAATAACCCATTAAGTAATATCTCCAAACAAGATATAATAAGCTAAGATGTTAATTGTGCTAGAACCTTCAATACTCGCCATCCAGGCTCCTCCATAACTTAATACTAGGAGTATAATAGTAATTGGCACATTCCTAGCACTCGTCGAGTTCAAACGGGCCTACCCACGGGCGTTTACAAACGGATAAGCAGCTTTACATGCGCAAATTAACAAACCGAGAAAGGTCAAGTGATTAGTCACTTCAAGTTCCACGACGATTCCTCCCCTCGAATCAGAACGCTAACCTAGTTCCCACGCCGATCTTATGCTTTTCCCTTCCTCTTTTGAAATATACTCCCTTTGAAAACCCCCCACGGCATCCAAACCCTTTCCACGACAAGGTGATAAAAGCGAGAGATATTAATCTCGCAAAAGATGGCAGGTAGGCAGCAGCGGCGGCGAAAGTGACCGGCTTCTTCTATGGCCCCGTCCAAAGCCGAGACAAGAAACTCCAGCACAAAAGTAGAAATGGCACCCACCAGCGCTAAAAGTGGAAAAGAAGAAAGAGGAAAGTGCATTCGGTTATTCCAAATTCCGAAATTTCCAATGGCAAAGCGCTGCGAGCGCGCAGGAGGGGTGGGTGTGTTGTTGCGCCATTCGTCGCCGCGTTTGACCGGCGACCGGCTCTTGCCCCCATGGATGGCTCGCTTCCGATCGCTGTTTCCGGTCAAGCCCAACAACCCTTCCCCTTTTTTTTAATGCGGTGGCCAACGGTTAGGGTTATGAAGCAAAAGCTCATCCATGAAGAGAGATGTTGCGGGTGAAAATCTCCACCCGTACTCGCACCCGCGGGTGGAAACTCACATCCGCACCCGCACCCACCGGGTTTCGGGTGGATGACGGGTCCTCCGCGGGTTTTCATATGTATAAAAAAAAACTTTAGTTCAATTTTATATGATTTTAACACATTTCATATAATTAAAAAAAATAAAAACTTATTTATAACTTAATAATTAAGATAATATGCCAATATATACATATGTAAGGATTATTACACACATAATTTACATTCTTAAAATGAAACATTAAACTAAAATTCTTGATAGACCTTTTTTTCAGGGCCCCGCGGAACATCTGTGGCTGCGAGAAAAAATCCGCACCCGCCCCGTGACTGTGTGGGGCAGGTGCGGGTGAGAAAATGCACCGCACCCGCACCCGACGGGTGCCAAACCCGGCAGGGCCCCGCAACCGAGACTCGAATTGCCATCCCTAGGTTAGGGGCCTCACTTGTCGTTTGCCCGCCCCACAAATGCGGACCAAAAAAAATATGTATTGAGCGCCTTCGTCCGCGACAAGCCTTTGGTCAAATTCGAGAACCCTGTTGGTTGTTGCTATTGTTGGCGCTACGTGGTGGCCGAGTTGCGTCCACGAAACTGACACCACCGGCGCGCGGTGCTCGGGTCAGGAGCAGTGGCTCCCGCCAGCTCAGCACCCCTGTCGCTTTTCTTCACTCTCACAATTCACAAGCCGTTCCCCTTGAGTCCCAGAACACGACGGTCAGACGGTGTGAACTGGATGGACGAAAGTGCAGCCGCTGCGATTGTACCGCGACGGAATAACCTGACAGCGGGTGGACAACCGCCGGTCTCCCTATCGTACCGAAATCTGACAGCAACCTTCTCATGTGGTCCTTCTCTGCTGTGCCAGGGGATGCTAGCCATACGCCTCCGACTCCTCCCAGGTTGTCGACGGCGCGTTTGGCCAAGAAGGTGGGGAGCGCGACGCGTCGCCGCCGGCAGTAATTGCTGCGGTGGAACAGGACGACGACGGGTCAAAGGGGCGGTAGCTGCCCGCCGGCCTGGTGTGCCTGTCTTCTCCTCCGCACCAATCCAGCGTCATGCAAAACATGCCGCGACACTTTCTTCTACCCGGCACGCCTGTTCACTTATTGATGAGAATCGAGAATTTCTCATTCTCAGCGCTTGTTTTTTTTCCTTTATGCCCCTTGCAGGAATTAATTAAGCAGTTTTTCGGGCGGCCGGGGTGTAGGGTGTTTGTGTTCCGGAACTGTATTTGTTTTTCACCTTCTAATTTTTAGAGCCGTCCTATTGAATATTAAAATACTAATTAAAAATACTAGATATAGATAAATGATAAAATTTATCCCATAATTCATCCTCTAAATGACGAAACAAATATAGTAATACTAATTAGTTTATGATTAGATAATATGATGATACAGTAAACATTTACTAATGATAATTTAATTAAGTTTAATAGATTTGTTTTATAAATTAGCATTCAACTATGTAATTAGTTTTATATTTAATCTATATATTAAGCATTCAAAGGATTAATATGACAGCACTAAAATTTAGACTGTAAGAAGCGAACACATAGATAGAAGAGCCATAATACGGGCAGCTTATCTTTCACGTTTTATATGGTTCACCAGGTTTGTTATTGGCAGCTCGAGCCTGTTTGTTACTAGGACTCTTTAGTCCCTTTACAAGCCACAACCATTATATATATACTAGCTAAATACTCGTGCATTGTTATAGATTTTAAAAAATTTACAACAAACTTTAGATAGTGTTGCAAATATTGATACTTTAGACACAAATAATTGTAGGTCAAACAATTTTACTAAAATAATATCTTGTACTACCTTATTAATACAATCAATTGAAGCATGTGTATAAAAAAATGGGTTGCAGGTTTTTCTTCAAAGACTAAATAATTGCATAGTTTATTCGGTTAATTGTAAAAATCACCCCATAATTTATTTGGAGTTTGAGATTCTCACCCATAAGTTATTTTGTTGTAAATCCCTATCCACGCAGTGAGTTTTGTTACAAAAACCACCCCAATATGCACATATTTAATTCATTCAACATATTTTTATTTATTTGGAATAGCCAATGATATTCTTATAAAACATACAAAATTTTGAAAGTATAATATTCATATTTTTTTATAAAAAATATGTAGCAAAAATATCAATTAAAGTTCGAATGGTGTTTCATAAAGTTTGAAATTTGGATATATTGTTTATTTAAATAAGAGGATTTAAACACATTAAAAAATCTCTAACAATGTTAAACTTATTTAACTGAGTTTATTTTTAAATTTATATCAATAAAACATATAAAATCAATTAAACATGTGTCAATTAGGGTGGTTTTTGCAACTAAACTCATTGGGTGGGTGGGGATTTGCAACAAAAAAAAATTTATGGGTGGGAATTTCAAACTATAAGTAATTTATGGGGTGGTTTATGCAATTATCTCTAGTTTATTTCTTAAATTTATTTACTACAAATAGCTACATTCTTTCTTAAATTTATTAATCTAAAGAGATAACTTCAATCTTCCACATCCTTTTCTCCTGCTTGCACCTCCAACGGCCCCTTTGCACAGCGCATTGCTGAGCACATCCATAAACTCCGAGGAATCTTTGCTCATCATAGTGCCCTAAGATCCATAAACTCCTGCTATTTCATAGGAATCTTATAGTAAGGCATTATAAATAACCTTTTAAAAATATCTTATATATGGGGGCCTCTGCCATGTGACGTCTTAGGTGGTGATTGTCCCCTCCACCATAGAATGTTGGACAAGTTGATATTGTCAAAATTTTCAAGCAACGCCTTTGGACAAAATTAAATGTTGCTCCTACAACTGAACTACTTAAATCTTTTGACAACCTGTGCAGGTACCCAGATATTAAGAGAAGTAACGATACTGCACAACATCACTCAAAAGTTGTTTTGTTAACAATTAACATTTAGGGCAGATGGATGTTACATGGAATTGATTTAAATTTAAATATGAATATCAACAATAATGGAATTTTTTTAATAACCTGGGTTTGAAGAAGTGAAAGTGCATCTAGGCCCCTAATTTTATTTTAGTGATTGGCGTCAATAGAAATGGACTAATATTTTTATTGAGCATGTATGTAGATGACTATCTAAATTGATGAATAAAATACATTAAAACAAAAAGAGAAAAGAAGATGGTCATTTGCCTCTAGTTGAAAGTCCAAAATTCATTCAAGAATGAATATCATGAATTTTTATTCCTTATCTTGAGTATAGGGAAGCCGTACTATTAAGAGGGGTACATTTTACAAGTGTGATAAAGTCAAAATGCTCAAAATTCCAACCAATTCCACTTTTGTCGGCCCTCTGTTTTTCCTCTTATCGGTAGTGCCGATGGCCTCCATCGGCAGTGCCGATCACCTTTCCCAGAAGCGCTGTAATGACCAGGCAACTCTCTGGCATCTGTCTTGCCAGCATCGCCAGTGCCGATGGTCTCATTGGCAATGTCGGTCCTTCTGTCCAAAGAGGTCCTTTCTGTCTAGGCTCTCTGGCTGTAGCTGATTGGCACTGCCGGTCATGACTTCCAGAGAGCTACATCTTCTGTCTGGCTCTGGTTCATTTCATCGGTAGTGCCGATTCATTTGATCGGCAGTGCTGGTAGCCCTTTCCAGAGAACATGTTATTCTCGGGTTCTCTGGTGTTCCTTGATCGGCAGTGCCAGTTAGGGTCCATGAGAGGCCATCTTTTCTCTATGTGCTTGCCTCATCGGTAGTGCTGATTCCTTGATCGGCAGTGGGGTGAGGGTCACGACAAGCTTGTATAGTGGTCTGATAGTTGTCAGAAACCCTAATGACGGTGTTGATGGGTCCATTGGCAGTGCTGGTGCGGGATGTCTAGACAGGCCAACGACTCTTTTTGAGGCCTCTGCATAAAAGGCTCTCACCCCACTTTGGCCAAACTCTCCCCAACCCAAAAATCAAAAGGCACCCTTGAGCTTCACTCTCCTAACTCTCCCTCTCTAAGTCAAAGCTTTATCCTTTGAGCTAGGGTTTGAGTGAGCCATTGATTCCTAGTGATTGAGAGCATCATTCCACTCTTGAGCATTCAACTCCGTCATACTTGTGATTTGTGCTTGTTACTCTTGGAGCTTTGCTCCTAGATGGTTAGTGGTGCCCATAAAGATCCCAACTTGTGTGGTGACGCCTCAGAAAGTTTGTATTACCCATCCCACAAGGGATTTGCTAGTGGAGAACTTGAGCTCAATCTTTGTGGTTGCTTGAGTGAGAATAGGGTTGAAAGAGACCCGGTCCTTTGTGGACTTCTCAACGGAGACGTAGGGTTCTTTGTGAGCCTGAACTTCGGTAACAAATCTTGTGTCCCTGTGTGCTTCCTCTTATTACTTGTTGTTCCTTTTATTGTTCTAGGGTTCTTACTTGTATAAGCTTTAATTCGACTGATCTACTTGTGTGGGCTTGTTTAGTTGTTGCTAATATCTTGTAGTGCCCCAATCAACTGTTGTAGTATTTTCTATCACCATCAGCAATGGCCATCAGCACTCCGATCGACCCCACTGGCGCTGCCGGTCTTACTGATAAATTTGTTTAAGTCCAATTTCACAGGATATTTAGATTTGCCTATTCACCTCTCCTCTAGGCAACTTTCAATTGGTATCAAAGCGGGTTCTTTTTGAAGTCTTAACCGCTTAAAGATAAAGATGAGAAAACAAATGGGAAAATCCGGAGACAATGATTTGGAGGGAACTTCCGCTCCCAAGGGAAATGAAGGTGAACCGCGTGGTATGTACAATAACATGCCTTTCAACTACCATGAGCTCAAAAATAATTATGTTGGTAGTGGCTCTAGAAAGCTACCACACTTTGATGGAACATTCTATGATTATTAGAAATATAGAATGGAACTATATTTGGGGTCTATGGGAAGACCAATCTTGAATATTGTGAAGCAAGGATTTGAGTTGGAAAATGAGAAAAATCCAACTCCTAATGATGAGGTCAAGCTTACTCACAATGATCATGACGCATACGCCATTGTTTCCGCCTTATCACCAAAGGAGTATGAAAAGGTGATAGGAATCAAGAAAGCTCATGACATTTGGAAAAAGCTTGAAGTAATCTATGAAGGAACCGAGGGTGTTAGAGAAGCTAGAGAAGACATCATAAGAGGGAAGTATAACTTGTTCATCAAGAAGGCCGATGAAGGGCCATAAGAAGTTCATGATAGACTCATGGAAATTGTGAACAAGAGAAGAGCTCTAGGGATCAAGCTTGACACCATAGAAGTGAACAAGAGATTGCTTCTCGCCTTGTAATCATGGAATCAAAATGCTTGCAACTTTGTAAGGGAGAAAGAAAACTTCGAGAACTTTAGTACGAATGAAGTACTTGGGAGATTGCTCACCTACAAGGAAAGAGATGAAGAAGCAAAAAGAGTGAACACCTTATTGGGACAAGGTGAAGAAGAAAAGAAAGAGATTGCTCTCAAAGCCACTCATGAGGCTAGTAAAAAGAAAGACAAGAAGAAAAAGAAGAAAGTGGTTGACTCTAGTGATGAAGAGAGCGATGATGAAATGGCTTTGCTAGTAAGAAGATTCAAGTCTTTTCTAGATAAAGATGGCTACAAGAAGAAAAGATTTGATAAGGGTAAAGCAATAAGGTCAAAAAGGACTTGCTATGAGTGTGGTGATGAAGGACATTTCATAGTGGAAATGTCCAAAGAAGAAGAAAAAGGATGAAAGAAAGAAAAACAAGCACCACAAGAAAAACAAAAAGTACAAGAAGCATAAAAGAGGTGAAGCTCACATTGGCCAAGAATGGAACTCCAATGATTCATCCTCTTCATCATATTGCTCTTTCGAGTTCGACTCGGATGAGGGAGGCATTGCTACAATTGCCAGTGGCGTCACCCCCACCAAAAACTTCTCTATTTGGGAGTTTGAGTGATGATGATAATAACAACACTTACAAGTGCTTCATGGCAAGAGTATGTAAGGTATCAAAATCCAAACACAAATGCTCCTCACATTATAGTAGTAGTGATGATGATGTTAATGCCTCACTTCCTAAAATGCTTGAATTTATGGAATTGCTTGAAAAACAAAAGGAAGAAAATGATAGACAAGAGGAGCTTCTTGAAAAACAAGAGGACTTGCTTATTCTTGAAAAGAAAAGAAACCTTAAACTAGAGAAGCTTCTAGAACTTGAACCTTCACATCTTCCACAAATGATTCTTTTTGTGCTTCCACTAGCAATGGATGTGATAGGTGTTATAACATTGATATTGATGCTTGTGATACTAATGTCAAATTGATTGATGATTTGAACAAGCAAGTGAAGGCTCTTGAAAGCCAAATGCAACATAAGAAAAATGTTGTTGATGATGAAAAGGTAAAGTATGCAAGAGGTGCATACTCAAACACTAGGCGTCCTAATGTCATGGATGACATTGGATATGTGGAGGGTGCTAAGGACAATGCTTGGGAGAACAAGAATGGGAAGGAATTCATTAAGTCCACCAAAGAAGGACCTTACCAAAAGAAGCAAGCCAAGAACAAGAACAATAACCAATCTTTTTTTGTTAATGATTCTCATGCTAATGTCCTAATAACACTTGTGCACTCTTTCATGATTTTGATGCATCATATGTGCTTATGAGAAACATGCATGGCCGTGTCTTTGTTAAATATGTTGGGGCACGTAACAAACGGCCAAAAACTTGTGTGTGGGTGCCCAAGGTTCTTGTGACTACTGTGAAAGGACCCAAGCAAATTTGGGTACCTCAAAACAAAGCTTAATTTGTTTTATAGGACTACATCTTTGGTGGGTCAAGTTGGGTGATTGATAGTCGATGCACCAATCATATGACCCGAGACAAAAAGATGTTCAAATCATTTGAGCCAAGTCACAACAAAAATGAATACATCACATTTCGTGGCAATAGTACGCGACAAGTGCTAGGCTATGGTAAAGTCCCTCTCACTCCTTCGTATTCACTTTCTAAGGTTATGCTTGTTGACCATGTTGACTTCAATCTACTGTCTATTTTGCAATTTTATAAAATGGACTATGATTGTTTGTTCAACGAATGTGTTGTGATCGTCTATAAGAGGAGTGATGGCTCGGTTGCTTTCGAGGGTGTGCTTAAAGAAAAGTTTTATGTTGTGGATGTTTCCACGGATGAGGCTAGACTTGGTACATGCTTGTTAGCAAAGTCCAACATAGGTTGGCTATGGCATAGGACGATTGCCCATGTTGGTATGAGAAATCTTCACAAACTCCAAAAGGGCCACCACATCATAGGACTAACCAATGTTTGCTTTAAGAAAAACAAAATTTGTAGTGCATGTCAAGCGGAAAAACAAGTTGGAGCATCACACCCCGCTAAGAATGTGATGACTACCACAAGACCATTGGAGATGTTGCACATGGACCTTTTCGGCCCTGTCTCATACATAAGCATTAGTGGTAACAAATATGATCTTGTTATTGTTGATGATTTTTCTCGCTTCATATGGGTATTCTTTTTACATGATAAAGGTGAAGTGAAGGACGTGCTAAAGATATTCAAGAAAAGAGCACAAAATAAATATGAAGTCAAGATCAAGAAAATAAGAAGTGACAACGGCACTTAATTCAAGAACACTCAAGTTGAGGAGTATCTTGATAAAGAAGGCATCAAGCATGAATTTTCAGCACTCTACTCCCCTCAACAAAATGGGGTGGCCGAAAGAAAAAACCGTACACTCATTGAGATGGCAAGAACAATGCTTGATGAATACAAGACGTCGGACCATTTTTGAGTCGAAGCCGTCAACACCGCATGACATGCCTCCAACTGATTGTATCTTCACCGACTATTGAAGAAAACACCATATGAGCTACTAACCGGTAACAAGCCCAATGTTTCCTACTTTCATGTTTTTGGGAGCAAATGTTTCATGCTTAACAAGAAACCCAAGACTTCAAAGTTTGCTCCAAAAGTTGTTGAAGGTTTCTTGCTTGGCTATGGGTCAAATATTCATGCATATCGTATGTTCAACAAAACCACTGGTGAATCTAACGGCTCTCAAAGGGAGCAAGTTGTTAATGATTATGTAGATGATGAAGCTCCTAGAAATGCCATAAAAAGGATGACCATTGGTGATGTGAGACCACAAGAAACAAGAAATGTTGAAAATCAACCCTCTCCCTCAAGTGAAGATCAACCTTGTGTAAATGAATAAGTTGATCATGCAAGTGGTCAAGATCAAAATGATGATGATCATGGTCAAGAGGTTGGTGGAGATGGTGGTCAAAGAAGCTCACATCCACCATACCCAAGAGTGCATCAAAATGTACAATGTGATCACCCCGTCGAACAAATTCTTGGAGACGTTGAAAAGGGGGTAATCATTAGATCTCGAGTTAGTAATTTTTGTGAACATTACTCTTTTGTCTCTTCTATGGAGTCATTTAGGGTAGAACAAGCACTTGAGGACTCGGATTGGGTGATGGCCATGCAAGAAGAATTGAACAACTTCACAATAAATGAAGTATGGGCATTAGAGGAAAGGCCAAAGAACAAAAAAGTTGTGGGCACCAAATGGGTGTTCCACAACAAACAAAATGAAGACGGTGTGGTGACAAGAAACAAGGCAAGGCTCATCGCGATGGGGTATTCACAAGTAGTAGGTTTGGATTTTGATGAAACCTATGCCCCCGTAGCAAGACTTGAATTAATTAAAATATTACTTGCTTTTGCTACTCACTGTTGGTATTTCTTATGATCACAGATAAATCTGCAAGCACATGGATACCGATGTATAACTTCACCTAGGAGTATTCTAGGTTATCGAATCACAGGGAACGTGCGTGTACCAATCTTCTAATTAGTTTGTCCAAGGACAACAATAATGTGGTAGGCAAAGGGTAGAGAGAATTCCTAATGGTTAAGGATCCTATAATAAGATAGGTTTGGTCTATTACTACTTATTTCGGGCACCGGCTTACCCCTGCATCCATAGGCGACTCCGACCAATAGCTCTACGACGTACCCAAACGTGGAGGATTACTAAGGCCGAATAGGGCTGTCACCACCTACCGACTACCTCTAAGAAACCATGGGGCACGTGGCAAACAAAAGTGACCTCTAGCCTAGACACCACGTCTACGCTATCAATTACAATCCTAGTCTCGGATCCATGCTTATAGAAGACTAAGATACTCTAACTAGATAGAGCGATGATCCCGTAAGCAATAAAGAAAGAACTTACTTAAATAGGAAACTTAAATACCAAAGAGGAACATGAACACTTACTTGAAGAAAAAGCATCCATTGAGGAGCAAGATCGCTGACAAACCCGACACTTCCCTGAACTCTCCCTCACTCTCTCCCTATTTTCTAAGCACTTTGCCAGTGCTAAAGCCTTTGGAGTGGAGCTCTAAACTCTCTTCTTGTGTGTGTTGGAGTGGAGGCACTCCCCTCCTTATGTAGGGTCCAAAGGCGGTTCCTGGAGGCGGTAACTCCCGCCCTAACCGGTACAACCAATGTAGGAAAGGCGGTGAGAGAACCTTGAGCAGGCCTGGGCCAAGTGGGCCCCAAAGATGTTCAGCCAAACACGGGTGTTCGGCTGAGTATCAACTGGCCCCACTCGATCAGATCCTTCTCTAGGACACTGTCTTACTGTTCCCATTTGACAATACACGTGTTAGGCCTTCTGGTATACCGGATCCTTGTGTTGCACTCTGATTGGCTGGGAGTGTGTTTCCTCCACTAATTACTTGTGCTTTCCCTCTAATACATGGATAAATTACCTGCATACAAATATTCACCAACACTTGTAGAAATGGTTAGTAATAAAGTCCTACCACTATGTTTGTTATTTATTTATATGTTTTATGCGGGCAATTGACGGTGCAATTTAGCATTTAAGGGCCGTCAACAAACACCCCCCACACTTAGCCTTTGTTCGTCCTCGACTAAAGGAATAAAGACTAAGGCGGATCATAACTTCTTTCGATACGAGACTAGCATGCAAATTATTCCAAATCATACTTGTGTTGACTCTAGTCATCTTCACTCCTTCTACTGAGTAACTTGGGTTTTAAAATATTTCAAAAACAAATCATGGCCATTCTTCTCAAATGATTCTCTCAGATCACTCACTATGTATGTGGTTCCTTAACAAGGCATTTGACTTTGCCTCTTTTCATCCTACCTATAAATATGGCTTATGTGGAGCTCAGGGTGGGAGAAATAAGAAGGCATACTTGTGTCTCGTATATTACTAACTCAAAAAAACCAAATCCACGGAGAAAACAAGTCAAGAATTATGATCAAGCATGTGCACATAAATGGATGGAATGGATGAAAAAGGTAATGATGGGTACTCCTGCTCAAATGCTCCCTCTCTTCAATTTGAGAACATAGGATATATCTCTTTCTTTTTTTCTTCTTTTTTTAGCCCATGTCTCTTTTTGCAGGCATAATTAGAGAGGGAGTTTCTCAAAGTATGGTGGAGTACTTTATTTTATGAATGGATGATGATTATGGGTGATGCTATCTCCCAGTATAGCAGAGTAGCATATGGAAGAAGATGGATGGTGGAAATGGACAAATACTCCCTTATGTGTAGACTCTCTCTTTCGTTGAAATGATATTGGGCATGACTATTTCTTTTCTCTTTTTTTTCATCATGCTAAAAGATGAGAGCAAGTTTTTTTTTGCCATGCCTTCTATGGAACATTTGAGAGAGAGAGAGTCATAACAGGATAATCATGGAGTATTTATTTTGATGGATGGATTGATGATGATGGTGGTGGAAATGTAACCTTCGAATGTAGAAGATTAGCATATGAAGTGAATGTGCACATGATCTTGATCAACAAAACATAAACAAGCATCTCACTAGGGTCACAAGAATTTGACAAAGTTCAATGAAACAACAAGCATCATATGCATAAGAGTTTCAATAAAGTTATCATATGGCTTTGGTAGGAAATTCACATCATTGAGGAGGGCCATTCATTTTAATTTTGAAAAGAAAATTCCCAAGTACTACAAGCATAAGAGCAAGATTTCTTTCATCACACCATATCTCATAAGTCAACTACTTAGGTGACATGCTTTCCTAAAGATGTAGTTCACAAGCAGCAAGTAATGAAGTAGGAATAAGGAGCATGTAGGTCAATCAAAATGAAGCATGATGAAGAGGGTTCACAAGAATTGATTTTAGTTTTTAAATTAAATTTATTGATTGGCTCAGGATAAATTTAATTTAACTTGGAAACTAGGAGGAAGGGGATAGAGTGTGCAAACCATCGTTTTTGAAGAGGTAGAGGCCAAGAGGAATCATGGTTGGATCAACTGTCCTTGTAGGTTGGTCGACGTAGCTTGGAGCCCGATCGTGTTGCCTATGTCGTGTTGCCTTAAGCGATGATGGTGGGAGGCCTTGTATTGTTTGTGCGTTGAAAATCTTGAAGACCTCCCCCACACTTGATCTTGTACCTGACTGCTTCATTTCAAGAAAACAAAAAGAAAAAGGGTGAAAAGCAAAAGGGACTCTACCGGCTTTATGGGCCCGATAGAGTCACAACATTATTTATTATTATTTTTCTTTTCTATGCGCATTATAAGATTGAATTGAAAGGAAATAAAAAGGGAAAATAAACTAAGCTCGTTTTAATATTTTTTTTGTTTTTCAGCAAGGCATGAAAGCAAGAACTAGCAACACCTCTAAGCTAAGATAAAACTGGTACAAATGGAACTTGCTACGAGATATTTACAGATTTACCCCCGCACTTGGATTATTGTATCATGGGATGCTGAAAATCAAGTGTGTAATGTTGCGGCCTTCTTGTAGTGGGTTCCATCGCCAAAAGTACATTGGTATTCGAGTTGATGTAGCTCCCATATTCTCGGGCATAGAGTGACCATTGTTCTTTTTAATCTTAACCTGAAATGGTTAGCAACCAAAAATACCCGAAGGCAAACATATCCTAAAAATATTCTCTTGCTTTTATTGAAAAAAAGGAAATGATAGTCCGGGCCATCTCCTGATAGTACTTTGTTTTTCGGTCAGAAGCTCGACCACAGGGACTTCATGTTGCAGCTGCTATTGACGATGTATTTCCCAGTCCACCGCCAATTTTTGATGTGTTATTAAAGTTCTAGCTGCAAGGTTAGTGCCAAAGTACAACTACGAGATTTGCAATATTTATGGTAAACAAAAGCATCTACAACCATCCTAACAAATAATTTGCTAATGAGGCTCTTGAGGTGATTGTAGTCCTCGTAGTTGCGATTGGTACAAAGGTTGATTGACTCTATTGATTCATTAAGTAAGCTTGTATCATGTGATTTTCAAGAATGAAGCTCTCATGCTCACTTATTGAATCTTCTCCTCCTATTTCTAAAGTCAATGGCTCAACTAATCTAGCAGCTCAAAGTTTCTCCTTCTCAAAAAATTCATCGATAAATGTCACCGTTGTTTCATGATCACCGTCAAGACTAGAGACTTGAGGGTTAGAGGAAAAAGGCTTAGGCAAGAAAGATGACGGTTTGGTTTCAAAGTGATTTGGAGTTTCTCCCAAATTGTCTCCATATTGGGTGAAAAGGTTCGCGTCCTTACAAGGAATAGGCTTCGGTGATGCAAGTTGGGAAACAAATATCCCTTTCTCAAGTAGAGAATGCTCGAGATGAGACCTCACCAAAGGATTTTGAGAAACCATGTTGATATGTGCCCTGGTTTGCAATATGTGATGAGTAATTGACTTTGGTTGATGAGTTGAAATGCGAGAATTCGGGGATTGCATGAGTGTGTGCATGGTTATGGTTATGACTAACCGGAGTTGCTGAGGATTTTGGAGTCTGCAGGAGAAGGGAAATGTGTTTGCTTGTCTCATAATGTGTAGGTAAATGGAGTCGACTTGGTGGTCAACGATAAGAGGATCGGGCACAAGTAGGAGACTTGGGGCCAGACGATCGGGAGGCCGGGTGAAGTCAAGGGTGATCCACACTATACACGTGGAGAGGCAAGAAGCACGCACGGTTTCGCGGTTGAGCCTCAAAACCGTGGAGGCGATGAAGACGGCGAGTTGAACAAGTCAAGGCAAACGGGATGCCAATGCAAGTGACAAGGGGGCCCAATGGAGCAGGACTGGGAGAGACTTGCCGGTGGTCAGGATCACGGGACGAGGTGACACGCATCAACATCAAGTAAGACACGCTTTGAGAAGCATGCAAGACGGTTTCCCGGTTTGGGCCTCAAAATCGGTGGCGGTGATTGGAGGTGCACGTGGCACCATCGTGAAGCTTGTGTCGAGGCAAAGCAAAGATGTGAAGGGCTCGATGGCGTTCTGGCGAAGGAAAAAGAGTTGGACGGTTTTGCCCCTGGTGATAAGTGGCAATGTATTGTAGGTCAAGGGTAGAGTTGTCTTAGATCCTGGGTCTATATAACGAGAGTATGGCTGGTTGGATAGGTGACTCTTCTCTCTAGCCTTGTTCGGATTTCATTTGCAAAAGAGCTAGGAGTGGGCTTCATGTTTTAGAGGAGAGAAAAGGGTGTATGTGAAACATCTCTTTCTCTTCTAAATAGTGGGATGAAGAGGGTGGCTTCCTAGCCATGTATCCATGAATCTTGTATGCAAGGATCAATTATATGAGATTCAATTTCGTGCTCAAGATCTTCACTTCTCTCTAAATCTCAAATTTCTCTTTTTCTCTATTTTGGAGCAATTTTCGTCGGAATTTTTTATCTCATTTTTGATGAGTTTTTGGGTCGGATTTCTTAGGGATCTTTGTGCTATGATGAGCTAGAACAATCCTATATGGGTCCTTGACCGAATTAAGAGCTCTAGCACCTTTGATTTGAAAGATTTCTTAAGTTCCCCCTTTTTGGTGTTCTTGGCACGAGATCTGAAATTCATGATGATTCCTTATGCTATTTGAGTGGATCTTGTTGGAGTAGGGTCATGATGTGTTGAGGATTACCTGGTCCAAAAATCGCATATTTTGGAGATCATTTGGTTGAGTTTTTGTGAGATTTTTAGGAGAATCGCGATAGTTTTCTGTTTTGTCGAGGGTTGATCGGCACTTCCGATCGCCTGGACCGGCACTGCCGGTGGGTCAGAACTCGGATCAGCACTGCTGATTCCATAACTGGCACTGCTGGTGGCTTGGGTCCGAATCTCACATCGGCACTGCCAATGGACATGACCGGCACTGCCAATAGTGCCAACCGGCACTGCCGATGCCTGTGATCGGCACTGCTGATGGTAATTCAGAGTGGTCTATTTTGCATGCTTTTCATTGACGGTTTTGAGTGCTTGCTATTCTCCTTTGTTTCTGCTGTATTCCACTGTTGTGGTTGATCACTCCTAGGGTTAGCACATGACAAGTTGGTGTGTGTGGCATTGGTGATATCTTTAGAGGTTAGTTTGGGTTGTAATTGGGACAACGGACAAATTCTATTGAAGAATTTTAATTGGCTCCCATTCACCCCCTTTGGTCACCTTCTCAGTCCTTCAGATTTTCTGAGAAAAAGGTTTTGGTGGCGAACGCAGTGTCCCTAAGCTTTTTAGTATCTCTCCCTTGAGATGCACCTAGTAGATTAAGTTTTTCTAGTGGGTGGCCTAGGAGGAGCTCAAAATCGATGATAGAAAAAACATGAAAGTCTACGTGAAGCTCAACTTTGCCTATCTTGATTGGTATAGCCCTTGCAGTCCCTAGCATGGAAAGGTTACTCCCAAAGCGTCCTTGTAGATTAATTCAATCGGTTCTAGGGGTATATCATCCACAAGTTGTAAAGCTATGTATTCTGAATGATATTAACTCCTACAATGGGATCGTGAAGGGCCTCTACGGTATTTCCCCATATAAGACAAGGAATGGTTGTGGAAAGTGAATGGAATTTGATAGCTTTGAAATAGCACTTCTCTTCAATCAATTGCTGCTTCTTTATGGCCTTCTTTGGAGTTGCTTCTTCAAAAGGACCAGGAGGCAAAGCAGATATTGTAGGCATCTTTTGCCAGATGTAATTCGAGGTTTTTCCATGATCATTAAGTGAACTTTCCTCAAATCCAACTGGCAACCCTAAAGGTAGAATTTCTTCTTCCTTCTGAGAGGTGTTAACAGCAAAATCCAGAGATAAGAGAGCTATGGGTTTGAATTCGGCTGTTAAGGGACCCTCGTGGGTTGGCTTGTCCTCCTCTAAAGAAAAGGGAGGACAGATGGGAACTGGTGGGTTCCTTTTGGAACAATAATTCAAGGCATTCCCAAAGTCTTTAAAAGACCTTCCTTGAATTCAGAAGAGAACTTTAGAGATTGAATTTCTTCCTCCTCTAGTATTCGAGGTTCGGGGGATGGCTCAAAAGTCAAATCTAGGGATAGGCATGGTATGGGCTCGGATTTGGCTATTTAGGGGTCCTCGCAGCTCGATGTAACTTCCTCCTGGAGGGGCTCGCTAAGGTCGGCTAAGAAGGATGTGTTTTCTAATATTCGCTCAAGGATTTCCCTTCCTGGCATCACAGTCCTGTGCGCAAACGATCCTCCGAAGGCAATGTCAAGGAATTGGGCAGACTCCTTGTTTAGACCCGAATAAAAGTGTTGAAGCAACATTTCATCGGGTATCGGTAAGTCTGGGTCAGATTGTAGCAGCAAAGAGATCCTGGCCCAAGCTGCTTCAATCGATTTCTTCTTATTCTGGCAGAAGCAAAGAATTTCCATATGAAGGGAGACAATACGGGATGAGAAGAATGCAAGACAAAATTTATCCCGCAACTTCTCTCAGTCACCGTGTACACTCCCAACAATATGATTGTACCATTATTTCGCCTTCCCCATGAGGGAGAAGGGAATCAATTTCCATTTTAGAGTTTCATTTGTCGTACCGTCAATGAACAGACATGAACATAAGTACTCAAATTCTCGCAAACGATGGTAAGGATTTTCAAATTCTAGACCAGAGAAGAATTCCTCCCGAACCATGGCTATAAAGTCAGGGTAGAGTTCATAGCTGGATGTGCGAATTGGGTTCGCAGAAGGCGGTGGCTCAAAGAACTCACCCTTCAGAGCAGAAAAGGATAGGATGATGGGTTGCTCCATGGTGAAAGAAGGAAAGAAAGAAAAAGAAAGAAAAAAAAGGAAAAGATACGAGGACGAACAAGGTTCGAAGATGATACAACAACCGTTCCCCGGCAACGGCGCCAGAAATTCTTGTTGGTATTTCTTACGATCATAGATAAATCCGCAAGTGTACGGATACCGATGTAGCACTTCACCTAGGAGTATTCTAGGTTATCGAATCATAGGGAATGTGTGTGTACCGATCTGCTAATTAGTCCGTCCAAGGACAACAAGAATGTGGTAGGTGCTGACATTTCTTAGCGTCGCACCAGAAACATTACTATCCCAGGCAACGGCGCCAGAAATGCTTGTTGACATTTGCTAAGTCACAACAAATAAATAGACCTGGGCAAGCCGCCAGAACTACTTGTTGGTAGAACTCAACAGATGGTTAGTGTGGGCAAGTTAAATCCACAAGCGCACGGACATCCCGTTATAGCATTTCACCACTAGATTACTTCAATGGCTATCATTTATAGTTCTACCATGGGAAGGCGGCGGTCAAGAGATAGCATGTTCATAACTAAATACCTAATAATATACCAAAGCCATAGATAGGGGTAAGGATAATATATATGATAGTGGATAGTGACACACAAAATAAGCTAGGTCCCTATGTACTTCTATACTCCTATCTATAGGTTATATACATGCAACACATCCAAGCTTAAGTCCTATGCCAAGCCGAGACAGGGAGGATTAATAAGCACAACAGGGCTATCACCACCTACTGGCGATTCGACACTAGGACACATGACAAAAGGCAATTATGTCCTTACCGCCATACCTATGCCTGTTTGTGGGACAACTAAGCACTCAAAAATATTTACCAACCTAAACACCATGCTTACATTGCTAAATAATATTCTCGATTTCCATGGGACTTTGGCCCTCCGGACCAACAAGTCGAGAGCAGGAATATACTTAACTCTAACCTGATGGATGAACGAGTCAAGTACTAGAGAATGCATAAGTCCGACCCTACGGATCAACAAGTCAAGGGCTAAGACATGCATAACTTTGACACTATGGATCATCAAGCTAAGGACTATAGCACACATAATATGAACCCTACGGATTAACAAGTTATGGACTAAAGCTTGTCTAACCACACAATGCATTGGACGAGTGCAAAAGCATAGACTGACTAGAATGAGTATGTGAAGCATAAAGCAACTAAACATGACTAGGGAACAACCATATAAAAGGCACATGATTATCACACTAGTATAAAGACAAAGCATAAGAGTAAAGAAGATAATAATATTAATAAAGTAAATAAGTCTTACAAGAGAGGACTAGAGTAGAACCAACCCGAAAGCTCTCCAAGACTAGGTTGAAGACCTCAAAACTGCTCTCCTCTATCCTAAACTCCACTAGGACCTAAAGACTAAGTGTAATGCTAGAGAATGGATTCTTCTTGGTGTGTATTGAAGTGAGAGGCACTCCCCTCCTTTTATAGCCTGCCAAGGTCGGTAACGGAGGTAACTACCACGAAACCTCAGCGCACTGACATTGGCAAAGGGCTGAGGGAGCGACACGTGGATGGGGGAGGCAAACCGCCTCAAGACTTGGTCGGCCGACCAAGCCTCTAGGTCGGCCAACCTGGAAGTGGGACCTTTGGCCCTGTGCTTTCTCGAGGTGGCTGGTGGGTGGGTCCTCTTGTGTTTTAAGTCGGTGCTTTGCGGAGGAATCCCGTGCAGCCATGTATTTGATCCGTGTGATGTCCAGGTGTCACCGTCCCATAGGCTAGAATGGTATTCTCCCGGATCATGCTCTATTTCTCCACCTCTTTTATACAAAATCCCTGCATGCACTTATTTCTCCAAGGACAAGTGGAATCTTATTATTCCTAGCTAACATGCGTGTATGAAATGCTAAGTCCTCCCTTATATGTGGCTATATTGATGGTCAAAATTTGTATTTAACGACCGTCAATAGTAGGCCAGTTGTATGTCAGTTTGCTCTGTTTATGGACACGTGGATCCTTTTGTTGCGCTCTGATTGGCTAGGAGTGTGTTTCCTCCACTAATTACTTGTGCTTTCCCTCTAATGCATGGATAAATCACCTGCATACAAATATTCACCAACACTTGTAGAAATGGTTAGTAATAAACTTCTACCACTATGTTGGTTATTTATTTATATGTTTTATGTAGGCAATTGACGGTCGGATTTAGCATTTAAGGACCATCAACACTCACCATGATTTTAAGTTGTACCAAATAGACGTGAAAAGAGCATTCCTCAATGGGCCAATCAAGGAAGAGGTGTATGTGGTGCAACCATGGGGCTTTGAAGACCCTAAGTATCCTAACCATGTTTATAAACTCCATAAGGCGCTCTATGGGCTTAAGCAAGCTTCAAGAACATGGTATGAATGCCTTAGGGATTGTAGCGTCCCGCCCCTCCGAGGTCAAGCCCGCTTACACGTAGCAGCTTTCTAAGACCTCAAGACTATCCTTACAGACCAACACATGTCTTTTCTGTGCACTTTGTCCTCACTCGTATGCACCCGGGACAAACTTCCTGGTCGATCACCCATCCCTAAATTACTCCGGGTCAAGCACGCTTAACTTCAAAGTTCTTTGGGGATGAGCTTTCGAAAAGAAGTTGCAACTTGTTGGTATGAGTATTCTATCAATCCTATTAAGCCTTGGGCCAGAATGTTACACTCACCCCTTAGAAGATCGACGTCCTCGTCGATCCCCAAGCCAGGAATGTTCCCTCTTGGCCACGTCCGTGTGCCCAGTGCCAGCTCATGTGCCATGATGTGTGACCACTCTCTGGGCCCACATCAGCCATGCACACCATACTTGCGCAACTACGACCCCACGCGTCCGTGAAACCATAAGGGTTGGCTCTGATACGAACTGCAACATCTCGTCCCTCCGAGACTGGATTGCTTACACCTGGCAGCTCTCTAAGACCTCAAGACTATCCTTACAGACCAACACAAGTCTTTTCTGTGCACTTTGTCCTCACTCGTATGCACCCGGGACAAACTTCCCGGTCGACCACCCATCCCTAAATTACACCGGGTCAAGCACGCTTAACTTCAAAGTTCTTTGGGGATGAGCTTTCGAAAAGAAGTTGCAACTTGTTGGTATGAGTATTCTATCAATCCTATTAAGCCTTGGGCCAGAATGTTACACTCACCCCTTAGAAGATCGACGTCCTCGTCGATCCCCAAGCCAGGAATGTTCCCTCTTGGCCACGTCCGTGTGCCCAGTGCCAGCTCATGTGCCATGATGTGTGACCACTCTCTGGGCCCACATCAGCCATGCATACCATACTTGCGCAACTACGACCCCACGCGCCCGTGAAACCATAAGGGTTGGCTCTGATACGAACTGCAACATCTCGTCCCTCCGAGATTGGATTGCTTACACCTGGCAGCTCTCTAAGACCTCAAGACTATCCTTACAGACCAACACATGTCTTTTCTACGCACTTTGTCCTCACCCGTACGCATCCGAGACAAACTGGTCACCCATCCCTAAATTGCTCTGAGTCAAGCACGCTTAACTTCAAAGTTTTTTGGGGATGAGGTTCCGAAAAAGAAGTTGCACCTTGTTGGTATGAATGTTACAGGGATTTTCTTGTTAAAAAGGGTTTTATCATTGGCAAGGCCGATGCAACTCTCTTCACAAAGCATTTTGGCAATGACATATTTGTGTGCCAAATATATGTTGATGACATTATATTTGGTTCTACTAACCAAACCTTTTGTGATGAATTTAGCAAGATTATGACCAGGGGGTTCGAGATGTACATGATGGGAGAATTGACATTCTTTCTAGCCTTCCAACTGATGCAACTCAAGGAGGGCACCTTTATATGTCAAGCCAAGTACACACAAGATTTATTGAAGAAGTTTTAAATGGACAAGGCCAAGCCCATCAAAACTCCCATGCCAACAAATGACCACCTCGACCTCAACGAAAAGGACAAGCCAGTTGATCAAAAGGTATAGCGCTCCATAATAGGCTCTTTGCTTTATCTTTGTGCATCTAGGCCCGATATCTTGCTTAGTGTGTGTATGCGTGCACATTTTCAAGTCGCTCCTATAAAGTGTCACATGGTGGCCGTTAAGAGAATTTTGAGATATTTAGTTCACACACCCAACCTAGGGCTTTGGTACCCCAAGGGTTCAAAGTTCAACCTATTAGGCTATTATGACGCGGATTATGCCGGGGATAAGGTGGATAGAAAGAGCACCTCCGGGACTTGCCAATTTTTGGTAGGTCTCTAATGTCATGGTCATCCAAGAAACAAAATTCTGCTGCCCTATCCACGTCCGAAGCGGAGTATGTTGCAACCGGTAGTAGTTGTGCACAACTACTTTGGATGAGACAAACTCTAAGGGACTAAGTTGAACAATATTCCTCTCCTATGTGACAATGAGAGTGCCATATAGCTTGCTTATAACCCCGTTGAGCAATCGCACACAAAGCATATAGATATCCGTCACCATTTTTTGAGAGATCATTCTATAAAGGGGGGTATCGAAGTTAGTCATGTGAGAACCGAAGATCAACTAGCCAATATATGCACCAAGCCACTAGATGAGAAAAGATTTTGCTATCATAGAAGTGAGCTAAATATTCTTGACTCTAGCAATATGATGTAGAGAATGTGCACATCTGAATGGTTATTGTTTTATTATAGCAAAAATATTTGCTTTATGCCAAAAACCTATCATTTGTGCTATTGATGTTGGTTTTTGATCTCTAGATTAAATCTTGTCAAAATATGGTCATTGTTATGAAATGTTGATTATTGGCTGACCATATGATGTCAAGACTGCCCCTTGTCCATCAAATATTATTTTGAAAATGTCCATCTCCTCATTTTTGTGTGCTCTGTTGTTTCTGATCTTCAGTGGATCGGCACTGCCGGTTTCTAAATCGGCACAACCAATTAGTAGACCAGCAGAGAAAGCTTTCTGTTAGAAAGTTTGCCCTCGGATTGCCCCTCATCAGCACTACCAATGCCCACCATCGGCACTGTCAATGAGGGATGTGCCTAGAGCGTTGACCCGCACCAGCACTGCCGATGCGGGCGTGGAGAGTTGAAATTGATTCGGCCCCCTCACGGGACCAAGCCTCTTTTCACTTGTTCTCTCCCAAGTCCACGCCTCGCCCTCTCCTCAAACCATAACTGAAGTCAACTTCTCTAAAACTTGCCAAATCTCAGAGGAATCAAGTCAGAAGTGGATCAAATCGACTCCTACGCGTTCTCTCTTCCATCTCCTCCCAGATTTGAAGGACTTTTTGAAGGTATTTTAAACTCCCCATCTTTTGAATCCCATAATGCCTCATGTTTTTGCGTAATTTCACTTGATAGAGATGTTCATCTAGGAGTAATTTAGTCACCGCTGCAATTTGATAGAGTTTTAGTGGCTAAATCTCAAATTTTAGTGGCATTAGGGTTTGATCTCCCCTCGGTCAGCACTGCCGATGGCCACAATCGACACAGCCGATAGGGAGATTTCAAACCCTAAGTGGTCGTTGCAACCCAGTCGGCATGAGTTATTTTGTTCGCCTGATCGGCACTGTCGGTGTCTCCCATCGACACTATCGGTTAGTGCATCCAGAGAGCACTTCTCTCTCGCCTACTTTCTATTTGACCTACCGGCAGTGCCGATGCCGGCACTGCCGATGCCCCCCATCGGCACTGCTGGTCAAGCCAACCAGGAAGCAGTCTAGTGGTTGTTCTTTGCAACATTTTACACCACTTTCATTCTATCATGTTATTCATTCCTATTCCTTATCCTTGACAGATGGCGGGTGGCAAGAGGACCAAGCATGTCAGGAACGCTAGCGACTCGGACGAGGATTTCGATCCCGACGCCTCCTCCCTTGCTCGGCGAGGTGGAGGAGGCAAACGGGACAGAGGTGGAGATTCCAGCCAAACCACCTCACATGGTGTTGGCCTTGGGCGTGGGAAGGTCAAAGGCAAGGCCTTCCCACCTCATCGGCCCTCTCCTAGTGATGATGAGGAAAGTGAGGACGCTTTAGAGGAAGAGGAAGAAGAGGAGCAGCAAGGGCAGCAGAGGACTCAGATGAGGATGCTGAGTCAGAGGATGAGGTCATCCATGAGCCTCAGTCGGGACCGCTTCACTCCTCTGTTGTCTACCAGATGTTAGCACCTCAGGTTTCTGCCAACTCCAGTATTCCAGTGCCTATGTCTTGCGATGAGATGCAGGAGTACAGGGCTCAGAATCCCTGAACCAAGCGCAAGGACCTAGCTATCACAGATGTCTATTTCTGGGACTTCACTCAAGTAGCTTGGTACAAGAACATCCTCAAGAAAACCACTCATAGAGTAGCGCCTATAAACTGCATTGGCTGGGATAAGATGGCAGCAGCCAATGCTCCCACCTTTCAACTGATCAGGGCAGACCGTGATAGGAGAAACTTGACTAACATTATGGGATTGCACCAGCATTGGAATGATGAGATCATTTCCTAGTTTTACTCTACTCTGTGGATAAAGCCCGATTCTAAGAACCCCCTTAACTCCAGGCTCCACTGGACTATTGAGGGAAACCGCTTCACTGTCACCTACTTCAACTTTACACAGATTTTAGACTTTGATGAGACTGACAGAGAGAAGCCCAAGCTGAACATCTATGATCCTCAAGAGAGTGATGACTGGAGTTTCATGTATGATGCTAGATATGGAGATCCTAGGTATGGAGTTGAGCATGGTTCCTACTATGGAATGAAGCCTATTACCGCGTCCTCAACAACATGCTTAGAGTGACTTGGACTCCAAAGGTGGGGGATCACACACATATTCTGAGTTCCACCAAGACACTGATGTTTGCTATGCGAGAGGGAGCTGACCCATTCAGTGTGTTTGAGTTCATATGGACAGAGATCATTAACAACTCCTTCTCCAGCAAGTCCTCACTGTTGTATGCTTCTTACATTATGAAGATGCTTCTGCGTGTGGTGGGATGTCAATTCATGTGTGACCACAAGCACCCCTCCATCACGCCCAAGAGGTTTCCTTTGCAGCCCTCTCCTCCCAGAGATGGCTCTCCTCCTCTAGTAGCAACAGATGCACCCTAGAGTTTAATAGCAGCAGTGGCGGCCGGTCCTAGTACTATCACTCGTCCTCGCCGTTGCTCTTCCAAGGTCACACGTGCCCTCAAGTCCATGTTTTGCATGTGTAGGGACACGACAATGGTAGATAGGGAGCAGCACCAGGCTCTCTCTCAGATGTAGACTGACATGAGGACTCTCACCGCCTCTTCTAGTGTTGAGCTGAGTGCCCCTGTTCAGTTTACTCCTCTGTCGGAAGTGAGCTCCTATGATGATCCTTGGGGTTTCTACACTCAGGCTACACAGATGGTCCAGCAGGAGGAGGATGATGATGAGGACGATGACGATGATAGCGCGGATGAGTGAGACTTTGAATCCTTCTTTTCCCTTTTTGGTGTTGTGATGCCAAAGTGGGAGAATTATGTGTAACATTCAGAAATTAATTAAGACTTTATTTGGAAAACACAAGACTTTTGATCTACCATAACCTTTGGTTTTCCCATCTTTCCTTAAAGAAGAAGGTGGAACCCAAGGGTTGGGCGTGGCTGCTGCTGGACACCAGAAAATAGAAGGAGAAAAGCCAAGGGAGAACAGGAGGAGAAGGAAAGAAGAGGGAGGAGGAAGGAAAGAAGGTGTGGATCTTAGGAGGAAAAACGAATCCATGGCTCCTCCCTCATCATTATTGGAGATCAAGGTATGATCTTTATGTTACCCTCCCTGATTTTGGGTAGATTAGAATCTAGGTTTAGTGGTAACCACATTAGATTTGGATTAAACTCTGAGATCTCACTCGTTGTGGTTCCTGCATGTAGCAGATTCGATCAAGTTTGAAGATCTCTTTGTTTGCCCATGTTCTTTACCTTAAAAAAAATATGAAACCTTTAAAAGATCTATAGAGATTTTGATGATCTTTCCAACGGTGTATGATAGAGTTTCATTGGATCTGAGATGTCAGAGTTGTGCTATTTCTAATCAGACTGATTTCCAGTCTCGTAAATCTGATGCTTATCTATTCAAGTCTGAATCTTCCCTGTTTAACGTCTGTATTAGGACTCTAGATGACTAAGGAAAGTGTTGAATATTTCATAGGATTTCTAGATTGCGGTCTTTTGTCACCATATCTGTTCGGTAACTCCAATTATTATGTTTTTAGTACAACTGTTCTGTTTTTACTGTCAGATTGTTAGTCTGTTATAAAATCTCAAGTTGGTCCATCATAATTATTTTTCTGGAGGATGGTTTGAACAAGAAAATTAACTCTAATGCAGTTCACACCCTCTTATGAAAGATAGGATTTTTATGACTAAAGGGTATCAAGATATCTATATTTTGATGCAACTCTGTCAGTTCTGGACAGTCTGTTTTGAAGTGCAGTTGAGACTAATTTTCAGACATGACCAACTTTAAATTATTTCATATTGGTGTACCATACTTTCTGTAGTATCCAAATAATCTGGTTTGTCAAGTGTTATTGCTTTTATATTAGAAGATTATGAGGAATACAAGCAACCATACTTTTGTTCTGTTTGTAGTATTTGAGTAGTTTAGTAAGCGACAGGTTTGGACAGCGTAGAAGCGCTTTACTTGTTTGCTTTACATATGGATGATTGTTATGGTGCTGAGAAATGCTTTTGATTAGGTGGTGCTTCTTCGAACCGTGTTTAGCTTTATGGCTTGACCATTGGAGAAGACAAGTAAACGTAGCGCCGTGGTCTACATGCTTTAACTCTGTTATTTGAATTGCCTCTTCTAAATTTTAGTACTTTACACCAGCAAGATAATCTGTTAATTGGAAGTTATTTGTTTCTTTTTAGGTATTCTTATATTATATTATGGCAATTCTATTTGCATATTAAGTTTAAAGCACACATGAGTTCATACATTGCAATCTTGCATTTTTTTTCACAATCCGTTGGATGCATAAGAAGACATTGTAGCCTGATGTTGGTGCGGTAAGTACCGGTACAGCAATGCACGTTGGATTAAGTAATGCGGTTGCAGCCCTTACTTCCTTTTGTTTGGATTTTAGGGTAGAAGTGAAGTCATGCATTACATTGCATCATTTGCACCTGCATTTGCATGGAAGTTTATACATATGAAGCAATTAATGTTTTATTCTTACAATATGGAGTTATATTCAGTTGATATAGTACTTTGATATTGTAATTTAAATTTGATGCTTAATCAAACTATGGTTTGAATAATATGGAGTTAAAGCAGTTTACTTGTTGAGTTTTCCATAAACCTCATACGCTTCTTATATCATCTCAGGTACTTGAGCTTGGAAGATTTGAACGTAGGATGGCAGTAGCAGCACGTGTGCACAATTTATGATACTATTCAAACACTTGAGTTGTTATAATAATGCTTGGCTGTTTGAGTCTTCTTTTTTGTGGAATAATCACTTGGACTTATTTACTAATTGTTTGGTGCTTCCGTATACTCCGTTGTTGATGGTAGTGTAGTGTGGTAACATTCGGGAATTTCTAGGGTTATGCTCTAGAATTTCTGGGGTGTTATATTATGTATCTTTTTCTGTTTTTATTTTGTGAATTGTGAGAATGATGGACACATTTGTGATTGATTGCGAGTTTGTAAAACTATTTGTGAACCTTGTGCTTTCTGTCCTCTAGTTGTGCTTTATGAGCTTTTGTGGTATTGTTGTCTATTGTGATGGTATAATGTTGGCTTTCACTTTCTAGATGCATTTGTGTTAAAATTCTTGTCATTTGCATTGCTTCTAGTTTTTATGCTTAATTGTTCCAAATTGGCATATGTGCATGGTGTTAGGGGGAGATCTCACTCTTTTCTTTAAATATGTGCACTTGTTATTATTGCTCACTATTGCTCACATGCACACATTTAGGGGGAGCTCCACATCTCTTTTATACCACAAAATGAATCTTATTGCATATTTATATGAAATCTAGTTGTATTGGCGTCAATCACTAAAAAGGGAGAGATTGAAAGTGCATCTAGACCCCTAGTTTTATTTTGGTGATTGGCGTCAATACATTTAAGAACGCAGTAATGTTTTTATTGAGCATGTTTGTAGATGACTAACTAAATTGATGAATGAAATGCATTGAAACAAAAAGAGAAAAGAAGATGGTCATTTGCCTCTAGTTGAAATTCCAAAATTCACTCAAGAATGAAGATCACGAAGTTTTATTCCTTATCTTGAGTATAGAGAAGCCATACTATTAAGAGGAGTACACCTTACACGTATGGTAAAATCAAAATGCTCAAAATTCCAACCAATTCCACTTCTGTCGGTCCTCTGTTTTTCCTCTTATCAGCAGTGCCGGTGGCCTCCATTAGCAGTGCTGATCACCTTTCCCAGAGGCGTTGTAATGACCAGACAACTCTTTGGCTTCTGTCTTGCCAGCAACGACAATGCCTATGCTCTCATCGACAGTAATGGTCCTTGTGTCTAGAGAGGTCCTTTCTGTCTAGGCTCTCTGGCTATAGCTAATCGGTAGTGCCGATCACCCTGATCGGCAGTACCGATCATGACTTCTAGAGAGCCACATCTTCTGTCTGGCTCTGGTTCATTTCATCATCAGTGCCAATTCATTTGATCGGCAGTGTCGGTAACCCCTTCTAGAGAACATGTTATTCTCAGGCTCTCTGGTGTTCCTTGATCGGCAGTGCCGGTTAGGGTCCACCATAGGCCACCTTTTCTCTCTGTGCTTGCCTCATCGGCAGTGCCGATGTCTTGATCGGTAATGCCGGTGAGGGTCACGACAAGCTTCTACAGTGGTCTGACAGTTGTCAGAAACCCTAACAACAGTGTCGGTATGGGGGGTCCAGACAGGCCAACGGCTCTTTTTGAGGCATTTGTATAAAAGGCTCTCACCCCACTTCTGTCAAACTCTCCCCAACCCGAAAATAAAAAAGAACCCTTGAGCTTCACTCTCCCTCTCCAAGTCAAAGCTTCATCCTTTGAGCTAGGGTTTCAGTGAGCCATTGATTCCTCGTGATTGAGAGCATCATTCCACTCTTGAGCATTCAACTCCGCCATACTTGTGATTTGTGCTTGTTACTCTTGGAGCTTTGCTCCTAGATGGTAAGAGGTGCCCATAAAGCTCCTAACTTGTGTGGTGGCGCCTCGCCAAGATTACCCATCCCGTAAGGGATTTGCTAGTGGAGAACTTGACCTCGATCTTTGTGGTTGCTTAAGTGAGAATAGGGTTGAAAGAGATCCGGTCCTTTGTGTACTTCTCAACAGAGATGTAGGGTTCTTTCTTAGCCTGAACTTCGGTAACAAATGTTGTGTCTCCGTGTGCTTCCTCTTATTACTTGTTGTTCCTTTTATTGTTCTAGGGTACCTACTTGTATAAGCTTTAATTTGACGGATCTACTTGTGTAGGCTTGTTTAGTTGTTGCTAATATCTTGTAGTGCCCCAATCAAGTGTTGTAGTACTCTCTATCATCTTGTAACTGTGAAACCCACTTAGATTTATATTTAGTCAACTTCCTGTTACTCTATCAACACTGCCGATTGACCATCGGCAGTAGCTATCGGTACTGCCGATCGACCTCACCGGCACTGCCGGTCTTACTGATAAATTTGTTTAAGTCCAATTTTGCAGGATTTTTAATTTAGCCTATTTACCCCCTCTCTAGGCAACTTTTAAGAAGTCTCTCTACAATTTATTGAAGCGGTCGGGTAAAGCTTTTGCTCGTATAATTCTTCCCCATAGCGCACCTTGATTGGTCCTTAGATGTGTGAAGTAAAGGAACATTATCATGAAAGGAGGTAACATTGCGATCTTAATGTAGTCATGTAATTGTTGTCATCATGTGATGGCACGCGGGATGGAATAGCCTAATAATAAAACGAACCTGAAGGAAACAAAATTGAACAATGGTGATCCAACATACGCTAAATACACTAACAAATTTACTAGAACTCATTATAGCCACTCCGTTCCTCCTCTCATTCTTTCAACGGCTCGATAACTCAACATATCATCTCTTCAGCGACATGGTGCCTCCATCCGTAGGAGACAGGCAGTTCTAGGGTTTGTCTTTGTTCGAGGCAAGCCTCATCTTGAGGCTCAGGGACATCACAGTCTTGGGCAACAAGTGTCTGCCTTTGCATGCATGGCTATAGCATCGAGATGAAGCTGCTGACATAGATCCAGGAGACCGTTGTGGCGCTGCCATGCCCGCCACCACCGCCTGGGTGCTGCAGGACCACAACAAGGACCTGCCCAGATGTTGCTAGTGTTCAGAGGAAGCTGAAGCCCACATCCACTCCCGATCCGATCCGTGCCGCCGCGTTCGTGAACTGAAGCTGTCCACGAACACCCCCATCATCAATTCCCTATCGTTGATCCACTCCATAGGTGTGCTTCGCTTCGATTCCTTCTGTTTCATCAATTTCGTCTAACTCTACGTCTTCAAGGTGAGATCTAGAACTTATCGCTATGCCGTTTTCCAGGAACGAAGACCTTGCATCCTGCTCATCTGTCGTGGGACGCCTCGAATGGTGATTATGCCAGCGGTGATGATCGATGCAAGCCGCACCTCCAACAGTGGCGGCGTTTGATGTGACAGGCAAGGTAGGAGAAGCTCCAAAGTAATACGAACATTAGGTTTCTTGATTATCAACTATCAAAACACGATCAAAATCAGGACTCTGAACGATCGATCCGAAAACAAACTAGACGACTGCACCGTAATTATATTAGTATACTAGCAAAGTGCCTGTGCGTTGTGACAGGCTCAAGAAAAATAAAACAGTTTATATGTTTTGAATAAAAAAATCATTTACATAATATATTTGTTAAACATATATAGTATTATTAATATTTTTACATGAAAGATCATATTTATATTACTAATGATGCTTCTTTGTGTACCATTTTATATGCAAAAACAATCATTTTCTCACCATTTTTCACCATATTCTCATCATAAATATGTTTTTTTATCTCCAATATTGATGATTTTGACATGTAGTGTTGTTTGAGATGTTGCAGAATTAGGTGAAATAACACTAAAAAGGTTCAAAGATGAGAAGTAGCGATATCAAGCCCGACTCCGGATTTCCTATTAGCCCATAGTACCTACAAGATACATCTGTACATACATGAAACCCAACATGCAAGCTAAATGTCATGACCCAATGACTAAGGATTTTTAGAAGGTTTATACGAAAGAAAAAAATAATTTACGTAGTCCAGAAACAGCACTGTATTACATCACAGTTTTAGATTTTAAGACATGCTCCAATGGGAAAAGTGTGGCTACAAAAGTTGTATATCTCGTTGAGAGCTTTCCGGAACATATATGCATCATATTATTTGGACTCCGGAGCTATAAGATATAGGCCCCGCAAGGAGACGTGCCTAGAGGAGTCCGAATCAGAACATATATTTTTGCATCGTATATTTGGACATAACGACTTCTGAATCTGATGTGGTAGTTCCTGCAGTAACAAGTGCACCTAGTATTTCAGAAATACTAGGTGCACTTGTTACTGCAGGAACTACCACATCATTGATGATGAGCCCATGGCTCATCGAGTCATTAAAACTACGTATTCTGAAAACAAGCATGATTTTACACATATTGCAGAACATGATGTGTTAAAATACTCCAACATTCAGTTTGGATCTTTGACAAATATTATGAATAATGAAGAGCAAAGAGAGGATTTGCTAGCCAATTATTCTATGCCATGCAATGTTTTCATTGGGACCAATCTGAAGGTTGAGGAAAAGAAAGGAGAAACGAAGGAATATGTTATGATTGGATCAATGGTTGTGCCACTTGTGAAAAGTAAGGAACATATATTGGTGTTACAGGCCTTCCCAAAGGTATGCAATACTTTACTTTCAAAGTCTACACGGTCTCAAGTCCACCCAGTCACGAAATCAGAAGATATGGAAACTCAAAATCAGTTCGGACTCGGTTTAGGATCAGCCAGACAGGTGTGGAGTAAAAGTAGCATAACTGGGCCATACGGAGTCGGATTGGGCTGAGTAAATACTCGTTGGAAAGGTAATTTGACAACCTTTCCAACGGATCTGGCCCCATAGTCAAATAAATTCCCTAGCGGTCGCAATAATCAAAACAATTCTGAGTTGTGTTGAGTCCGAGTCTGTTTTTAGATGTGTTCGAGTCGAACTGGGTTTTTGGCTGGCTTGCATGCCATATAGCCTAGGGCCAGCGCCCCTGTAAGGGAGGACGTGATTTTATTGTGTTTCTGGTCATGGTGTCCTCCAAGAAACCCTAGAGGTGTTGCCCTCCTCTACCGGTTGCTGCCGTCGATCTCTGCCGGTCGCTGAAGTGCGTGATCAAGTGATTCTTCCCTTGGGTGCGTGCTGGAACTTGTGGTTCCCCATCTCCAGATCATGCTTGTCTAAGTAATGAGTTGGAGAGTTTATCTCTACTAGTTTGCATCTACATCAAGTTCTTGTAAGCCGGTATTTTCCTATCGTGTTCTAGCTGGTTTATGATTGCTATTGGATAACAAATCTGTGGTGTCTATTTTATGGTGGTTGCTGGATTATTGAGCTTGAGATTGTTGTTCTATCTATTCATAGCTGAGATAACAAGTTCAATACCTATATATACTTGCTAGTACTTGCTGTACCGTGAAACATTGGGATAAAATCCGGACACCGTCGTAGTGTTCTTATCAGAATCTGTGAATTCATTGAATACCAAATTGTAGAACGTTTTGAGAGCTATGAGATAGAGTCCAAGTTTATTTCATTTGGACTCCGGACGCGGGAGTAATGATTTTTAAAAGTCAGTATTTAATATGGAAGGTATAAAATCGACTTAGATTCAATCTCTAACTTTATGGACACGAAGTGGACCACCGTACCTCAATTAATAAGTTGTAGATACTAGTAAAATACCCGTGCATTGCCACGGGTCTTTGTTAAAAAAAATTATGGTTAGAATATTTTTTATAACTATAAAAGGTTTTCAATTAATTAATTTTTTTTACTTGAGCATTTGCTCTATTTTTATTTTCCTTTACCTTTTTAAGTTTTAAAAAGAATATTCATTATAATAATTTTGGAGTGAGTTATTATTGGAATTCTCGTTATTAGTTTCCATCCAAAATATGATGTTAAAGCAATAGATTGTTGTTAGTATGAAATATCGAATTGAAATCAGAGTCCAATTTAACAAAGGATTAGAAAATGGTTCAAAAACGACTCAAACTGATTGATGAAACATTATAGGATACAAACTAAATACGACAACATTACGAATATATTTGGACACGAAAAAAGTGGTCTAGACGACCTCACCTTAATTAATAATTTCAAAAAATAACTCAAACTGATTGGTGAATCATTACAGGATATAAACTGAATACGACAACGTTACGGACACATCTCGACACGAAAAAAGTGATCTAGACGACCTCACCTCAATTAATAAGTTGTAGAGATACTAGCAAATGGCCCGTGTGTTGCTATGGGCTTTTAGAAAAAATTATAACAAACTATAGAACTCAAATATCTAGGTAAATTTTGATAGACATTTCTAGTGTCTAGCAAAATTTTTCCGATGTTATTTCCATATTGAAAATGAATGATGATAACAAAGTTGAGACAAAAACTAATAAAACAATGAAAATGACATGCGTGGAGGCATTGGCTACCAAAATGAATGAAATGTAACATTATTGGAGGGAAAACTGAAGACAAAAAATTAAGACAAGTCGAATTGGGCTGCTCCTCTTTTGGCCCACTTAGCCCACCCATTCCACCGAGACATAGACAAATCGTTTTTTTCTTATGCTTCGTCTTCCTCCAGGCTCTGGCTAGAGGTTCCTGTCCGCCATGGATAAAACGTTGAAGCTTCGAATCAGCATATCTAAAATGCTCCCAATTAAGATCACAAACAAGCAAAACGAAACTCCCGTATCATCCTCTACGGTTTCCGCCTATCAATACTTGAAACCGACATCTCTAATGGATATTTCTTTGGAACTGGTTGGGCATACAGTAGATCATCGGAACGCACGGCCGCCGCATGCTGATTAACTCAAAACGCGCGGAACTTGGCTGGAGCTCCCTGTGGTGTAGTTTGCTACGGTTCTTGCAGAGGTGACGTCTAGGACGGAATTGGCTTCTGTGTCGTAAACTAACCTAAAACTGAAAACGATACGGACTCAAACTGAAAACGATGACTCAAACTGAAAAAAACGACTCTTGCGGACAGCAAAATTTGTGGGCTAAATGACCACACCTCAAATAATAAGTTGTAGAAGATATACTAGCAAGATGTCCCTTCGTTATAATGAAAAGTTATAAATTTACAAGAGATGTTGAATAAATGTTGACATGTCTAAACTTTATATATTTAAATGAGACAAAAATCAATACATTAGTGTCAAGATAACCAATGGTTTTGTAAATGTGTTGCGTTGTATCTTTTTTAAATAGTGAAATTAAATAGGACTCAGTGGGATATGACAGCTGCAGTACTACTGTAATTGTGTTCATTTACAAAAAAATCATTGTAAAAAATATTTTTTATTCACTCTTCAATTTGTAGTTTATCATGATTTTCATCATTAGACATCTTTATTAAAATAATAGGAGTCATTATGTAAATATATGATAGCAACATGATATATGTGAAATTGAATTATGTTCTATTTTTAACAAACATAAAATGAATCCATGTATTTTAAAATAAGAAAATTATGTTTACTCTATTACTACTCAACCTTGTGTCAAGGTTGTATTTTTGAATTAAAAAAAAAGAAATTCATAGAGTTTATGGGCCTATTTTTTTTGTAGGCCCACCAACTTTAGCCTATCACGATGGCTCTCTTCATCTTCTTCCTCTCGACACAGGACAGACCAGGGGAGAGAGAGAGAGGATTGGCAGGCAGTGCTCGAGCAACGGATGAAGGATTCTGACACGGGGAAAGTGTTGTATGGACTGAAAGGAACCTGTTTTGAGCTCAAAGACGAGGAGATTGTGTGGCCTTATGGCAACATCAGCAGCATTCGATGCAATGCGAGGCAAGGCGAGGAGAGGCTAGGCCAAGCAACCAGGCGCGAGGACAGGCGGTTTTAAGAACATGGGGTCTCCTTCCTTCCTCCAAACTACGAAAGATCGAATTGGACTCCAAATTAAAACCGATCGGATCGGAAACGGCTCGAACTTCAAACTATGTACGAGAATACTATTCGGCAGCGACGGACACGAAAATCAGGACCCGTAGACGACCACACTAAACTTCTTAAGGAGCAGATATACTAGCAAAGTGTGCGTTATGACGGGTTTAAGAAAAATAAAATATTTTGTATGGTTTAAATAAAAAAATATTTACATAATATATTTGTTAAACATATATAGTACTAGCAAAATGTTCGTGCGTTGCTACGGTTTGTAAAAAATATAACACATAAAAATTACATATATATGTTTGTATAAAAATTTATCCGTACATTACAATAGACGCTAGAAGTTTACGAATACATCAAAATATATGCTAATTTAGGTTACAATTAATATTAGAAAGCTATATTACCCTTTTTTCTAAACAAGAGAACACAAACTAAATAAACGAACTATGATTGCACGCTATATTACACCCTTAATTTTAAAAATAAATAAAACTCACTCAAATTTTATACTTCACATTTTTGGAATGAAACCAAATTTTAGTTTAAACAAATTACTGGGAAATAACCTATACCTATGTTGAATATAATTTGTCTATAGTTTTATTTTTCTTATGTTTGAATTTCATCATCTGAATTTGAGATTCAAATAAAATTGTAATATGATGCAAACCAAAAAATAAACCAAAATAACATTTTAGCTACAATTGAATTTAAGTGTCTTCAATGGACCATGGCGGCACCCTCGCAATACAATTCACTTTCTCTTAAAAATGTTTTAGTTTGTATTGTTTTTACATTGGTAACATGTAGATAGCTGGGTGGTTTCAAATTCCTAAAAGAAGATAAGTGTGATTAAATTGACAAATATGTGTAGCCGCTTTTTCTTTTTCTTTTGCGTTGATGTTCATACAAAATACGAAGCATCAGTACAAATAACAAGAAAAAAACTAATAGTTAATGTAAAAGAAATTTGACAATGTGAGCTGGTTGTCGATTGTTTCTTTTGACCCATGAAGTCCAAGTTATCTTCACAGATGAATCGTTCTTTCATCAACCGTGGCCAAGGAAATAAGCAAGCAACGAATATATAATGCTGTTGCATGGCATGCAAGCAAGCAAGTGACAAAACGAATTGAACCCAGTAAAGAACTGAGCTTGATGCCGTTGCCTGTTGCCCCGTTGAGTTGCTTTGCTTGCGCACCTGTGCGTTAGCCGCTAGGGTCTCCTCCACTCCACGTGCTCCGGCTGCGAAACATGCACGCGGCAGCCAACGTCGTATCCGCAGTCCGCTACGACATGGCACGCGCTAGAATCGAAAATTTGCATGCTCGTCACCATCAAGTGGGCTGTGCTAGAATACGTCCATCGCCGTTGATTGGTCGTCGCCATCTTCAAGTCCCAGAGAAACCGGACTCAGGAAGAAAGAGAAAGATATATTTGCTGGAAACAAAAACGAAACATATTTTATGAGAGGGACTAAAAATAGTCTGATTTGAACTCTTAGGTGTTGGCAGCGAGCGTGTAGTACTATAGAACGTAATCAACACTTGAAAGTTGGAACGTAATCAGCTGAGGCAGAATAAGGATGGAGCGGACGACGTTACCTGAAATAATAGATTATAGAGATTATTAATATTTTTACATAAAAGATCATATTTATATTACTATTTATGCTTCTTAGTGTATCATTTTATATACAGAAGTAATCATTTTCTTACTATTTTCCATCATATTCTCATCATAATATGTTCTTTCGTCTCTAATATTGACGATTTCGATATGTATTGTTGTTTGAGATGTTACAGAATTAGGTGAAATAACACTAAAAAGGTTCAAAGATGAGAAGTAGCGATATGAAGCCCAATTCCGAATTTTCATAAGTCCATGACATATATAAGATACCTTTGTACGTACATGAAACCCAACATGCAAAATCAAGATCGTGACTTAATGACTAAGAATTTCTAGAAGGTTTATCCGAAAGAAAAAAATAATTTACGCAGTCCAAAAACAGCACTGTATTACGTCGCAGTATTGGATTTCAAGACGTGCTCCAATGGAAAAAATATGGCTACAAAAGTTGTAGATCTCGTCGAGAGCTTTACAAAACATATATGCATCATATTATTTGGACTCCGGAGCTATGAGATATAGGTTCCGCAAGGAGACGTGTATAGAGGAGTACGAATCGAAATAGATATTTTTGTATCATATATTTGGATACAAATACTTTCGAATCTATGAATCTATTGAATACCAAAGTTGTAGAACTTTTCGAGAGCTACGAGATAGAGTCCAAGTTTGTTTCATTTGGTCTATGGATGCGGGAGTTATGATTTTTGAAAGTCGGTGCTTAATATAAAAGGTATAAAACCGATTTGGATTCAATCTCTAACTTTATGGTCACGAAATAAACGACCGCACCTTAATGAATAAGTTGTAGAGACTAGCAAAATATCCGTGCGTTGCTACGAGTTTTTTAGAAAATCATCAAATTATAGTACATTCTAATTGTATAAATGGTTGTTGATTGATATTGTACAATAGATAATTGATAACACAATTTCTTCTTCATATTTTTGTGTATCCACTTTTTTATTGTGCGTGGAGCTAAAATGTAAATTATTCTGGGGTATGGAGATTAGTTTTTTCTTCATAATGAAAAAGCAGACTTACATTTCACTTGCAATACACAAGCAATTTTATCAAATCTCAGGGTCAGCCATATTAGCGGAACAACTTGTGAGAATAGGGATTTAGAGGGCCCACCTGTCACGTAAATTTTTGGTTGTGCAACACCACAGACGAGAAGGGATTATATAAAAAAACTGGTTGACCAATCAGGCGTTGAAGCTCGCATCCATGGTCGGTGGACCTCGCCGGAGGTGGGCGGTGCGGCTCACTGGAGTGGGCAAACAACGACGAATCGTCCAATGGATAGCACTGGCGTGGAGCACGTCGGCAGGTGCACCCGTTTTAGATGGAAGTGGATGCCAGTGATGAACCGAGGAGGCCGCCGGTAAGCAACGGCTTGGCCGCGATTTCGACGACATCGACCACAAGGGAGGGAGAGAGAGGAAGGAGGCACGAGGCGTGGATCTTCATCTTGACCACACGGGAGAGAACGAGAGGAGGTAGGGCACGGGACGTGGAGCTTCATCCCGATGTAGAAAACATCAACCTGCGTGTACAAGTCAACAAATTGGTTGCGAAGGCGGCGGACGCGCAGCAGCGGTGAAAACTTGAACCCAGAAGATCTCCCTCATGCCCACCGTATGTGGAGTCGAGTCTATAAAAACGGATGTGTGAAGGTGATGCTACTGGATAGTATTTGAAACGGACACATATGAAGGAGATCGATCGTATCCTATTTTCTCGTACGGGGCAGAATTTACCATATTATTATGGAAGTGCGGACATGAAAAAAACTTGTAGACAACCGCATCTAAATTATAGAAGTGTAGAGATAGATTCAGAAGGGAACGAGTAGTGCTCTAGCAGCCTAGTCCCAAAATAATACAGCTGCTTGTGCTACCTACCAACAGCGAACGTGCAATATACATCCGCCACACGCCTTTACCTGATCTCTAATCCATGTCCACCACCGTACTTGATCTGTGTCAGATATATATTATCATGTTAATATATATATTCCATCCACCAAACAAGCAACGATGCTGCTGGTGCTCAGAATATCCGTGAGACCGTGACCATGTGTCCATGTATACACCAGGTTTGTTGGCAGTGCTGTTTGTCGTTATGGCTTTTCCTCAGACAAAATTAAACAGCAGCTAGCTTGTACCAACAGCTACCGCACCAGATCAAGACACACATTTATTCTAGTCATCTATTATAACCCAAGTGTTTTGTCTCATGATCATACCCAATTATCCATCCACCTAATAACAAACAACAAAAGCTGAAACTCAAATGTAATGATGGGTTCGGCACAGACACTGGTGTTAGAGTATATCTTCAGATATGATAGATTAGGATCATGTAATTCTGACTTGCCTTATCTCTAAGGGAGGTTTCTTGTCTCTTAAGTAATATACTCCTATATAATCTGCCCATGAGGCTTAGCAATACAATCATCCATTCGATCTATTCTATTCTCCAACATGGTATCAGAGCCAAACCGACCCGTTTTTCCTTCCGCTGCTCACCCTCTCTAAACCCTAGTGCCACCGGCGCCTCACCTCTCGCGTTGTCGCCATCCCTGTTCCCCACGGCACCGCTCCAGCGCGCCGCCTCCACAACGCCCTAGCGCGCCCCCGGGGAGATCACCATGTCGATCCCTGCCGGGGGCCACGCCTCTCAAGCTCTTACGACCGATCGACTTGATCGGCCATCGTCGTAGAAGGTCCAGCAACAACAGATCGTGATGGATCAACCTGGATGTCGTCGTCCATGGGCTGCCATTCGCCTCCACCCCTTGATGCAGGCGCTGCCATCGGGTTGGCGTCGTCGCGCCTGCTCATCGCCCGGGCCCTTCCTCAACATCATCGCCGTAATCAGGCCTGCTCCATGGTCAGCGATAGCATGCTGCCCCTCCCCTCCATGGCTCGCCGAGTGATGCATCATCATCGCTGAGTGATGCCTCGTCGTCGCCGAGTGCTCAGGCCGCCCTCTCCTCTGCTCTCTCTCTCGTCTCGATCTGTTCTCTCTCCCGGTCATTGTTTTGATCGTGTGGGGAGGCATCAGGATAAAATGAAGGGCCATGTACGATGCACACCCAGGAGTCTACACAAGACGCTGTTGCTGCTGCTGTTTTAGTTTTTTAATTTCTCTGATTTTTACTCGATCACTAATCGAGATTGCATCGCTCGTCGCTCGTCCACTCTGTGCGCCTCTATATCGACATTGTCACCGGCTCCTTCTCATCGATAACCATGTGGCCCTTCCTGGCGGTGCACGCAGGGGCGCCCCTCTCGCGGCGCTGCCAGACACCTCCGCCGCATGGTCTTCACGCCGGTCATTCCCGACACCTTCGTTCGCCTCGCGCCTGCATCCTCGGATTGATCACCCGACTTGTGCAGTGGCCTGGCGCATGTTCTTTTGGGACGGATGTCCTGAGAGCGTGCTTCACCGCCGACTCCGATGGCTGCAGTTGTGTCGCCCTGTTGTGTCACAACATCGCCACCTGTGATCTTTGTCGCTGCATCTTCATCGTTGTTGACAACGTCATTGCGCCCTTCACGCGCAAGGTCTTTGCCAGGCTGCCCGAGTTCTTTGCCGAATTCTACAACCACTACTGCGGCGACTACTACGCCAAGCTACATGGCCTTTGGGCTATGACGCGGCTGCACCTCTTTGCTTCGTTCAGTACAACCTCATCGCCAACATCGCCGACTCTTCTTCGACTACTTCGTCTACTCCGACAACCTCGGCTGCATCGACATCTTCTTTCTTATCGTTTTACGTGCCGCCACTATCATCCAGACCTCTGCTGATCCCAAAGATGCTGACACTTGGTTGGATCCCCTACCTCCGTACGCTCGGTATTGGCAACATCAAAGCGTGCCTTTATCCACGACGTGCTCTCGGGTCTGGCAAACCTGAGGGACACCTCGTCCATGACGGTTTGACTATGTCGACTTTGACATCGATCTTCTACCTCACGATGTCTCGACTGCGTCGTCGTCTTCGTCTATGGCGCCTTCTCCTATGCACTCCACTTTATGGCACCTTCTCGTGCCCTCGGCATTGGTGTGGTTCTTGATCGGCTACCTTGACAACCTCAACGACCACGGCTACTTCAAGCACGACATCATCGATCATGACTACAGGCCTTCATCTCGGCTACCTCGACATTGGCACAAAGGGCTACCGTCTTGCTTGAGCACTCCAGCCACAACGTCTGTTAGAGTATATTAGGACATCTCCAGATATGATAGATTAGAATTATGTAATCTCGACTTGTCTTATCTCCAAAGGAGACTTCTTGCCCCCTAAGTAATATACTCTATATAATCTGTCCACGAGGCTTAGCAATACATTCATCCATTCGATCTATTATATTCTCCTACAACCGGTACAAATCAGAGGATTTCTTGTTCGGACCCTAATGAATGGGTAGGTGGATTACTTGTCCTGATTCAAGGCGCTGCACAAGACTGTCCAGTCCATGCTACGAGCGTGTTGCTGATCTCTTGTTCTGTGCGTGATGCTATAGAACCAAAGACGTGCCTAACAGGTAAATGCAGTGTATTAATATATTACTAATGTTATCGATGCATCAGCATAAGATTTACAAAAGATGCACTCAAGTCAGCAAAAGAATCGGCGCTTTCTCCAACTGATAATCTTTGTAGAGCATTCGGTCACAAAAATTTTGCTACACGATCTTTACAAAATACTAGGCAATCTTTCTAAACAAGAAGAGAAAAAACTTCTATAACTTACAGTATAACTAAAGAATTCAAAATATGGTGTACTACGCCAATATCCACAGCCCAATATGTGTATCGACATCCCAGCTCCTATCGTCATCATCTCTTCTGGAAGTTGAACTTCATGATGGCAAGGCCAAACAGGAAGGCGAAGAGCACGGCAAACGCCACGACAATGGTCGCCACCCATCCCAACCAGCTGTGCTTGAAGTCGAAGTATTCCTCGACAAACACCTTCACGATTGTGCCGTCCTCCATCTCCGTCATCATGTCGCCAAACTGGGACACGACGAGCCCGTAGAGCGTCCATGCAACGGGGCATATGTAGCAGTACCACCTCCACCAGATTGGCACTTTCTGAATAATGCGTCAGGCCAGAAAATAAATGAGCACCGGAGATGGGTGAACTTTAGAAGTAGCAGCTGGCTCTACGAGGGTGAAGCATTTACCGGTCGGGGGATGACGAACCCGGAGAAGAGATTCCATATGGCGTAGAATGCCGAGGAGACGATAGAGGCGATGTGGTAGTTTGGTGTCATGCCAACAGCCATCATGCCGTAGAATGTGAAGTAGAGCAGCGTAAAGTAGCCGAAGAAGAGGTACCAGAAGAACTTCGCAGCCGTCCACTCGAACCCGATCATCGAGTACACTATGACCCCATATATTGTAGCCTGAACCAGTGCATATGGGAGCTCAATGACAACCTGCGAGGAGATAAGCTGATCAGGTCCTGCTCACAAGAATATTCAGCAAACCGTAGCAGAAAAGGGAATCCCAAACTGATTTCAGGAGAACCATTTACCTGGCCAAATGCATATGGGAAAGCTGAGTACATGCCGGCAGCTCTTTCACGGTAAAAGACAGTACGCTCCACAGCCACCATTGGCTGAACTGAGGTAGCGTTCATAATGCCGATGAACAGCACTGCAGAGTACATTGACCCCATAGCATTAAACAAGTCTTGCGACGATCTCCTGGAGGATGAAGAAAATGTCAATAAAACTTTGAATGTGGCCACTTATTTGCTATATGTGAGATGGTACAATTTGTTATCACTTACACTTTGCCACCAAGATCCCAGAAGATGGTGCCGAGGAGGAGAGCGATGATGGTAGTAAAAAAGAACCTAACTGTATTGTAAGGCGGGTTCCTCCAGTATGACAAGTTCTGCTTCCACAGGCAAGCCATGCATTGTGTGAAGGAAGACTGTGAATACTTGCTAGGGAAATACAGCTCGCTTGAACCAGGAGCTGGTTGACTTAATTCCTTTATCAAGGCCTTGTTTCTCCTGTAAAAAACAAAGAACCAATACATCATCCGTTTGTAGAAATGCTCTGGAGAAGAAAGGTTGGTAATATTGAAAACTGCAAAGTGCAATGGTATGCAGTACTCCTTTTTTTTTAGAGTTTAAGAGCCCAATATGCAGTACTCCTCTGTTCTGATTTTGATATAGTTGGTTAGTTAACCTTTGATTAAAGAAAGAATGGAGGAGTAATAGATATGACAAACTAACTATATAATGCCCACGAAATTTCGACCTAACATACTTAAATTTGGTTACTTTGTGCTCTTCCTAGTTACTGCAACCACCGGGAAGTTACTTACTGGTAAAGTTCAGAATTCTTGTATATGTCACTGAAATCAACACCTAGAATCTGTTCTTGAGAGACTGTGGTCACTTCCAGCATCCATGTTGCTGGATTGTAGCCCTCTTTAATTTTGCTAACACCTTCAATGCCCTGGATAATATTAGATCACAAGGTCTTATCAGTAATTTTGAAAAAAATGATAAATGTATATCAAAATTTTATAATGTCACTTTACCTCAAAATATTTGATCAACTCTAAAGAATGATGGCCTAGTGGACCAGCATAGATCTCTTCTCCACCACGCTTCAGCAGGAAAAGCTGCAAGCATTAATAAAACATTTCAGGCCTTGCAAGTTTGTTCAGCTGTGGAAAACCAGCTACAGGAAATTGATGGTCAATCTAGCACTTATTCAGAAAGTAGCTAGAAAAAATATCCGATGTGAATTGTCACTCACCTCATCAAATGCTTCAAATATGTCAATGCTAGGTTGATGTATTGTGCAGACCACTGTTCTACCAGTATCCACAGTGTTCCTCACTGTCCTCATCACAATTGCAGCTGCTCGGGCATCAAGCCCTGAGGTTGGCTCATCCATGAAGATGATTGAAGGATTTGCAACAAGTTCCACAGCAATGGTAAGCCTTTTCCTCTGCTCAGTCGACAGACCATTCACCCCAGGAAGCCCGACCAAAGCATCTCTCAATGGTTTGAGCTCCACAAGCTCCATCACCTCCTCAATGAAGATCTGCACACTCAAAAAGGTAAGCAGCTGTCTACAGGGTATCAACTGAAGTTGAAATGACAACTATGTGGGTGACAGACCTTTCTTTTGTTTGAATCCACTTCCTTAGGAAGCCGAAGCCATGCTGAGAACAGCAGTGACTCATAGACTGTCACCTGAGGCGAGTGGATATCATTCTGTTCACAATATCCCGATACACGTGCAAAGGTCTCTTGTTTCTTTGGGTATCCTGAAATGCTGATGTCTCCTTCAATGTACCCGCCAGTCTTTCTCCCTGCCAACACATCCATCAGAGTAGTCTTTCCTGCACCACTGACACCCATAAGCGCCGTCAACACTCCTGGCCTAAAAGACCCACTGACACCTTTGAGGAGCTCCAAACGGTCTTCAACAACACCCTGTGCTTTCATTTCCTGAATTCAATTTGGCAGCAAGGTTACAGATTAGTAATCAATTATCATTGTTGGCATTGTAAGAGAAGAAAGTTTCTATCTTTACCGGTGGCATGTCAACAGAGTATCTGACATCATCAAAGGTGAGTGAAAGCGGGACAAAAGGGAGGATCATTCCCCTTTCAGCCGGAGAAGAACCATCTTCAGCTGTTCTTGAATCAGATTCAGTATTGATTCCTGTTGAACGAGTGCTTCCTGATGCCAAGTTATTTACATCCAGAAGCTCTCCGGTGATATTTGCATGCTTCTCCTTTAGCTCCTCTTCAGAAACAGATGGTCGGGAGTTGCCGTATGCTGGAAATAACAAGAAGAAACCGATTGCACGTTTACATATTGTGAAACCCGAGAACAAATAGCATACTATGAGCAACGAGTTATGCAGGTACTCACGCCTAAGGTATGTAAGGGCAAGAGTAAAGAGCGCGTTGAAGAATAAGGTGAATCCAATCATTGCACCAAACCCAATCCAGTACCACTTTGCTTCCGGGAATACTCCACGAGCCTTAAGGACTTGCACACCTAGGGTCTCGTTGGATGTTCTGCTATCCAATATTTTATTCCAGCTATGTCCGAGCATCTCATTCACTGAAATGGCATTCTGAGCATACATCATTGGGGAGATCCAGTAACCCCAGATCCACCATTTCTTGATTTTCTCTGCAACATTAGATACAAAGAAGCAGATATTTATACGAAGCTGCACTGCAATGAAACAAACACGAGAGGATAAGGTGAATTTTTACCTCTTACTAGAATAAATCCTCCCAATACCATGACAACTAGCAACATAAATGATGCGAAGACATTTGAAACAATCATGTTCCTCGCTATCCCACCGATAAATCGGAAGAGTGCCGATGCCATCTGATTGACTGCTAATAGAAGCAGATACTGCTTGACGAACCTGAGGGAAACCACTGTAAGAACATTTGTGGCACAATACCAGAATAAAACATGGCTACGAACACATTTGTATAATAATGCGTCTCATAGTATGTCAAGAATGGCAAATCTCACCTGCCAACATTTGGGTCAAAGCCAATGACGTAGTATGTCAGGAATGTGTATCCAGCAACCTCAATAAATGTGATTGGTATTTTGAGGATCCATGAGGGTATAGTGTAAGACCATGCAGGAAAGAAAAGGAGGTCCCTCTGCTTAAAGAATACAGGCAGCTTGAAGACAGTAAGTGCCATCTCAGTAAAGCCATTGAACATGATCATAAGAACTCCAAAGAAGAGAGCACCGATGTAGATTCCCCCATCAGCCACCGAGTCACGCTTCATTTTTGTACGGAAGAAGAGAGTCATCGTAATGACTGACATGAGCATCAGCTGTAATACCAGAGCACCAAGGAGTTAGTCGTGCTGCCATTTTCCGTTACATGCCAATCCTTGGACTTCTGAAAATTACCTGGAAGGTTCTGAATATGTAGACAAAAGAGTTCCTCTTCATGAGAAGAATCTCACGGTCTATGTTTGCCTTCAGCAGTTCCTTGCCACTCACCCCGTACCTCGTGGTGGTCAGAGCGGCTGGATGGCTCTTGCTCTTGTCAAAAGGAACAGCAAGCTCATTTGCTATAGCTCGGCCAGTGTGGAATGATTTGAATGCAGTCACAAAGTCCTTCACGGTCACAAACCGGTAAGGTTCATCACGCCGCGCCCAGTACTGTCTTTGATCCTTTTTTGAGGTCACCTGCTCAGCATTTTAATGGAATTAGTTAACAAAAATTTTACATACAAATACATTAAAATATGGTGCACAATACGTACTTCTTGCAAAAAATCAGCAACACCCTTCCTTTCAGGGCATCTGAACCCCATGGACTCAAAAAATTCAAGCACATTCTCTCGGGGGCCCTGGTACACAATCTGGCCGTCTGAAAGGAGGATGATGTCATCGAAAAGGTTGTAAGTCTCAGGTGCAGGCTGCAGCAAGGAAATGACAGCTGTGCCACTGAGGATGTGAATGGATTGCCTCAGTGAGTTTACAATCTGGAATGTCGTGGAGCTGTCAAGCCCAGTTGAGATTTCATCCATGAAAAGAGCTCTGGCCGGCCCAACTAGCATCTCACCTACAGGATATATGCAAAGAAAAAATCACTCACAACACTCTATTTAAAAGGAATGTTTTGAACTAAAAAATGGTCGTCTATTTACCAGTTGTAACACGCTTCCGTTGTCCACCAGAGATGCCCCTCAGCATCTCATCCCCTACCATTGTGTCTGCGCATATCTCTAGTCCTAATAACTGCAACAAGTAGCATGCACATAGTAAAGACAGATTAGATTTATATTTCAATCTGAACATTGAGAATATAGTCAATGACCACAGTGGCTAAAACTTGCATATACCTTGAGAATATAGTCAGTGCCCACAGTGGCTTCTTGCCCTCCCATTGCAGACGCCTAATTAAGTTAAGCAGAAAATTATAATGAGTCTTCACTTTTGATTAGTTAGGTGTTATGAATAAATGAACAATGGACAGCAAATCCTACTGGATTCATTCAAGTCATGTAAACACTTGCCTTCATGAATGCATCGATATCAGCATCAGGCTTGATGTTTGCTGCCTTCTCCCTTCTTGACAGTTCAGTCAGCATATCTGACAACATAAAAGGAAAGAAGGAAATCTGTTAAGTATCCAATCAAACCAGGACGCCCAGCTGAGTGAATGTGCATATGTGCTAACTGCTAAGAATCCTACCAAAACGGGAGCCAACACCCTGGCACCGGGCAGAGAATGCAAGTGTCTCTCTCACAGTCATCTCTCCTATATGGAGGTCATGTTGGCTGATGTACGCAGCTGTTCTTTCAGGCACAAATTCCGTCATCTCATGCCCGTTATAGGTCACTTTGCCCGTAGCCTGCACATTGTTTCAATATCAGTAATCTGTATAAGTAAGTGCCGATAAAGGTGTCCCCTGTTTCTTCTCTGCTCATTCAGTACAGAAGTTGAGAGTCAACAGGATGTTGATGAATATGCATGAGTATACAGATTGTAGCTTTGAATGCATTGTTAAGTGCTGTATAATAATCGATTTGTACAACCTTGAGGTCTTTGTCAAGCCTTCCAGCCAACGCGAGCAGCAAGGTGGTCTTGCCTGATCCGGGTGGACCTAACAGCAGAGTCAACCTGCACCAACGTGAAGAACGTGAGGTGGGACTGGTGGAAGTAGCGAAGAAATGGAATCCCAATGGGTTCAGAGTAATAGCTTATTCAATTTCCACGACATGGAAGGGGAAATAAACTATAATCGCACTCTTGACTGTCCAACTAACATCTCATCATCGGGAGATAAAAAAAAATAATGAGGAATAAAAAGACGGGAGCTGGTTTTCCCACCTGCGGGGTTTGATGATGCCGCTGACGTCGTGGAGGACGGGCATGGTCTGCTTCCTGCTGGGCAGTATGTGCAGCGCGTTCGCCGCTTCCTGAACCAAACAAGAAGCGCAACGATCAAACCATCAGTTTTCGCTGTCGAACATGAAGGAGAAATCCACAGCGCGCGGACCAACGGGGGCTCGTACCTCAACAGTGTTGATGATGGAGTTGAGGACGGTGGGGAGGCCGCTGCTGCCGACGCGCACCTCCGCATCCGCCTCCAGGTTCTCGAACCTCACCTCGATTGTGGGCATGTCGATCCCGACCCTGCACCGTATCAAAGAACGCGCGCAAATCGTCAAACACCCGGCGGGCGAGGGAAACAACGCGGACTCGAGGGTGGTCGCCAAGTGCTTGTGCTAGTCGTGGGGCTCACCTGTCGATTCGATCCTTGAGCTTGAGGAGGAACCGCTCGTTGTCCTCGTCGGCGACGCGCACGACGCGGTCCAGGAGCGCCCGTCGCTCTTGGGGGCCGAGGCTGAGCACGTCAACGTCTACGACGCCCTTACCCCTGTTGGCCGCCCCCGCCTCGCCGGCGCCGAGGCCGAGCGGGACGATGGCGCGGCGGACGCGGTCGTTGGTGGGGAGCCGCTCGAGCGCCGCCCACCGCAGCGCCTCCTCGTCGTCCTCGTCCCGCGAGGAGCGCGAGAACACGTCCTCCCCGCGCCGCCACATGGACCCGCTGTCCCCGCGCCGCATGCTTGCCACCTTCTGGATTTCCCCCGCCGGGTCCATCGCGCCGCCGCCTCTGCTGCCGGGCCGCCACCAACCAAATCAGCCAAGCAGGTTTTTACGCCCCGCTGAGATTCTCTCTCCCCCCCTGCTGGGAGCCTGGGACTGGTTCAAGTGCTTCTCGCTTCTCCGGGCGCGTGCGCGGCCTTTTGCTGCAGCACCGGTTTCTCCGGCTGCGAATGGGAGGACACCGAGACCGAGAGGACGGAAGGGGGGTTTATGTAGGGGGTGGGTGAGCGCTGGCACGGAACGGGGGGGATAGTGGTGAGTTGGCTTCTCGGTCACCGGTCAGCGGCGTGGGGCCGCTTGCCTGCCAAGAAACTCCCTCTGCTCGCCACCCCGTCCCGTCTCGCGGGCCGAGCACGTAGCTGCCTGCGTTCCTTCCTTGCCCGTCCCGCGGGGCTGAGCATGGTTGACCGTTGACACGATAGCTTAGAAATATCAAGGGTTTAAAATTGTGCAGGCACTACCGGGCGCGGAAAAGGACCGTCGGAGATTGACTAATATACTGAATGAAGCACGTCAGGCAGATGGACTGATTCAGAAGATAAGAGTAGTCCAGGTCAAACAAGAGTTTAACAAATGTAGCACATCAATCAGCTCAACTAGCCAGGAGAAATGTACATTCAGTTAGTTGTCTGGTTGAGGCGAGCGTGCGTCAAAAGCCTTTGTTACTAAGAAATTTAATATTTTTATAGATAAATATTTTATGATACGATGATTATATAAGGCATTGTCCTTTTTCAATGTCTTCTGTATATGTTTGATGACTCATTAAGAATGCATGAACCAAAATTCTAGTATATGCCATGGACAGAGGATTCGAGTTGTTAGGTATAGGAATGGAGGCAGAGGAGATAGACACTGTGAATTTCCAACGGCAAATCGCAGTAAGAGTGCAGGAGGGAAGGGTGGGTGCGTTGTGGCGCCATTCGTCGATGCGTTTGACCGGCGACCGACTCCCGCCCCCCTGGACGGCTCGCTTCCGATCGTTGTTCCCGGTCAAGCCAAACCCCTTCCACTTTTTTTTAACGTGATGGCCAACGGTTAGGGGCCTCGCTTGTCGCTTGCCCGCCCCGCACATGCGGATCAAAAAAAAAAATGTAATAAGCGCCATCGTCCGCGGCAAGCCTTTGGTCAAATTCGAGAACCCTGTTGCTGTTGTTGGCGCTACGTGGTGGCCGAGTTGCGTCCACGAAACTGACACCACCGGCGCGCGGTGCACGGGTGAGCAGGCAGGCTCCCGCCAGCGCAGCACCCGTCGCTTTTCTTCATTCTCAATACGAGCAAGAACAATGTTCCGCCAAACCACACTGCCAAGATTCGGTTGGACATTTTTTGATTCGAGGGGCATAATGTATGTATGTGGGTCTCTTATGCTAGTAGAATACTTTCTCACTCCTCTCACGGCGCTCTTCTATTGCGTGGCGGACACTGACCTACGAGAGCAAGGGCAACCGACACTATTTAATTGAGCTTGTTTCGCTGGTAGCGAACCGAATAGAGAGTTCGCATTTTGCTCCTGACAAGTTTGGTTTGATTGCTCCAATGGGTATGGTTCAGTTGCTTCATTGGTGGGTTCGCTTTTCCCACACTGCTGGTGCTCTCACAGGTGTGAACTATACTTGGCCATCTGGGCTAGGGTAAACGGGCCGGCACGAGGCCTGATCATTTTGACCTGGCACGAGCACGACCCGGCCCAGAGGAGATTTGGGTTGTGCCGGTCTGGAGCCCAGTACGGCCATGTTTGGGCTCAGGTACAGGTCCGTCATGCTGGTCCGAGCATGACCTGATTAAATTGGCCTGCTTGACCCATATGGACCGCAGCTCGACCGATGGCCCATGAAGGATTTTAGCTCATCCCTTCATCACCCTACCCCTACCCTCATTCGTTTTCTCCCTCGGTCTGACTTAGCGCCATCTCCACCCAAGCGTCCGAGTGGCTCCGGCTCCTTCCACCTCCCCGCGCATGCGACAAGCGGCGGCTCCGCCTCCCTGCTCGTGATGACCGGTGACCACCCAATCCTCCACCTCGGCCTCCCATCAGGCGCCATGCCCCAGCCCCCTCCCTCCGGCTCGGTGTCGTCACCCCTGCTCCATCCCTCAGGCCGAGCTTTGGTTCGCCGTGGGCTAGGTCCGCCGTAGCTCCCTTCCTCCAGGCTTCGGCTTGCCGCTCCTCCTTCCTCCCTTCAGGCTCGACGCCTCTGCCTCCAACGAGCTCTAGCTCGCAGTGCCGCGCCTGCTCCCTCCCTCCAGATGAGGGTCGTGCTTCGGGGCGCCTGACATGAACGGGCCCGGCGGGGAGCATGACGCGTCGCCACCGGCAGTAATTGCTGCGACGGAACCGTATGACGATGGGTCAAAGGGGTGGTAGTAGGGATGCATGTTTTCATTTATCTAGATCAGTGGGTCGGCCCAAAAGTCTTTAAAATAACCTAGATTTTTCTTCCACCTCAGAAAAACAAGTAGAATAAATGAACTAGACTACTAATCCACAACTATCCATTGGGTACCCACCTGCATCCTAGACGGTAGCTGCCCGCCGGCCTGGTGTGCTTTGTCTTCTGCAGCGTCATGCAAAACATGCCGCGGCACGTTCTTCTCCCCGGGGCCTGTTCACTTATTGATGAGAATCGAGAATCTCTCACTCTCAGCACTTGATTTTTCTCTGTGTCCCTTGCAGGTATTAATTAAGCAGTTTTCAGGCGTGCGGGCGGGTCTTTGCGTTCGGAACTTCGGGTAGTTGAGTTCAAGCCATGCATAGAACAGAGCCATAATACCGGCAGCTTATCTTTCACGTTTTATATCGTTCACCGGGTTTGTTATTGGCAGCTCGAGGCTGTTTGTTACTACGACTCTTCAGTCCCTTCACAAGCCACAGCTGCATTATATAACGAGTGTAGTACTCTAGTAGTGCAATATACATCAGCCACATGCCTTTACCTGATCTCTAATCCATGTTCCCCACTGTACTTAATCTGTGTCAGTCTGTCAGATATATATGATTATGTCAATATATATATTTCATACACCTAACAAGCAACGAAGCTGCTGGTGCTCAAAATATTCGTGAGACTGTGATCATGTATACACCAGGTTTGTTGGCAGTGCCTGTTTGTCGTTATGGCTTTTTCTCAGACAAATTAAACAGCAGCTAGCTTGTACCAACAGCTACGGTAGCAGATCAAGACACACATTTTAGTCATCTACTATTAGTATAACCCAAGTGTTTTGTCTCATGATCATACCCAATTATCCATCCACCTAATAACAAACAACAAAAGCTGAAACTCAAATGTACACGAAACAAATCAGGAGGATTTCTTATTCGGACCCTAATGAATGGGTAGCTGAATTACTACACGAAACAACAGAAACCATACAAAGGAGTTGATCACGAAACTGCAGCCAGTCCCCCACCGGGACACACATCGGACGGTTTTTTTGCTGCGAGCGACCTTCATCCAGCGGCGGCGAAAATGGCCTCCGCGCTCGTACACAAAAAAATAGTCGCCCCGATCGATTCGATCCGGACTGATTTGTTGTCCTCTTGGCGAGCGAGGGAACGAGAGTTGATTGAGCCGCACGTCATTCGCGACGGTCAAAGAGACTGGTGCCGCGTCGCTTTCAGAACCCATCTAGACTGTACATTCACGGGTCCGCAGGTCCTCCGCTTTGACTTCCTCTCGTTGTTGAATTCATAAGAGTCCGGCCCAGCAGATTGTTTGACCTTTCTTTTCATTCGTCTGGAACTCGTCTTATTGACCGTGCTTGCTCTTCATTAGTGTTTCAGCGTAGGCCACACCGCCACAGTCATGCCAAACATTTTACGACCGTGCATGGAAAACCTGCGTCTTCTTATTGTCAACCCATGTGGGCTATAGTGATCGTTGCTTGCCCATTCCTTCGTCCTGCCTTCCAGGCAAACTACATACAGTGCACGAGTTGCTGGCTGCTCTGCCCCGGCCAGCAGCCCTTGCAGATATGCCAACTGTATGGTAATTAATGATTCCGTGGCGGCTAAGCTTAGCTTAGTACTCAACACGAGCTGTTATTTTGGCGTTACTGGATTTTATTCTGCCAATAATGTGCAAGTTGTAATACCTTTTTGCCGAACAAAAAAGAAGCCGAGCCTGTTGTCTTGTTGTCATGTCTTTTCATTAGCTGCATAACCGAATCAACCGTACGGATTGTATAGTATTTTCATAGTTTATACCGTTGGGTAGTACTACTTCACATAATGGCATCAAAACATTGAACTGAATGTAATATACATTAATTCAGATTTTTCAATCGGGCTATCTCCGGCTTAATTAACAAGTAATCAGATTGGTCAGAACCCGAGGAAATTTTCAGGTCTTATCTCCAAGCATACACCAACACGGAGTACCGAAAATCTTTGACCGTCAAAGCAAAGATCCATGTATCGATTTTGCTATTCGGTACTGTCATATCATCGGTGACTAGAGCTAACATTTGTTTAAGTCTTAATTATGCACTTCCTCCTTTCTAAAATGTAAGTATTTGTTGAGTTTAAGAGACTACATTTGACCGTTTGTCTTATATAAAAAATTTGTGAGAATATTATTTATTTTATTATGAATGTTTTTATTATCGAATATACTTTAAATATGGCTTATTTGTTTTTATAATTCTAAAAAATATTTTAATAAGACAACCAGTCAAATGCAATCTCAGAAAATCAAAAAATACTTATATTTTAGAACGGAGATAGTATATATGCTTTAGACTAACGAATTGCCACTTTCTGAGCTCATGATATGTGACCCAATTAGATCACATAGTTGTACTAGTAAAATATTGAGCTGGTTAGTCAATGCTTAGCTTGAAGGAAGCGATTTGGGACAAGTTAATTCAGAAGGAAGAATTTTGTGCATCACGTACGTGTACCTGCTAACAATTCTTGTGGGGAACTCAAAAGAGTCACCCGTTTTACTGGTAAGCACCAGTGGCATGTTCGTCTCTGATTTCATTTTTGGTCAAAGGGGAGAAAAACAACCGTAGAATTCATAGAAGATTGAAAAATGTTGTAAGCAAGAAGGGTTGTGGTTACAACTTTTATTACGATTGTGATTACATTCAAAACGGGAAACCTTTGAGATCTCAACTTGAATTGTACATTAAATCTTTATTATGCTCGTAGTGACCCCTAATTGGATAGAGCATCTTTGTCATGTGCCATCATATTTTCTATGTGTCTTATATCAGGAACACGATAAAAATATGTATTGCCGTGTGCCTCGAGGTAGCATACACAGCAAAGCCAAGACACACGACAAACATTATCTTTGTTGTGTGCCACGGAGCAGACACACGACAAACATAATCTTTACCGTGTGTCACGGGCAAGCACACAACAAACAACCCTGTCGCTGATGGCCGTTAACTATTTTGCCATGTGCCGAGGTTTTGCACACGACAAAGAATGCATATGAGGGACTGAAAGTGCCTAGAGGGGGGCGGGGGGGGGGGGGGGGGGGGGTTGAATAGGCAATTATCCCTGAAATTCACTTAATAATAAAAGTCAAATACGCAGTGTCGGACTTGTCCGACGATTGTAGGGAAAGTCCGATGACTTGTCCGATGGCACAAGATAGAAAAGTAGATCGACCGAGTAAATGTTAAAACTAGTGTAAGGCAAGCTAGGAGTAGATGAATATAAGCAAGGGGGTGCTGTAAAAATAAGGAGAGCAACTACCAAGCAACCTACACAAGTTAATCTAAGAAATACGAAGCAAACCCTAACTAGCAAGTTTATGAGCAAGAACAAGTAAATAAGACACAAGTGATTGAAAGTACAAGCAAGACACAAGATTTGTTCACCGAAGTTCAGCTCCACAAAGGAGCCTACGTCTCCGTTGAGGGATCCATAAAGGACCGGGTCTCTTTCAACCCTAACCTCTCCAAGTGACCACAAAGATCAAACTTAGTTTTCCACTAGAAACTCCACAGAGGAGGGGTGAATACAAACTTTCCGAGGCATCACCACACAAGTTGGGAGCTCTACGGGCACCTCTAACCGTCTAGGGGAAGAATCCCCAAGAGTAACAAACACAAAAGTTGTTGGCGGTGAGGATGAACCAAGTGCTCAAGAGGATGAAAGCTTAGAGTCGATGGAGCATTTTAATCTTCTCTCAATCCCTTCACAAATCAAGAGTGGAATCAAGGGAGGAGAGTTGGGGAGAGCAAAGTGAGCTTGGGAGTGTTTTGAGTGGAAATGAGTGACCAACCAGTCACTGGGCGAAGATGTGTTCTATTTATAGCCCAATGGGGAAAAGAGTCGTTGGAGACCCAATTTCTGAGATCTGTGTCGGACAAGTCCGATGGTTATCGGACATGTCCGACGGCACAAGGATGGCAGAGGTACTAGAATCCGATGGACTTGTCCGATGGCTCGGACAAGTCTTGTCCATCGGACAAGTCCGATGAAAGAGGGTGGCAAAGGAACTGTACTCCGATGAAAGTGTCCGATGCGTCGGACTTTCCTCTGGTCATCGGACAAGTCCGATGACCGTCGGACATGTCCGACGACCCAGAGTGGCAGAGGTACTGGAGTCCGATGGGTCGGACAAGTCCGATGATTTTGCCCTGGAAATTTTTGTATGGCCTAAAAATGGGAATTTTGCACTTAGTTCACCTCCACTTCACACTTTTGTGTCCCTCTTAATAGTACGGCTTTTCCTATACTCAAGAATTAAAATAAAATGCTATGAACTTCATTCTTGAGCATATTTTGAATTTCAACTTTGAAGCACTTTGCCATCTTCTTTTCTCCCTTTCTGTTTCTATGCATTTAATCACCAAACTTTATACCATAATCTACACACATGCTCATTAAAAGATTAGTCCATTCTTAATTGTATTGGCGTCAATCACCAAAATAAAATTAGGGGCCTAGATGCACCTTCAATCTCCCCCTTTTTGGTGATTGATGACAATACAACTAGATTTCATAAAAATATGCAATGAAGATTCAGTTTGTGATAAGGAGCTCCCCCTAAATGTGTGCATGAGTGAGAGAATATGAGATAATAACAAGTGCACATATTAATAAATGTGAGAGCTCCCCCTAAAGCTGTGCATACATGTTAATTTGCACCAATGGATCATACAAGATAGACGAAATACAAATAACAAGATGATCAACTAAGTACCAATACAATAAGCAAATAAAGTGCACAAACCAACCACATAGATAACAAAAATAGAGTTTTACAAACCAAATAGTGCCATAAATAATTCAACTCCAAACTCACTCACAATTCACAAACTAAGATAAAAAAAAACTGAGATAACTACACTTCTCCCCCTTTGGCATCAAGACACCCAAAAAGGAGAAAAGTGCGGGTAGAAGGTGATGAGAGCTCTAGTCGTCGGAGAACTCGTAGTCTTCTTCATCATCATCGCCTTCTTCCTCTTCTTCCTCATCAATAGTCGGTTCTTTCCCTTTGCTGGCGAAGAGTATGGGCAGCTTCATCTTCACCACCTTCGCCGTCATCATCCTCAAAGCGAATGTGTTGAGCACTCGAACCTGCGCCAGAAGAGAAAGGAGGAGGAGTCGGGTAGTACCCAAAGTAGTTCATCTCCTCGACGGTGAAGGTGGGATCATCTTGAGGAGCGGGGTCATCATGAGTGGGAGGAGGTGAGCCTTCAGCTGGGGACGGTGGAGGAGGAGTCTCAATACCAAAATGGTCATAGAGACCCTTTTGACTTCTTTCAATGATGTCTAGCCTCTGATTAATGCTCCTGCACATGCTCATAAGGGATTTGAACATCTTCATAATCCCGCTTCTCTTGCCGCGTGAAGGCGGAGGCACATGAGAGGATCCAGTGCCCTGAGGGGCAGCCCGAGGTGGCTGAGGTGGTGCAGCTGAAGAAGGAGGCTGAGCTGCTCCAAAGAATTGGCCAGAAGTGGTGTCAGGAGTCCAGTTAGAAGGAATCTGAGGTTTCAGGCTCAGATGCTTCATATCCTTGGTGAAGGTTAAGCCCGACACCTTCTCAATCATGAACATGATGTGAGGTGCATATCCACAGCCACGCTGGGGAGAGATGGAGATGTCCCACATTTCCTGAAAGACATAGTCAAAGACATCAAATTTCCTGTTCCCATGAACCCAGTGCAGAATATCCCTCTAATAGGCAGGAATACGGTCAGAGTTGCCTCCCCTTGGAGCTAAAGTACTCCTGCAGATCTGAAACAAGACTGAGAAGAATGGATTCAGTCCATTGGAGTTGGGAGGAGTGCAGTTGTCCGGGTTCACATACATGTACCTCATGTCATCAGCATCCATATGATTTCCCTTGTGAACCTTGTGCGTTTCCTTGCGTGCGTGCTTAAGTCCAATCATACCAGCAAACTGGTTCTGGGAGCAGGTATACTTGGTGCCATTCATCATCCAGGACATGGTTTTGGCATCCTCATCAAAATAGACATTTGAATAAAACTGAGCTATGATTTCCCTATTCCAGGAGTACTGGAAAGTCAGGAAGGTCTTGAGACCATGATGCTCACAGGCAGCCAGCACTTGATCGAGTAATGGATGCTTCCTTGTCTTCATGTGATCCCAATCCAGCCACTTCATTTCAACCACTGCATTCTTCATGCGTAGATAGGTGGAACGGTACCAATCCGCATGAAAATGTGCATGAAAGCGGAAATCAAAAGCTTCTTTCTCACCATCATAGAAGTTACTTAGCCTTGCCGCAGAGCAGGTCTCAGTGGAGGCATGAAGATAGTTCACCTTGTCACGGTTAGAGTTGCCCATTTCCGCCGGAGGATGCATGACACTGTCAACCTCATTTGTCTCTTCAGGCTCCTCTCTAGCAACTGGGGCTTTCAGTTTAGTGCGGCGGATCCGCCCAGCAGTGGCCTTCCTCCTCTTTGGGGGTTGGCTTTGACCTTGGTCTTTGGCGGTCTTGGTCCTCTTCTCCCTCAAGGGGGATGCTTCCACGTCAGACATGCTGAGAAAATATGGTGAGCAACAAGTTAGGAGGGAGTCAAAAAGAGGAATAGCGGTGAGGAGAATCAATGAAGAGTTCAGGTTTTTGAAGAAACTGCAGGTCATCGGGCATGTCCGATAATCATCGGGCAAGTCCGATGCGTCGGACTTGTCCAATGGTCGTCGGACTTGTCCGATGACACACAGTTTTTCCAAAAACCTAGATCCTTCACGAATCCACCTACCACAAGTACCCAAACTTCTTCTACTCCACTAACAACTAACTAGAGGCTACCTCCATGGATCAAATACGCAAGGGGACAAGATTTTGCACTAGCATTAATCCATAATCCTAACCCTAAGGGTGAAACCAAGAAAGAGAGGGGATTAGGGTTAAACCTTGCAAAAACGAAGGGGGATTGGACTACTTCGGTGGAGGAGGACCTCTTGATCTCCAAACTTGCTCCAATGGATGGTGGGAGAGGGAGATCTCCTTGGTGCCGCCAATAGGGGTGTTCTTGAGGAGAGAGAACATGAAGGAGATGAATGAGGAAGGTTTGACTGAAGGGATGAGTCAGGCTGGGTTTTATAGGGTCGAACCCTAGACCGTCGGACTTGTCCGATGACAGTCGGACTTGTCTGACGCCATCGGACATGTCCGACAATTATCGGACTTACCTGACACCAGAATGACCTGAGAGATTAGAGCCTAGCCAGGAAAGAGTAGAAGATTTTTATTTTCTTTAAAAATAGTTTGATGGAGAGTCTTGACATCTTATGATCAGCCAACAATCAACAAAACATAACAATGGCCATATTTTGTCAAGATTCGATCTAGTGACAAAAAATAAACAACTTCAATAGCACAAATAATAGATTTTTGACATAAAACAATAATAACTTTTTTTTTGTAATAACAAAACAATCACCATTAAGATGTGCACATTCTCTACATCACATTGCTAGAGTCAAGAATATTTAGTTCACTTCTAAGATAGCAAAATCTCTTCTCATCTAGGGGCTTGGTGAATATATCGGCAAGTTGATCTTCGGTTCTCACATGGCTAACTTCGATATCCCCTTTGATGGAATGATCTCTCAAAAAGTGGTGGCGGATATCTATATGCTTTGTGCGTGAATGCTGAATGGGGTTATAAGCAAGCTTTATTGCACTCTCGTTGTCACATAGGAGTGGAACACGGTTCACCCTGTAACCGTAATCCCTTAGAGTTTGTCTCATCCAAAGTAGTTGTGCACAACAACTGCCGGCTGCAACATACTCCGCTTCGGCCATGGAAAGTGCAACGGAGTTTTGTTTCTTGGATGACCACGACACTAGGGACCTACCCAAGAATTGGCATGTCCCGGAGGTGCTCTTTCTATCTACCTTATCCCCGGCATAATCCGCATCGGAATAGCCTAATAGGTTGAACTTTGAGCCCTTGGGGTACCAAAGCCCTAGGTTGGGTGTGTGAACCAAATATCTCAATATTCTCTTAACAGCCACCATGTGACACTCCATAGGAGCGGCTTGAAAATGTGCACACATACACACACTAAGCATGATGTCGGGCCTAGATGCACAAAGATAAAGCAAAGAGCCAATTATGGAGCGATATACCTTTTGATCAACGGGATCACCCTTTTTGTTGAGGTCGAGGTGACCATTTGTCGACATGGGAGTTTTGATGGGCTTTGCCTTGTCCATGTCAAATTTCTTCAATAAGTCTTGTGTGTACTTTGCTTGACATATGAAGGTGCCCTCCTTGAGTTGCTTCACTTGGAAGCCTAGAAAGAATGTCAATTCTCCCATCATGGACATCTCGAACCTTTTGGTCATTATCTTGCTAAATTCATCACAAAAGGTTTGGTTAGTAGAACCAAATATAATGTCATCGACATATATTTGGCATACAAAGATATCATCGCCAAAACGCTTAGTGAAGAGGGTTGGATCGGCCTTGCCAATTACAAAACCCTTTTTAACAAGAAAATCCCTAAGGCATTCATACCATGCTCTCGGGGCTTGCTTGAGCCCATAGAGCGCCTTATGGAGTTTATAAACATGGTTAGGATACTTAGAGTCTTCAAAGCCCGGTGGTTGCTCCACATACACTTCTTCTTTGATTGGCCCGTTTAGGAATGCACTTTTCATGTCCATTTGGTACAACTTAAAATCATGGTGAGTAGCAAAAGCTAGTAATATTCTAATAGATTCAAGCCTTGCTACGGGGGCATAAGTTTCATCAAAATCCAAACGTTCCACTTGTGAATACCCCTTTGCCACGAGCCTTGCCTTGTTTCTTGTCACAACACCATCTTCATTTTGTTTGTTGCGGAACACCCATTTGGTGCCCACAACATTCTTGTTCTTTGGCCTTTCCTCCAGTGTCCACACTTTATTTCTTGTGAAGTTGTTCAACTCTTCTTGCATGGACATCACCCAGTCCGCATCCTCAAGTGCTTGCTCTACCCTAAATGGCTCCATAGAAGATACAAAAGAGTAATGTTCACAAAAATTACTAACTCGAGATCTAGTGATTACTCCCTTGTCAATATCTCCCAAGAATTTGCTCGACGGGGTGATCACGTTGTACATTTTGATGTACTCTTGGATGCGGTGGGTGTGAGCTTTCTTGACCACCATCTTTATCAACCTCTTCATCATATCTTTGAGAATCATTGCTTGATGCTTGTTCATGATTCCCAACATCTTGATTTTGACCACTTGCGTGATCTAATTCCTTATTCTCATTATGTTGGTTTTGTCTTGAGGGAGAGGGTTGATTTTCAACACTTGATGTTTCTTGTGGTTTCACATCACCAGTGGCCATCCTTTTTATTACACTTCTAGGAGCTTCATCATCTACACCATCATTAACGGCTTTCTCCCCTTGAGAGCCATTAGATTCATCGAATGTCACGTCACATGAGATTTCAACACAACCGGTGGTTTTATTGAATACATGATAGGCATGAACATTCGACCCATAACCAAGCAAGAAACCTTCATCAACTTTTGGAGCAAACTTAGAAGTCTTGGGTTTCTTGTTTAGCATAAAGCATTTTCTCCCAAAAACACGAAAGTAGGAAATATTACGCTTGTTACCGGTTAGTAGCTCATATGGTGTTTTCTTCAATAGTCGATGGAGATACAACCAGTTGGAGGCATGGCATACGGTGTTGACAGCCTCGGCCCAAAAAACGATCAGACGTCTTGTATTCATCAAGCATTGTCCTTGTCATCTCAATGAGCGTGCGGTTCTTTCTTTCGACTACCCCATTTTGTTGAGGGGAGTAGGGTGCCGAAAATTCATGCTTGATGCCTTCTTCATCGAGATACTCTTCAACTTGAGTGTTCTTGAATTCGGTGCCGTTGTCACTCCTTATTTTCTTGATCTTGACTTCATATTCATTTTGTGCTCTTTTCATGAACATCTTGAGCACATCTTTTACTTCACCTTTATCATGCAAAAAGAATACCCACGTGAAGCGAGAAAAATCATCAACAATTACTAGACCATATTTGTTACCACCAATACTTATATAGGAGACAGGGCCGAAGAGGTCCATGTGCAACATCTCCAATGGCCTTGTGGTGGTCATCACATTCTTGGCGAGATGTGATGCTCCAACTTGCTTTCCTGCTTGGCATGCACTACAGATTTTATCCTTCTCAAAGCAAACTTCGGTTAGTCCTATGATGTGGCCGCCTTTTTGGAGTTTGTGAAGATTTCTCATACCAACATGGGCTAGCCTTCTATGCCACAACCATCCCATGTTGGATTTTGCTAGTAAGCATGTACCAAGTCTAGCTTCATCTGTGGAGAAGTCCACAACATAAATCTTTCCTTTAAGCACACCCTTAAAAGCAACCGAGCCATCACTCCTCTTATAGACGGTCACACCACATTCGTTGAACAAACAATCATAGCCCATTTTACAAAATTGTGAAATGGACAAAAGATTGAAGTCAACGTGATCAACAAGCATAACCTTAGAGAGGGAATATGAAGGAGTGAGAGGGACTTTACCATAACCTAGTACTTGTCCCGTTCCATTGTCACCAAATGTGACGTACTCATTTTTGTCATGACTTGGCTCAAATGACTTGAACATCTTTTTGTCTCCGGTCATATGATTGGTGCATCCACTATCAATCATCCAACTTGATCCTTCGGAGACATAGTCCTACAAAACAAATTTGTTTGGGTCCTTTTACATTAGTCACAAGCACTTTGGACACCCAGACACAAGCTTTTGGCCTCTTGTTGCGTGGCCCAACATAATTGGCAAACACACGTCCATGCATGTTTCTCATGAGCACATATGAAGCATTAAAATCATAAAAGAGTGCACAAGTAGCATTAGGCATATTAGCATGAGAATCATTAACAAGAGAAAGATGATTAATATTCTTTTTCTTGGCTTGCTTCTTTTGGTAAGATCCTTCCTTGGTGAACTTAAGAAATTCCTTCCCATTCTTGTTCTTCCGAGCATTATGCTTGGCACCCTCAACATAACCAATGCCATCCATGACATGTGGCATTCTAGTATATGTGTATGCACCTCTTGCATACTTTGCCTTCTCATCATCGACAACATCTTTCTCATGTTGTGTTTTGCTTTCAAGATCCTTTACTTGCTTGTTCAACTCATCAATCAATTTGATATTAGTAGCACAAGTGTCAACATCAATATTATAGCATCTATCACATCCTTTGTTAGTGGAGGCATGAGAGAAATTATTTGAGGAGGATGTGAAAGTTGAAAGACTCCTATATTGTTCTTCAAGAGACTTATGAGTCTTTTCCAAATCCTCATACTTCTCTTGAAGTTCATCTTTAATGCTCTTAACTTTTTGACAAGTATTTTCAATCTTAGTGAGATACATAGTTAATTCATTATTTTTCTTTCTCTCTTCTTCTAGGAGCTTCTCTAGTTTAAGGTTTCTTTTCTTTTCAAGAACAAGCAAGTCTTTTTGTTTCTCAAGTAGCTCCTCTTGCCTATCATTTTGTTCCTTTTGTTTTTCAAGTAATTCCATGAATTCAAGCATTTTAGGAAGTGAAGCATTAACATCATCATCATCATCACTACTACTAGCATAAGAGGAACGCTTGGGTTTAGATTTTGTTACCTTCGATCCTCTTGCCATGAGGCACTTGTGAGAGTTATCGTCATCATCATCACTCAAGCTCCCAAATAGAGAAGTGTTGGTGGGAGTGACGCCAATGGCAAGTGTAGCAATGCCTCCTTCATGCGAGTCGGATTCGGAAGAGGAAGATGATGAAGAGGATGAATCATCGGAATTCCATTCTTGACCAATGTGAGCTTCACCCCTTCTACGCTTCTTATACTTCTTGTCTTTCTTATGGTGCTTGTCTTTCCTTCTTTCATCTTTGTTCTTCTTCTTTGGACATTCCGCAATGAAATGTCCTTCATCACCACATTCATAGCAAGTTCTTTTTGATCTTCTCGCTTTGCCCTTGTCAAAGCTTTTCTTCTTGTAGCCATCTTTCTTGAGAAATGACTTGAATCTCCTCACAAGCAAGGCCATCTCATCATCACTATCCTCACTACTAGAATCAATCACTTTCTTTTTCTTCTCTTGTGTGGCTTTGAGTGCCATATCCTTTTTGTCACCATTTGCTCCCTCAATTTGCTTGATCAAGGCATTTATCTTGTTGGCTTGATCATTTTGTTGCTTTTGGGAAAGAAGCTTTCCAAGCACTTCATCGGTGGAGAAGGTTTTGAAGTTGTCCTTCTCTCTAATGTTTGAGCAAATGTTGCTATCCCATGGTCTCAATGCTTGTAGTAGTCTCTTGTTAATATCTAAGTCGGTCATTTGGGCTCCTAGAGCTCTTCTTTGATTCACAATCCTCATGAGCCTATCATGAACTTCTTTTGGGCCTTCTCCCGGACCCATAACGAATAGGTTGAACTCATTTTGCAGTTCTTCAAGTCTTGCATCTTTGACGGAATCAATGCCCTCATAGATAACCTCAAGCTTTCTCCATAGTTGGTTGGCATTCTTTATTCCGGCTACCTTGTCATACTCGGTGGCACTAAGTGCGGAAACAATTGCACAAGCAGCCACGACATTACGATGAATGTTGCTTTGATCCTTACGAGTTGGATTGTCTCACAAGAAACCATTCTCGGTTATATTTGCAACATGGGGACTCATGGATTCCAAATACATCATCATCTTGCATTTCCAATGATCATAAAATTGTCCATCAAAATAGGGGAGTCTACCGGACCCTTGCCCAATGCGATCTTCTTTGAGATCATCATAATCAAACATAACATTGTTGTAGGCTTTTGGTAGCTCATCCTTATCAGTGTCTTCAATCCTTGGATTTTCTCCATGTGCATCACCCTTGGACCTTGCTTCGGACGATCCACTAGGCGGAATGTCTTTTCCCTTTGTCATCTTTATCTTCAAGCGGTTAAGCCTTCAAGAAGATCCTTGCTCTGATACCAATTGAAAGTGCCTAGAGGGGGGGTGAATTGGCAATTATCCCCTAAATTCACTTAATAATAAAAGTCAAATGCACAGTGTCGGACTTGTCTGACGATTGTAGGGAAAGTCAGATGACTTGTCCGATGGCACATGATAGAAAAGTAGATCGACCGAGTAAATGTTAAAACTAGTGTAAGGCAAGCTAGGAGTAGGTGAATATAAGCAAGGGGAAGCTGTAAAAATAAGGAGAGCAACTAGCAAGCAACTTACCCAAGTTAATCTAAGAAATACGAAGCAAACCCTAACTAGCAAGTTTATGAGCAAGAACAAGTAAATGAGACACAAGTAATTTAAAGTACAAGAAAAGTACAAGATTTGTTCACCGAAGTTTAGCTCCACAAAGAAGCCTACGTCTCCGTTGAGGGATCCACAAAGGACCGGGTCTCTTTCAACCCTAACCTCTCCAAGTGACCACAAAGATCAAACTTGGTTTTCCACTAGAAACTCCACAAAGGAGGGGTCAATACAAACTTCCTGAGGCGTCACCACACAAGTTGGGAGCTCTACGGGCACCTCTAACCGTCTAGGGGAAGAATCTCCAAGAGTAACAAACACAAAATAGGAATTTTGCACTTAGTTCACCTCCGCTTCACACTTTTGTGTCCCTCTTAATAGTACGGCTTTTCCTATACTCAAGATTTAAAATAAAATACTATGAACTTCATTCTTGCGCATATTTTGAATTTCAACTTGAAGCACTTTGCCATCTTCTTTTCTCCCTTTCTGTTTCTATGCATTTAATCACCAAACTTTGTACCATAATCTACACACATGCTCATTAAAAGATTAGTCCGTTCTTAATTGTATTTACGCCAATCACCAAAATAAAATCAGGGGCCTAGATGCACCTTCAGTAGGGGAATCTGGGGTTCCCCTAACCAGCTATGCGCCGATTAGCTGGCCCATAGAAGCACATCACTACTGAGGTTACGGCCCGCCTAGGACTGGGCCGAAGTCAGGGAGGCACCTGGCGCGTGCCCCCACGACCATCCGCCAACCACCCGAGTTAATTTGGGCACTCGAGTGCCCGCGCTGACAGGCGGCGGATGGGACGGGGTGCGCCCGGAGCCATTCTCCGCCTGTCGCCTGGGTACGCGCGAACCGGGGGAAGCACGAGGAGTGCCGCCATTAATGTCGAGGTAGCCGGCGCGGGCCGTCCGAAGCGCGAAGAATAAGGGCGGCGGAGGAAGATTTGAGAAGATCCTGTCCCCTTAGAACCGGTGCCCGAGTCGTCGGTCTGAGGGGGGTCCGGGTTATGTAATAACCTCTCCCTTGGCATATAAAAAGAGGAGGCCCATTCATTGTAAAAAAAGAGAGACATCAGTAACACGCATACAAGCAGGATGTAGGGTTTTATACTCCGAGCGGCCCAAACCTGGGTAAAACTGTGCGAGTTTCACCCTGCACCCAGCTCGCTTCCAACAACCACTTGATCTGATCTCCCCGCAACCTTTCTCAAGGGCAGCCCGGTAGGCCCCCATTTGAAGGTGCTTGAACGCACCGACATTTGGCATGCCAGGTAGGGGGAGCGTCGTAGATCTTGCACAGAACGCTCAACCGGCAATGGTGAAGATCACCAGCGAAGCCCCATCGCGAGACAGCCGTTCTGGGTCAGAGTCTAGCTCCAACTCTCGGGGCCCCCGCTACCGGCCAGGGGAGAAATCTGCCTCGCCAGCACACAGTCCGAAGGAGACGGGCGACCTGCCCCCAACTCTCGAGGGAGGAGGGTGCGGGGAGAACCGCTCTCGAGGGCGTGCGGCCAGTGAGAATGGGTAGACACCGTCAAAAGGGCACTCCCGAAGCAACTCCTCCACGGCCCGGCCAACCGCGCGATGGCTGTTTCAAGAAGAGGAACCGGCAGGTCCCATTACCGCCGTGAAAACTATGCTGCGCCAACCGCCTCCCGGTATATCCCACGTCCCCCGCACCGAGTCGTGGCTCGACGACCTCGAGCGGGCTCTCGATTCTGTGCCTCGTAATGGCAGGAGGGGGGGGGGCGTAGGAGAGACCGGGGAGGCTAGGCAAAGGCGGCAGCCCCCACGGCGGATGCCTTACACGCGGTCACCACCCCTTGCAGCTGAGACCTGAGGGACGACCTCAAATGACGCCGGCGAGGGAACGAGGATGTCCGTGTCTCCATTGAGCGTTCCCACGAGCGCACTAACGAGAGCCGAGGGTGCAGCCTCGAGCGCTCCGATGAGCACACTCACAGGGAATACAGCTCGGAGAAAACCAGTGGTATCCGTCGTGGTTTTGCCTCGGAGTCGGACTCCGAGTCCTCCCCCGAGCACCTCCACAAGCGAAGACGGGAGCCAGTCAGCACCTCCTTCACCGGGGGATGCGCGGCTCTGTCCACGCGACTCCGACGAGTGGTGTGGCCCTACAAGTTCCGATCAAATCTCCGGGCGAGTTCTCCAGATCTACTCAACTGCCGTCAGAGCCACCGGGGGTTTTGAAGACGTCATGGCCAACTACTTCCACATCGTATTGAAGGACTCGGCTCGGTCTTGGTTCATAAACCTTGCCCCGAGATCCATCCGTTCATGGGAGCAACTGTGCCGGGATTTTTTAGCCAACTTCCAGGGCACGTTGAAACGCCCTGGAAGTCAGATTGACTTGGACCGGGTCGTCCAGCGATCGGGTGAAACACTAAGGCAGTTCATGCAGCGCATCAGCCAGGTCCACAACACCATCCCACGCATCGAGCCGACGCGAATCATCGCTACATTCGGGCGCGGTGTCCGAGACAAAGACATGCTGGGGGAACTCGGGGTCAACACCCCCCAATCCGTCACTGAGCTGTTTAAGCTTGCTGACAAGTACGCCCTGCTCCAGGAGGCCTAGGCGTGGCACGACCCCCCAGCCAAGGTAGAACCAGACTCCAGCAGAATCCTTTCCAAAAACCAGAAGAAGAAGCTATAGAAGAAGCGGAAGGCTGAGGAGGTCGCGGCATGCCCTAGACTGAGTCCTGGGACGATCAAGCCGGGCGCCAAGCCGTCGACCGGTAAGTTCTACGCCCTCCACGGGACAACCGACCGACTGGTCAGATCCCGCGCAGGGTCAACACCCGAGTCTGACTCAGGGGCTGCGCCCAAGCCCAACTCCGAGTCGACGCCGGAGCCATGCTCGGGGGCTACGCTTGAATCCCGCTCAGGGACAGCACCCGAATCCGACTCGGGGGCTGCGCCCAAGCCCAACTCCGAGTTGGCGCCCGAGCCATGCTCGGGGGCTACGCTTGATTTCCGCTCAGGGTTGGCGCCCGAGTCTGATTCAGGGGCTGTGCCCAAGCCCGACTCCGAGATGGCACTCGAATCCCATTCGGGGACGGCACCCAGCTCCAAGGGCACGGCCAGTCTCTCACCGCCACGCGGCCCGGGGGCTTTGGCTCCGACCAAGATCATGGGAAAGGGCCATGTCACGATTCCAATAGGCCAAAGGGACAGCAGCCATAGCTTGAGTGGCCTAGGGGCTTCGGTTCTGAGCAAGTCGACAACAAAGGGGCCACCCGAGCAAGACCGGCGCCACCAGATGCTGGCCGCTACACTGACCGTCCACCCGGGGGCTCCGACTTCGACCAAGGATGAATAAAAGGGCGGTCCGGTGGTCCCAGCAGTGACCGCCGTGCTCATCCAATGACCAGTATACTTTATTAGCGAAGTACTGCGAGACGCCAAGACGCGATACCCCTTGCACCAAAAGATGCTTTATGCCTTGCTGGTGGCCTCCAGGAAGCTGAGGCACTACTTCCGAGCCCACCCGATCAAAGTCGTCACCTAACTGTCCCTGGAAACGGTGCTGCACCACCGAGAAGCCACGGGATGCATCGCGAAGTGGGCCTTAGAACTGGCCGAGTTTGATATCTCGTTCGTCAGCACCCACATCATCAGGAGTCAGGCCCTAGCCGAATTCATCGCCGAGTTGACGCCAACCCCGGAGCTCGAGTGGGAGGAGTTAAGTACTCGGGTGCAGCAGCCACAAGCCTCGGACGGCTCCCATTGGATGCTACATTTCGATGGGTCGTTGATGCTGAGTGGGGCCGGAGCAGGGGTACTCCTAACCTCTCCCACGGGGCACGAACTTCGCTAAGTGATCCAGCTGCATTTCATGGCCACAAACAACATGGCAGAGTACGAGTGCCTTTTGGCCGGCCTTCGCATCACGACCAACTTAGGCGTTTCATGCCTCCTCGCCAAAGGGGACTCGCAACTGGTTGTAAGCCAAGTTTCTAAAGGAGTACGAGTGCGTCAATCCACAGATGGCAGCATATCTTGCCGAGCTCAGGCGCTTGGAGCGTCACTTCCTTCGCTTGGAAGTACACCACATCCCACGAGCCGAAAACTATGTGGCCAACGAGCTAGCATGATTGGCCTCCACTCGGGCACCGGTCCCAGTGGGAACCTTCGTCGAGAGCATCAACTCCCTTTTGACCGGCATCCTGGATTCAGAATCCCACAAGGAACCAGCCACGCCCCCACCAGCGCTTGGCAACCCGCAAGTACTGGCATCGACATTGGAGACCTGCTGGATTGACAAAATTCTAGGGTAATTACGCGATAGCATGCTGCCAAAAGATGAGGCGAAGGTGGAGAAGCTGGCTCGACAAGCCCGACGATACCGAGTGGTTGATGGCCACCTATACAGGCGAGGTGCAAACGGTATCCTAATGAAGTGTGTAACTCACACGCAAGGGAACGACATCCTAACAAAGATCCATGAGGGGGAATGCGGAAGCCACATGGCCTCCTGAACCCTAGTCGGGAAAGCATTTCGACAAGGATATTATTGGCCCACAGCCCTCATGGACGCCGTGAAGTTGGTCAAGCATTGCAAAGCGTGCCAGTTCCACTCCAAGCAAACTCACCTTCCAGCTCAAGCGCTACAGACAATACCACTCTCGTGGCCTTTCACGGTTTGGGGCCTCGACATAGTCGGCCCCTTCCCAACTGCAGTTGGCGGCTACATATGGTTGTTTGTCGCCATCGACAAGTTCACCAGTTGGTGGAGCTGGTCACCACCATCAACAAGCACTCTGCGCAGAAATTCATAAAAATCATAGTTTGTAGATTCGGCGTGCCTAACCGGATCATCACAGACAATGAAACCCAGTTCACCAGTCATGTCTTCACAGCGTGCTGCGACAATATCGGCACCCGGGTATGCTATGCGTCGGCCGCCCATCCTCATAGTAATGGCTAAGCCAAGCGGGCTAACGCGAAAATCCTACATGGGCTGAAGACAAGATCATTTAACCCACTATAGAAAAAGGGCGCGCAATCGATCACAGAGGTACAGTCGGTGCTATGGTCTTTAAGAACCACCTCTAGCCAGGCAACCCAGGAAATGCCGTTTTTCCTGGTCTATGCCATAGAGGCGGTACTGCCGATAGAAATAGTGCACGACTCCGCGCGCATTGCCCTATTCGACTAAGCATCTTAAGAGCAAAAGCGAATGGACGACGTGGACTCGATGGAGGAGTTAAGGCGGCGGGTCTTAATCTGGAATGCCAGATATTTGCAGAGCCTCCGCTGCTAGCACCAGAAGATGGTCCGTCCACGGGAGTTGCAAGCTGGAGACTTAGTGCTACGTCGAGCCCAGACTCAGGAGGGCAAAGACAAACTTACACCAATGTGGGAGGTCCGCTTCGCCGTAACAAGCGTCCGGCGGCCCGCATCGGTGAGACTCGAGTCAGAAGATGGCATCCCTGAGCGCAACGCTTGGAACATAGAACATTTGCAGAGGTTATACCCGTAAAACTTGTATTACTCATACCCTAAGGGTGTCGGGTCCTTATTGCACCGCATGGCCTCAGTCGCCGCTGCACTACTTGTATCCTTTCGGGCTCCGACACTGTACTTCGTTTGCTATTTAATAAACTTCTGGATTTCCATCAAGTAACTAGTGACCAAACCTGCTTGCCATCAAGTCCATTTCCCCTGTGGCATAGCAAACGATTACCGCAAACAACGACGCAAGGAGGCCATGGAATTACAGAAAGACGAGCGCCTCGCACTAGTCGATTAAGGAACCCAGTCTAACTAAGTGTCCACGCACGGGTAGTCTGAGTCAAGGTCCTAGGTTAAGAAAAAACTCAATGATAAGCAGAAACAAGTCACATAAAATAGACAACCATAACAAATTGTCTTCATGTCTTACATGGAAAGCGCAGGTGCTTTTTGCAAAAACTCGCACGCAAGCGAGACACTACTCTTCACGAACAAAAGAGGCGATGAACTCCTTGGCCAGCCGGTGGGCCTCCTTCAAAACGTCGCCATGACCCGAGGGCAACTCAGCGGAGACCGCGAACTCGGGGGGAAAGTCCGGGACATGGGCAATCGCTAGACCGAGCAGCTCGGTGAGCGCGTCCTCGAGAAACTGCCACCCTTCCACTTCCACCATGGACCGAGTGCGCGCGGCGACTCCCTCCAACAGCTCGGCGACTGGCAACAGTGCATATACATAATGCGGCACTGTCCGCTGCGTCGGGCGAGGGAGCAACACGAGTCAGCCATGGCTAAGCGCCTGGTTCACGCACTCAAACATATCGCGTGCCATGTCAGTGAAGCTCGTGCCCACCGGACACGAGTCCTCCACCGGCTGCACCAGGGCGACACACTGCAACTCTGACGCATTCAGAAGGTCCTCCAGCTCCTCGATGGTCCTGCCTCTAGGCGGAGCGTTGCGGGCACGACGTCGACCTGGGGACGATGCACTGGCAGCGGGTTCCGGCTCCTTCTCGTCCAAGCTCTTCTCAAGCGCCCGGATACGGTCCAGGTACTTGGCCTTCGTTGTAGCTCAGTTCGAGGCGTGCTCCTCAAGGTCGTAGAACCACGCCACCAGATCCCCGTGCTCCTTGGAGCTCTCCTCTAGGGTCTCTTGGCAGACTTGGAGGGCGGCAGCGGCCGCCAAACCACGAGCGGTTTCCAGCTCAGCGGTGGCTCGGGCGTCCATACTCTCCGCTGCCGACAACTTCGCTGCCGCTTCAGTCTTCCGGAAGGCCACCTGCTCCTCACGAAAGGAGAGCCAGCGATCGGAGTACGCGTCTTCTGCCTCCTGGATTTGCGCTCGGAGAGAGGTCAAGCGGGCGTCCAGCAGGGACCCAAGGAGGTCCGCGGCAAGCTCCCTGCCGAATAAGGCGAGCTGCTGCTTCTACACTTCCGCTTCCCTCGCCCTCAGCGCGTCCTCCCGCGCATCGAGGGCCTCCTCCCGGTCATCCAGCCCCTATGGCGCGGGTATCCAGGTTGCCCTCGCGCGCCAACAGGGCATCCCTTTGTTCTTCAAGCGCCTTATCCTGCAGGCGCAATGCGTTTTCTGTGGACCTGAATTGTTGGGCCTGCTCAGCCAGTTCTAGCTCCGCGGCTTTCACGCGCGTCCACTGGGCGGCCAGATTCCGCTCCTGGTGCCCGACTTCCACCTCGTGCTCGGGGACCGCGTCAACCCACCGGTTCGCTTCCACCATCAGCTTGGCAACCGCCTCACAGAGTCCGGTAGCCGCCTCTATCCGCTGACGGGCACGCTCCATCTCGGCACCATGATGGCCGCGGGGCAGCTTCACGGCAGCCTCAAGCTTGGCCCGCTCGGCCGCAGCGGTGGCTTCCCGGCGCTCCAGGTCCGACGATGAGGCCAGCTCGGGCAGGAGCCTCCGTGCCTCGTCAATCAAGACGGGCCGTGGCCGTGGCAATCCGCTACAATGGTCATCTTCCACAGGCACAGCATGAGCAGAACTTGTCCCACTCGGCAGCACCTGATCCCACCGGGCACGCGACGGAGTCACGTCAGCACCCGACATGGCGTCCACGTCAATCGGGTCGTCAGCCCGAGCGCCAGCCGCAGACTCCGAGGCGTGGGGGCGGTGCTAGCGCCAATCACCTTCAGAGCCTCAAGGCGAAGAAGACGGCCCAGACTAAACTCCCGGCGCACACGCCAAAACAAGCAGGGGGGCGGAGCGGGCCGAGATTCGGGCTGTGCGGTCGAACTTACATCCGCCCGGCTCAGCTGGGAGGACTCGGACGGCGGTGGAAAGGGCGAAGCCGGTCTTGCCTGTGAAGTCAACCATAGCAACATCACTAGAAAGTCGACGCGATTGGCAATGTGTGGTCACGTCTCGGATGCTTACCTTACGAGGCGTAGCCAGGACGGGCGTCAGAGCGGCTGACGAGGTTGGTGTAGCAGCAGCAACCTTCGGTGCCATCTCCACGCGGGGGGCCCTGTTGCCCGAGGTAGTCAGTGACTAGGATCAGCAAAGAATCCCAAGGCAAAGCGTAACAATCGACGAGGACTTACTTGCGGAGTCATTTCCACTTCCGCACGGGCACGTTCACACTAGTGCCCTCATCCGCTGTGACTATGGGCTCCGAGGATGGGGCCTTCTGGGTGGTGGCCGCTACAGGAGCACCCGAGTCCCACGCGAGCGGGGACGGGCTGCGATGCCTCTTCCGGCTTGACTCTCCCGTCGGGGCAGCGACTCGGAAGGTGCCACCAGCAGGAGGTGGGGCCCCGCCCTCGGAGTCGGGCGAGGGAGGGGAAGGAGATCGGGCCTTCTTGCCCTTTCTAGGGGGTGAACTGCTGCTACTACCGGGTCGGGGACCGCCGGGTCCAATTGGCGGGCCTCCCCTGGGAGGCGCGCGGTGGGACTTCACGCCCTGCGCATCCAGCTTCGGCATCAAGTTGATAATATTGTATTTGCCGGCAGCGAGTCGTAGAGGGCCGGCACCCTCGGAATAATTGAAGCCGGACGGCAGGTCAGCATCGGTCAAAAGCTTGTACGCCACCCTCAGCACCGACTCAGGGACGTCCGACCCAGGCCCCCTCCGAGTGCGACCCGAGTCGTTAAAATCACGGTACAACCAGGCCGGCCACGAGCGCGCGCGAAGAGGCGCCAAGCCCGTGGTCAGGAAGTCAAAAATGACCCCATTGACCAAGAGCCTGGCCGCTCCTAGAGCCGCGATCCGATCCATGACCGAATCCGTGGGGCACATGTTCCCAGAATTTGGGGACCGGGTCGGGTTGATGGCGTGCGAACCAAAGATGGCGGGGCATAGCTGGAGACAATGGGGACGCCTTCAGGTCCATAAAGAACCACTGGCGCCTCCATTTCTCGATCTTCAATTAGGGGGCATAGTCAATGTACTCGGTTCAGGATCGGATGGAGAGTCGGACGCTCCCCACCGGATTGCTCCCCCAAGTCTTCGACAGCTTGAACAAGTGGCAGAAGACATCGATGGAGGGCACCATCCCCACGAAGGCCTCGCAAAGATGGGCGAACACCACCAGGGTGATGATGGCGTTGGGCTCGAGGTGTGCATCCAGAGACCGTACGACACGAGGAACTCTATAAAGAAATCAAAGAATGGTGGCACCAGCCCGGCGAGCACGAAGAGGGCAAAGGTCACGATCTCGCCAGCGTCCTCGTTCGGCGACACAGTCGCAGTCGCAGGGCGAAAAGCGTGGAAATCGGGGTTGTTCAGATCAACCACCAAGAACGGCCGCCCGGTCGAGGGAGGTGTCGGAGCGGAAGATCGAGGCCGATAGCAGGTTGGCGGCTCTGTCTCCCCCCTGTCGCAGACAAGGCATGGGATGCCCCACCACGTGGTGCGGCGGCAGAATCTCTTCCCGAGAGGAGGCTTGAACTACAGCCCCGGCATCCACTAGCCATGAAGGATTGCCTCTTGCAAGTGCACGGCAAACGGAGAAGAAGTATAAACAGAGGACTATGCGCGACGGCGGAGGCAAGAGCGGAAGACGACGAAGTAGGAAAGAATGAAGCGAAGTGCGCAGGAGCAGAAGTGGCGTCGTTTCCTCTCCCCCACTTAGGGATTCAAAAGAAGTGGAAGAGACGAGCGCGGTTCCCGAAACACTCATGACACGGCCTCTCGCATCCCGATCGTTGTGCGCTAAGAAGCCCCGAGGCAATGACGGGTGGCCCCAGTCCTAGGTGCGACCCACGCGCCAGACACTGGGGCCGGGGGCTCCTGTTGGTGTAGGGGAATTTAGGGTTCCTCTAACCACCTATGGGCCGATTAGCCGGCCCATAGAAGCGCATCACTACTAAGGCGATGGCTCGCCTAGGACTGGGCCGAAGTTGGGGAGGCACTTGGCGCGTGCCCCCACGGCCATCTGCCAACCACGCGAGTTAATGCGGGCACTCGAGTGCCCGTGCTGACGGGCGGCGGATGGGATAGGGTGTTCCCGGGGCCATCCTCCGCCTGTTGCCGCCACCTGGTGCTATCGCCTGGGGAACGCATGAACCAGGGGAAGCACGAGGAGCGCTGCCATTAATGCCAAGGTAGCCAGCGTGAGCCATCCGAAGCACGAAGAACAAGGGCGGCGGAGGAAGATTTGAGAAGATCCTGTTCTCTTAGAACCGGCGCCTGAGTCATCGGTCTGAGGGGGATCCGGGTTGTGTAATAACCTCTCCCTTGCCCTATAAAAAGGGGAGGCCCGTTCATAGGAAAAAAGACAAACATCAATAACATGCATACAAGCAGGACGTAGGGTTTTATGCTCTGAGTGGCCCGAACCTGGGTAAAACCGTGCGAGTTTCATCCTGCACCCAACTCGCTTCCAATAAGCGCTCGATACGATCTCCCCGCAACCTTTCTCAAGGGCGGCCCGGCAGGCCCCCATTTGAAGGTGCTTGTAAGGACTGACAGCAAGGGTATGGCTTATAGTGAGTAAGCTTGAGAGGGGTTCAAACTTGACATTGTTAGGTTTCCATTGTGTCTTGTTTAATATTACTTGTATTCATATGGCCTGTTTACTTTCATTGCATATGTAAAATGCTTGTTGCATGCATCATATAGGAAACACAAAGGAGGCTTGTCACATTTGGAGATATTTGGGCCTCCTGATCTATATAAGATTACATCTCCACAAGTATGACCAAAGGAAAGGATTGTGCTTCATGCCGATTGAGTAAGCTCTTATGAACTCCGAGGTTAAACCCACTTGCGCGGTTCATGGACTAAGGCGCATACAAACCCATTTTGTTCTTAATTGCCTTGGTTCTTATTTGCTCGATTTTTCATTTTGCATTTGCGAAAATTATAAGGCCATAAAGAGCCACTATTTGAAAACGAAAGTTTGAGAGTTCAATCATGCTCCAAGTGCAGTTTTATTAAGGTGTTAAGTGAGGGCACATGGAAATATGAAGAGATTCCTAGATACTTTGAAAATCAAGTAGTGACCGTACAGTACGGTCTGTGCAGCAATGCACAGTGCTTCGGGGAGAATCAAAATGGAGACTGGACGAAACCTTTCTAAAGAGCGGACGATCCAGTCTGCACGTGTTCTATTTCAATAGAACACAACTTCTCGAAATCCCCATTGTCATCGGATGGTCCGGTCTAGTGAGCGGACGGTCCAGTCGTTGCGGTTGATCGTGCGACGCTTTCCAAAATCTGAGTCGTTGATCTATCCTTGAGTTTATCATAGCCTTTCATTGATCGATGAACCTAGGTCAAAATTAAAAATCGGCTTCTTCCTTGTTCATCTCCAAGGCCGAGAACACACTACCGCCACCTCCTCCCTACTCGCTGACGCTGCCGCACGCCATCGTCGCCATCTCCGACCCCGTTTTGACTTTTGCTAAGCCATATTAATAAATCATTCCCGGCACGGGGCCAGAAACGGTTCACTAATATGTCCCAGAGTCAAGTAGGTAAAATCCGCAAGCGTACGGAGAATACCGCTGTAGCATTTCACCCGGAAGTATTCAGGGTATCGTATTTGTTTATCCCAAAGGAAGGTTATGATCAAGAAGCGTTACTAACATATAAGATCATGTTAACAATTAGCAAGGATATCTAACCAAGACAGGCGGGTACATGATAATAACCGGGTAGTGTGACACACACAGAAGATTCCTACTAAATAAATAAAGTCTAGTGGAGGAAAGACTAGGCTAAGCTACTCCTACTATACATTCCTATACAGTTGCATAGCCTAAGTAGAATACATACAGACCCACACTCAGGTTCAGCAGTCAATAGTATAGCACTTCAGGCACGGACTTACCCCTGCATCCACAGGCGACTTCCGCCAAGAGCCTACGCACTAGCCTAGCGGGGAGGATTTCAAAGGACGGACAGGGCTGTCACCACCTGCCGCCTACCTCAACGAACCAGTAGACTAACGAATAATTGATGCAAATCAGTCACCCAAGTACCATACTTGCATGACCAAAGAGCACTCTGCCCCTCCGCGATTACTATTAACGAGGCAGAGCTACCGTACGAATACGATCACCAAACCCATGCTATACTTTATCAGCTAAAACTAAGCATAGAGACTATAACATATAAACTAGACTATAGTGACGGTATATAACTAGCATGACAATAGTAGTATAATAAATATAAACTACTATCACACAAGTAGACTATACTATCACATATATGGATCACAATATCAAACAAGGAACTCATGACCCAAGCACAACTATATAGAAAATATATATATATTGATAAGAGCAAAGTCTTACAAAAGGGAAAAGATACAAGAGCCATACCAATTCCAAGTGAAGACTTGGGACTAGAGAGCTCTAGACTCAGCCTAACTCCACTAAAACTCCAAGAACTACTACTAGCAAGAGAGAAATGCTTCTTGTGGTGTGTGTTGAGTGTGAAGGCACACCCTCCTATTTATAGCCTCAATAGGTCGGCAAGGGAGAGTAACCGCCACGGAAGGCATCTCAAACCGTCATCAGGAGTCGCGGAGGAGCCAACACGTGGAAGCCCAGGCGGAGAGGGCGCCCGGCCGGGTCGGCCGACCTGACCAGGTCGGCCGACCTGGGGGTGGCCCCTCCTGGCCTGTGCTTTCTCCAGGTGGCTGTCCTGTGGGCCTTGACGTCGGTTTGCGCGGTATTACAGGGAGTTACGTCGGTTAAGTGCTGAAAATGGGCCCTTCAATCCGTGTGACGTCCATGTGGCACTCTCTGATTGGTCGAAAGTGTGTTTTCTTGCCTTTTGAGGTGTTTCCTTCACATTTCCTCCTGCATGCACAAAGTTCTCCAAGTACAAGTGGAACTATATTATTGTGCTAAAGCATGCGTGTATGAAATGCCAAATTCTCCTTTATTTGAGTATAGTTGACGGTTAAAAATGGTACTTAACAGCCGTCAACAAACTCCCCCAAGCTTACCCATTGCTCGTCCCGAAGCAAAGATAAACTTAAGTTGTTGATCAGGAGTTGCTACAATGTCCTACTCCTCAATAATACTATACGCACAACAAGGTACTCTTCCTAGAATTAAATATGTTGGCACATAACTTACCCATTTACCTCGATCCATGGGGCTTTTACACCTCATTGTCTTGGGCGGTTGAGAGATAGAACAATTGCAGGGCACCAATCACTTGCTCTAGATTCCGCTATGTTATTCCGGAGGTTTTCAAAAGATTTTGAAAATAAAAACCAAGTTCCTCAAATGATTCTCTCGGATCACTCAATATGTGTATGATTCCTCACCAAGGCAAAGTGTTGCCTATAATCACCTACTTCTAAATAAGGCTTTATGTGGAGCTCAAGGTAGGGATATATGAGGCACTCATGTTCACATAATATTGCTATGTCAAAAGACCGGATCCAAGAAAAAACATCAATTCAAATAATCTTGATCAAGATGTGCAAGTGTGTGGGAGAACGGAGGAATGGTGGATGGGAAGAAATAACTCCTTTTTGAATTTTTCTTCTCTCTTTTGGAGTTTCTAGGCTATGGCTATCTTTTGCTTGCTCTCTTTTTTGAGCATTTTTTTTTTGCATAGCCATAGTCCTAGTTTGCAATGAATACTTTGAGAGAGGAATTTTGCAATGGATATATGGAGTGTTTCTTTGGATAGATGGATGGATAGTGGCTTTCTTCCGGTGTAGAAGAATAGCTCACGGTGGATATGGTGGATATGGTGGATGCTATCTTCTTGATTTAGAAGGATAGCTCATGGCGGTGGATGTGTGTATATGATCTTGATCAAGAAAGCATGAAAAGAGTTCTACTAGGGTCACAACAATTTTGACTAAGCTCAATGTGAAACAAGCAGCATATGTGTAAAGGTTTTCAAATGTAAATACTACATATGGCTGTGGTGGGACTTTCATCATTGAGGAACTTATCAATTTGTCATTTTGAAAAATAAAACTCCGGAATTCAAGCTTTACGTTGAGCAAGATCATAGCAGTCCTATCTATCATATCATACCTCTCAACAACTTAGAACTAGAGAATGCATATGCTACCCACAAGATTCAAGTTCAAGGCAAGATTTACCAACAAACCTAACTCTTGAGAGAGTACTAAGTTGTAAACTAGCATTAGAGAGGAATAAAGGACAGAGCAACTATTCATCATCTCAACATAGGAAAATTATACACATTCATACCGCGCATGAAAAAGGGAAATATTTTTGTTCTTTTTATGTTTTGCAAATTTTTATGGTTTTCAGATTTAGCAAATGCAAGAAATAAAGGGAAGGGGAAAGATACAAGTTACCGTGAGAAGGGGAGTCCTCCCCCAAGCTTGTTCTTGCTCATATCTGCTGGTTCGGGTCGTAGCCTTGGGAGCGGAAGAAGGCATCCCAATTGCTCTGATTCTGAGCCATCATCGCGTTCAGCTGGCGGAATTGGTTGTCGCTGAAATTGACGGAGGATGCTTGACTCGTGCTTGCACGAGTGCTTTTTCTCCGCTTGATTCCGGCGACTTGCTTCATTCGGTTGAACATGGCTGCACACAAGAACAAACACAAGACAAGAACAAAAACAAGATCGAACAAGTGTTCGGGTGAGCGTTAGTGAAAACGACAAACCCGAGCTTCTCCGAAATTGGTTTTCTTCTCACAACAACTTGCAAATGCACTAAAACAGAGGGGAAATATTTTTTTGGGTTTTTGGGGCTGTAGTAAAGTTGAAAAACACGAAATTTTGGGAGAGCAACAAGTGAGCAAAGGAGGGGAGTGAAAGATGAGCTTGGAATGGTGAAGCTCCTCCTCCTGGGCGGTTTTTATAGCCAAGGAAGCAAGATGGTCGTTAGAAAGGGACAGAGCAACGGCCATATAGCCGTTGGGAGAAAGGAGCACAGAAAAAGGTGGGGCCAGGGGGTCGGCCGACCCCACCAGGTCGGCCGACCTGGCAGGTGGGCCTCGTGGCAGCCCCCTTTTTCCTATGTGTTCCCCAACGGCTAGGGGATTTGTCCCCTGCTGCCCTTTTGCTCAAAAAGCTCGACAAAAAATCTTTTCAAAATGGAAAGCCCAAAAACCTATTTTCTAAATTTTCAAAAATGCAAATGAGTTTTGAAAAATTCCAAGGTGGCTGGAAAAATTCAAAAATGCAGAAATGCAGTGGTCGGGAAAAATCAAAATGTGGTGGAAAGCAAATATGCAATTAAAAGAGCAAATATGGATAACTACCGGTTTAACCTCCCGGCGAGGACTCACCTTTTAAAGTCCGACGAGCGGGACTTTTCTCCGGCGTTCAGCTCGATGAAGCGTTGTCCGGTCCCGGAGATGAAGACACGGATGATGCTTCTTGTTTCATTCGCCACACCTTCTTGGTCTTTGTTGCGGTCGGTGGCTTCTCGGGCTTCGGAGGCTGCGGTTTTGCAGGCTTCACAGCCTGTTTCTTTGCAGACCTCGGAGGTTGCTGCCTTGTGGACTTCGGAGGCTGTTGCTTAATGTGTGACCTTTGCCCCCTTGCCTTCATCAGTTGTTGCTGTGCAACCTTTTCCTTCTCAAGGAAGTTCTTCATGAATGTGATGAGGCTGTCCTTCTTTTTGAACGTGTTGCAAATCTCCAGGAATTGCTGGAGATGAGCACTAGCGTCCTCATTGGCTTTCCCACAGAATGGGCTAGCCTGCACCATGGTGATGAGACCGGTCTTGATCTCGAAGTTCGCATCTCCCACATTGCCAGCTGGTCCCGTAGGGATGTTGGCAGCGGAGGGAGCGGAGAACTCGCGGAGGGTCTTGTCGGCCATTTGCTCAGAGCTTGATGGTGCGGGAATGACAGGTTCGATTGGCCGAGTCTCCTTACGAGGAGGGGTGAGCCTAGCTCGTGTCCTTCTCAGGAGTGACTCAGGATCTTCAGTGAAGTTTGTCGGCAAGTCGAAACCAGTCATACACTACCCTGTTTTCATACAAAATGCAGAAAACAAAGCAAGGTTAGCCTGCCTAGGAGATAGCCTTAATAATTGCAACACTACTATATACATTAGTAATTTTTCTTAGATCATACGCCTTCCCCGGCAACGGCGCCAGAAATGCTTGTTGACTTTTGCTAAGCCATATTAATAAATCATTCCCGGCACGGGGCCAGAAACGGTTCACTAATATGTCCCAGAGTCAAGTAGGTAAAATCCGCAAGCGTACGGAGAATACCGCTGTAGCATTTCACCCGGAAGTATTCAGGGTATCGTATTTGTTTATCCCAAAGGAAGGTTATGATCACGAAGCGTTACTAACATATAAGATCATGTTAACAATTAGCAAGGATATCTAACCAAGACAGGCGGGTACATGATAATAACCGGGTAGTGTGACACACACAGAAGATTCCTACTAAATAAATAAAGTCTAGTGGAGGAAAGACTAGGCTAAGCTACTCCTACTATACATTCCTATACAGTTGCATAGCCTAAGTAGAATACATACAGACCCACACTCAGGTTCAGCAGTCAATAGTATAGCACTTCAGGCACGGACTTACCCCTGCATCCACAAGCGACTTCCGCCAAGAGCCTACGCACTAGCCTAGCGGGGAGGATTTCAAAGGACGGACAGGGCTGTCACCACCTGCCGCCTACCTCAACGAACCAGTAGACTAACGAATAATTGATGCAAATCAGTCACCCAAGTACCATACTTGCATGACCAAAGAGCACTCTGCCCCTCCGCGATTACTATTAACGAGGCAGAGCTACCGTACGAATACGATCACCAAACCCATGCTATACTTTATCAGCTAAAACTAAGCATAGAGACTATAACATATAAACTAGACTATAGTGACGGTATATAACTAGCATGACAATAGTAGTATAATAAATATAAACTACTATCACACAAGTAGACTATACTATCACATATATGGATCACAATATCAAACAAGAAACTCATGACCCAAGCACAACTATATAGAAAATATATATATATTGATAAGAGCAAAGTCTTACAAAAGGGAAAAGATACAAGAGCCATACCAATTCCAAGTGAAGACTTGGGACTAGAGAGCTCTAGACTCAGCCTAACTCCACTAAAACTCCAAGAACTACTACTAGCAAGAGAGAAATGCTTCTTGTGGTGTGTGTTGAGTGTGAAGGCACACCCTCCTATTTATAGCCTCAATAGGTCGGCAAGGGAGAGTAACCGCCACGGAAGGCATCTCAAACCGTCATCAGGAGTCGCGGAGGAGCCAACACGTGGAAGCCCAGGCGGAGAGGGCGCCCGGCCAGGTCGGCCGACCTGACCAGGTCGGCCGACCTGGGGGTGGCCCCTCCTGGCCTGTGCTTTCTCCAGGTGGCTGTCCTGTGGGCCCTGACGTCGGTTTGCGCGGTATTACAGGGAGTTACGTCGGTTAAGTGCTGAAAATGGGCCCTTCAATCCGTGTGACGTCTATGTGGCACTCTCTGATTGGTCGAAAGTGTGTTTTCTTGCCTTTTGAGGTGTTTCCTTCACATTTCCTCCTGCATGCACAAAGTTCTCCAAGTACAAGTGGAACTATATTATTGTGCTAAAGCATGCGTGTATGAAATGCCAAATTCTCCTTTATTTGAGTATAGTTGACGGTTAAAAATGGTACTTAACAGCCGTCAACACCCCGCCGAGCTCATCCAGCGCCGCCGATCGCCTACCCGCGCGCAAGCCCTCGGGTCGCCGACGCCCCTACACCGCGCCGCGCGCCTCTGCTGCCGCTGCAGCGCAATCGCCGACATACCCCGCTCTCGCGTGCGCGCCCAGAGTCCACAGAGCCAAGCGCCACCACTCCTAGGGCAAAGTTTGCCCCTTCTCCCACTTCCATTGCCGGTGACCTAAAAACTCAACCTTTTGAGCAATCATTTGCGTGTTTCTAGGCGATCGCTTGTGTTCGTTGTCGTGTTCGACTTCAATCCCCCAGGGTATCGTACCTCATATCCTCTTTTCATCGATTATGCTCTGATTTCGAGCAATTCACTTGATTGATGCAATTGGATTAATTGCCCATATTTAGTTGCATTAATTAGGTAATTATCTCAAGCTAGCTGCAATTAATTCCATGCCTATTTGTTAATTGCATGTCTAGGGTTGTCTGTTGTCCAGTCCATAGTTAGATTAATTGCCTATTATTTGACTGTACACTAGATGACTCGCACCAGCCATTTATAGTGGATGCTCACTATTGTTACTTTGCATATTTGTCCAGTGATCATGTTCTTTATTCAGTGCTAGGATTTCTATTGCGCATTCTTTCCTAGCGGTGCTTTGCTTGTAGATTTATATAGGTTCTATACTTATTCTATCCCTACCCATGTGCGTGCAGTGACAGTTTTAGCAGCAGAGATGGCAGGATTAGATTAGGATAAGGGCAAGGGAAAGATGCCAGAGAAGCCCAAGAGCAAGAATAGGACCAGGCTAGACCCAGAGTCAAAGAGAGCCTTGAGGGTGGCACAACACCTAGAGGCTATGGAGACAGCACGCAGGATGCCCAGAGCACGGTTGATTATTGGGCAGCCAGACAGTGAGCCACAGGGTCTGAGGAGGAGTACCAGACAGAGGACAACAGCTCAGGGCTTGGCCACAGGAGTTGTTCTACCAGCCTGGTCGCAGCATACTCCGACTTCTTGTCAGACGAGGTCATCGAGAACTACAGAGCAGGAATCCTCCAGGCAGCAGGGGGAGTCCCAGGAGGAGAGCTCAGAGTCAGAGTCCTAGACAGAGTCCTCAGAGGAGGAGGAGACAGAGCAGCCAACGCAGATAGGACCCCAGAGGTCAGCTCACCGGGCAGGAGACCCACGGTGCACATGTGACGTGTGCACCAGGAGGCTGCATAGACTTATAGCAGCAGCTAGAGAGGGAGACATCCTTAAGGTTCCTGCAAAGGACCTTAAGGTGAGTCGCCTTGTCCCTTTCGAGTAGTGGGTGTCAGTCCCCAGGGACCCTGCTAGAGGAGAGAGGTACTGGACCGGTCTTCAGAGGAGGATCAGTGAGGGCTTGAGATGCTATCTTGCCAGAAGGGCAAGTCTGGGTTGTTTGTGCCACAGCAGTACATGTTGTATCCGGCTATGAGAAGAGCCACCAGCACAAACATGGAGCAGTATTTCACATACTTGCTTAGACTATCAGAGTTAGTCACTGCTCCATACAGATAAGAGAGGACATCGTCATGGAGTTCTTCGTTACACTGTGGGTAGCCAGAGATCGTTCAGAGATCTGGTTCTTGTTTAGAGGAGAGCCCCAGCGCTTGACCAGGGAGGACCTCATAGCTGCACTGGGACTTCTAGCTTTAGACTTTTAGCTGTACAGAAGTGACTACGGGATCTTCGCTCCACCCCGCAGACCACAGGGAGGGATGCTACCTCCAGACGACATGGTGTCAGTAGCCTTTCCACCACCACACACTCCAGGGTTTGACAGACGCCTTGCTAGGCTTACAGCAGAGGCGAAGGTAGTTAGGTCAATAGTCACCAGACTATCATTCCTAGATCTGGCTACAGAGAGGAGTTCATGCTTCTACACCAGTGGGCAGTGGCAGATATTCTGAGGAGATAGCAGTTTGACTTGGTGGATCTGTTCATTGCTGAGATGGAGGAGGTGATCTCTAAGAGAGTTGGAGGACGACACCTAGTCTACGGTCCGTACATTTGCTATCTTCTGAGGAGACTAAGGCTTGTGACTGAGGAGCAGTATGAGGCGTTCCCTAAGGTGACCACCAGCTACGCACCTCGAGTCCCCAGGGATCACAGTCAGTCTCGAGCCAGCAGACGGGAGAGGAGGAGCAGGAGTCACCACCGATCACTCATGAGCAGGAGGCTCATCCAGAGATGACAGTTCTTGAGTCAGCTAGTACATGAGAACCTCCCTAGCCTACAGACACACAGTCAGAGGACGCTCCCACTATACCAGCACTAGCAGGATGCCTGGGTGACTTTATCCAGAGCATAGCTGAGGAGAGACGTCAGATTATGGAGGTGATCAGAGGTCAGGCAGAGCTTCAGAGACAACAAACAATGCTGATGACCACCATCATGACACAAATGGTAGAGCTCACTTAGAGACAGGCTAGCCAGCAGCCAGGACCTTCTACTCTTCCACAATTTCAGTCGCTGTCAACACAGCCAGGGCCTTTCACTACTATGATGACAGCTCAATCTTCTGGACTGCCTTCACTTTTAGGAGTGCTACCGACAGGGGGAGCCGGACATACCTTCTCACCAACTCAGTTCTCCCTCGTGTCTACCTTCTCAATATCTATGTTATTTTCTTCACTGACACACTCTTCTACTTCGTAGAAGGCAGGACCCTCCATCCACCAGCAGTTGCCAGTCAGCACTCTGACCTTCTCAGAGATTGTACACACCACACAGGCAGCTCCACAGACAAAGACTCTCATAGAGACAGTTTCAGCTCTACCTTCTTCTGCTATGGACACTTTTCTTGTCACAGCTCAGGTAGCAGAAGATCTTGTCCGTAGAGGTTTCACTCAGGAGGATGCGAATGATCTTACTCTTCTTCAGGTGACAGTTGCTGAGGGGACATCCACAGTCGCACCAACAGGACAGGACAGGAGGTCTGAGTCACCAGTTGACCTTGAGTACTTTGAGCAGCTCGATGCTCAGGTGACACAGGCTTAGGCAAAGCAGCAGGATCCAGCACATGAGCAGCCCAGAGCAGAGCCCGCAGAGGATGTTGCTGCACCCCCTCCTTCGACCATGAGCGCTTAGTTGTTTTTCCTTCTCTTTTTGGTGCTTGTTGCCAAAGGGGGAGAAGATATAGAGATAGGGGGAGTATGATCCTGTGACGATCGAGAGATAGTATCATGTATCTAAGGAGAGCATACATGCATATCGGTTTTTATGGATTTATCAAGATGTTCATGGATTTTGATGAGTCATGGTTTTCATTCGCTTGTGTTTGACTCATCTTGATCTCACTTGGTTTATTTTCATACGTAGTGCTTTGTTTTTTCCTTGGTTATTATGTTTGCCTGTGTATGATGCCATGATGATGATTGCTTGCTTTTAATTCCTATGCATTGCCATGCTATCTTGTTGCATATCATCATTCATGCCTTGCATTGCATGTCTTTATGCTTTCTTTAAATATCCTATCATGACATGCATGCTTTATCATCTAGAGTGTGCTTCTCTTTTCATTTCTCTTAGCTCTTGATGATGCTTCATTGAGTAGGACCTTGTGTGTTCTTTGCTTATGCTTTTGTGGTTCCTCTCGATCATAGTGTAGCTCTTTTAGCCTTGTTGTTTCTTGATAAGATTATGGTAAGTAGTGGTTGTCATCAATCACCAAAAAAGGGGAGATTGTAAGCTTCATGACCATTGATGATTGGATCCCTAAGGTATGAATGTTTTGGTGATAGATGGCAACTATTAAATTGTGGGCTAATATCTACATGAGTGTTGTCTATGTAGATATCGTCTCTAAACTCTACTACAAATCTTATTGATGATGATGGTTGCCTTGGCGATGGATGACAATGACAGCAAGCATGGAGGCTTGATGAGCTTGATGGAGTCCAAGGGTTGATGGAGATGGATCAAGTCTAAGGACAAGCTATGGAGCAAGTGTTTGGAATAGTTGTCTAGTTGTTAGGGTTTTGAGTCCATAGGAAAAACCAGACTATCAAGTGGGTCTAGGTCATGTCTCTTTAGGTCATGCTAGTCGGTCATGTGCATGGATGCTCAGTGAAATCACTAGCACTAGGTGACAGTGGAGAAGCCAAGGAGCTGTTCGGAGAAGCCGAGAAACGAAGTCAAGCGAAGACGAGAAGTTTCAGCTTCTGGACAGAGAGACCGAATAGTCAGTCAAGGAGTGACCAGGCTGTACAGTCATTAATGGAGAAGACAGTCCAGAGAGAAGACTCAGCAAGGAATCTGTCTGTGCCTAGGTCCATAGAGACCGGATGGTCCGGTCTGTATGGGTGAGGCGCAGGACAGAGAGGAAGCGATCTCTTTGAAGCCCGATGAGGATGTCCGACGCGTCGGACTTGTCTGACGGCGGGACAGACCGGACGGTCCAGTCAGTACGAGAAGATCACCTGCGCATAAAAGCCAATGGCTCGGACAGTCGTTCCAGAAGTGACTGGACGGTCCGGTCAGGCAGAGACTAGACAGTCCGGTCAGTGCGTTCAGAAAGGTAATCTCATGGAGCAACGGCTAGTTGGAGGTTTAAAGCCTATATAACTTCGTTGCTGGGGTCTTGGAGACCTCTCTTGGCCAGTGGAATTGCTTGGTGCATTTGGTGAGAGCCAAGAGGAAAAGAGAGGAGCACTAGGAGGAGATATTGGATATCTTGAGAGTTCTAGTGAGAGTAACAAGAGTATCTATGCACATCTAGTGCTAGGGTCTCCTTGAGGGTATGATCTAAGTTGTTACTCTTGGTCTATGGTGAGACCTAGACTGATTAGGTGTCGGTGATCGAGCCTATCGTGATTGGTTGTGAAGGTTGTCATATGTTTATACACAGTTTGAGCCCGCCGGTGAAAGGGGCACCGCTAGTGAGCGCCCGTATCGGCTCGGGGAGTCCGACAAGTTCTCGGGGGAGGCGAGCTTGTGCCTTGGTGGCAGCGGTGACGCGATCATATCTTCACTCCGGGAGTGATTGCGGGCTCGTGGGCGAGAACTCCACATTGGTGGCGTGAGGGACTGTAACTCCGATGGGAGTGGTCCAACGAGGATTAGGGGAAGGCGCCATCCTTCCGAGACCTCGAGAAAAAAATCATGAGCATTTCTTGACCCTCTCTTTACTATTCCGCACTTGTATGCTCTAGTGAGTAGGTTGAATTGTGGCTTGCATAGGCAAGTGTGTTTAGCTTCTGCATTCGCTCTCATCATGAACACTAGCATGTGTAGGGTCTTGGCCTCCTAGAACTATTAGGTTGCAACGATTGCTAGGTTCTAGTGGTGTGAATTGAAGTATTTGGATTCGTGGTGGGCTTATCGATTCATCCCCCCCCCCCCTCGGTATACCTTCGGTCCTTACAGACCAACACCGACAATTCCTCCCTCTTGACCATCCATTTAGAAAGGACAAGAAGAACTTCATGAAAGGTAGGGAAGTTAACGACCCTCCACCACCCCTCATAATAGGTGTCGTGGTTTGTGCCAAGCTAGAATCCCTCAAGTTTGATAAAGAAAAAAACTGTTTTGAGGGATATGGTGAGCTACATGTCTCGACTCAAAAACTGGGCTTGTATCGGCTTGGATATATGGATGACATTCTTCTTCCACATTGCATTAATGCAATGCACACTGAAAAGAATATCGACGAGGTGGGTTTTCACAGAATCACGGGAATTCTTGGTAAGACAAGGGATAATGTTAAAGCCAGAATGGATCAACAACTGTTATGTGATAGACCAAAGCTAGACATGATGCCTCCTAGAGTCGGCACCAAGGCATGGAAGAAGCCTAAGGCCGACTTCGTCCTGACGATGACCGAAAAGAAGGAGATACTAGAATGGTTGCAAACGTTAATGTTTCCTAATGGCTTTGCAGTGAATTGGAACATGGGAGTGAATTTTTCTATTATGCGAGTCAGCGGGCTCAACAGTCATGACTACCACCTGTGGCTTGAGATGCTTCTTCCGGTGATGGTTCGACGCTATGTCCCTGAGCATGTGTGGCATGTGTTGGCAAAGTTGAGTTATTTCTTCTGTCGGCTTTGTGCTAAAGTGATTTCTCGGTCCGTGATTGCAAACATGAAAAAAACGGCCCCTGCGTTTCTGTGTAAGTTGGAGAAGACCTTTCCATCGGGCTTCTTCACTTTGATGTCACATATGATTTTGTATCTCCCATATGAGGTACGAATGGGTGGGCCTATGCAGTTCTGTTGGTGCTATCCAATTGAGAGATGTCTAAAGGTTCTTTGAACTTAATGTGGAAATAAATGCAAAATAGAAACTTTCACGACAGAGGCATACATTCACGAGGAGGTCAAACTTCATAACAAAATACAATATTGATAACCTCCCAAGCGTGCATAATCCACTCTCTCATTACAATGTTGGCGAAGATGAATTGAACCTTAGCCTTTTCCACGGGCGGTTCAAAAGTTCATTTGGTGTGAGCCAGAAGAAGTTGACACATCCTGAGTGGCACAAGATCATGCTATATGTGTTGTCGAACCTTTCTGAAGTTGACCGTACATGCAATAAGTTTTTAACAATTCTCTTCTCGAGTAGCCACTCTTCTGCATCCAACCCCTTTGTTTTCTTGTTGGTACAAGGAATTTCTACAATAATTCTGGCGTCTAACAAGGGAACCTACCCCGCACGAATTTAATACCCTACTCAAACACGGTGTGGGGAATGGAATGCCAGATTTCATTTCCTGGTTTAAACAGAAGGTATTGTCCAATTTATCTTGTACTTAGTTTGACTTTGGAAGTAGCACATAATTAATGAACTATCCTGCTTTGACTTGCAGGGACAAATTGATACGTCTATGAGTGCCGAGTTGAGACAAGTTGCTATTGGCTTTGGCTATAGGGTCAAGTGCTTTAATGGTTATGACGCTAGCGGATATCACTTTCACAGAAGAAGCTACGAGGAGGTTCGTCCTAGTCGACGAACCACAAATATCAGAGTTTTTACGCAAGGCCTTAATGGGGTCAAGTATTAGGGAATAGTTGAAGAGATATAGCAACTCTCGTTTCATGGTTCCAAACCTCTTACTCCAGTCATTTTCAAATGCCATTGGTTTGACCTGCAAGTTGTGAGATAGATACCTCAAGTTGGGATTGTTGAAATTCAACAATCCTCCGTCTTACCCGGAGACGATGTCTATATCGTGGCTCAACAAGCCATATAAGTTTATTATGTCTCGTACCCGTGCTAGAAGGACAATCTTAAAGGTTGGGATGTTGCGTACAAGGTTAGGTCACACGGTAAACTACCTCTCCCAAATGATGTCGATTACACCATAAACCCAAACACATATCACGAAGATGAGTTCTTTCAGGACGATGGGCTAGAAAGAACTTTTGAGATAGACTTAACCGAAATGTTCGAAATAAAAGTAGACAATGAGGATGCTATAGATGATGTTGATAATGCAGATGTCTTACGTAAACTTGAACAATTATGTTTGGGCGTTGATGACAACCATACTCCTACTAATCCTGATGTTGATATCGATATGGGGATAAGTGATGATGAGGATTATGATACAGCTGATCCCGATGATGATGATTATTTCTAGATGAACATGTATGAATTTTATTTGCTCATTGTTATTTTGAGTTGAACATTTATAATACTTTAATATTTTGAATTATGTTTTATGTACTCCTTTAAAGTATGTTGATTGTTTTCTTTTTTTTATTGCAGGTGATTGGACAAAGATGGTGGGCGGTGGTTTGGTGAAGTCAGTCGCATCCTTGTACAAGAAAGCCAAGTCAGGGAAAAGAGGGAGGCCTAGTGAAGCTGAGGACTCCGGGAGCGGTCGAGTGAATGGCAACACTTGGCCAGAGTTTAGGTACACCCCTGCCACCGATGACATCCTTTGCTCCACCTTATCAGACACCTACTCCGGCTAGTACTTCTGTGAGTATGAATGTTTTAGTTTCTGTTTTGTCCATACTAGAGCATTCATTACAATAACCAAACTCAATACTAGAGACTTCCTTAGCATACTAGGGCATTCACTTATTGAAAGACTAATTAGTAATCAATATCTCTCATTTGTGCAGAATCAACCGGGACTTGTCGCTAGCTGTTGGGCAAGGCTCTCGTCATCGTTTTCCATGATTCTTATGTTAGTGAACTTTCTATCATAATAATTTTCTTACTTGTGTTTGTGAACTGTCTGGGATGTACTATGGATGATACTTATGTTTGTGAATCTCTTATGATGGTTATTGTGAAATATTTGTGTTGTCGAAGTCCGAGGATGATATTCGAATGCCTGTGATGATATTTAAATATTGTTGAGATGATATTTGTGATATATTGAATATTAGAGTTTTTTTTTTGTCCGGAGACAGCTAATTTGGATGTTTTTCTGGCAGGTTTTATAGGATTTATCATGTGCCTTGGCCATGACACACGGCAAAGATGAGGTACCTAGGAACCCAACTTTGTTGTGTGCTATGACCATGGCACACGATAAAGTTGAAAGCATTGCCGTGTGCCAAGACCAGGGCACACGACAAAGTTGAAGCCTTGGCGTGTGCCGAGACAAGGGCACATGGTAAAAGGGAGTCGGTTTTACCGTGTGCCAGCCGTCAGAGACACGGCAAAGCATGTCGTCACCGTTCTGACAGGTGATGGCGCCTTTTTTTTCTTACCGTGGGTCAGCGAGAGCACACCGCAAAGCCTTTGTTGTGCTCGGACAGAAGGCACACGGCAAAACCGGCTTTACCAACAGCTTTTTTACCGTACGGGCTATATCATGTGCAACCCACGATAAAGATTTTGTCATGAGTATTTCCTACTTTGCCGTGTGCATTGGACACACGGCAAAGCTCTGCTTCCCGTAGAGGGAAGGGGAGGGAGCGGCCAATACTCGTAATGCTTTACTAAACGTATACAAGTAGTCTTACACTCTTAGTATCCTAACAGTATGAAATAGCTGTTTTCAGATTATTGACATACTAACATAAGAGTATGTAATTAAAAATTAGTGTTGAAGTAGTCTGATTATATACAGTCCGAACCTTACCTATTTAATTTGTGGCCGGACAGAGTATCTACATATTTAAAATAAAGCTTATGACAACCACATGCAGCAGGTGTATGATATACTGCCGCGGGGAATTAACACATGCAGCAAATAAAAAAATATCAGCACCTTTGTATGGATCTCGGTACTTTTTTTTGGTGCTTGGTAGTTGACAGCTCATGATAGGGACAATATCACAATATCACTAACGGATACTAAACCATCATCCATCCAATCTAGTTTAGTTACAACTATTCTGGCCGATGTGGCCGATGTTACCATATTACATAAGCCGAGAATAGTCTCGCCCAAAATTTTAAGATACTAGCTCATTGCCATTATGCCATTGTGTTTGAGCCAACCATGTTGTTGACAACTTGACAATATATATAGCTTATCCTTTGTTGTCTCCTTATGTCCACATAACATTTTCTTATGCTCTTTTGCGTCATCGCTTTGCATGTTTTTTTTTTTCGAACAATGCACCACTTGCATGTATCTGCGCCGAACCGAAGCTTCCATGCATGTGGCAGCCGATCTAAAATCACGTGTGTGATCCATTGGTCAGTTAGTGTTAGTTAGCAGGAAGCGACCGGTTCCGTTCTTTATTGGGTGCAAATCGAAGTGCTGTTCACTTGTTCTTCCTTACCAAGCATGTCACATGCATGGAAGCTTCCATGCATGTCAAAGTCTCCATTCGTGTTATCTCGTCTTCAGTCTAGAACTTCTATGTTTCGTCACAACTAACCGCTTAGCTAACCAAGTTTCAGTTGTTGTCAGCTGCGTACTGCGCTTTATCAATGGAATCAAATAACAGAAAGGATGTTTTCATCATGCGTACTGGGTACGACGGCCGTGCTCATTCAACTGCCGCTACCTATCCTGTCCCTGCAACAATTCCTCGATTGCTGCCACCTATCGACCCCCCGAATCTCTAACAAAACATTGCATACCTCTCCCGCGGACAACCGCCTCTCTGCAACGAAACAAAGCGAGCAAAGAAAACAACGAGTCATCAACCAAAAAAAAAAAAAAAAAAAGAGGAGACGCCACGACGAGCGGGCGGCGACGCTGCCCTCTCGCACAGCTTGCACGCTGCAACAGTCAAAGCAAAACGTCGTGAGATTTTGCGGCCACCACATAATACACTAATATAATATACTTTAACATGAAGAGTTGAATATTGAGCCTCAATTAAGACTATAATAATGCACGAGATTATTTCGGCAGTTGGTACAGTGCAGTGATCGCACATCTAACCTCAGATCCAAACCATTCATAGACTCTCAGTGCTCATAGATGCTTGGACCGTTAAAGACAGTCTGCTACGTACTTTTCATGACTTTTTTCATAGAAGGTGTCTCTATCTGCAAATTTACAAAACTCAACCTATATATCTCTGAACTATACTCAACCTAAAGCTGAATGCAGATCGTGAATTTTTTTTCTTTTAAAAAAGAATTTAATTCTCGCAAGCACTTGCAGAGAGTTGTGGTGGCTGGCAACACTTGTGCATCTGAACTTGCCGTCTTTAAATCTTGGTTCACGGGAAGAACATGAACCGTGCAATTTTGTTTATGGCATATGAATAAGATACATCGAAACTGAAGAAACACATGTTAAATATGTAGACTGAACATTCATCAAAATTCTTATTAATGGTACCAGGAAACTGGAAAGATATATAACTCGAGAAAATGTCTTACTCATTTTTTTTGAAGAGCGTATATATTGCCCAAAATTCAGAATCAACAATATGTAAACACCTCAAAGTTGAAAATCAAGACAGCATATTGTAAATCAGTAGTAGTATGTTTCAGTACAATCAAAAAGCTAAATAAATATGATTTTCACTCAATATTTCAGTTTGTTCTTTACATTAGTGATGTCTTAGAAGTCATGAAGAAACAGTCAAACAAGAGAGTTAATTGTAGAAAATTTCTTGATAAATAGCATGTTGCAACGCCAGTGCCAAAGCAAGCGTGTCTAGATGATGACAAACGTCAACAAACTGAGTGGTTTCTAATGCTTTGGTTTCAACAAAATGCTTCCTCTAGAACTCGTTCATTGGGATGAGGCACAATGAGGAATATCTGTATCATCCTATATCAGAATTCATACTCTTGTTACGTTCATTATCTCCTTTGTCGTACCAACTAAACAACTAATTTGGCTCTCAAATACAACGGTCCTGCCAGTGGTTTGAGCACGTGTTCCTTCCCATCCTTGCCATTCTATCAAATATAGGAAGTAGCGCGGTTTCCACTGTGAGCATTGATTCGGACTCTACAAGAGGTGACCGAAACCAGAGAAAATCTCTATCTCTACACTTAATTAAAAGAGGTGAACACATCCATATAGTGTTGCATGATGTTGCATCCACCTAATCATAACCTGTCCCAATTCGATAGCTAATCTTTGCCCATATCCCAATCGGAAAGGACTTTTGATCGATAGCAGTCACCTAATTTCTTTCTTTTTATATCCGGTCACACCATGTAAAGAAGTCAATCGTATATCTTGGCTAGGAACACGGAGGTGGGGGGGGGGGGGGGGAGAGTCGATGACGACGCGGGGGACGAACATGGCGAGGATGTCGACGACGTCGAGGGAGAGGTTGTCATGGGACCTTGTGAGCTTGTAGAAGCCCTTCTGCACCTGTGGATTGTTGATGACATGGCCGTAGAGGGAGGACACCAGCACGGCGGCCATCTCCTTCTCCCTGTCGTGGCGATCCATGGCCACGGACACCAGCTTCTTCACTAAGTAGTAGTGGTAGCAGGGGACGCGGAGCTAACATATAGCTTGTTCGCCGTCGCGGCCAAGTCGTCTGTGGAGATTGGAGAAGTACTCCTCCACGATCGTGGTGGCTTTCTTCTTGAACTGAATTCTTCAGTTGAAAGCATCGGGCTCTACTAGATCACGTCCTGATGAACATTTTCTCCAGAATCATAAACACGCAGAGAAAATCAACCCGTAGCAACGCACGAGTATTTTGCTAGTAAATAATAAACTTCACAACATCTCTGATAGCAATAATACGAATTTTCAACATGCAGAATTAAATAAATTTAATCTGTTGATGGTCAAACCTCAGAAGCTGAAACTGTTATAACTTACTCTTGCATCTACTGACCAATGTCAATGCAAACAACAGTTTCATCTTCAATACATCTAATGGTCCAGCCCCCCAACCAATCAAATCTTCAATAAGATCGTTAGGGCACAGTAGTGTAAATGAAAACTTTTGAGGGCCTTCAGTAACACTTTCCGGACAATGGAACTTAGGGACAATGTTTCTGTGTATCAAATCTTGAACAACAATGGATTTTCGTAGATGCATCTGAGTCTGAATTTCCAATATTGACATCGGTCCATTCACCTTCAAAACAACTTGGGGCAGTAATAACAGGAGAATACCTTGAAGCATTCCTATCTCGACTTGTCTGTAAATTAACAAAAAAAAACACTAAATGAAATTATAGAGTAAGAGCATCTCCAACAGAGGACCTAAAACTTGTTTTAGGTATAAGAAGAGAGAAACGATAGGTCTTCATTTTGTCCTCCTCTCTAGTAGAATACCTAAACGTAAATACCTATAAATTGTTTTGCTTCATTCTCTCAACCAATTACACATACAACTCCAGATAACTCTAGAACTTCATCAACCATAGTTCAAATAAACATGACACAAGTCCATTATAGTTTTAAGGGCAAATTTAAATTTAACATAAACATGAAAACGAAAGCATGATGAATCAAGAAGGATACACGTAAATAATATATCATACACCACAACATTCACCATGGAACTTCCATAGTTCCTCCACAAGGTCATCACAAAGTTGTTCATGGACGGTTTTTATTCCTGCACGGTTTCACTTTTTTTTCCACATTTTCTTGTAAACATAGTCCACGTCCTCTCCATGCTCATTCTCCATGATCATGTTGTGCATGATGACACAAGCTATCATGATCATCCATATTGTTTTCTGATCCCAGAATCTTGCTCGACCACACATGATAGCAAAGCAGGATTGTAGCACCCCGGATGCACGCTCTACATCCTTCCTCAGATCCATTTGTTGTCTTGCAAAGTGAATTCTTTTGTTATCTTCAGGGTTTGATGATTTTGGTGAAGAGGCTTGATGTGGCGCTGAATAGCTCACAACATCGACAGCCCTGCAAGATGGGGAACGGCGGTGGTGTTGCAACAGGGAAGGATGAGCCTTGGTGTAGCTTGCCTCGATGCGGTGCTTTTGGTACATCTAGAGCTCGGCGTAGCCTCGACGTGGCGCGTGGCATCAGGCGGAGCTCATGGAGACATGCCTTGATGTGGTGCTAGCTGCATCAAAGGAGTGAAGGAATTGGATGGGGAGAGGGGAAGAAGAGCACGAGGTGATCCTTGAGCATGGAGGCAGGGCAGGAATTTGTCAGTGAGGTTGATGGCGAGGAGACTGCCGGAGATAGTGGCCACAAGCGGGGGCTGGCGACGGTGAGCGATCACGTGTGTCTGGGAAATTTCGTAGGCTGACAATTGGCTGTTTCGCGCGCATGCGGAGAGGATTTGGGTCACAGGAGGTGGAGATGAATATTTGGGTCACTTGGAGTGAAATTTAGGTTTGAACCTTAAATTTGTATTCATTTAGGTCATCTGCTGGAATAGTAATTTTTTAACCCGTTTGATAATTTTTAGATATAGATAATTTAGGTATTCTGTTAGAGATGCTCTAACAAAACAAAATATGAAAATCCATCGACTCTTATTAAAATTCACAGAACAGACCTTTGAAACAAAAGGGTCAATTCTGAAACTGTTGATAATACATGTTAAACCGATTTCTAGTTTAGTCGATTTGTCGGTTAAGCAAACAAACAGTACTTTGGCTCACACATTGCAATATAAGTTCAGGGTCAGTAAGAGTAAGTTGGGAAAATGTGAAAACATGATCTCTAATTCTATCAAATTGTCTTACTCAACCATTTTTATAAGGAATAGTTTCCTTGAATTTTTTTAAAGATAATCAAAGTGAAATTTCATACAGTTAGTAAGACGAATTAAGCTTTAGAATGGAACTGTATTTAAACAAGCAATTACCTTCTGATGAGGGCATCACTCCTATGGATACACACAATACTCCTCCAATTCTGGACTTGCAAGGTCTAATGACTAGAGCTCGTGCACGACGACTAAATTTAGAGGTGAGCTCGTTCCTACGTTCTTCGCTATATGTTACTTTTGAGAATGGTTTGCTACCTAATAATTATTTTATGATTAGAAACCATGGAGAGGACCAGGAGATGATGGGAGAAGGAGTTGGAAATGTCGAGGACCTGCAAGGGCTTGGAAGCCAAAGTGGAGGCCCAATCAAAATCGACTTCGAGTCTATTTCGGGGTCCAGGACCAGTCTGCAATAAAACAGTCACCCAGGACGCATACGGACTCAGATTTGGACGTTCTACATATGCACGGAAAGATAAGGAGAAGACCTTTCCAATGCCACCGGCTTCATATCAAAATTCATCCGGAGTCATCGGGAATCGTCGAAACAAGAGAGAGTCCAGAATCTGTGTCGGTGCTACGTCGCCTATTTTTGGCCTTTGGGCTTTGTATTTAGTTGAGCCCAATTAGGGGCGCGTCCAGAGGGTCTTGCACGACCCTAGGGTCTTTATATACAGCCGCCGCCACACCATTAGGGTTTGGGTTTTGCTTAGATCAATTCTGTTCATAAACAGTGTCGCCGTTCATCGATTTGTGAGACCCCAACTTCGAGAGTTTAATCATACATCTGTAATTGTGTTGCATTCTTCGATGTTCTTGCTTGTGTTCTTGATTCGCAGGCAGGGATTAGCCTTCTCGGCGAGGTCAATCGTCTTTGGACGGTTGATAACCAGAGGAGACGTCGTGCTGCGATTGCGGGGTCTAGAACATGCTATTCTGAAGCCGGATCGATTTGTGTGTCGCCTCCAACCAAATCAACTTACCAAGAACCATTCGGAAGATCGGAAACCCTTGTTTACATCACCTTCTATAAGAAATGGGTTATATCACTTTACAAAAAAAGGCTCCAAAGAGCGACGCTTTTCTCTAGCCCAATTGGCATCATCACCAGAAAAGGTCTTCCTTCCAGTTGAGATAGGGTAACGCATACTTGACTGTCCTCCTAACCACGTCAAGAGAAACCAACCACACCTTTTTAACAAGATACCCAAGCTCAGCAACAAAAAAATATGCAACATCTGGATAGTCTATGCTGAGAAAAGGGTAAGTCGGTGGCTCATGGAGAGAAGGCACGATGTGGCTCATTGAAAGGATCGAGTGACCGAGAGGGGGGGGTGAATCGAGAACTCAAACTATGTACCTAATTTGCCAATTATTAAAACCGACCACTTAAACAACTTCTATACAATTTTAGTGGTAAACACACTAGCAAGATGATCCTATGAAAGGAAGAACAACCTAACCATACTAGTGCATCACACGCAAGGGCCAATCAACTTCTATCCAAGCTAGTAATCAAAGACAAGCGAAAGCACACAACAAGCTAGCAAAGGAGTCTACTCATGCAAAGCTACTAGATCATCAAGTACAAGATAAGGACATAAGCATGAGTAGCATGATACAAACTAGGGTGATGAATCAAGCCAAAGCAACTCCTAAACATGCTAGTGATCAAGTGAAAGCAAAGCACAACTAGCAAATAAAGAAGCCTATTCATGCAAGTCTACAAGGTAATCAACAAGAACAAGATAAACACACAAGCATGAATAGCATGGTAAGTAAATGCGGAAAGTAAGGCATCATAGTAAGGAAAAGGACAAGAAATGCTCATGATTTTTTCCCGAGGTCTCGGAAGGATGGCGTCTTCCCCTACTCCCGCCGGAGTACCGGCCCCTCCCACCACCAATGTGGAGTTCTCGCATATGAGCCCGCAATCACTCCCGGAGTGAAGACATGGTTGCATCACCGCTGCCACCAAGGCACAAGCTCGCCTCCTGTTGGCGGCCAATAAAACCCAATATTGACCACCAACCAGTCGAGAAATACATGGTAAAGGCCTAAGTTTAATAAATATTTATTTAAACTAATAAGATTCCATGAGTTTTGGTGAAATATGTATTTGCAGGTGTGAAAGAGCTAAAATATGCAAAAACATGAAGAAACACCCCGTCGGCCCATCACGACTATGAAATAGCCATTTTCACCGGCCGACAGGGTCATTTTCAGGCTGAAATCAGGAACCGGCCGATAGGGTTATTACGGCTGAAATCAGCCACTCGGCTGATCAACCGGAGTCGTTTTTCAGGCTGAACATTCGACCCGACCGATTTTGCAAAACACTTCATCGTGATGCTGTTTTCTCCTCCCAGATCAAAAGTGATGAAATATGGATAAGGAAAGAAGGCCGACAAGTGGCCTAACCGGGAGAAGTCAAGGGGCGACCAGGAGGGGGTTGGCACCCGGCCAAGGCCGTCGCCCGGCCTAGCATGCCGCCAGGCCTCGGTTGGCCACCTGGGGTTGCCAGACCATGAGGCCCATAAGGCCTCCCGACCCCAAAATAAGAGTCGGTGAGAACAAACCCACCAACCGACTCTACGGGGCAATCCAAGAGGTCCATTGCAAGGTCGGTTGAAAACGGGCTTAACGCAAGGCCGCCCGGCGCACTAGGCCTACCGGCCCAAATCCACGGAAAACGGCACAAACCGACCAAGGCACCGACACCACAAGATCATCTGAAGCGTCCAAGCCGAACCGACAAAATCGTGTGGCCGCCCGGTGGGTCTTGGCGCCCGGCGGACCAACTTTGGCCCACCGACTCCACTTGACCTACAAATACCTCCCTGCCCATTGCCACCTATAAATAGTGAAGAATTCGGGAAAAAATCAAGAAGCAACACATCAAGGAGTCCATTTCCCACTACTTGTGCCACAATGTAGAATAGGTTAGTTAGTCGGGAGTTAGAGTCTAGTCGAGAGCATCGCTCGGGATTCCGGACTTGTCTTGGAGTTTTGGTATGAGCTCTCTTGTATCTTTTCTCTTTATGTAAGGCTTATCCTTTATCAACATAAATATCTTTTCTTTTATGTCTTATCAAGTATTTATTTTAATTCAGTTATTTCCTCAAGTTACAACTATCGGGAAGAAACATTGTTGCGTAGTTCACGGGTTTTCCGGCTAGGATTTAATTAAGTTTAGTTCTTTCTAGGACTTAAACTTGGTTATTTCCTGGCTATTCTTCCGCTCGATCAATGGAAGAATATCTAGTGAAAGCGTAAGCGTGGTGCCTAAGTTAATGCTAGCTGGATTTGCATTCGTCCTCACCGGTTGTGTGGTAGGCGGCAGGTGGTGACAGTCCTGTCCGTCCCTTTAGTAATCCACCACGTTCGGGAAGTCTCAAGGACGATTTTCTAGCGATAGCGTACCCACTAGTATAGAGGTTAGTTACCGACCCATATTAGTGGAACGTTTTCGTGCCCCAAAGTGAGCTAACAGGTGAAAGACTCGAGGCTGTACCAAGAAATTGGTGTAAGCGCTCAACCCGAGTAACTAGGATTTGACGCTTGACTTAGATATATTATAAAGATATATTTTAAGAATCTTAGACTTAGACTCGCTGTCCTCCCGGCTAGCTTAACCGATCTCTTTATTTATCGTAGTGTGGATTTCTCCTGTGTTACTACCCCACTCTATCATTGATTATCCTTACTCCCATCTTTAGTTAGTTGGAATTATTCTTTAGTCATATCTTTGTTAAGCTGAGATAATCTTACGCCTAGCTTCCCTGTGAAAATAAATACGATACCTTGGAATACTCCCGGGTGAAATGCTACAATGGTATTCCATGCACTTGCGGAATTAATTCATTTTATCTTTAGAGCATAGCAAATGCCAACACCTCCCTCAAGAACTTGCTGGACTCCCCGAGCCGACATGGGCGCTCACTAGAGATGCCCCTTTCACCGGCGGGCTCAAACCGGGTACAAACGTGTGACGGCCTTCACAACCGATCACGATAGGCTCGATCATCGACACCTAACCAGTCTAGGTCTCACCATAGACCAAGAGTAACAATCTAGATCACACCCTAAAGGACACCCTAGCTTTAGATGTGCAAGATGCTTAAGTTACTCTCACTAGCACTCTCAAGATATGCAATATCTCCTCCTAGTGCTCTCCTCTTTTCCTCTTGGCTCTCATCAAATGCTCCAAGCAATTCCACTGGCCAAGAGAGGTCTCCAAGACTCCAGCAACGAAGTTATATAGGCTTCCAACCTCCAACTAGTCGTTGCTCCACGAAATCAGCTTTCTGGGCGTGTTGACCGGACTGTCCGGTCACTACCTGCCAAACCATCCGGTCACTACAGATCCAGATCCAATGGCTCTGTCCACTGTTGATCCTCACACTGACCGGACCGTCCGGTCAGACTTTCTCTCTCCATTCCAGAGAGCACCATTTTCTGCGCCCTTTGTCTCGAGCTACCACCATATAGACCAGACCGTCCGGTCTCTACAGGTCTTCGAGCTAATAGATTTCCTCGTAGACTCCTCTCTGATCTCCTAGTGACCGTATGGTCCAGTCTCCACTAACCCCTCTATCCGGTCACTATGTCCAGAAGCTGAAACTACTCGTTCTTGTTTGACTTTGTTTCTCGGCTTCTCCGAACAGCTCGTTGGCTTCTCCACTGTCATCTAGTGCCTGTGATTTCACTGAGCATCCATGCACATCACCAACTAGTTGTGACCTAAGAGACATGACCTAGACCCCCTTGATAGTCTAGTTTTTCCTATTGACTCAAAGCCCTAACAACTAGACAAGTGTTCCAAACACTTGCTCCATAGCTTGTCCTTAGCCTTTATCCATCTCCATCAACCCTTGGACTCCGTCAAGCTCATCAAGCCTTCATGCTTGTGGTCATTGTCATCCATCGCCAAGGCAACTGTCATCATCAATCATCATTAAGTAGAAGATGTTTTCTACACACACAACACTCGTGTAGACATTAGTCACATTTTATGTTTCTCATTCATCACCAAAACATTCATACCTTAGGGTGATCTCAATGGTCATGATCCTTACAATCTCCCCCTTTTTGATGATGGATGACAACCACTACTTATGATGATCCAAAACATACAAGTCCCAAAAGAATAAGAAGGAAGGGACAAAAGACTCAAACGAAAAATGAGAAACCAAGAGAAAAGAGAAAGGTTTGAGAAAATTACCTTGGTCCTTACCTTGGAAGTAGTCTCCCCCTTGGAATGTGCTAGGTGTTGAGAGAGAACTACCCAATTATATAGCGCACTAGAGATTGTGCTTGAGTTGAATTTTGCACCTGTCATGGTATCGTGGTAATTGATCTTGTTGACTTCGACACGCACCGTAGACGTCATGTCGGTGTAGATGTTCATTGTTGTTATGCACCATTGTCTTGATTATCTTGATTTTCGTCATCTCTCATTCATGTTCTTCTCATCCATCTTCTTTTGGTCTTCATTGCTTCTCCCCTTTGTCACCTCATAGCTTTCCATGTATCTTTATGTTCTTCTCCTATTTTGTGCTATCTTCAATCTTGACTTGGCTTTTGGATCTTGATGTCCTTATACCCCTTTGTCACCTATCACCAAAAACGACAAACCAAGGCGAAACACAAGGCAACCAAGGAGCAAATAATAACTGGCAAGAGTTAGGAAAACTCCCCCTTTCATTGGCAGCTCCTTATCTGTGGCCGAAAATTCACGCTTCCAATCCATTTTGCCATCATCTACAGTTCAGATCTAGAAGGTCACCTCAAAATGATCTAAACGTGGATTAGGAACATAGCCACCATAATGATTCACATCCACAAACTTCATGTTATATCCACTATACAAATGGTTTGCAACTTGTCTATATATGCTAAAGTATGACAAATAACTTCGACAGAAAGTTTAATGTATTACACTTGAAGGGGTTCCTTAACACTTCATTGAACAGAATACCACATCGATAATTAATCCAGCACAGGTAAGTCCCAAAGGCAACCACTCTAAGTAGTTCCATCGGTTCACAACAGATCATCCCGATGCTTCTCCTCACAACAGATGGGTAATTGTTGGTGTATTACTATAATTAGTGTAACATGTAAGGACTATTGTGCATATAGTTGGAATAAAAGAGTAGAGAGTGGGGTTGTGGGAGTAGAACCAGCCAGAAAGTTTTTCCCCCAAATCGCAACATGGTATGAGAGCCGGAGGTAGGGTTAGGGTACCTTGCCGGAGCTGCCGCATCCCACAGCTGCTGCCAAGCTCGGAGGAGGTTGCGCGAGCGGCGCTCGAGCGCGCAATGGTGTGCGTGCTGCGCACAAGTGCAGGTGGCGCACGTGCGCGGGCGAGTGCAGCGGGCAGCAGGCGCTGCGCGCGGTGGTTGGTGAGCAAGGGCGTCAAGTTGCTGCCTGTTGCTGTCGTGGTGATTTGTTTGCTGCCTGCTGGTGGTGGTGGTGATTTGCTTGCTGCGTGAGTTGCTACTGGTGTTGTGGTGATTGAGTGAAGAAAAAGGGAGAAGATATTGCTGCTAGCTAGCCAACTGTGTGGTGATTTGCTTGATGAGCAGCGAGAGAAGAAAAGGAGGTGTGGTACGAAAGTGGCTCGTTGTGGACCTGCTGTTGTGGTGGTGTCTTACTTGTTGTGGTGTTGTTGTTGCTACTTGTATTCGTTTGTGTTGGGAAGAAGCCTGGTCCAAGTATATTTGGATTGCAGGCAGTAGCGATGATGACTCCACAAGAATTGGAGGCGAAGAAGGAGGAAGAAGAGGCTGCAATGAGGGCAGCGACTGAACAACGAGCGAGTGGAAGTGGAGGTGGCTCACTTGTTACAAAAGGAGAGATGATGAGTGAGATGAGATGTATGATTTAGGAACTTATGGGACTTGGTCTGATTGGTGCAGCCAAGCCAAATATGAGTCCATCGGAGATGAAATTGGAGCTACCTTCAAACGATGTGAAGCTCGAGGACAGCAAAAATTACATGAGCTGGGCAAGAAGAGTGCGAGTGATTCTAGGCGGTAGGGGAGTGGAGCACTACTTGGAGGGTACCTGTGTTGAGCCAGCTGATAAGGTCAGCACTGAGTGGAGAGTTTGGAATGCGACAAACTTAGCAATAGTGGCATGGTTGTTGGCATCCATGTCTCCCATTGTGAGCAGGAGGGTGGAAGCCATGCGCACTGTAGCACAGGTGTGGGAGACCCTGAGTAACACATATAGTGAAACAGGCTGGAAGACCGGTTGAACAGTATGCTAGTGAGCTCCAATACTTGTGGGGGGGGGGAGAGCTAGATCACTATGCACCTCGCCAAATGGAGACTCCACATGATGCTCAGGTTATGCATAAGTGGGTGGAGGACAGAAGGGTGACTCACTTTCTGAAGAATCTAGACCCTTAGTTTCAGAGTAGGAGGGCTACCTTCTGTCATCAGGAGAGTCTTCCCACTATAAATGAGGTGGTCTCAGCCATGATTGATAAAGAGAGTAGACAACGGATGATGTGCAGTGAAACTCCTATGAAGCTGACCTACGTTGCAATTGAGGATAGGGAGTGCTATAATTGTGGGGAGAAGGGGCACATGAGTTACAATTGTCCCAATCTGAAAGGTGGTGGTCGAGGTGGATCTCGTGGAGGTCGTGTGAATACTCGTGGAAGCTATGATGGAGGTCATGGTGGTCGTGGTGGAGGCCGAGGTAGAGGCCGTGGTGGCCCAAGGGCCAATGTGGCGGCTACAAAGGAGACTTCATCTATCACTCTGATAAGGGAGCAAGTCAAACAGTCGGAGCAATGGTAGAAGGGAAAAGCTCCTGAGAGCACTACCAGCGATCACTTTGGTAAAAAGGCCAACTACGCTCAGTTGGACGAAGGTACTCAGGCACAGGCACTTGAATCCTTATATAGGCATAAACTAGATTGGGTAATAGATTCAGGAGCATCCAAGCATGTTACTGGAATGTCTAGTTCTTTCAAAACATACAATCCTTATACCCATACTGACTCTGTTCAAATTGTTGATGGCACATCCCAAATCATTCATGGTGTAGGATCTATAGATTGCACTCCATCTCTTAGCTTATCATCTGTTCTGCATGTCCCATCTTTTCCTGTCATCAATCTTATCTCTGTGAGCTCAATCGTGTCTTTCAGGAGAAGGGGACTAGGAGAAGACTTGGGACAGGAGTGAGGCATAATGGGTTGTGGTTCATCAATCATGAGGAGTCAGCTTTGGCAGCTGTTGTAGGAGGAGATGTGACAGAAATTCTACTACTTCATTGTCGGTTAGGACATGTATCTTTTGAAAGCTTGAGTCGATTGTATTCTGCTATGTTTAAGGGAGTGGACAAGAGTAAACTTGTTTGTGATGCTTGTGAACTTGGTAAACATACTAGGTCTACATATCCTAATATTGGTCTTCGGAGCTATGAACCTTTTGTGCTAATAAACTCATATGTTTAGGGTCCTTGTTCAGTTACCTCTGTGAGTGGCTGCAAGTGGTTTGTCACTTTTATCGATTGTTCCACTCGTATGACCTGGATTTATATGCTTAAGCATAAGAATGAAGTGTTTCAGTGCTTTCAAGACTTCCACAAATTGGTTACCAATCAGTTTAATGCAAAGGTTCGCATCATTCACACTGATAATGGAACAGAGTATGTCAATCATGAGTTTAGGTCATATATTTCTGATCAAGGAATTATTCACCAGACCACCTGCCCTAGGACACCACCTCAAAATGGTGTAGTTGAAAGGAAAAATCGTAATTTGTTGGAAGTAGCGAGGTCCCTCATGTTTCACATGAATGTGCTGAAGTATCTGTGGAGTGAGGCAGTATTGACAGCCGCATACCTCATCAACTGTATGCCATCCAGAATACTTGGTATGAAATCACCTATTGAGCTTCTTTTAGGGCGACAAGAGTTCAAAGTTCCACAAAGGTACTCAGTTGTGTCTGCTTTGTAAGAGATCATAGGCCTCAGGTGGGCAAGTTGGACCCTCAAGCAATTAAGTGTGTATTTTTCGGCTATTCCTCAACTCAAAAAGGATACAAGGGTTGGGATCCTATTAGAAGGAAATTATGTGTGACCATGGATGTGACATTTCATGAGTGGGAACCATACTACTCAAAGGAAAGTGATCTGGATCAGTTTCTAGAGGAATTCTCTCCATTCAATGAAAGTGAATGTCGAGAGGGGGAGAATGGTCATGGGCAAGGTGTTGATGTGGCTAGTGAGACTCAAGGAGGAGTGATTATTAGTGATACAGTCCCACATATTGTCGATGAAGAGGTCACTCCGGAGAGAGTGAATAATGGTGAGGGAAGATGGCGATGATGAACTAAGGAGTAATACTCAAGAGGATGAGGAGAATGAAGTGGTGGTTGTTGGGACAATTCCATGTCCCCAGTAGACAGAATGAATGAGAAGCAGGGGGGAGAGAGCCCATAGTGTATCAGAGGAGGCGGACTAAAAAGCAGGGGGAGCAACCACAACCCAAAGAAGTTGATACTCCAGTCCCAAGTCTCTCTTCCGAACCTTCTCCACCAAGCTTTCTGACTGGTAATGTTTCTCCCACCCTTGAACATGTAGAATTGCCTCTTGCACAACATAGAGATCCTAGAATCAATGCAGGAAAACCTTCTTCACGCTATGGCTATGAACATGACATTGCTAACTACATCTCATATTCTAGTGTCTCACCTGCATATAGAGCATTTGTTGCATTATTACAAACAGTGTCTATTCTGAAGGATTGGAGGTGTGCTAAGCAGGATCCAAAGTGAAAGGAAGCAATGAAAGAGGAGTTATTCACTCTTCAAAAGAACAAGACATGGGAGCTTGTTCATCTTCCAGAAGGGAAGAAGGTGATGGGTTGTAAGTGGATCTTTACAGTGAAACAGACCCCTGAAGTAAAGGTGGATAGGTACAAAGCAAGATTGGTCGCAAAAGGATATAGTCAGACATATGGAATTGATTATGATGAAACCTTTGCGCCTGTGGCAAGGATGAGTACGTGCGGACCTTGGTCTCATGTGCAGCCAACTTTGATTGGCCTCTTCATCAGTTGGCTGTGAAGAATGCATTTGTTCTTGGTGATTTGCAGGAGGAAGTATATATGGAGGTTCCACCTGGATTCCCAAATGAGCAGGGTAAGGTTTGCAAATTGAAGAAATCACTCTATGGCCTGAAACAATTGCCACGCGCTTGGTTTGGTAGATTTAGACGAGTAGTGTGTTATATAGGGTATTCTCAGTGCAATGGAGATCACACGGTGTTTTATAGACATCGGGGCTCGTATATCACTATCTTGGCTGTTTATGTGGATGACATAGTGATTACTGGAGATGATGTTGAGGAGATCAAGAGATTGAAGGAAAGGCTAGGAAGAGCGTTCGAGGTAAAGGATCTTGGACCACTTCGGTACTTTCTTGGGACCAAGATTGCCCGATCATCTAAGGGTACTATCCTCTCTCAAAGAAAGTATGTACTTGATCTATTGGAAGAGACGGGAATGCTTGGGTGTCGTCCATGTGGTTCACCCATTGATAGGAATCATCAAATTTGTGCTCAATCAGGTGATCCTGTTGATCGAGAAAGATACCAAAGATTAATTGGCCGGTTGATTTACCTATGTCATACAAGACCTAATATTTTTTATGCAGTGAGTGTGGTAAGTAGGTATATGCATGATCCAAGAACCGGGCACATGGATGTGGTGTATAAAATTCTGAGATATTTGAAGGGAACCCCAGGCAAGGGGTTGTGGTTCAAAGCAAATCAACACCTGGATGTGGAAGGGTATTGTGATGCTGATTGGGCAAGCAGTAGGGATGATCAAAGATCCATATCGGGATATTGTGTGTTCGTCAGAGGTAATCTTGTTTCATGGCGAAGCAAGAAGCAGGCGGTGGTGTCTCGGTCTACTGCAGAGGTCGAATATAGAGCAATGGCATTGGCTCTATGTGAAATGATGTGGCTAAAAGATCTTCTGAAGGAGCTCCGGGTGTTAATGAATGAGAGTATGCTATTACATTGTGATAATGTAGCTGCAATTAATGATGCAAACAACCCGTTGTAGTTTGACCGAATGAAACATGTGGGGATTGATAGATTCTTCATCAAGGAGAAGATTGACAGTGGGGCTTTAAAGCTAGAGTATATTAAGTCTCGTAGTCAACTAGTTGATTGTCTCACCAAGGGTTTAGGTCCCAAGGATAATGAATTAATATGTAACCAGATGGGCATGTTAGATATTTTTGGCCCTCTTGAGGGGGAGCGTTGGTGTATTACTGTAATTAGTGTAACATGGAAGGACTATTGTGCATATAGTTGAAATAAAAGAGTAGAGAGTGGGGTTGTGGGAGTAGAACCAGCCAGAAAGTTTTTCCCCCAAATCACAACAGTAATTCATGCAGCTCTGACTTAGACGAGGAGTATAGCCACATCTGAGCTACGGCCATGCAGAGATATGGGATAGACCGAGATGTGCATCCATGCTCCTACGGTCTCACCTGCGGGCAGTTCGGGAGCAGCTGTGATTGAGGGCACTGCGCCAACCCTGTAAATGAACAAGTCTTGCTTGAAGAAACGGAACTGGAGAGGCCAATGCAGGCAGAAAAGTAAGGCGTTCTGGTGCAATCCTATCAGGCAAGCCGACTTGTCATCTGGAATTGTGTCTTTCGGCAAGTGAAGGAAGACGCGGGAGATGCCCGGCGGTGCAGAGAAGTGAAAGGAAACGTGAATGGGATCTCCTTTGCTGGTGAGACATTCTAGCGTGGTTGCTTCGTCCTCCTAAACGATTCCAGATCGTACTTAGAGATGGCAATTTGGGTCCTGAGTGCGGGGCCCCGTCGGGTCCCTGACCCACGTAGGGCGGGTGCAGGGGCAAAATCCCACCCGTGGATGGTACCCACACCCGACCCGCAGAAACACGGGTGTGAGGCGGGTTTATATTTCCACCCGCAGGCGCCCCATGGGCCCCGTAAAAAATAAGCCACCAACAAAATTTAGCCCAGCCCAAATCCCAAAAGCCCATTGCACGAGCGTAGCCCTAGCCTCCGCTCTGCCTCTGCCCGTTGCCGCTATCGCAATCGCTATCCAGCTCGGGGCGCCGCCACTCGATCGAATCGGAAATCGGCATCGGCTCTCGCCTCGCCTCGCCTCGCCTCTCGCCGACGGCCAACGCCGTCCAGTTCCAGCAGCACCACTACGCCAGCACCCAGCAGCACGTCGGCCCCTCCCTGCCCTCCCTGTCGGCCACCGCCCAACATTGCCTCACCCGCGCGGCCACTGCAGGGCGCCGCCGGCTCGCCGCTCGTCGCGCCCGCGGCAGCACCAAGAAGTTGACGCCACGGACTCGTGTTGTTATCGTGCGTGCTTGAGGGCGCGACGTCGCCGGAGGGAGAACAACACGACGAGGCTGTCGTGGTTTCTAACCGCATCTGAAGGCATGTCGACCCAAGGCCAAGGAACCAGAGGCTCTAGCTCACAAGCTCCTGCTGGTCGTCCACCTCGGTCGTCTACACCATCGTCTGTGACACCGTTGTCTCGCCCTCGAGATACTTTGAAGAGGCCAAGGCCACAGGCATGGACAACCCCTACCCCTTCCTCAAGTGATGCTGACACTGGTACACCGTCGTCTCGCCATGAAGCTTCAGGTGCTCCGTCCTCCAATGAACCAGGTAACACTGAAGCACCAGCACCCCCTGTTCAATCTCAAGGAGATGATGATGATGATATTGTTGTCATAGAGGACGATGTGGTTGCTGGTGGTGGTGGGAAATGGAAGAAGAAGAAGAGGAAATCTGATGTATGGTTAGAATTTGAAGAAGTGACCGTGGCAGGCAAATTGAAAGCTAAATGCATATGGTGTAAAAAGCTTTTAGTTGGAGGTAGTAGAGCAGGAACAAATCACTTGTGGGGTCACCTTGATTGTTGTCCGGACCAATCGGTTAGAAAAGGACTTAAGCAAGCAACTTTGAAGATGGATAAAGATACAAAAGGGGCAGTAGTAGTTGAGAAATATGTGTTTGATCAACAAGTAGCTAGGAAAGAACTTGCTTTGATGATTTGTGTGCACGAGTATCCATTGGCTATGGTGAATCATGCTGGATTTAATAGGTTTTGTGCAGCATTGCAACCCCTTTTTAAAAGCAGTGTCAAGAAACACTATCAAAAAAGATATTTTGGATATGTATGATGGCCATAGGCTTTCTTTGGTGAATTCATTCCAGCGGTGCCAATCTTGAATTGCTGTTACTACGGATATGTGGACTGCAAATCATCAAAAGAAGGGATATATGGTTGTGACAGTGCACTTTATTGATGATGAGTGGAAACTAAAAAGTTTTTTTTAAGGTAATAATAAGCTCTTATGTTCATTCTTAAGGTAATAATAAGCTCTAATGTTTCCAAGTGAAGTATGGTGATTGCTGAAATGTTGTGTTCAATGTAGGTTCATGTATGTACCACATCCACATACAGGTGACATTATAAGTGATGTTCTTCATGATGTGCTAGAAGATTGGCAGATTGTCAAGAATGTCTCAACGGTAACTCTTGATAATTGCACCACCAATGACAATCTCATGGACAAGATGAAAGATAAGATGCCCCTTGCTTCTCTTATGCTAAATGGTAAATTATTACACGTGTTGTGTTACACATATCATAAAGAAACACTTTGTGCTCGTTTTAAGCCAACAAAAGAAGATTGGGAATTTGCTAGTGAGCTTTGTGGTAGGTTGAAGTTGTTTTATAATCCAACTGAGCTATTGTCAGGCACTACTTATGTCACAGCAAATCTGTTTTATCCCAAAATCTGTGGTATTTACTTGGCTATTGAGAAATGGAGAACTAGCAACATTCCTAAGGTAGAGGAGATGTCAAAATTGATGAAGGACAAATTTAAGAAGTATTGGACAGATGTACATGGGCTTATGGAAGTAGCTACTATTTTAGATCCTAGGTACAAATTGAAATTCATGAAAGCTTTTTATAGCACTATTCATGGGGAAGACAGTCCAACCACCGATAAAAAGGTAGATAGAGTTAGAAGTTTGTTGTATGATCTTGTGTTGAAGTATCAAGGTTCTATGGAGGGCATGGCAACAACAGATGGTGTTGGTGCAAGTACAGCTATTAGACGTCCCAATGAAGGTGATGATCTTGTCTTTGACCTATTTGACAAATTCTTGTCTGAGGAACCAGAGGAGAGATCAACATTTGTGCGCACTGAGCTAGATTTGTACTTGGAGGAGCCCACATTGCCTAGGACCCAAGTGTTGGATATCATTCATTGGTGGCAATATGCGGGAGTCAAATATCCAACTTTGAGAAGGATTGCTAGAGATATCATGGCTATTCCTGTTACAACAGTGGCATCTGAGTCTGTTTTCAGCATTGGAGGGAAGATTATTAGTCAACATCGAAGCAGACTCGCACCAAGAACAATTGAAGGATTGATGTGTATGCAAGCTTGGTCCCGTGCTGACATGTTAGGAGACCAATCTTATTTTATTAATGCACTTATGACCTGTATGGAGGATGAAGAAGAAGCAATGGTAATATGACTAGTCTGTTCCTTTATTATACTATCTGTTTATACTATTTGTTTATCCATTCTTATTTATAATTATGCTTAATCAAAGCTATTTTCATTCTTTTTGTTGCTAGGATGATGATTCATTGAAGAATGCTTAAGAACAAGACTACAAGAGTGGTTTCCCTTTGCTGCAGTGCAGATGTGCTGAACTAATGTGTGTGTTGATGGTTAATGGCGTGTAACATGGCCTTTTTTTTATTCTAAAAACTGTTATTTGTTTGGTACTTTGGTTAGTAGTAACTGCTATAATGCATGTTGAGAGTTGAGATTTGGTCAGTTGGACTTGGAGTAGTGAACAATCTGTCATGTACTCATGTTTCTTAATAATTCTAAAATCTGGTATCTGTTTGGTTGAGTTGAGTTCAGTGATGTATGTTGAACATGGCCTTTTTTGATAATTATGCTTGTACGTGACTGTTGTTATGTATGCTGGACTAGGACTAGTTGTGCTTGCTGGACTATAGTGTATATTAACATCGAAAACCCGTGGGGACCGGTAACCCACCCAACACCCGATAGGTGCGGGTGCGGATGTGAAATTTCGCCCGTTGCATTTTCTTGCGCAGGTGGGTTTTTGCTCCATCCGTCCTGAAACCGTCCCGTTGTCATCTCTAATCATACTTGTTGAAAACCTAGCGATCCAGCATTATCCACTTTAGGAGAGTGGGCTCGCCGGAGTTGACCGCATCGATCGGCAGCGATGAATCCGAGATACTCAGCAAAGGATACGAGCCACCGGCGGCAGCGGCGTCCAGCGACGGGTTCGAGCCACCAGGGGCGGCCATAGGTTCGTGGAGGCCGGTTCTCGTTCCAGATCTGGTTTATGTGTTGATTTCTATAGTGGAGTACCGGTTCTATGCTAATCACCGAATTAGTTTCTGGTGAAAAAGGTAAAAATCGCTTCCTTCAAACGCTACTCTGATTGGAAGGAGATCGTGTCTACGAATGACCAACATGAATCCTGATTGGAAGCCGACTTGAGTACGGGCCGGAGAATCTGAAGCCTGCAGCAAAGGAACTTGCATTCATGATGATGATGAACAAAATTTCTGTTCCCATTGAGCCGTCAGAACGACGGGTATATGGTTTGCATTCATTGAGAAGAGCTTTGTGCCTGCCTGACACGTATTTACCAGCTAGAGCTGGTAAATGCATAAGGTTCGGCTGGATCTTCACAACGCTTTGTCAGCCTCTTCTATCTCTATACATGAATTTTGGAATACAAAATAATCTCTATACCATTTACAGGCTACCTTAGTCTAATCGATTCGCAGTGGATGCTTGGTGCACGTACGGCATCTTTGCATCCTCTGCCGAATGAAACGAATGCAAAAGGAACTGCCTCTTGCTGTCCTCATCTCTTCTGGAAGTTGAACTTCATGATGGCAAAACTGAACAGGAACGCAAAGGCCAGGGCCCAGGCGACATGCACCACCGCGACGACCCACAAGAAGTCGTGGCGGAAGCCGAAGTAATCCTTGATAAAATCCGCCACGCTTTGTTGATTGCCCTCAACCTGGATTCTATGTTGCATATCACCGAACTGGGAGGCAACCAACCCATAGAGCGTCCAGGCGACCGGGCAGATCCAGCTGTACCACCTCCACCAAACAGGCATTCTCTGAAGAAAAGGTCAATGCACATGAGTCACATGAAAATGTTGCGGTATTAAAAGCAATAAGGGATGCAAAAAGGAGAAAAGCAAAACTTACAGGTCGAGGAATCAGATATCCTGAGAAGAGGTTCCAAATGTTGTAGAAAGCTGATGAGATGATAGCTGCTATACTCTCGTTTGGTGTCAAGCCGACCGCCATCATGCCATAGAATGTGAAGTAAAGCAGTGTGAAGTACATGAAGAACAGGTACCATAAGAACTTGGCAACGGTCCACTCAAATCCAATCATGGCATAGACTAGCACCCCATATATCAAGGTCTGGACAAAGATGTATGGAAATTCAATTGCAACCTACAAAAGGGAAAAGTGCAATTGTTAGGTTCTTTGGTCAAAAGGACTTAAAGAATGTTAAAACATCAGTTCTCAACTGCCCTTTCTGTTCGCTGCAAATCTGAGTAAGAGGAATTACCTGTCCAAATGCATATGGGAAAGCTGAATACATGCCCGCTGCTCTTTCTCGGTAAAAAACTGTTCGCTCCACCACCACCACTGGTTGAACAGAGCCTGAGTTCTGCACTCCAATGTACAGAACAGCAGCATACATTGATCCCATGGCGTTGAACAGATCCTGCTGGTTATCACTGCACCAAGACACAAGTAAGGTATTGGAATATGTACTGCACAAAGTAGTTTGCTTAACATGAAACATAGAAACAGGGAGGATAAATTAAGAAGACATACGTTTTTCGTCCAAGGTCCCAGAACATGGATCCAAACAGTAATGCGATGATAATGGTGAAGAGGAATCTCACTGCTGTGTAGGACGGGTTCCTCCAATATGACAATTTCTGCTTCCACAAGCAAGCTAGGCACTGTGTAAAGAACGATCTAGAGTATTGCGTAGGGAAGTGGATATCAGAAGAGCCAGGAGAAGGTGTGCTTAGTTCCTCTATGAGTTCCTTGTTCCTTCTGAAATTGTCAACACAAATACTGATTAGAATTATGGCTCAAAGGCACCTCCATTACAGTACATTATGTGCGTCAGAGTGGCATGCAGTGTAGCTTACTGATATAGCTCTGATTGTCTGTAGATTTCACTGAAATCAATCCCGAGCATCTCCTCCTGGGAACTAGAGGTGACTTCCAACATCCATGTTGCTGGGTTATACCCATCCTTTATTCTACTAATGCCTTCAATTTCCTGAACAATAAATGGAAGGCTTTCAATTTCATATAATTTGGCATGGGCAAAATGTGCTACAACATGCAGTGATAATGGTTACTTTTCTTCTCACCTCAAAGTATTCAATCAATTTTGACGAATTCTGGCCCACTGGCCCAACATATATTTCTTCTCCCCCTCTCTTCATAAGGAATAGCTGTAAATCACATAAATGACAACTGTCAGTATAGAATATTATTTCAAAAGGCTAAGTAAAATAACCAGAAAAGATCACTCACCTCATCAAATGCTTCAAATATGTCAATGCTTGGCTGGTGAATGGTGCAGACAACAGTCCTGCCAGTATTGACAGTATTCCTCACAGTCCTCATTACAATTGCAGCTGCCCGCGCGTCAAGACCAGAGGTTGGCTCATCCATAAAAATGATCGAAGGGTTAGCAACAAGCTCCACAGCAATAGTTAGCCTCTTGCGTTGCTCTGTTGACAGGCCACTCACTCCAGGAAGCCCAACTAGTGCACCCCTCAATGGTGTAAGCTCTACAAGATCCATGACCTCCTCAATGAATATCTGCAACCACAAAGTTCAGCGGATAAGATTTCCAATCAGTTGAGAACAAACTTCAACACCTGATTCTTTATCTAAAGCTGTAACTAACCTTTCTTTTTTCTAAATCAACATCTGAAGGAAGCCGCAGCCATGCAGAAAAGAGGAGTGACTCATATACTGTTACATGTGGAGAATGAATATCATTTTGCTCACAGTATCCTGATATACGTGCAAAGGTCTCTTGCTTCTTTGGATAGCCTGAGATGGTAATATCTCCCTCGATATAACCTCCAGTTTTTCTGCCAGCTAATACATCCATCAGAGTGGTCTTTCCAGCACCACTAACACCCATCAATGCAGTAAGTACTCCTGGTCTGAAAGAACCACTAACGCCCTTCAACAGCAGGAGCCGATCTTCTGTTACTCCTTGCGCTTTCATTGCCTGTGTACACAGCAATATAATATGCTGAGAACTCTTAAGTACATAAGTTTTTAGTGTATTTGAAGTCTATCAAAAGGAAAATTACCTCTGGCATGTCAACTGAGTATCTTATGTTGTTAAAGGTAAGCGACAACGGTGCAAATGGAAGCGCCATCCCCTTCCTGCTTTGATTAGAATCCTCATTACTAGTCACAGAGTGCTGCCCAACACTGTGGGTCAACTCCAACTCCTGCTTCCTCGATTTTTTTTCCTTATGTTCTATGACTTGACCAGTTAAGTTAGCCTGCTTTTCTGTAAACTCCTCTTTGGACATTGATCCGTGTGAATCAGTGAATGCTGCCAAAAAAAGCAAGTAGCTACAGTTATTATGTTTAAATTCAAACATTCGTTTACTAATACTTGGAGTTATAAATACATATTACAAATAAAACATAGAAAGATACTTACGACCCAAAACCGAAAGAGCTACAGTGTAGAGCAGGTTAAAGAGGAGTGTATATCCGATCAAGGCAACGAATCCAATCCAGTACCACTTAGCTTCAGTAAACATGCCTCGAGATTTAAGAACACTAACTCCCAGTGTCTCCTTTCCATTAGGCTGTAACAAGCAAATGAGTGTTGGTCTTTTTACTTCTGTAGTGGTTAGATGGCTCTATTGCTGCTAACAAGCAAATGTGTAGGGTACTTACTTTGTTCCAACTGTGTCCCAGAAATTCATTTGTTGAAATGGCATTCTGTGCATATGATAGTGGAGAGACCCAGTAGCCCCAAATCCACCATTTCTTAATATTAGCTGAAAAAGAGGATGGCAGATAAAGATAAACATATAGGCAGCAATAAAACTTAGAAACATTAAGGCTAACTGAAGCTAAGCAATTTTTAGTGTTATTATGGCACAAACCAATTACTTACGTCTTGACAGAATAAAACCACCCAGAGTTTGGAAAGTCAACAGGGCTAAGGGTCCAAACGTTTGAGACACAACCATGTCTCTTCCGAGTCCAGCAATGAGGCGGAAAAGTGCAGATGACATCTGATTGAGCGCCAGAAGCAGCAGATACTGCTTAAAGAACCTGGACACAAATATTTATTCAGAATTCCTATAACAAACTGATTTATCATGGAAAATTCATCTTAGTCATTTCATCGCATAGAAAAGAAATCAAGTGTCACATAGAGCATAGAGCATAAAATCATGTATTGTTCAAATCTTAGAGCATGTGTTTAACTGCATCTTACCTGGTGACGTTGGCATCAAATCCTATGACATAGTATGTGGTGAATACATAAACTCCAACTTCGAGAAATGTGATAGGGATCTGAAGAATCCATGACGGTATGGTGTAGGCCCATGCAGGAAAGAAGAGAAGATCCCTTTGCTTAAAGAAAACAGGTAGTTTCATGACAGTCATGGAAAGCTCCGCGAAACCGTTGAACATAATTGTATCGAGGGCAAAGTAGAGTGCCCCCATATATATCCCTCCATAAATTACATTATCGCGTTTCATATTCGTACGGAAAAATGTGGTCATCACAATAAATGCCATAAGTGTTAGCTGCAACAGTAAATGAACAAAATTTAGATTACGGCATCTAGCCTTTGCAGTAGGAGCTTCTACTGTGTTCAGGTCAAAAAAAAAAAAAGGCATCTAGCCTTCATCTTAATCACAACAATATACATAGTATAGAAATGAACTTACGTTAACAGATTTGAAAATGTACATAAATGCATTCCTCTTCATGAGTAGAAACTCTCTATCAATAGTTGCTTTGAGCAATTCCATCCTGTCGACACCAAACTTTGAAGTAGCTAGAGCAGCAGGGTGGCTTCGGGTCCTATCAAATGGCTCTGAAAGTTCATTTTGTACGGATCGGCCCACGTGAAATGTACGGAGTGCATCTGCAAATTTCTTCACAGGCACAAAACGGTATGGCCTATCCTGCCTATACCAATACTGTCCCTGGTCTTTCTTTGATGTCACCTGTTCAATATGTTTATATCAGCACAATTAATCTTCAGATATGAAAACTACTACATGACGTAGGGATTTATAAATAATGAACATACTTCCTGCAAGAAGTCAGCAACACCCTTTCTGGTGGGGCATCTGAAGCCCATGAATTCAAAGAACTCAAGGACACTTTCACGGGGACCTTGGTACACAATCTGCCCATCAGAAAGGAGTATAATATCATCGAACAAGTTGTATGTTTCAGGTGCTGGCTGGAGCAAGGATATGACAGCAGTTCCCCCAAGGATGTGGATAGTCTGCCTAAGGGAATTCACAATCTGATATGTGGTTGAGCTGTCCAGTCCAGTGGATATCTCATCCATGAACAGAGCTCTTGCTGGACCAACAAGCATTTCACCTAAGCAGTAAAATACATGCAACGATCAGATTCTTTTAAAAAAATCTGACAAAGATCACAGTGAGTTTGGAATAGCTAAAATTTTAAACTGTAGTCAATTTTTCCTTGTTTACAGAAGACATATTTCATCCAACCTATAACTTTGTACTAATAAGTTTTACACCCAACCTCCATTTGATGAAGATTTTTTTATCATACCTGTGGTGACACGCTTCCGTTGACCACCAGATATACCTCTTAACATCTCATTTCCTACCACCGTGTCAGCACAGACCTCCAATCCTAATATCTGCGGATACATAGCCAGGCAACTAGTGGATCAGTAAGCAAACAGCTACAGAGAAACCATCTTATATTAGTAAACTTAGATCCATGGCCAGAAGATTGTACCTTCAGTATGTAATCTGTAACGATACTGGATTCTTGCCCTCCCATAGCTGAGGCCTACAGGAGTAAACAAAGAAACAACTTTTATCCATGTGCAAAATACATTCGATAAGCATATATAGACTAGCATTTATAGTTCTGTCAAGCATATGATGCCATTATCTGCTAGCAACCTCACCTTCATATAGACATCAATATCATGATCGGGCTTGATGTTGGCTGCCTTTTCCCTTCGTGATAACTCAGTCAGCATTTCTGGTCAAAGGAAAAAAAAAGTTGAATACTTGCCCCAAAGTTTGAGACACCACATTCAATGGTCTGAAACAAGCCAACGTTCAGTTGCATATGTGTTCGCAAGGCAAGTATGGTACAGGGTTCTGGACGCTCTGGGTTCAGGCAGGCTAGCGCCCAAACGGCGTGATCGCTCCTTCGCAGAATGGTGGGCAAGGGCGAGCCGAAAGATCAAGAAAGAGGACAGAAAAGGAATGAATTCTATGATCATACTTGTGGCATGGTCGATCTGGAAACACCGTAACGCTTGTGTTTTTGAAAGTGCCTCTCCCTCTGTAGAGGGTCTCCTACGCCAGCTCAAGGATGAATACCACCTATGGTGTCTGGCAGGGGCAAAGAAGCTGAAAGCCCTAAGGCTGCTGGAGGTCGGCTCCCTGTGATTAGCAGGTTGAATGTGGTTGGGTCATGGTGTGGTGTTGTATGTAATACATTATGGGGTGTTTTAATACCTGCTCATGTATGGTCCCGGCATGAGTAGGTCTATTGTATGGGCCACTCTTTTCTCTCTTTAATACAAAAGATGTGCAGCTCTCCTGCGTATTCGAGAAGAAAAAAAAAAGTTGCATACCATATCTAGTACCGACACCTTGGCACCGTGCGGAGAAGGCTAAGGTCTCCCTCACGGTCATCTCCCCAATGTGGAGATCATGCTGGCTGATGTACGCTGCGGTCCTTTGCGGGACAAACTCGTTCATCCCGTGGCCATTGTAAGTGACCTTCCCCGAAACCTTGAGGTCCTTGTCAAGCTTCCCGGCTAGCGCCCGGAGCAAGGTAGTCTTGCCTGAACCGGGTGGTCCCAGTAGCAAAGTCATCCTAAAGAGAAACACAACAACGTGGGTGGTTAGTGCCAAAAGTTCTCCAGAACGCTGATCATGCTATTGTATCTATCAGGCATACAAGTACAACTATGTAATTATCCAAGTGAATGCTTTACCTCCTTGGCTTGATAATCCCACTGACGTCATGGAGGACGGTCATGGGCTGCTTCCTGCTGGGTAAGATGTGGAGAGCGTTCCCGATGGACTGTTGGGGAAAAACAATTATCATCCAGAAAATCTCGTTAGCTTGGCATAGATTAGCACACAGAGATAAAATTAGTTGACTCAGCGAATAATCATGCAATCGCGGCAGTTAAGCAAGGAGTTTACTGGCAATTAAGCACGCACGTGAGGTGCTCGATGAAATGTCCCAGAGCCGCGGAGACGCGGCGCGTCGAGTTTGCGTCATGAAAGCGATTCCGCGGTGCGGGAGGAGACGCGTGGTGGCACAGACGCGCAGGAAGAGACCGCAGCTGCCGGCGGCGGCGCTGCGGCGGTTGTGGGCAAACGGGGGCGGGAGGCGGGTGCTCGTGAACGCGGCGTCGGTTTGTGTTTTGCGTTCGGTGAAAAGCTTATGTGGGCCGGGGACGACGTTTCCAGCTAAAGATTGGGCTCTTTGTTGGGCTACACTACCATACGCCGCTTCAAAAGAAAAAAAAAAGAAATTTCTTTTTTTTTGTTGAGAAACAGCCGGTGGCCCTTTTTATTAAAAAAAAACAAATGAAGACGAATTAGTAGAAAAGCTTGCGAGCTGCTCCTACTCAGTTTCCAATGTCGAAAGGGTCGTTCTTTTAAAAAAAAAAATCCAATGTCAAATTAAATGGACGTGTATTCCTAGCTAATACACCTTAGCTTGTTAGTTTAGCTAAAATAATTAAACAACCTAGTAGACGCCGAGATGTTGGAATTGCTCAACGCGCGTGGTTGGTGGTTGCCGAAGCAAAAATCCACGTGTTGTAAATGATGTTCTCCTGATACAGTGGCAGTAAGATACTATACCCCTGTCAGCATATGACTCACGAGACCCAGGAAAAGGTCATTCACCTAACCTAACTGTGCATGCCGTGGACCGAGCAAGAACGCAAGTTGCAACAAGGAGACCCAAATTAAACTCGGGCGTCGCTGTCAAGAAAACCAAAACGTATGCGCTCCTCGACGGAGAAGTAGGAGAGGATGAATCAGCCAACGGCCAGCGTTACTGTGTCATCAGCTTCGTTCCCCGCTCCGGCGTTGCTGTCGAGCAAAAAATGGAAAGAAAAAAGTGGTCATCATTTACGTATACGTACCTCGACGGTGTTGGTGACGGAGTTGAGGAGCGTGGGCAGTCCGGCGTTGCCGACGTGGACCTCGGCCTCCACCTCGAGGTTCTGGTATCGCACCTCGATGGTGGGGTAGTCGATGCCGACCCGGTCCATGCGCTCCCTGAGCTTGAGCAGGAACCGCTCGTGGTCGTCGTCGGCGGCGCGGACGAGGCGCTCGATGAGGGCCCGCGACTCGCGCGCGCCCAGCCGCCCCACGTCCACCTCCACCTTCTCGCCGTCCTCGTCCAGCGCCAGCATCCCGCGCCGCACCCGGTCGAACGTCGGGAGCCGCTCCAGCGCCGCCCAACGCAGCGCCTCCTCGTCGTCCTCCTCGTCCTGGAACCGCGACGACGAACGCGAGAACACGTCGTCGCCGCGGCGCCACATCGAGCCCTCGCGGCTGAGGGTTCTCGCCATCCGGTGGACCTCGCCGCGGTCCATTATATATATATATATATATATATATATATATATATATATATATATATATATATATATATATATATATCTCCCGGCTCCCGCTGATGATCGTCTGATGAGATTAATTACCTCAACTGATCGATATATCTTTGAGCCACCTTCAATAATCGATTACTGATGATGATTATCAATAAATCACCGCGGCTAGTTAAGCTTCCTGTATGTGCTCTGTGTCTAGACTTGGAACAACTAACAACTCCCCTCCTCTTGGAGTTGGAGCTTGCTGTTAGTACGTAGGCTAATGAGCTCCTCAGCTCTGCAGGTCTCTTCAGCCAGCAAAAGGAGAAGAGTCTGCCATATATATATTGGCGCGCTGCGAAGTTGGTGAGAACCAGCCACTTTATCTGCCTTGACCTTGGCTTTGGACTAGGTAGGGGCTGCTGCTCATTCATTTGATTCGGTTAGACTATTGTCACGAGACCTATAGCACGCGCGTGTTTATACCTGACCCCGCGCGCGCTCGAAAATGGGAGCTTCCTCGCATCACCAGGGAGCTTGTCTCTTCTCTCTGTCCCGGTGCATCCTGTACATGCATGCATGCATTCATCGGAGGCGGTCAACATGCATCCTTATCGGGCCCACCCGGCGGAGAAACTCGTTCAACGCCCCTGTTGTTCCTTGCAGCGGTAGGTGACACTCGTGAGTGGGCCCCATGCTTGTCAAGCAGCATTTAACGCCATTTCTATTGATTTTTTTTTCGATTATATATAACAGCATTTCTATTTCTTTTTGAGATCATAGTTGCAGTAGTTAAACAACCCCTGTCCGTCTCAAGAAAAAAAAGAAAAGAAAATTGTTCTTTGTCCGAACGCAATGCTGATTCTGTGCTTGTACCGTTGGATAGAGATAGATTGGCGGCTACTATAGTTGGGATGCCTGCGTCTGTCGACATTGACCCTGTCGTATTTTTACGGTGTTGAACTGGCTCGCTTGCTTGCATCAGGTTAATTAATCAGCTTGTTTCCGTGTCACTCTCGTTGGAGGAACATCAGTGAGATTGCGGTCAAATTGGAGCACTGGAGTGCCGTTTCAATTTCGATATGTTCTCTTGCTCAAAATTGGACTCAGTTTCTGCGGTGCCCTTGACGATAGATGTGTAGCAATTCAATCTTGTACTTAACGGAAACCGCCGCGTCACTTTCTTACGGATATGTAGTAGAACATCTGGCTCTATTTGTCATCACGGACATGGAAAAAAAAAAGAAGAAGAGATGCAATTAGTATTGCAGGACACTTGTACATTATTGCGTCGTCTTCTGAAGATATTTGTATATTTTGGTCATACTGAATAATGCATGTTTTCAAGTAAAAAAAAATGGTCGCTGGCTTTTTACTTGCGGAAGTGGGTCCGCCAGCTCATTCGACGTAATGATCCGTCTTCAGTAGGATTGTATTCCAGAAAAGATATGCAGGTATAGGATTATGCCAAAGGAGTAGGTATTGACAGTTTCATGGGCACTGGTGCAAACGACTGTAGTCTCCCTCCCTAGCTAGTAACTAAAAGACTTTAACAATGTTTGCATACAAATAGTCCAGTCAAAATGTTTGGTTCATGGCTGATGACGACCAAGAAAGTGAAGACAGCTCATATCCTTGTATATTTGTAGTTTGTTTGATCGATTCAAATCGGTTATTTGATTGGTTAGACGTAGTTTACTAGATAGGTGGCATGTAACCGCTGTAACCTGATCTCATGTCTAATTAACTCTAGTTCGAGATAATACGGCAACATGATGATGTACCACAGCTACGAAAATAAGCTGACATGCATAATGACTGATGAGGACTTCCCATTCTATAAATTATACTGCTTCGAATTTGGTTTTCTCTTCACTCTAGAATGTTTTCTTCACCGATGATTGCATATATCATTTCTTGGTGAATGACCATATCTGAGATGATTAAAATGGAATAGAAATGTTGCTTTCCGCACCAACCTTCCTGTATTCCTGCCAAATAATTGGAATTCAAAGGATGAAAAAAAACTTGCATTTGCGACCCACTAACAATCATTTATTGCTATAAAATTCAAACCTCACTCAGCCACATCATCTCAATTGTTTCACCCGGTGAATGTAACTCGGTGTATCTCTTTCATCCGTTGGATGCATTATCTTAGGGCAAGTACAATGGTGCGGTCTTGTAGATCGTCTCATGCATGACACGTAGTCTTAAGACGACTTATGAGACAACTTATATAATGGGTGGACTGTTTAGTCGTCTTCTATTAATTATATGACTCCTTAATTTATAGATGTAAAAAAGAAAATTTATATGTTAAAAGACAATTAAAATTGGTATAATGATATAAGAGTCGTCTCATACTCCTAAATTTTAGTGCATGAGGTGGTTGCTTCGCGAAACAACCACCTCTTTCTTTCACCACCCTCTCTCTCTTCCACATCATCAAAAATCCTATATGTCAATGCATGAGACCACCTATGAGACCGCCTACGTATAGCATTGTACCTGCCCTTATCTTCCTATTTATTTAGGTCCTGTTTGGATCCATTAAGATTTTAAGAATCTAGATTTTAGAATCCGTGGGACCTCCAAATAGGATAAATTTTCTTTTCAGATTCTAAAATCTAGTACTCAGATTTTAAGAATCTCATAATCCGATTATACCCAGCTAGAACCAGATTTTATATGTCGAAATACTTAGACCCTATTTGGATGACAGAGATTTTGTCAGATTATGCACAGATTATAATGCCAGATTATATAATTTCAGATTATGCATATGAGAAGATCCAAACAGGGCCTTACTACACTTTGGATTTAAAGAATTTGGTCGGTATCCAAACAATACCATCCAAATCTTATTTATAATTTGGATTCTAAAATCTTAGGTCTTATTTGGATCCACTGAGATTTTAAGAATCTAGATTTTAGAATCCGTGAGGCCTCCAAATATGACAGATTATTTTCTGAATTCTAAAATCTAGATCCCAGATTTTGAAAATCTCATAATCTAATTATACCTAGCTAGAGCCAAATTTTATATGTCCAAAGACTCAAAACTCTTCGAATTCTAAGAATCTGATTGGTATCCAAACACCACTATCTAGATTTTATTTAGAATCCGGACTTTAGAATCTTAAGATAAAAATCATATTTTAAGAATCTGAACTGAATCCAAACATGGCCTAAGACATGTACAAAAAAACAAGTAGACAACAACATTACCATTGACCGCTGCGGCACATGCTTATGAGCAGTGGACTTAGGTCTTGTTTGGATTCAATAAGATTTTAAGAATCCAAATTTTAGAATCATTGAGACCTCTAAATAGGATAAATTTTTGTTTATTCTAAAATTTAGAACTCAGATTTTAAGAATCGCATAATCTGGTTATACCCAGCTAGAGTCAGATTTTACATGCCAAAAAACTCATTGTCCTTTAGATTCTAAAAATCTAATGGGTATCCAAACACCACCATCCAAATTTTATTTAGAATTTGAATTCTAAAATCTTAAGATTAAACTCAGATTTTAAGAATCTGAACTAGATCCAAACATGGTCTTAAAACAATAATCAAATTTTAAAAATCTGAACTCGATCCCAAAGGGTCTTAATCACTTACAATCTTTAATCACTTACAATCTTTATCCCATTGTGTCCTCTCCTGCAATAGATGGAAAAATAAATAGCACGCCTATAGTTTCTACAATCATTTATGTCCTCGATCATAACTGCTCAGTAGGCACCTTCATTTACATCCCCTCCCTCCCAAGAGAAAAATAGAGCTAGGCATGCTACGTTCATTTGTTGCGTACTCTACGTATACTAAGATTTTTCTAGGAGATGCATGCATATGGAATAAGTGTTACCTTCTTCTTGTTTTGCGTTTTCTCTTTTTTTTATGCTTTTACATCAACCCTGCTTTCGTTTGCCATTTTCACTAAAAATCTCTTTGGTTACCACAGTCGTGTTAGCTTCTCTCTCTCCCTCACTCTCTCTCTCTCTCTCTTCTTTTTTGCTATATTCATCAATCCTAACTCTTGGAATTGCTTTTGTTTTCTATTTTTGTTAATATATATCCACTCATGTAAGAGATCAACATAGCTAAATAATAGGTCTTTCAAGAAAACAAGTGTTGTCCTTGACAAGTAGATTTATATAAGAGTGTAGTTGTTTTTTAACTATTGATAAACTGTTTTACACTCAAAACAACACTAACACAAATTGTTTTTTGTTAGATTTAGTTTTTTACATCTAAGTATTGTAGAAAATTGTACATGTTTTACACATTAACACTTAAATTTACTATTACTGCATGCAAGAACTGATTTCATGAAACCAATTTTCCAAGATCTTTGGAGAAAGATTATAGTCTGCTTATAACTGTTGGGGCAATTACGATCTCTTTTTGATTCTAATATTAAAAACGGACTCTTTTTTCAGACTTTGCAATATTGGACCTCTTTTTTTAAACTGAAGCAACAATTTGCCCCTGTTCCATTAAGAGCTGTAAACGGTGTTAAGTTTCATACCAAAAGACCATTATATCCTTTGCAAATTTCTTTTATTTTTTCCATTGTCATATCTGGATATTTAATTCCTAGATAAGAAAAGACACATGGGACCCACACAACCTTCATCAACCTGCATCTCTCTTTGCCATTGGTGCTTCCCAAAATTCTTTCATCCAAAATCACACAAAAAAAATCAACTAGCAAAAGTTGCCGCTAGCTAATCTTGGATGAGCAGAGCCAATCCATCAGGAATAGATGAGCTCAAGCAAGGCTCCATACTCGAAGGTCGCAGCCCAGCCAGCATAGCGCGCACGCCCGCCCACGCGCGCGCCTGTCTGCCAAGCCGCCACGCGCACCCACCGCCGCACGGACGTCCGCTAGGGTTAGGGTTGCTGCGTTGAGGCTCTGAGCGGAGAGAAAGGAGTCCGGTCGATTAGCTCTGGTCCGGCTCCAATTGTTTAGAAGCTGAGGGCAATTTGGTCCTTTCTTTTTTAATTTGTTTTTTTTATTTTGGTGAACAGGCTAATGGAACAAAATGGGAAAAGAGGGGCTGACGGCTAGCTTATTTCGAAAAAAGAGGTCCAATATTATAAAGTTGTGAAAAAAGGTCCGTTTACGATATTAGACTCAAAAAAAGGACCCTCATGCAATTCCCCCATAACTGTTTTATGCAATCTTTAAATTACGCAGCCACAAGAGAAGAGGCAAGGGACCATCGTAAAAGAGCCCATACTATATTTGGTACATTTCTTTAGCATGTTTATCTATCCATCTTCAAAATGATAAGTTTAACATAATTTGTTTAAATATTATTTTTACAAGTTCCGTAGCAACAGGCAGAGGTTTTAGATAGACAGCTACCGCAGCCAATATGTACATCATGTAACTCACTCTTTTCTCGAATGCACGAGCTTTGAATTCGGCACAATGGTTCTGTTGACTGGAAATCAAGTAGCTAGTACTCCGTAGCTTCCACGCTTCATGTATAATAGGAAAGAAGATCCTTATTGCCTTCACATTAAAAAAGATTACTTGTTACGGAGTTTCAGCACCTAAGTTGTGCACATCACATATTCACATATCTTATTTTTTTTCGAGTCACATGTATATTCGCATTCTAGATACTAAAAGCAAGGAAATAAACACATCGATGAAGTTCAATGATAAGATATTATTTAACAACAATCTTATTGCTAAATCATCCTACATGATTGGCATAAATATCTGCCTTCCATTCCACTTTAAGTGTCATTTCTATGTCGATGACGATAACATCGACATGATTTAATTTCCCCCAGTAGCTGAAATCTGCACAATTTTCTACTGCAATGATATCATCAATTTGGACAAATGTTTAGAAAGAAAAAACTCAAAAACGTAATCAAGAAGTGACTGAATCGAGAGCATACATGCGCACACAACACCGTTCCATTTCTGCCATGGAAGTGAAGTGAGCATTTCTAAGTTCTAACGCACTTACTATCCAAGCTGGACTGATGTTGAAGGTAAAAAGGACAGAAGAGGACGACGTGTCAGCATCGCCTCCCTCTACTTTATCAATCTTTTCTTGGATTCGATCCCAGAGATTCACGTGCAAATAGAAGAAAAGGATGCACAAAACAGCAAATTTACATTCCTTTTTCCTTGTTACTTGATGCAAAGCGATGCATATAATGCCCGTGCTGCTAGGTGCTTTTGATCGAGTAAACGACATACATGATACATATATTCTTCTTCCAAAAGGGCAAAAATCATTTCTATTCACAACCAGTAAATATATAATATAACTGAAGTCAACTTCTGATTCACACTGTTACCAACAGATCATCGCCGTTACAGTAAAAGAACAGAAAGACAACGGCTGCAACTACAGTACATACCTAGAGCCCTAATTAAAGCCGTGAGAACGGAGGCAGCCCTAATCAAAGGGCATCCTCTGAATTGACTGAACGGAGGTCAGAATTCAGAACATAGAAAAGAATACAATTATGCAACTACGTCATTTTTTTGCCCATTGATAGAAGCACGGTTCGAAGGAAACTGAATCGTATGATGGATCCAACGCCAGCAGCACAGAAGAGGATGAGGAGAGAAGTCGTCAACGCCGGAGGCAGAGAGGAGCATATCGGAGTCCTTAAGTCATCTCATACGTAATAGAGGACTCGAATTTCTCCTGCCACACGTATGCTACCTTGATCTGCTTTTGAAAAAAGTACGGCGGCCTCTTGCAGGAACCAGCCCTCCTATCAATTGTGGCAGTACAAGGCTACAGGCACAAGCTGCTGTTGGTCACATTGAGGCGTCGACCAAACCAGTGATTTGTGATTTGTTTGTAACATTGTTTAATGGTTCAGGTCGGGGCAATGGCCAACACACAAAGAGAAAAAAAAAAGAGCTGCCACTTATTCTTCCATTCCACGTTTATGAAACAAATGTGAACGTGCTTCTGCAGCAAGCTGCTCACCCGAGTTGGACTCCTGGTCCTGCTAGCACACGAGATCCGGATTGGATTGACCGGAACCAGCAACCGGCGGCTGGGTAGGTAGGTGGTCAAAGTATTCTTGGGTTTCACACGCGATGGGCGGGCAGATCAACGTAAGTGCGTAATCGCTTCCCATTTTTAGACAAATGGTACACTTTGCACAGTGCAACAGTACTAAATCGAGACCAAGTTAAACATTTTTTTGTTAATGAGCCTGTCAAAGTTCACCCCTGCCTTACTGAGTATACGGATACAAGTGCTGACCAAAACTTAGAAGCAAAAGGGACGTCTATATATATCCAGGATATCCAGGGCTCTAGGCTACCAACTTGCACACCATATATGGACCCCTATCTAGAATAAGGTCATAACCAAGCCTAGAGCATCGTCGATCAACATTGAAAACCTCTTTTAGAACTAGAAGACAAGATTCTACACATAGATGGCTGAAACCCTACGTTGCCGAAGACACGGACGGCACAATGGTAGACATTGGCCATTCAGAAGTGCCACGGGCACGGCGCCAATTATTTATCCTATCTCTGTTTGAAGTTTGATCTCCACCTTCTGCTCCCTTGTATAATGTCACACTCTTCTTGATCAGTTTCATACAGGAACGAGGATCCACTATGATCGGATCCTTTATTTCTACAGGATTCTATGAAAATAATTAAACTATGTTGTAGAACTCAAGAAACAAATCTTTGTGTTCTCTTTGGCCAGGTTTCCTAACGATTTTTTTTTTCCTGGCAAAGTTCAGTTGTTGCTAGGTGCTTGGGCGTGTAATCCTATATCCTACCTACCACAGAAAGTTAAGTCTGCTAAATGCTGGCGCGTTCCGTTTCAAAAAAAAAAAAAAACGGGTGTGTTATTTAAGGAAACTCTTTTTTTTTTTCTTCAGAAAACCTCTGGGTGGAAGTGTCCGGGCATGGAGCTCCCCTGCTGCTGCGCCTGCCTGAGGAGCACGGACAGCGCGTACTTGTCCTTCTCGAGATTGGCCACCCGGTCCTGGCACCCGTCGACCTGCCGCTGGAGCTCCACGTTCTTCGCCTTCTCAGCGACGAGCAGCCGGTGCTGCACGAGGAACGCCCTCTTGAGCAGGTTGTTCTGCGCCACGGCGGCGCCCCGGTCCGTGCGGGAGGCCGCGGCGACCGAGCCCTCGAAGGCCTCCAGCAGCCCGGCGGCGCGGGCCACGGCGTCGCCCGCGTCGGCGGCGCACTTCATCCGGTCGAAGAGCAGCGCGGCCCATTCCGCGCGGGTGCCGCACGACGACGGGGCCGCCTCTGCTTCGGCGGCCGCGGCGGCGGCGGCGGGGTGGACGTCCGGCGGGGCGTCCATTTTAAGGTTCATCATGAGCTGCATCACCAGCTCCAGTTCCCTCTCGTCGGCGTTGGTCGCCATGACGGCACCACCTGTGGATCGCGCCTCTTGGTAATGATGGCGGCAGAAGGAGCAGCAGGTAAGGGATGCGGCCGTGGCGCTCGATCGTGTCGTGGCAAATACGGAGAGCTTTGGCAACCGGGTTATGGCAAGACGCAAGTGAATCAACAAATCAATCAATGCGCAGGTCTTAGAAGGGGCTTCTTATGACGCCCGGCAAGGGGCTTCTCTGTGTTTCCGTGTCTGCTTCGTCTCCCGCTCGTTCCCGTGTCGGAGTCGGCTCCCTGCGCTCGAACTCGCCGTGATATCCCGCCTCCGAGTCGATCGAGTCTCGTGACTGGTGGATCCAGCTCCTCCCGTCGTCTCTCGGATTGAGCCTCCCGCTCCCGCCACGCCGCCTCGGCCTGAACTGAAGCTGATCAAGACGTGCGCTCTAGTTCACCGATGGCGCAAGGCGGGGTTAGCGCGTCTCCACATGGTCGACAAACGACAAGCTCCGAGCGATGGCAGGAGGAACTCGGAGGTGGCACTATCATGATCAGTGTTTTTGTTCAAAATCTGACAGCCTGACATGTTCGAGTTTATGATCCATGGAAGCAAGCAGTTAACGAGGCAACATCACATCTAACACTACTACAGCCTTCTTTTTTTTTTTTTTTTTTTACAAAGATGAAGCCAACATTCTAAGACATGATTATGGATGCTCCTTCTCTTACGCCACACTGGTCACACTACAAGGTCTCTGCGAAAATCTTCATATCATTTATGTGAAGATGCCGCTTGTTTAAAAAACTGATGAAAACAACACATTTTGATTTTTACCACTAATACAAACAAGTACTGAAGTGACGTAAGCTCTTTTTTTCTCAGAGCCGAGAGGCAGGCCCGGCTAGTCCACAGTCACTGGGAACGCAAGCCGTTGGCGGTGAACGCTGACATCAGCATGCACCGCCACCGGTTCATGACGACAGTGATGGTGTTTGATGACGTCATCAGCACGGCCACCAGCACCGTGTCTATATAAACCTCTTCTTCTTCCTCCTTGCGGTTGTAGCTTATTTGAATACAAAATTGCGAGTACGTGTCTCATATAGAAAAATTGAGAGAAGGTAGTGGGAAGGTTTGGATCATTGTTGATATAATTTATCTCTATTTCTTACTGGTTTTATATCAGTGATATATGAAAATTTGAATTTAAATTGTGTGTCCTTCAAATTTTCATGGAAGATTCAAATTTTCCCGCTTCCGTGTTCAACTTGCTAGTGACAATGAAGGTGATGTCATTAAACTTGTCATAGGGCACAAATGACTAGTGGCGGTTCTGGTGATGTCACACACTGCCACTGATATTTTGTTCCCGGCGGCAGTGCAGTGACGTCACGTCCACACCGTCCATCCCACCTCAGCGGGGAGCCGCCACTCGGGCTTGATCCTCCCAGTGACGGGAGCTTAGTGGCAGCTCAGAAAACCGCCACTTGGCGATTTTCCACATCACTAAAGGATCCGTTTGTACTAGTATACGAAAATCGGGCAAACTGATCCAACTCGATTAGCAAAACCGATCAGTTTTCGATAAAATTGAATCTATTAATTATAAAAAATAGTCTGATCAGTTTTACTAGTTTATCGCTCTATTTTTAATGATAAATAAAACTATTATTATAGCGGTTTTGTTAACCCCAAACATGCCACCATGTCATCCTCTCATACTTATGAAGGGCCTAGTTGTAGAGTTCGATATAAACTCTACATCCTACGACAAATGCAACTCTAATCCCAAGTGTAAACAACTCATAAGACAGATATTCAAACCTAATACTTACATGATAGAACACAGAAAAGAAAATACATAGCTTTAATAAAATTGAAACTGCAATAGTGGACGTCTATAAATACGACCTAATGTGCAGGGGTGAAGCTACAAAAGGGGTGCTACGACGCTCTATTACCTCATAGCAGCTGTTTCTATGTATGTCATTGAAAACCAAGGAAGTAGAATCAGTTTTGAGCACTGCATTCTTGGCTCCGCCTCTGCCAATATACAAGTGCCAATTTGGTTATTGGGGATCATAAGGGTCTATCTTTTCATGAGTTCCGAAAAAGTAGGCAAATTAATACAGATTCCAATGTACAGCCTACCGTGGGAGATTTAGGACACGTTCTCCTGCAATGGAATGGTAGAGAACGTGCTGTTATTCCCTTCTAGAAAAAAAAGAAAAGAAATTAGTCTAGGTTTTGTAGGGAACGTAACTTAGGATCTGTTTGACATAATTTACTCTTAATATAAGTTTATTTAACAAGTCGATAAATTAATTCTACTTACCCTAATGTTTTATAGGTCCTAAGAAAATACTACTTCATTCGTTTTAAAATATAAACATTTCATACTAGAAAAGAAAATGTTTAAATTCATAACATCTCCTATGTATCTGGACAGTTATGTGTCCAGATTCATAAGAGATGTTATGAATCTGGATCAAGACTTTCAAATAATTATATTTTAGAACGAAAAAGTACTTAACTAATGAGCTGTTGGTCCAAAGAATAAAAGAACTGCTGAGCTACGTATAGAATCTTTGAAAGACTTTATTTGATAAGAGTTTTGCTATGATTCTTTGTGATGCTCTAAAATAAACTTTTAGGATAGACTGAAGAATCATAATAACTACTACATTTTTCAGTTCTTTGATTTTTGTTTATTTTATAGAATCACCTTACACAATACTCTAAAAAACTGTACTTCACGAACTTTGTTTGAGAAAAACTCAGGTACGAGAAAGATAAAGGGTCGGGTTAACGCGCGACGGATCACGCGATAGGGGATCACGACCCCCGCCGTCGCCCACCATGTGTCCTATTCGGACCGGCCAGCGCCATTCCGACCACCGCGCTGCGTCCACCCTGCTCGTCGTGGGCTGTGTCCGCTTCGCGCCCCGCCCGCCGCACTCCGCGCTCCCCCATCGCGAGCCCCGCCCGCCGCGGCGGTCTGCCTCGTTCCCCGCCAGCCGCGCTTCCCCGCCGTGAGCGTCTTCGCCCCGTCGCTCATTAGACTTTCCGAAAGATAAACTGGGCTCATGAACGATGAATCTCAGATTTGTTGGGCCCGAGACTCGAACTTCGGCCCGGGTTCTGATATGCTGCCTGGGCCTATCTGTCGGAAACTCGGAAGTATCCTGCCCCCGTGACAGGCACGTGATCCAAACGATCTTCTCGATCAAACTTATCTTACCCGTCCGTTCCAAGATCTGGCACGGCATCCACCCGCCCCACCACGTCTTGGTCCCGTGCGAACCACGAACACATCTCTGCATCTCGTTGCCTCCAGTCTCCAGCATCGGAATCACCCGGACGGACCCGGCTCGTCTTCCCCAATTCACCCCCACCCCTTCGCGATCCAGCCCCGCAGCGACGCGAGGAGAGAGAGAAAGCAAGAGAGATCGCGCAGGGAGGGAGGACGCGGCGAAGATGTCGTGGACGAGCGCGCTGACGCACATCTCGCCGTACACCTTCGCCGCCATCGGCATCGCCGTCTCCATCGGCGTCTCTGTCCTCGGCGCGGCTTGGTGAGTCTTTCCCCTCTTGCTAGATCTGCGCCGAGTGCGTGCCCCTGCACGAAATCTCACCGGACCACGCTTTTTTGCCTCTTGTGCAGGGGGATCTTCATCACGGGGAGCAGCCTCATCGGAGCCTCCATCAAGGCGCCCAGAATCACGTCCAAGAACCTCATCAGGTACGAAATCTCGAGATCGTTGTGGACCCGTGTAGTCTGTCTTGAGCTGCTGCTGCTGCTAGATTTGGCCATGCTTCGTGGGCCGTGAGTTCGTTATCGACCGGGATGGTTTGTTGTGTGGTTCTCCTGGTAGAGCGACGTGATGTAGTTTCTTTAGTACTACCTAGCTGGGGTAAATAGTTTACAAGCGCTATCATATTTCACGTCCATGCTTAGTTTTCAGAAACAGGCTGGGTTCAGCGTGTCTACAAGTAAAATTCATGCCTATTGGTCGATTCTCCTCATGAATTCTCAAATCTAATTCACTAGTCGAGTGTTGTGTCATAACTCATAATTTGACCTAGATAGCTTTCTTATTAAGAATAACTCTCTTTGCAAGTTGCTTATACTTTGGCATCTGTAGAAACAAGATCCTTAAAATGCCAACAATCTGCTGTTCTTATCGCCTAGTTAAAATTCTTATGTTGTTGTAGAGACTTTTGCACACTTCTTATTATACATAGATAGAAGTTGCCAGCTTATTTTTCTAGTGCATATACTATTCTTACCTGTGCCATTTACTTATTGCTTTGAGTAATGGACCCTGTTGTCAATTGTCATGTTTCACCCTTGATAACAGCTATTTTTCTTAAGTATATGCCAATTTATTATCCTATTGCCTCCACTTTGTTTACTTGATGCCACTTATTTACTTTGTGTTTCTATTTTCAATAAAAATGTAAGTACTTAATTTAACGTTTACAATACCAATGAAATTTGTTTCATGACAAATTCGTCAGAATTGATCAAATAACTATTGTATGCCTCAAATATGAATAGTAAATTCAATGGTTTCAACTAAAGAAAACATATGAAGTAAAAACGTGTAAGTTAATGGCTGTTCTTTCTTATTTTGAACAAGATTCTAGACAACTATGTACATGCTCACATGAATGTTAAACTTTGGAGTTCCTGTAATGTAAACACATCTTCTCTGTATTTGTGGGGCTAAAAAAATAAAGAAATATTTCGGAGTTTTATCTTCTGCCTGTCATGCTTCACACCCGGGTAAACCTTATCCCCACAGCTAGTGTCAGTTTGTGTGTGCATGTGTGTGTGTTCTCTTGGCACTTTGAGATCTGCGCTTGTCAAATTTTGCAGTGCACCATAGTCACATTTGTTTTTGGTTAAGTAGAAATGGCTGTTTGATGCTTAGTCTAGTGTTGTTTATGTGAGAACTGGGAAATTTGTGCTTTGATCCTGCCATTTAGTTCTGTTTTTTTTTCATGAAATTCTTCTTGGCTGAACCAAATCAATTCACCTTTATGTGGTGTACATGAGGCTATGGTTACTCTTATGAAGTACACGGTTACTCATAGGGATTGCAACTGAATTACATATTGATGGCTGTATGCAGTAATGTGTGTGCAAGGTTCCATCTACATAAACATAACCAAGCAACATGTCACTCTCTTATGCTTTGCATCTGGCCATTTATGTGCCTTTGTAGTTGTAGGTGCTCGACGAAAACAAAACTTAGGTGTTAGGAATGCTGCAAATTCTAGTTCTATAATAATATTATCTGTTTGTTGATTCTTGAATTTTCTACTATTCCCTTTGCAGTGTTATCTTCTGTGAGGCTGTTGCGATCTATGGTGTAATTGTGGCAATCATCCTTCAGACAAAGCTTGAAAGTGTGCCAATACCTCAGATGTATGCTCCAGAGTCTCTTCGTGCTGGCTATGCGATCTTTGCATCTGGTCTAATTGTTGGTTTCGCTAACCTTGTTTGCGGGTAAGTACATGCGCTGCATTATACCCCCTGTTATTTATTTATCCTCCACCATTCCATATTATTGAATTTCCTGTCTACAGTGTCTGCGTGGGGATTATTGGAAGCAGCTGTGCGCTGTCTGATGCTCAGAACTCATCACTCTTTGTAAAGATCTTGGTGATTGAGATCTTCGGTAGCGCTTTGGGACTGTTTGGAGTGATCGTTGGTATAATCATGTCGGCTCAAGCAACGTGGCCGGCGAAAGCCTGATTCTATGCATCAAGCTGTCTGTAAATTATTTGGTGAAATGTATCCGAATGTCTACTTTTGGTCCCACTACTATTATCACTCTTTTCTTTTGCGCTTTTGTGGCAAAACACGAAATGGGGTGCTTAGTGCATCCGCTTGTAGAATTCCTACTGCCAGAAGCCGAGGCTCCATGTGCGTTGGATATCTTGTAGGTGTGATTGCTGTTGCAAGACACTGCATATTGAATAAATTCATTGAACTTAATAAGAGGAAATGTTTTCTTCACACTTTGGTGTCGAAAGTGTCGGTGTAATCTTTCAAATGGGCAAGACATGAAGCGAGCGATATGGCTTTTTATGTTTTGAAGGTCTGTATAACTGAAACGATGCTATGGAACGAAGCAGTCAGTACAGTACGCTGTACTGTTTTTCTGCTTGCCTGTACCACATGTTGTGTGTTGCGACTTTCATGCCATTTCAAGTTGTTTTCGTCATGAAAATTTGAGGCTGCCTACGTTTTTTTGCAGCTGAAATCGTTGGGAAACGTCTTGAAGCGGCAGAGAATAAGTTCATATTCGTGTACTCCCTTACTGCCTCTCCCTTCGACCGGGCCACCAGAGTCCATCTGCGCGACACAGCGGCAGAGGCGACCAGTCCCTTCGACCCTTCTCCCTCCGCCGCTTCCCTCCCGTCCCCTCCCGCTCCAGCCAAAACGAGGAGAGACGAAACCCAGCGCACCCACCAACTTCTCTCTGTAGTCCTCTCCAGCTACCTGGGAGCCGCCGGTCTCCGCCTCCGACGAAATCCTACCGGTGAGTTCCCCTCCCCTCCTTCCCTCCCTTCCGGTCTCCTTCTTCACGGTGGGGTTTTGTGCTTTTCCGGAGAGTGATTGGGTGGCCGCGCGCCGCAACGTGCCCCTACCCCCGTCTCGTCAGCGGGTCGTGGAAGTCGCTCTCGAGCGCCGCCGCCCGCGTCCTGAGGTTCGACGCGGGGAATGCGGGGGATGTGGGGTGCTGCTGCCGGCGCGATGGGCGACAAATGCGGCGACGTTCTGGCGGAACTTGCTCTTTTGTATTGCCGTTCCGGTTACGCGAATTTCTGAAGCGGCGCCGCACTCGTCGCGTTTGGCGGTTATCTAGGGTTTGGTGCATCCTTAAGCGTTGGTGCGATCGTTTCTATTATCGTCTTTTGCAGTTGGCAGGAGCAGTAACGCTAGCGCCGTTCCCTGTACGGCAAGCCCGTGTGAAACCCTAGCAGAGTTCCCAAAACTCCATCGCTGGGGAGATTTTTTTTCTCTCTTTGGTTCATGACGGTCCTTGTAATTTTGTTACCTTTCTTCTGTTGTTAAGGATTTGAATATGTGCTTCAGAATACTTTTTAATTTAGGTTACCCATTGCTCTCTTTCATGACAATTCTTTGGACATTTCTTGTTTATGCTTGGCAGTTCTTTGCTGTCAATTTATGACTTGATACAAGCATCTGATGATTGAAGGTGTGTTATGCTGAATTGGGTAGCTTATTTGTTTTTGGAGCGTGTGAGCAGATTGCCAGGTAAAGATAAGTGCATATGACTAAGATCCTTCTTTTTGTACTCCCTTCGGGATATCTTACCTGCTAGCAGGCATGAAATGCAAAATCTCTAGGTCAGTTTTATGGTTTGCTACTCTGCTCTCTCCTCTGCATTATACATCCTTGACTCCTCAATGACACAACCCTTGCTTCCTGACATCGACTATGTTGACTGTAGTGCTATACTTTCTAAGGATGAAATTAGGAAAGTACCCTTTAGTGATAGAATGCACATATTTTGCCATGTACTAGAATTTATTTTGGGCTCAATATAACCAATATTGAGAAGCTTGATGGCACTAAACATTGGTGGACGGCCTCAAATTAATCTTCACAATGCTCGGTAGCCAAAATATACAATAGAAGTGACTGTTTTTGCATATCTTGCTTTTAATAATTGCACATTACAACTGTCATATATATTAGCTGCAGAATACAATTAAAACTCGTCTAGGGACTCAGAAGGCTGATTAATTATGCGCGGCGAATTGGCTACCAAGTAGGGTTTTGTAAGACAACTGATAATATTCCTAGATCAGTCAGTTAAGGCCAACAAAACAAATTGAAACGATTGGGGTAATTTTTCTTTTATGTAGTTCAACATTTGTAGTTTGTATATAACAGTTTAGAAATTTGGTTGTTGCAGTTGCTAAAGTTTACTGCACAGTTAGCTCATAATCATAGGCTCCAAGAACTAGTTTCATGCTGTACCACAAGTATTGATAAATCTACGCTGATATGTTCTTACATATTGCTTTACCTGTCTCAAAATTTGACGAACTGATTTTCTCATGTAGGCCTATGGTAAGTGGAGCTGTTGTCAGAATGGATGAAATCCAATTCTCATGGGGAAAGTGTAAGGCAAAAGGTGGTGCCAATATGAATACACAGTTTTATAGATCCTTCACACTTGACAATGTGAAGTATTCGTTGTATGACTGTGTATATCTTTTTAAGAATGGTGATCCTGAACCATACATTGGAAAAATTGTGAAGATTTGGGAACAAAATGAAGCTAAGAAAGTAAAAATTCTTTGGTTTTTCCTCCCTGATGAGATCCAGAAATATTTAGAAGGCCCCGTGATGGAGAAGGAAGTTTTTCTTGCTTCTGGTACTGGTTCGGGGCTTGCAGATATCAACCCACTGGTATAGTGACAACTTTATTCCCTGAGTCATGGTTTTCTTTGTCCTTATCTTTAGCCTATGTATTCTGCGTTTAAGTTCTTGTTTTCTTTGTCCTTGTCTTTAGCTTATGTATTCTGCATAATTATAAATTTATATTTTGATAATCTAATGGGAAGTATATTAACATGTTATCAGTGATATCATCACACCTTGCTATTAGTTTGTTTGCAGTTAATGGGCCAAAATAAGTGCAAGCTATTGTTAATTGCAGTATGTGGGTTTTGAGTATGCTCTCACTGATTAATAGAAGCTGAGAGCTATAGTTTTGCCTTGGAGGATCCCTCCGTAGATATTGCGCTGAGAAAAATTTTCTCGAGCTGCAGGACCGAGAAAAGGCCTGAAAAACGGTGGCCCAGGACGTGCCTGCAGCACATATATATCTGAAAGGCAACCACAGCAAGGGGCCTTTTTCTCGTGGTTACTGGGATCAAGTTTGGGTTGTGTCACCCTCAATGGAGTGCTCTACAAATTGAGCTATAGTTTTCAAGAAACCTTCATCTGCTTTGGTGTTTTAGTGGTACTGTTGCTAGTTCTTTGTTTGAACTGTGCAGTGGTACTTCACATTCTTCCTCTTACTTACATTGAAGACCTTGGTTGATTGAACCACACATAAACTTGTGTAGCTATGCTGCTTGAGTTAATAGCATGTCCTAACTTTCCATTTGTAACATACCACATCAGACATTTCTAAACATGACTCCATTAGCAAATTTGGTTTCCTGGCATTTAGCTCTGCTGCTTGAACTATATACATTCACATGTAGCTTTTAGTTTTTTCTTCCCCTTCTTTTGACTGACATGCTGCATATAAAATATGTCATGAGCAGAAATGCTTCTCCCTATGTGTCATACTTAAAGGCATATTTTTGGTAGATTCACAACCATAATTGTACTTTAGTGGCAAAAGGAAATCCTTGTGTACAAGAAGAATCTCTACTCCTTAATAATTTAGGTGAGGTCGTCATTAGTGTTGATTTAGTTTGGTGTTGGTTTAGTATTGGCTTGTGTTTGTTTTGATCTCAATATTCATGGACGACACTATAAAGAAGCCAATAAGATTCAGACGCAAACACGATTTGATGCCAAGAAGGTTCAGACGCGAACACGATTTGGTGCCAGACTGCCGGTTATGAAGCCCTCGTCTAATCATACGTACTCCTGGTTCTGCCCCTGATAGCACACAATCTCTCGTCCACTCGGAATCGAATACCCAAGGGTTGATTAATTGATGTATCTTTCTCAACCCACGACTTGTGGTTCTGTGGTGCAAGTTCATATTACTCCGCCTCGTCATGTCAGTAGTTAGAGCTACCATGTGTTAGGATGCCAGGCATCAGGGAGATCTCCTTGAGATTCCTATGTATGTACGTGCTGAATTTGCATGTGTTACGTACGTTCTCATGCACTCCCCTGGCTTTGGAGCCCCGAATGATTTAAGTCACAGGCAGATTAGCTGAGAAATTGTCCAATCCGGTAGTAGCTGGGAGAACTTAAGGCGATTTGACGGCTGAAGCATCTATACTGCTTCTAGGCACAGGAACTTGAACAATGCGGGTAACAACATCGTATAATTTTCTCTGTATATATGATTTATGAACAGTGTTTACTGAGTGCTGCACAGGTTAACATTTTTTGCTCCGTTGGGCAACTTGTACGTGTTATCATCTAGACAGAAAAAAAATGTACCAATGTTATCACATACTGCTTTTACTTCTACTCATAATTTGATGGTGAGCTGTCGCAACTGCTCACAATTTAATGGCAAGACATTTCTATTATGAATTGTTTTCTTAAAAAAATGGAGATTTGGATATACATATAATGTATTTGTACATAATAAACATTTTTACCATTCACAATTGATCGGATTTACTATGCTACATGTAGTGCTAAAACGACTCTAGAGCCCGTAGCAACGCACGAGCATTTTGCTAGTACTAACTATTTGTAGAGAGCAATCAGAATATTTACACACTTTGGAAGATACATAGAGAAAACAGGTAGGTTGTAGCCTAGGCTGACTGAAGGCCTGAACTCTATTGCCCTTCGCTTTTCTCATTCATAAAACCTAAGCAGACACCTTTCATTTTGACAGCAAGCCTGGGCTTAATTTTATTTGGGGTTCGACAATTTTTCTTGGCCAGTTGTGCATATCAATTGAATAGTGTGGTATCATGTGATGATTATCAACATAAGACGTATGAGATTGCACACTTACTGCTCTTATACATCACTTAAGTTTTTGTTTTCACACTCAAACTAAAAAGATTCTGACAGCCATCTTTTTTTTTTGCCCAATTAGGAAGCCATTGCTGGCAAATGCACTGTTGTATGCACTTCAAAGGATGAAAGAAACCGCCAACCTTCCGCCAGGGAGCTAGAACTGGCAGATTATATCTTCTATAGGTTCTTTGATGTTCAAAACTGCACACTTTCTGATCTGCTACCTGATGAAATTGCTGGGATGAAAGGTTATGTTAGGATCTTGACTTTAATATGCCATTAAATAGATTTTTGTCTGGTACAATAATGTTCCGTTGGAGTGTATGTCTAATTATCTTCCTTCTTGTGCAGTTGATTTTATGCTTAACCCAAAAGATGAGCAAATCACATCCAGTTTTGTTGAAGCTAACGTGGAAGAAGGTGTGGCTGCTACGGCCCCCGCTCCTAAGTCAGTAGTGAAGGAGGATGAAATTCCAACTGCTGCAGTTCCCCTTTCTGAGTCAGCAGTTGAGGAGAATGAAAATCCAGCTGCTGCAGTTTCCCTTTTGCAGTCTGTAGTGAAGGAAGATCAGAAACCTGTTGCTGCAATTCCTGTTTCTCCTTTGGCAGTGTCAGTAGTGAAGGAAGATCAGAAACCAGCTGCTGCCGTTCCTGTTTCTCCTTCGGCGGTCAAGAAGGAACATAGTAAACCAGTTGCTATCGTTCCTCGTTCCCAGTCAGCGGTCAAGGAGAATGAGAAACCAGTTGCTTCAGCTAGACCTCCCCGTTCAGCAGCTAGGGTCAACATTCCCAAACACACACAAAATGCATCCTCTGAGGAGCAGCCTCCAAAAAAGTTGAAATCAACCCATGAAGTAGTGCAGAACATTCCCAAACATACACATAATGCATCCTCTGAGGAGCGGCCTCCAAAAAAGTTGAAAACAACCCATGAAGCAGTGCAGAACATGGCACCGGCCATTCCTGACAAAAAGCCATTTGAACTAACATCAAGACAGGCTGTAAATTCTCTTATCTGTCTGATGCTACAGCTATATCCAATTTACTATTCTTGCCGTTATTTTCATTGGATGTATGAGGAGAATGAGTGTGTTATTTGATGTTATACATCCTTACAGGACAAAAAGAGAGCTGGCTCTTTTGAAATTGCTCCTGCATTATTTAGTACAAGCTACATATGCAAGCCCATGTTTCTTTGTTCATTGGTCACTAAGATTAGAGAAATGTGGTTTAGGGATGAGGAAACCGAAATAAACATGCAGCCATATATAAATACAAATTTAGTATTATCATAAAAGATGAATTTAGTAGTCTATGATCCTATTATGCCTTATATAAATTCATTGATTCTTTCTTTGCCAACAGTGATATTCTAATGAACTTTTACCGTTCAATTTTTATCCCCTTGTGCTGGTCAGATTCTAATATTTATGTGTAACAACTTACAAGAGCCAAATATTCTTCCATATCTTTCTGTACTAGATTATTTTCTGGTTTTGCTGGTAATATTTTGCCATTTGTTGGTTAGAAGCAAACTCCATTACATCATTTCAAAATTGTTACTGTTTAAAGCATCCTACCTTTCATCATGTTTATTCCGTCCACTAATACACTTCTCTTTTATTTAACAGGACAGAAGTAAATGGTTCAAACAACATGTGAGTGGCCTTTACTTGTTATACAGTCTTATGTGCACTTGTATTACAATGAAGCATGTTGTATCAGCACTTGATACTTCAATTCATCAAAACTACAGTAAAAGTAACAGACTCTGCCATTTGACTTCAAGCATATGTGATTATTTTGTTATGTGAAATTTTCAGCCATGGGATGAGAGACTACGGATTGCTGATGAGGCAGGGACACTAGTATATATTCAGAATCTTGATATTCAGTTTGGAGCTGCTGACATACAGGTAGTATCTCATTTATATGGTTGCTATAGTCGTCTCAGCTATCTGTTCTGTTACATTACATTCTATGCTCTTAGATTCCACAGCATCTCCTACAGTTTCTCTTTAATCACTTCATTTTTTTTTGAATGTTCATATTAGTACTATGTTTTTGTTGGTTTATTTATTTGTACATTGACTATCTCATCAACATTTTCATTAATCTGTTCCATGCTTATTATGATTGCAGGAACTCATTCGTGAGGCATTACAGCTAACTTGCACTGCAAAGCCCATTAACCACCCCACGTATGATGATCCAAACAACGGTGAGTTTTGCTTATTAATCTAAAATTCTCCATAAACAATAAGCTTTTCATGTACACTGTTTTTTCCTTTAATTTTGTGCAATTTATGTCTTAACTGTAGGAAAAGCATATGCTATATTCAATAATAAAAGTGAGGCTGACTCAGCTATTTCAAAAATCAATTCAGGCTTGGTTGTGGGTGGAAGGTACGCATTTATATTTGATGTAGCCTATTGTGTATGTATTTAGGGCCAGCATGTTTTATTCTGTAATAAATGTTGCATCAAGCGTGGTGCTATATGCTATGTTTAAAGTGATGAATCCTTACGAGAAACTAACTGCAAGTTTATGAATTAGAACAAAGAGTCTTTAGGCTATGTCATGAGTCCGTAATCAGTTGTAACACACAAGTCACATTGTCCTTGAGGTCCATTTCTTAAGGTGAGATTATATAGAAGAAAATTTCTTTTCTGTCTGTTTTGTTGGAAGAGGACTCTCAGAATTGCATTTGTTTGTTTGTAACTACCAGGTAGCTAAAGTGTAACAAGGTTTTTGTAAATTAGACACTATTGATTATTGATTCTGCAAAATTTATGATATTCTTTCTTCACCATAAGTCTTGTATTCATAGAAGTGACAGTTCATTGATCAAGTTGTCTAGTACGTTCGTTTTTTAACTTCTGGTATTGTTATTGCAGACCTCTTTACTGCACCAAAGGGTTACTCAAGGTTCCAAAACCGACAGGGACTCTTGTTGGTCACTTGTCCTTGTATAGTATTAAAATTGGCCCAAAGCAGCGAGAGGAGCAGGTGCCGATGTGCTTGCTAAGCTTGTCACAGTTTTTTTCTTTTCTTTTTGTGACTTGAGTATTACAAAGCTATTCTTTTTGCAGAAGAAGGCTGTATCGACCTCACATTGTTCTCAGCCAAATACAATTGAGTATGACTTGGCCTTGGACTGGATGCTTGTTCGAGAAAAGCAAGAGAAGAAATTCAGAATACTTCACAAGGTAGATACTGCTGAAGATTTGTATCCATGTCATTGTTATCTGTCATGTACTCGTATCCTAATTTTGCATGTTCAATTGGTTTGTAGCGACATGAAGATGACAGGAGGGCATTTGCAAATATGGGCAGTAAGAATGCAAAGATAGGGAAGTAGAAGGCTGATTTATCAGTGCCATTTCTGGTGGACTACTTAATTACAGTCAATCAGAGCTTGGTGCATCATTCCTTGACGCATCATATATCGGCTAAGTCATCACTATGGAAGGTTGTGTACAGAGGTTTATGTTGTGTTTACAACGCATACTGACTGATGATGCTCATTCATATTAGGAAAGGAAAAAATCTCAAGACAGCTTTAGAAATCAGAGTAGCCTAGGCAAAGCAAGTGTATTCTTTGCATCAAGTTTGGTAGCTTCAGGTTAATTTAGGCTCATTCATATACTTATCAGTTTGAGTGTATGCTAGGGTACCAGTGTTGCGCAGAACACTCAGACTTGCTACATCATGGAATCAGGGTTTACATAACCGTTTAACCTGAAAACTGGCTGGTTAACTGGGCAAAATTTGATTTGACGAGGTGATGACTGGTTGACCGCTGGTTATACCGGTCAATGAACTGGTTTTGGCAGTTAACCGATTGATTTCACTAGTTTTGTCGATATATTTTTAAATGCAGATTTTCAAATTCAAAATTTATCGGTTTTTGCGGTTAACTGGACCGTGATACCGGTTACTGACCGTTCTTGTTGGACGTAATTTTTCTGAAATTTGAAAGTTTTTAAATCAAAACTGGAGGTTAACGGGCCACCGGCCCGGACAGGTTTGGTAGTTGAACTGGTCAGATAACCGCACTTTTTTCAACCCTGCATGAAATGTATATTTCAAGCTCATGGCTTGAGATCCTATTGGTGGGCTTGAGATCCTATTGGTGGGCAAGTTTATAAGGTTTTGGCAGATAGGATCTTAAGTTTACCAGGTTTTGGACGGGAAATGTATATTTCAAGCTCATGGCAGATGGATCTCAACCCTGGGGAAGTGGATAGGATATCAAGCCATGGCTCTGCGTCGGTAGGCAAGTTTATAAGGTTTTGGGCGCTCGTCCCTGCCTGCCCCGGCCTCCAACGTGCAAATGGACGGGAAATCAACTCGGCGTCGGTGGCAGTGTAAAAGTCGATGAGAAATCAACTCGTCGGTGGCAACTTGCAGCACTAGCGGATGGGACTCGGCGCTGGCAGCGGTTGGCAGAAACGAACGGAAAATCGACTCCATGCCGACGGTGGTGACACGATGGTTGCTTGAGCTTCAACCCGGCGACTGTTTTTCATGGTCGACGTCGAGGGTTAGGACTTCGTTTTTTACTTGCCCGATGAACGAGGGACTTTTGCGTCTATTGTTGCTTCTTACGAGCAAGTTGCGGAGAAAGCCGAGCCTATGTCATCGGCTCAACCGACTGAATGTGGGAGGCGAGATTATGCCTCCATAACATGTGGCCTAAATCCGAGTTGTAAATCAAGAGTTTACAGCACGGATGCAGAGAATTTCCTGTGGCGGACAACATTGGAATGTCTGTCCATCAAGGGCCTCGCTCACAGCGACCTAGCCTTGTCCACGTCGCCCCCGAGGACTTTGACAAGCTTAGGGCATATACAACTCATGTATTAGAGCAATTCCAGTTCAGTAATGAAATTTGAGCTTCTATACTCTATTTAAGGGCCTACTTTTAGAGGGATAGAGGGTCAAATTGATGTTGCACTCTAGCTCAACTGACTAAAACAGTCCCATAGCCTTCTGACAGTGGGCCCTGCTGCCGTCTTCTCTCTCCCGACACCCTCGCTCGCGCATGGGCGCACCGCCAACCCGACGCCTGGTCCTCCTCCCCGCATGCCTGCGCTGTCGGCCCTCCTCCCCCGCACGCCCACGCCGCCGGCCCTCCTCCCCTACACGCGCACCGCCGCCTCCGCCCTTGCTCACGCGTGCCGCCGCCTCGTCTCCCTTCCTCTTCTTCTTTAATTCATGGCCCTTCAGACTCTGAGCCACCTTTCTCTTCCTAAAATCATCATCAAAGCCAGCAGGGAGTGAAGTAGTCCTCATGAGGGGATCTACAATATTAAATACATAGATTTTTTTTTGGGTTAATGTATTCTTACTGAGATGTTTGATTTGTCCAACATGCAATCTACACTTTAAAAGCATGTATTCTCTCTAGTCACAATCAGTGAAATAAAACTTGGACTATCATAGTATATATTACATCATATTCAGAAATCAAGTAACAAACTATAATGTTGTGTAAGTACTTTTAAACACATGTATGACGGCATTTCCTCACATACAGTATCTCCAGACTTCAGAATTTTTTTAGCAGAGACCAGAAGGGAAAATAGCACATGAACCGAAACAATAAATATGAGGAACAGAGGAAACAAAGGCAAATCCCACAAGCAGAATTCAGTCGTATTTGTTGATGAAGCACAGAACTACAATAAAAGTAACGCTACAGTTTCTGGCTAAGACACCCCAACGCACCAAAGAGGATGCTGACCTGCCAGTGATAAGGTACCATGGCTAACAATACATTTTTAATAGTTACATAGTACTTCTGCTTCTTGAATTTGAACTTAGTATACAGTTAATGAATGGATGATCCGACGCCCGGTCCTCCTCCCCCGCGCGCCCGTGCCGTCGGCCCTCCTTCCCCGCTCGCTCGCGCCTCCGGCCCTCCTCCCCCACGCGCCCGTGCCGCCGGCCCTCCTCCCCTACGCGTGCCTCCTCCTCTCGCCTCCTCCCTCACTCGTGCGCGCGCCGCCGTGTTGTCTCCCTTCCTCCCCAGCTCATCTTCGGCGTCGCTCCCCTCCCTACGCGCGAGCCACCGCCCTCCTTCCCCGCTCACGTGCCACGGCTCAGGATCTGCCACCGTAAAGGTGCGAATCCTCCATTCCAGCTGGGGCACACTCGGATCTGCCACCGACGGGAGGCGGCGGAGGTCCTCCGACGACAGGCAGCGGCATCAACGGCCAGTAGTAGCGTCGCCCTTCGATTTTTCAGGAGCAGAGGAGAGGGAAGAGAGAGAAAAGAAAAAACAAGTAGGGCCCACATTTGGGAGGGGATAGTGGGGGTGGGGGATAAATATGGGGGTCTAGACCAAATTTGGTGGCTTACAAAATTTGGTGGTCCGGATAGAGGGTGGTTTGGAGGAGTTTTTCTTGCTCCAAATGACTAAAAGGACAAATAGAGTCCTATTTAGTCATTGGGCTGGAGTTGCTCTTATGTCGTCTCTATAGTGGCACGGTTGCAATTTTGTCCGACATAGCGGGGTGTGAATGAGAACAAGGTTCTCGCCTCACCACAAGACGGCTTTTACATTAAAAATAATCATTTTTAATGTAAAATTTTTTAAAAAATCGTCCCGACACTAAATTTACAAATCTAGACACTTTGACACGCCAGCCAAAAAGGCGTGTGTGATGATTGAAACACGTCATTCTGATCGGTGTGTCTTGGTGCCACGTCATTGGGAGCAGATGAGTCGGATCTGACGTGGAGGTAGTTGACCCTAGAGCACGCCGATTTAAACGATGTGTTTGTGTCTCCAAACACGCCAAACAGTCCAACGTGTCAGTTGGCCAAGACTAGCCGATCTGTTTGGCGTGTCTTGACTGTATAGAAGCAACGTTGGTCCCTTTCTTTCTTCCTCCTCTTCTCTTTTCTTTACCTTCGAACCTGACCCCGACGCTGCTGCCTGGTCGCCGTCGGCCCTCTTCCGCGTCGCGTCGACTCTCCCCGCCTCCCATTTTGAGTGAGATTTGTTTGTGTGTGTGTGTGGGGGGGGGGGGGGGGGGGGACACCCAGGAAGGTAAGGGAACATTTCTCTCTGAGTAGATTTCATTATTAGGGGTATTTGTAGTAGTTGTTTTTGTAGTTAGGATTTGATAGTTGGGGTTGTAAAGTTTGAGTTGTTATGGACGAATTAGCATGGATCGGATGGTCGGGATTGCTAGATAAATAGGATGCATTGTGTTTTTAACGTGTAGGTTTGAATGCATGTGTTGTTTCAACTAGTTGTAGTGGGTTAGACATGGTGACATGATTAGAATGAATTTAATTTTGTGATGTTGGTTGTAGATGAATAGAATTGTGTGCTTTTTTCACGATAGGATAGTAAATGCAAACCGAGAATTTGTTGATATGGTTGAAGAAGTGGGCACATTTGAGAAACCGCCGTTGTTCAGAGAGGTTATGGATAGAGCTTGTTCAATCATTCAACGTGGTGGGTCAGTTAGTTTATGAGGGAGGTTGGACGCCAGTGGTGGAGGTAGAGCACATTACGTTGTTATGAAGTTGTGTGGGGAGACCGATTGGGATTTATACAAGGAATGTTTGAAGGATGCTCAGGTCAAGTGTGCTGAAGTGATAGTCGATGTTGACGATAGTGGGGATGGTTGTGGACCATGTGAACCCCTTGTTGAAACCCAATTTTTGTCCCGTGAAGATGAGCTGATAGAGACATTAACTCAAGAAGCAACCTATGTCGCGGAAGAGGCTGGGAACAACACTAGAATTGTACCCGATGACGTGTTTGACTTAGCATTGGTTAGGAATGATTATTATGAGAACACGTTTGAAGAGGAGGAACGGGAAAAGGATGAGGAATGTAACATGGATCATGAGGTATGTTTATCGAGCAATTCAGACGGGTAAGAAGATGACACACCAAACACTAGTAACAAAGGAGTTAGTGAGCCGGTACATTTTGATGGTGAAGTGGAGATTGATTGGAGTAAGCATTATATGCAGAAGAATTACGTGCACTAAGAGATCTGAATGTTGAGTTACTGAAAGTTCCAAATCATCATGGTCTGCGCGGAATCAAGTTTGCTATAAGTGACAATGGTTTGCTTTCGACGGATGGACCAGCAAATAGTTCAGAACCCATAATTAGGAAGGGCATGATATTTGATAATATGGCTGATTTGAAACACTTTTTTTTGAAGATTACATGGCTCGACATCATAGGCCGTACTACGTGATAAACTCAAATCAATCGGAGAGGTATCATACAAATGCTAACGAGCTAATTGTGGTCGGGGTGTTTAGGCTCGTATAATGAAGAGCAATGGCCATTGGAGGGTAATAAGAGTTTACCAGCCTCACACGTGTGGAACAGTTAATGCTGCACATGTGCATTCGCAATGTACAACAAAATACGTCGGACTATGTGTTGCTCTAATGCTATGGGCTGATTCACACATCACTGTTGCAGCTCTAGTTGAGGCCATCCATAGTTTCACCAAGTATCGCGGGAAATATGGGAAGACATGGAGGGCTAAGCAGTATGCGATTGCACAATTGTGGGGTGATTGGAAGGAGTTGTACAAGAAAGTTCCGAGGTTGCTAAATGCAATTCAACATTTCAATCCGGGCACTGAGTATTTCATAGATACATGTGGGATATAAGGGCCTGATAGGATAGGATTGATTGCACCTTGCCTTCATCGAATGTTTTGGTGTTTCCCGCAATGTGTGAAGGCATTTAGTCATTGCAGACCAGTGTTGAGTGTCGATGGCACTTTGACTGGGAAATACATGGGTGCATTAATGATAATTGTAGGAATTGATACGGAGGATCAGCTTATTCCTGTTGCATTTGCACTCAACAAGGATGAGAACAATTTTAGTTGGTCTTGGTTTATGAGACATGTTCGTAGGCATGTGATCGGTACTAAGAGGTAGTTAGTTATGCATGATCTCAAATCATCATCAAGGCCTTATAAATGCTTCTAGAGAGGAATTGGATGGGTAAACTCCACTGGTGCATAGGTGGTGCATACACCATTTTGCTGTAAATATATGGAGGAGACAGAAAAGCAAAGAGGTTATAAATGGTCTTAAACTGGTGTGCAAAGCTATAGTGGAGAGGAAATTCAATGAAAGGGTAGAGGAATTAAAGAAGATTATGAACGAGGGGGCAAAGGAGTGGTTAGAAGAACACATGTGTGAGAAGAGTAACTGAGCACTAGCATTCAATGATGGAGGCTTCAGATATGGTACAATGACCACAAATATTTCTGAGGTGTTCAACCACGTCCTTAAGGGTAAACAGAGGGTTGCCAGTAGCCGCTATCATACAGCTCACGTTTCACAAATGCAACTACGATTTCATCAATAGGTGGTCGAAGGCAAAAGAGTGTCTGGACAAGGGAGAGTTGTGGGGAGCAGCTGTGGCTATGCATTTGCGTGATCACAAAAATATTTCAAAAAAATCAAGGTGCATGTCTTTTCAACCCACAAGAGTTGTTGTATGATGTGAGATCTGTGAGTCATACTGGAAATTGGAGGTGAGAGGTCTGGTGGGAGGGAGTATAGGGTCGAGGTAGGCTACAATGTCACATGCACATGCATGTGTCCTCAGCTTCTTCATGTTCCATGCTCCCATGTGATGACTGCATGCCATGTTCGTGGTTTGAGTTACGAGTCTCCAAGTTGTTTGAGCCCTTTGTACCCAAAAATATCCACTTTGAGGTGTTGGGAGGCAACATTTGAACCATGTTTGGATTCAACACAGTGGCTAAAGTATACCGGTAAAGATTATATTCCCAATGTTGGGCTTTTGAAGGTCAAACGCGGGAGAAGGAAAACGAAGTGATTGAGGAATGAGATGGATGATATGAGCAAGGGCTATGGGAGCGATATGTATGGAACATGTGACTTCAATGATGAACCAATTAAACATCATTTCTGTATGCAACATAGAAGGACACCGAATGGAACAACGCAAGTTGGGTCTGAAGAACAAGCCAAAACGTAGGGCCAGATGTGGGCCGGGTGCAAGGGAGAATAGGTTACCAGTAGCAGACATTAGAAATTGTTAGGTGATTATGTCCATTATTTTCATTTTTGTTTACAATTTAATATCATTCATTTACTTTGGTGCATTATTTCCATGTTTCTACTGATGTTTCTGTTTGCCTTTGTAGGGACATTGACCCCCCACCCAGTCTTCTGGCTCCTTGACCTTAACTACGACAAGAAGCATCATGCGCATTTGATGGTTGATGAGGGCAAGATATGTAGTAATTTCTATAGTAATTACATTTTCATGCTTATTGACTTCTCGCTTTGTGATGGCATTGAATATGTCTTTTTTTTATGCAGCACTTGAAGCCAATGAGGATACAGATGCATCACCCCATGCATTTCGATGAGCGCTTGTCTCCATACATCGAGCCAACCGGTTTCCTATCGTTGGCTCGCGTTGTCAGTTCAAGGTTGCCATCCATGGATGCTGCTGTTTTGACAGGTTCGGTTGATCGGTGGAGGCCATAAACTCAGACATTTCACCTACCATGTGGTGAGCTTACTGTGACTCTAGATGACATCGGCATGATAACATCCCTCCCGATTGATAGCATCGCTATCTGTGACATGGTGGATCCCGAAGGATGGCGGGATGTTGTGGAGGAGTGGCTTGGCTTGCGGCCGCCCGAGCCGAAGGAAGATGAGCAGGACAAGAAGGCTGTTGGAGTGTCTTCTAAGTGGTTAGTGGAGAACTTCATAGTGCACGATAAAGTGCAGTACCCCGACATGTTTGTGTAGGCTGCTGCTAAAGCCTAGTTGTGGCACTTCATCGCTAGCTTCCTATTTCCGGATGGATCTAGGAACATTGTTTCTTGGATTTGTTGGCCTTATCTGACCAAGCTCTAGGGGGAGTTGAGCACCTATAGTTTAGGCTCTGCTCTTTTGGCCTGGTTGTATCGCCAACTATGTGTGGCGTGACAGAGAGATGCTTCCAATTCCAACCTAGGCGGTTGCGCCTATGTGCTACAGATTTGGTTGTGGGAGAGATTCTCATCTGCCAGACCAGTGCGTGGACTAGTACCGATATGTTTCTCTGGGTCTTTCATTGCATATCTCTATTTCATTTGCTTCTGAGTATAGTTCTATTTATCTTTAATGTTCGTATGTCTAATGCTATAGGAATGGGTTCATGAGGATTGCTGCTCGATAGTTGGTTACAAGAAGTGCATCTAGACCTCCATGTGGGTTTTGGTTGATTAATGACGAACAATTAAAGGACTACTGATATTTTCTAAGCATATGAGCAGGGAGAATATTTCAAGCATCAAAGATGACTACCTAAAATGAAAAGGAAAAGATAAGAGGAAACTACTACTAATTATTCTTATTCTTTTTGAGTCATAGGTGTGCCACACTATCAAGAGGGACACAACAAAGAAAGTGGTGAAATTGACCAAGTGCTATTAACTCGTAACACCATGTTGCATTCCCAAAGCCTTAACAACACTGAAATTCTCTGGGACCCGGACTAGTCCGGATTTGGCCGGACTAGGATGTCTTGGGCCAAAACATAACTAGTCTTGGTTCTGGAGTCAACCAAGCCGGACTAAGATGCCAGGTCCCATACTAAGACGTGAACCAGGGGAGGCCTAGGTCGCCGTTTTCCGGACTAGGATGGATCGACGACCCAGCCGGACTAAGACGGTAATTTGCCTTTCTCGGGAGTGTGTTTCTCGAGAACTTGCTCGGTCTGGACTAGGACAAGTTTTCCTAGATTAGTCCTAGTCACTAACACTTAGCCAATTATCTGGGGTCTGGTGAGCGCCTGTGTTCGATTTAAACTCCAGACTCAAATTAGTCTGGCCCCCAATACTAGACTAAGACGGCCTGTGACCTCCCAACGACTATATTTTCTCTCCTCGATTATAAATACCCCCCCTTCATCCCCAATCTTTGTTGGCTACTCCATAAGCTGAAAAACACATATGAATACTCTTAAGCTTTCCCAACTCTCTCCCAAGCTTGCTACTTTGATTCTTGAGGGATTAATGGGAGATTTGTGAGGATTTGAGTGAGCCACCTCATATTGCATTGGAGCACTTCGGTTTCTCTTCACCGCCATTGTAGCTTGTGTTTGTTACTCTAGGGGATTCATCCCCTAGACGGTTAGGCGTCACCTGGGGCTCCCAAGCTTGTGGTTGAGACCCGGGAAATTTGTATTGCCCTCCTTGCAAAGGATTTTTAGTGGAAAACTGAGCTTGACCTTTGTGGTTGCTTGGAAGAGGTTCTAGGGGTGAGAGCAACCCAGTTCTTTGTGGACTCCTCAACAGAGACGTAGGTTCCTTTGTGGGACTGAACTTTGGTGAACAAATCCTTGTGACTTGTGTTCTTGCTCTTGTTCTAGTAGTTCAGATTTACTATTTATGCTATATTATTGTGCCTCTCTTAAATTGCTTGTGTAGCCTATTTACTAGTATCCCTGTCCTGCTTTAAGTCTTCTATCACTTGCCAGCAACTATTACTTGCCTCTAGATTAATTGTTGCTCAATAGAAATCTATCTAGAGTTGTTCCCGTAATCAGTCGTGTGTAGGACCTAGACTAAAACGCTAACCCTAGCGGACTAAGATGCCAACCCGGACTTAGACACCAACACCTACGTCTTAGTCTGGCCTCTCTCAGTACTAATCTTTTTAATTTGTGGTTTACAAGAGTGTTTGCCTATTCACCCCCCCTCTAGGCAACTTTAAGTTACCTGTGGAGGAACTGCATTAACATAGTGGGAAACTGAAGATGCATCTAGGATCCCCTAGTGGGTTTTGGTGTACGATGACGGAAGATTAAAATTATACTAACAATGTTCATGAAGTAAATGTGCAGATAATCAAAATTGTTGTCTAAACCCGCATTTGCAAGATGGCTATTACTCCCAAAAAGAAGAAAAGGAAATGACTCAAATGCCTTACAAAGAGTAGTTTTTATTTTAATTGAGTCATAGGCATGCCGAACTATAAGGGTGGGGGGGGGGGGGGTAAACCAATCTTGCTAAGAAGGGAAATTTGTGTTCTCAAGCCTACCAAAAAGTTTTGTGAGAGTTTAGCAAACCAATGTGAAAAGAACCAATCCTTTTTGAGCCAAATAGAGAGTCACGGAAGTTCCGTGGTTCATTCCACAGAAGTTCCATCATTGTCAAGCTTCTAACCTCAACCAACCCGAGAGTTATGGAAGTTCTGTGGGTTCCCCCACGGAAGTTCCGTCGTTCTCTGGTTTCTCTGTGTTGCAAATCCGAGAGTGACAGAAGTTCCGTGATGACCATCATGGAAGTTCTGTCGTCTCTGACTCAGTTGTAATCCAACCGCGCAACAGCTCTTTTTGAACTGACGGAAGTTCCATGGGTAACCACGGTAGTTCTGTCAGACACAGAAACGTTGTGTAACGACTAGTTTTTGGAGAGCCTCTATATATACTCTCCCCTTTCCCCCGTGGGAAGGGTTGGACTCCTTGAAAATTCATTCTCATTTCAGCTAGAGCTCTCCCCTCTCACTCCTAGACTTGTTCTTGAGATTCCAAGTAAGTGAGAGAGATCCAACCATAAAAAGATTGAATCCATCCACTCAAAAGCTTGAGCACATCTTTCCCTCCCCATCAAGATTTGATTTGCTTGTTACTCTTGGAGACTTAGTCTCCTAGATGGCTAGGTGTCGCCCTTGAGCTCCCAACTTGTTGTGGTGAGACAGGGACGTTTGTGAAGGTGTGATTCGCCTCCGGAGGAAAAGAATCAAGTCGAGAAAGAAATCGAAGCACGATCTTTGTGATTGCTTGGCGGGGAAAAGGGTTGAGAGAGACCCGACCACTTTGTGTGGCTCCTCAACGAGGACGTAGGAACTACTTAGTGTGGTTGCCGAAGCTCGGGTTAATTCCTTGTGTCTCTCTTTATAGTTTTACATTTCTTTCATACTATTGTGCTCGATTCACTTGTTGATTGTGTTGCTAGCTATTCTTCAAAGAATCCTAAGTGTGCATTATTGTAGCTTCACTTTTATCAAGTATTGTATCTCTACTTGTTTAGTTATCTGCATTTAAATAAGTTTTAGAGAAAGGATTAGTGAAGTTCTATCAGACAGAAGTTCCGTTGTTTCTGAAGGAAGTTCCGTCGTTCCTGGCATTTGATCAAAACTTAGTGCTTTTTCAAGATTATTTTTAGATTGCCTATTCACCCCCCTCTAGGCAACTTTCAATTGGTATCAAAGCTATAATCTTCTACAAGGCTTAAAATCTTGAAGATTAAAGAATGTCGAAGTCGAGGGAAGGCGAGAAGCCTCAAGATCTTGCTTAGGCAAGCAAAGCAAATGATTTGCATACGGTCATGCCATTCAACTATGCCGATGTGGCAAACATTCATGGCAGTGGAAGTGGAAGATTGCCTTATTTCGAAGGCAAAGATTTTAGTTGGTACAAACACCGGATGAAGATGTATCTCTTGTCTATTGGTCCACCAATTTGGGAAATTGTGAAGAAGGGATTCACCTTGGAGGACAAGGACAATCCTACAACCATGGACCAACTCAACATACATCGCAATGCTCAAGCGGTGTCGGCCATTCTCTCTTCCTTGAACCCCAAGGAATATTCAAGAGTAGCCGGAATTGAGAATGCCCGGAGAATGTAGAAGAAGCTAGTATGTGCCCATGAGGGAGTAGATGTTGTGGAGAAGTCAAGGCTCCTAGTCCTTAAGAATCAATTCAATTTCTTTGTGATGAACAAGGGAGAAGAGCCTCAACAAACTCATGATAGGCTCATGGACATTGTGAATGAGAGATGAGCATATGGGGACAACATCAAAGATGAAGAAGTCAACTACAAGCTTCTCATGGCTCTTAGAATGTGGAATCCAACTCTATGCACCATCATTGAAGAAAAGGATGGATTTGAGAACTTCACAACCGATGAAGTGATTGGAAGAATCAATGCCCACAAGAGTCGTGATGATGAGGGCAAAAGAGTGAATGTGCTCATTGGTGATGAGGGCTCAAGCAAGAACGACATAGCTCTCAAGGCAAATGATGGCGAAGATGATGACAATGATGATGAAGAAGAAGACAATGAAGAGTTTGCCTTATTTGTCAAAAAATTTGGCAAATACATGATCAAGAACGGCTTCACCAAGACAAGCTTTGACAAGGCCAAAGCTAGAAGAACAAGTAGAAGATGCTATGAGTGTCATGAACAAGGACACATGATTGCCCATTGTCCTAGGCTAAATGGCAAGGGCAAGAAAAATGAAAAGTACAACAAGAAGACCAAGCCAAACAAGAAGCCATACAATAAGGGGCAAGCTCACATTGGCCAAGAATACATCTCCGATGATGATGATGAAGATGATGAGGGTGGCATTGCCAACATTGCCATTGGTCTACCTACGGCCAAGAAGTCACTCTTCAACAACCTCACCGATGATGAGGATGATGTTCCCCGATGCTTCATGGCCAAGGAAAGCAAGGTAGCTCCTCACACCGATTTCAATCCCTGTTATTGTAGTGATGAAGAGGAGGACTTGGTTCCTACTATGCATGAAATGGTTAAAATGCTAGATAAGCTACAAAGGGAGTTGGACAATCAAGAAAGAATCATTGATAGACAAGAAGAGTTGCTTGATGAAGAAAGAATCAAGAACCTTGAGCTCACCAAGCAACTTGAGCAAGAGAAAGAGAAGAACAAGACCTTGACTAAGGACCTTGCAAAGGTCAATGAGTCAAGTGAATCATGCACCTCAACGAGCAAGGAGTATCAAGAAAGGTGCAACTCCTTGCAAGAGGAGAACAAGGTATTAGCAAAGGCCTTTCAAGATCTCAAGACAAGCTCCCGCTCATTGATGAAGAAGCTTGAATCCTCTCAAGCTTCAACAAGCAAGGGTTGTGGAAGGTGCAACAACATCAATGTTGAAATGATTGCCAAGCAAGATGCAATCATTGAAAAGCTATCCAATCAAGTCAAGGAACTTGAGAAGAAGGCTCAAATAGAAACCACAAAAATAGTTGGTGAGCCAAGAGCCTCTCATGACAAGAGAGGGTTAGGGTACAACAAGAATGCACCTAAAAAGGGCTACAACAAGAGACCCAACTTTGTACCCGAAGGCAAGGGAAAGCAAGTAGCACAAGAGAAGACAATCAAGCCAAAGAATGCCTCACAAGTCAACAAGAACAACAAGACCTCAACCATATCCTTTTATGATTTTGATGCCTCTTCTATGCTAACCCGTAATGCTTATGGTAGAGTGGTTGCTAAGTTTGTTGGGCCACATGATGCAAAGTGGAAGCCTTGTGTGTGGGTGTCCAAAGTACTTGTATCTAGTGTTAAGGGACCCAAACCAACTTGGGTGCCTAAAACACATGCTTGATGTTCTTTGTAGGAATACTCCTCCGATGGCGCGACATGGGTACTTGATAGTGGGTGCTCAAATCATATGACCGGAGAGAGATCAATGTTCTCCACACTTGATAATCATAATCTACCAAGTGGAGGCATATCATTTGGAAATGACAACAAGGGAAAGGTGATTGGTCGTGGACGGATTGCCATCACCCATGACCTTTCAATTGGTAATGCTTATCTTGTAAATGGTCTAGGATACAATTTGATGTCCATCTCACAACTTTGTGAGATGGGCTATAGTTGTCTCTTTGACGATGATGGCGTGATCGTTTTTAGGAAAAAGGATTCCTCAATAGCCTTCAAATGGTATTTAGAGGACAAGATCTATCTTGTTGATTTTACCAACAAAGAGGGATCTAACCTAAATGCTTGCTTGGTCGCTAAAACCACCTTGGGTTGGCTATGACATCGTCGGCTAGCTCATGTTGGGATGAGGAACCTTTCCAAACTCCTAAAAGGTGGTCACGTTGTCGGACTAAAGGATGTTGCTTTTGAGAAGGACAAAATATGTAGCGCATGTCAAACCTGAAAGCAAGTTGGAGCGGTGCATCCATCCAAGACAATGATGACAACGACAAGACCGTTGGAAATGCTCCATATGGACCTTTTTGGACCAGTCAACTACATAAGCATTGGTGGTAACAAATATGACATTGTAATTGTTGATGATTATTCTTGTTTCACTTGGGTATTCTTTTTGAAGGAAAAAAGTGAAACACAAAGTATCCTAAATAGGTTTTTGAGAAGAGCACAAAATGAGTATGAGGTGAAGATCAAGAAGATAAGGAGTGACAATGGAACGGAATTCAAGAATACTCAACTTGAAGAATATCTTGATGAAGAAGGCATCAAGCATGAATTCTCCGCTCCATACACTCCACAACAAAATGGTGTAGCCGAAAGAAAGAACCGCATACTCATAGAGATGGCAAGAACAATGCTTGATGAGTACAAGACACCGGACACCTTTTGGGTCGAAGCCATCAACACCGCATGTCATGCAATAAATAGATTTTATCTTCACAAGATTTTGAAGAAGACACCTTATGAGCTCCTCACCAGTAACCTTCCCAATGTTTCATATTTTTGTGTTTTTGGGAGCAAATGTTTATTCTTAACAAGAAACCTAAATCCTCTAAATTTGCTTCTAACACACATGAAAGTTTTCTTCTAGGATATGGAACTAACGTCTATGCATATTGAGTCTTTAACAAAGACACCGGTGTTGTTGAAATCACCCAGGATGTGCAATTTGATGAATCTAATGACTCTCAAGTAGAGCAAGTTAATCCAAGTGATGAAGATGATGAAGCTCCTTGTGATGCAATAAAGAACATGGAAATAGGTGATATAAGACCACAAGACCCGAACTCAAGTCAAGACAAACCATCCTCTTCGAGACAAGATGACTCATCTCCGCAAGAGCCACATGATGAACAAGATCAAGGAAGTAACCAAGATCATGGTGACGATCATGATCAAGGCAACAACCAAGATCAAGCTCAAGATGGTGGAGAAAGAGACACTCAAGATGACAATGATCAAGAAGAAGAAGATGCATCTAGGCCAATTCATCCACGAGTCTGATAAAGCTTTCAAAAGGGTCACCCCGTTGACAACATTCTTGGTGGCATCCAAAAGGGGTTAACTACTAGATCACGAATGGCTACTTTTTGTCATCATTACTTGTTTGTTTCCTCTATGGAACCTCTTAGGGTGGAACAAGCACTTCAAGACTCGGATTGGGTAATGGCCATGCAAGAAGAGTTGAACAACTTTGAAAGAAACAAGGTGTGATCATTGGTGGAAAGACCCAAGCAAAATGTTGTTGGTACAAAATGGGTCTTCCGCAATAAACAAGATGAGTATGGTGTGGTGGTGAGAAACAAAGCAAGACTCGTTGCTAAAGGCTACTCACAAGTTGAAGGTTTGAATTTTGGTGAAACTTATGCACCCATAGCTAGGCTTGAGTCAATTCGTATTTTACTTGCCTATGCTACTCACTATGGTTTTAAGCTTTTTCAAATGGACGTGAAAAGTGCATTTCTAAATGGCCCTATTCAAGAGGAGGTGTATGTACAATAACCTTCGGGATTTGAAGATCCAAAGAAGCCAAACCATGTCTACAAGCTTCACAAATCTCTCTACGGCCTCAAGCAAGCTCCTAGAGCTTGGTATGAACACCTCAAAGGATACTTGATCAACAAGGGCTTCACAATTGGCAAGGCCGATCCTACTCTCTTCACAAGAAAAGTTGATAATGATATTTTTGTGTGCCAAATATATGTCAATGATATTATATTTGGTTCTACTAATCAAATTTTTTGTGATGAGTTTGCCAAGATTATGACTAGGAAATTTGAGATGTCCATGATGGGAGAATTGAAGTTCTTTCTAGGTTTTCAAGTCAAGCAACTTGAAGAAGGAACATTCATAAGTCAAACCAAGTACACTCAAGACATACTCAAGAAGTTTGACATGGAGAATGCAAAACCAAACAAGACTCCCATGAGGACAAATGGACATCTCGGGCTAGATGTAAATGGTAAGCCCGTTGATCAAAAGGTATATCGATCCATGATTGGCTCATTGCTTTATCTTTGTGCATCTAGGCCTGATATCATGCTTAGTGTGTGCATGTGTGCAAGATTTCAAAGTGCTCCCAAGGAAAGTCACTTAGTGTCTGTAAAAAGAATCTTGAGATACTTAGTTCACACACCAAACCTAGGATTGTGGTATCCAAAGGGTTCCAAGTTCAAGTTAGTCGGTTATTCCGATGCCGACTACGTCGGATGTAAGGTGGATAGGAAGAGTACCTCCGGGACGTGCCAATTCTTGGGTAGATCCCTTGTGTCATGGTCATCCAAGAAACAAAATTCCGTTGCCCTATCCACAGCTGAAGCGGAGTATGTCACAACCGGAAGTTGTTGTGCTCAACTACTTTGGATGCAGCAAACTTTAAAGGACTTTGGATACACTATGACCAAAGTTCCACTCCTATGTGACAATGAGAGTGCCATCATGATTGCATATAACCCCATGGATCATAATAGGACTAAGCATATAGATATCTGGCACCACTTCTTGATAGATCATTCATTCAAAGGGGATATTGAGATTAGCTATGTTAGAATCGATAAAAAACTAGCGGATATATTTACCAAACCCCTAGATGAGAAGCAGTTTTGTGAGCTTAGGAGTGAACTAAATATTCTTGACTCATCCAACTTGGAGTAGAATCTTGTACTTTGTTTGATGTAGTGCTTATGCAAAATCCCTTGAAAATAAAATTCTTCAAAAATTTTATAATGTCTTTGTTTTCTTAAAAACAAAATGTTTTGATCAATAGATCATATTGTTGAAACATGTGAATATAGTTTTACTTGGTTGATTGTTGCTATTCATAAGTTGAAACAAGTCCTATATTCCCTACCTATCTTGTCCAAAAGTTCAAACTAGTAGAGGATTTTTCTCTGTCAAAAAGAGAATGACGGAACTTTCGTCACTCATTGACAGAACTTCCGTCGTCCACGGAAGTTCTATGGGAACTTCCGTGACTTCTCAATCGGGCTGTCTACCCATGCCCGAGAGCGACGGAACTTCCGTCGCCCAATGACAGAACTTCCGTCACTCTCAGGTTAAAGGGCCTGACGCCCTTCTTCTTCCAAGTCAACCGGTCACTTTTCTATTTCTTTTTCTCTCTCTTCCACTCCAACCCTAGCAGCAATTTTCAGTGATTTGAAGATTCCACCGAAGAAGTTGATCAAGAAGGTGGAGATTTGGCTCCTCCCCCACGGAAGTTCTGAAATCTCCATCGCTTTTCTTCGGTTTTTGACCTAGGTATGAGTCCTTGACCTAAATTTTGTTTTTAGGTCAAAAGTTCAAATGTATTCATTTCCTTTGGATAGATTAACTCCTCTAGAGCTAGTCTATCATCTGTTAGAAGCATTTGCAATGTTGTGGTAGGATCTAGGAGTAATGTCAATTTTCGTGCAAACTGCAAGTGACTGAAGTTCCGTCAGAACTTCCGTGATCTATCACGGAACTTCTATCGTCTGCAGTTCAATGCATTGTTTTTATCATCTCTTCAATTCTCGCTGTAATAGTTTGACTCATTCCTTGATCAATCTTCATCCTACTGGCAGCTCAAAATGGTGAGAATTAAGTACGCATCCAATGCTTCGAGCGAGCCAAGAGATGAAGACTCTTCCTCCTCCTCTCCAAGTGAAGAACTTGTGCCTGCCTCCAAGAGAAGAAAGGCTGCTGCAGTTCAAGGACAAGGGTCGACTGGCCAAGGCTACAGCAGGGATGCCCAGACTGTGCATGTCTAGCTGGGAGGATCTCTTCCTCCTAGGAGATCTCAAGATAAGGGCAAGCGGCCTATGAAGGAAAAGAAGTTTGCAAAGGAAAAGGGATCCTCAAGAGCAGCAAGGACAGACCCTGTAGATGTGGTTGAGGGACTTAAAGTCCATGAACCTGTCTATCCGGATGACTATATCTACAAGGACTACAAGAAAGACCTTGATGCTCTCATTGAAGCAAGGAAGAAAATCCCGCACTGGTGGGAGAACAAGAAGCTACTGACCCCCAGTTCTACACATGGTTTCAGCAAGATTACTATATGTCTATGCTCATAGACAAGAACCGAAAGAACCGACTAGCCTCCCACCAATGGATTGATTGGTCCTACATGGAGTCAAAGGAGAATCACATGTTCAACGAGATCATCCAAGTGTGCAAGGATAGAGGAGTTTATGATTTGATGGGTTTCAACTATGATTGGAACGAGGAGGTAATCTGCCAGTTCTACTCCACTCTCTCCCTTGATGGCAAGGGCGTACTTCATTGGAGAATTCAAGGTGTGGAGTATTATGTCTCAGTGAGTTGCTTTGCAAGCTACTTCTTTCAAGAAAGTTTGGATCGGACTAGAGAGATCATCACAAATGAACCTGTGATGAAGGAGAAGGACATGACTTTCATGTAATATGAGACATGTCCAAATGTGTTTGGAACAACTAATGACCTTCACAACTACTACTTCACGCTCAACCAGATGCTTAGAGTGACCATCTCACCCAAGGGAGGATATGCTACTGCTATAGTGGAGAGCTCAAGGAACATCCTTGCTAGGTTTAATCCTCAGGCAAGACCCTTCTGTGTCATGGACTTCATCATAAATGAAATCCACTTAACTTCCATTGACACTAGAACAAGTCTTCCTTATGCTCCCTATCTCATGAGGATGATTGAAGCTGAAACTGGGCTTATATTTGAGAAGGAATACAAGAATGTTCCTCTCCGACCTAGGGTGCAACATGAGCTTCGCCTAGTTGATCCTACTCCCCCAGGAGTGTCTTCCTCTAGGAGAGCGAGTCTCGCCCGTGCTCATGCCGAGACAGCGGTTGAGAGAGATGTAGCAGCAGCAGCAGGGGCCTCTTCCTCGGCCCAAGACTGGCAGCGTCGTCCATCTTCTCCAGTTCTTGCCTTCCTCAAAGGCATCTTCAATGTCTGTTGCCTCAATGCTAAAGAGAACTGGGAGGACAAGAGGAGAATCAAGAAGCAAGTGAGGCGCTACAAGAGGGACCAGCGAGCTCAAGGGCGTGAGGTGTCTTCCGATGGCTCCGAGTGTGAACCCGATGGTGAGCCACCGGTCTTTGTTGACCCTCTTGCAGGCTATGATTGGAACAATCTCTCTGCTGGGCCATCTACAGCTCCTCCGCCTCATGAAGATGAAGATGAAGATGAGGATGAGGGATCCGAGGAAGAAGATGAGTAATTTCATTTCTTCTCTCTCTCTTTCCTTCTTTTTGGTGCGTTGATGCCAAAGGGGGAAGTGATGAAAAAGGATGATAGTTGTGTGATCTCGTTTGTAATAGGATAGTGATGACCCTATGGACAAGTATCTTTCTATTTGCTTTGTGTGTGAAAACTATTTGTGAACCTTTATTGTAATAACTCTATAGTTTTATGTTACGTGTGGTGCTTGTTTTATTACTCCTTGTTGATTGTTTGTGTCAAGTATGTTGAATGCTCATAGCTTTATCACTATGTTGCACACTTGTACACCGCACCCCACTCATTGAAAAATATAGGGGGAGCTCCTCCACATGTTTGTGTGATTCATGCATATCTTTAGGGGGAGCTCCACTATATTTTGCTCTTTGTCTAATTTGATTATCTCCTTTATATCCTTTTTAATCTATTGTCACCAATCACCAAAAAGGGAGAGATTAAAGATGCATCTAGGATCCCCTAGTGGGTTTTGGTGTACGATGATGGAAGATTAAAATTATACTAACAATTTTCATGAAGTAAATGTGCAGATAATCAAAATTGTTGTCTAAACCCACATTTGCAAGGTGGCTATTAATCCCAAAAAGAAGAAAAGGAAAATTGACTCAAATACCTTAAAAAGAGTAGTTTTTATTTTAATTGAGTCATAGGCATGCCGAACTATAAAGGGGGATAAACCAATCTGGCTAAGAAAGCTTGAGCACATCTTTCCCTCCCCATCAAGATTTGATTTGCTTGTTACTCTTGGAGACTTGGTCTCCTAGACGGCTAGGCGTCGCCCTTGAGCTCCTAACTTTTTGTGATGAGACGGGGATGTTTGTGAAGGTGTGATTCGCCTCCGGAGGAAAAGAATCAAGTGGAGAAAGAAATCCAAGCACGATCTTTGTGATTGCTTGGTGGGGAAAAGGGTTGAGAGAGATCCAGCCATTTTGTGTGGCTCCACAACGAGGACGTAGGAACTACTTAGTGTGGTTGCCGAACCTTGGGTTAATTCCTTATGTCTCTCTTTACATTTCCGCATTTCTTTTATATTGTTGTGCTCGATTCACTTGTTGATTGTGTTGCTAGCTATTCTTCAAAGAATCCCAAGTGTGCATTGTTGTAGCTTCACCTTTATCAAGTATTGTATCTATTCTTGTTTAGTTATCCGCATTTAAATACGTTTTAGAGAAAGGATTGGTGAAGTTCTGACTTCCGTGGTGACGGAAGTTCCGTCGTTTCTGAGGGAAGTTCCATCATTCCTGGCATTTGATCAAAACTTAGTGCTTTCTCAGGATTATTTTTAGATTGCCTATTCAACCCCCCCCCCTCCCCCTCTAGGCAACTTTCAGAAACGCAGACCAACGCTACTTGGAGTACACAAACATCTTCCATGTCCTCATCCAAGGGCAAGTAAGTTAATTGTCTTATGTACATTATACACTTTTTTCCTTCAAAACCTGAGAACTATGTTGTCTATCATTTGTTCTAGGTCATCCGGATGCCATATGAAAGATTTGAGCTGCTGCAAATGGGCCAAGATCCACTATGCACTCGAGACAATAACCTCTAGAGGGCTGAGTTTCCACTCATATTCTTCTTTGCAGTTGAGTGGCACATGCCACAAAGAGTTATGCGACAATTTGGACGCCTCCGACCGGTAGACGTGGAGCAAGTGTCCATAGATCAGAATTTGCACAAGTGAGTCTACTTATATTGTAATTTCGGTTCTTTACACATATATGTTACTTACCATCGTTCTCATTTTTTCTCATAGGTTTGACAGACGGAAAGAGAAGGTTCGGGTTCAGTGGGCTGACAAGCACCGAGTTTGGTTGCTTCTCTGGAACAATTGGCATGAGAAGGCCAAATGTTACCTTAGCGGCCTAGTGCATCATCTTGGACCATTCAAAGAGTACTAGTTGAGTTTGTACTCAATGACCAGGATCAAGAACCGTCCTTCTCTAAATGTTGCCTACATTGTTGACCTATCAGACTCTGATACTGATGATGAGATTGTCAACGAGTATGACGAGGGTACTTAAAGACATCCAGAAAGAGCACCATTTGAGGACTATGCAGTAAGTGTAATCATTTATCTCTATTTAAGCTCATTGTCCACCTTATACAAATATGCAACAATAAAATGTGCTATGCAAGCAACATAGTTAATGCGCATGTCAAATCAAGCTTCTACTGCATTAGGCTTCCAGGAAGGTTCAACGGAGGAACTTACAACCCTTCGTGGTGCTGTTAGGGTACTTATGCCATTCCCATTTACTAGACATTCACCTTCATGAAATTGACATTTACTATACCATGGTAGGTTCTGATGAAAGGATTTCATCGGCTAGCTCAGAAGATGAATTGCACACGCACCCCTACTAACATAGCGGTTCCTGCCCAGTCCCGAGGTACTTCAGCATCCAAAGGGGGAACCTCCAGCGCCGCCGATTCCCGCACTAATAAGAGAAAACAACCGGCCGACCCACACTCCAAGGATGAACCCACTGATGATGATGATGAGTATTACACGACATAGGTGCATATTTCTATACCTTTCTCTTGCATTTCCGATGTTGAAACCTTATGCACTTCTTCCTCCCAAAATTCATTAGGAAACCATTGGGTTCTCCCAGCTTTCGGATGCATTGGATGTGGAGGCAACACAACATTTTCCTCCCCAAGACAGGGTCTTCCATCGCCGGAAGAATGTTCTGAGTGGCTTTGTCCTCCCAACTCAGCCCGAGTGTAAGAAGAGTAAGCCGGATCGCTATAGCCCGGGGATAGCAAAAAGGAAGAACCCAAAGAAGTGAATTTACATTCCCTGGATTTCATGTGCCCCATTTGTGTTGTGGATGTGTTACGGAATACTGGTGCTATCGTGCTACCCCTTTGTTTCTGTTGTGGATGTGTTAAGGATGACTTTGTTTGTGCACATTTGTGTTCTTCATGAGGATATGTTCTCTTACTTGTGCTATCGTGTTGTGGATGTGTTCTTCATGAAGATGTGTTCTCTTACTGTCGACCTATATATTATGTGAACAATTGTGATTGAGGTGCTGTCAGTTTGTGTCAAGGAATTTGTTAGAAATCCAATGGAACCGAAGAAACATGCCATAGGGTTTGGCATGTTTGATGCCACATACATGCCAGATCGCCTGGCGTGTCTTATACTTTATCGCTGCGACCCCCCCCCCCCCCCCCCCCCCCCCCCGCCCCAATTTTCTTTGGAACACCCTGATGTTCGAGCAAGAACGATGTGTCTTCAACATGAGACACACCAGGTCCTCTAGCGTGTAAGGCTAGACAGACACGCCAGACTATCTGGCATGTCTGTCACTTGTCCCAATGCACGTCCCTTGACTTCAACTAGACCATCCAGATCTTACAAGGCCCCTGACGCGTCTTCTACATAGGACACACCAGTGTGTATAGTGTGTCTCGTTCTTTTTGCCATATTTGTATTTTTCTCTATCCGAATTTCAAACACATGCAACATAATTCAATCCATCAACCTCATAGAACACATCACCATACAATTCAACAACGAGTGATTCATTACAGCATGATACAATTTGACAAACATAACTTCGCCTATTACATTCACAACCAATTCGACAACCATTAAAATGACATAGTTCAACAACACAACACAACAAGTGCACCAATCGAGTGCAAGAAACCATTTCCCCTTTCCTTAAGGCATCGAAATCACCCTCTAGAATGACCTGTTTTGCCTGACGCGACCGCTCACACCTCTTCTCCCTTTCCCTCTCCATCTTCAGTGCTTCCTTCAGCTCAACTACCTCCTCCTTCTTTCATTGGGCCGCATGACACTTCTCCAAAAACTCCTCTTGTCGCCTCTGTTCATCTCTACGTGCACGCATATCCTTGTGAAATTTGTGACTTTCAATGTAATCAAGTGCTTCTTGGGAGCGTTCAATATCAATCCACTTTCTAAAGTCACACAACAGTGCCAGAGTCTGCAAAACAATTTTTGCCTCAATTTATGCATCATCCGTCAAAAGAGGAAAAATTAATTAACACATATGACAATATCACACCATGCCCAATCTTTGTCTTTTGTGTGGTCACATGCATCGTTGTCGCACATCCAATATCTTTGCCACAAAGTTTCAAACACACTAGAGCTAGCCACCTTGCAAGGGTCACCACACCAGCACATAGGTGCCTTCTCGTTGGGCGTAGGCCATAACTTGTTGGGTGGAGGACAGAATCTTGAACCATCCCAACTATCTACAATCCCAACAAAATCTATTAGTTATTTCAATTACTACAATGGTGTGAGAATATATTTCATGGCTCAATAGATTTGTTACCTTCCGAGTCCGTGGGCTCATTGGTTGTTTCCTCAATAGGCACCTCTTGTCTTGGAAACAAATTACTCACCCCTGCAACCATAGTAGCTCAAGATTGTTCCTCTTTTTCCTTCCTACGACTCTCCTATAACCTTGTTATATAACTTTCCCATGAAGAAGGGTCACGCAGGCACGCTTCGTGATACGCCGCATTCCATGCCGCTTCTTGCTACCTAGCCTCCTTGAGCCTCTTCAACTATTTGGTCTGCATTGTCCAGTGCTCCTGTACAACAAGATCTACAATGTCCATCAAGGTCGACGCCGCTCACCCCATTAACTCATTTGTGTCCTTCCACGTGCCTTGACTTCCAATTCCATCCTCAATCATATATTCCGTCAGAGTTTTCCAATCTGCCTCAGCCAGATAGTGCTCCTTACTTTTTCTCCAATACAACAAAGCACCCTCCCGATCATCGTTTGTCTCTTCCCTAATGGTATTCAAGATCCATTTCGGTGGGACTTTAATATCATATTGCCGACATACGTTGTCTCTCCTTTTCTGCAGATATTTTGCTTCCTCTGTCGGTTCCATCCTTATTGTGTCCTTGGTAATCTTGTCTTGCCCATGAAGTTTCTCCCAATCACACCGCTATGTGTCCTACATTAACAAAATAGTTCACATGTGTTGCCTATACACGATGAACATAACAACATATCACACAAAATAGTTCAAGTAAGACGTACCCATTTATATTCATCAATTGTGTTACCGCAAATGTAACCATACCCAAATTCTGAAGGTACTACACCTTTTCGTGCCTCAACCCCACACTGACATAAAAGAATTGGATCCTTAATGAGTGATGCGCTTCTTTTCCTGTCTATGTATTCCTGGAGATCACCCACCTCCGCCCATAATAGCTTCCGCCTGTAAATATACTCTTGAAAGTCACACAACCGCCACCCGTTCTACAACACAACGTCAACATTATTCTCCATATATAAACCATAGATACTATACATGAATTTGAAAGACATCTAGAATTGTGACTTACGTTTCCGACCAGTGCATAACGAAAGAATGGAATATAACTCAATTCTTCAAGGGGTATCTCCAACTCAGAACGGCGCTCACACTTACAAAGAGGTGTATTATCCATACATCGGACATAAGCCTCTATAATCTCTTCTTCTGTCATTGGTTCTAGATCGGGCGGTGGAGGAACCCAACGCTCAAACTCTGCATATAGCGGTGTCACATCCTCGTCATATGGGAACAACATGATGCATGGATCATACATCTTAGGACCGTCAATCCATTGAAAGAAATAGCACTACAATAAAGTGAATTAAAGTTACAGCTATCACAAATAAATATTAACAACAACATCATGTTTTGTCCCAAAGAATTAACTCACCCCGCTAGCTCATGACTATCCTTATCTTTGCACATGTAGAATGCACGTCCCGCTATCATTCGATGCCGAGACTGTTTCACTTGTGCCGCTTCTCCACACTCGCACATTGGCACCGGAAACGGGGACGGCACATGGCCATCAACTGAGCGTGCGGGGAGGTACACCTCCCACTGAAAGTGAAGCCGACATTTGAGTTCATAGTACATTGTGACCTACAAGATATCACCAATTAGTCATTACCATAACTAATCATAATTACCAATAATGAAATTACCATATTCCTAAACCCAAACTAACTAAATCAAACTAATTTCTAACATCAACAACTTAATCCATTCATAATCTTCTCATGTCCTAACACATATGCTTAACCAGAAAACATTGATACATGAAGCCATTGCTATTTTACAACATTACCTAAATAATCTACAAAAATTAACACTACATATCATCTAGTCTATCATCCAACCGCACCAAAAATCTAAACTTTTTGCTATTTCCGTCATGAACAAAACCTAACCCTAGCTACACTCAATCCAAGACAAACAACAATAAAATCAAACTTCTACCTGGACCAAATCAAAGGACTAACCTTGTGAAAGCTTCATAACCATTGATGAGAGGATCCCTAAGGTATGGATGTTTTGGTGATTAGGGACAACTATGAAAATGTGGGCTAACATCTACACGAGTGTTGTCTATGCAGGATATCATCTCTAATCTCTACCATAAATCTTATTGATGATGATGGCTGCCTTGGCGATGGATCACAATGACCACAAGCATGGAGGATTGATGAGCTTGATGGAGTCCAAGGGTTGATGGAGATGGATCAAGGCTACGGACAAGCTATGGAGCAAGTGTTTAAAACACTTGTTTAGTTGTTAGGGCTTTAAATCCATAGAAAAAACTAGACTATTAAGGGGGTCTAGGTCATGTCTCTTTAGGTCAAGCTAGTTGGTGATGTGCATGGATGCTCACTGAAATCACAGGCACTAGATGACAATGGATAAGCCAAGGAGCTGTTCGAAGAAGCCAGTAAACGAAGTCAAACGAGAACGAGAAGTTTCAGCTTCTGGACAGAGTGACCAGACAGAGGGGTCAGTGGAGATCGGAATGTACAGTCACTAGGAGACCAGAGAGAAGTCTGTGAGGAGTCTTTCAGCGTGAATACCCATACTGACTGGACGGTATGGTCAGCAGACCAGACAGTTCGGTCTATATGGATGGGAGTCGGGACAGAGAGGTGCAGAAATGGGTGCTCTTTAGAATGGACTGAGATGAAGAGACCGGGCGGTCCTGTCTATTAATCGGAAAGTCCGGTTAGTGTGGAAGTCACTCGAGGACAGAGAGCTATCAGTTCTGGAGGAGCCATTACAGAGTGATCGGACGGTCCAGTCTGGCAGAGACTGAACTATATGGTCAGTACGCCCAGAAAGGTGATTTTGTGGAGCAACGGATTGTTGTAGGTTGGAAGCCTATATAACTTCATTGCTAAGGTCTTGGAGACCTCTCTTGATGAGTGGAATACCTTGGAGCATTTGGTAAGAGCCAAGAGGAAAAGAGAGGAGCACTAGGAGAGAATAATGGATATCTTGAGAGTGCTAGAGACTAGGGTGTCCTTGAGGGTGTGATCTAGGTTGATACTCTTGGTCTATGATGAGACCTGTACCGGTTAGGTGCCGGTGATCGAGCCTATCATGATTGGTTGTGAAGGCCATCACACGTTTGTACTCGGTCTGAGCCTGTAGGTGAAAGGGGCATCGCTAGTGAGCGCCCGTGTCGGCTCGGGGAGTCCGGCAAGTTCTCGGGCGTCACATCCCAAAATTTTCTATTTTTGAATATGAGCTTTTGTTTTGGTAAAATAGTGATTTTCAACAATGTATGTTTGAAATAAGATTTTTACAAATGATTTCATGTGGTTTATGAAAATGTTTTATGTAACAAACAATTTTATTTTATATGAAGAATTTTTGTCTTCTTATTCATGATTTTTGTTGGCTTTTGATTTGATATCCATTCGATAAAACCTAAATTATTTTAGTGAAGGTTTACAAAATTAAATTCTTTTTTGAACATGGGTTTCAATTATGCATCATTCTCTCTATTCTCGTCTCATTTGAATTGATGATCCAACTCCGTACCTATTTTGCTCATATGTCTCCAGTCATCGTGCAATCCTTCATATACGTTACAATATCTAGACTCAATGTCAACCACCTTCGTTGCACCTACCGCATCAACATACCTAGACATGATACCTTCCATGTTTGCCCCATCTTTCATAAACATTCCTATGGAAAGAAACCCCTCCTTCCATAAACATTTCTATGAAAATAAACCCATCTTTCATAAACGTTTCTATGAAAAGAAACTCCACCTTCCATAAACATTTTTAAGGAAAGAACAAGAGAATAATTTCCTTTCCATATTTCCTATGTCTTCCATATTTGCCTCCAATAAATGCATGAATTCCTCTTAATTGTCCTTTCCATATTGTTACCCCACCAGCCTTCACCTCTCCTATAAATACCAGGCCTCTCCCACGAAATCCCCACCACCTCAAACCCTCACCACGCCACCAGGCTACCGCCACTCTGATCTGTCGTCGCGTCCAGCAATAGTTCTGCCGATTGGCATTGATGTTCCCGGCGATCCACCCAACCGGAAGCCACCAAATTTGACATGGAGGTGCGCCTAGATGTCCTCTACAACATATCCAAAAATCAGAGCCATTGGACTTCGGATGCCTCTAAGATCTGCATCAGAATGGCAGCAGCTCCCTGATCTAGGCGAATCCAGCACGCGCGGCGGTAAATCCATCCCATTTTCTCCCAATACACAGGTGTTCTTGATACAATCTACAATCCAAATTGTGTTCCATGGTATTTTGATCATCTCCACCAGAGGGTTCTCCTAGAACGGCCTTGGTGTCACCAGGAACGCGATCTGTGCTCGATCTACCGCTAGACGACCTCGCCATGATACAACCCATTGATCTCCAGAAGAGTTGATTTCTGATCCAATTCACCTTATGTTTCGCATGTCCCACATCACTAGGAAAATTTCTGTTCAAACTATTCCTTTATAACTAGAGCCAATAAATTGGAACACACACATATTCTTTGCAATGTCTGTGTGCAGCCGTAGTCCTTGCAGCTTTAACCTTGCAAATCTTTTGATCCACAACCCTGATTTAGGTGATTCTCCGCCTAAATTCTTGTCTCCAAATAAATTATCCAATTACAACCTTTGTTCAATCATAGCCAATTGTTCTATATCTTGCATTGTGTATTCATTGTGTGTATGCTTTGTATGTCTTGCGCGAATAGGATTTTTACGCACGGGAATCATACGAGGACAAAGATCAAGATTTGTTATCACTGAGCAGCAACATCTAATTTCAGGCAAGTGTCCTTGATGTATTTTATACCTATTATTAATATTATTTTAGAACTACATGCTTGTGTCAAATGAATGGGTACCTATCGTTAGGGTTTTCCTAGTATTGCTTTATCCTTTTCCTTGTCGCCTTGAACTAGTTGGTTGGTTGGTTGTGGGTAGATAATGCTTGGGTTGCTTTGTGGGATGTTGGGTTAATATTAACCCTAATTAATGAACTATGTCACATCATAGTTGGAATGATAATCTTTATTAGCAATATGGCTTAGGACTTAGGATTTGGGTGATCGGTATGAGGACTTTGCAGGGGTTTACTAGCAGTTCGGAGACTATGCAGGGGCTCACCGATAGTCCCCTGATTTGTTTATCACCTAAATCATGTTAATGACCGGTTCTTCGAGCGACAACCCATGTGAACCGTACAACCACAAGCCAAGTTATGGGCACGGCCTGGCACGGTATGCGGTGGAGACCAGCTGGTGCGTGTGAAGGTGGAAGGGACTATGCAGGGGTTCACCCGTAGTCCCATGGGGGAGGTGTGGTTAAGGACAAGGTCCTAGAACCATCTGGCTCAAAAGAGGCCTCTCAGGTAAAGGGTTTACTTCCCGATGGGTGAAACCTCAGTGGGCACGTATAAGCTGGAGGAAGCCGTTGAAATGCCTTGAAGTGATCTCCTGACGAAAAACCGAAGTGAAAGGATCATAGTGACCTAGAGGGGGGGGGGTGAATCGGGAACTATCTCTATGTTCCAATTTTACCAATTCGCAATGCCAATACACTCAAAACAACTCCTACACAATTCTAGTGGTGATCACACTAACAAGATAATCCTATGAAAGGAAAGACAACCTATGCATACTAGTGGATCACACAAGTCAATACAACTCCTATGCAATTCTAGTGATCAAGCACGCCAATGCAACTCCTATACATGCTAGTGATCAAATGCGAAAGCTTAAACACTACTAGAAAGCAAGGAACCTAAACATACAAGTCTATATGATAAACAACTAGAACATGACAAGCATACAAACATGAATAGCACGGTATGAAAAAACTAAAAGGAAAGGCATCAAAGTAAAGAGCGGAATAAGAGATGGCTCATGATACTTTTTCCCAGGTCTCGGAAGGATGGCGCCTTCCCCTACTCCTCGTTGGACCACTCCCGCCGGAGTCCTGGTCCGTCCCGCCACCAAGTGGAGTTCTCGCACAAGAGCCCGCAATCACTCCCGAAGTGAAGACACGGTGTGCGTCACCGCTGCCACCAAGGCACAAGCTCGCCTCCCTCGAGAACTTGCCAGACTCCCGGAGCCGGCACGAGTGCTCACTAGCGATGCCCCTTTCACCGGCGGGCTCAAACTATGTACAAACATTTGACGACCTTCACAACCAATCACAATAGGCACGATCACCGACACCTAACCGGTCTAGGTCTCATCATAGACCAAGAGTAACAACCTAGATCACACCCTCAAGGACACCCTAGTCTTAGATGTGCAAGATCGCTCCTTGTTACTCTCACAAGCACTCTCAAGATATCCAATATTCTCTTCTAATGCTCTCCTCTTTTCCTCTTGGACCTTACCAAATGCTCTCAGGTATTCCACTGGCCAAGAAAGGTCTCGAAGACCCCAGCAATGAAGTTATATAGGCTTCCAACCTCCAACTATCCGTTGGTCCACGAAATCGCTTTCTGGGCCTACTGACTGGACTGTCCGGTCACTGCCTGACCGGACCGTCCGGTCACTGCAAACCTGGGCACCAACGGCTCTGCCCTGCTGAAATCCTGTACTGACCGGACCATACAGTCAGTTGACCGAACCGTCCGGTCCGTTTCTCTCTCCAGTCCAGAAACATTTCCAGCACTCGTGTCCTCGCTGCCTAGAGTCACTTGTATAGACCGAACCGTCCGGTCTGTAGATCGAACCGTCCGGTCTCTACAACCTCAACTCTGGCAGTTTTCTCGCTTCTTCGCTGTAAGTCCCATACAACTTCACCTAGTAACCGTACAGTCCGGTCACCATTGACCCCTCTGTCCGGTCACGATGTCCAGAAGCTAAAACTCCTCATCCTCGCTTGACTTCGTTTCCCGGCTTCTACAAACAGTTTCTCGACTTCTCCACTGTCATCTAGTGCATGTGATTTCACCGAGCAACCTTGCACATCGCCGACTAGACATGACCTAAGAGAAATGACCTAGACCCTCTTGATAGTCCGATTTTTTCTATGGACTCAAAGCCCTAACAACTAGACAAGTGTTCTCAACACTTGCTCCATAGCTTGTCCTCGGCTTTGATCCATCTCCATCAACCCTTGGACTCCATCAACCTCACCAAGCCTCCATACTTATGGTCATTGTCATCAATCGCCAAGGCAACCATCATCCATATGATTTGGAGTAGAGATTTAATGATGGTTCCTATATAGGCAACACTCGTGTAGATATTAGTCATATTTCATGTTTGTCATTCATCACCAAAACATCATACCTTGGGGTGACCTCAATGGTCATGATCCTTACACAAAGGAAATGTGCAAGTGTTTGGCCGGCACGGCAGGATGGAGATTTAGTCACCTGGAAACAGGAGATGAAGTCGCTTCTTGTGGGGAATGTGTACAACCTCTACAGAGTGAAAACTATCATGACAGCCGTGCTCACGGTCAAGAGCGGCATGGATCCTGACAAGACTAGTTGGTTATGGGATGGAATGGTTGGGGTTGGTGGATGGATTTGGATTGGGCTTGGATAGGACCTTATGGATCAATGGTTGGGATGACCTCATCTAGTAATTAGGATGCTTAGAAAATTAAAAGCTCATGCAATAAACCCCTATAAGCCTTCCTTGCCTTTAGCCCCATGTTATCTTTTCCCCCACTTGCTGAGTATGACATGTACTCACCCTTGCACTATATCGCATTGCTGCTCAGCTACAGAAGAAGGATGGTATAACTATGAAGACGATGGAGGAGACTAGGCAGGCGGTCTTTCGGTCGACTTCCTGTGGAAACTAAAGGACGCCAACGCTTAGTTTATTCCGCTGTAACGTAATCTTTTATTTTCTTTTGACCTATGGGTCACCTTTGTAATAATATTATCGATTTAATAAAGATATTATTCTTTTATCATAATAACTGTCCTATATGCGTGAAAACTTAATCTTGGGCATGCATACAGATGCATTTGATTTCAGTCGTTGGAACCGGGTGTGACATCGTGGGAGGCGAGCTTGTGCCTTAGTGGCAACGGTGATGCTACCGTGTCTTCACTCCGGATGTGATTGCGGGCTCATATGTGAGAACTCTACTTGGTGGCGGGAGGGACCGGTACTTCGGTGGGAGTGGTCCAACGAGGATTAGGGAAAGGCGCCATCCTTCTGAGATCTTGGAAAAAAATCATGAGCATTTCTTGACCCTCTCTTTACTATTCCGCAATTGTGTGCTCTAGTGAGTAGGTTGAATTGTGGCTTGCATAGGCTAGTGTATTTAGCTTCCGCATTTGACCTCATCATGAACACTAGTTTGCGTAGGGTCCTAACCTCCTAAAATTAATAGGTTGCAACGATTGCTAGGATCTAGTTGTGTGGAATTGAAGTATTCGAATTCATGGTCGGCTTACCGATTCACCCCCTCTCGGTTGTCCTTCAGTCTTTACATCTTGCTAGATGAACCCCTCAATAAATGAGCTCAATAATTCTCAGATCTAAGAGAGGGTGGGGGAATCCTCTATTTTCACCGGGGAGAGAAGGGAAGAGGAGGGGAGAGTGAATGGATGAAGGAGAAAGGGAGTAAGGAAGAAGAAGTTGTGGGTTTTAAAGTCCAAGTAAGACACGTCAAAATCGTTAGCGTGTCTTACACAGGTAACACGTCAAAGGATTTGATGTGTCTTATGCCAACCTATAGGCCTGGGAATTCGATTAATCCGATTTGGTTAATGCGCTTGTAAAGAAATTCGGTTATTGGAAAATGGTAACCGAACGTATGAGGAAAAATGCTATAAGCGCACTAATCGGTTACAGTTAATCTGCTCAGTTTTCAGTTAATCACCGATTAACTGATAAATGTGGATCTGGATCCTGGTTGAGGTCGTCAGCACTCCCTCGCTCCTTGCCCGCCATGGCACCGTGACGCCGTCTGTAGCTTGCGCACTGCGCCGCCGTCGCCTGTATGGCGCCCTGCTGAAGTCGTCGCTCGTCCGAAATTCCTCGATGGCTCACGTGCTGGTACAGTTTGCTTAGTGATGTAGCTTGCTCACACCTGCCTGCGCGTCGTAGCTTGGTTGGAGTCGCTTGCTTGGCTGCTCGCGTGCCGCCAGTGAGTCTCCCGCGCACTCCCATGCGTTGCCTCGCCTCCATGATCGCCAGCGCGTTGCCTTGCACGGACCGGGACATGGAGTCAAGTAGAGAAGGGCGGCAGGTGGTACAATACAACACAAGAGGATGATGCTACGTAGGCTTTATGTTTTGGGCTTTGTTTGCATGGGCCGAAGGCAAGACCTGGGATGTCAAGTGAATATCGGTTGCTTTGGTTTATTCGGTAGTACACATCTAAAACCGTAATTTTGGCCATAAACCAAACAAACTAAAAATGAAAACCGAACCGATAACCATAACCGTATTAACCGCATATTTCGGTTCAGTTCGTTACGGTCATCAGTTTTATAGTTAACTGCGTCAAGCCCAACCAACCTGGACTCTGCGTAGATTGTCCAAGCTCATGTGTAGCTGACGTGTCAATAAAACACGCCAACCTATATGACATATCTCCCTTCTGTAACACATCATTTGCTTTGGCGTGTCAAAAACGTCTATATATTATAAATTTAGTTTCTGATAATTTCTCTTTAAAATTTTAGATAAAAATGATTATTTAAAAAAAAGACACTAGGGTCCACTGCTGACCGGATCTAGTGCATAATCGCCTTCGCATAACTCGTTTTGGCGGGGAAAATTGAAGATGGCGGTCGAATGAGGTTGAAGATACGTCGCCTACCTCTACCTCCAGGCCAGGATTTGGCTGCGACGATCATGTCATCGATGGGCGTGCCTATGTGAGCTTGCTTTAGGCCTGGAAGTGGCTCTGAGGTACCGTCCGCCTGCTTGTCGTCGGCTGTTACTACTCCTCACAGCTAAAGATGGCAACATGTACGCTTTCGGGGGTGTGCCCGCGGGTAAAAACCCATTGGGCACGGGCACGGGCGGCAATTCATACCCGCGGGCGCGGGCACGGGCGGCAGTTGAAATCCACGGGTAGCACCTTAACGGGCAGGAAAAAGTCTTACCCGAACCCATTTGCCTGTTACCTGATAACGTATCTGATTTCATCCTTATCTATTTTATTCGTTCCTCACTTGGCCACTTGCCAAACCAACTTTTCCTGATTCCCGTCATCTCCAGTGCCAGCTACACCCTCCCCATCTCCTCTCTCTCTCTCTCTCTCTCTCTCTCTTTCTTAAAGATTTAGTTCGGCTTCATTCTCACTGCAGTGGAGATCCAGACGAGGCACCAGCACCCCTACAAGGACTGCGTCGCGGCCATGCGGCTGTACAAGAGGATGCGCGTGCAGCGGCATTGTAGGGGAGAGGACGACGCTGCTGCTGATGCAGCGTTTCATCAGGCACCACCCCACGCGTTCCTGGCCGGCTACCCTCCACCTCACGCGCCGCCACCTTGCCGGCCCTGGCGCGCCATCGCCTGGCCGCCTTCGCGAGCAACAACGATGCTCAACCGGCTTGGCACATCCGTGCTGCTTGGTCGCCCTCCACTGTGACGATGCCAGCCTCGTGACGCGTCTTCCGCAGCCAATCATTGCGAGGCTGGCGGGAAGACGGGCATGCCCGCAGGCAGCGGGCACGGGCGGCATTTGGTGCCCGTGGCGGGTGACGGACACAGACACGGGCACGAAATTTTGCTCACGAACACGGACAGACGAAGCCACTATCCGTGAGCATTTTACCCGTTGCCATCTTTACTCACAGCCGACTTGAAAAAACGGAAGTGGTAGCCTGTCGTGGGATGCGCACTTGCAGGAGCAGGCTGGGAGTGGGAGCGGCACGATGCTGGCGCAGCTAGGAGGAGAAGTCGCTGGGATGGGGAGCGGCCGGCTCCAGTGTGATCTGCTGGAAGCGATCCTGTTTTTTTTTTTTTTTTTGGCCCCTTCCTCGCGTGTGTTCCTCTCTAGATTGACTGAACGGGTGGTGGACTGGTAGCTAGATGGATAAGAAGTGAAGGAAAGAGCAAGGTAACATGATCATTGTGAATGGAATAAATTCTAAAAAGAAAGAAAAGGAATTACAGTTAAATAAGTAAAAATGTCCAAAAAAAACTCAATTAATCATCATTTGGAGTCCAACTTCCGTTATTCAATTATTAGAGTTTTACATAGTTGAATGTCTGTTTTCTTTTGTCATGGTTGTGAAGAACATCCATGTTCAATTATATAATGTGTATTAAAACATGAAACGCCGTAGGTGACACTATGTTTGCATTCTCTCAAATAAGCCACAAAGTTAACAAATATAGATGAAGTTTATGTTTGATCACAATGATTTTATTGGTCTATACATGTATTAATTAGTTTATATAGACAACATAACAAATGATGCATTGCACAATTTGTCTGTTTTGTTGTTTGACGTCCTAAAAGGGTTGACGGTGACCATCACGATGGACACGACAGCGTGCGGCCGCAATAACACGCGAAGATAGCTCCACGATCGTGATCTGGACAGACGAAAACAAAGATCGATGAAATCCTGCATGCGTCGTTGATGTGAGTCAATGACGCCGGCAAGTACAAAGTGAGGAGTCAGATCATCCCATATATATATACTAGTAAAGTGCTCATGCATTGCTACAGGCATTGAAAGGATCAAAATTTTTACTACACTAACCTACATGAGTTCTTATGCTGATTGCTACCGGAAGACAAGGAAATGGATACCATTGCTTAACTTCGTACAAATATATTAGGAATGAAGATAAAATCCCGTATCAAATATTACAACTCTTTATGTATATGTCACTCCTTACAGCTCGTAGAAATACCTCAAGGGGCCTAAAACAGTAATGAGTATACCCCTTCTGGTGTCTTTGTAAGAGTGTTCTGTAGATTAGATTTAGCTCCTACTATCTCTTGTTGATAAATTGTATGACCTCTCTAATACATTTGGTACTAACAAAGACATATTTTAAGTGCAAAACCAACATATGTTCTCTGGATCCACTGACATTTCGTCATGCCCTCCAAGAGTACTTGGAGGCAGTACACAATGAACAGCTTGCCTTTTATCATATCGGTCGACAACAAATGGTTAGTTGGAATTCAATTTAGAATAGAAAAAGGCATAATTCATGAATCTCCATGTCTGGAATTTACCCCTAATACACATGCCAATTTAGTTAATAAAAATAATTACAGTTAATCTAAAATGCACAAGTGACTACAATATTGTCATACCTGAAATTATATAGGCACTATCACATATTATGTTTCCTCAGGTGAGCAACATCGTGATCAGAGAATGAAAAAAAATGGGCTCATCTAACAAACAGTAGCTTACATTCATTCACAAGTTCAGAAAAAAAAAAGATATTGCAGCCTATCTTACCTATTCATTTGATAATCCTTATCTAACATTGGCAATGAAAAAAAATCATCTTTTAAATATCTGGTACCAGGGAATATTCAGAGACATGGAAATAAACATGTATATTGCAGGTTAATGAGGAGATGAGAAAATAATATAATATTCTTATTATATGCCTTATGAATATAAAGAAGAGATATCATAGAGCCTAAGGGTAACATCTAGATGAATTTTGTCACAAATTTAGATTATCAGCTGTCACAAATGCCTTCACCAAAGGGATGGTTCAATCGTAATAACATTTCACAATCTTGTTAATCAGCTAGGATGTTTTAGACAAAGTCCAAGACTCTCCATGTTTTTTCTTCAAAGATACTTTAGGTAAACAAGTTATTATAACATATGACTGACTAAACGAAATTGTAATATTACCAATTCTAATAGTTTTAGTTTAGCACTATCATGCCTACTTCTTACAGCCCGACGCCCCAGTAGCCATGTCAGAGCAACAAATACACAAATGGATAGATCAATAATCAGATTACTGCTATAACCCTGACAGTGAATAAAAAATCAGATGACTGCACCAAAACTGCAACGACAGCAATAGCATCAACAATGTCAATTTCAATGAACACGCATGAAAAACACACACAAGTCAGTAGTGGTACCGATGCTTTGCTAATCAACACTACTAATATCTTGTATCAAACTCAAAAAATAGTTAATGAAAAACCATGTGGCAGTAATGAAAACAATATCAACCTCCAATATCTTTATTCGTCTTCTTTCTCTTCAATAGTTTGCCTGCATATTTGCACACTCTATGCGATGCAGCTGATTTTGGAACCTTCAAACGTCAAGCAGTCCAATTCAACATATCGGTTCCAGATTATTGGTAGCCTGACGAGGACGGTGATGAAGATAGATGTGTCCTTCTTTGGAGCAGTGGCAATGTCGAAGTTGAGATCGATGTTGAAGTAATTCCTGAGTTGCGCCATCACGTCATCATCGTGGCCGAACGTCCAGCAGGGCACCGTGTAAAGTTGGCACGCGTCGGCGACCTCGGCATTGACGGTGAAGTCAAAACCCTCGATGGTGCGTGAGGAAACACGGCCGCCTCCACCCTCCGCGTCAGTGAGGAGGCTCATCAAGTGCTGGTGGGAAGGCAGGCCAACAGTTCCTGCGCCGGCTGCGTGTCGTCGCCTCGCTGGCATTGAGCACCTCGTGTGGCGGCTCGAGCAACCATGGAATCGATGGGTTATGTTTTGGGTTCGGTTGTTCTGAGTGGAGAGGCGGGTAGGGTGAGGAAACGTGTAGGGCAATGTGATGTACGGAAGGAGTTTGTGGAAACCAACAAAGGAAACGTATTATTAAGAAAGGAGTTTGTAAAAACCAACAAAAGAAACGTATTGAGCGAGGACTATGTATAGGCTGTTGTGGAAACAAACAAAAGAAAAAAAATAAAAGACCACACCAGTTTTATTAAGGAGTAGAGATATTTGTTTCAGGAAAAGTTTATTTGTTACCGTGTTATAAATTATAATAACACCTTCAAATATATATGTAAAATTGTAAGCTAAATATGAATAGATAGAGCATACAACCATCTATCATCACACAAAAATTAAGTTGAAACTAAAACATGTGTAAAGAGAGATAAAAAGAGAAATCAACCTATAAATAGTATAGAGTGTAGTAACTGTTTATTGTAGACCCGCAATCCACTACTATTGATAAGCTGATTTCTCTTTTATTTTCTCCCAACACAAGTACGAGTTGCACCTAAATTTTTGCATGATAGTAGATGATTGCATGTTCTATCTATCTATATTTTTGTTGTAATTTTAGATGGACATTTATATGTATTATTGTGTTTGGTAACACAATAACACTTAACCCACTTCTAACACTAGATATGCACTCGTTTCTTTTTTTTTTCTTTTGCCCTGCAATGAATGTGTTCTGAGCATGTGCATCATCCCGGATCACCCCTCATCGACAACCCAAGTTTACAAACACTATTTACATGTTATTGGCGTGACAATGTTCAGACAAGTTATCTAGAACTCATGAGTTCACCACCCATTACATGGTTAATAGAATTCATGGTAATATCTACCATCCATGCAATCCCCAACCATTTTACTTTTATGCCTCAATATCCTCCACCTTCCCATGGGTTTCCTGAAGTTCCCACATGATGAAGCCTTTAATTTGGGTCTCCCCATCTTTTTCTTCATATAACTCTATTTTCAACATGCGAGTATGTGTGCTAATTCACTCGTAAGCTAGTATATGGTTTGCCTTGAAAGTAATATGCATGACAAAGATAATATTCACAAAAGACCAGATACAAAACATGGAGGGTAATGCATTAGACAACATACACAAGTTCATCCATCAAGCACACAAAATAATATCCACATTCAAAAGCAGCCAAAACAATTATTTAATAAACATTGAAACAAACAAAATACTATACATGTATAATAACCATGCATATATCTATCATCAACAACCATTTTTCTTTATGTCATAATCTTCTCCTTCCTACGGATTTTCAGAAGTTTCCATAGGTTCTCAAACCTTTAAATTCTCCTATATTTGCTTTTCACACTTGTCATAGTGAAACTTTAATTCCATTTTTAACATGTTAGTGTGTGTGCTAATTCACTCATAAACTCTGCATAATTGTCTGGACAATCATTACCATCTAACCACACTCATATAAAGCTAGAGTTTTAAATTGGACTCAAACATCATTTTACATGGATGGAAACTTTTAAACCACAATAGTCATGCAGACTAGAGATTTCTAGTCATCATAAAATAAAGTACTATGACTCTACCAGTTGATCAATTACAAACCATTATAATAAATAAGTATTCAAATTATTATTACAATTAACAAACAAAAGACAAGTATTCATATACTTACATAACAAGCACAAAAATTAAAGTATTGCAACACCTACACAAAAAATAACATCCCAAAAAATTTAGACTATGACATTACATACACCAGAATTTTTCCAATAACCGTAAGAGCATAACATGGTACAGGTGGGCCACAAACAAACCAGTAAAATCCATACACACATACTTATTTAAACCAACTATTGAATTTGTAGTTATCATTAGCATAATATCAGTACATCATGGAAGCATCGGCAACAAGCTAGTATGAAAAGACAACAAAAATAAGTTATCATTAGTATATTGTCATTATAGCTTGAGAGCATCTACATGAGCTTATGTGGTACTATTGTTTTGAATAGGAGTTGTGTTAAACAATAGATGGTGAATTGAGATTACAATGAGTTAGAGGGCACCTATATATAGATTATATGAGGGAAACTATAAGATAGTGACATTACACTACTACTTTTAACCATTATATCCTAATAACACTTCCTCTCAAATGTAAGATATTTGTAATAGCATCGTGTTTAAAAACTTTCACAATTAACACATGAATATTACGACTAGAAGATATAATAATACTCTAGACACCCTTAACAAATACAACCAAAACTCTATGGAGGGATATTATCACTAGTAGAAATGTGCACAACAATGACGTTTTGCTTGTGATCTTCTAAAAATGCGTCATAGAAGATGACCATACTATGACAAAAAAATAGTGGATTGTCATGGTAGACAAGTGACGAATGTTCTATGACAAAATTTATGACGAAGTCTAAAATAGCATCATAGAAGAGAAAACTCAGAACGTCATAGAACACCAGACCATCCGAGCCACAGATTTGTGATAGTTTTGATTCATCATAGAACTGCTACAGCTGACACATGTGTCATATGTGGGTCCCACATTCCAATGTGGCCTAAGATGCGACTACTGGGTCCATATGTAAGTTCTCTTGATCCACCCGTGCTCGAATTTTAGTCCTCTCAGTCCAACGTGGCATTGGGTCCGCCGGGCTATAAGTTTCATGACCATTAGTATTGGAGCCCCAAGGTATGAATGTTTTGGTGATTAATGATTACTGTGAAAATGTGGCAGATATCTACACAAGTGTTGTGTACACATGAATCATTATATACTCTACTACAAAACCAATTGATGATGTTTGCCTTGGTGATTGATGACAATGACCACAAACATGTAGGCTTGGTGAGTTTGATGGAGTCCAAGGGTTGATGGGGATGGATCAAGGCTAAGGACAAGCTAGGAGCAAGTGTTTGGAACACTTCTCTAGTTGTTAGGGCTTGAGTCCATAGAGAAAACCAGACTATCAAGGGGGTCTAGGTCATATTAGGTCATGCTAGACGGTGATGTGTGTGAATGCTCAGTGAAATTACAAAGCACTAGGAGGCAGTGAAGAGGCCAAAGAACTATTGGATGAAGATGGGAAACGAAGTCAAGAGGAGACGAGGAGTTTCAGCTTCTGGAGATGGAGACCGAACAAAAAGGACGCGGAGACCAGATGGTCTAGTCATGTGCGAGGATTTCTAGAAATGGTGCAAGTCAGCGAGGAATTCTATTGGCACAGGAGCCATAGAGACCAGACAATCCGGTGTGTAGACCGGACTGCTCGGTCTGTATGGAGTGGCCCTGAACAGGAGAGTAAGCAAATTGCAATGGTTCTGTTCGAAGAAGGAACAGAAGAGACTGGACAGTTCGATCTGTAGACCGGACTGTACGGTCTACATAGGAATCAGCTACGGACAGAGAGCAACGGCTCTAGAGGAGTCGTTCGATGAAGACCGGACAATACGATCTGGAGACAGACCGGACTCTATGATCTATACGTCGAGTTGTTTCGTGAAACAACGACTAGTTTGAGATTGGGAGACTATTTAAAATCATTGTTGAGGTCTTGGTGACTTTCTCTTGGCCATTTGGATTGTTGGGAGCATCTGTACGGAACCAAGAGGAAAAGAGGAGAGCACTAGGAGGAGATATTGGATATCTTGAGAGTGCTAGAGAGAGTAACTTGAGCATCAATACATATCTAAGGCTAGGGTGACCTTGAGAATGTGTTTTAGGCAACTCTTGGTCTATAGTGGGACCTAGACCGGTTAGGCGTCGGTGATAAACCTATCATGATCGGTTGTAAAGGCTGTCACAAGTTTGTACACGGTTTGAACTCACCGTTGGAAGGAGCATCGCTAGTGAGCGCCCGTACCGGTTCGGGGAGTCAGGCAAGTCCTCTAGGGAGGTGAGCTTGTGTCTTGGTGGTAGCGGTAACGCAATCGTGTTTTCACTCCGAGAGTGATTGCAGACTCGTGTGCGAGGACTCCACTTGGTGGCAGGAGGGACCGGCACTCCGGCGGGAGTGGTCCAACGAGGACTAGGGGGAGGCACCATTCTCTCGATACCTCAGAAAAAAAATCAAGAGCATTCATTGACTCCTTTCTTTGCTATTCCGCAACTGTGTGCTATAGTTGATAGGTCGACTTGAGGTTTGCATAGACTAGTGTGGCTTAGCTTTCGCATCGCATTCATCATGAAGACTAACATGTGTAGGGTCTTGGTATCCTAGAATTTTTGTAATGATTGCTAGTATTGAGTGTGGAGATAAGAAGTGTTTGTTGATAGTGGTCGGCTCACCGATTCAACCCCCCCCCCCTCCCGCCCTCTCGGTACACCTTTGATCTTTACACGGGCCCACATGTAAGTACCGTAGGTCCATCGTTGCACTAGGTCCACATGTATGCGCTCTATTTTCAAAGTTGAGGTGGGTCGGTCTATGAGGTCCATATGTAAGCGCTACCACTGGGCCCACATGTAAGCACTCTCTTTTCTAAGTTTTGGTGGGTTGGTCTACGGGGTCTACATGTAACCGCTACCATCGCGCTCGTCCAAATTTTTTGTAAGTTAAAAATTAAACTGTGGGTGCCAGGTCTCGAACCCTTGACCTACCCGAGGAAATCGATAAACTTACCATCATGCTAGGACCCCCCGCTTGGTTGCAGGGTCATAACATTTTATTTCAAAGTTTCTATGCGGATGTTCACCCTTACTGACTGGACCATCTGTAGATACTGGACTAGGTCATTTGTAGGTTACTGGACAGGGTCATTAGTAGGCTACTTGATTGATCCATTTGTAGGTTACTGGACTGGACCATTCGTGGTTATTGGACTGGACCAATTGTATATTACTACAGGCGTGCGTTAACTGTAAGATACTTTATCACTAGGAAATGTAAACCATCTCAGAAAATTCAAACAACAATTTCATTCAGATCAAATCACTGAGAACAACAACAGGGTGTGTGAGACAATACAAATCATGTCTTTGCTTATTATTAGTAGATCAAATATATATGTTGATTTCTGTTCCATGCATCGACAAGTGACTTAAACAAAATATAAAATATAGGGCTTATCCATTTGGAACAATTTCCTTTCCATTTAAAAAGGATTTTTGTATTGATTCCTTATTTCAACGCAACAAAAAATGTTGTCATCTCAAGACAGGACGTCAGGGCTAGGACTCTAGGAGGCAAAGGAGTAGGGGTCTGAGGCTGGAGACACACTGAAAGTGCCTAGAGGGAGGGTGAATAGGCGATAATCCCTAAAAATGACTTCATAATAAAAGTTAAATGCGTAGTGTTGGACTTGTCTTGATTGTGACGAAAGTCCACGTACTTGTCCAATGACACGAGATAGAAAAGTAGATCGGCCAATTAAAACTTAAAACTAGTGCAAGGCAAGTTAGGAACTAGTCATTACAAGCCAGAGCAAGATGTAGAAGCAAGGATAAAATCTAGCATGCAACCTACACAAGTTAATTTAAGAAATACGAAGCAAACCCTTACTAGCAAGTTTAAGAACAAGAACAAGTAATAAAGCACAAAGAAGACACGGGAATTTTCACAGAAGTTTAGGTCCACAAAGAAGCCTACGTCTCCGTTGAGGGATCCACAAAGGACTGGGTCTCTTTCAACCCTTAACCATTCCAAGTGGCCGCTAAGATCAAACTTGGTTTCACTAACAACTCCACAAAGGAGGGGTCAATACAAACTTCCCAAGGTGTCATCACACGAGTTGGGAGCTCAACGGGCACCTCTACCACAGGAGTTGGGAGCTCAACGGGCACCTCTAACCATCTAGGAGCTGAATCCCCAAGAGTAAAAAACACAAGAGTCATCGACGGTGAGGATAAACCAAGTGTTCAAGAGGATGGAAGCTTGATGAAGATGTAGTACTTCAATCTTCTCTCAATCCCTTCACAAATCAAGAGTGGAAGCAAGGGAGGAGAGTTGGGAAGAGCAAAGTGAGCTTGAGAGTGTTTTTGAGTGGAATGAGTGACCAACCGGCCAAAGGGTAAGATGGGAATCTATTTATAGCCCATGGAGAAAAAGAGTCGTTGGACGAGCAAATCATGAGATATGTGTTGGCGTGCTCTCTGGAGTCCGACGAAGTTGCCCGATACCTCGGACAACCCTAGCTCATCGGACAAGTCCGATGATGACATAAAGTGGCAGAGGCTCTGGAGTCCGATGAAAAGGTCCGAGATGTCGGACTTTCCTCAGGTCATTGAACAAGTCCGATGACCGTCGGACATGTCCAACGACACAGAGTGGTAGCTTCTTTGGAGTCCGATGGACTTGTCTGACACGTCGGACAAGTCCAACGAAATGACTCTAGAAGAAGGTTTTTAGGCCTAGAAAGAGGAAATTTGGCACTTGGATCATTTTTGTTTTAAACTCTTGTGTCCCTCTTAATGGTACGGTCTTCCTATACTCAAGATAAAATAAAAACTTTATAAGCTTCGATCTTCAGTAATTTTTTAATATCAACTTTGAAGCACTTTGCCTTCTTCTTTTCTCCTTTTTGTCTCTATACAATTTATTCACCATATTTTGGACCATTATCTACACACATGCTTAATGAAATATCAGTTCATTCTTAATTGTATTGACGTCAATCACCAAAATAAAATTAGGGGCCTAGATGCACTTTCAGTTTTCCCCTTTTTGGTGATTGATGACAATACAACTAAATTTCATAAAAATATACAATAAAGTTCTGTTTGTGATAAAAAGAAGTATGGAGCTCCCCCTAAATGTGTGCATGTGAACAAAAATAAGAAGTGAAAACATGTGCACATATTTGACTAAGAAAGTGAGAGCTCCCCCTAAAACCATGCATTTATGTCAATTTGCTGCGAAAAGCCATATGAAATAAACACAATGCAAATGACATACAAGGTTCACTCAAAGGCATCTAGAGAAAGATAGACAACAAAGCACCATTACAATAAGCGTGAATTTTAAATAAGTTCACAAACCACAAAGTTGACACACATAAAGTCTTACAGGCCATAAATAAAGTTGTACAAGCCCATAAATAATTCAACTCTCTCAACTCACAAACTAATCAAATAAGCGACAAGGATAGATAGCACTTCTCTCCCTTTGGCATCAAAACACCAAAAAGGATAAATGGAGACACGAGGAAAGATAATCTTCTACTCATCATCATAGTCTTCAACATCTTCATCTTCTTCCTCGTCTTCATCTTCTTCCTCAACCATAGGTGTCTTGCCTTTGCGCGCACAAAGATCATATGCAGCGTCTTCCTCTTGTTCCTCTTCTTCTTCCTCATCACCATCAAAACAGACATGTACACCACTAAAGGCTGCCCCACTGTCAAACTGAGGTGGCAGAGGATAGTAACCAAAGTAGTTCATCTCATCCATAGTGAAGGTGGCAGTCGGATCCGCATAAACAGACGGGTATGAGTCTTTCGCCGGAGGTGGTGGAGGAGGGGGAATCTCACAACTAAGATGGTCCATTATTATTTTCTGGTTCCTCTCAATAACATCCATCCTCTTCATAATACCACTTCTTTTCCACGGGATGGCTGAGGGATAGACAATGGTCCTGTGGCTCTAGGATGAGCCCTTGGAGGCTGAGGGGAGGAGGGCTGAGCTGCACCAAAATCTTCACCCGCTGAAGTGGAGGCAGTCCAATTTGATGGAACCTGAGGCATGAGGCTCTGGTGCTTCATGTCTTTGTTGAAAGTTTGGCCTGAGATCTTCTCAATCATGTACATGATGTAAGGAGCGTAAGAACAGCCACATCTCGAAGAAATTGAGATGTCCCACGTCTCCTGATAGATATAGTCAAAGACATCAAACTTCTTGTCTCCATGAAGCCAGTGGAGAATGTCCCTCTGAAAGGCGGGAATGCGATCAGAGTTACCTCCATGAGGTGCTAGAGTGCTTTTGTAGATCTGATGCAAGACTGAGAAGATGGATTTCAGTCCATTGGAGTTGGGTGCAGAGCCGTTGTTGGGATCCATGTACATGTACCGCATCTCCTCAACATCCATGTGGTTTCCCTTGTGCACCTTGTTCGTTTCTTTGCGAGAGCTCTTGAGTCCAATCATCAAGGCAAATTAATTCAAGGTGCAAGTGTACTTTGTCCCATTTGTCATCCAAGTCATGGTCTTGCACCATCATCAAAGTACATTGTGGAGTAGAACTGTGCAATGATCTCCTTGTTCCAAGAATAGTTGAATGTCAGGAGAGTCTTGATCCCATGGTGTTCACAAGCAGCCAGCCCTTCATTGAGCGAAGGATGTTTCCGATCCTTCATATAATTCCAGTCAAGCCACTTCATCTCCACAAAAAACTTCTTCATGCGAAGATAGGTGGAGCGGTACCAATCCGCATGAAAATGATCCTAAAAACGAATGTCGACTGCTTCTTTGTCAAAGGAGTAGTAGTTCGTCTGACGGGCTTCACGGCATATCTCAATGGATGCATGAATGTAGTCAACAATTTCCCTGTCTGAGTTCTCCTCCTCAGCTGGAGGATACATGACTCGAACCAAATAAGTGGGCTCTTCTGGTTCCTCTCTTTCAGCCGTCCGCAAAGTAGTTTTGCGAATGCGACGAGCAGTGGCATTTCTTCGCTTGGGAGCTTGGTTTTGTTCCTCACTATTCTTGGTCTTCTTCCCCCTCAAAGGTGATGAGTTGTCCATACTAGGAATAGAGAGTGATTAATTAATTAGACATAGTCATGAGTGTGTGGAAGAGGATGGTGGATATATGCATGAGAAGAACTTTTGAAAAATCTGTCTATCGTCGGACATGTGATTGGTGCATCCACTATCAATCACCCAACTTGACCCACCGGAGACATAATCCAACAAAACTTAAGCTTAGTTTTTAGGTACCCAAATTTTCTTGAGTCCTTTCACATTAGTCACAAGTACTTTGGACACCCACACACAAGCCTTTGGCCTTTTGTTGCATGGCCCAACATATTTTGCAAAAACACGACCATGCATGTTTCTCATTAGCACATATGATGCATCAAAGTCATGAAAGAGAGCACAAGTAGCATTAGGCATATTAGCACGAGAATCATTAACAAAATAAGATTGGTTAGTGTTCATGTTCTTGGCTTGCTTCTTTTGATAAGATCCTTCCTTGGTGAACTTAAGAAATTCTCTCTCATTCTTGTTCTTCCTAGCATTGTGCTTAGCACCCTCAACATATCCAATGTCATCCATGATATTTGGGTGCTTAGAATATGAGTATGCACCTCTCGCATACTTTACCTTCTCATCATCAACAACATGCTTCTCATGTTGTATTTTGCTTTCAAGAAATTTCACTTGCTTGTTCAAATTATCAGTCAATTTGACATTGGTAGCACAAGCATCAACATCAATATTATAACACCTATCACATCCATTGCTAGTGGAAGCACGAGAAGAAATATTGGTGGAGGATGTGACGGTTGAAAGTTATCTTATATTGTGCTAAGACTTATGAGTCTTTTCCAAATCCTCATACTTCTCCTGAAGTACATCTTTTGTGCTTTTAATACTTTCACATGAATATTTAGTTTCATTTAGAGACTTGATTAAATTTTCATTTTTTCTTTCTCTCATCTTCTAGGAGCTTCTCTAGTTCTAGATTTCTTTTCTTTTCAAGAATAAGAAAGTCTTCTTCTTTTTCAAGGAGCTCCTCTTGCCTATCATTTTCTTCCTTTTGTTTTTCAAGCAATTCCATAAATTCAACCATTTTAGGAAGTGAAGCATTAACATTATCATCATCACTATTACTAGCATAAGAGGAACGCTTATGTTTAGATTTAGATACCTTGGATCCTCTTGCCATGAAGCACTTATGAGTGTTGTCATCATCATCATCACTCAAGCTTTCAAATAAACAAGTGTTGGTGGGAGTTATGCCAATGGAAATTGTAGCAATGCCTCCCTCATCTGAGTTGGATTCTGAGGAGGAGGAGGATGAAGAGGATGAGTTATCGGACTTCCATTCTTGGCCAATGTGAGCTTCACCTCTGCTATGCTTCTTCTACTTCTTGTCTTTCTTATGATGCTTGTCTTTCTTTCTTTCATCCATGTTCTTCTTCTTTGGACATTCCGAAGAAATATCCTTCATCACCACACTCATAGCAAGTCCTTTTTGACCTTCTTGCTTTGCCCTTGTCATAGATCTTCTTCTTGTAGTCATCATTCTTAAGAAATGACTTGAATCTTCTTACTAACAAGGCCATCTCATCATCACTATGTTCATCACTAGAATCAACCACTTTCTTCTTTTTCATCTTATCTTTCTTTTCACTTGTCTCATGAGCGGCCTTGAGAGCTACTCCCTTCGTCCCAATATAATTGGCATTCTAACACTGGGCACGAAGATTAAGAAGAGAAGGAATAATGTAGGTGCACAGAAAACAAAGAGGAGAGAGATAGAGATAGAGATAGAGATAGAGATAAAGGTGTATTGGGAAAAGAGAAAGGTGTCTCGAGAAGTGAGAATGTCAAATATTTTGGGAAAACTAGATGAGGCTAGAATGCCAAATATTCTAGGACGGAGGGAGTATTTCTTTCTTCTCTTCTTCATATTGTCCCAACAAGGTGTTTACTCTCTTTGCTTCTTCATCTCTCTCTTTGTAAGCGAGTAATCTTCCAAGCACCTCATCCGTGCTAAAGTTCTTAAGGTTCTCCTTCTCTCTTATAAAGTCGCAAGCATTTTGATTCCATGGTTGCAAGGCAAGAAGCAACCTCTTGTTGACCTCAATAGTGTCAAGTTTGATTCCCAAAGCTCTTCTCTTGTTCATAATTTCCACGAGTCTATCATGGACCTCTTGTGGACCATCATCGGCCTTCTTGATGAACAAGTTGTATTTGCCTCTTAGGATGTTTTCTTTTGCTTCTCTAACTCCCTCTGTCCCTTCATAGATGACCTCAAGCTTCTTCCAAATATCATGAGATTTCTTGATTCCTATCACTTTCTCATACTCCTTAGGTGATAGGGCGGAAACGATGGCGAATGCGGCATGATCATTATGAGTAAGCTTGATCTCATCATTAGTGATTGGATTCTCCTTATTTTCCAACTGAAAGCCTTGTTTTACAATCTTCAAGATTGGTCTTCCCATAGACGCCAAGTACATCTCCACTCTATATTTCCAATGATCATAATATGTTCCATCAAAGTGTGGTAGCTTTTCGGAGCCACTACCAACATACTCATTCTTGAGCTCACCATAGTTAAATGGCATGGTATTGTACTTGATTCCCGAGTCATCCTTATTTCCCATGTCATCCTTATTCCCAAGTCATCCTTAGCTCCAGATGAAGTTTCCGGTGTATCATCCTTTGGTTTTGGCATCTTTATCTTCAAGCGGTTAAGCCTTCAAGAAGAACCTGCTATGATACTAATTAAAAGTTCCTAGAGGGGGGGTAAATAGACGATAATCCCTAAAAATGACTTAATAATAAAATTAAATGCGCAGTGTCGGACTTGTCCGAAGATTGTGAGAAAAGTCCACGTACTTGTCCAATGGCACGAGATAGAAAAGTAGATTGGCCGATTAAAACTTAAAACTAGTGCAAGGCAAGTTAGGAACTAGTGATTACAAGCTAGAGAAAGTTGTAGAAGCAAGGATAAAATATAGCATGCAACCTACCCAAAGTTAATTTAAGAAATACGAAGCAAACCCTAACTAGCAAGTTTAAGAACAAGAACAAGTAATAAAGGATAAGTAATAAAGCACAAAGAGGACACGAGATTTTTCACTAAAGTTCAGCTCCACAAAGAAGCCTGCGTCTCCGTTGAGGGATCCACAAAGGACCGGGTCTCTTTCAACCCTTAACCTCTACAAGTGACCACTAAGATCAAACTTGGTTTTCCACTAGCAACTCTACAAAGGAGGGGTCAATACAAACTTCCCGAGGCATCACCACATAAGTTGGGAGCTAAACGTGCATCTCTAACCGTATAGGGGATGAATCCCCAAGAGTAATAAACACAAGAGTCGTCTGCGGTGAGGATGAACCAAGTACTCAAGAGGATAGAAGCTTGATGAAGATGTAGCACTTCAATCTTCTCTCAATCCCTTCACAAATCAAGAGTGGAAGCAAGGGAGGAGAGTTGGGGAGAGCAAAGTGAGCTTGAGAGTGTTTTTGAGTGGAATGAGTAACCAACCGGACAAAGGGCGAGATGGGGATCTATTTATAGCCCATAGAGAAAAAGAGTTGTTGGACGAGCAAATCCTGAGATCTGTGTCGGACATGTCCGATGAAATAGGTTGGCGTGCTCTTTGGAGTCCGACGAAGTTGCCCGATACCTCGGACAACCCTAGCTCATCGGACAAGTCCGATGATGACATAAAGTGGCAGAGGCTCTGGAGTCCGATGAAAAGGTCCGAGATGTCGGACTTTCCTCAGGTCATCGGACTTGTCCGATGACCGTCGGACATGTCCGATGACTCAGAATGGTAGCTTCTCTGGAGTCCAATGGACTTATCCGACAAGTCCGGCGAAATGGCTCTGGAAGAAGGATTTTAGGCCTGGAAAGAGGAAATTTGACACTTGGATCATTTTTGCCTTAAACTCTTGTGTCCCTCTTAATAGTACGGCCTTCCTATACTCAAGATAAAATAAAAACTTTATAAGCTTCGATCTTGAGTAATATTTGAATATCAACTTTGAAGCACTTCGCCTTCTTCTTTTCTCCTTTTTGTCTCTATGCAATTTATTCACCATATTTTGGACCGTTATCTACACATATGCTCAATAAAATATCAGTTCATTCTTAAATGTATTGAAGTCAATCACCAAAATAAAATTAGGGGCCTAGATATATTTTCACACACCAAATTTTGGGTGAAGAGGTTGTTTTTTCAATCTAAAGACATGTACATTGCAACATGTTAGACAATCTCATGGACTGTCTCATGCAATGTCACGGAGAATTTTTGATGATGTAGAAGAGAGATGATGATGAGAGAAAGAAAGGGTTATTTCATTAGGCAACAACCCCATGCGCTATAATTTAGGAGTATAAGATGATTTTTATACTATTATACGATTTATAGTTGTTAGTATGTCATAAATATTCTATTTTCTATTTATAAATTAGTTAAATAGTTATATATAATTAATATAAGAAAACTAAATATACATGTTATATATAAGACGACAACATTGTATTTACTTTAAATCTTTTGAAGACCGATCTGTGAGCACGATCAAGTTGAAAGGACATGCAACTTTTGGCTTTTTGTAGTTACTGCCTAGTTGGCACCACATTTGAGACAACACACTTGGGAACTGCCAGCCAAAGAGCAGAATGACTTTGACCGCAGACCAACCGCATCAAAGAACTCCGCTCGCCAAGAACCGCGACGAGGTCGTCCTTTGCGACACTAGCGCGCGACTCCCTGTCCCTGGACTCCGCCATTTTCTCGTGCAGGACTCCAAGGTGCGCGCGCGCCTCTTCCTGTCCACGAACGACTCCTCGTTCAGGGAGCTCTCATAATGGTTCACGTCATCCTGCACGCACAAGACGGCTCGGCCCCTACTTGCAGAACGTTACGAAGCAGTCGCTTGCCAATTTGCCACGATAAAGTTCGAGGCGGTGACTTACTCGTTGTTGTGTGGCCGTTTTGGGCAGATGCCCAAACGGTGCTCGGGCCTCGTCTACGGCGCCGGGGCCGATTACTACGTCAAGCTCATGAACGCGCCCTGAACTACACTCCGCACAGCAGATTAGGACCGTCGCGCGCGCAGCCCTCGGGCCCGCCGCCTTGGACTGCGCCGGCGCGTCCCTCGACCTGAACAGTCCGTCATTCATCGCGTTCCTCGACCCGAATGGCTCTGCCCTCATCGAGAGGACGTTTTCACTAGGATCTGTAGCTTTGGTGAATGCGATGCTGTATGTATTTGATATAAAAAAAAAAAAAGAATGATGCCATGATAGAACATGTAGTGTCATGACTACGATAAATATAAGAGAAACAAACACAAATACCATAGTATGTGTGTATCGATGTCCTGACAAAATGCAGTGACAGTTAGGTTATGAAGTTATTGACAAGGGCCTTATTTCAAGATATGAGTATTGGTTTGATGTCAGAACATATTGTTTTTTTTATGTGCTGATAGAAAAATGGATAATGAAATAAATGTTTTGATTATGTGCGAACTATTTAGGACATAATTAATTTTATCTATCAAATGTTTTATACACTCATTCTTATTATGAGAGCATTTGTGAACTGGGGTGAATGGTGGTGTTTACATCTACGTAACATGTAATTTGGTCCAATTAAGAATTCATATAAGCACCACACGGGCCTATAAGAAATTTCAAACAGGGTTCATAGGCAAAAACGTAGTTCATCACGGTAATCAACAAAACAAGACAAAAAAAACTCCGTGATAATAATTATATGTTTCTTGTGTTCCATGATTCTATGTTTATTACTTATTTTAGAACATAATTGAGCAGATAGATATATCAAAGACTCAACCATGTATATCCATGCATCAAGCACGAAAAAGAATGTGCGCATCCAGAACGTCATTGATGGGTGTGCCTATGTTGTCAAACATGCTTTTCTCTTCTGAGCCTTCTAAATGTTTCAAAAGGCTATAGTGAGCAGTGTACTAGTGACTCATGGAGACAACATGAATGTATATTATTATATTGTTCGCTCGGCATCACGACGAATTTTATAGGTGGGCGGATCGGTCGGAAGACGGGAAGACGCAGAAAATTTTAGCAATGAGTTCCGCCTGCAGGGGAATTTTCAAGCAACGTCGCCGATCTGATTTATCATGAAAGTATCAACAAAATGTTTGTATGACAAAACGAATAAAACTAAATGATTTTCTGAATAGACAATCTAAATCAACATAATTGGTGTGTATCTCTTGATTGATCTTTGCCTATCAAGACAAATATCTATTGATTTTTGTTACATTTACAAGTATCTTAAGTGAAATCTAGATGTTGTCTATTTGACACAACTTTCTTTTGGTTAAGAAAGATTTTCGTACGGATTTCTAATTTGAAAGGTATTTTAACACATAATTATTATTTAATCAATTCTTAGCAAGTTTATTAATCATAGCCGCCAAGACAGGACAATGTGCTATAGATAGAACTGAATCGAACAACCTAAAATTTGGGACAGACCGTTTGCTAAATGAAGAGACTTGATCTAGCCAGGCTTAAGCTCAATTCTTAGCAAGTTTATTAATCATAGCCGCCAAGACAGGACAATGGGTTACAGATAGAACTGAATCGAACTACTTAAAATTTGGGGAAGGCGGTTTGCTAAATGAAGAGACTTGGGCTAGACTTTAACCAAGCAACCAGGAGTACACTCTAAAAAACATTTGGTTCTTACAGTGGCCCTGTTTGGATCCTCTAACAAATGTTAGAGGTTAGAGTTAGTTTCTAGCTCATAACTAACTCTAAACTAACTCTAACCCTTGAGGTGTTTGGATATAAGGGTTAAATTGACAATAAAAGCACTTTTGTAATCATTTGACTAATCTAAACTAACCATTTTTGGTGGGTCCTACTGAAAATAGTTTCAATTAGCATCTCTTGAATAAGCTAATTTTTTTAGATAAGTTAGATACAACTAACCCAAACTAATCTCACCTATTTGAAGAATTTAGGGTTAAAGTTATGCTCAAACTAACTTAAACTAACTCTAACCCATGAATCCAAACAGGATTCGTGACTGTCTGGTCGGTCCCACATTTCAGGAAGCACACCCGGGACCGGGAACAGCCAGCAAAAGAGCCGAAGGGTTTTGACCGCAGACCAACCACATCAGAGACAAGGGCCAGACATACGCCACCCGCCGCCGCGGTCGCGCCGCAGGCCGCTCCGAAACTTCTCGCGCAAGAGAGGAGCCAAGGAGGAGGACGAGAGGATCCTTGAGGCCAGGAGGGAGGGCTAGCGGGATGGGCGCGGGGGACGGAGAAGCTGCTGCGAGCAAGGAGAAGGGCAGCGGCGGCGGCGGCGGCGTCGAGCGGACGTCTCTGGACGGCGTGCGGGACAAGAACGTGATGCAGCTGAAGAAGCTCAACACGGCGCTCTTCCCCGTCCGCTACAACGACAAGTACTACCAGGACGCCATCGCCTCCAAGGACTTCTCCAAGCTCGGTGCGCACGCTACGCCCCATCCATCTATCCCTCTCTTTCCTCCTCCCCTCTTTTCTATGATTCTATCCCTAGCGTAGGCCCAATCAGGCAGGCCGGGATCGGTTATTGACTTGCTCCGGCTGATTCGTGTTCTGTGGATGAACGGTTGAGTTCTTGGATCTGCGGATAGAGTACAAAGGATGACTTTTTGCAGCGAGATTGAGAAGCCATTAGGATTTAGAAGAATGTGATGTGTAAAAGGGAATGATTTGTTTGGTTAGGGCTAACATTGGTGGCTCGAGATTGCAAATATGATCCAATTGATCCCTTTGCTGGCTCCAGCTGATTTATAAAATTGGTCTCTGCTCCTGCTTCCTGATGCATATAACTGACAGATTCGCTATGTTTTTGTGTAGCTTACTACAGTGACATATGTGTCGGTGCGATTGCATGTCGCCTGGAAAAGAAGGAAGGAGGGGCAGTCCGTGTTTACATCATGACATTGGGTGTACTGGCGCCATATCGTGGCCTTGGTATTGGTGAGTGCTTCCCCTTTTTGATTCATTTTCAGTTATTTGATGAGATCATCCTGTTTGCCTGAGGTAGGTTGTAGCTTTATATATGATAAAAAAAATTTCTTGCAAAATTATTGATGTAGACAGATATATGTGTGGTCATTATACCATGAGGTTGCATGTTGCTGACAACTCACATTGTCAATCAAATAGTATAGTTATGTGTGTGTTGCATTCTGCTATTGTCATTTGTGCCAGCCTGACTTTGCCTGTGTTGACAATGTTCTGCTTCCAACTCTTTTTTACAAAAACCCAAAGTTTAGTACGCATTCATAAAAAATACTTTGCAATAATGTTGATGTAGATAGGTAAATACTAGATAGATAGATATGCATGATCACTCTACCATGAGGTTGCATGTTGCTTACAACTCACATTGTTAATCAAACTAGCTTAGTTATAAATATGTGCATTGCATTCTGCCATTGTCATTTGCGCCAGTACGACTGTCTGTGTTGATAATGTTTTGCTTCCAACTCTTTTTCACAAAATCCAAAAATTTAGTACGCATTCATCATGTTCAAGGTAAGTACTGCTGTGTTCCATAGAGCATAATATGTGCTGCTTAGATGGTAATGCGATTGCTAAGTAATACCTTCTGTACAGTTTTTACTGGCATGAAAAATCCCAGTGTGCTGATACCATTCGTGCTATTATTATATTTAACTTGTTTGCCTTCAGTAATATACATGCTGGTATTTTTGCTCATATAGAGCTGGTGTGCATCACCTCTGCTACTTTTCTCAAGTGTTAATGCTTAAGAAGCAATCTGTATGTGTCGATACTGAGAAACTAGAGCACTTAAGAACCTAATGCACTTTTGCTTTAACACCGCTTAGTCTTCAAATCAACATAACCAAATTACTTTTAATCTTTTAAGCTAAAATATCTTATGACTTTCTCCAACAGAAGCTTAAAGTATCATTTTGCAACAAGTGGATAGCATTGTAATACTTTGTGTAGACTTTTGTCAGTACTCAGTAACAAAGTATCATTTTGCAACAAGTGGGTAGCATGGTAAGAGCAAGTATAATGGGTCCTAGTCAGCAGGCTAATACATGTTCCATGTGGTGGAGGAGTGAGAATAGAAGAGAGAGAGTGAAGCAGGCGATGTGTTCGTCGCCGGCTGATGCACAAGCCCCAAGCAATAAACGCCTGCATGCAGTCCGGGGCCAGCGCAAGAACGGGCTCTTCCTTGCTTTGCCCAATAGATGACATTCACCTGGAGATCAATTAATATTTATATTTTTAATTGAGGCAACTAGTAGCCAGCTGAACAGCCTGTTTATTATACAAGTATTTACCAATACAAACTTTGAATGACATGGCACCGCTTCTTAGCCAGCTTCCTCGGTCCCAAAATAATTGACCTTTTAGCTCTGGACACGGGAATCTAGGAAAAGTGAAAAGGGTGGGTGCACAGGAAACAAGGAGATAGAGAGATAGGGATGTATTGGAAAGTTGCATCGAGAAATGAGAATGCCAATTATTTTGAGAAAATTGGAGGGTGCTAAAGTGTCAAATATTTTGGGACTGAGGGAGTACTCAGTAGCCAAGTATCATTTTGCAACAAGTGGGTAGCATGGTAATACTTGTATAGACTTTTGTTAGTAACCATGACCATGCAGACTTTTCCAGTCACATGTGCTTGGATCTGAAGCACATTAAGATTAGTCTGGGACATTGAGCCTCTTTCCTTCAAAAGTAGCTGTTTCTACTTTTTTGGTGAGTTTCAGGATCCACTAAAATATAGCACCACTCATTAACTATGCTGTTTGTTACCTGCTATAAAGGTGGTTATCTTTTGTCTGTCACATTCCATAAATCTGAGATGGAGATTAAGAAATTCCATAGGTTCCAGTTTTGATTTAGGGGCTAACAGCTAATATTCATTGAATTTTGACCTCATGCTGTGCCTTCTGCTGTTTACACATGGCCGTCTGTAAAATACAAGTTCTTGTGTCAATTTTTTCGAAATAATTAGGAGTCAGTGTTTGATAAGAATTACTGTATCAGGAGGTTATTGATTAGTTGCATGATTGCTACTCGTAATACGCTCTTGAATGTGGAAGCTAGTTGGATAAAGATATGGGTAAAAAATATTCATAAACTTTTTGTACTTGAAATAAAGTTCTGAAATTTTTCTTATTTTGAGTTATTCTGCAACTCTATACATGAAATGGGAAAATAAGATTATGTACTATCTTATAGTTTGTTGATTTTATTTTGACAGGAACCAAGCTGCTGAACCATGTTTTTGATCTCTGTGCAAAGCAGAACATTTCTGAGATATATTTGCATGTTCAGACAAACAATGACGATGCCATCTCTTTCTACAAGAAGTTTGGGTTTGAAATAACAGAGACGATACATAACTACTATAAGAACATAACGCCACCGGATTGCTACGTTGTTACCAAATTTATCAGCCAGGCTGGTACAAAGAAATGAGCAGCTTTCCCCATTTGTGAAATCACCAGCACCACCTGAGTTATGGCTCAAATATTTGCAGTCTTTTCGCAGTTTGTGCTGTGTTTCCATTTTGTGAGCTCTAACGTTATAGACTTGCTACTAAAGCACCAAGACATCATTTACATTGAGGCTTCTTTTTTCCTATCTTGCCTTAAAGGACATGAATTTGCGCCATAACTGTTTCTCGATCCGTTGTGTTTGTCGGATAGCTTTGTTCTTACATTGGAATCACCATAGGTTCTGTATGCCAATTCTGGCCTTTTTGTGTCGTGATGATTCAGTTACTTCCATTCATATAATAATGCTCATGTCAGCCTCCTATCAAATTTTTTCCATACCTTTTTTTGCTTTATAAAACGAAAAGGTGCCTGTGTTCTATAATGCTGATTTTGTAACATGGCCTAGCCAGCGTGCTGGCAGATTCAGTGCTAGTGGTATGCCATGTAAATAAAAAGGGTACGAGCTGCCTATTTCATGCTTTTCCTTCAGTCCTTGCCATCGTTTTTGTAGATGTGAGGGAGTTTGACAGAGTTGAGCAATACTAAGCAAACGACAATGTCAATGCACCAGCGTGATTGGACTCAAACAAAATGTTTCGCATGACCTGCAATGGTCTAAGATACTGACTCCCTCCCTAGACGTAACCATGTTACTTTTCTAGAGTGACCACACTATAACTTGACACATTGACCGCGAAGTTACTTGCACCAGTCCATCGCCAAGGACACAACGTGACACTAAAACTTCACACTTCGACAGTGCAGTTGCTCGCACGATCCATCGTCAAGGACACCAAGTCAATAAGTGAGACGGGGCCTAGTGTGTGAGATGAGGGAGTGGAACGCCAAGTGACATGCGAGGGATTAGGGGCTGTCAATGCCGCACGAGTGTATCTGTCATTGACAGCACTCGAGTGCTGGGAGCGGGAGGCCTCGGGACACTAGATTTTGAGAGGAGGAGAAATCGGATTTTTATAGGCCTTCAACGCCCGGATTTCAATCCATAAGATAAAGAAACAAAGACCATAGATTTGTCCGAGCATACGGATAAAACGTAAAATTATAAATCAATAAAAAAAAGATTTTACATATGTGAGTTGAAGTACAAATACATAAGTATATACAGGGAGAGAACTTCAGTCCAATTGCAGTGTAATTTCAACGGAGTATAACTATAAGTGTACCTACTTTCAACTCTAACATACTCTGCTGATATAACTACATGATCTATATTCAGAAGTGCAGATATTTTACCTAGCTGTAAGGAATGAGGAATGGGGAATTGTTTCAATGCAAAACATAAGAGGCCGAATTAAAACTCAAATAGTTAGTCAGTGGGACCAAAAAAAAATCAAGCGCTACAAAAACCATGAATACACCAACTTCCATATATTTATTAGTGCAGAGTGCAAAATGTGGGCCGGTGGCCGGTGGGGTGAGGGAAGCCTGGTTGGCTCTTTCAGATAGTTCCATAATGTTCTTGACACTAATGGTGGAAAAAATTCTCAAGAGTTATTATAGATTTACAAACTTAAAAAAGGTTGTTTTAGAAAAGGAAATTTTGTCTATAGGACACACTTCAATGTTAGTTTTGTCTCCTGGACACTGGATCACTTTTTTTGTCTCATAGACACTGAAAAAATGCACCCTTTGTCTGCAGGACACTATAGAGGAAAAAGTGACTATTTTCAAATTTTTTATCTTAATATATAAAATATATTGCAACTTGAAATTTGGCACAATGTTACATTGTTACATTTTATGTTCATATGATTTTTTCTTGATTTTTTACCAATTGTTTGCATAGTTTAATTTTAAAAATAAATATGTTATTAGTGAAAAAGTTATGTAAACAATCAGCAATAAATATGAAAAAAATTGCATGTATAGGGAATTTAGTAATGTATGCTTGTGCCGAATTTCAAGTTGCAATATATTTTGTATATTAAGATAAAAAATTTGAAAATAGTCACTTTTTCGCTAGTGTCCTGCAGACAAAAGGTGCATTTTTTTAGTGTTTACGAGACCAAAAGAAACGATACGGTGTCCAGGAGACAAAACAAACATTGAAGTGTGTCCTACAGATAACTTACTAGCATGGAATGAACTAACAGGAAAGTACAAAGATATATTGGAGTAAGTGGTTAATTTCTCCCAAGTGAAGAACTTGTTGGATGTCACTATGCGCCTTATTCAAGTATTCAACAATGATTACTTGGAATTGGAGCAAGAGATGGACATAAGGTGGCATCCAAAAGTAAATTTATCTTAATGCCGGCTATTTAGTATTTTATTATATATATTTTGTGTGATTGTTTCATTATAAATTCAATAATAACTTTTTAGACTACACTATTAATCAGGAACCACATGTTGCTAGCAACCACGTCTCTAGTGTGGCGGAATGGTGGAGACGTGAGGGTATGAATCCATCAATGGTTGCTGCCACTTGGCCCAAAAGCAAACCCATGATGTCATGGCGTTTGAAATGCAATAGTGCGGCACAATATTTGGCAAACACATCTTCGAAACAGGTTCGTTTGCCAGGTAAAATGATGAAATGTCTTGTTCATTTGCTAGATAACATGGTGCAAGGTCTTGTTAAAAACACATAAAAGGTCCATCAAGAAACACTCAAGCTGAAATGAAACATGGGGTTATTCTCATAATCCAAAAGGCCAAACATAAGTATAGTTATAACGCAAAACAAACTTGTGTTTTCAATAAACAAGACACGGTGCCTCATGAAGACTGCGCGAGCAAAACAAATGGAGAAGAGACAATAATCTCTATAACAAAAAAAATCATAATCTGATACAATGTTTGTAGATGAACGTATAGGAAGTTGTACATCCTCTGAATGTTACAATATGATCCAATTTGAAGACAAAGAGTCCTAGTACAGGTTAGGGCAAAGTATGTGTGACAATTGGCACCTGGAACTTGAACTTCAAATACTTATGCAACTAGGATCATGAGAGGAAAAGGTTTCCAAATGATTTGCTTTTCTAGAATACAAACGAGAGGTAGATTTCACTTTATCATGAACAAAGCGTAGCAAAGTGTACAATGTAAGCATTTATACCGCACAAACATATAGTAAAAAGAAACAACCCAACTTCTATGACAGGGAACTCTATAATACATTCTTGAGGATCTAAGCTTGATTCTAGACCATATAGCTTCCTTTTATTTTTTTTCAACAATTCAAAAACACAAAATGTGTTTTGGCGTGTATATATAAGAAGTTGTCTCATATTAAGTGAAACGAGGCCAAACCATACAAATAAAAAATAAAGAATAAAACAACACAACACCAAATCCTCAACGACCGGTCGAAAAACAACCAACTCAAACCGGAGGAAAACACCCACTCCATTAGTGGAGCTCATCACATGCCATCCTTGCCAAGCTTAACAATGATAAGCGGCTTGGACACCATCACGGTAGTCTCAACACCTGACTTGAAATCATCACACCTTGACGCCTCACACAACAGTCCGGTACATGTCATCATCACCAAGCTCAATCATACATCACGATGCAGCAGCCTGACTTCACCTAACAAACCGTCATGAAAAGCATCTTGAAATGCAACTTCATCATGACAAGTCCTCATCGAGGGTCACCACTGTAGGTACAACACCAAGCATCACCATCATCACCACAGAAAAGAGGTCATATTTACCATTTTGAGCAACATTGATGGACTCGAAACATAAAGGAAACTCCAAGACAACACCTCTAACAAGGTGATGACATCGCTGTTGTCCACTCTAGCAAGCTAGAGCTTGGGTTTTCATCCGGAGAAACCTCATGACTGGCTGAATACTATGGGGGTCCTACGACAACGCCTCCAACGCGAAGAACGGCACCTGAAGGTGTCATTATTGTCAACTCAGTAGAAACACTGAGCATATAGCTTTCGTCAGATCCCCACACCCACAAGCCACCATGCCGCCCTTGCACCACCATGCCACCACCATGGCTTTGACCAACACCTCACCCTCATCATCACCGCTATGTCTCAGCAGCATCGTCTGCACAACTACCACAGACCCCTTCACTATCATCACATCACCACCAACGACCTCCACCGAGACACCACTGCCGCCACAATGACCACACCACCATTAGTGTGCATCTGAACCTCACTTCTTGTGCCGACGACGCAGATTGTCCGCACATAGGACTGTTGCGCACAAGCTCCTTGCACCACGCTGGCTAGCGAGGCGCGCGCCAACTGCGCCACCCCCGCCGTCCATGTGCGCAACCACTGCATCGCCTCTGCCACCAACGCGTGAGGCCACCACACCACAGATCCAGCTTGCCGCCGTGCGAGCCCGTCCTCGACACACGCAACACACCTGATGCTAGCGCCCCAACGCACAACACGGCCACAATGCCGCCTCCAACTCCGTGCACGCGGTCAGCACAGCCTCCCCACCTCTTACCGCGCACAACCACTACCGCCACGTGTTGCGTGCGGTCCAACGGTAGATCTAGCTCTCCAGCCATGGCCACCTGCCTGCGAGTGAGGAGCCGACGGCCGCGTATCGAGGCCTGGTCGCCCTCGACGCCATCGCCTCCATTGTGATGTCTTCTGCATAGATCCTGCTGCCACGAGCTCCAAAGACAGGCTCGCAGACGCACAGCCACGGCCGCGCTCCCGATGCGCGCACAACCGACGACCGTCCACCACAGGGTATAGGCACGCCCGCGAGCGCGCTCTAGCAGTACGCCCGCGCCAGCCAAAACTCCCGCAAGCCAGGCAAATCCAATTGTCGGACTGTTGGATCCGGCCATCGTGCCATCGGATCTAGACACCATGCCGCCAAATCCATCCCCCAAGCTGCCGGATCCGACCTCCATCACCAAGGTCGTCAAGCACCAACTGTCTTACCGCCATCGCGAAACACGGTTCACGAACGCACCGGAGGGCTACTATGGCCTCGCCGCTTGTGACACTCCTAGTGTCATAAAGGTTCCAAGAATAACACCTAGTCAGCATAAGACCCTAACACTAAGAATTTGAATTTAAGTTGTCCAATTCAAACCAAATTGAATGATATTTACAATACAAGTCCCAACTTTTCAATACAAGTCACCACTGTAAAAATTATATGTTGTTGGTCTAGAATTTTAAGGATTTTCCCAGATTTTTATTCCATTAATAAAGGCCCCAAATAAATGCTAGAATGGTCAAAAACCAGCTCTATTCACAAAATTCCTAATTAAATCTTAATGGGAACTGATGGTAGTTAGTATTTTTATAAAAACCAGCACATTATGGGGAGCCTGCCTTATTTTTGGTTTGATTGTATCAACTTTAGATTAATTCAAAAAAAAATATCAAATGCAGTCAGCTGTTAGGATTGGATAAAGAAAAGAAAAAGAAAACTCCCTGTGGGACCCACCTGTCAGCGACTCCAAAGAAACACACCGGCGCCTCCCCGTGCTTCCGCCTGCCCGTACGCCGCGTGGGCGTCGTCGACTCGGCATCCGCCGCGCCCACGGATCGACGCCCCCACCCCGTTCCGACATCCCCCCTGTCGCCCCCGCGGTCCGAACACCCCCCCCTGCCCATTCTCTCTCTCTCGCATGCGACTCCCTTTCTCTGCTCTCTCTTCCGCCGAGGCGCTCGCCATCGCCGCCGCACGAGCCCCGGTGCCCGGCCGCTGCACCGCCTCCCCGCCCCTGCCGTGAGCACCACCAGCTTCGTGGCAACGCTCTGGTGCTCCCCGCGGAGCTCCTGTCTTCGTTTCCCCTCCGAGCCATCGTGAATCGACCTCTTCTTCCCCGCCTCCGACCGCCGCTCCTCCGCGTCGCCCGAACTCCCTGGTGAACCTCGACCAAATTCCTTTGACATGCAACAAGCTCTTGGCTTCGCGTAGCTCTCTGGCCTCACTCGGCTCGCCCAAGCGCAGGACCCCCGCCGGAACGCCACCGCCCACCGCCGGAGTTCCGCCTCGCCGTCGTCGAGCCAGCCCCGGTGAGCCCTCTTTCCTCTTTTCGCGCGCCGCGTGTCTGTCGGAGCCCGCTGTTTGCTATCCCGGCAATGCTGCCGCCGCCGCCACCCCTACCGGCCGCCATGCCCGCGCCACCGCGCGTGGCCCGCGCCGCCGCGCGCGCGCTCGGCTCATGCCGAGCTGGCCAATGGCCGGGATGGCCACTGGACCGCAATGGCCTTTGGGCCTGGCCTCGCTCTCGGGCCGCGCCTGGCCCGAGAACGCCCCCGCGCGCGCGCTCGGCCGATGAGCCATGGGAGATTCAGCCCGTTGGGCTGTCTGGATGCAGCCCAAGTAATCAGAGATTGATTTTCTTATTTTAATCATTTCCAGGAAAGTGCAAAACTTGAAAATTGCATAGTAAAAGGATTAATAGGAATTTTGAGGCAAGATAAATTTTGTTAGCCTTGTCTGGACTAGTACTAGTAGGGAAAAATGCTAAATCACAGTGCATGTTAGTTTTACTTTTAGGATTTAAATATATAATAGAAACACTCATAAATTCATAATTAATTATAGAGAGCTGATAAAATCTTGAAATTTGGTCACCAAATAGATTTTTCAGTTTCTAGTCTCTCTGGAAAATGTCATAGGGTAAGTCTCTGTATATTAGCTGAAACTAATTTAATGTCTTTTTCCTTATAATAATTAATCGAAATTATTGGCTTGGTGCATGAGAGTGAAACGTGGCCAGTAAATCACTCCTACTATAATTTAACTATATTAAATCACCCCTGCTCATTTGATGATCAGAACCATGTCAACTTAATAAATTATGTCCCGAGTGCAATATTACTTGTTAATAAATATGGTTCCACTTTAGGGCTGTTTCACGGGTACTTAGTACCTTTGCGAGGGTTATGCTCGACACACTAAAACATTAATTAATTAGCACCTACTGGTCATGGATATCACTTACGTAGCTTCACCTCGACACACACAAACACATCGTACTTTGGTGCGACGTCGTCGTGATTAAATACTGGAGTCCATGAAAGAAATACACGAAACGCCCTCATCCTGTGCCCCACTCAATACGTTATATTACTGAACTAATCATCACACCCCGCTTACTTCCACGAGTGGCAGTGTACATTAACGTATTTATTGAGGAAGTGCCATAAATCTTCTCTCATAAGCATCATCTTTGCATCATATAGATCACGCAGTGGACCACGTGAAGACGGGACCGGAGCAGAAACCCGAAGGAGCCGGAGGTGCCATTGCTGAGCAAGAGCAGAACCAAGGCAAGCCCCGGTGCATTATCCCCGTTTTAAATTTTTATTCTATCACTAGCTAGGGATGTAAGCTTGCCTGTGCATTAAGTGATAGGAGTTAATTAAAACCCTAACGTGCAGTAGGTCCCTCTTCCCGATTATTAGCCTCAGGACGGTAGTCGCTCTGCTTAAATTAGGACGACTACTCATCGAGTGGTATGGAGACCACTCGTAGATAGGAAATATTATCACTGGGGAATGATATCGGATGAAGGAAAGGGTGGATGGAATCACAATGAAGACCGGATGGGCAACTAGATGAAAAGAGAAGGACAGCTTGTCTTCAAGGAGGTAGCCCCGTCCGAGTCACCTAAGGCTACGTCTCGTGTCCGGCCCATGGGATCAAGTTTGAACGTACTGTTTGCATGCTGGAGATATGGGCCTAGTAAACCGACGTAGCTACGACTACCGCTTGGTCTGAAGATAGCCTTCTCCCTTCTTTGGTGGAACTGGGGCTGAGAGGAGGGAGCAATCCACCCACGGATGGCGGCACGGGGCGCATCGCGATGGGGGACCCTTCTCGGGGGAGTCTGGACCCGGAAGACCCTGCGGTACCGTGAGCGAAAGGTTGCTCCATACGGCTTCCCGGAAGCGCGTATGGATCGTGCAAGCAGGTTTCTCCTGCAGGATGTAAATCGATTCGAGTCGCTGCCCCTCACAGTAACGAGTACCACTTGATCACTGCTCCGGAACAGTGTCGGAAGCCATTAAGATGATGAATGAGTTTAATACTGCTATTTAAAATTATTAAGGTTATATTGCAACCATGATTGTTATAGCTTTAGTGCAAACTAAATTTACTATTCCACATAACAACTTAACTTGGTGCTAAAACGTGGAAAACAAGGATCCACTCCTAGGCTGGTTTCCTGGCAATATAAACCATATCTCTAGCCTTTGCATGTCTAGGCGTCGGCTGTAGATGGCCGTTTTGACGGGTCAGTCTTGCTGAGTAAATTAGTTACTCAGGGCGTAGCTCTATGTGGTTTTCAGATGTCCAGGGCGGAGACTGCAGTTGCGGTGGAAGATTCTACTGGGAGGGCCAGCGCCCCGACTGCTGGAACATTGAGTGGGAGCTGTGCACGAATGAAGACGAGGAGTAGTTTCTTGCTTGCCGGTACGGTGCTTGGGCAAGGCACCTATTATGGCCGGGTTGGTCTCTGTGTGTCGCCGTGAGCAGGCGATTGTATCTTATCTTTTTCGTCGAACTGGTGAACCAATGTTGGACTATTCGCTTCCGCAAATTTTACTGCTGACAAAACTCTGGGTTGTAATATAACTTCGGATTTATGTAAAACTCTGTTCCCCATCTATGCTTTTGTTACAATTATATTTCTCTGTCATGTGTTGTACTATTGGGCGCCACAGCGCGTGTCGCCACCCGAGGGAGATCCTGGAACGGAGTCGTCTCCGTGGTAAGGCGGTTCCGTGACTCCGCTGCCGTCCCGGTTAACCGCCCACCTTCTAGTGGCTTGCTCTGGCGGTAGCGTGGCAGGAGAGAGGAGGGATTGGGTGGCGGCGAGGTAGGGTTTCAATCGTTACCTGTGTCGCCTCGCTTCCTTTTCTACTGTCATCACCAATAACTTTGCACTTAGAGCAACATCACTACAAAAAAACAACCATTATAAATATTCTATAGCTCCAAAGACAGTAATAAACTTTTAAGAGTGTAAATGTAATAATTAATTACTATAGATTTTATTTTAGATGTGCCTAAGTTTTTTATGAGGTCCAGATTTGTATCCTTTTTGGTTCATGCACGGCAATTTAAACTTTAGTGAACAGTTCTTGGCCTGAGTTCAAGAGTCGCAGAAAGTATAACTTGAGCATCTTAGCTTTGTAGGGTAATGATTATGCTACAACTATGAATTGTCTAGTCTTACAATTACGATGAGAAGATGAATCAAAATGTATGCCTTAATCAAATTACATAGTGATATTCGACTTCCAAAACTTGTGCATGGAATAATTTCATAATAGTTAAGATGGAATTTTAATACGACGATGCACTTACAAAGTATAAATCTTGTGTGTATCTCATAGAATATAATATATATAACAAGAGACGGATCAACATATTTTTTGCAATCAATACTCAGTTATCTTAAAATACATAATTTAGCATGTTATTATGAATCCAGCTGGCTAGTTGATAGTTCCAATGATGATTTAGTAGTAAGTGGTATCTATCCTTAGATATGTTTGACTGGCTCGGAGTCTCTCAAGGATTATTTTGGTATGGTACTAGGTGGCGGCCAAAAGAGTATACTAATTAATCCAAGCTTAAATGGTAGTATAGTACATAGGAGCCCAATAATTATACTATATTTCTTCAAAATTAATGAATACCTAAAAAACGTTTGGTAGTCAAAAGAGGCACATAAATTTCTCCAATCCTCAAAAAAAAAATCTCTTACATATATACTTCATAAGGATTAATGACAAGTGGTCCCATGTGACACATGAATAAGAATGACCCCACAGTCCAGTGACTTGGCATAATAAGTAGCCTAGATGTGTAAAAAGAATTTGTCAAAAGTACGCTCATACTTAGAAATCTTGGGAGATAGTTTCCATATATGACTCCCTTTCCTCTATATAAATGAGGGGGCATGTCTTCTTCCTTGTCAAAACACATTTGTTGTCATAGCTTACTCACATATCAGTAGTAGCACATTTTCTCCTCCATTCCAGGATGCCGAGGAGGGTAAGGAGGTCAGGAGTCAGGTTCATTGAGAATGATAGAGATCGTAGTCTAACATTTTTCAAGCGACGCTCTGGGCTTTACAAAGCTGCTGCTGACCTCTCCACCCTCACTGGTGCAAGGGTTGTTATTGTGTTGGAGTCTGAAAGTGGAAAGTTTTCCTCATTTGGCACCCCAGCGGCTGGTCCTATTGTTAATGCTTTCCTTTCTATGAAGGCACCAATAGGGCCATTCGCCAACAAAGAAGATTTGGACACCATTACCGAGCTGCAAAATGAGTTGTTCCAACTAGAGAAGGACATGGTGGTGGAGGACAAGAGGAACAAGGACTCCATTTCCCTAGTGAAGGACCTCCAAGAAAGCTCAAGGTTAGCCAAGTTTGCTTATGGAAAGGTAGAAGATCTTGATGCAGATGATATTCGTGAGATGTACCATGGTCTCTCACGTGTCCGCCAAGAGATTCAACATCTCTTGCTTACTATGCACCATGGCGAGCAACATGAGGTTGGTGGTCTCAAAGATCCTTCACTTATGCGACCTGCTTGGTGGCGTTCATTGCCTTCACAGATGTCGGCACCAAGGGCTTTCCCATGGATTCCTATTCGTCGATCCGTCCAGCAGATGCATCCAAGTCAACAACTTATGCCAAGATCATTGGCTTCTTCCATGGAACCACTACAAGGAGTGAAGATGCCGGCACCTCAAGAAGCTATCCTCTACAACGATCATATTCGAGGGATGGGCATCGACGGTAACAACTCCAATCTATACTTCCAGTCACCTGTATTATCTTCACCACCACCATCCCAACCATCATCACCAAAAATTCCACAATTTAATGAATCATCACGCCATCCACCAGTGTCGCTGCAACAATTCTTATTGCCCCGTTCTTTAGATGGTCGACTTCCTTTTAAAGCTCAGAGTTACAACTCCACAGAGTTCTCCCAAAATTTTACAAGTTCTGGTTCCTCAACTCCTACCGATAAGCCATACTATGTCGGTTACAACTCCACAGAGCTATCCCAAAATTTTACAAGTTCTGGTTCCTCAACTCCTACTGATAAGTCATACTATGTCGGTTACAACTCCATAGAGCTATCCCAAAAATTTGCAAGTTCTGGTTGCTCAACTCCTACTGATAAGTCAGACTATACCAATTACAGCTTCAGAGATTTATCTCAAAAATTTGCAAGTTCTGGCTCCTCAACTCCTACAGATAAGCCATACTATACCAGTTATAACTTCATAGACCTATCCCAAAAATTGGCAAGTTCTGGTTTGGCAACTCCTGTTGATAAGCCATACTATGCTAGTTACAACCTCACAGAGCTATCCAAAAAATTTGCAAGTTCTGGTTCCTCAACTCCTACTAATAAGCCATATTGTACCAGTTACAACTCCACAGAGCTATCCCAAAATTTTGCAAGTTCTGGCTCCTCAACTCCTACTGATAAGCCATACTATGCCTGTCTTCGTGGATTGAACATTGACATGGAAAAGAACAGTGAAAATGAAGGCCAAATTGACGGTGATCATCATATGCTTGACCTTCCTGGCCCGCTACAAGGAGGTGATGGTTGGATTGATGAGTTGTTGTTTGAGTCTTCCATTGGAGGAAACGCTGGAGGCGGTGCAGAAAACAATCTTGGTGGCATCAACTTTCCATGAAACTAGCTGGTCCAAGAATTTCATGGTTTAGTTCTATTGTTTTTTCCATGAATTCAATATTTAGATAGCTATAAAGCTTGTCATTAGGCAAAAAAAATAGTTGGTTTAGAACCACCTCTTCGAGTCTTTTGGGGTGCATGTATGGGTATTTTAGGGCCGAACTCATGAAGTTTTGTTTCATGAGTTCCATCCTAACATCTCTGCAATGCTTTTGGATTTCCATACCGTTGAACGAATGAAAACTTTTGGTTAAAAATGGATGCTATTTTTAAGGGACGTTTCTTCCTAAGGAAATGGGATGCATTGTTTTCACGTTGATAATTAAACAAATAGGAACTCAGATTTGTCGTGCTACTACAGATGTTTCACGATCCCCTAGTAAAACTGGACTCAAATAATTTTTTAAATAATTATGCATCTGTCTGCCTAGAGTCTGACTAAGATTACTCAGATTCATACATTTGTGGACGGACCTGTTGACGTAGCATGTGGATGGTGCATAGTATATTTTTCTCCAACAAAAGAACAAAAAGAACGATTGTTTCTTCGTGCTGTGCAAGAAAATGTTTAAGCTTGGAAATTGAAACGAAGTCATAGAATCGGCGCCGACCCTGTTTCGTAGCCGAAGGACAGTTGGGGCCGTGAACGCTCCGATCTCCCTCGCGAGATAAATACACTCCCGATGTAATCAGCAAGCTCATGCATGGTGGGCTTCTCCAATCCCGATGGAAGTAAAACACAGCATCGGCGAACGCCGTGTGGAGATGTCGCTGTTGCCGTTAAAGAAGAGGGCATTGAACGATAACGGTTGCGATCGTTGCGGCAACTCCGATGAGTCGCGCTCCTTGCCGCCCAAGATGAGACGGATCGACGATTGTATCGGTGCCGAGGGGAAAGTGGACGCGGAAGGCGGCGAGGCTCCGTTTCCACGCCATCCGGGCTCGTCGGCGGCAGAAGGCGACGCAACGTCAGATGCTGAGAAGTTACGTTTGAGCAAGGGGAAGTGGAAAGCCACGGCAGAGACCAACTCCGTCGATGAGCCGCCGGTGAAGAAGCGGAAGCTCATGCACGACGGGATCCGAAGCGGCGCACGGTTCAACGAGCGCTTCCTCGACCACCACGTCCACGCGCCCCGGGACGCGTACACGCACGGCGCCACCGAGGTAGCAAAGACGAAGAAGCAGCAGAGCACGGAAGAAGCCGTCCTGGGCGGGGAGGCGCGTGCCCGGCTGGCTGAGCTGGGCGCGACGCGCCCCTGGTTCGTGTACCGGAAACGGCTGGAGAAGAGCGACGTGTGCCCGAACCAGAACCGGCTGCTGATCTCGTGCAAGCGCGACAGCCTGGCGGGGTGTCCCGTCACCCGGTGCTTCTCGCCAGCGGAGATGCGGCGCGTGGAGAACAAGCACGCGGGGCTGTTCGTGGCGACGCTGGACCGCGACGGCGTGGGGTTCCTGCTCACGTGCAAGTTCCTCGACTCCAACAGCGGGTACCGCTTCATCAACGACTGGAAGAAGTTATTGAAGCGGAACGGCCTGGTGCTCGACGGCAGGGGCAGGTGGACGCGGGACGTTGACATCGAGCTGTGGGCGTTCCGTTCAAGGGCGCTGCCGAGGCAGCCCCTGCTCGGGCCGGACGGGAAGCTGCCGGCCAAGGGCAAGGACGGGAAGCCGGTGCCAGGAAAGGTGGTGGACGAGCACTTCCACCCGGACGGGTCCCTCGGCCTGCTCCTGCTGCACAGGGAGAACAGGATGAGGCGCGTCGACAGCGAGGGAGATGACGATGGGGACGAGCCTCCGCTGCCGGTGGCCCGTCGCCCACAGAAGCAGCAGCAGGGCATCAAACAACGTGACAAGAGGAAGCAGCAAGGCGAGGCGGCGGCTGCGGTGACGATGATGTCCAAGGTTGAGATGGTTGCCAAGTTCGGTGTGTTCACGTCGGATGTGGACGAGCACTTCCACCCGGACGGGTCCCTCGGCCTGCTCCTGCTGCACCACGAACAGAGGAGGGAGGGTGCCGAGCACGAGGAGCGCAAAGGTAAGGGAGCACGGCAGCCGGGCGGTGAGAAGAAAGACGCCAAACAGCAACGTGATAAGCGGGACGCCGCGAAGTCGGCAGGAGCGGCCAAATCGTCTGAGGCGGAGATTGTTGCGGCGTTTGGAGAGTCTACGTCGCTTGCGGTGATAGGGATGCTGAGGCTGCGAGGCGCCATGTTGAAGGAGAGCAAGCAACACGTCCAACGAGCATGTACCGATGAAGCGCCAAGTAGGGAGATGGCACCCCATTTGGGGGAAGGAACTGCCGCAAAATGTCAGAAGATGGACATACAGCACTGACATGTAAAATAAGTTCAATGAACTGCTAACCGCCTTATGTTTTTTTTTTCCTTTTTGATGTAAAATAGCGCCCAGAAATTCAAATTTAAAAAACACCAGCTGCCACCTAGATCTCAGGCTACAAGCACTAACTGGTTAGTTAGTCTCGCTGTCATTCATTAACCTCGGGGAAGCCAAAATATTGCGATGTTGATCTGTTATTCACCTGGATTAATGAACACAAAACACAGGCTCTGACTCAACCTCATAACAGTCACAGTACATGTTTCGATTCGGAGGCCACGTGTTTTGTGGATGTATACTTGGAAAATTACATCAATTAATTGGGAACCAATTCAACCTCGAAAACTGTTTGTACTCATCCCTGACTAATACGAACAGATGCAGATGTCCTATACAGTTATAGTGAAGAAATAGAGTTTCAGCAAGACGGCCAGTCCCAACTGCAACAAGAATATCCCCACAACAATCAGAGCCCATCGTTCGCCAGAATTTACAATGTGAGCTCTGAGATTCATAGCAACGAAGGTAGCAGACATGAATCCAGCAACTCCAGCAATCACCCACCTGAATATTTCTATTGGTACAATTGAAAGAAGCTGCAACATGTAAGGTAGACAGGTTAGGCTTAGGATCAGAAAACTTCTTTTAGTCATATTTTAGTGCAGGAGCATGCTGTAGAAATCAATCAAAGATATTTTTCGACAAGGTGTTTCCCCACCCCCATCCAGAAGGTACAGTAATACTGAGTAGCAAAAGAGAAGGCCCTCAACCACCCCACCCCTAATCATTCTATCTGATCTGAGAATAGTAGACTAAGGTTTAGAAATCAATCAAGATAATTTGAATAGCATTTCACTAACAGAGAGTGTAAACAGAAGAAACATTAATTGGTAATGTAATAAAAAAATCCCAGTGACAAAAGTCTCCCTAATCCATGCCAGTAGAACTTTTCTAAAACATAGGTACTACATAGAAAAGTACTTGTAATCATATCAAACTGGTATCCCTAAATTCATCAGCCTTTTTTTAGAAAAGGAAAACTAAATAGTGGTTAAAATGGTGACTTGTGACCATACAACGTGTAAAAACAAATTAAATTAGCAATCATAGGCAGTGTCTCATTCTCAAAAACCTCAATCACAAACTGATTTGATCATAGATCACAGCTAAAATAATAAACATATGGACTTGTAACACCTAAAATTATACGCATTTTATAGGTAAGCTCCTTACCGATGCTGGGATGAAGATGAACAAAGAATATCCGTACAAGCACCACAGTTGCACCAATCCAGCAGGTGCTGAGAAGTACTTCAGAATAACATATAAGAGAAGGGGAACAAACGTCACGTAGCCATAGAATAAGCCAGCAGACCAGGTCACCAAGTTAATATCATAGTTCCACTCCTTCTTGTGCCATTTGTGTGACAGGTAGGTGACGAATGTGGCAATGGATGCAGCAACGAAAATCAGGGTGGTGCATGTCCAGAATGGTCCATAACTACCAAACACAAAAGAAAACAAGACATAATCACTAACAAATCAGAAGGGGTTAATCCATGGTACAAGAAAACAGCCCAGGTAGCATTCATAAAACTATACATAATCTTCATGTTGTTTGTCATCAGGTTACCTAATTATCAATGTACATAAGGCCCTAAATCAGTATGAATGTAAACATCTATGTTGGCTTTCAAGCCTAATTCATGTAAACCCAATGCAACCATACAGGAAACCATATACACCATAGCTAACAATTGAACCTGCTAACAAACAGAGCCACCACGATCATGCTACATTAACAGGGTAAAGTTATTCCAACTAGAATAATACTGGTGATCAACAGAGCTGCCAAAGTGAAAACCATGATGTTTCTTTAAAATAATGAAGTACAAAATATGAATCTTCGAAGGCAAAACCATGTCTTTTGTTATTATAACACAAGTTTTAATAGCTCAGGATTAAGGAAAGAATATCCTAGAACTCAATTGAATTGTGTCATGAAATGTTTCATTTAGGATGTCAACTGAAAAATGAACCTCAGGAACTTCCATGATGGCCAAAGGATTATGGCTATTCAGTATTCCAATCCACTAGTAAGTGTAAATACTACATGGCCAGTAAAATATTGCTGTTACTTGCAATAATCCTTCCCCCTTCTTCTCGATAACAGGAATGTCTACATTTCAATCATCTCAAACCCATGCACTCATGTCAGCGTTTGTCAACACTAGATTGTTATCATCATTAAAAAGGAAACATCAGTTCTACCAAGAGCAAAATCCATCTTACTGCTAAACATTTGTTACAGCGATCAGCTACTAATGCGTGAAGCTATAAACTCCATTCATAAAACTGGGTTGCCAACAACCTCTAACTGTTGGTGCTGGGCCAAACTTAATAGCATACCCACATTCTGTAGACAATAATAATCAACTAAGCCAAAACAAGACAACTATGCATGAATGATCTGCTGCATTAGCTACCAAAGCACAATGCAGCAATGCTAAGCTAAACTATGTTCACTAAGAGAGGAGAGCGGAAGCAATTAAAGCATACAGGTCAGGGTTCTCAGAGGTCTTCTCGGTGAAGGTGCCGCGGAAGGGGAAGACGGACTCCCAGATTCTCTCGACGACGTCGGAGGTGTCAACGTCGAAGTAGGGCTTGTAGGCCGCGACGGAGAACATCCGGAACCACCCGCTCTGCGCGGCGTCGTCAGCCCCCGCACTGCCGCCGCCGCCGCCTCCTCCAACCTTGGACGAGAAGGTGACTGCGCGACAAAAGAGCGAGCATAACCAGGTCAGCTAGCCAGATCCGAAGAGAAAACGGCGGGAACACTGAGCAGGGGCCGCGAGATCTGACCGTCGGCGTCCGTGGGCGGGCGGTAGGCGCCGGAGATCTTGCCCCTGGTCTCGGACGGCGGGAAGGTCTGGAGGTTGGAGTCGGTGAACCTGATGGCCGGCGGATCTGGTCCCGTCGCCGCCTGCGATGCGAGAACAGGAGAAGAGTTAGGCGGTGCCGTGCGACTGGGGGAGGGAGCGTGAGGCGGGAAGGGTGCCTGCTTACCGGGACGGATCCGGAGGCCTTGGGGTCGTCGAGGGCGGAGTACCCACCGCCGGACATCATCTTCGCTGGCTACGGCAGCAGCGGCAGCGGCAGCGGCAGTGGAGGGGTTTCTCGCGGCGGGAAGGGGATGGGTTGGGTAAACGACGCAGGCCGGCCGCGTGAACGACGGACGACGGGTGGGATGGTCTGTGCGGGATCTCACCGCGTGACTTCGGCTCTCGTTGGATTGTACCCAACCGGACCCACCTCACCTGGAGGCTGGCGCGCTCTGTTAAGGCTACTACCCCAACCCGCGTCGGTGCTTTGCTTTGCTTGCTCTTTGGAGATGCAATATTTTGCTTGTATCAGTAGCTAACTTCGCATTTCCACGAGCATACACTATAATCAAAGCCTCAAAGGGACTGATCGCTTCAACTTCTTACAGCTGTTTTAACGTGCTCACCACCCGAGAAGGCTAACACGGTAGACGGTACTGAACGTTATACATAGGGTTTGATTCTCTAACTCTTGTATGCAACAATATGATACTTCGAAACAAATAATTTTAGACGAGTAACCAACATGTGCCGGCATTTATAGGATGAGATTCTCTGTGCTCAAGAGCATAGAAAATGTGTGGCTAGCTGTAATTAGCTCGGAGGGCAAAATAAAGGGCATTAACGTCACATGTTAAGATGGTAATGCTATCATCATGATAGTTATTATGTCATCAGTATATGACTGACCTCTCGTTTCGTATCTCGGATTGGATCGCTCCACCCCCTGACAACTACCGGAGTATCATCGCAATTTTGTTCCGCCGTATAAACGCAGGCTTTCAGTTCTCAAAACCAAAGAGGCGAACACCATTAGATGGCTGGCCCATGCAAATTGAGAGGAAACAGATCGCCAGAAAACACTATCCACAGCCCAGACCAAACTGAAAAGGAGCCATCCCCGAAAACTTTGACTCAACCGATGCGTTCATCAGCGTATGTACAGTTTGGAAATGTGACGGAAAACAAAGAAATTCAAGCACTATACGAGCAAAATTTGGGAACGCCAAAGAAATGATTATTAATGGTTCTGTAGACTATTCTCTCTCTTAAGAGGCATGTGTAACTCATTACCGTACAGGTGTCTTCTCGGCCCCTTCAATGAGTGTCATTTTGTAAACGCTAATTCACAGACAAGGGCGATGTGATCGCTTGCCCATTTCTGTTAACCAACATGAATAGACTGTATTAGTATGCCGTCCTGGGGCTCCAAACTGGTTGATGATAACGTGGAGTGGAAAATAAGAGAACTATGGATATGGCAGTACCTTTGTGGGGAACCCACTTGTTTGTTTCAAAATTTCTTTGGGAAATGTATCTAAAACCTTAACAGTCTGCAGATCTTCTGAAGCCCTTCAGTATAACAAGATTGCCAATAGAAGTAATTAGATTATTGAATGCTGAGGCAGGGTGCATTTCATGAGCTTCAGAAAAATATTTGCTTACCATATGTAGTCCACGGTTCCCATGAATTTGCTGTTGTAGCTGGTTACTAACGGCTCCTTGTTGGCATCTTTTGTCCCTCCAAAATCCTGTTTGACAAATAGCCATTCACCAAAGAAAAATGAATTTCTTCTGCTGAGTAGAATCTTATCTAAAAGGACAGTGTTCGCTAAAAGGAAACGCGCATTCTAATAGAGTTTAAAACTGTACATATTTCTTAACTGAAAAGATACAGCCGAAATAACAAAACGACTTACTTACCTCCACATCTGTATATGCGCTCCTTAATTTCAATTTGTGGTCCACGTAAATGCATTCATCCTTCCCAGTAGCAGCTCTGATTTCATCTGGTGTCCACTTGTATGGATCATAAGAATAATAACTTTCATCGGAAAGACCCATCTGCTGCGAAGATGGTGAACCATCGCCTTCCTCTTCAAGTAAGGAATCCTTAACACCGGTTAACTCTTCAAAGAAGGTGGGGTCAGAATTTACATCTGTGCAGAAAACTTCATTAGCAGTTGTTTCATCTTGAAAAGCACCAATGTTGTCTTCAGACTCATCTCCACAAGAGATTGAATTCTTATTCATCACTCCAGAAGTACAATCATTGCCAGAGGCATCTGCAATAGAACCATTTGATTGATGCACTTGTTCTTCTCGTAATTCCAGACGAGTTGCTTCGGTATTACTATCACCTCCAAGCCTCATATTACTTATCTGGTGGAGTTCATAAGTAAAACTCTGAGACGCACTGGAATTACAGGACTCTGGCTTATTGGTTGTACAATTGTCTTGACCAGGCAACATGGACTCTAAAGCCTTTTCCTTGTCATCAGGATTATCTTTTGAGACAGGCAGCAGTTCATCTGATTGGGCCCTGTTTTCTTCAGAAGAACATGTAAATTCTTCAGGAATCGCATCACAGGTAGAATCTCTATGGGTGCATGAAACCTTCTTGCTACCTCCTAATTCTTCAAGGGAATCCATAAGCCCAAATGATTCATCAAAAGGAGGCAGATGGGTGCTATTGACTATTTCATTTGAACCTGACTGAAGAATCTCTCCACACACTGTGGCTCGAGCAGATGGAACACCTGTAACTTCAGCCTCTTCTCCAGACTCAGTCCTGATCATTCCAATACACCCCTCACTGGACATTTCAGTGGATGTACCTTCTTCACCTTCAGTTTTACTGGTACATACGCCAGCATCAGAAGTATAACAATCTTTTCCAGAACCTTCCAAAGAGTTCAATAACTCTTGTTTGTCAAGATTAGTAGATCCAGAACAAGGTACCATATTGCCACAACTGTTATTTGATTCAGTGTTGCGAGATTCCAAAGAAGTGTCGGTTAAAACAGGTCCTTTTCCAGTAGGGCTGGAATTTTGAACCATCTTTGTTGTCCCAGTTTGAAGTTTAAAGCCATTTTGAAGAGTTATATGTCCCTCTTTACTGTTGGTGGAATTAAAAGATGGATGGGGTCTGTTGCAGATAGAAACAACCAATGAAGTGCAAATCAATGCAAATACTGTACTTGATATGGGTACATTATCATTTTGTAGAAGAGAACAGCAAAATCAAGTACTCAATATAAGCATTTCTAACAAACAGAAGATTTACCGGGATATATTAGAACCTATGTATAGTCCTTGTGGACCAGGATTAGTCTGCTGCCCAGATATAGTGCTTTTTGCAAGGCCAGACAAATTCAACTGCACAATTTAAAAATCAACTGTTAAGTTCCTGCTCTTCAAAGTCAGTATTATCATGCATAATACCAAAATACTCTACCTTTTGTTCTGATAAAAAATTGTACAGCGGACTCTGAATGACAAAAGACAAACATTTGTACCATATTAGTGCCGAGCATGAAGAAACAGCACAAGAAATACAGTAAACAACCATGAAAATCTTGAATAAATAAATAGAGTCCACGTATTAGAAAACAACCTTGGGTGTAGAGTTAAAATCTCCACAAATTACTACTGGAGCATTGTTCCACATCTTCGATACAGTATAAGCTCTGTCAAGAAGTGTCCTAACCTATAGGATAAAAAAAAATCTTGATAAATAGTATACAGAACCATAAATGAAGTGCACAGGCTCAACAAGGAACTCATATAATAGTTTGTGTTCAAGGATAGGACAACATCAATGAAGATATTTGTGTTTTTAGGAGCAAATATTCAACGAAATTTGCACATATTCTGATCTAGAATAGGCAGCAAGAAGAAATACAATATTTTGGTGCACGAGTGCTTAGTAAATTGTCAAAAATATGGAGAAAGAGGAAATGATTCAAGAAATCATTTAAGTATCAAGGCACATATAGTTGAATGCGTTTTTTTTCTGTATTTTTTTTTCTAGGCTCTGTTGCCCGTGTGGGCGCTTTGTACCAATCAATGTTACAGAAGTCAAAATGAAAATTCTCTACTCTAAAAGGAACTTATCGGTGAATGCATATTTCAGCATTATGTACTAAATAAGATTAAAGGATATTTTTAGATCCCAATCCAGCTATGCACATTGTATAGTAAATAGTATCTTGATTCTAAATAACACAAAAAGAGTACAATGAAGTCAGGAAAGTGAAGTAGCTAACTCTGCCAATAATTCAGCACAAACAAAAACACAAGGCAAAGAAAAAAAAACACATTGAAATGTAATGTACCTGACCAAGTTTAATGTCCCCTCTCTTTGGATTATAAAGAACATGGGTATTGCATACAACAATCTGCTTAGCTTGTTCGGGATGGCTAGGGCTGTGAGAGTCAGTTTGTGCATTGCTTGGAGCCACTGACTGAACAATGGAACACACAAATAAATAGGAGACTTAGACATCATGGAAGATTATTAGCAGTTCAAGTTTGCATAAAGGTATTCCAACTTTATCACACCTCTAAAACACATATCTGTGCAACATTGTCACGAAGTCCAAGCTTGTTAAACTCAATGTCCTCTTCATAACGCAACTGGAATCTGATAAGAAATGTTTTTACATGCCCGACTGAGGAAACAAGCAAATTAATCTTTTGATAACATTGAAATACAAAGGTTGCATTTATTACCTTGTTGTTCTCCAAAAGATTGCACATCCATCAGCAGCAATTCCAGTGCGCATCTGACACAAGTTCAGCAAAGCATGGTTATCATGAAGTAAAGTATGCTGCACAAAAAAAATTCCTCCTTTCTCAATGTTATAATTAGTAACCAAGATTCAATGCTGCACAATATATTCAATTAAAAGCATCATTATACATACCAGAGCAAAATAAAAAATATGAAACTCTCTGTTAAGTAATACCAACATATTGCTAGAGTAAAATAATGTCAGAAAGTACATGAACACTAATAACAGTACCTTGCATATACCGCTATATTCTCGCCTTGCCAATTCTTGTTCAAGATCTGTAAATTTGTCAACCTCCTAGAAAACAAGGAATAGAATGCCATCATGCATCAATAGAGATTGCCACGAAATGCATACATAAGTGACTATTTGGTAGTGGACTCCAATGAACATAAAAGGAATGTTACCCCATCAAAATGTATAAAGAAACTGAAAAGTTATATTATATATCATGTCCATGTCATATAATTGCTAAAATCATGTGAAACAATGCTCCTAAACTTTTAATGTATGAACGTTAAAAGAACAGCAGGACCAACATAAGTGCAGTACTGAGTATAGTAACAGCTATTTTCTACTGAACTACCTGAAGACACAGGATATCTGGTTTCCATAAGCCAAACTCAAAGACCAACTGATTCTTTCGGTGGTTCCAGTCTAGGAAGAACCTTGGTGTTCCTTCATAAAGAAATTTGTGCTTCTGGGCCAAATAGTCCGCTAGTATATTGTATGATAGAACACTAAATTTCTCTGCACAATCAGAAGTGCAACTCTTAAAATGGTAAGAATAATGAAGGTTCTCACATACATATTGGATACTCAAGTATGAAATATAGAGCAGATAGCAGGGGCTGTAATTTAATATCACATTCAATTTCCATAAGCAGATTGAGAGCAACTGTAGAAAGTAATTATTCACAAATCAAATTACAACGTTTCTAACATTTCAATGAACTACCATACTGTGGTTGAATGTTGATCTAGTAGGGATTCAAAGGGAAGAAACAAACTCTGCAAAAATCAGCTACAGATTTCTATAGCAGACAAGTGGTAACAAACTAACAATTGAAAGGGAACCATATCACCAGCTGTGGAAGATATTACCCGCTTGGTGAGAAGGCCCCTGCTTTGCATGCCGCCACAGTCGGCGGTAATCTGGCAGCCGGGGAGTCAGCTGTGGCGCGGCAGGGTAGAACCCAGCATTCCCTGGTGCGTGCCCGTGGGGCTGCGGGTGCTGATGCCCGTGAAAGTATGGATTCGGAGCCCCGTAGCCGTACTGCTGAGGCCCCGGCGGCAGTGGCGGCGGACGCTGCTGCGGGTGGCCGTAGTTGTACGGCACAGCCCCGTAAAGAGGGCCTGCCTGCTGCGGTTGGGAGTATCCGTAGCCATAGTTGTACCCGTATGGCGGATGTTGGCGAGGTCCCTGCCCGTACGGCTGTTGGTAGTGAGGCCCCTGCCTATGCGGCTGCTGTTGGAGATGCCCCTGCCTGTAGGGCGGCGGAGGTCCAGGGGCGCCGCCGCGGCGGAGGGAGTCGTTGGCGGCGCGCACGGCGCTCTGGTGGGAGTCGCCGCTGACGAATTCAGCGCCCGCGTCGGGGTGCGGCGGTCGAGAGGTGTGGGCGGAGTAGCCGCGGCCCCGGCCGCTGCGTGGGTAGCCTCCTCGCTGTCCTCGCTGCAAAGGAGAGGAACCCGGTGAGGGGAGAAGGGTTTAGAAGCGAGAGATTGGAGCGGAGAGGGGGAGAGAAGAGTGGTGAGGAGTCCCAGGGTGAGGGCGTACGCCGTAGAAGGAAGAGGACATGGCGGCGGCGCGACGTAGAATCGCGGAGGAGGGGAGGCGCATCACTCTCGCTCACGTCGGCGGGGAAGCGGGCGGCGACCGTGGCGCGGCCGCATTCACCGTGGGGAGTCACGTGGCCGGTGGCGGCGACGGGACGGAAACGGCGGAAACGTCACGCACAAGTGTTTAGTGCTTTCCCGTCTTCTTGTGCCGAAAGCATGTTCTGGGTGAACGTTTTTACTGCAAGGGGAACAGGGAAAAGCTCCGGAAAAGACTATGTCTCTTGTAATGTTAATTTGCAATCAGATTGTGAAAAGAGTCACCAGTAAGTTTGCAGTTTGAATACAGAAAAAAAAATGTCAATATGAAATTCTTTTACACATAACTCTTGTGAAAACCATTTTCATCTTCCCAGCATTCTATTTACACCAGTATTTCTGTCTCCGACCATATTCATCGCATAAATATTTGATGAGTTAGGGTCCGGTGCAATTGGCATTTCCAACTACTACATACTTCCTCTTTCTTTTGTTGATGTTAGTTACTGCAATTTCAATGAAAGAAAAAACAGAGGAAGTAAAACAGAAACACTGAAACAGCATCTAATTAGAGTTCAATTCGGATGCATAATATGTGTTTATGTAATTCCTCTTTCTATCTTGTAAGTAAATCAATTTAACACTCAATTTATAGTATCTGATCAGATGATCATGGTTAAACAAGAGACCTCGCATGTTCGTTAAAATTAACACTGGACTACAAAAATATCGGAGCCACTCGGTTGGGTAATAAAGTCATGAGGAACACCCATTGTGCTCGGACGGCTCACTTGATTGCCACAAGTTTAAGAAATGTATCTAAAACAAACAAGTTATTAGAAATACAATGTTTGTCTGAATAAATGAAATTGATGGACTGAATATTATTTTTATATTATATGGTGGGATAATGTTGTGAAAGCTTATTCATGACTCATAAGATATACTCTGGCTTAGTGTACATCTAGGAGTAGAAATAAATGAGTTCTTAAGAACCGTAGTAATAATTTCAAAATGAATCTACTACTACATATTCGACATGTTACTTTGCCTATAACATTTCAAGATTTGTTTTTTGTCAGACAAGTTTTATGATAGCGATGTGTCCATCGATAGTGACAAAATCGTAGGTGTGTCCATATGTTAAGATGGCTATACATTCTTCCATAAAGTTTAAAAAAAAATGCGTCCACGTATAGCGGCTACATCTGAAATTTCACCAATAAAAGCTGAATGGCTATATATCTGAAATTGACAACATCGTGATGGCCTGCATGGCTGCATATGCATGGATCGGTGAATGGCGAGCTAATAATATCTCAGCTCCAAAGTTGAGCAGGCGATGCGGGAACACCGCCGCCGAGATCGTCACATGCCGGACGCGGCTGCCACATATCCGATGAGCACGGCAAGCAGTACCACCAGCCATGGCGTCGACCTGTCCTTCTTCCCATCGGCAACGCTTTCCTCGGGGAAGTTGTCCACCGTCAGGTTCCAGTCCCGCACACCGACGATAACGTCACGGACCATGCCGGCGAAGAAGCCGGTGTACGCGGTCTCAGTCGTACGGCGCCCGGCGACGAGGTTGAGCGGCGCGTCAAGGAGGGGTTTGGTCGGCTTCGCCGTCGTCCGGCTTCCGTACACGGAGAGGCGGTGCGCGACGGCGTCGTACTCGATCCACACGGCGAGCGCGCGGGCGCCGCGTGGCTTGACGGTAACGTTGAGGCCAACGCCGTCACGGTCGTAGTATTCAGGGTCGTACGACGTCACCGGGCCGACCTGCACCGCGGCGATGGCGTCAGACGACGCGGACGCGGTGTGGTTATTTGCCTCCTCGCCGTGGACGACGCCCAACGAGATGCTGTCGAGGAGGACGACGAAGGCGACGGGTCTGGCGCCGCCCAGCGTGATGAAGCTGCTGTTGAAGGACGCCTCGAGTAGTGGTGGCGGCGGCGGCCTCCTCCTGCGCCGGCGCGCCAGATGCGGACGGGGCGTCGGAGGAGCAGGAAGCCTTCGGTGCGGTCGAGCATGGCGCTGTGGTGGGGGCCTGGCTCGAAGGTGATGACGGAGGAGTTGGTGGTGGCCAGGAGGTCGACGGTCGTCGTGGTGGTGGCGTTGGTGAACGCGGGGACGATGTAGCTGACCACCGCCCCCGGAGATGGCTGCGCGATGCAGAGCAACAGGGCAATATTATTGATGCGCATTGCGCGGAATTGAGATTGTATGACGGGAAACATAGGTTCCGCGCGAGCAAGATTGGTGTGCATCCAGCGATAGCCTATGTTTTCCGTAGAACAATCTTGCATTGCACTGGGATGAGCAGCAAGCCAAGGTTCCGCAAGTTGCACGTACATAGCTTCGTTGTCCGTGTAGGACGTTGACAAAATCAGGCGTAGTAAACGCTGCAAATTGCCCACAACTCCACATGGACAAAGAGCTGCTGGTCGAGCGGATGAGCTCGTTGAAGGCACTCGCGCCGATTGTCAACGGCCCGATGGGTTTATAAAAAAATGGTGGTGGAGGGATCGCCATTCACAAGTCACAAGCAATAATCATCATATATCGATCAGGTAACAGCGAGGCTCATGACGAAAGTGCATGCAAATTCTTGGTATGAAAATTGTTCTAGAAAGAGATTCAAAGCATGCACTCCTCATGCCTCCAGCGCTTGCTGTTCATACAAACTTTATGCATAATAATCACTGCCTCAGTCTTCTTGAGAGCATTGCACTGAGATAAGCGGCAAGGTTTCATCTCTCAAGCAAAAACGTCCAATAGGTTCATACACCCTTTGTGGGAATAACCACTCTCTCTTGTGGAGAAGAATAACCACTCTCTCTTGTGGAGAAGGATAATCACTCTCGGCTACGGCAGCCGCCTTCACGACGCGATGCAGGACCTGGCGCGGCGCCACGGGCCCCTGATGCTGTTCCGAATCGGCGAGGTGCCCACGCCGGTGGTTTCGTCCCGGGAGGACGCGCGCGCGCGCGAGGTGATGAGCGTCACCGTGCGCGTGCTCAACAGCGTCGGCCGGCGCATTATTTTCGCACCTCATGGCCAACACCTCGCTCCGAGGCGCCCCGGCCTGATCTTCGACTGGGAGGCGCCCAGCGTGGCCGACCCAGCCGAGATCGACAAGACGGAGGCGTTTGTCATCACTGCGCGTCGGAAGGCCAAACTACTGCTCCGCGCTTCTCCTCCGCGTGCCCGGCGCCTAGCTGTGCCGCCGCCGCCGTAAAAGGACTACTGGCTTCAGGGTTAGAATGGTAAATGATGTGGCCGTCTTTTCTATCTTTCATTACCCGGCCGAAGAAGACAACTGCAACGGGTGAAGACACATGTAACGACAGCTTTGTGTAACAGAGCATCACAGAACTGCGAGAAAACAGGGGACATATACTTCATCAGAGCAAAACAATTAATAAGTTGAGACGGCCTTACTTTGACCCGACGGCTAAGATGAAAATGAATACTGGCACAGTTTCACCTATGAGATGCAATACACATGGTTCATTCCCTTCACAGGAAGAAGAAAAAGGTGCGTGCGCCACAGTGCCACTACCAATCAACATACAAGAATGGTACCGCCAAGTTCAAATTCAGTAACTACCTCAGAACTGTTCCCACTTCCCAGCTAAATTAAATAAAGAGAATAAAAACATTTCCAATTTGGTTCACAAGTAAATCACTACAAGTGAGCAGTGAGCACATCCATATGTAAGGAAACTATGCCTCATTTTTGCATCTATGCATACACAAATCACGTAGTATGTACTTATCCCCCCTTTAATAGCGAGTGAACTTCACTGGAGGTACATGTGCTTCCCATACTAGAGGTCTTCAACATGTTTCTATTAATCAATACATATATTTCTGTACACAAACTCGAGGATCAACGGAATGTACATTTATCAGCCCTACACACCAAAGGGATATGTATGTACATCATTTTCAGAACTGGAAACCTACAAGAGCCGCAACATCTTCAGGCGCTGCTCATGCTCTGGGTCCATCTTTGGTGGTGTGTAAACCCCTTGAAGATCCTCGACGATATATTCCTGTGCACCATCAAACAAAGAAAGTAATTGACTGATTAACGAACAATAACATTTGACAACTATCTCAGCGTGAACAATAAGCAGGTTAACTTGCCTTTGTCAGCTCCTTCTTGGCAAGTATGTGATAGTTTCGCTGCCAGATCCTCTGGATAGCCAAAGTTGCAGCAAAGAAACCATATGCAATTCCAAGGATGGCAAAAATGATAACAAATATGACAACAAAAGCAAAACAAGCTTCCATAGAAGCTGGAAGGCAGTCCAGTAAACCCCAACCATAGCAACAATTACGGCATCCAGCCAAGCACGGATCATTGTTGTTGAACGATGAGCAGTGTACCATTAGCCCAAAAAATCCAACTACTACAAAGAACACCACCACACCTGCACCCATTTGGTTCATACATTTGTTACTACAATAAAAAATTTATGTTAAAGCACAATCCAGAATGTCCTGGTCGCATAGTTTAAGAAGACAGCATTCAAATATATCTAGCATAGTACCATAGCATTTTGAATTTGAATTACAACAATTTTCTATTTGAGTTCATAGAAGAACAAAATTTAGGCTTCAAGGAGTATTATTTATGATGATAGCAGTGAAGCAAGGGTCCCAGTGGTCCCAACTTAGTAGACTCAGACAACATGATGCATGCACATAACTTATATGGTACATAGCATGTGGTATTTAGCACTCTGTTTCAGTATCACTGTATTATCTGATCAAATAAATCATCGTAGCATGCAGTTCGAGAAGAAAATGCATGTGTTGCCAAGAAAAAAAACAGCATACCAACACAGTAGTAAAAGGGCACCGGATGTTTTGAGAGAAATCGATCCCAATCATCAGTAAAACTGTTTCTGAATTTTCCATCTTTATCCAATAAGTATGCCATAACACCTATGGCAGCAATGACCTGAAAAGGCAAGGAAGTGCTTACATCAATCGAAACTTACACCAAAATACATGCTTGCTGCAGTAATCCAGGTTCACTCAGCTTACATCAAAATAAATAATGCAAATGATTCACAGTTCAATAGTGTCGATACAACTATATGGATAATAAAGGACAGGGTAATAAGAGAAAAAGGATATCTCACAGCTTGCATAGCAAGGAATACAAGGAAGACATCTCTAGCAACAAACAATCGAAACTTCAATCTACGACACAAGTCGTCCTCCATAACTTCAACCCTTAGATGGAAACGCGCCTTGCATGTTGTGCAGTGTGAAAACGCAGACCCTTCCTGAGGAGACAATATATGAAGGGAATAAATAAATTTAGTGCTACCACATTGACCAAACAATAGACAGTAGTTACTAGAACTACCCCATGCTAACACTATCAAAAAAAGCTAGCTCTAATTCATTGTAGCATGCCACCTACTGGTATCTGATAATTTACAGAGTATTTTAGTGGACCAGAAGAATTCCCACTCCCAGAGAAGTATAGGGTCATGCAAATTTGAATGATGAAAAAAGTGCATTTCCACAGCGAATTCAACATATGAGACGTCATTAGCAAATTGGGGTTACCTTGACAGACCTCCAATGGTCAAGGCAGGAACGGTGCACGAACTGCTGCGTCCCCTTGCACATACAAGGAGATATCAGCTCATCACCTACATCAATACCAAGAGAAGCAATATCCATCAGCTGCAGCGTAGCAGGATCACATCAAACTCTATACATTCTCTAACAGATAATGATCACAGTCACAAAGCGATTCAATCAAGGTGATTCTCGAAAATTAAACGGACCCCCAAGATTTAATAACGCATGAAAAATACACAATCAATGCCACACCAAACCTACAAACTGAACCAAATTAGCCTGGAAAACGGGGCAAGTTACCGAAATTAACAAGCCTAGGAAAAGGGGCAAGGATCACGAGTCAAACGGAGGCGGGGGCTCACCTGGCTCGCACTCGGACTCCAGGCAGATGCGACAGCAAGCGGCAGACGCGGCATCGATCTCCTCGTCTGATATCTCCGGCGAACCCCTGATTGACGGCGAGGCCTCGAGCGGCGGCGGCTGCAGGAGAGGGGCGGTCTCGGCGGATGGGTTCTCGCCGCCGGTGTCGCGGAGCATGCGCTGCGGCTCGAGCATCGGTGGAACCACGACGCACCACGCGAGCTGGAGCGGCGAGAGAAGAGGGTTCGGTGTGGCTTGTGGAGAACTGCGGCGAATTTTCCTTTTTTTTTGTTTTCTTATATATCGTTTAGCTTGGGGAGAGCGGCGATGGCCTTTTTTTTTTTTTGTTTTTTTTTTGGAAACTGATGGCCAATGTTTCAACCTTCGGAAGTTGAGGTATTATATGAAATCCGAACCAACAATGCAGAAAGGAAAACTATACTCACAAATGATTCAATTTTGGGATGACTCACTTATGAACGGGAGATTTGAAAATTATTTCAGAAGTAAAAATAAAAAAAAGTTATATGTTAAATATTTCTTGAAAATCATTTGTCATGTATACAAACCTTTTATTCTTTCACTATGAAATCATAACCGGAATGACGGTGAAGTGAACATTCGCCTAAAGAGATTCATCATGTTGAAAGTAACATATACTCCCTCCGTTCACATCTACATGTCATTCTAAGATTTTCAACTTTTTTCTAATTACATGTCATTCTCGCTTACCAATGCACATCTCTCTTCCCAATACAATATTCTCTTTTCGCACTACATCTCTATTTCTATCTCTATCTCTCTCCTTCTCGTTTTCAATACATTCATCTTTTTACTTCTCTTTATTTTCTGTGTCCAACTCCAAAACGACATCTAAATGTGAACGAAGGGAGTATATGCAAAGCGTGTCTCGATAAAATGTGTGCGATGTCCAATTCGACTACACATGAATATATCCCACAAAACTATATTAGCAGTAAGACAAGTGACCCGTTTCTGACAAAAAAAAATGCAGCACACGAAAATATGAACAAATAGTTGTCTCCGATCCAACTGTTTTCTACAGTGTTAACTACACAACCACCTCGAGCCTCACGGATAAGCTTCCATCATGACATACACAAAAGCACTGGGGACAGAAGTTTTCCTGTCAACAATAGAAAATAATGAGGGAATTGCAGGGAATAAGAGTTGGAAACAAGCATGCAGTACACTTTGTCCACAAAATATGTCAAGGGACTTAATCCATCCCTAAAGGCTACATATGCATCTTTCAAAATAATGGCCAGAGATGCATAAGCATCTGTTCTCACAAGGTTACTTGGTGACCCAAATAATATCAAATAGATGATTCCATAAAGATTAATAAGTATTAGGTATGTTTTTGGAAGAAAATGTCACTTTCAGAAACAACAAAAAGTCAAAACATGGATGCAGTTGATCTCAATCGTTCGATTCATAATTGGAAATGGAAGTTAAACCGTAGAGCGACCTGATACTGTAAATTTGTCTTAAGTGGAGTACAAGCAAATCATCACTAAGAATAACCCAATAGTAGTGAGTAAAACATACCTCATGTAGTAGGTGTAACTGGTAAATGCAATGCCACCGATTGCAACAATACCTAGTACAACAACCAATGACATCAACCAAGCTGTCATTCCACTTCTCTTGGAAATTATTGGTTGTATCATCTCTAAATCACTACAGCTTTGCTGATTACATGCTTCCTGTCGTGCAGGCTGTTGAACAACGAACAAACATTGAACAATGAGAGGCACAATTATTCCCTCAAAGAAAAAATGAGAGCCACAATTACCAAACATCATCAGCCATCAATGTATCTCTAGAGACGAATTCACTTCATACTAAGTTATATTAATCATGAACGAGCTGATTGTGTACTATAGTTTCTGGCTTTGGAGTGTAGAAGACAAGTTTAGTCAGAGAAGGTGGAGATTTAAGATAGATGCACCTAATCTGTTTTCTCTAATGCATATACATACAAGAATGGCTTCTTTTCTGCCACTTGCTTACTGCTGCTGCTACTACTCATATTCAACTGTAATTTCCCATCAAACCAGAGTTTTGTGTACATCAGAGAAAAATAATAAATTGCACATGTTAACAAGAACTGCTAAGTCACGCATTTACTTTGTTTTATATATATTGTCTGATACCTAGCAATGGAACTCCGGAAAACTTTTATACATGAATACTGCTCTGAAATTTAAATTCCATTTGTTAAGTAATTATTACATCAAGTGTGGTTGAAAGAGTGAAAAGCAACAAAAGATCAATACCATTTCATTTGCTGAACAACTAGCATCATCCACAGGATAGTGTCTGATTGTGGTATCATCCAAACTTCCATAACAGGCAACATCACGATAACGAACACCACCATCACATGGAGAGGAGCACTCCATCCATGGGCCCGCAACCCAGTGAAACGTTTCTGCAATATTATCAGTAGTTTATTATCTAATATCATAGCAAACATGCCAATAGAATTTATCAGCATACTTCAGCAGAAAAGATATGGAAAGTTAGCTGAAGTAAAAGATATGGAGAATTTTGTATTCCACTCTCATGGTATCTAGTGTCATATCACTAAAGCGTCAGACTTAAATTAGTAAAATGTGCATCCAGTAAATTTTGGCAGCTTTGCCTACGCTCATACCATGTGGTTTTAACTGCATTGTTAACTCTGCACCACTCTTGCAGTAACCCAGCTTGCTTTCCTTGAACATAATGGTTGGGTCGGAGCAATCAGAGCAGCATATAAACTCTTTGCCAAAATCTAGTTTGTTCTTGCAATGTCCACACTTGTTTGTTACCCTTGGCGTACCTGTTCTTTACGACGTGCAATTCAAAATTTACATCAGAATGCTGAAGTAGCTCATGAGATGGAATAATGAGTATCTTTAAAGACTGGCCTGGACTCTTGAACTACTTATAGTAAAGAGCAGATATCTCCGTATATATTCATATACGAATCGATACAGTACAGTAGTGCAGGATGTGGTAGATCATAGACAGTTTTGAGTCATTTTCATTGAGAAAGTAAAGAAACAACACGTACAGACCTGGTATGCAGCAATAGAAATGTGTGTGGAGTGGAAGGCATGGAGGGCTTTTTGACTCTGTACAAAGGCCACTACAATCATTTGAATGGGAATCTAGGAAGTGACCATCAGAACAAACTCCAAACCATTTGCTCTGGCACCCAGTCCAATAGCAGCCTGCATGATGAGAACGAAATAATTTGAGCTCACCGTGAGGCAAAATGTAAAATGGACCTACAGTCAAAGTATCTGTCTTCATGCCAAATAAATTGACGGCATCCTGAGCCATATATTTGGCAGGTTCAATACAATGGATACTTTAAATCCGTTTGATTCAGAGAATTAACCCTGAACTATGCATTTACCAATTGTAAAAATGAAGCATTGTATATCAGCAATTGGGTTCAAGTACTTAGGTTGGGTTCTGAACATTTTGTTGGACTAACATTCAGCATACATGAATAGAACCTAATATGAGAGCCATTCCACCATTCGTCCAAAATTTATTACCAATTGTGTCATCCTAGTGCACCAAAGCCACATTGGAAGCGGATCGAAGAGCTAAATAGTAGCCACTACAGTATTGGGTAGCACTTGTCCATAGAAACAGTCAAATTTACACAGTTGCGCAACACAGAACTGGCTGGCTAAACCCCGTAGTACCAACTCTTAAGTCTCAAATCCATGTAGACTCTAGAGAGAGGCCCGTCACATTTCAAGAAAAATGCTCTTTGTCGCAGCAAAATGCATCAGCAATCTTGCCGGCGACCTAAGAAAATGTCTCTAACAGCGACCCTAGGTCAACCAGCATTTGGGAGATAAGGTGCCGGTTCTTGGCTTGCAAGTTGCAGCTGATGGTACCGTGGGAAGGGACGTCGATGCAGGACGCCAATGCGAGGAAGGGAAGCAGCAGCGCGCACAGCCGCGGGAAGGCCGCCGCGGCCATCTCCAGCCAGCCCCCAGTCGCCGCCGAGGAGGAGGGAGGGTGGACGAGCTTAGCGAAGGGGAGACGGCGCGTGTCGGTGAGTGTCGGCATCGGGCTGGGCCGCACCGGAAGCGGAAGTGGCGCCCACAGCCCACTGCGCCGCACGGAGAGTGTCCGGACTCCGGATCGGCGGCGCTCGGAGGCGTCAGATCTGGGACGGACGGTGCTGGGTTGGTTGGTGTGGTAAGCGGAAGGTGGGCTGGTTGTTTTCCGGTAGGGTGCCATGGGTTGGGCTGTCGCTTCGTGACGTCGTTGCGCCTCAATGCAAATATGCAGGCAGAGCGCAAAAAAGGCTTGCAATGTAGTGGGCTGTATCATTTTAAAAGCCCAAATGTTTCCGTCCTCTTCCAACAAGCACAGCCCATTGCCTGCCTACCCCCAAGTCCCAACGGTCACGGTCACGGATACCGCGGCAATCGGCTGCAGCCGGCAGCGCACGAAGGCGAGATCCGCTCCCGGCCGGGCTCGCATCAACCACAGTAGATTAATTGCTCGTCGGTGCGCGCACTGAGCTACCTTCCGAGCCGTTTCGAAACGAGATGGTTGGCGCGCGCACCGCCGCGACGGCGACGGCAGATCTCGGTTATGATGTGTCGGTCGCTGCGCGTCGCGCTCTCCACCGCGCATCCTCATCGCGAGAGCGATCAGGGGCTCCCCACATGGCCCGTGTCGTCGATCCGAAGAAGCTAGGCCCCGCCAAGCAGCGGAACCGACTGCCCTCGCCTCCGGGGGGGGGGGGGGGGGGGGGGGGCCGCGGAACAGGTCGGCATCACTCAGGGGACCCACACGCGGCCACAGCCCCACCACGCACAGTCCATAGAAGAAACCTCGAGGCCTCCACTCCGATCCATGGGATGGGTTCCACTTCCGCGAGTGTTATCCATTTCGGGGTTCCTTTCCCTCACCAGCACCAGCACCAGGGATGATGAATGAATCCGGGCACGGGGCTACGCTGCGCACGCGAACGACGGACCTTCCAGTATATACATCCAAACATTGCTTCCCCGGCCATCATCTTGTCCTGATCGTACTACATGTCTGGAGAGAGGACACGAGTGATCGCTATATGGAATGTTAGCACGCAATCAGGAATGCTTGTAACGGACAATAACAGTTGTAAGCTGTATTGTCCTACTTTCACTGTGGCGCTGAAGTTGAAGTAAAAAAGGCACTAGTTAGTACTAGAATGGTAGCGACAAGACAAATACGCGTACTGCACACAACGGTCCCTGCCTCCGTTTGTTCAGATCTAGTACACAGACAAAACTGGTTTCGCCACTAAAACCCAGCAACGGAACCAACATGAATCATGGAGATAGAGCCGAGTCCCGGTCCGATTTCCAAACAAGCACAGGAATGGAACTGCGGGTTCATGGGCGCTCTGATTTCCTAGTGGTTTGTCTGCGCACGCCGCGGAATCTATCCGGAAACGCCGCGCGTCCATGTGCGATGTGCCGCGCCTGCCTTTATTTGGCACCATATATATCCATGGTGGACAGTACCTCCAATCGCGTGGTACCGGTGCACGTCTTCACTTGGCGACGGAACGGAAGTATCGAGCGTTCCTCGGCAAAGCGAGCGCCCGCGCCGCGTTTCGGGGACAATACAACCGAAGGCCAGTGAGAAATGTACATGCTGTCTGCCATGATGTAGGAGTATCGGTTATCATCACTGCATCACAGTGAGGTTGACAAGTAAATCCAACTCGAAAAATCATTCAAGATAATTTCATACACCCATCACTCATTTACTCCGACGTAGGCTGGGCTATACACGTGCGACCACCGTGTGCGTGCTTATCTCAGAGAAAAAAAATCGATCTTTTTTGTTGCATCGGAAAGTTATAAAACGCACGGAGCCGAGTACGTCCAAAACAACTCGAGCCAAGAAAAATGGAAAAGGCAGCATAGGATCATGGAACGACTGCATGCAGTAGGGGGACCTCGCTCGGATACGTCGGTCTCGGAAGTTATCCGGGGGAAGAAAAAAAAACAACGCCCGATTTGCATGCACGGCGCATGTGCGAGTCCTTTGGCTCCGTCGACAGAACAGGGGAAAGAGACATACACGCTGCGCAGTTCGCCGGGTAACATGCACGCCATCGACCATCGTCGTGATGGCGTGAACTCGCGTTGCAGGCGATAGGACGCGCGCGCCAGGGCCATTCCCGATGCTCTGTTTTGGCGCGGGACGCAGGAGAGCATGGTTTCAGTTTCAGCTCAAGAAAATGTGCATCAAGTTTGTAGCCTCGAACAAGGAATCTGTGCAACAAAATGGTTCCAGTGATACACTGCGCTAAATTAAACATCAACCTGTGCTCCATGCGTGCAGCCCTGTCTGACCTTGAGTGTTAAAGCTATATCAGCACCATTTGCATTTCCGTTGTTTGGTGTTCCAAGGCTTGTCACTGCATCCCTTTTCTAAAAAAAAAAAAGCATCCCTTTTCTAAAAAAAAAAAGGGTTTGTCACGGCAGGGCGGTATCTCAGTGGCAGGTTCGTCTCGGCTAACCGGCACAACAAGCGACGGCGCGATACTAATAATTAGTTATAAGAAAGAACAAGCAGATTAGAACAGCCTGCTCTGGTCCATAAAAGGATCTGCCACTGCCAGTGATGGTCCATGACCCTGGTCCCTGGCTTGCGTCCAAGCTCCGAATCGGCGCCGGGTAAAGGAAAGCACATGGGCGCGGTGCGTGCGCCTGCCTCCAAAGATAAGATCTGTCCGGGCCCCTTCATTAACTAACGGCAGCGCCACATGACAGGGGGCTGCATGCAGCAGCGGCAGAAGCAGCAGTAGTAGTGACACTCATTCAGGGCCTCGCACATGGAAGAACCATCACCTGTTTCTTATCGTCATCGCTTGATTTGTTATGGGGGCAAGCAGCGTGGCGCATCATGCCGCGCATGGAGCTGATGATTAAGAAGCGGGGATAGAAGAGACTCGTGTCGTCTTTCGTCTCTCCCTACCTCTACCCCTGCGTGGTCCGTGTGACATGACCGTCGTATTTGGATGATACGAGTCAGCCTAACAAGAGATCAAAGCAGAAGTGAATCAAAGAAGACGGATTTGGTAGGTGATGATGCGTTAATCAGTTGAGCAAGTGGCCCGAACCTGGAGATCGATGCGTCCATCAGTCCAGCAGCAGATTGATCGAGTAAGCAGTAGTGCCCCTTGGCGTACAGATCGGCCGATCTCGCGGGTCACTACCTGCTGTTCCTGGCTGGCTGTTGAGTGCAAGCGATCGTGTTCCTTGTTGTCGTCCGTGCTGGGTTTTTGTTTACGGGGATCCGTCGCAATAATAAGCGGGTAATTAAAGCAAGTGTCGCATAACTTACGGCGTACGTGCACATGGCTCAACGTGTCGCGCGAGGTTGAGGAGTGTCTTTGACGAGACCGACGCGCCTCTGTCTTCTTCCTGGTCGATGATGCCGATCTCGTCGTGCCTAAGTAAACTTGCTCGGCCGCCGTGATTACTGCGCGTTCGTTGCTGCGCAGGCGCTGAGGCGCCGGTCAGTCATCAGAGAACGGGTTCACCGGCGCTGATCCTGGCCGGCCGCCGCGAGCACGTCGCAATCTCACGGCTATGACGGCGAGCATTAACCCGCAAGATTATTTACTCACGATCCGCGCGCGGTCCACACGGAGAGAGGCGACGCATGTCTGCATTCTGCAACTACCGACACGCGCGGCCGGACCTTCCGATATGACGAGACTAGCCTCCGTGACCACCGCCGCGCCCGGCCCTGTGCCGAAAGCCGAAACCAGCAACGCGCCTCTTTACGGATGATGAAACGCCTTTGCCGTAGACAGCATCAGACGCATGCATGCGTCCGTGCCACGTATTCCATCAGGGCGCGCTACTACCTCATAAGACTACTGTACTGTGGCCATATCACAGTTCGTGGGCATGTGACCCATGAGGAGCATTAACGCAAACCATGATTTGCATTTGCATGAACCGCGCGTGGTCCACGGAGGGACGACGCATGTCCGCGACCGACGCGGCCGAAACGACCCCTTGCCCCTGTGAGTTGTGAGTGACCACCGCCGCTGCGCCGAACCGAAAGCCCGCAGCGCTCGTGTGAACCGGCAAGTGGCCACGCGGCCAGCCATGTGAGCGCACGCAGGGGCTGTCCCCCCACGAGGGCAGAACCGCCATCCCGCTCGCCACGGCCAGGCGCCGCCGAGCCGCACGTTCCGCAACCGGGCGGGACACGCGTACGGCCACGGTTTGACCGCCATGGAATAAGATTATACGAACACGAAGTGGCATTCCCGCTATTAAGTGACAATGTCGAGGGTGTTTCGCCTCAGGTTGCTCTATAAGTGCGGCCGCGCCCGCTGCTCTGCTCATCGTCGTCTCTCATATCCCAGGCTCGCTCCGGCTTTTTTTTTTTGCAAAACAGGGGAGGAAGCTTCATCAGAGGAGAACATGATGATGGGCCGCGTCGCGCTGTTGCTACTCGTCTTGGCCGCGGCGCGAGTCGCCGCCGCTGCGGTCATCTCCGACGGTGAGAACTTTATCCGCTTGTTGCGTGATGCCTTAATTTAACATCTCCACCCGTTGTGCTGTCCAGTCTTATGCATATGATTTTGCACTGGTTGCCGTCACCGTTGTTGGGGCTTGGATTATACTAGTAGGCAGAGGTTTTCGCTCCTCCAGTTAACTGGTTAGCTAACAGAGCACAAACGAGAGCATTGTCACTCTTGAGCTCTTGCGCTTGCGATTACGATCGCCAGTTACGATTTCTCCGTAGCCATCAGCAGACATAGCAGATAGCAGCATACCTTATTTGGCCATGAAAACGTCGTAGTGAGCCCGTGTCAGTTTTCTTGGTAACCTAATGAGCTGCTTGCTCGTGTTTGGACAGTTTTCCAACCAAATCAAATCGAAAACACCCGTTGTAGTCGTCGCACAAAAACAAGCTTCGTTTTCTGCCTACTGTTTTAATTGTCTGTAAATAAACCGGTAAACGTCCAGTATGCAGTACATCTACACGTGATCGTCTGACACAGATATGCAGTACTCATATCATATGGTCCATACATAAATGCTAAGCGTCGCTCCATGGCCCAGATATAGGACGGAGAGTATTGGATCGCTGACCTTTCGATCAGTTTGCATGCTAACTTACAGACCAGTGCGCAAACAGCTAGTACTAAGCACTCCAGTTCTTCATTTATCATGCACGTGGCTAATGGTCCTGTTATGGTTAAGAGATCTGAGCCTTCGGAAAGCAAACCGACCAGAGTCCACAGCCAGCACGACGACGACGAAATGATTCCCGGTCGCTCTCGCGGGCGGATCGACCATGCACGCACCAACACACTCGATTTATTTGGTCTACCGCTGGTGGACCCTCCCACGCACATGTATTGACGTGGACGCCTGTCGCGTCTTCACGGCCACATACTCACATGGCGCGCATGTCTCCGCTGTTCCCGCGTAAACTGTCTATAAGCATCGTCGCATGTTGGTCGACACAGGATTCGGCCAACCTGGTTTGGTTTGTCCTGAACACGCTGTTCCACCGTCCAAAGCAACAGTTTATGCTGCAATCACCGGCCTGCTGCCAAATTCACATGGTCAGATAGTTGGCGCAACATATATACATGATGATCTCACTCCAACCAAAATTAAGTTTCATTTGAACTCTGCCATAGTTACTAATTGATTTGCACATGATGATGATCAATATGATCAGGTCTTGTTCCGAACGGCAACTTCGAGGAGGGCCCCGCCAAGTCTCAGCTGATCAACGGCACGGTGGTGAAGGGCGGTAACGCGATCCCGCGGTGGCAGACGTCCGGGTTCGTGGAGTACATCGAGTCCGGTCACAAGCAGGGCGACATGCTTCTGGTGGTCCCGCAGGGCGCCCACGCCGTGCGCCTGGGCAACGAGGCCTCCATCAGCCAGCGCCTCGCCGTGACCCGTGGCGCCTACTACGCCATCACCTTCAGCGCGGCGCGCACGTGCGCGCAGGCGGAGCGCCTCAACGTGTCCGTGAGCCCCGAGTGGGGTGTGCTGCCCATGCAGACCATCTACGGCAGCAACGGGTGGGACTCGTACGCGTGGGCGTTCAAGGCGAAGCTTGACGCCGTGACGCTGGTCATCCACAACCCGGGCGTGGAGGAGGACCCCGCCTGCGGCCCGCTCATCGACGGCGTGGCCATCCGCGCGCTGTACCCGCCCACGCTGCTCCGTGGGAACATGCTCAAGAACGGCGGGTTCGAGGAGGGGCCCTATTTCCTCCCCAACGCGTCGTGGGGGGTGCTCGTGCCGCCCAACATCGAGGACGACCACTCCCCGCTGCCCGCGTGGATGATCGTGTCGTCCAAGGCGGTCAAGTACGTGGACGCGGCGCACTTCGCGGTGCCGCAGGGACAACGCGCCGTGGAGCTGGTGGGCGGGCGGGAGAGCGCGCTGGTGCAGGAGGTGCGCACCGTGCCCGGGTGGAGCTACAGGTTGGCCTTCTCCGTGGGCGACTCCCGGGACGGGTGCACGGGGAGCATGGTGGCCGAGGCGTACGCGGCAAAGGCGACCGTCAAGGTGCCCTACGAGTCCAAGGGGACAGGCGGGTACAAGCGCGCCGTGCTCGACTTCACGGCCATCGCGAACCGCACCCGGGTCGTCTTCCAGAGCACCTTCTACCACATGAAGGCGGACGGCACGCTCTGCGGGCCACTCATCGACGACGCGTCCCTCGTCGGGCTCCGCAAGAAGCCGGCAGCCGGAGGGCGCCGCCTGCTGTAAACGTGCATCATCATCCACGGAGGACGGGATCCAGTGACAAAGTGTACGTATACGCGGTAATGTAAGGGAACAACGTACGACGTGTGTGTGGCTAGTAGCAGTAATTGTTACGTTGGTAGGCGGGCGTTCTGGTGTCCTGTGTGCTCTGGCATGTGTGTGCCATGTATGTGGTTGCAGCGGTGCCCTGCTGTGCCGCGCGTTTTGGTGTGTTCTCTCTTCTTGCGAACAAGCGGTCAAACCATCCAAGGGTTTAGTTACCGTATAAACCGGGGAGACCAGACTCCAGACAAAGGGATTAATGATCAAATGCTACTATTTTGGTTTCATACATACTTTATTTTTATTAATCAAATGGACTCTGTTCAATTTTTTTTTTCAAATGCGCCCCAACAAGTTACTTTATATGTATACATGTGTACAACATGTTACTTTATGATCAATATGCATATAAAATTATCTTTAGAGGTATTATAGACATTTCTAACCAAACTCATAGCTCACATTCATTTCACCCAAACGGTTTTTAGCTTTTGTCACACCTAGCAACCGACAATAGCTTTTTTCACAGCCATAACCTATAACATCTTTTTTCTCACAATCACAGCCCAACCAAACAAACTCTCAGATAGTCGTCCAGCTTTACATAAATCAGTTGCATAATCATGTCCTCCTGATCTAAACTATTGTCAGTTGATTTCTATGGCCGGATGCCAAACGACCTTCAAATCAGTAACAAAATTTCAAGAAAGCAAGAGGAACAGATGCCCAAAAGCTATCTTTACAACCTCCCAAAACATATAAAAGTTGCGCCACGCCTACACTACATGTCATATGTCAAGCACACCTTGCGAACCCTATAGAGGTTATGAGTCAGTTGGACCTGCAGCGATGGTGCCAAGAGCAGTTTCTTGGCCATCTTGGGCCTTCTCTTGGCCAGCTGCAGTATTATCCACACCCTGACCTGTTTCCTTATTGCCAGCTGCAGTATTATCCCCACCCTGGCCCGTTTCCTTGTCGCCGGTTGCAGTGGTTTCTTTACCCTTGCCAGTTTCCTTATGGTGGCTAGCCACAGCACTTTCTTTGCCTTCACCCTTCGGAGGAGGAACAGGGAAATCTTCCTCTGGTTGCCGTTTCCATCGAAAATTAGCAGCTTCAATCCATTGGGGGTGGACCAAAAACTTTTTGTTGGCAGCAGCCCAGTGGGCCTTATCTGTTCCCGGATCCAAAGCCACAACGTGGGTGACTGTGGAATCCACGTCTGCACAGCAGACGGCACCCAACTGTTCAGCCATCTTCCAGATAAACTGATCCTGTGGGCGAGCCTTCTGTGGGAACACCCGAGTGAAGACTAATTTGCAGCCTTGCAGTACTTCCTTCCGCACCGCCTTAATCACCTACACAGAGGATGTATGAATATAGGAAACAAGTAATGAGTGCAGAAGAATTGTAAGTGACAATGAGCAGAGCAGTACAGATTTCATGAAATGATGATGCCAATTAGTAATCACAGAATGGAGGATCACAAGTATAGTGGCTTACCGGTCTTACATCTCGTGACGAAAGATCAGTTCCAACATCCTACAGACATAAGTACCAGGGCAAATGATTAGACGCCAAAAACTCATGTGCTCACAAAATTCATATATATGGTGAATAGAGAGTAGAAGAAAAACAAAAGATAGAACATGATAAAATCATATACAACCTACCGAATCAAAGAAAATGGTGTGTATGCGCTTCAAGACATCTAAAATGGTAGCCAAAGCACCATCACTCTCCCTTTCATCGAGCATAGACTCTGACAAAGATCTAACACCATGGCCAAACTGCTCACAGCTTGAAGCGAAGTAATGATATCGCTCCATCAGAATCAGGTTTTCTTTATGCTTCTGCCAGACCTGGCACAAAATTTCATTTTAGGGTGACAACAGTATGTTCATACACATTAACAATTGTTAACAGCAAAGCTGTAACTTATCACTCTAACCCAAGAGTAACAAGTAGAAACCGACTCTATAATGAAGAAATACCATTATGCTTAAGAAATGAAGATGCATGATCCTCCTGTTAAAAATTTATATGTTGGAAGGAAGTAAGAGTAGGAACTAGTAGGAAACATCAAACACTAACTGCCCAATAAAACTTTTAGTGATAAAAGTATACTACGAAAGACATTTAAGATTTTTCCCTAAAGAAAAAAAGAAGACAATTAAGACCTACCTTGAGCAATGAACTCAAGGAAAAGAACTTGACACTTTTCTATTATTTATTCAGTTAACAGTGAAGTCCAATCAGGTTAAACATACACATGATCACTGAAAATAATACTTCATCTGTTCATATGTTTGAATAACGTTTAGACAAGAAAACTGGGCTCATTAGATATTTGAATGTCATTTAAATGACTGGAGGGAGTAGTATATTATGAGCATCAATTAGATTTAATGAATGAAATACTTACAAACTCAGTGTCATCAAGAATCACGGCAACACTTTCAGCTCCAAGGATCACATCGAGGCCTTTCTGGTGTCGCTGAGTGCAATCCGAGTTTGAAATGACTTTTGATGAGAAATAAATGTTATCAGGGTCAAGAAGCTTTGCTATTTCAATTGCATAAGCTTTGTCACCCATTGTGTATATATACATCTCAAACATATTGCTTGCTTCTTCTAAAAACTTTTTGACAAAGGGTCGCAATTTTGTGAGCATGTGCATTGAGCCCAATGAGAAAATGCTCTTGTTCGGATCATCTGCATTCAAGAAAAAAGTGATTCACTTGCTATGTTATATATAGGCAACAATAATTTCATTCAGCAACGACCAAAGTACATTATTTCACTTGCTTTGCATAAGATATTGTCAAATGGGATCGAAATTAAAGAGTTGAAGTTAATTTATCAGTAATGCCTACTAATGATGACAACTGCACCAAGCTATTAAAAAAGTCTGTCTAATAACAAAAGAAAAGGTACCACTGAACCAGAGGCCAGATCGCCAGAGGGGCTTAAATTCTGCACAATGTCAATATCTAATGGAAAAACACTATGCGGGAAAAATATCATACAGATTGAGTTGCCATGCCATGAATAGTAATGTTAACTCCAGTCGAAAACTGAAACATACATATCATTTTCACTTTTCATTTTTACGAAAGACCCAACACTAAATGGTTTTGAACAGAAGCTACAAGTTAGTAATAGTTTCGAACTGAAAAATTGTGTCGTACAGAGCAAGAGTATTTGACAGATTTTTCCATGTCTTTTACTGTAGAATTCTAATACTTTCAAATATAATAGTGGCTAACTCAAAAAGAGTAAGATCACATACATCAAAGCCACATACAAGATATTTGGACCAGAGGCGGTACCTTAAAAGTTAAAACAATGACTAAAAAATTAAGAAGTTTACAAAACAATGGAAACATATTACCTTTTGAAGCAATAGTTCGGATACCCAGCTCATTTTCAGCATGAGTAATATGTTGGAGCTTGGTTGAGTTAATCAATGTATGATCCAAGTCCAAGATTAGCACTAGCTTTCTTTCACGCAGCAAATTCTTCAAATTATCGCCACGTAGTCTATCAATTTCTGAAGTACCTAACCTCAGTCCCTGCATTTAAATAATTAATAATTTTGAAAAATCCTTCACAGATAAAGCAGAATTGTGCAAGGACAACTGGTGTAAAAAATAAATGGGGAAAACATGGGAAGCTACAAATGCTTAAATTTGTCCAAGATATGTTACCAAATTCCTAAGACCAAATATTAGACTATCAGAGTAACCCTAACATTATTTGTTTCATTAGATCGTACCTTGTGGATGTAACCAAAAGCAACTCCTGAAACATCTTCCTCAGCTTGTGGCTTCCCGCATCTAAAGCAAAGTCCACCGAAGTATCCAGGATGCAGACATATCTCAACCTGAACATTATTTGATGAACCTGCTACAGCATATATTCAATAATTTAACAAAGCATCTATAACACTTGTGCACATTCAATGCACAAGGGTATGATTCTAAGCTGAGGAAAACTGAGATAGCAGAAAGGAAGATACATGTAATTTTGGGGAGAGTTTTGAAACAAAAATAAGAATGGACCAAAGACAGCTCGATAATTTGTTATAACAAATACAGAAATGCAAATAACCTGTAATCTATTATCCTGAATCAGATAATAAAAAGACGACCACATTTCCAATTGGTATGTTATAAAAACAAAGCTGTCCAAGCCCAGCTGTGAAACCATAGCTTTGTGCAAAATAAGGCCATGTTCAGATGGGCCATAATTTTGGAGCATCCAATAAAGACCTACAGAAATAAACTGAACCACCAATGGTCCAACACAATGCAGACTGCAGAACAGATTTTGGACCACCAACATTTGACGTGCATATATAATCATCCCTATTGAGATGTAAGTTACAGATAATTGTGAAAAGTATTAAGACTAGAAAGCATACCAGCAGTATCTTTGCCAGGCGTAACTGTTTTTTCTTGATCTTGTTGTGGTTCCTCCACTCTACGCCTTTTGGTACTGCATTTTGCATGCAGTTAAAGCAGTCAGATTTATAGCACAAAATATACAAAAACAAGTAATGACCAACATAACTCCAATCCAAGTTCTTCTGTTTTCCCTATCTCACCTAATATTAAGATATTAACCATTACTGTCCTTCAATTACTAAGTACTCTTACTATCAACCAAGAAATGATGCCCCAGTTTATTTATACCAACCAATTTACACTCATATTGGTATCTTATTTTCTTCAACATCTCAAACTTGAATTCGCGTGTGCACCATTGATCTAACAAATTGTTAGACGATATTGTAAAGCAAGCTAACTAAGTGTAAACCTGACTACTATTCTATAGGGAGACCTCAATGCTACGGAGACTTCAGCAAGCAAAACCAAGACATTCACCAGCTTTAAAGGCCTGAAGGGTTTCGGGTTGAAGGTTTGAGCCTTATTATAAGCTATGAAACACATTAACGTGTCGTGTCTAGTTCATCTTGTAAGCCTAAGAGCTGAAGATAAAACCAGGGCAAGCATACCACCAGCTTTTTCAATGGTTTTACTTTACCAGTGATTTGAACCTATGGTTTCATCGAATAGCAATTGAGGAAGGCACATCGCCACTTTATCAACTGAATGACTAGTACTAACTCCAGTAAACCCAGGTGAATAAAAACCTCCTACTTCACCAAATCTGTTGAAATTAGGATCCACCTAGTCGCACTCACCCATGCAAGTAGAATCGAAGAAAAAAAATCAACCGAATACTTTACCCAACCAATTAACCGCACAACCCTAAAACTTCAATCGGACAAATCTGCGCATTCAGAGTCCCAACAGCGAAGCTGATCATACAGCTACAAACGTGCATCGGGCACCAGGTTCCGACCGCATAGCCCTAGACCGCCGCACCCAATGGCCTAGTATCAGTAAGGGGCGGAGGGGGTGATGGGGATACGTACCGGTTCTGTTCGAGGGCTTCAACTTCCACCACCATCTCGTTCTCCTCATCCTCCTCGAAATCCTCCTCCTTGTCGCCGAGGAGGGCGGAGTCCGCGGCGGAGGCGAGCTCGAGCTCTGCGTCGAGGAGCGCGGCGAAGTCGTCGCTGCCGCTGGACGACGACGGGGACGGCGACGGGGATTCGACAAGGCTCATGGCCGCAGCGGCGAAGGGTCGGGGAACTTGGAATGGAAGAGGAGGCGAGAGCAAGGGGATGAGAGGGCTTGGGCTTTTAATTCGATCAAACCCAGTGGAGAAGTGAGAATGGCAACAAGGCAAATACTGTATATAGAGGTTTGCAGCTGCGTAACTGCGTTGGGTTCCAAACTCTAGTCGAACTGAACTTTGGCTTTTGTTTTTGGAATCAGCTAAACTTGGGCTTTACCATAAGCACTACCGTAAGAAGTCTCAAAATTACTCTGTCTTTGCGCACCTAACTTACACAAGCTTGCCAGATAAATGTTATTGGTGGGTGTGTTTGCTAGGAATTATATTTATAAATATATAAACTGTTTATACTGATCTGGATTGTCTATCAAAACTGTTTATTTAGTTTATTCTAGCTTATCTGACTTATGCAATCAACCAGTTTGAAAAAATAATTTATCTAAAAAAAGCAAATATTTTGAAGTGGACAAAATAGTTTATATTATTTTTTAAAAAAATTAATTAAATACACCCTAGGTCTCTAAACTATTGGCATCTAGCTTATAGCTGTTTATATATTAATAAATACTTTTGAGTTTAATATGTTTTGTAGTGCTTATAACTTATTATGGTATATAAGTTATAGGATAAACTGCTAAAGACATCCTTATTAGTTACTATTATACTTTCCTTTTGTTTTCGTCATTCAATTTAGGTCATGTTTGGATCCTTTTAGATTATAATAATCTGGTTTATATAATCTGAGAGGTCACTAGACGAGGCAGTTTTAGTCTTTGATTTATATAATCTAGACACGGATTTACGGTGCAGTGGTGAAGACCATTGGTCGGGAAGCTCCCACCTAGGGTTCAATTCCTGAGTGCTGCATAATTTGTGGAGAAAAAAATCATTCGTTATGTTTCATTTATTCGGTTGAAACCGACCTATAGTGGGCGGACTCTCATGTATGAGATGGTCCCAAAAAATAAATTAAGACCCGAACCATAAGGGTGGCTCCTTGAGGATAGGACCAGGTGTTCGTGAATTTTTTGGACCGGGGAAGGTTAATCTTCTCTATCAAAGAAAGCTGTAGGGACGGTCTTATCCCCACCGATTGAGTTTTTTTAGACATCCAGATTATACAAATTTATTATCTACTATGTACTTTCTAATGCAGATTATGACTCGTAAAAGACAAATTGTTCTTGTATGTTTTGATTTATTTACACTGTCTGCCACCGCCCAACCGCGCACGAATTTTCTCGTGATGGTCTTCTCCCAGCGTGTGCACACCCTACCTAAATCGCCTCCACCATCTCCACCAAAACCTAGCCGTCGCCTCCACCAGCCGCTAACGATGCAAGGGGCCCCATCGCCAGCCGTCGGTCAAGCCGAAATCGGTGTAGGTGGCCTAGTTCTAGCTCGGGCGGGCGTCGTCACCTCCAACAACACCGACAACTGCGGATCCAGCGGGTGCCACCTCCCTTATCGACACTAACGAGCGCCGTCGTCCCGAGCAGTGTAAAAGTAGGGACACACATGTCATTAGAGAGAGAAAAACTAGTTTATGATTTTCATAATCTGACTTTCAAACATCCATCTAGCTTTTATGTATAAACCAGTTTTTATAATCTGTATCTATAATCTAGATTATAATAATTTACATGGTACCAAACAGGACCTTAGAAGTGTCGCGTCTTTTGTATAGTTAATACTCTACATAGTATCAAACAGGACCCGCGACACCCTAGAAGTGTCGCGTCTTTTGTATAGTTTTCGTTCATGACCAGACACCAGAACATTTCACGCAACAGCAGCAACTGAATGGTGCTCGAAAATTAATTACTTCCAGCAGAAAAGAAACAACAACAGAATCATCTCAATTTTTTCTCTGGAAACTTTGGGAGATCCCTTCCCCTCCGTGTATCCTACAATATCTCGAGCAAGTGCTCTGTAATTACAGCAACAGTCATATATACTCGTGTGTATGTGGGCGATGATGGTAATCCTCCACTGACTAATCAGAAATTGCCCGGCCGTCCAAATCTTCTCCCCTTGCGGTTGGAGACTGCGTTGATCACCTGCAGGTGCTCATCGTTGGAGATGTTGAGATGCTTGCGGAGGTCGGTGAGTAGCTCCGCCTTCTCCCAGGTCAGCGCGTCGCTGGACGCATGGAACGCCCTGGTCAGAGCGGTGTAGGCCTCCAGCTCCAGGCGGTGGATCTGGTCCTGCAGCACCGCCTTCTCGTCGGTCAGGGGCGGGCGTCCCCAGCTCCCGAAGGAAACGACCACGTCATCGACACCATGGTCGTCTTTCTCGCGGAACGATTGCAGTTGCAGCAGATCGGCGGGCTTCTGATGATCGTCGTCGCCAGTAGGCGCGCTGACCGGAGCCGCCGCCGCGGCGCGATCGTCGGAGTTGTCGCTTCTCGTTCTGCTGTCGCTGCTGTCGTCGCTGTCGCTGCTACTGTCATCTGAGGATGAAACGGAATCGCTGTCACCGTCCTGGTCGTTGTTATCATCTAGCTGCTGCAACTGCTGCTGGTGTTCATCGTGATCAGAATTGCTGCCTGTTCCGACCACTTCGCAATCGTCCTCATCAGAATCTTCTTCTTCCTCTTCGCTGCTGCTGCTGCTGCTGCTGCTGCTGCTACTAATTTCGTCCTGCTTATTGAGGCACACTTTTGGTGTGTCGATCACTTCTACTTCGAGTTTGGGCTCTTCCCTGACACACAGTTTCTTCTTGCGGGTGTCCTCGAATCTCTGCCCATTGGCGACCGGTTTGGCGTCGAACATGCTGGGGTTCCTCTTCTTCAAAATCGGGTTAAAATCCTTGCCGTAGCCATTGCCATTAGCGCGCAACGGCGTCGCACTCGCGCCGCCCAAGCCCGGCCCCGCGGGCTTGTAGTGGCCATTGCCGTTGACGCGCAACGGCGTCGCGCTCGGGCCCGCGATTTGGTTATCCTGAGTCAAAGAACCAAGGCGAGGCGTCAGGGATGGAACATCTATGGAGGCGCAGATGAGCCCGCGCCGCCGCGCAAGAAGGGAAAGAGAAGGCGGCGGTGGCGAAATTGCCCTTACCTTGTGGAGGAGGACCCAGACGTCGTCGTCGCGGAGCATCTGGCGGAGGCGGAGGTGGTTGGGCGCGACGGTGAGGGCCCGGGGCGCGCCTACGACCTTGACGCGGAACTGGCGGTCGTCGGCGGGGGCGCGCTCGACCTCGGCGCACTTCCAGAGGCAGTCCTCCTCGTCGAACACCTCGACCATGTCGCCGGCGTCGAGGTCCGCGGGGACGGGCGCCGGCGGCGGGCGCGGGCGGGCGCTCTTCCTCGAGATGCGGGCCGAGTCCGGGCCGCCGTCGTGCCACCGCACGACGTATGAGTGGCCGTTGCCCCACTGCACCTCGCCGCCGCGCCACGCGCCCACCGGCGACGCCGCCTCCTGGATCCACACCTCCACCTGGCTCCCCTTCCGGATCCTCATCGCTCGCCTCCAAGCCCTATAGCGCCGCCGCCTCTTCCTTCTCTTCTTCTCTAATCCCCTATGTTTCTTGGATCAATGCAAGTTCTTGGACTCATGCTCTTTCACACCGATATGATGCCGAGAACTCCAGACGAAACAACGCGACGGGGCGGAGTATATATAACTCGCCGAGTCGCCGACCTCCGCTTCCGCTGCGGAATTAAGCCGAGTTCGTGGGCGACTCGAAGTCCAACCGCGCGCGCGTGTATGGAAAGGACTCAACTCGAAACGGGTTCGAAAACGAATCGATTAGGAAAACGGAGAACTAATTGGCAATGAACGAGGAAATTATGCGGCAAACCTCGAGTAGGGCGGCGCGGTGGTAGGAACTCGTCGGTCACGGCGATCTCGGGGGAAGCTCGCCGGCGGGGGATGGGGCAATTGAGGCGGTCCGAGAATGGCGCCGCCGTTTTACGTGCGGAGTCCGGATCCAAAATCTGAAAGACGGCTGATCTACTACTGTGATCGTGGGCTGTAATTAGCATGGATTGAAAAACTGACGAAAACCCGTAAAACGGCGGTCCGGTCGGTTTTCGACTAAACCGGTCCGGTCCGGTTTTAACGGATGATCGGTTTTCGATCGAATTATTTTTTAAAAATTGTAAATTTAAAAAAATTTGTAATTTCAAAAACCGGTAAAACCAAGCGATAAACCGGAGAAACCGACTGATAAATCGGAGAAACGGAGCGGTTTTTTAAAGAAGAAATTTTTTTAATAAACCGAACGGTAAACCGAGAAAACCGAGCGATAAACCGGAGAAACCGGTCGGTAAACCAGAGAAACCGACCGGTTAGCTCTAAAATTTCGTCCAAATTTGGTTTTTGATATTTGAGTGGTTTATTGAGCGGTTTTTCCGATTTTCGTGAAAACCGTAAAACCGATATGATCCGGTTTCCTCGGTTCAAACGGTTTTTTAAACCCTGGTAATTAGCAACGGACATCCAACTATTAACCGACAGGAAACGTGGCTCCGCTGCATCGAGCAACTGGTTACTCTAAAATATAATTTATTATCTGAGTAATCAATAAAGCTCTCTCCTAATGGCCCAAAATTCTATTTTGGGCGATTCATTCCTGGTCTGTCCAATGTCATCCAAGAGGAAACACAGGTTGGGCCGTTGTACGCCTCTGCATCCAGCTGCCTGGATAATATCTGAGCAGTCCGACTCAAGGATCATTTTATCTCATATCCATTCAGTGACCATCCTTAGTCCCTCTATGCACGCAAGCGCCTCCACCTCTTCCGCCGATGCAGCCTGAAAAATAGCTCCTCGTGCGGTTAGAACGACATGGCCATTATTATCTCGAATGATCACACCAACCCCGGTTTTTCCGGTTTCAAGTGAGTAAGCTTCGTCTACATTCACATTGACCCTGTTGTAAAACGCTTGTTGGACCAGGCCCACCTTCTAGAAGAAGGTTTCCTGGTCCATATGGACTCATTATCGAATTAGGACCCAACACGAAGTAGGGTTTCTCCCTTATAAATAGTTGAAGAGACACCCCTTTGTAATTTCGTCAGAATTATTCAATAAAGAATTTCGTCTCTTCTATTTTTGTTGTTTTTAATTTTCGTTCTCTACATCGATCTACGTATCCACGATCTTCGATAACTCAACAGACCCATCCTTGAGGGGTCTTTTTCCACCTTGCCTTACGTCTGTTGCTGTTATGGTGTTCCTGAATCTTTTGCTTCCACTTTCCCGACCAATCCACTGGGTGTTGTCGGGCAAGGCACAACGACTCTTCATAGCTTTTCAGAAAATGTACAGACGCCATAGTGGTGCTAACTTTCTCATGGTGGGTGATTTCATTTTGTACCTGCCAGGTTTGTCACGGAAGAAGACCCAACTCCGACCCCTGCACGACGGGGATAGAATTCAGCAGTCTTAGCAACCACTCTGTGCTCCCGTCTCGCAGTTTCTCCTCCGGTGGTAACTGCCATACTTCCCGCATCGTCTTGCATAGAACAACAGCATGGTTACAGACAATGAGGGCGTGATGCTCTGTCTCCGGTCCTGTTCCGCAGATGTCACATACATTGACTACTTCCAACTTCCTTTTCCACTTGTTGAACTTTGTTGCTAGGCCGCCATTTATAACTCTCCAAAGGAAGATACAGACTTTAGGCGGGATCTGCAGTTTCCAAACTGATTGCCATATGGATCGCCCTTCCATCGGCCTTGAATTCGGTGTTTCAATTGCATGGGTCTTCTTTTTGTCTCTGCTGGATTGGAATTTAATTTTATTTCTTTTTTTATCAAACAATTTTGTTATGACTTGTTTTTATTTCTTCTGGTCTTTGTTGGGCTGGAGTTTAACTTTAGGAAAAATTGGTTGGGACACTACAAAGACGTGAATTCAGACTTAGCATACCTCAAATCTTGTATTTGGATCATAAATATTGAAAAATCGTAGTTCTTAGCTGCAACACATCGCTTGTACTGGGTTTAAGAGGTGAGAAAAATGATATTTATGCCCTCACTTATTTCGGAATAAAAATGGGTTGACAGAAGGAGAATCAAAGCAGAAGGTTATGTCCTTCTCAACGACATCATCGGCCACGGTTCTTACATCCAAACAAAATTGAGGCGCCTAAACAAATTTTAGTTCTTCTTTTTCTATCCAAACAATCAATAAATAGTATAGGATGTGATGCATGAGCGACTGCTAGTTCTAAAATGAATTTTTAAGCATATTTCTTCTAGTCTAAAGAAATAAATCATTCACAAAAGAATTCTAACAAGTGACTATTTTTTCTGTCGAATTTCATGCAATCCCGTATCTACTTGTTTTAGCCTCCGGTGCAAGCCATTGATTAACATAAAGATTAATAGTTAAAGAGAAAAAAATTAAATAAATCAAAGCCCAGCCCACTAGGCTGCCTTTGCAGCTAAAATTAGGAGGACACGTTATGTGGTGCATGAAAGTTCATGCACGGCAGTTTTCTAATTGACAATGATATTGGACATTGTTTTTCAACTGTATAACACTGGACATATTTTGGACTATGTTATAAATGTTTTTTAAACCACTACATAGTAATCACCTGTTTTATAACCACTATATTGTAATTCATCTATTTTATAATTGTTTTAATATGAGGGAGTTCTTAACTAGTGTGTAAAAATATAAAAGACTTACTTTGAATTAAGAACCAACGATCTTATTAATTTTGTCCAAAACTTGAATTAACAGTCTATAGATCATAAAAATTAGGGTGACATGTGTGTTGAGGGGGGAGGCGGGGGGGGGGGGGGGGGGGGAGGATGCCCCCCTTTGACCACAATGAAGCTTCTATCAACAGCACACCAAACAACCTTTTTTAAGAGAATCACTATACACATAGTGCAAGCGGACGCAGGTCAGGTAATGCTCACGCATACATATAGGTTATACTACTACAAAATTAAAAAGATTTCGGTTATTAATCCCCGCATACATGCACGTCATCTAATGCAGGTCGCATGTTGGAGTCGGGAAACCCATTGGTTCGCGAAACATTTTTGTTTATGAATATATGGAGAAGGACGCACAACATTATGGCATTCTATTAAAACAAATTGAGTTTTCCAACCAAATTTGAACTAAGAATGTTTCATTCGAAAGTACTTGAAGTTAATAACATTTGAAAGGTTGATCATTTAGGGTTAAAATATTTTGGCACTAACTTATGAAATTCAGGTGGTACGTGGTGAAAAAATCCAACTCCCTACTGATTTGCAGATGGAGTTGGAATTGTGACTACATGTTCGCATAAAAGGTAGTAGGCATTTTATACTCTATATTTGATAAAAAAGATCATGTGCACCAATACTTCTTGTCTATATGTATTTCTTTTTTAATAAAAAAATGTGTTTTCACGGATTATGTTGTTATTGTCATTCTTTATCGTCTTAGTTATTAGATGTTCAATATGATACCCAAATTTATTTGATTTAAATAAAAAGTGTGTGCATAGAAATATAGAGATGTTCGTGCAAGAAAGAATTCAATCTTTATCATCACTAAAGGACTACAAAATATTGGAGAACAGACTAGAAATAGCCACGAAGAGCTCAAATCCGAGGGGGGAAATTAAAACACTAGATGTCCCTTAAATTTGAACAGCTCATTAGCCTTTGGATTAGTAGCTAGCATGGATGAAAGATTTTTTTTAAATCACATTTCACTTCTTAACTCCCTTCTCTTTACCCCATTTGACTTGTCTGTTGGATCCGAACCTCCCATCCCGGTCGTCGTCATGCTCGAGCCGTTCCAGCCTGAACTGGATCCGCTCTTATCCGTCACTAGCTTGACATGTGTCTCGTGGCCGCTTTCCTTGTGTACCAAGATACCCACCTCTGTATTTTGCATGCATACACATAGGTTAGACTTATAGTATAAAAATTAAAAGATAAAAATGTTATGTGCATTATTAGACTTAAGTTTCTTTTCCAGCAACATTGATGACGACGTTCTCCTGATCCAGAAACAAAATTTACAACAAACATATTTACAAGAAACACATGGAGAGTGAGCTGTATAAGCTGACCTCTAGTGGCCCGAGATTTGTTAGAACTCTCGTCAGTTTTCAATCTATAACTTTTCTTATTTTTCTATTCATTAAGAACCGAAGGGATTAATGTCAAGGACTGATGATCTGTTAGATGTGTCAAGTTCGAGTGAGAATTGAATTGATTGTTTTTTTTTTGAAGTACTAGCAGAGTACTGTAGTGATTTCTGCAAAGGTATTCTTACACTCCCAACATGATTTGATTCAGGGTCTGTTTGGAATGGAGGATTGAAAAACATAGGAATAGAAAAAATATACTAGGAGCGAGTAAAATGTAGGAATGACGAAAGTGAGAAAACCGTAGGAATTGTAAACAAAGGAATTGAAATCTTTTGTTGTTTGGATTGTAGGAATTTATAACACAGGAATCATAATTAATAATGGTAATTTAAAACAAGTGTGTGAGTTAATATAGTAATTAGAGAACATTTTCATATATGAATTACTCATGGCTACTATATCCGTTGCTTGCATGTAAGACCCATCCATATCCATGAGGCTAATCCACCCACAAGTCATAGCACCGTGCTCTTTCTCTGTCTGTCTCTCTTTGTCCCTCTCATTTCTACCCAACGCAGATCTCT